>WOVY01009576.1:222500-1479774 GCA_013436015.1 Rhipicephalus annulatus | reverse complement strand
TAATAGATATGTATACATTAAAGTAAATGAAGGCGGCGGTGTAAAAAAAAAAAACCGAGAATGTCTATAGCAAGGAAAAAAAAAAGCAAAGCTGAACGTCATCAGGGGGACACAGACACACCATGCGCACGCAGTGAAACTATGCACGCGTGCACGGCATCGAAAACGAAATGCGAACGACACAGAGACAGACATGAATATCGCGTAAAACTATTGGATAAAGCGCCCTCTATATGCAGCACGGCCCCACAGATGTGACGCTAACTAAAAGCGTGGTACTGCCAACGCGCAAAAGTAGTTTTGGAGGAGGGGGCACGCTCGTTGCTGCCGCTCCGGTGGCAGCGGGGCAGTTGCGGAAGATGCATGCTCATAGCAAAATGCCAAAACGCGGAGCGAAATTCCTAGATTGTTCGTGGGGAAAATTCATTATATCAAAGTTGTCTCCCGCAGTTACTTTGTTACATAGAGGTCGCAAATACATGTGCTTCTATGAAGCGACGGTGGGGAATGAAAAAACTTCGTTATATCGAGGAATTCATTATATATGTTTCTATAGTCCTGACCCATATATGATAACTGACATAATACAATTAAACCCCTTTATAAGAGGCATGCTCCGGGCAGCGATTCTTGTCTTTTATATAAGATCTCTTTATAAACAAGGTACCATATATGCATCTTGATATTGATCCGTATTTTACAGTAGGCACATTGGTGCCTCTTTTACCTATGTGTCTGTTATAGTATCAGTGTCTCTTATAAAGGGGTTCAACTGTATATGAAATATGGGAAAGACGCATGAAATTGGAATTTTGATCCCTTCCCACTTCCAGACTGTCCTGGCCTTTTATGGGGCTAAATTGCATGACTGTGGCCCCTAGCTGATGTAAGTTTGAGACGCCTGGTCTAGTGTATAGACGGATGTATTAGTCCAGCCAGCTCATAGAAGTACGCCAGGGGCTTTCTTTGTAGTAATAATGAAATTGTTTGCATAAGGCGAAGGTTTCATAGCGAAATGAGAGAGTGGCTCGATATCTGTGTGTGTTTGAATAGACGACATGGCCTCTGTCGTGGTCTTGCGTGTATGGAATGGTAAACGCAGTGCGTGAGCCTTGTGTCTTATGTTTCTTGCAGTGCTGTTTCCTAAGACGGAATTAAGGACGGTGGTGCTGAGGTGGCCCTACGTTTGACAACCGAGCAGTTGAATGAGCTTCAGCGAGAAGCCGTGCACCGAATCATGTCCGCACCCAGGTGTTCCTTGCCATACATTGTCTGGGGGCCGTCCTGGCACTGGCAAGGACTGTCACTCTAGTCGAGGGCCATCCTGCAGGCAAGTTGCGAAAGCATATTCTTCTGTTTGTTTGAAATTGCGTTTGCTAACTGCTTAAAGGCTGATTTGTTGCTGCACAATGTGGGCTTGTTTCCGCATCTCACCATTTTGTCCCTTTAATGCATAATGTCCATAGCATTTTATGTGCTTTTTAATGGGTGCAATCTCTAGGCTCGAATGTTTTCATAGCAAGGATGTCATGGGTCTGAATCACCTTTTCGAAATTGTGTATGTGGCTGGGCTATCACTAGAGTAATCATTCATGCCACAATTCAAGTGAATTGTAGTGTCAAAATTTTGTTTGTGTCGTAGTGTTGTGTCAAAGGGTCAAAGTGTTTTGTGAGGGGTCTGGTTGTTGCCTTACTCCCAAACCACGCTTTTCTTCCTTGACTTCTTCACTGAGTGGTTGGATTGCGGCTAAGCCTCCATCTACAGCAGTTATGCACCAGTGCATGTTAGACCGTGAAAGCCACGGTTTCAACTTCACATACTAAGCCGTTTCAGTGTTCTTTTAATGGAGTATTTGTAGTGGAATTGAATCCCAAACTTGCATGCATTAATATTTGTTCAGTGTTTCTCTTTCAGTATTACTCATCACAAACCTTGTGTTTCTGCAGGTGTTCCAGAACCTAAGCACAGTCGAGTGATAGCCTGTGCACCATCAAACAGTGCGGCAGACCTTTTGGTTCGTACCGATTCAGTTTATAGTGAGAGTAACTGCTGGTGAAGAATAACTTTATGAACACATTTGCCTTGCGTTATTACTGCGTATTGCTCGTGTGTAACTATTATGAAGGTTCAAATGTTGATTGATATGTGGGGTTTAACGTCCCGAAACCACCATATGATTATGAGTGATGCTGTGGTGGAGGGCTCTGGAAATTTCGAAAGTTCAAATGTCAATACAATGCCTTGTTCATTCATTGGTGATATCATGGTGTTTGTTAAATTCTGATTAGTACAGATCAGATCACCTGTCTGGAAGGGATCTCTGCTGAGCCATAGTTTAACCATGTGCTCGCTATGCTAGCATTTTCTTTTCGGCTAAAGGAAATATAAAATATTCCATGTAATTATTACAATATTAACTTTCTGCAGTACTTCTATTAAAGTTGATCACAAAATGTGGTTGCTCCTTTAATGTGATTTTCTTCGTTGCATGCATAATTTCACCTTTAAAAGGGTCATCATAACAGTGTGTTCTTTATGGCAGCTATCTTATCAGTGTGGATGAAGCTTTTATTGTGTGCCAAGCCAAAAGAAATCAATTTTTGTTGTCCTATCCTCTTTTTCTAGTTAAATGGTAAGTTTGCACAAGAAATTGTTTACAGCCTCAAAGGATGTTCCTTTGTTCGAAAAGCAGGATTGTCTTGTTTTTTTTTTTGTTTTTTTAGCATCTTGGAAAGTGCTCACAGCTTTTCTTTTTCTATCTAGAAACCTATGTTACAGCGATGTAGTTCAGGTCGTTTGTGACCTTTAAGTACTGTGCTCGCAGTGTTAAGATTTTCAATTAAAAAAAGGCACGTGAGAGTGAGAACATTACTCTCATGGAACAAATTTACACCCCTAGTGTACTCCCCCTTAAAAAAAATATGCATTCAGGCTGTCTTCCTGCTGCACGATGCCGATTGTCACATGGCTTGCTAGCATTTTTCTTGGAAACTGTGCGCTTGCTAGTGTTCTATCAAAAGTTCTTTGTCACCTTGACATTGTGTATGTCATTTGCGACCAAGAAGCACCAGGCTCCATAGAGTTTCCCAAAGTCAACAAGAGGGGACTCTGGCGCTGTGTTTATTAAGCGACCATGAGCACCATAGGTAGTGCACAAATTCGCCTTGTCTTTGTGCTTGCGGGCTTCGAACGCACTTGTGGCGTTGTATATTGCTGCGTTTCGGTTTCGGTTTTGAATAAATAACGGACCATTTTGAGTTTCGTGAGCAGATCAGAATTGGTGAGCCTAAAAGGTCAAGGTGGTGAAGTGCAGGAGCTGAACATTTGCCGATTTTCTTGTCATGACATAGCAGCTTCAAGCCACGCAAAGCCAGACGGAGCTGAAGGTATAAAGATTAGAGAGATTTGTGTACTACCCATCATTCCCATGCTCGCTGAAGCGCCGTGCGTCGCGGAACCCGTAGGCACTAGCGCCAGAGTTCCCTCTGGTGTATTTCTAGCAAGTACTATGCCGGGCTAACTGCAACGATATGGAGAACTGTATGCGAGACAGGTGGACTTGTGTGTGACAGAAACATGCCCAAATTATCTGCTTCCCTCCCCCATATTTTCTGTAGTGTAGTGGCAAAAAAATTCGTACAGCAATGCAGTGCATTAAGTAGCCACTGCTCTGAAATTCCATCTCATTTTCGCATTTTTATTTATTTTACAGGCGGAAAAGCTTTGGGCATCTGGTCAGCTGGTGTCTTCTGACATTGTGCGCCTTTTGGGGTTCCAGAGGGACGTTGATGTGAGTGGTCTGGTGAATTTTGTTCATTTGTCATGCCTGGTGCCTTTATGATCCACTCAAACCCACATATAACGATCCTAGCTATAATGATTCATCGAATTAAGGACTTTATTTCGGAGCAACTGCGATCTTCGTATGCTGTTCATTGAACTGCATCCACATATAGCAAACATTTTTAAAGCCTCCTACTCTTATTACGAACACTTCAGACACGACCATGGTAAAAATATTATGCACATAAAGTGGGAAAAAAGAAAGCTAGAACAAGTCTTTTAAAGCATGAAAGGGTCACGCAATCGCATACGCCTTGCTCGAGTTTACTCACAACGACATTATCATTGATCAGTGAGCACCATACACAGATTTCCGATGCATTGAGTGGGGTTGCTCTTTCCAGGCAGAATTTTAGTGAGGAAAAGAAGGTAGGAGGCAGCTTGAAGAACTGCTTTTCGACCTTTTCTGACGCCGTTTTATGCATCTACAACCACCTACGGTAAACAGAAGCATGCCATGAAACGCAAGAAGCTGTAAATTCAACTACACCCAAACAGCATTATCTAGCAATAAATAAAAGGCAGGCAATCGATTGCATCTTTCTAGATTTTTGCAAAGCGTTTGACGTTGTGGCTCATGACCTTCTTATTACTGGCATACTACATGTGTGCCTACAAACTGAACAAAAATGTAATTACTACATAAATACGCGAATACCTATCGCACAAACACGTATTCATCTGTGGTTCTCAATGGCATTTCCTCTAAAGTCGCCGCGGTCACCTCTGAAGTGCCCCAAGGCTCTGTCTTGGGGCCTTCATATTATTTTTGTTGTACATAAATGACATCACTAGTGGAATCACGTTATCTTTCAACCTGTTTGCAGACGACTGTGTGGTGTATCGAGTTACTGATAGTGATTCTGATTTCTATGACCTTCAGAGTGATTTAGATAAAGTTTCTGCGTGGTGTACGGAATTAGAGATGTCTCCAAGTGTTTTGTAATGTTCAATCATCACCTTTACAAGGAAACACTCACATGGGGCATACGAGTACAAATTAAATATTGTTATGTTACGCATGGCTCCGGAATATAAATACTTAAGGGTTGTTGTTACTTAGGATTTAAGGTGGAATAGGCATGTACAGGAAATAAGAAGAAAAGAAGCATGCAAATTGGGCTTCCTCCGTGGAAATTTCGGACAATTACCTAGTAACTTGAAAGAACGGCTGTATTTCACTCGCATATGTTCGATACTTGAGTACGCATTTGTCAGCTGGGATCCTCATAGTCTACAGT
The DNA here is from genome assembly GCA_013436015.1 of Rhipicephalus annulatus. NCBI lineage: Eukaryota > Metazoa > Arthropoda > Arachnida > Ixodida > Ixodidae > Rhipicephalus > Rhipicephalus annulatus. The sequence continues at coordinate 1,474,689 of WOVY01009576.1, read as the reverse complement.
TAGCCAATTTACTAGAAAAAATTCAGAACAGGGCTGTTTAAATTACGACAAATACATCAGTGTTTCTGAAAGTAAGCGTGCACTTCATTGGCAGGACTTAAAGGACAGGCGGAAAGCACCGAGAATCAAATTTTTTCACAGCATTTTCTATTCAAGAACTGGAATTGACAGAAACAAATATATTGCATTACGATCATATATTTCTTGTAGAAGGGACCATGCTTTGAAAGTTCTTGAATTTTCTTTTAAAGGTGACACTTTACGTTATTCTTTTTTTTTTTTTGAAGGACTGCGAGCGATTGGAATGCTCTTTTGTCAAATATTGCAGAAATTCAATGTCATGGTGATTTTTATCACGCTTTGTGTGCAGAAATGAATGACAATTGGATCTAGTGATGTATATACTCCCCTGCTGTAATGCCTGCACAGGCGATGCAGGTACTGAATAAATAAATACATAAATGAATAACGAACCCTTATATAACAAAATATTGGTTACAACCAAGTAACTGAAGAATATTCTTGCAGAAGAGTGTTAACAATCAACTTTCATAATGAATTTTCTGATACAGTTAAACCTGGATATAACAAAATTAATGAACTCCCGAAAAAATTTGTTACAAAGATTTTGTTATGTGCAAGTTCTGAACAAATATTCGTAGTATAAAATCACAAAAAAAGGGAGATTGAAAGCAGAGCTAACCAAAAACATTTATTTAGCGGTAAAAAAACTGCATTTTTATTGTGATAGCAATTATATGGACACTTTCGGTGGGTTTTTGCTGTCGCCGCCATGTTCCGTAACAAGTCGATACTGTGCCCTCGCGCATCGTAACTACCACAACAGGTAAAAGCGCGAGCGCTGCTGAAGCAGAGATCAAATCAGTCGGCCCATCTCTGTTGTTGGGAAGGCGCACAACATCCCCCGCGTGTTAGAACTGTAGTCAAATGCTCAAACAGAAATGAAACCACCCATCTCGACATATTAATAATAAAAAAAAAAAAAGCTAAGCAGAACGTCGTTGGGGTTCATGCCATGGGCGCGCAGCGAAACGGTGCACGTGCACACAGCATCGACAAGGAAGAGCGATTGATAATTGATTGATTGATTTGTGGGCTTTAACATCCCAAAACCACCATATGATTATGAGAGATGCCGTAGTGGAGGGCTCCGGAAGTTTTGACCACCTGGGGTTCTTTAACGTGCACCCAAATCTGAGCACACGGGCCTACGACATTTCCGCCTCCATTGGAAATGGAGCCGCCGCAGCCGGGATTTGAACCCGCGACCTGCGGGTCAGCAGAGTACCTTAGCCACTAGACCACCACGGCGGGGCCACAACAACGAAGAGCGAATGACTTGGATACCGCGGAAAACTACTCGGTAAAGTGCCCTCCATGTGCAGGCTCATTCACTCCGAAGGCGACGCGGCAAAGCGGGCTTTTCGAAGCAGCGAGTGCGAGCAGCGAGGCGAGTGCGTGAACCTGTTCAGACCACAAGTCTCCTTCAAGCTGACCGCGCGGCAGAAGAGGCGGGAATCTCGTGCCGCGATCACTATCACATGGCAATTCTGCTCTCAAAGGCACACCGCCGCGCCTCCAGAGCGTGGTGTTCTGATTGGCTGCGGAAAAGCAGCGAGCTTCAATGGGCAGCAAAAAATTGGTTGGGGAGCAATCGACTTTGCCGCCTAGTTTTTCCCCCGCTTTCCGCATTGCCACGTCGCCGCTTTGGCTGCCCTGTGTTCGGTGCGAATGAGCCTTAAAAGAGTAGCACTGCCAACGCAAAATTATTTTTATATGTTCTTGGTACTTGGTATGGAGCGGGGTGGGGAGGGGGCACATTTGTGCATGCGCACGCGGCGGCAAAAACGGCTTGTTGGGCATAGGTACTCACCTGCTTGCCTCACACTCACCCACGCGCTCACTCTTAAATGGTTGTCACCGGGTTCACAAGCGCGCCGCTTCGCACAGCCGCGGAAGATGCATGCTTGTACTAAAACCTTGATTGTCTGTGGGGAAAATTCATTATATCAAGGTTGCCTACTGCTGGGAAATAGAAGGACTCGTTGTAGTATCAAGAAATTTGTTATATGGAGGTTTTTTATAAGCAGGTTCAAATGTATAACGAATTTATTTTTTTGCAAGATGCCACTTTGTTACTGTATATTGCCAATTATAAGTTCATGATTTTTTTTTTTCGTAGAATGGTCTTGGGGGGTCGACCTATATGTGGAATCGTATCGACTTGGAATCATAGTCTGCTTTTTTGAGGGGTCTGACGAATGGTTGTCGTCCTTGTATTCACTGCTAATCGACGCATCAATAACATCAGCCGCAGAGGCAATGGAGTATAGGGACCTGCTTTTTTAAGCCCGACATTTTTACAATCTGCGGCAATGATCACGAAACTACAGTCTAGCTATGGTGGCTAGAGTGGTCAGATGTCAGCAATGGCATGTCAAAGATACAGAATTTTTTATTCACCCATTGCCAACAGTATCATGGTTTCAATGGTAGTGCCATCACATCGGCCTGTCTGTCAGGCAAGATCAGCAACAACACTGCCACTCGCTGCATATGCGTATAACAGTGCATTTAGCTTGCGAAGAAACGCAACATGCGTTTATCGCTCACTAACAATCAACATACGTTTATCTGTCACGAAAAACTCGAGATGCACCTCTCGCTTGCAAAAAACGTGACATTTATTGTTCGCGTTAGACGTGATAGACGACAGACGATATGATACATTCGCGAAACACGATACAGTGTAATGAGTTTGGAGTGTAGCTGCTAAGACTTTTTGTCACATAAAAGTTCACTACATCCCTCAAGTCGTCGATGCCACAATGTGCTGCAAAAGGCCTTCCATCTTATCATAACGGCTGAGATAGGTTAATTATTTTGCGACTTCTGGGCAATGACAGCAATGCCTTCACAGATAAGCGTTGAAAAATAGTGAAGGCAACTGGCGACCGGCGCACTCGCCATCGCCAACAACCTTTCAGTCACCGGCAGCTATCTGCTCAGCTGTGCATGCGATGTAAACTGTGTGAATTGATGTCGGTACCAGTGCCCCATGCTGCCGTTCGAAAGTTTGACGCTGCCACGTCGTGCGAGACTGCTTCAAAGTGTGAGTCACTTTGCCTAGAACCCAAAGTAGCTGATTGGTTTACTGTAGCACAGTCACCCAGAAGCGTCTATGCATTATATGTTTTATTAGGCGACATCCCAAGCGCGCTGCGCACGAATGAGCAGTTCACTCACCGTACCCGCGCACGGTCCAGAATGAATCTGGCACAAAGAAAGCACAAATGCACCCAAACAGTATACAGCAAGTGACTAACTCGCGACGGCATGTGCCAAGTAGGAAACGCGCTGAACCAAACTAGCCAGGGATGTTTGACTACACAGCGGTCCAGAACTTTAGGGAAACAGTATCAATAAATTGCAAAGATGGTTCAATTCACATGTAAGCATGCAGCGGTCGTTCCAAGATGCGAGAAGGCCGAGCTTTTGTCGCCGAGCTTCGACAAAAGATGCACAGGAACAAAGATCGGCTTGGTCGCTACGTGCACGTTTTTAGGGTTGGTCAAAATACAATGAACTACTGATAAAATGACCACTTTTTGCGGCACCTTCAAGTTAATTGTATTTGCATTCCGTCGCTGCTCTTGTGCTAACTCTGCTAACCGATATGATCAGTGTTGAAACGCATGAAGCTTATTGAGAAAGTTACAATGAAACCTCGGTGACACGGTCTCGGCTCGTACGAACTTCGGGGTGATACGAATTTTTCTTTGGTCCCGGGCAAAACCCATTGGCCTGCAACACAATGGCACGGTTGTTGCTAACCGATTTTCCCCCGTGTCGTTTTATACGAACATAAGTTACTGCCCAGCTACGAAGATGTGCTGCCCGCGCTGTCACGGTAGAGGCGACAAACAGTCTATGAACCCAAGCGCGGGCATGCGTGCAGCGTCGCCAGTTCATCAAAATCACGGTGACAGTGGTCAGAGTAAATCTCGAGTGACATATCGTAGCCGTAAAAAAAAGCAGCAGTTCTAAAATTGTTTAGCCATCATCTTTCGCATGCAAGGCACTCCTTACGTCACTTGCGCCATCAGACTCTGATGTGTTAAATACACCGGGGCCAAAAGCTGTTGCGAGTCAGAACACACCTGGTTCATTAATTACACACCCGAGCAGTAGTCTTATATTTACGAGTGCGAGTGTGATCATTGACGTCTAAAAACTTTGTTGGAAACCATTCAGAGCCGTTCGTGACGTTGCTGCGGCCCTGAGAAACATTAAGTGAAAACTTACACCAGCTTTCTTTTGTCGCATGCTAATTTTCTTCATTTTCTGATGATACGAATTTCAGTGGTGTCCCCGCGAAATTCGTATCACCGAGGTTTCACCGTACGTTTTTTTAGATGTCTGTTTTATGCATGAAAGGAAGCAGGACGGTGAGTTGTGAGAAATTGGAGGTTTGTACCCTTCACCTGTTGGCTGCAGTTGGTCCACACTTAATGTATTGCTGCCAGCCTCACAAATGCAGTTTTTGTTTTTTCTAAATAAATTTTACTTTGTGTTGCTTCTCAATTTTTTTGGTAGAGCGTGCCTCCCCGAATCAAACACCTCTGCGTCAACACTGGTCACCTCAAGAAAGCAGCTCGCCACCGTATTGTTGTGGCTACGGTGGTGACAGCAGGCGCCCTGTATGGTCTGGGACTCCCACCCGATCACTTTACCCATGGCTTCTTAGACGAGGTGAGCAGATTAGTAGCTGCTGTCTAACTTTACTCTTCCTCCTTTCTAGCTTGCTAGTATTGCCGCTTCACTTGTGTTATTTGCTGCACTCTTCTAGTTTTTATTCTTAGTTTTGTCCTTTTAGCCCCGTCTTCTTCCGCCATCAAGATGGCTTATAAAATGCGAAATGCATGTTGTGTTGTACTATGTTTGATGGAGTCTTAGGCATTTCAAAACTCATTCAGAAAGTATTTATTTGTTCTGCAACTGCAAGATTTTCACAACTCTGAAGACGCAAGGAAGATTCATTATTTTGAAATAAATGTGCTCGGTAACGCAAAAATCCTGTTGCTACCAGTAATCAATACTTGTCGCGGGCGTGGGTCTCGTTGCGAGCCGATATTGGTTAGGAAATGTTTGTTTTCTCACCGTTGATAGAGGTTCGCCTGTACAGAGGCTTAAGTGTTTCCCTTTGCAGGCAGGACAAGCAACCGAGCCAGAGACCCTAGTGGTAGCAGGCTTAGTATGCTTGGCCGGAGGAAGCCTCGTGCTGGGCGGTGACCCCATGCAACTGGGTCCAGTAGTTCGATCGCGGCTGGCAGTCAAGGGAGGCCTCGGCGAGTCTCTGCTTCACCGCCTCCTGCTCAGCGAGAACGGTGCAGGCGACCCAAAGCAGCTCAGTTGTCTTCCTGTCACACGGCTCCGAAACAGGTACAGACTTGTTGGAAATATCATTGACATTCGGATCAAACATCCGTTATTGCCCAGTTCCCAGCTGCAAGTTGACCTTATAATAACATATTGTAACATTCTCTTGGCGTAAACATTATGCGCCCTTATGCAGGGTGGGTAGGTGCTGTTCCTTTGGTCGTATGCCTGTGATTTCTTTGCTCAAATAGCTTGCACCTGACATCTTGGATAGAGTTTTTGAATATACTGGCACTCCAGGATGGCAGCTTTGATGACAAATAACCTGCTTCAGTGTAATTACAGCATTGGGGAATGCCTTTGTGCATGAAAAAAAAAAAACAACGAAAGAACCTGCATTTGCTGTTTTGACAACATTAAACGTGATCTCGCAAACGTCACGTCCTTCCATACTCCTACATGGTGCTTTCAGTAACGTTGGTATGGCAGTGTAGGCAATCTATATATCTATCTTTCGATCCACTCTCATGCTGCTTCTCTGCTCTTCATGTCAGTCCAGCATCTAGCAGGGCTTTCTGTCCCATCAGTAGCCTGCTGTTTGTAGGTATTTTCACTATGTTTATTGGATAGTGTTTTCGCATCAGTTGATTGTAGTCCGTATTGTCCCACTCTTGCGATGCAAGCAGATACATACCATCTTTTATGGACATGTAAAGGGTTGCAGCCAGAACACTCCCGTCACCTCGCTCAAGCCGGCCTTCGCTACAGCAACAAAGCCAGTTACAACCGCTGTATGCATGAAAACTGATTCCACAAGACACTGCTTCACTTCATGCACAACACCGGCCTAACAGCACATATTTAACAGAAATATTATGCCTTAAAGGCAAGTCTTTGTCGCAATAAAAAAAAAAGAGTGTAGTTAGAGTGAGTACTAGTATAAATATTATGGAATAATACTGAAGTGAAGGGCTTTAGTAGCGAGTTTTGCACAAAACCTTGATAAAATTGCCTCATGATGAGAAATTAAATTTTTGCTCACCAAAAAAAAAGCAGTTTAGTCTATGGAGTAAGTTTAGTTTCCAAGTACTGCTGTGGTATTTTTGTCAAGATCAACACCTATATATTAATATAAGTGGAGTAAATGTGCAAACCCTGTTCTGTCGTAATTGTGGGTATGCATTATATGGTGCCATATTATAGCACACACGTGCGATTCACTAAAAAATTTCAAAAAATATTTTGTAATACGAGTGATAGGCAAAATTCTTCTTGATTGCAAATGGGTGTCTTGAAGCGCCAGTTGATACATGATACTGCGAGGAAATAATATAGGAAACTTTCATATTCATTTTGAAAGCTGTAAATACTAAAATTTGAGTTGAAGCAAATATTTAATATTTTGAAACATAAAATATATGTGGAGCACTCACGTGTCCTGCTCTTATTTTGCCATTCATTTAAGAACGTAAATATGAAATATTGAGATTGCTTATAAGAGTAGACATACTTAAGAATGAAGAGGTCAAAGTAGGCAGAATTTGAGACTTTGCATCTTCAGGTTTGCAGTAATGAACTGTGTATTTTCATCAATGTTATTCACACTTCCTCTTATCAAGCAGTCATGTTTCACTTTGGTCAAGTTTGCCATCATCAGCTATTATTAAGCTTCTGATTGCAAACTACACTTCTGGCTGATAGCAGTCTGGCTATCTGCCATTTAAAAAATTCTAGCTGCATATATCAGGTTGGCAGCCTTGTAGTGAAGTAAGCTCTCAATCGATTGAAATGCCCTTATTAAGCATGAAACGACCACCTCTCGTATAATTGGTTTCGTTTTTGAATTCTGCAGCCCTGTTCGTACTTGAATTCTGCAGCCCAACACAAGGCTAGTGTTGAAATGGAACATATTTTTACTGTCTTTCAGGTTCTGTTTAAAAAGAGTCTAGTCTAGTGTTACTAGATTTTATAAAATTGTTAAATCATTGGGAAACTGTTGAGGTTGTGCTGTGCTATTTTTTCCGCTTTCTGTGCTAGAATGTTCGAGTGAATTTGAAGGCCAATCTTTTCGTACACAGCTACCGCTGTGCGCAGTCCCTGCTGGAGCCTTATTCCAGGCTCTTTTACGACAGCCAGCTTCGAAGCTGTGTTGAAAACAAAGACCGAGGAGCACTGCCCGATTTCCCAGTGTTCTTTCACGGCGTGCGAGGCCGTGCGCAGAAGGAGGGCAGCTGCCCGTCTTGGTGAGTGAAGTGCAAGTGCCTTGATAACGCCCTTGGTTGCTTGTTCGCTGTTAACCTGGATCAGAAAAGTTGTCCCTCTCTAAATTTATGCCATTTCATTGTTATTGGAGCTGTAATTGCTAACCAGAAGCTCGCCTTGAGCCGTTGATCCAATGTGTGCCAAGCCAAAGGAAAAAGGAGGCTGTTGGCAATGCGGTTTCGTTTTCACGTGCAGGCAATTTTTGGGCTCTATTTGTCGGTAGAAAGATGCACGTTTGAAAAGACGCACTCGCACCCCCTTCTAATTAGTAATGCTGCCATTAGCTGCCACTGGCAGGAATAGTTGAATCTACCTTGCTTGCTGAGGCACAAGGTCGTGCTGTGGGCTTATTCAGGCAGTCTGTACCTGTTGTTTGGGCAAGGCTGAGTGTCACTGCCTATAATCTTAGTTTTATTATTGTACGATGGCCGGATTATACAAAGGTTATATGTGGTCCCCTGAAAGTTGTATAATCGGTGTTCCACCGTATTTGCAACTGGGTTAGAGAGCTAAAAAACAATTGTTCATTGTTCTAACATTTCTGCTTGGCCACTGAGTCCCAAGAGCAGGCCGCCCTGTCCCCCTCTCTTTCTTGCTAGTAGCTTTGTCTGGTGCAGCCTGGTCATAATCCCATTCACAGGCACAATGTACACGCATCGCAAGTATCATAAAGAAAGTTGGCGTAGGTTGCAAAGATTGAAATTGCAACACTTTGCTAGCAAGTGCACTGATAATAGGTGACACTTCTGTAAACAAGTCTTTAGCAAATGAGCTGCTTACAGCGACAAGGTAAGAATATGCAAAGTGAACCCGTTTATAGGACAACTCTGTACAAGTTCTGAAACTTCATAGCTGGAGATGTGCGTAGCAAATCCCATTTTTATCTGCGCTGCATCGACTGACGATACTTTTTTTGACAGGTTCAACCCATCAGAGGTGGTGCAGGTGATACGCTATCTCCAAAGGGCATTTGGCCCTTGGGGCCTGCTGCCCGACCAGGTCGGTGTAGTCACTCCATATCGGAAACAGGCACAGAAGTTGCGCTGTCTCATGGAATCTCTCGATCTGCCACGCTGCAAGCTTGGTTCGGCCGAGGAGTTTCAGGGACAAGAGCGCAATCTCATCATCGTGTCAACGGTTGGTACAACTTTCTGCTATTGTCCTTGCTTTCTTTTGTTGATTGCCACGAAGGATGAGTGCACTTCGTGGTGCACAATGCCGACAAAGTGGGTACATGTATATAATAAACAAAGTTTATAAGATCGTAATTTTTGTCTTCAGCTTCTCTTTAATTAGCTTTACTAAAAGCTTGGCTACACAACAAAGTCATACTTGCAGTGGAAAACTTGTTATTTCGATAACTGTGTTAAAGCAAGGTTTCTTTAGCTGTGAAGAAAAAGAACCTTTTTTTTGTTATCTTTGAATTCATCTTAGAGAAATGAAGTTGGGGCTGTGCAAGTCTAGCATTTGTCTACCAAATCTGCTGTGATAATCACATGGGTGCATTCAGAATGTTATTTCATGAAATACTATTTTATTCAACCAGTGTTCTGTTTATTTGCTACGAAAATAATCACTGAACAAGTTTTTTTCAGAATGTTCAACAGTACGATGACATTATTTTTGCATCATCAACTGAAATAGGGAGTGCTCCTAAGATCTCTGGTGTCATGAAGTTTGCAATTAATTAAAATAATTTCTTGTTCTTCACAAGAGCCCCAAAATAATTATTGATGTCTTTGAATGTAAATTCTACTTGCTTCTCCTTCAGGATGTAAAGTTAGCTGCTTGGGATTGCTCCAAAATGAAAAATTTGCTGCTTCAAAGTGCTACAAAATAGAAAATTTTGCGGCTCCGAAGTGCTCTAAAATGCAAACTTTGCTGCTCCAAAAAAAGCAGACCTCGTTGGCATCACTGTAAAGTGTAAATATGTTTTATAATATGTAATCGTTGAAATGATTGTTTAGTGCTCGAAAGGTTTGCTATATTCAACTCTATTCACATCTAACACTATTCAAAGCTTGCTTGGTTCGGCCTTAAAAATCAAATTATTCACGCACTCATATGAAGTCTGCTTTTTGCGATGTGGTATGACTGTTGGTTCTGTCACATGCTTAAGAGCTTTTGAACATCTGCGGGGTCTCGATATGGCGAGTGCTACCACGCTCTTTGAGTGAACGGAGACAGCATACACGATTGGCACAAACCAAGCCAACAGACATTTATTTAACTGCTTTTTAATTGACGATATCGTCCGCCAAATTGTTATAACATCAATCGTGATCAACATGCTAAAATGTTCTTACACAATATTGCCATACACACCAAAACATGACAAACACAATAGCACACCCAAGGCGGCATCTCCAACGCTTAACTCACCACAAGGGCCCCCGGCAAACGGCCCGTGGTGCAGCGCACCGGGGCCTCCCCGCGAGAGACAACCGTTTGCGCTTAACCCCACCAGAGAAAGAGACTAGCTCCTCTGTCTCTGCCGCGACCAAGGCTTGTCTGCTGCCAGGTGTCACCGCCGGCGCTACCACTATAACAACCATGATGATGATAGCGGTGATCTACGCTCGCGAACACAATGCCACCTACCGCGCGATAGCTGCGACTCCTGAATGCGGCTTATGCGCAAAACACCCACCCCACGAGGCGTAAACAACTTTACAGAGTGTCTCATCGCCCCCAAATTTTCTCAACATTAATTCAAATCATATTCCAAAAAGAGAAGAAATCCACTACACAAGCTCTAACATCACAACCCATGTCCCTACATAATGTCCGTGCACGATGACACCGCCGCCGGTCGACACTGCTGCACTGTCCGACTCGACTTCACCTCGGTACCAGTCCCTCAACAGCAAGTTTGCCGCGATGAACCGTCACTCGCGCCGACATGTCTTCCGGTTGTGACCAGTACTCACGAGGGCGCCATACTGCAAGCAGTTGCGCAAGTCCCAGGCATCTTCATCGCCCAACCTCATGACCGTATTCCTGGCCAGCGGCGCTGACGATGTGTAGAAGACAGCCAGTCGCGGGTCACGCCACTCCCGCTGCGTACATTCCAAAACACTTGACAGAAACAATGGAGCAGGGCCTAGGGAAGGGAGCTTCGGGCTTTTCGCCCACATGGTACGATGGTCAGTACTGCTAGCTAATACACTGGCGGCGGCCAAGAGGCCCAGCTCAGAAATAAAACAAAGGTCATTTTTCCTAATTTATGCATCGCAAGATAAAACGATAGTTATTGCGCGAGAACAAAACGACGACACAGAGACAAGAAGGACACGAAAGACACGAGCGCGTGTCCTTCTTGTCTCTGTGTCGTCGTTTTGTTCTCGCGCAATAACTATCGTCATGCCATACCAACTAGCCCAAGCTGCCACACTGCAAGATAAAAATTGAGGGAAGCAGAGTGCAACACCTCGACGCCACGATCCACCTAGTTGTGCCACGTGCGACAGGCAGCTGCGCAAAGCCTCAGGCCTAACGAGTCGCTTGACAACAACCGGCATCCACCCAGCATCCAGCCTAGGCACAGAAGAGGCAGCCGCAAAGAGCTATCCACTCTGTAAGGTGGCCCTATCGCTCACCGCACACAGCAGCTGACCGATCGGCGCCCACCGTCCCGGACGGTGTCACGACGCTCTGGCATCGAGCCACAATACCAGACAGCAACGATGCCCGGCTCCTTGAGCCCGAAAGAGATAGGAGAAGCTATTTACAGAAAATCGGACCACCCACGAGGCTTCTGTACTGACTCGCTTCGAGCCTGGTCTGCAATCTACATGCTATAAAGCTTTGCTCACCCCAGGATGCAGACTGCATGGCTCTCGTCCCAACTCAACAACATTCTTGCAAACCAACAACAACAAGAACATAATAAAAAAACACTTGCGAGCAGAAAAAATAAAAACAAGTTCAAACACGTCGCAAAAACTAATCTCCTCGCTCTCAATAAAGCACACCACCGACGCTAGCAAAGAAGTCCCCCTAGGCCTACTCTGCCCCGGCTCTAACAAAAGCTTGTACCGAATCACGAAAACTGTCATCTGATGCTCCAAGAGCTCCACGTTGGGCAGCCAGTCTGGGGTCTCGTTGTGAGAGACAGCACCACCACATTTTTGGAGTGGACGGACACAGCAGACCCGGTCGGTCCAAACCAAACAAGAAATGCATTTATTCAACTACTTTTGAATGATATGTCAGCTGTATTATTATAACATTAATTGTGATCCACTCGCTAAACAACTTTGCACAAAATTACACAACACTCAACAACATAACAAACACAATAACACACCCAAGGCGGCATCGCCAGCGTTTGGCTTACCACAAGGACCCACCGCAGACAGACCACGGTGTCGTCTACGGCAGACCCACGCTAGAGACAACCGTTCGCGCCAACCGCCACCAGCCGAAGAGAGACCAGCTTATTTCTTGCACGCCGCCACTAAGGCTTCCCGCCAGGCGTCGCCGCCAGCGCTATTTCTAACCATGATGATGATGGTGGCGATAATGATGATGATCATCGTCATTGATGATGATTTGTGGCTTTGCCCTTTGTAACGGGTGAACACTTATATGTTGTGTTGCAGCCTAGGTATATAAAGAAAAGAACAAAAAAATCTGAAGCACAAAGAGGAGTTCACTTTTGGCACCACTTCCACCACTGTTGGAGCCTTGTCTTTGTGGTGGAAACTGCTTTTGCATTCCTGGCTGCCAAGGCCAGCGCCTGAGGTAGTGTAGTGGCCTCTGGCGGGCAGGGTGAGAGTTTTTGGCATTTTAGCACCAAGTGCTCAACTGTCTCCTGTTCCGCTCTGCACACTCTGCATAGGGTCGAGTGGATGTTTGGGTCGAAGTGGCTACGGTATGTGAACGTGCTCCTGCGCGTGCTTCGAACAGTATCCCACTTCCACTACTATTGTAATAGACAGATATCGGAGCAATGGCCTCTTTGTATGTACGATACATGATACAGCTGAAGTTTACTATTCTGCTGCATCAAGATTTCCCATTGCGCATTCTCCACTTCGCGTATCCGTTTCCGGATTGCTGCGGAAGACTTGTGCTCCGTGGTCTCGATTGTTGAGAGGTGCAACATGTCGTACTTGCGTCGCAGAGACTATGTTCGACCACTGTGTCCTGAGTCCCACGAAGTGCAGGTAGCGGAACATGCGACGGGCCCACCGCTGATCATTCATGAAGCGTAGGCGCCCTTCATAAATGATCTTGCTCGTGGCTTCCCGCGCCTCGTACATAGACCAACCCATGTCCCCCTGAATGGCCTCCACTGCAACCCTTCCATGGCAGCCCAATGCCAACCGGCCCACCTCCCTTATAAAATAAATACTCACGAGCACAATGCCACCTACCGTCCGCTAGGTGTAACCCGAGATGCGGCTTCTGCGTGAGACACATGCGCCACACGGCGCAAACAACTTTACAGGGGGTGTCAGCACCCCCACGCATTTGTAGAGTTTAGCTGCAGCAGTGGCGCTCTCAATCTATGCTTTTACTGGGGATGTGTGATCCCTTTTCTCTACAGCATGAATCAATGAAATGACAAATGCTACCAAGGTAATCTCGATGTTAGTTATAAATGTGTCTTCAAGGACGTGGTTCATCTATTCAAGCAATAAGCTTTCTAAAGTTATTCTATTTTATTGGCCACTATCATATGTTGCTTATGTTCAATTTTATTCTTCCCCTCATCAGGTCCGAGGGAGTGAGGCTCTTGTTCCATCAGCAGATAGCAGCAGCCAAAACCTGGACTTCATCTTCTGTGCCAGGCGCTTCAACGTGGCCATCAGCCGAGCCAGTGCCATGCTTGTGGTTGTGGGCAACCCTGACATCCTCACACTGGTAGGGTGGCCTTGCAGAGTGGCACCTTTGGAACTCCGCTTTTGTTGTAATGCAGGATTTCCTGCTATAGTGACTTGGAGGTGGTGGAATTGCCAGTGTGTGTGCGTGCCTTGGTGCACGTTCTTTAATTTTAGAATTTACAGTTTAGGGGCCTTTGAGGCCTTTTATTCAGTGTCGTCGAGCACGTCCGTCTAGCACAATGACTGTGCATTATTTTCTAAGCTGACCTCACCTATATTTCTTCTGTAATGGAGTTAATGCACAAATTAGATCACATCATTATATATTTTCCAATGCTTCGCGTATAGATCTGCCAAACAGCTGTGCCACTATTTGTGACGGCTTGTGTGACACATGTACAGATTAACTTTCCTCAAAAAAAAAAAAAAGATCAAGGCTTCACTTTATTGTCTAAGGAGACTGCACTGTACGAGATAGCTTTCGTCGTCATAGATATGCTCCCTACTGGCGGCAAGTCGTCTTTTCTCCCACTTTGCTTTCTTTGAATTCATATCGTAGTTACTTGAACCACTACATTAAGATTACAACGAATGTTGTCTAATTATCCTGAGGTTCATTGTGTGTTTCATTAGGTTGTGCCCGACGATGACGATGCGCCCTCGATTTGTCCCCATATTATAGAGTGCATTTTAAAATGCAATCTTTTCCTTCTTTTTTCTAGGATACAAATTGGAAGTCCCTAATTGACTACTGCTCAACACACAAGACTTGTTATGGTCTGGCTGCTGAGACGATGGTACCATCGTGTTGAAGTGCCTCAAGACAGTTATATGCATCGCTGTGATATGATGATCTTTGCCAATTGTAATTTTTTTTTGTAAATCAATCTTTCGAAGTTTCGTAATGTTCTTCCTTTTTCGTACATAAGCGAATGTGCAGGTATTCGTGATTGTGTGTTTTGATTATTGCGTGTATAGTAGGCTTGTCTAAATATTGTCATATTTGATTTAATGTTTTGCTATTAGATTTCTTTTCAACCATCTTGAATTCTTTAACGTGCACTGACATCGCAAACGGTGCAGGAGCCTCTAGCATTTCGCCTTCATTGAAAGAATGCTGCAGCAAGAATAAAACTTCGAATCTTTCAGGTTCGTAGATGACCTCGTGCTTTCAAATATTCCATTGTGTTAGATTAAAAACTAATTTTGCAAACTGCGTGCTCACAGCCATAAGTGTTCTTGAGCAGCAGTGCACTTAAATCATCGTGCAGGAAACAAGGAGAGCCACTGACACACAATTCAGACACCTTTACTCTTGAATCTGCCATAGAGTACTATTTTCATACTTCATAAGCCTGATTTGCTGTTCGCACTGTCATCAAGCCACTTCTCATGGCAAAGTTTATATGCATTACCCACACCCAGATTTAAAGGAGCACTGACATCAAATTTCAAAATCAAGATGTGCCCTTCATTCGAATGCTGAGTATGTGCAGGCCCTCTAGGTCAAACTTGAATCGCGTCCATCGTCAATGGCGGGCAAAAGTTTAACGGAAAATGGAGTGCCCTACGGCATCGGCACTAGTGCTACGTGTTCGGTGCGATGCATTTCACACATACCATTCTGAGTGACACCCTAGCAGCGATGACGCGTACAATCAGAGTGTTCTTACCGTGGCGTCGACTGGGGCCGAAGCCTGCAAACGCACTCACACTTCATGTATGACCTTCGTTGCACTGCCTTGAAAATTTAAGTGAAGTTAAAATACGCAAATCACCTATAAAAGAACAGCGAATGAAAAGATCATGATTCAACGTGTTCTCCTCACTTAACATGTCTGGGAACCCTTGAGTTGCACTTGTCCGGTCGGAAGCGCAAAAGAAGTACAGTGGTGTCTTTTCATTATGTGTATGTTACACGCCGACACGACCACAAGATATTAAAGTGGAGTAGTGCATAGAGGGTTATCATCGCTAACAAGTGACATGCCGGTATAATTAATAATGAATTTTAGTTCGTAAACTTCCTTGCGTCCACATAATACCGAGTTTTTCCGCCACAACTGTGGGAGGCCGGATAGGTGGGGCCATCTGTTGGTGCAAAGTAAAACCTGGCAAGCAGAGAACGTATTCTATTTCTGTGCTGGTGGGCCTTCCCTCTACCGACATTCCATTGACAGAGTATACCTGAATGCTGCACAGGCCAAAACTTCCCAATATAGCTAATTGAAACACACACGAGCATGGCCGAAGCATGCATCCTTGGGCACCTCCTCATTGCTGCTTAGAACGGCATCTATTCTGGAATCGCTGTTTTAAGGACTGATCAAAGTGAAAATTATTTGCAATGTCGCGAATCGCAGCGACCCTAGTCAACATTTTGTATGGCAGCTATGACAATGCGGGTGACAAGGCATGACTGTGTGTGCACCTAGCAGATGAACTGTGGCGCAATCTGCAGGTAACTGCGAAAACTGGTAGCGCTTGCAGCGCTAAAAATAGTGGGATTGTCAGCAGTTTTGAATGGTGCTAGATACCAGCAATACAAATCCATAAAATTGATAGTTCATTTTCGTTTTAGGTCTCGAATCGCTACTAGGGGGTCAATAGCTGTTTCGTTGATTCAAAAATATTGACATGAGTATATTTAATATCAGTGCTCTTTTACAGAAATATTGATGTAAGAAGTTTTAGAGCTCTCCTTGTTTTACCATGAATTATCTGGGTAAAGTAACATTCAAGACACTGTGTCTGGCTTGATTTCTCAGATTACATCTTTTTGTGCGCTATTGGATAAGAATGGTTGCCATGTATGTAATTCAGCTGAAATGTAACCCTTATTCTCACCTTTGCCAGTGGGGATGGTTTTTCGTGTTTTTGAGGTATGTACAAGCTGCCGCATATAGGCATACACCGAAGAACTGAGGGCAAAAGTCTGCAGAAAATGTCTTGTGCTGCTATAGTTGTACAGAATGATGAATTTGCATATTTGCATGAAAATAAAAATGGTAAAACTTTGGTGTATGTGTGGAACGGTAGAACTTTGGTGTTTGTGTGACTCCTAAAACAATGATAAAAGGGGCGGTTGTGTTGCAAGCATATGTTGTGTTAAAGCATATGCATCAAGTTCACAAGATCGCTGAGCAATAAAGGTTGTTTCTTAGTTTCCGAGTTACTAGTTCCAAGATTTTGCATAGTGCAAGACTGGTTGAACCTGTCCTGTTGGCAGTTGGTAACAGGATGTTCTTAAGTGTACATGTCTCACATTTTTGTTATAGCCTGAGAAGTTACACAAGTAATTTACTATTTGGTATAACAATTGCAGCCAAAACTGAAACTACGATTTACCTTGGGCGTGCACCACCACTACATTTGATTTTGGGCAAGAAACATTTTTGCACCACATATTTAAGCTGTTGAATCAATACAGAATGACATCTTCACCATTCCCTAATTCTTTTGGATTTAGAATTGTTTGCTCGTTTACCCAACTTTGTTGACGATTAATGGTGCCTTGTATATGTACGTTGTACCTTGCCTCTCCTGCTTGGGCCAAATGGCCTGCGCTACGATGTAAAAAATAGGGCAAGACTAAATGGACTTTTTACATAAAATATTTGTTGACAAATATAGTGCTGCTTGTTATTAAAAAGTATTTAAGTGGAATTGAGTGTGGATTTGTTCGCCAGAAATGGCACACTCTACCCATGTTCTTCTTTCTCCCTGGTATTTGTTTGCCAGAAATGGCACGCTGTGCCTATGTTCATCTTTCTTTCTGAGTGTCTTGACTAAATTCAGAAACATGACTATAGCAAGAAAACCTCAGATACCTATTTAACTAGCCACAATCAGTCTGATACAACGACAGTAAATATCTGACATTTCACTGCTGTCTGATACACTTTCTGCATAAACTTGCATGTGCCCTGCACTCAACTGTGTCCGGTTCACTTGCTCGTACGGTACGTAAATCAACAGCGAAGTACTTACGGCAGCTGTGATACGGTGTGCTGTTATGCTCATTCTTGCGTGCCCAAGCGCACATCCTGGTGGTTTCTAGTTACGGCGCCTATGGCGTACTTTGGAAACGAATAAAAACTTGCGGGTAGCGTGTTCAGAACCTTCACAACCTGCCGTCACGAGTTGCAGACGAGCGCGATCGACGTCCCTCTGGCGACGGTAATGCGCAGGCGACCCACTTCCGTCGTCTGTTTTTCCGCATTGTTTTGTTTGCTTTCCGCCAGGCCGCTGGGGTGTGTTTGTGGCAACGTCCTGAACAGGTGTTTCGGGCCATCCAGTCTGCGCCTTGCCGAAGTACACTTCGGAACATTGTTGCAAAGTGTCTGTGATATGAACCAGTTCCTATGACGCCTGCTGCTGTATACAAGCCCGCTGCTCGCCCTATTTACAGGCAGCGTTCCAGAGAATCAAGGTTTCGCCGTTTTGTGGTTGTTCGTCCGTGGACTTGAGCGTGGATGCCTTATAGGTTGCCCCTCCTTGGCGTTGCCGAGGCTGCACTGATAACGAGGAAAATAAACTGTTCGAGTCCGAGTGATCAGAGATAACGCGTGATGCTTAGTGTCGACGCCGTCCAGGTAGAACCGTATCTGTGAGTGGGAAGCGGCGTTGGTTCGAAATGGGTAAGTTTGGTGCATATAACGCGCTGTTTACCCAGCGTTGCTGCGTCCAAAATAACGATTATGGAAACTTGCTAGTGCGTCGCGCGTCAATTTCGAACTGTGACGGAACGCGCCGATTTAACGGCTGCTGGTCAGCTGCAACGCGCCCGCATCCGCTACGTCATGCGCGCCCTTGTCCAGGGGGTGCAGGAGGGGATTCCTGTGGGGCGCGCAGTGGGGCGTGTACGTGGACGCATGGGCTCGGGGAGTGGTGGTGAGGAGGTGGCGTGCCAAGTGGCCTGTGAAACCAAGCGCGTGCTGTGGTTGTGCTGCACGCTCCGAAGTTGATTCGCATGCCCACGGGTGTTACCTCACCGTGACGGAAACGTGAATCGACGATGACATACAGCAGGAAGAGTTACTCGTACTCGAGCATATCGAGGGACAAGAAGTGTTGCTCCTGTACGGCGATCGGTGAGCTCGTTTTGTTGACACCGTGTAGGCCTACGCGCCCCGAACGGGAACCCTTTCTCGGCTCGATTCAAGTTGCCGCCGTGTAAGGGCTTTTGTGAAGGCAGTTAGCGATTTAAACGTAACTGGTCGTTTTGAAAGATTACAGTGTCTGTCAACGGGACTCGCTGGGACGTGTTTAACGGGTTTGAACTTAAACCGCGCAGGGTCATTGGCGGGCAGCTTTGATGGCGCTTCGATTGATTGGCCCATTCGTCAAATGCCGCTTTGTTTCCCCTTCGAGTTGCAACTCGCGTTTACGTCATCGCTTCGCGCGCATAGCAGAAATGGAAGACAAAACCGCACGGGTGGCGATCCTGCGCGCGGCCCATTTTAGTCGAGGGAAACTTTGGTACAAGGGTAAAAGCGCCAAGAACCCTGCCGATGTCTTCTCCGTTGGCTTCGTTCATACTTTTCAACCGCGGCCAGAAGGCTTTTCAAATGATCGATGACGACAGGCATGTGTGTGGGCTAAAAACCCGTTTGAACGCTTCTCGGCGTGTTTTTCTGTATCTTTGTAAAGAAAAAGGCAACGCAGGTAATGCTTTTACTTTGGTTTAGGAACGTGCAGCGCATTCATAAAGCGATGTGGCAAATAAAGGGGTTTCGGTAATTACAAGTTACGTATGCACTCACCGCTAGCCCTCTGATATGTCGGAAAATAATATTCATCTGTGTACTATCAACGTGCTTTTATCAATGTGATATCGATGATCTTCATCATCGATAGCACATTCATAAAACACCACCTTAAAAGGACGATTATAACCCATCCCCGCCTTGCAAAACCAAAGGAATACTGGAGCGTTCAGCTAAATTATGTGCATTAAAAATGTCTTTCAACATTTCAAAAAAGTAATTTCAACACATAAAAAAATATATTCAAGTGGTATTACTATTGAAAACTGAAAGCAGCATGAAACAACGATATAATGTGCATTAAAAGTGTCTTACGACACTACACAAAAGTTGTATGTCACGTTGGGTATATAGCCAAGTGATATCAAAGTTATTGAAAACTACAGGCTCATGAAACAGCTAAATAACATGCATTAAAAGTGTCCTTTGACATTTCATAAGAGTAATTATATCATGTTAGGTATATAGCCACTAAAAGCAGCATCACACAGCCAAATAATGTGAAATAAAAGTGTTCTTTGACATTTCCAGAAAGTAGTTAAACACCGCCGATTTACTTTTTTAGTGTAAAAGGACACCGCAAGAAAGAAGGCGGGACGAAGCACTACCTTAAACTGACATAATTTATTACGTCTATTCACCCTCTATACCAACCAGATACCTGTAGGACATGCGTGGTGCACGCATACAATCATCACAACTTGTCACCTGAGCGCACTCATGATGGTGCATAAATCATGTCAGTTGTGAGTAATGCTTTGTCTTGCGGTGGAACAGAATGTTTTTCCCATTGCACAAAGGTAGAGAAATCTGTATGATATAGGCTAACTGCTGGTGCATAAATTGTCAGTATTCTGCGTGCTTAGAGCAACTCAAAGTGCCCACAAATGGTGGCCACGCTTACTCTGATCCTTAAATGGAAATAATGTTAACTCCCATTCCTTGCCGTGATTTTTATATCTGCCTGTTGTAGACTACTTAGTGCTGTGCCAGTACTGTGTCGATAGAATGATTGTCACATTTTATGACATTTCAACTGTGTCACGGACGGCCATTTTTGGCGACACTGCGTCACGGCAATTAAGGCCAAACTCCATAAGCGCGAAAATGCACGCGACAGCGACGAGCGACGCTATGAGCGACGAAACAGGGCGGTCGCGCGACGTGTCGCGTACTCATTTTCGCGCGATCGCTCGGTTCTCCAGATTTGGAAACCGTCGCTCATCGCCCAGAAGTGCTGGGCTCAAGCAGCCAATAGAAAAAAACCGGAAAAGGATATACATCAGTGACATACTGCCGGTTGTTTTCACGGCCAACGGCGATGAGCGCAACGCGTACAATGAGAGCCTCATTGATGTAATCGAACGTGGGCGCAACAAAAAATAACGCAATGTTTATTACGCATGTGCATAAAAAAAAGTGCTGCAAGGCAATAATAAACACTTTCCGTTCCATTACACAACAATATATCTTATTTTTAAATTGAAAACCGCTCGCTACGAGGTTTTCTTGGTGCGAGTTGACGGCCTCATGCCAGCAACAGTGGAATTCGCTCGCCGAAGCCGTCGCGTGAATGAGGTTTGCCTGCGCTAGCGACTGATCGCGCGACGCCGATCTACGTCGCGTCGCTCGTCGCTGTCGCGTGCATTTTCACGCTTATGGAGTTTGGGCCTTAACGGGCGCCGTACTCCCCCACTGACCGTGAGAACGGCGAGCGCATGAAAGGGAGCCGAGAAGTGCAGAATGGGGTGCTCTTCTTAGAACGTCACCGCCGAGGGTTGATCCTTTTGTAACTGCGGCGGCGTCTGCAAGATCGTAGAAGGCCACGGTATACCCCGAACAAGGATTAGACTACGAGACGCACCGGCTGAGAGCCAAACGGTTTGACCGTTCCCACGGGGAAAAGCGTGGGAAACGCTCTGGTGGCCAAGCCGTATGACAACAACCCGACAGGTTGTCACTCTCGCTAGTTGAGGGCCCTCTCCCAATTAAAAAGGGGTGGGGTCAAAATATTTTTGGGGCGGAGTTTCCATCAATTAAACGCACATGATTGGACCCATGTAGAGGTCTCTTGTCCCCAAGGAAGAGAGCGAGGAGACACGAGGGGGATTTAAGCGCAGGATTTTGCCCTGCTAGGCAGACTAGTCGCTGACCAACATGGTGTAGAAACAGATCAACAAGCATCTCTTCTAGAAGTTTTTAGTGTGGCTCTCTATCGGCTGGCCACCTAAACTTAGCCGTTCATTTAGTTGTGACGCGATATTAACGTCTGCAACGTAGACATCGGGACTTCACCTTGAGTTAGCTCAACCTGCTCGAAGTCACCTGCAAGCACTAGCCTCCCGGAGCCACCAGCGTTGCAACACCGCCGACATCGCAGTTGTGCCAGAACTCCTTTCAACTTCTCGCATCCGATCGTCGGGGACGCAACGCGGCCGGTCATCACACGTATGCCTTCACCTGTTTATATCTTCGAACTTTCTCCCCCGTAGTCTATTAGTGTTAGTTTGTGTAGTTTGTAATAGTTCTCTCGCGTAAGCTGACTTATTGTTTTTTATGTATTTTTTAGTTGTATCAAGTGTTGATGTATTTTGTTAGTTGTATTGAAGTGTTGTATTAGATCCCGTGTGCTGCAATATCACTAGAGTAAAGTTTGTTTTGTTTTCTCACGTCTCTGATCTCTTCACTATCTCTGCTTGCGTACGGAACGAACCAACCTGCTGTCATTCCCGTCGCCGACTTCGCGCTGGTGACGCTAGAGTGGCAGCTTGTAACAAACTGGCTTGTTCTTGTTTGAGTTTGTTCTTGCATACTTATGATGGTAATGACGGCGCATTTCAAAATTTGCTGTGTAGGTTGCCGGCGGTCATGTCTGCGCTGTCTTGCCCGAGTGCCCTTTGCCACCCTGGTGGCCACTGTCATGTGCGTTGCGGGGGTGGCGATCTTTCTCGGCGCTGTGCTGCGCGCAGTAGACTCCACAATACGAATGCTGGAGGTTGTCTTCGAGCGCCGCTCTCCGTATGGGTGAGTTTCCCGAGCAGTTTGACACTTTCAGCTTCGTGCCTGCTTATAGTATTCAAGACAGCATTAGTATCTGGTAATACTGTATATTACATGAGTTTTAAAAAATGCCCCTTATCTTCTAAATATTGCGAAAACTGATAGCAAACGTAATATATGGGGTGTTCAAATGAAAAAGCAGGAAGCGACATTGTTGGAACAAATGAAGATTTCATTCAATGTGTACGCTGTGTGCTTTGTCGCAATGATTCCATTGATGAACCGGCTGAAGGATTCTTTGTTCCCAGAATTCCTGTGGCCGTGACGACACCCAGTCCTTCACAATGTCATTGAGTTAGTTGTCAGTGCTGAAGCACTTCCTTTTCGGATGTTCTTTTGATGGCACCCAACGCATGGAAACCACAGGTGATTAATCGTGGCCGGTTTGACATCTTCAGCTGTAGGAAATGTAATAATGCCTCGCTGCTCCCAATTGTTGAATTTCACAACATGAACGCCATCCTGTCCTCATGCACACTGCAGCGTCATTTGAAAGTCACTTATAAAAGCCTCTGTTCTATCCTCGGCATGCTCTGATCCGTGGCTAAGACTTCAGTCACATCCCTAGATGTGTCTCTAAATTCTCTAGTGGTGGCATAAGCATGATGTTAACGATCCAACCTGTAGTACCTAGTTCTTGGACCTGTTTAGCTAACCTCTAGGTCAGAAGCACCGCGCACTAATACAGCAGAAATTTGAATTTGCTGTGGAGCTCATGTTCCATAAAATTGTGCAGGCAGGGGCAGGCCACCAACTTTCGATAATCAATCCTAGATGTGCGAAAATCCTCAGGCAACCTCCCTTCCAGCTCTCACTTGTTGGCCAGTATAGTTTTCACATCAAATATTCCAGAAGAGAGTTTGCGGCAATAGGTCTCGATGGCGTGTGGCATGGTTTTTTGTTGTCAGTGGGGTGTACTCACCTGCTTCACTTACCACAACAGGCCCTCTGAGCTGCGCGCAGCTGCTCTGGTGGCAGCAGCGCTGATGGGTCTTCTAGAGCTGTGCCTGCTGCTGGTGGGCTGCCTGACAACGGGGCCTACGCGTGAGCGCCTGGGAAACCGGGCTCGTGTCGGAGGCCGGCTGTCGTGTGCACTGCTGCTGGCCCTGTCGTACCTGGCTCTGCTGGCATGGCTTGTGCTTGCCCTGTTCATGGCCATTTCGGCTCTCCTCTGCGCTCTTGCTGGGGCACTGTGCAATCAGCTGAAGCAGGAACAGCAGTGCTTGGACTTGAGGCAGTTTGGTGCGTTACTTGCGTTTATTCTCTCACTGGATAAGCTGATAGCACTACAACAATGATTCGGAAAAAAGATATTGGGGTTGATTTATGAGAATCCCGTCTTTTAGCCTAATTGTGTCGCCCCTGATGTATGATGTGCGAGTAGTATCTGATGGCTGAGATTTTGTAGAGAAAGATGGTGTTCAATAATTCTGTGCAAGACATTAAAGGCCAGCACTTGTCGAAACTGATAAATGTGTAGTATGCCCCTCCCCCTCTAAGCTTTTTTTTTTTCATTCCCTCCTCTCCGATTAACTTTGGGCTGTTCAGCAGGCCCGCGGAGCAGTGGACAAGCTTGGCCCGACGGTCCTGACATGGTAGTTACCCGCTGC
Organism: Rhipicephalus annulatus; assembly: GCA_013436015.1. Lineage (NCBI taxonomy): Eukaryota > Metazoa > Arthropoda > Arachnida > Ixodida > Ixodidae > Rhipicephalus > Rhipicephalus annulatus. The sequence continues at coordinate 1,450,758 of WOVY01009576.1, read as the reverse complement.
ACGCTAACATGCATCTTGCCGGAGACAAATAAACTTCTTAACCCACCCACCGATTGTATGTATGCATGTTGTGTAAATATGCATTCACACACCCAACCTGAAATATAAACACTCCTCTATAAATAAAATGCCGGCTCTGACTTTTAAAGAGTTGTAGATTTTCCTTTAAATAGTAGTGTAAAAAGCCGTTCACAGTTTGGCTACACTCACATAGATCAAAAGGCGTTCACTCTCTGCCTGGCTGGTTCCAGCTGCACGCAGTTGTACCATACAGTGCACATGTTAATGTCCCCCTCCTGCAGTACGGATAATCGCAGGTATGATGGGTTCGTGCAGATAAGGCAACACGCTATGTGAGGAAGCAACAATTAAACGGTGAGCTGTTAATAATGCAAAATCATGCTTAGAGGGATAGTCTGATCTATGTAGAAAACGAAGGGTAAGGCTTACTTCTTTGGTCGTTCATCGGCGTCTCGCGGGTCCTTCGTAGCCTGCGCAACCGCTGGCACAAGCGAGCCTGTCTCCCTCTTCGGTCCGTTTTTCTGCCACTTTTCGTCGGTTTTCCGTTGAGAATTGTTTCCCTTGCAAGCAACGAGTATCCTTTCCCACGAGTCGGGAAACGAGGAGTAGCGTATAGCACGTAGTGGCGTGATTGAAGGGCATGGTGCTTCTTCTCTGCGTGGTATGTTGGTTTTCGCTACCATTCCTCGATCGCGCATGCTGTCCAACACGACCGGCCAATCAGTCGATCTCCTAAACATTTGCAGAGTTCCTGGTAAGCCAGGAGACGACACCGCTGCGACACACGGGCGAGCCATTGCTCCTGCTGTGTGGGGCACAGCGCAAGGAGTTCTGCAAAGACTGGGTGGAACCTTCAAGCCTACTTCTGTGGCTTGGAGCTGCAGCTGCGCTGTTGGTACTGCTGGGGCTGGTGCAACACCTCATGTGCCTTGCAGCAAATTACGCGCACCTGCGCGACCAGCAGAAGCTGCTCGACTTGCAGCTGCTTCAAGACCTACAGGACACTGAGATGACCACGCTGGGATCCAAGGACCGCTTTTGAGTGTTTCTGCTTGTCTTCTGTCACAACGAATGGCTCCAGGAGAGCCATTGCATTCCATCTCTTGACATGGGATTATGGGTAGTGTTTTCCAGCCTTGGTGGCCACTTTCGAGTGGAAGGGGTCCGCAAAGCCTCATGTACCAAGATTCTGGTACACTTTCAAGGAGCACTCATAAACGCAATTTCAAAGTTGTCGAAAGTCTACCACAGGCGGGGCCACAGACAGAGGAGCGGCAGGACGATACAAGCAGTTCTATTTCGTCCTTTGTCCCCTCCTTGTGTTATTAATCTGTCATTAAGCAATGACAAGCCCAAGCTGCTCTCATAATATACCACAAGCTTCTAACATATACGAGAGTGGCATTCGTGAAGTATTAAGGTCGGGAAACACGTATATTTTTATTTGGTAATGATGTTCATCTCAAAATACCATTTTGATGTCGTGATAAGGAGCGAAAATTGCTCTTGTAAGGCTACACATGATAAGATAGCTCATGAGCACATTAAAAAAAAATTATTAATCCTGACACTTGCTGGTGCAGTGTTTCATGCCAAGTTGTGTCAGATTCAAGATTATTCACTCAGATAAGATGTTTTTCTGGAAAAGATTCCAGTAACTCTCTTCTGAAAGCCTTGACAGTGAAGCTTAGTCTAAATTTTGATGCTATGGCATTTCTTTTTTGTGTTTTAATTTATGATGGTGACCCCATTTTGTAGATTACATTAGAAAAAACAAAAGGTGTTGTGGTGTCTGACGTAGCGTTTATTTTTCTCCCTTTTTTTTTACATCTTGCATTTTTAATGTAGGCATAAACTGCCCTTTTGAAAACACCAGTTTCAAAGAGCCTGTAATGTTGCGTCACCCCAAGTAATTTTGCACATACTTCACCAAGATATGTCCAATATTTAACCTTTTGAAAACTATTTAGATAATTGCAGATATGCCTAAAGCATAACTCTCGTGCAAGTCTGCTCTCTTTAGTGATGCAGGAATGTTTATATCCACGATTTTGCCAAGGCGGTCAATAACTTGACAATGTATGTGAGAGTTTTTAAGCTCTGCGCCATCAGCAAACTTTTATTGATTCCAAGCAGCTTTGACGGCTGTTCTTGCTTTGGCAGTAGAAAACCAAGGTCTACAATGTATCTTAATCAGGAGGCAACAAGTGCACAGCATACACAGTACTCAAGAGTGGCAGAGAAAGCTTGCATTCATGCAGTGCGCGAGTACAGTTGAAACCCGCGACCACGAAATCCCAAGGGAATGAAATTCTCACTGCAACGAAATACTTTCAGAGCACTGGTGAGTGCCCCAAGGAGTCGATGCATTTCGTAACTCACGACTATGAAATAATATTTTTACCACTGTCCCTCATTAACGAAATCTTTGAAACAAGAGTGCACAAATAATCCATTCCTGTAACATTAACTACATTCAAAAACTACTCAACTGCATTCGTGGTGCACTCAAAGTGCGTAGCCACCCTCAATGTTTAAAAAAAAAAAAGACTGGCAAGAATGATGACGATGATTTACTTGTCTGTACAGGTGACTGCAGTGTCCCAACCAAAAATGCATTTAATTAGCATCACTAACTACAATTTTTTAAAACAAACCACAATAATCTGAGCAGACTTTGCAGTGGGCACGTGTTAATATTTTAATGGCCTGACACAGAAACACGTGCTTGTTATGCTAACTCATAATCACAGACTACGTAACCAAATCCACATGGAGTTTTGTTTGTTGGCTTCGTCGGCATTGTGTACCCGTTGCTAGACACCTGGGTACCTGTTGCTGGATGCCCTGGACACAATTCACTCGTGTTTTTGGTGAGCACAATGACGACGTGGCAGTGGACCACTTTTTATAATGCGAGTCAACAGCTATGATTTGCTGCAGGGAAAGGCTCGGCAAAGTAAGCTTACTGACTTTTGCCAATAAAATGTGTTTTAGTCAATTCCCTATTTTTTCTGCCGCATTCTCGCGCCAACGAAATTCCTGCAAGAGCAAATTTTTTTGCTTTCCCCGTCCTGCAAGAGCAAATTTTTTTGCTTTCCCCGCCGATTTCATTATTGCGGGTTTCAACTGTATTCCCAGAAAACGGAGCAATTATTGCATTGCACAAGCCTGTAACTTTGGCCTTGTATTATCTGCTGTCTGTAGATGGAGCGTATGCTTCTGAAAGATAAAATTGACCAATTTTATGTGTTAGGCATCCCGGTTTTCAGAAGCCACAAGCAATGTGCAATTAGTTTTATTACTGAGTCATTATATCTGCATTTCTTATGGTGCTAGCAAAGATGCATGACTTATTGTGCTGATATGCAGTCCCTCGTTGTGTTATGAGCACCAATGGCAGCTTTGGGAATAGAGTGTGATAAAGAATGCTTTGAATTGCTTTGACATAATGGCACGTGAAAGCTCAAAGGACAGGTGTGTAGTGATAGTGTTGAATCATTTTATCCGATTGTGGTTTGTGTGCAGCTGAAGTTTGTGCCTGTGTTCAGTTTCTGTGGTTTAAGTCCAGTATTGCTGTTATGTACGAACATGCAAATGCTAGCCATCGTTGACTTTTTTTTTGTCGGGAAGTATTTGAGGCCTGGAATGGTGGCCAAACTCAAATTATGCCACAAGCATTGTATGTTGAACACTGCACTGTGCACCATGGAGGAAGCAAAGCAAAAGAGAGCATCGTGTGTTACATGACTTTACTATGTCAGCACTACACGAAGCCATCCCATGTATCTGAATGAGAGCTGAATACACAACTTTGGTGTCTCGAGCTTTATCCTGGGAATTCTCTGAATGCAAATTGTGCTTGGTTCCCATCACGTTTCTATTGATAAATTACCTCCTTGGTTCATTAGCCAGCTGCTTTAGGTATGTTTTATTCTGATATAATTGTAGAATCTGTATATTCCTTGCTAAACATGTAGCTAGTTTTTTTCGGTGCTGCGAATGTGGCTACCACACTTTGTCATATTTTGATTGCATCCTTATGAATATTGCGTGCGAAGTGAAACAGTAGCCAAACCGAAAACCTACTGTGGCATGATTACATGTGACATTATCTTTGCTTTAATTTAATCTTTCCTTCCTCTATGGTTGCACACACACTCAACATCAAGCTGGTGTCAAGACGGCATTCGTGTTCCACTGCCTCAATGCAATCAGCTCATTTGCTACATATTGCGCTCATTTAGAGAGTTTATTCTTTTATTTCATTTGGGACAAGGCATCACCCGCCAGCTAGTACGATCTGACACTTGGCACCAGGCATGCCCAACCATGCAAGGGTTGTCGTGAACAAGACTCTGGTGATGATATTGCCCATTTTATTTTTTTGCTTATATACATTCAGTGCTTCTTGAGATCGATCTGTACTAGGCAGCTTTTGCAAAGATGCGATTCTGTTGTAGTGGTAGATGATGCCTGTGGCTTTCCGTCCAAGGAGCCCTTGCTTTGTAGCAGGGAGTTGCCAAATGTGATGTAGCATTTCTTTTTGTTGTTTTTATCGCTCTCTGCCTCACTCCTTTTGTAGCCAATAAAAAATGGCAGGCTGTGGTTTATTTACAAGAAGCGATTCATGCGTGGGAGACCGTGCTGATGGGACAATGTGGGCGTTGATGTGCATGTGCCTCCTGTGAAGCAGCTGCCCAGGTTTTCTAGTGGAGACAGTGCACTGCCGTAGTCCTTGGAAAAGTAGGAGCCCGGACTGGCTTGTTTGCCATGGGGTCGCCTGAAACAAACAAGACGCACATGAATGAAGTTAAAGCTTTTACACTCAAACCTCGAGATAACAAACCCGGATATGCCGAAATGAACTCAAACCTCAATATCACCAATTCAGATATAACAAATTATTGGTTACAACAGCATAAATGAATAGCATTGCCATAATTTGTTACAAATAATTGATTTTAATGAATTTTTGTATGTAACAAAGTATTTTTATGGCAAATGTGACTTCGTTATGAGGTCTGAGTGTATTGGTTGTAACGAAGTAAATTAATAATAGTCTTGCAATAGACAGTGTTAGCAATATACCATTATCACAAATTTCTGGATATAATGAACTTGTTTTCTTGTAAGATTCAACTTTGTTATAATGCAGTTTGAGTATGTTATAAGGGACCACCATTGAGTTCGGTGCAAAGCGTTCAATTGATGGTTAAAAAAAACAATGGCCGTGTCAACGTGCACAACTGCATAGTAGCTTCATTTTATTAACAGAAACTGATCTCGAAGACCACGCTCTTATCACGGCCATACATAAGGCTAAGCATGACATGCAAATAAGGAATGAGAGTTCTCTTACCGGCCAAACACTGCAGGGTATATGTTCCAGCCTTCGTCAGTGGCCTCCAGAGCAGATTCCAAAGCCACACAGCGTCTGTGGTACTGAAACGTGACGACGCCCCAGCATTAGACGCTATGTCGGGACGTTTGGCAAGCATGCTGTGCGAGGAGATTGGTTTTGTTGGCTCTCCAATTGCATGGTAACACCATGCACTGTTAGCAATGGGGTGTCGTGACATCCCATCACATCCATTACTGTTGCGGCCATGCGACTGACCAGAGCCATTGGTGTCTCGGGAGAAGATAAATAGAGGAGCCGCAGCTAGTAATAAGAACGTTTATATACAGTATTTACGTGTTTATATTGGTGTGACATGAAAGGGTGAAGCACGCTCGAGCGTCTTGGCACTCGAATTTTATATCCTGGGTCTTCCCAAGATTCCTTGCAAGGAAAAACGATTGAGTCCAATGACATCGTCGTTTTGCTTCACCCTTGAAAAGGAACAGTCAAACACAGCCTCCCTGTGAACCTAGGAAAGGGGCAGAGGCATGCCCAGTTTGTCGCATGGCGAGGGAGAAACGCATGCAATAGACCATGTGACAGCACGGCACAACCAGCACAGTGCGACGACATGGCATCCCACGTGCAGAATCGACCCATCGATGTGGCAAGATGTAGGATTGACTCATCCCTAGCTAGCTCCTGGGCAGGCGCGAAGACGCGAATTCACCAAGGAATGTGGGAAACATCTCCATAGACTGAGCCTAAAAGCTCGATTCATTGTCTGGTGTGCTTTGACGGCCCAAAAAACGCGGAGGTGACGACAGTTTAGAATGCAATAGCACTTTCTGGGCAGTCAATCGGGCGGGTGTGTCGAAAGGGCTTTTGGCGAACGAGCCAATGGCGCTGCAGAATTCGCTGCACTACTACGGTGTTGATGCCACTTCGGAAGGTCGCTTTACTCAGACTGCCATTAGCAACCAGCAAGGCAGCGGCACAACAGCATACAGCCACGTAACATGGGACATGGCAGTGTGCAGTGACTTCACTCGCAGTGTGCAGTGACATCACTCTCCCTCGCCTGCCAATGTGTTCGCCGCGTGTCACCTCTCTCTCACTTCACCTTCACTGTTGGCAATGTTTGAGCACACACTGAGTGAACACCCTTTGGCTCTTTTATCTGTGATGGAGAGGACGCTGAAGCAATTTGGTATAACCCAGCCGTCGGCGGCGTTGCAAGGGTTAGCAGAGTCGATCGCGTTCGTGAATGGTGACGTCGCGCCTGCAACACTGACGAGGCGCGAGCCAGGGAAGCCAAGCGCAAGCGTCGGCAGCCGAAGACCAACGACATCGAGGCGCGAGTCAAAAACACTGATTGCGTCTATGTGTAATGCTGCTACGCATTCCATCAGAGTTCTTTTTGAGATGATGATGTTGATTTTCTTGTATAATGTGCTTTTAAAATACAGAATATATCATGAGCCTTTTGGGGAGCAAGTTGTTGTCTAAACTAAGAGAGTTACAAAATAAATGGCATATCACATTAATCAGTAATCAAAACTGACTGCAGTCAACGGAAATGGATTTTTTAAACGAATTACAATAAAAGTTATCGTACGTGGTACATTTGCCAGCAAAATAAAGCTTGAAATTGACTCACTCGCTATGTTCAATGTACCATAACTTTTGTTCAAATTTGTTTTAAACATCCATTTTTGTTGAACTGCATACAGTTCTCATTCCAGATTATTATGATATACTGACTTCATAGCTCTCTTAGTTTGGAAAAAATTTTGCTTATATAAACTTGCGAAGGCTCATCAAATTTAATCAAGAAATGAAAAACTTTTTTTAAGAGCGGTGTCTCCCTTTAAGTTGGATGTCTTGCACTACCTTGTGTTCATGACATCAAAACAATTATACGGCTGAACCCATGCTTAATAATTTGTAATGTCATATAGTGCATTATCCAGGCTCGCATGTCCAAGCCACTTCACTTAAATATGCAGAGCAACTTGTTTATATATGCATCTGAATGCCAACAGTAGGCAAGGTTGAAAAGAAAGTACTTACCTCACAAGTGAGCTTCCACAGTTGGGCCTGGGTAGGACTAAGCAGGCTGGTGTCTATGGGCTGAGCCAGCTGCTCTTCGCAACCCGATGTGTCGGTCAACTTTATTAGCTCATTACTGCGCACCACCTTTGCACCTAGGAGGAATGCAGTCATGTGTAGCAGCAGCCTTACTTGGCGTGGCAAGCTTTGAGCATTTGAAGGCACAACGTCTCAACGAAAATAAGCATTTAAAGTAACAATAAGACAAAGGATAAGTTTAAACACGGAATATATTCTTGGAAAAGTCTACATTTGTTTATGGTGTGGAACAGGTTGATTATCAGCACAGAAAACGGGATATCACTTGAGGCCAGAACCTCAATACCGGTGCGCCAGTCAGTGTACTGATTTTAAATGTTCTTTTTGTTTATTTGAACTGTACTGGCTCAACAAAAGTTCTCAAAACTTCCCTTGTTTATACTCTGGCTTCCTCAAAAAACATGGTGCAGCTCATTTTGACTGATAAGAAGTTCATTAAAATCCTAGCAGACCCTGTCAAGATATATATGACATCTAGGGAAGATGGTATAAGAACTTCTTTCCTTTATGCACCTTATTTTATCTTTCAGTTTGCACCTTGCAGTCAACAAAAAAAAATGCAATCGTTTATCAGAGCACGAGATCAATGTAATCAGAGAGCATAAAGATGACATTAACAGGTACAGAGCTAGAAAAGAAACTGCTCAACAAGTGTAACTGGTTATAACAGAAAAGAACAAAAGCAGCAAACATTTAGAAAGAAAGCCTATATACATAAAAGCATGCCAGAGGTGTACTTCATCAAAACAAACCATCCATACAATAAGTTTGTTCAAGAGCGACGTGATGCAATAATGAATACCATTTCTTTTTGTATATGATGCTTCTCTAATAAAATATGCATGTTAATACTTATACTTATTGATTACAGTACATATGTCATCAAATGCTCTAATATACTCTCTAATATTATCAGTGCATTTCCTTGTCATAGGGCTGTGCCATCTGTTTTATCGTACTGTACGACTGACTGAAACAAATTTATAGTCAGTACTTCTGTCCTGTCTGTGTACCTGCGATACATTAGCGGAGCAGGCGGGCTTCCTATGGCTCTTTCACATCCAGTGCCCTGTCTGTGTAACTTGTTTTGACATCTGTGTTGCTTGCTATATCGAGAGCAAACCAACATTGCAGTACTTTCTACTGCACACTGTTGTACCCTTCTTAATCTTAATTGTGCACCCTACATTGTAACCTTTCTTAAGCTACATTGTGCAGTACAAAGCTTTCATACCCGAGTAGAAACTGGTCTCGAAGTCACCATTGCCCAAGAGGATGCACAATGCAGCGTCAGCGTAGAAGATGATCTTGGGTGTCTTCTGGCGCACCAGGTCAACGAAGCGAGCCGCACAGGCGTACTTGGGCCAGTAGGGGCGCGGCAGTGCATCCCAAGATCGTGTCTGGCAGTTGGCTGAAATCGGAGGTGGTGGTGCATCCGGTAGAACACGGTGCGCGGCTGGCCGATACAGCATCACGTGTTTTCCGTCACCCGACACACGCAGAACACGGCCAACATGCTGGTCAACCGTCAGGAACTCTATGCACACTTCACCATCTTCAAGGATGCTTAGCTGCAAGATAATTAATGGCATTGTGGGCACTTCAGTGGATAAATGATGTATTTAGTTGTTTTGTGCTAGAGCAAGGGGCTCTAGCAGCACACAGCCTGGCGATGACTGAACAAGGGTATCGTGAATGAGTTATTTTTCGCATAAATCAGATTGAAACATGCTAGATGCGTTTTATTCCATCTTGCAATGCATTGAAATATTTTTTCTCTTCATGGGTAGCTTGAGTACAAGTTATTAATTGTACTGAGGCCTTTCTGATCATTGCACTTGTGTTTCAGAATGTTTCACTGGCAAAACAAAAGTTGTGTTCCCCACTTACCTTAATTACTTGCTTACGAAAGCACTGAAATTACAGACATTCTCAAGATCAATGTTTAATGCTTAAACACATTGACAATATGTGCCTTTGGTGTCCCTTAAGGTGCGCGTTATCTGGTGCAGTTCAGGGTCACAAATCAAGACATCAAAGGGGTGTCACGCACGAAACGGTGCAGCGCCCAGTACCTGGAGAAGTGCAGTGAAGGTTGGCTCGTGCAATTTAAAATTGATGACAGCACTCATGCTCGAATCGCCACGCGAAAAGTGGGAAACACGAAGTTCAGTAAAAGTTTAGGCTCGGTAATGCCCTTACCAACTCGCTTAAAGGCTGACAGAGAGAAAAGAGCCAGTAGAGCACAACACAGTGATGCCTTTCTAGTGAAGCACATTGACTGCAAGTGATGTGAAAGCTTTGTTGACACCTGTCAACCTTAAAAAGCCTTTGCTGCACCACTTGTAACATCATACTGCACCTTTATATGAAGCCTGTTTCCCTGAATCACAGAAAAGAAGCAAGGAAAGCAAGTGTCAACTTAACATCGCGAGACAATGTGGAGTTGAAATGAACCACAAGTAGCATACATGATAAAAATGGAAGCAACGAGTCGAAAGTAGGTTTAAATGAGATATAATGTTATCTATCACTGGGTCAATCCACTGAATGAAAAGAAAAAGTGGCAGTCAGCTAGTATCACACCGAAATGTTCGTTTTTTTTAATAAAAATGCACACCATCTAAGCACGGCGTAGGAGGTAGCACTCTCAGAGTGTGGGAACTTATAAAATGCTCCACCTGAAATGCTGCATGCATCAGTACATACTGCAAACTCTTTACAGCAATTTGTACAATAAATCAATTAATACTAATTAAGAACGAATTGTTATTATGAATACTGAATCAGAGGCTGGGTCTGAGCTAGTTGTTACAGTGACATTATGAAACAGGTTAACGCAAAAATACGGGTAGAAAATGACGACACACAGGGCCGGAAAAGCACTGATATCACACACATTAGAAGATGACACATGGCCCTCTGTGTCATTGTCTTGCTCCCGTCCATATGCACTGAAGTCATGCAGCTTCAGACAAACAAGGAAAATGGGGCTTTCGTTGTGGCTGTGCACCACGTGTAGCAGTGATATTATGCAGCAGTAAGTGTACATATACTTTGTAATTAGGCAAAGTGGCCGTTAGGATAAAGAACACTGTTTCCCAAAGAACCGAGACTTTGAGAAGGCCTTGCACCTTCTTCCTGACTGTCTAAATGAGAAAAGACTTGCAGACATTTGGTGAAATCGAAAGAGATGGACAGATTGAGGAATCGCTGGCGCACATTACCGAGGTAACCCCACCCACAGGAAACATCCGAAACAAAAAACAATCCTCACTCTCATGTTCCGTGCCCAAAGACGAGTAGGCCGAAGGCCTGCCGTGTTCAATGGCTTCTTGGGAGGCTCCATCTTGGAAGAAAGAGGTCGCAAAGGCTGGCCAGGTTGCAGCATGAACGCTTGCTCTGGAATGGCTGAGAGGGAAATAGAAAAATATCAATACACTCACTGCAATACACTGCAGTGACACACTCAGTGTCACTGCAACAGAAGACAATACGCTACTTATGTGAGAAATGCAGTAGTGTGTTGAATACTTATATGTGGACTCACTCGTGACTCACATATCATAAATTTTGTTCGAAAGGTTTTGGTAAGTCCATTTTTGTTTTATTGCACAGAGTTCTCATTCCATAATGCTGTGATAGGCTGACTTACTAAGTGGATCTTTCACTTTAAGAAAAATCTGCTCCAATCAAGGCACATGAAATGTTTGACAGTGTAAAACCTACATAATGTATAAGAAAAATAGTTGCCTAATTGAAACCACACACGAATATACCCCCAGAAAGTTTCATCGAAATCGATATTGAATTCTAATAGCTTTAAAGAGCATTCCAGTAGCGTCTGTGTGAAAGGCAATGATTTGCTGTACAGTGGACAGAAGCAACCTGACAACTTTATGGTTGCCTTGTTTTTCAGTTTCTATTTATAATTATTTCAAGATGCACATATACAACAGCAAGTTCAAAGTCAGTGACAGCAGAGGGACTTGGATACTGACTACAAACAAAAGAACACCACTTAGCAAGAGATTCAGACAAGGGCAATTTTGTTCTGTAGTACTTCGCAAGGCAGGTAAATGTAGCCATTCAATGTGTTATACTGTATGATCCTGACCACAAAATTTATTTGTTCCTGCACATTTTGGGGGCAAGTGTAGCAGCTGGGCACGAAAGATTTCACTGAGGAAGTTACTAATACCATATCAAACTGTGAGTAGCTGTGGGGGCTCTGAGGGGAAAAGAGGACAAGATGGCACTTGGTGCATTGGCAGTGATGCACAACGTACATCGAAGTGGTATCCTGCGCTGGGGGCTCCTTTGCAGGAGCTGGCATAGCAGGTGTCTTGCCGCCGGCGATAAAGAGCTGGGCAGCTCGAGGGAACAGGTTGCCCAGTTGTGGGGAGGTGGCCGACCGAGCAGGAATGTGTGTAGCATCACGCCCAGGCTCCACACGTCTGCCTCCAGGCCGTGCGGACTTTGTGCAGCTACCTCACTGCATGCATGCAGAGAGAAGGTCAGTAAAGAAAGGCGTGAGAGAGGGAAAGCATGCAAGTTTTTTACCTATAGAAGTGACTTAGACGAGGCTGTCGTAGGTATAAAGCGAACAGCGAGGAAAAGAAGAAATAAAATCACAAGTGGTAAAAGAGACAGAATGACAGGAAGAGCAACAGCAGCCAAAAATACAGGGTTTCACACTCACTTTCATGGCAACAAGCAGTGTTGACTAACACTTTCAGGTTTGTGTGCACAGAAATACCCCGTAAATTAAGTGAACGGATGATCATCATCGCAGCTCAATTAGGGCATTGGGCACGTAATCCTAACATTAAATGTTCGGTCCTTGCTAGCAACAAGTTTTATTTTCGTCCGCTTTACTTTCTTCACATCTATATCACAATTACTGCAATACATTTGAAACAGTACAATTAACGGCCCCTATGCCTTCTTTGGCTTCATTGTCTGCGGGTTTTCATTGAAGCTCCTGTCACTTTGTTTTTCGGTCAAGTGTTTGCTCATTTCGTTAACAGGACTGTCTACTGCTTGGAAAATTTTTTCTGATTGTAGCGCAAATAAGATTGTTCATCACATCGGTGGCAATGAGCATGCTTTTGTCCCATCAAAAGGAAATATAATTTTGACTTCATGTTCAAAGTCGACAAAAAATTACTGCCAGCATTACGCAACATCTATGTTGTCAATCTACTGGTAGGACAAGAAATCCCCACAGGTCGACTCTTTTGCTATAAAAACAAACATGTATACCTTGAAATCGTATTTTACACATTTGAGGCACCTTTACGACAGTGCCAGAGAGTAATTTTTGCTTTTTTTCTCCCGCGTTCAAACAAGCGCTGTGTGGCACTGCCGGCAGCGTGTTCGTTTGTTAGCATGCCTGCCTGCAAACGGCGGAGAAACGCAAGCAAGGCGTCTGCTGCTGCTCATAAAAACAAAAAAGTGTATGTGCTAAACAAGCACTTAGATATTTGTTTTATTAATAAACAAAACTTGACGAGACCTGAAAAAAACAGCACAGGGTTTCAGTTTTCGACTTGCGTCTGCAGTACAATTGTTACCACCTACATCAACCAGGGTTGTGGGCATTCACCCAGCCCAATGAACGTAGAATGAGAAATTCCATTTTTGGAAATTTCCACTCACTTTCCAGAGAAACCAGTGCAAGCTTAGACACTTCGAATGGTACTCTTTTTATTGCAACACAAAACAGAAAAGCAGTGAAAGATGGTAGACAGTCCCTTTTAGGGATGACTGCCAATTGGACGTGTTGGTAATTGTTCATGATGAGACAAGCGCAAAAAATGAACACACTCAGATAGGACACAGACATGCGCTTGTCTGTGTCCTATCTGAGTGTGTGTATTTTTTGCGCTTGTCTCATCAGTCCCTTTTACTTTTCATGGCATTTTACAATGCAATAATGTATGAACAAGCTGTTCTTACGGTAGAGTTAGTCATTTTATTTGAACCTTCGTATAGTTGTCAATGAAATTTTGTGTATATATACTAAATTTTTCTCTCTGTGCCTAAACATTTGTTTAGTCACTGGTAAAAACACTGAAACAAAAAACAAAAAAAAACCTGATAAACACTGAAAAAAGATACAGGGATAGTGAAAGAATGAAGTAGGTTCAGTGCACCTTGGAATGGTAGCTTGTCACTTACGGCGACATGAAGTTCGGTGTGCCGCAGAGAGTGGTGTGCCGTTCCCAAGGATTCTTCAACTGTGTGGCCAGCCCAAAGTCGCCGATTTTCTGAGATAGACAAAAGTGGTAGTGCTGAAAATTCGCATATGTACACACAACTAATATACCCTATCAAAACTTATGCTGGATTCTCAAGTCAATGCAGCAGTTACAACACAGATTAGCTATGAACAACCAGCAATGATGTACTAGAGTGTGAAAGTCACTCTATCTCATCCAGTCATAATCTTACACACAATGCCAAACTGGATAGCTACCTAGCACAAGGAAACTACGAGTTGCCTGCACCGACATGCATACATAATTCTAGGATGATAGCAGCAGTTTGAATTTTACAACAGGGTTGCCCTTCAGGGAACATTGTTCAATAAAACTTAGCAATGCTGCTTGTTGGGTTCATTCAAATTCACTACTAGCCTACAGGCAATCAAACCAGTTGACATTTGCAAAGCAGCTCACTCGAGACAAGTGCTCGCACCCCCAAACCTTCCTCTAAATGTTGAATAGGACATTACTCTTAAAGGGCCGCTAAACCACCTAGCAGTCGAAATTTAGTTGAGGTGAGGAAGTTGTGCTCGAGTTTACAACGAACACGTAACCCTGAGAATTTTTCGAAACAGCTCCGTAATAGCGGAGTTACACGCGTTTGATGATCGAAACGCGACGATCGCTTCTTTCCCTCTTTCCCACACTACCGTATCTCAAAGCGCTTGGCCCATCCTTGCTGAAATAACCGAGTGCCCCTCATCTCACGTGGCATATGTCACCGCTGACGTGCTGTTCAAGACAGCGTCTACTTCCAGTTGCAGCGATCCGCCACTCCGATGCCCCAGCTCGCCGTCAACTGTGTTGTGTGTGTCATCTGGGTGCACTGATCGTTGACTAACCGCTGTTGCTGTCGTGCCGGCCGGTGCCCCTACGCTAGCGGCAACATGACCAAGAACAGCAAGGTGCGTGCGAACAGCTGTTTGCAGAGTGACCAGAAGTCGTCAGTTGTCGTTCAACCAATGGCAAGCATCAAAATTGGTGACGTCATCGAGTTTCACTGGTGATGTCACACATGTCAGTGGCAGCAATGGCGGGGATCATAAAGGAGAAGCTATTGTTTTGCGAAATTTTGGCGCGCCCTCTACCTGTAGCACTGTGGCGTGTGGCATCGTTGATCGCGATGACATTCTGCACGCAATGCGCTTGTTTACTTGAAATGTTTGGGAAAATATCAGAGGGGGTTTAGGGGCCCTTTAAACCTATCCAAGTGCAGACATAGTGCTCCAGTCCCGAATACTGGAAACTCACAAATTGCCTGTTACATGTCTTCCTTTACACAAAATCACATATTGTGGGGCTGTGACGGCTTCCCCTTCCCCCCATATGTTCCTGCCAGCTTGCCCATGGTCAACATGGGAGGAGCTCATTAAAACTTCTATTAAGAAGAAGCTGCTCGCTATTGCTGCCTAGGTTGAAAGGGTCACTGCCCACTTAAAGCCACCTTGAGGACCACACCTTTCCTCCTCCTCCCATGTCTTTCTTAAGCATTCATTTTTGCATGTGACCACATAGATTCAAAGTTACGCTATATTGAGAATATGCTTGACAATACTGTATTTAATGTGCTCAAACCAATAGTGACGCCATTCTCATTTGTTTGTTCCATGAACACATTCTACGACACTTTCGATGCTACTATAAAAATGATGCTCTAATGGTATGTTTTAAAATGTGCAAAATTCATCTTAATCAGGTTGTCTCAATGACCCGTTATACTGAGTAGCTTGACTCTGGTACAGAGGGTATACCTGTGGTTACTTCCTTTTATGGCATTCTTAATGTCTGGCATTAAACAACACGCTTTTAAAATTGGCAAAATGAATCTGAATTAGTTGATGCTGTTGCGATATCACCGTAAAATTTCGAGCAAGCCCCCCTCCTTATGGTGAAGGATACTCCGACCAGATTTGGAAGGGGGGCGTTTGCTCAGTCCTGGACCAGTGATTAGCGGTTATTTGGCGCTTATTTCAGATCACCTGAAAGAGGGAGGGAGGCTCAAGCTCGGTATTTTACGGTATACTGAGTAGCTGAAGTCAGATGCACACAGTATGCCTGTTGGTACGTCCTCTTACAAGGTTCTTAGCGTCCAGCTATAGTTACATCTCATGGTCACAGCTATGCTTGTCTTACCACGTCGAGATTCTGAGTGAGGAGAAGGTTGGAGAGGCTTAGATCTCGATGAAGAATGTTGTGAGAGTGAAGGTACAGGAGTCCCGACACCACCTGGGCCAACACATGACTGGCCTCAGGCTCGCTGAGGGGGTCTTTGCGCGACTTCAGGTAGCTCTGCAGCTCTCCTCCGGGGCAGTACTCCACCACAAGGTACACATACTGACGGTCCTCGAAGTAATTGTACAGCTGGAACGAAAATTGCAATGTTATTGCAACTTGTACGTCACTTCAGTGCAATAATTATTTGACAATTGCTACCACTCGGCCATCTGGAGTAGCATGCTTATCTGCATGAAAGTGTAACCATGTCACCTGTGCAGCTTCAGTAGAAGTTCAAAAACAAAGTTTCACCAAAGTGCAGTTGCACGGAACTAAACTAAGCTGAACAGTGGACATAAAGAATAAATAAATGTTTCTCTAACGAAAAATCAGAGACTGCGTGTTTTGTATGATGGTCACAGTGCAGTACTACACTGTTGGAATGTAGTAATAAACTTACTTCATTCGAAACTCATATGCTCGGTCAAAATTTCAAGCAAATAACAGCAAAAAACAAACACTGTTTGCTCATTTAACAAGTAAAATTGTTGAACTTTCTCTGCTCTGTCAAACTTGGCACAGAGTACAGGATTGGTGCAGAGTGCAGGGCAATCTTGCCAAAGATTGGTAATAAAGTAAACTTCATACTACATAACAATTGTTCCTTTTTTTCATTTTATAATAAACCAATGAACACTCACTCAATACTATTACAGTGGAAGTGGGTTTAATTTATCCATGCTCTAACTTTTTATTCCATATATAAATGTCTGCCAGTAAGAGAGCTCTATGAAAAGTTTGCTTGACACCCAGAGTGGAAAATGCGTGCTTGACAACCATAGTGTAATTCTCTTAGTTTATTCTGACACAGAATCAGTTTTTCTTTAATCAAACAAGCATGCAGACATGCACAAGTTAGGCATTTACAGTTTGCAGTATCTCACCTCAACAACAGATGGGTGTTTCAGCCTGGAGTGGATAGCAACTTCTTGTTGAACCCTGGTGCTACTGACACCAGTGCGCCTGAGAATACTTTTATCCACCTTGCAAATGAGGAACAGGGTGCATATATTAGAGGTGGGTGGCTACTAGAAACATTTGAACAACAAAGAAAATTTTATAGCAGTCAGTTTTGTCCTCATATCGTATAGTCACTACCACAAAATCTTGTTGCAAGAAAAGGAAAGTACAAATAAAAAAATTAACTATTTAAAGGCAAATAGTAGGAAAATTGTACAAGCACTGTTATTTCATCAGTGTCAAACTACAGAGCCAGATTTTTGACAGATAACAAAGACATTTAAAGGGAAGTTAAGGACAACATAAGAAATGAAAGAACACAATCACAGGTCTACCATGACATAAAATTACAAAAGAGTGCATTTGCGATCAAACATGACCAGATGACATTCTAAATACCATTAAGAGAAAGAGGTTAAGTTGGATCGGTCATGTAATGTTGGTCTAATTGGGTAACATGATTGTTACAAAAGTCGGAAAAGATTACAGGCAGTGCAGAGATTTAACATGGGGCAGCAGTACTTGGAGATATTGTGGAGATGTCTTTGTTGTTAATGGTCTTAAGATGTGCTGCTGGTGGCAAGCAAACGACACTGAGCACCACTGAGGACCTCATGTGCGGGCAGTGATCACAGTATTATTGGTGCGTTCATTGCCTCATTCGTAAAAGAAATTCGCGATCACAAGACAGTAATTGATGTACACCAAGAACTACTAATCAGGATGACGGGAGCCGACAACTTAAACTCACCATTTTTATTGCTACTTCGAGTCCGTTTCGTCTCGACCTGGCACGGTACACTTCGGCGAATCCGCCTTTTCCGAGAAAGTTGAAAACTTCGTAATCCTGGAGGAAACGTGAAAGTAAGTGCTTATGCAAACATTTAAGATTGGTTTCGTCGAGTTTTTGACAGTACGCTATTTCTCAACCCATTTAGAAGATATGAGCAGGTAGATGTCAACCACCCTGTTCACTTTAAAAGCTGTGAAAAGCGAGGCGTTCAGCTCAAAGCTGAGGGCACGCTAAACGTCGACGAGCCACCGAACCGGATGCTCCAAATGCCGGTCCTGAAACACCAGTTTCTAGCATTGCTTACTCTACACCGCATGCACTACGAAAGGCACGCTTGCGAGAATGATTAGATGTTGATAACAGAAGCTATAATACAAGTTGGTGGTCATCTACAATGTCACACGCGATGTAGCTTGGAAACAAAGCAAGCGAGAGTGCAGAATCAATTAGCCGGGCGAGCTACTTCGCAACAGCTCCAGTCTTTAAGGTACATATTATCATTGCCGCGAAAATGTCTTACTGCTGTAGGTATCGCAAAACATGCGCTCTGTTTGATGGTTTTTTTTTTTTTGAAAATTCCTTGCCTGTATGGAGTCCCCAAGCTTGGCGTGACTGTCCGTTGATGCGACCATCTCCCATCGTACGTAGTCGAACACTGTTGTTGCAGTCGTCACAAGCGGTTGGCACCTTTCGTGCGAGCGAACACTGCCGCTCGTTGGGAACATTCGACCATATCAGCGCCTATAACCACTGTATTTTCATAACAGATTCATATGATTCTGCACTATAAAATTCAAACTTGCAGCGCCAAAGAGAAATGACACCGACTCGTAAAGAAAACATTGGATTGGATTGCTGTGGATTTAAAAAAAGATATATTACTGCACCAATGTTGCTAGACAATACCATGACCTACTACACTCCTGACCTGCCCAGAGAGCACCTCTTCCAGCGCCCACGTTCTAGTTCATACCTTCTGCCGCTAGGGCCGTCACCTACGAGCGGCGTGGCGCTAGTCAGCACCTGCTCGCTGACGTCATCTTCACTCTTTGTGGTCAAATTTTGACCAACAAAGCACTCGTAGTGCGTATTTATGATCCAAAATTTAGAATTATTCAGAAATAATAATACTAAAAGACATTCAGAATTTTTTTGCAATAAAATGCACGCTACCACGCATAGGCTGCCCTACATCGTGTAAATCTACGGGTTCCCACGTTTGTCAACCAGTGTGCTATAAATACTCAAGCGCTCTGAACACCTTGCTTAACCAGCAATGTATGGGAAGAAATAGTCACATATATGCCGCCAGTTCACTACAGAATGCAGGCATTCTTATACCAGCGCCTACAAAACAACCGTAAAGAAACAGACGAACAGGTTATAGGTAGCGCCACCAATGGTGAGCGGTTGAACGAGAGCGGGGACACGCGCTCCCATAGGAACCCCGCTATCTGAACAGGTCAGGAGTGTAGTAGGTCATGGACAATACTAACCATTCTCAGGCATGATTTCGGTTTCAAAAAGTTACAAAATTTACAAAACATCCTTCACTAATGCAGCCTGCCAGTGCTTATCTATAAAATTGAGGCTGTTTACCCATAACCAATTTGAGAACATAAAGTTAATTAACTCAGCCTTGCGATGCCCAATTACATATAAATAAATTGTGATTTTCTATAACGTGAAAACATGAATTTCAAATTGGACTGGAATGCAAACTTGCCAAGACTTTTAGGCTTCTTGAACTGGTCACAGAAATATACATGGTGATTATAGTATCTACCCCGAAGAATGAGTCATAAGGTGGGTGAGAGAATTGCTACATATCACTAAATGTTTAATGTGCCCCATGATAAGAGAGGAGAGATCTTGGTCATCTTCCGGGACACAATTTAATTGCAATCCAGACCCCCCCTCTCCCCCCATTTTTTACCTGCTTGGACCAGGCAATGTTCAGTATCAAAAGCCTCTTGCTTCACGGCTGTGCGTTGTGATGATCATACTCCAAATAGGAATGGCGTATTTTGGATTCCCGTTTGTCTCATGCAAGACGATATAATCGTCATGTATGCATGGCTTGCGTTTCCTTTCTTGTAGCCTCGACGCTCGTCGCTTTTCAGCCAAGGATGCTATGTCACGCTGATGGCGAAGATGCTGTTCGCGACAGGGAAGTGCTAGAACGTCTAACTCCTCAAATAGTTTTTTTTATGAGGCATTAGTAGCGAGTAAAAAGGGTGTATCATTGCTCATGCATCTCCCGTTCATTTCCTTGCGTTCCTTGCATTATCACCGTGCGCCCAGCACTTTCAGGGGACGAACGGTATGAGCGTTATCGCATGGCATAACATTCATCGTATGAAAGCAGCTAGCGCAGAGAGCTTTTGTTTGCCTTTTTTTTAAGAAGACGCAAACAAGCAAGATGGCGGCCATTGCATTGGTTCAAAAAGGCACCTTTTTTACGCACTATTTTTATAGTACACTCTTTAAAAATCGAGAATTCGGGGAGTGTTTTTGCTACACAACAATGATCATCGACTTCGAGTACTTTCCTCGTGCTATCACCACGGTTCCGGTAGTTCGCGGTTTCGAACGGCGCGCGCGTTATCAGTGTGACATAGCATTCCCTAGAGGAAAGTGGCCAGCACCGGGTTTTCAAGAAAGAAAATGCGAGCAAGTCAGATGAAGATTATTGTTGCGTAGCAGAAATACTCCCTGAATACTCAATTTTTCTTAGTGTACACTTTAAACAAGATTGAGTAAAAAGGGTGTCTCTTTGTCCCACAATAATAATCATCATCCAGCTTGCACTTTCTTGAGAACTCACCACTGACCACTTAGCTATCAAGAAAACATGTCACGCTGATAACGCGCGTGTTATTCGTGACCTTTAAGTTCCGGGTGCGTGGCGGTAGTGCAAGGAAAGTAACGCAAGATGGATGACAATTATTGTGGTGGCACAAAAAGACGCCCTTTTTACTCGATTGTTAGTGTACTCCAAAGAGAAAGGGCGTAATATAGGCGTTGTTTTGTTTTGACACGATTCGTCACGTAAGGCTCAGTCGCGTTTCTTTTCTTAATCCATAATTATTTACGCAACAAAATGTGCTAGCGCAGTTTTTAAGCAGCCCCCTTTTATTTCTTCTACCAAATGGCACACATCCTTCTCGCGTACATCAGGTCTCCAGGCTTGCAATGAAACGCTTTCGAGAAGTCCGGCAAGTTGATCAGCGGCACGTTGCAGCGGTACTCGTGCGCGGCGAGCATGTCCTCCCGCCCATTCTCGCGCAGCAGCCTCAGGTTGAGGTTGGCGCAGTACAGTAGTCCCCGGTTGAGGAAGAACAGCTGCTCCGGCGTGTACGAGAGGCCGGCCAGGGCCTCGTCGTACCTCTCGCCACCCAGGTTCTTCACGAGAAGCCTGTAGGCGCGTAGGCTGGCCCTCAGGCCTTCGGTGTCCGCAACCAGCTGGTATCGGCTCCACGTATCGTTGTGAGCCGCCATGCCCGGCACGCGGGCGCTCGATGTCTCCCACTGCTCGTCGTAGCAGGACATGCTCTTTTGGAGCTCCTCGCGGAACTCGGAGGAACACCAGTGGTCCTCGTTGCCGGATTCGTCGTAGTTGCAGCCGTCGCTGTCGAAAGCACCGAGCACCTGACGCGCGATCATGGTTCCCAGCGCGCCGTAGTTCAGAGCCACGGGACCTCCGTATGCGTACAGGGGCGCGCTCAGCACAGCGGGGTGAACGATGAGCCGGTTCTCGTCCGGATAGTAGCGGACACCCACCTGCGACGGTGCATTGGAAAAAAATCAAGGAAGAATGACAGAAGCAAATATTTGACATAAGAACACGCGCGTACATACAATAATAGCAAAAAAGTGATAAGAGCTTCGAAACAGGATGCACCATGTGGTGCATATAATTTCCCTGGTAGAAAAGTGCGCTGGAAAAGTGTATTCCTGTAACCTTGGTATTCGTACTATTCTAGTGGAGGAGTTGACCATAAATGGCCCTGCCACAAAACACGTATCGGGCCATGCAACGTTATTATAACATTGTGGTCGGCGCAGGACAGCTGGAAGGCGGAAATGTTGTAGGCCCGTGTGCTCAGATTTGGGTGCACGTTAAAGAACCCCAGGTGGTCTAAATTTCCGGAGCCCTCCACTACGACGTCTCTCATAATCATATAGTGGTTTTGGGACGTTAAACCCCCCATATCAATCAGGACAGCTGGAAATATTCTTTGTCAGAAAAATTCATGCGCACACTGAATAATAAAATTGGCCATGATTATAACCTGTGACACTCGATAGTGGTACGTCTGGTCGTCCTGGTGGCGCTCCCGGAGTCCCCTGCGCAACTTGGAGCTTTTGGACTCCTTCACGCGCAGCCAGGTGGCCAGGTAGTGCTCGCTCAGGTCCGGCAGCTCCGAATCGAGGCCACGCGCCAGGGTGTTGTTGCGCATCCACTGAGGGAAAGCGATGAGACCACGCATCTTCTTGAGCTTGGTGAGCGCCTTGGACTTGCTGCGCTCGTCCATCCAGCGTACACGTCGAACGATTTCCGTGGTCACCCAAAGCACGTGATCCACGATGGCCTTCACGTCGAACTTAGGCTTGTCCGCCGCCCCGCCGTGCTGCTGCACGTAGAGGGCGCTGAACGCAGTGGGCATCAGTTCTTCCGTCTCGCGCATGCAGACACGCCACAGGTTGAGTTCGGCTGGAGCCACGTTGTCTTGAGTGGTCTGTGCCTGTCGGTCCAGCAGGAACTGGGCCTTGCGTATGGAAAGCGCCGCTTTCGGGCCCAGTTGCTGCAGCAGTAGCCAGCCGAGGTAGTACAGAAGACTCTGGGCCAGTTCGGGCTTTCGAACGAGCCTGGCCGTTGCAACCACGTGATCGGCGTGCTCGAGTATTACTGGCTCGTTGGGAGACAGTCGATGTCCTGCAGACAGCTGCGCGTTGACGGCGTCCAGCCAGAGGCTTCCTTCGTCCACGAACGTCATGGCCTCCAACTCTCTAAAACTCAGCACCCGCCTGAACTCGAGGTTCCTCTTGCGGGCAGTCTTGTGCACGTTGTTGGTCTGGTCACGGAGGTACTTTTCGCAGAGCAACACGGCTGATTCAATTTTTTCGGCCTGTCCCGGCTCGCTCAGGATTTCGCTGGCTAGTGAGGCTATCTTGCGGACGGCGGCTTTTCGCGCCATTGCCTGTCCCTTGTCGAGTGTGGTGCCACGGTCTACGGCTACCAGGAGCCTCGAACGGTCGTGCGGGCTCGGCTTGACGGTGACGTAGATGAGACTGGGAATGTCCCACTGCAGGGACAGCTTCACCATGGTCAGGAGGGAGTCCAGCGAGCGAGTCCGCGACACCTGTGGCCATTCGAGACCGACGAAACTGAAGAACTCCTTTAGCACTCGAATTCCGTCCGGATCGTTCTTCTCCACACGCACGCATGATTGGTAGACATAGGCGAGTCGCTGGAAGGCGTCCTGACCACGAGCTGGAACCTGCAGAACAGTTATCGCCACTTGAGCAAAGATGACTTCATAGCTCACAAGGAACATGATAGTTTCAGTAAAAAGAAATAACACTTTCTTATAGCTGTTTACGCACCATTGTTGCTCACTGTGCATGAGAAGTTCTTTCTAAATGAATGCCGAAGTCTGACGATAAATTGTAGATAAGCGAGTTATCGAAAAAAAAAACTTCGATGACGCTTTCATGAGACGTTTTTTTTTTTTTTTGTGGCGTGCCCACTAACCTACCTCCAACTCCTCTCGTCTCTGGAGGACCTCGGTGTATGAATGGAATAGGAGAAATCGCTCGAGGATTCGTTCCTTTTTTCGCACACAAAGTAATGAAACGAACAGACAATTATGCTCGGGGAGGTGAGGCGGGGGCATTATTTGTATGCTTTAGCTGCAGTAAAGTTATTTTGACATAAATGGAAAGGAATTAAACAGGATGAGTAAACAACTTGCCGCCAGCAGGGACCAAACTTGCAACCTCCCTTGTCTGTTGGTTTCATTAGGTTCTCTTTCAATGAGGCTGCTCCCACCGTACACACCCTCACTACATAGGGCGAAATCCTGAATTATTTGACCCAATAGTATATATGTGCGCGCATCTCCAGAGAGAACAAGTTGCACCCATAGATTATGCATTAATGACGTCAGCTCTGCACCTGGGTCGAGATGAGCACCTTCTTCTGAGCCGCAGCCACTTCGTCCGCAAGCTCGCGAAGCACGAGACGTCGCAGCTCCCCTTCGCGAGCCGGGTGCGCCTTGACCCAGCCGTCGCAGACGAACCGGTAAAAGTTCTGACAGGGCGCGATGCGGTTGTTGACGCTCGACGTGATGGCCTGTGCCATGGCGGCGCACTCGGCTGACTTGCAGGCCGGGTGCGCCTTCACGTACTCCATGCGCGTCGGTCCGATGGCGATGAAGCCGGAAATGAGAAAGCTCGCCATCACCATGGCCACGATGACCACGCGTGGCCTGTTCAGGTCGCAAGTCAGTTCGTGCAGCCGCTGGGGTCGCATTCCGTCGTCCTCGTCCAAGGCAGCTTGCATGTTGGCTGCTTCTTTCTCGTCTCGCGTCCCCTACTACTTCTCAATTCCTAAACGACGATGTGTAGGCGTACGCTCGCCTATTCTCGTCCCGAACTTCGCTCCGCGACAGGTGAAGACGCGCGCGCACATGCACGTCGCTGTTTGAACGTCCCGAAGCGACCCCGTGTCTCCTACCGAGATGGCATCATAGTCGATGGCTGGTGACCGATTTTACTCGATTTCCTTCTGAACTAAGAGAGTGCCCACTACGGAAGGTTATCAAAAACCACATAGATTTAGAGTATAGTTCTATAGAGATGTTAAACGGTACATTCGCAGAAAAATCAAAACACAAAGAAAATAATGTGCAAGAAGCTCACCAAAGAAACCATAAACAAGTGAACATTCGCCTATTGAATGGTCTAACAGATCCTGTGTCTAAGAAAGGAGGCTCTATGTGAAATGACGATGATGATTGTGGTGGTGATGATCCTCTTCCTGATGAAATTCACCCTCGATAGAACACAGGCCAAGAACGGAGTGGCAGGATACGTTTGACCGATGAAGCTAAGGAAAATCGGAACATTATTACAAATAAAACTTCGAATGAATGAAAATGTGAAACGAGCAAGCGGTCAGACTATGAGATGGTTTTCATGACAGAGATGATAACCCGCGTGGTATGGATACTGAACCGGGGAGTAGCTGGATTTCTTGCTGGGTTGGGAGTGGAGCAGGGGAGGAGTTTAACAATAATTTATGTATGTTAATGCATTCGCCATGCACGCACGAAATTGAATATTTTAGTGGGGGGGGGGAGGCTGTCAAAAACGACTCCAATCTTCGGATTAGCGGATTATCCGCGGGCTCCATCTTCCAAAGAGGGGCGCTTTTGTGTTCGGGGGACGACATCAGGCGACTAACGACCCAGCGTGGCGCCGGCTCGTCTTACCTGCACCTGTACCGAAAGGGGCACCAGCGGGCTAAAAAAGGAAAATTACCCCCAGATGAGACGGGGTCACGTGTGCGCCCCTAAAGAGGTTTGGACTGCATAGGAAAAAAGGCCAGTTGACGTACAGCCAGCAACAAGTGCGGTCGTCGGTGTCGCGAGTCTCGCGTAGGCGACTTGCACGGAGTGACCCGCGCAACGTATTGAGACGGCTGCAATTCCGGGCACCCTCGTCGTCTACCAAGCCGGCGAGACCTTCAGCGGCACCCGTCAACTCCCCTACGTGCACCAAGAGCTGGCCTGGTCCGTATGGAACTTTTTATTGTGACTTTTTTTAACTGTTAAATTATTATAACCAGCCTTTTGTTTTTATTTGTAGTTTTGTGCGCTGCGACGCACTTTGAAATTTAAAAAGCGCGACCGATGATCATTCTGTGATTATTTCCTTGTAATCTTCTTTTACGATTTCCATCTTGTTGTTATTTTGTTAATGTTCCGCGTATTTGTTTTCGTCTGTACCTCTTGTAGCGTTCTTTTAGTGCATAGTTTGTTATATAGCCGTTCTTTCTCATCGCGTATCAGTTTTCTTCCTCTGTTATTTTTGTTACCTCCTGCATTTGCCCTTGTTTCAATTAAATGCTAGTTCGTTTTGCATAAAGTCTTCGTGTCTGCTTATGAGTGCGTCGGTTAGGCCCACACATCACCACACGTGCAACCCCGCACGGGTCGACCAACCCGCAAATAAATTCGAAATGTGCCACTTCGAGGCCTTTCAGGCGTCGCAGGCCGAAGCGTAAAGCGGAAGCCTGCGAGTCTGCCGCACGTCTGTGTTGGATCGGCAGGGCCTCACCCGAAGTGCGTGACAGAGGCTTTATTCCAACACCAAACACCCTCAACTAGGTCAATACAAAAAATAAGCACTCTTTCGATCTTGGGGGGGGGGGGGGGGCGGACTGTGCGAGTATACATTTTTCTCTGCCGATGCCTAGCAGTGGGACCGCACCACAATGTCTCAGGTAATAATCATCAGCTAGCAGCAGCAGCATCACCAGGAAGGCGGGCGCTATGATGCGCGGGGATGGGGACGTGGTGGCGGCGTCGGCGGCTGCACAGCGAGTCATCTGCTGGGATGGCGGCGCCCCAGATGACGTACAAGCGCAGTCAGGCACGTTGCTCGGCCTGGTGCTCGCCTTCGCCAACGTCTTCTTCAACGCGTCCAGCTTCGTCATCAAGAAGCATGCCCTGCGCAGGCTCGTCGAAGGTGAGACATGCCTGCGCCTCGGGCACGTTACACAAACACCACCTGCAAGCAAATTGAAACAAACTCGTTTCCATACATCGCTAAGTATAGCCTAATGTATGCCGCACTACGTCCGTACACGCTTCCCTCTGGTGTACCGTTTGCCCCACACTCACACGTTTGTGGAGGTGCGAGAGTAGGCACTGGTACCGAAGATTTGCAGTATCGCTTCCCACGAGTGGAAGGTACAAATCGACGACGCCTTGCAGGGAGAGGGCCTCATTCCGGCCCTGCACCTCCAGGAAGCCACCCGCCAATCTCAAAGCAACCGTATACCTTTACGGTCAGATTAAAGATATCGCTCAATCGCCTTTCCTTTTAGTGCAACAAAGGCAGCGAGTTGTCTTGTGACTAGACAGAGTAGCTGCGCTTTTGAAGCCATGCATAGTGAATGTGGACACATGTTTTCCCAACGGGAAAGAATTGTTTTCCTTGAAGAGCAGGCTTGTATCATGATGATTTCCTTAACTGCATGGAATGACCATTTCACCTGAACAAAAACTGACGTCTATATCTTTGAATAAATACTTTACAAATATTAACAAGAAGTGCAAGAAATTAATGAACACAAAACAACATTTACGTGTATGCGACCCAACATAGATACTTTTTATCAGTACTTAAATAAAAGAGAGTGAGAAAAGAAAAAAAGAACCAGGGAGCAAAGCACAATATAATAAATCCTGAAGTATAGCCCCTAACGCAAATCGAGGAGTAACAATGCAATAAAAAAATTACCCACTGAAACGACAGACGCATAGGAAGAAAATACAAAAAACAAGTAATAAAAGAGGCCCGGGTGTTACATTTAGTTGTCATGTGGCAAAGTATTATTGGCAATCTTTAAGCGCCCACTTGTGCAGACGATGAACGAAAGTCCGAGGTGAATCCCCACGGCGGCCTGAAGCTACGATTCCTGCTCGACCCAGAGTGGCTGGTGGGAGCAATGCTCGGTGAGTGCCTGCAAGCCGTCGCTGTAAGTTCAGATCATCCAGATATAACAAGAAATAACTGTTCTCATTTATCTTTGTTCATTGTTGTCTGGCTAGCTGGTGCATTGTTTTTCCGCCAAGCAACAACCTGCGTTCTGCACAGGGGCGTATGCTGAAACATTTTCTTTTATGGGTCAAGCACATTTTAAGTGTATTCGTGCTTGAGTTTGTACGTGCAAGTGCACATACATACATCCAAAACTAAAAAAAAATTGGTTGGGGAGGGGGGGGGGGGAGGTTTCATCACTCCTTGACTGCGCCAGTAGTTCTGTGCTCGCGTGTGCGAAATGGCTGTCACAGAAACGACTTATACCTTTTTGGCATCAATCCCGATGGGTTCCATTGTAGAGCATGACAACGTGTAAGGCAACCATGCATGTAATATAAGCCGTGTCAGCTTGTTCATGGGGTGAACAACGAGTCGCATAAATTCGTAGTTTTTTTTTTTCATGACATTGACTGCAGTCGCAGTGAGTCAATGCAGAGCTTATGTGATTAGCAGGGTCGCTCTATAAGACAGCTTGCCTTCACGCCACCTAACTTAGTTACAGCGGAATCTCGTTATTACGATTCTACATACTACTTTTTTTGGCCCAAAACATTTCTTTCTTTTTTTTTATTCCAGACCAACGTTCTTGGAAATGATGCATTTTCGTGTGCACAATACGGCCAAGTTTTTTCACAAAATTGTATAATTAATACGACCACGGAAGTTGATTTTGATCAATATATCTAGAAACCCTGCGTACATCATTTGGTATACAATTGCCCAAACCACGTTCCAACAAGCCACGATATGCATGTTACATATATAGCCGCTGAGAAGCGTGACTAACACGACGACGGCTGGTGAAGCCCTAGAACCGCACGTACGTGGTAAAACGCGTTAGTGTTCGCGGTGCCCCTCTTACTATGCGCGCCCTCTCCCTGTTGATGGAGAGAGCTCGATGCTGCGGCTCTGCATTCCATCTGCCTTCATAAACAGATGAGTGAAGAAAGAGCAGCTTTTATTTTTCGGAATAACTTATTCCTAGAAGTTGAAGAGAATAAATTGCAGCTCAAGTGGACCATGTAGCAACTTCACTGCTGCTCAATAAAGATGAGTGGCTGGTGGAGTACCCATATTTTTCTTCTATTTGAAACCTCTTTGGTCAATATAGTTTTTGCAAACTACATTTTACTTCCCGGTTTCCGTGAAACACGTAACGGCGAGATTCCACTGTATGTAGGACATGTCGCGCAGAGCAGTGTGCTTACACGTGCGTCCGCGGCAGGCAGCTCCGCGGACGTGGCGCAGGGCTTGGCGCTGCAGTTCACTTCCTCCACTGCAGTCGTAGCCATCGGCATGGCCAACGGACTTGTCACGTGAGTCTTTCTGCCATTTTGATTACCTGTCATGTGATAGCGGTAAATGGTTTTCTTTTCCTAACTGTATATTTGCCAGCAGCATCGATTCAAACGAAGACAATTCCTATAAACTACTACAGCGCTCAAATTTGTTCAGTTTCCACGTTCACCTGCATTGGGAACGGCTGCTGAATGCGGACTTCAAGGAAGCCGTGCTAAACTTTTGCACATAATCGTCGAACGGCTTTATTAAAGAAGCTTATTCTCACAAATCGACGGCCGCTAAATTTCTTAGCGAACTTGTATGGATTTGTGGTACGCAGTAAAGGCCTGACCACACGTTACAGTGTGTCAGGGCTTAGCTTTCAGACGCGGCGCCGTGTCCTCCTCCCCTATGGAGGAAGAGGGGAGCTCAGGTTCGCGCAGCCTCTCTCTCTCCCCTTAGAGAGAGGGCGCGGTGCCCCGCATCAAAACGCCATGCACTGACGCACTGCAACGCGCGCATGTGGTCAGGCCTTAAGTAATCTCTCTCTCTCTCTCCTTGCGCACGAGCGAGGGGGAAGAGGTGATGACAAGAGGGCAATAAGACGTATCTGTTCGTCACGACCTTGAGCACCTTCTTTCTTTTCGTTTCCTTCGAACGGGCAGGTTACTTTCGGGATCGCTCACGGGCACATGAATGCACTCACCATAACTATGCTACGCACGATGCTCAAAGTATTCAATGGCTGTGCACATTGGGTTTATGGCATAATTTGTCGAGATGAGAGGGGAATATTTCTAGCTGACTTTGACAATTAATTGTAGTTTCCAGGCCACGTGCTGCGTTATGAGGCGCTGGTTTGCATCACATTTTCTAACGAGCCTCGAATACCGATCGGCAGCGTTTTCTGACCGTGGTGAAAAAGTGCTGCAGGGCCCACTTAATGTCGGCTGTGCGAAAGGAATACAAGTTCGCCTTCTATGAAATTACGTGTAACAGATGTGCTGATAATGCATTTTCTTATCTAACAATGTTCAATTTATCATGAATGGACACCTATAAGACAGTGAAGGTCCGACCAGATTTTCTTTCCTTTATTATCCTTTCATGTCATGTGATCACGTGTAAGTGCCTCGTTTAGGAATCGCCGGTGGTGACTGTATTGTTGTAATCGGCTTTTACTCTATTCAACGTCAGGCAAACTTGTCATTATGATCTTGAACGTTTTGAAAGCAGTTCAAATTACGGCGTGCACAAAAGGAGATGGACACACCATATAATCTTCTCTTCTTCATGTTTTAATTTGTGCAGTTTCCAGGATGTTCAAGAACTATATTACCCACTAGCTCAGCTGTCATATTGCCACTCCGAGTTTGGCTATTGGTAGACGGCAAATGACTCTTTCTCCACGCACTATAATCTCACACGGCGAACGTTGCTGACTTGCCCGGTGTATAATTAGAACCGAGACCACCGGAGTACCGACTAAGTGGCAAAATAAAACGTGAGCGATATATTTTACGGCACATACTCCGAACGAGCGCACTGATATTGGAAAGTTTATGAAATGGCACACGCGCCATGACGCATGCAGCGCTCTCCTGACCGCCACGCTTCTTCGTGAAACGACCTCCGTGCTTGTGGTGTGCTCGTGTCTCCTCACGATAGTCGGCACCGTGCTCATGGTGCTCGGCGTGCCCGCTGAGATGGAGCCCATGACCGCCATAGAACTCGAGCTATACCTCGTGCAGACAGGTGAGCGAGAAGGCCGCATACTCCGCTTTAGGACTTCCCATAAGCTAAAGGCCTGGCGCCCCCTTATCTCTTCCTAAGAAGTATGCTATATTAGCCTGTGATAGTGCCGATATGCCAACAACAGCGAGCAGACAAGCGTATTAGCTATTCCGCCAACTTTTGCAAAAATGTAGCTTTGAGTTGTTTTTGTACGGGTAGCAGATTTAAGTAGATATGTACGACTATAAAGTCTTTTTAAAGAGACCACGTAAAGGATCCCTCGGCCCGCGCGCTACAGGCTTCTTGGTGTACGCGTTGCTGATGGTCGGACTCGTGGTGCTGTGCTCGGGACTGCTGTCGCACGCTCGAGGCGGCCAGTGCATCCTGGTGAACATCTGCATCAGCGCGCTGTCCTCGGTGCCCTACACGATCGCCGTCAAGGCCATCGTGATGACTGTCTCCGAGGTCGGACAGCTCGTGACCGTGCGCACCGTCGCCTGGTTCGTGGTGGTCGTCGTCTCCTTCTTCGCTCACGTCATCTTCCTCAATAAGGTATGCGTGCACGCGTGACGTCATATCGCACTTGCTTCTTAATGGCCACTGGATCACGGACAGGGCCTTTGAATTTTTTAAAAAGAAGTGTTAGCGTATGTGTAGGCATCTATTTCCGGTTCCAGGTGTGGGGTGTTTACACGCCGATGCTAATGTGCATTGAGTGTGGCCTACAAAATAAGGCCATCACTGTTGCGATCATGTACTCGACGTTTATTTCAGCAGTACATGCCTCGAACAAAATTAATCCCGTGAGTAGATCTTCCGTGTCGGGTCTCCTTCCATGCAATCATCAACAAAACAGGTTTCATTGATGCCGAGACCGTTTCAGTTAACTGAAATTTACACTTCCGAAGTCCCGCAAGCTAGTCCAGCTATTTTCACTTGCAGGCATTTCCTAGGACGAACGTTGCTTATTCTTGTAAGTTCGTCGGATAAATTCTCACAGAGGTACTACTTATAAAATGAATCGACAGAGCAACTTCAGCACTCCTGCAGTGAATTCTACAGCCTTACATTCATCCCTTTCAACTCATTCATCACTCGCTTGTACCCCGGTAAACGTGACTGAGTCGTATACTACAGAAAACTTATTTAGCGCGCAGTAGCGACTTCCTACGTTACAGGTGAATGTAACGTTGGAATGTAACCTTAACCAGTCAATCTAAAGACGACAAAACTTCTGTTTCATAAGCGTGTTTTGCTATCCAATCGACTTTGCTAACGATTGGCTGAAATAGTTTTCTTAAGCAATTTTTTTCCCGTAAGACATTGTTGTGTATACGGACAATGGTCCTTACTCTCCGCACGTGCAGGGCCTAGTGCAGTTCGATCCGGTGCGCATCTCCCAGCTGTCCTCGTGCTTCCTGCACCTGAGCTTCACCGCAACCATGATGCTGCTGTCACAGTCCTGGCAGGAGGCCACGCCCTACCACGTCTTCCTCCTTATGCTGGGCGTGGCAGACGTGTCCTTCGCCCTGCTGGCCTTCGTGATCTTCCAGGACGACCACCAGCGGTCGGACACAGCGGTGCGCATCGCTCTGCGGCTGCTCATCGCTGGATCTCGTAGACGCACGCAGCCGCTACCATCGTCCCTAGCGGTGCAGCGGCCCCGCCGCATCGTGGCCAGTAGGAGACGGCACCAGAGCAGATGACAGGTCCGCGTCCCTCTTCTGATAACGTGGGCGGCGATATAGAAGCGTGCACGTGTTCGCATTTACGACACCCCCTAAGAAAAATTAAAGATAGCAGGAAGTGGGAACATATCGAACCGAAGAGAACACAGGGTGAGGGGGCTACATTTCTTCAACAAACGGGATCTGGATGAGCGTCCGTGCTCCATGCTACAATGTGGCAAGGTACGCTTGTATCACGCATTATTACGGCAGTATTTGCTGTATTGTGAAGCATGCATACAAAACGCGCGTGTTCATAAAGCATGAAAGTTACTTGCACTGCGCTTCCAAGCAGAGGAAGAGTTACTTCCACTGTATTCACAAGCAGAGGCGTGCACGGGTGGCTGCGTGGTTCACATTTCACATAATTGAGACACCACAAGGGTACCACAGAGTACAGAGGTACCCCGAAATACAATGAAGAACCGTCAGCTCTGATCTTAATATTCAACGCAACAAAGAAAGAAAAAAAAAGCGTGGCGGTCTGGAACACCCGCTGACCACGCAAACGACCAAGGTCCGATCCTTACTCAGACCCGGAATTTTTATAATTAATTTTATTAGCATCTTTGTCTATTTTTCAGCCACGCAAAGATGATTTTTCGCTCACAACCAATGACGCCGGAATTTATGCGAAACAAGCTCTCTAACGCTATCGCGCCAATAACATTCTGTGCTTAATTAGCGCTATCTGTCCGAGCATTTTGCACATTTATATCAATTCGACACGTTTGGACATAGCGTTTCTTTCATTCTAATACCATTTTCAGATTTGCTGCGACTATCCTCACCCGACATGACTTGGCCATTTGGAAAACACCTTTGCGCGCTTGGCCGGCCCCTTCGCTCTGCGTGATTTCTTCTATAAAATGGCGCATGCTGCTTTCTGAAGTCATCACGACCTACACGGAAAGCTTCAAGGACACCGCGACGCTTATAATGGCGACCCTACCTCTTCATTTCCTGTAGCCACTTGTATGATGACGAAGACACGATCACGTAACTATACCCGCCAATAAAGAGAAATCTCAGCTTCAAATACGCGGGAACATGCGTACGAAGCTGCAGTGTTCGATGCTGAATGGGGCAGCAACCAGATATCCGCTTAGAGACTATACGGTGGGTAGTATTTTTTGCAATAACATAATTTTGGTGTTAATGTACGCAACTAATCTGGCACTTTCTAGGTCACGTGAAATCGTTTCTCCAATTATTGCGTCACTGTAAATATTCGCTTGCTGGTAACCTTTGTCCCCCCTGTCTTTCAATGCGGGGACCGCAAAGACACCCTCATCACTTGAGTGTTACTGTTGTGTGAACAATGACACATTCGTTCGGTGAGACATAAAGTGGTGCTCGCTCTATGTACTTTCACACCACTAAGGAAGAAAGTGACTCACCTCGTTTTCATGCAAAGTCTGTCTCATCTTGTTGTAACCCATCTCCCCCAACAAATTAACATTTGTCCTTTTGAAGAAACCCAACAGCACTCCGCTCAGGAACTTCTTTCATGGGACTAATGCGAAAAAAAAAAAACGTCAAAGCAGAGAAAATCTATGAAGCTGCAAAGTGGCATAACGAACTAACGATGGGCAGCGTTATGCTGAACATTGTTTATTTCAACAATTTTTTCGCAAATATCCTCAAAAAGAAAAATAAATCGATTTTTGATGCTCCTGTTGTGTGTCAGTATCTGGCTCGACAGAACATCGTGGACGTGTGCCATGGTGCTTTCCTTGCTGGTTCTTACATACCCACACGATTTAATGGAAGATACACCGCGAATGGATGAATGAAAATCTTCATTGCGAAGAAATTCTTTCGGCGAACGTGGAGCCCTCCGTCCGGGGCCCATGTGGCCTTTGCCATCTTGCGAGCTCTGTTAACCCTTATCGCTTCAAGGAGGGGTGTAGTTTCATGGCCTGGTGAT
The DNA here is from genome assembly GCA_013436015.1 of Rhipicephalus annulatus. NCBI lineage: Eukaryota > Metazoa > Arthropoda > Arachnida > Ixodida > Ixodidae > Rhipicephalus > Rhipicephalus annulatus. The sequence goes on along the minus strand of WOVY01009576.1, from coordinate 1,416,437 downwards.
CAGCGCGACGCACGTGCATATGCAACTCCTCGCAAACATGCACTCCCGCCGACCACATGGGGAAGGAAGTGTAAGCCCTGGTTAGGTTGGTGGTCGACAGCTTCTGATCCGAGAAATTGTTTCCTCGAAGCACCCACCACCGATAAAAAGGACAAATGCAGTCCGTTGTTTCCGTAGGTTAGGTATAGCCTATAACGCCTCAGGTTTACGCACACATTCATTCATTATACTAACCGCTTTAAACAGGTCTTACAAGATTATAGATTGTACATTGTCTTCTAGGAAGTCAGCGGCTCAAGCAAGACTCATGAGATTTAATTTGTTATTAAGTTGATGTAAGAAGTAAACGGAAATACGTAGTACCACTAACATTCAGGCGCTCAAGCATCCGTGTGGAATTCACAAATGAAAACGTGAATTTAACGGCAGTAGCATTGTCACATAATAATTTACATGTCAGTCTAACAGATTAAATGCTTTATTTTGGAATCCCTCTCAGTATTCTACTACGAGAATCAACTTTCTGGGTAGTCGTGTTACAGTTTGTTATTCATAACAGAAATTCACGTCGGGCACTCTATCAAAACTTTAATCCCTGCTCGTGCAATAACGTGGTTTTCTGCCGACGCAAGGTGTCGGTTTGAGCACGGTCCAAGAGCGAGCGAAGCGGCACCCGTGGATGCTCGACTGTTTCGAAGAGGACAAAGACGAGGACTCAACCGTCGCCACTGACGCTGAGCTGGTGCTGCGTTCTCTTGCGATCCAACGAAACCGTCGTCGACTCGGTCCGCAACAGCCCAGATCAGGTGACGCGGATCACTTATTGTTTTTTTCGCCCTCCTATACCGGTTGTGTCTTTTGACACGAATATCCTTTCGACGCAGCAACCAACAATGTACGAGAGCTCGATGGCCCGCCTGACGGAGCCCAAGCCCCAAATGCCCCGCAGCAGGTGAGGTCTTCCATTCGACGAAGTTGTGCGTTTGACCGCGGCCTCCGTGATCAGCTCCGGTAGCGCGCGTGCATGTCGTGGCTCAACGGAGCCTATATATATGCGGTCACACATACGTTGACTATCTTAGTATTAACATTCTTTCTTAACCATCTCTCGGTGATGAATAGTTACGCAATACTGTGGCATTGACATACCTTTGCGCCCGATACAGAGGTTTTCAAAGATTTTGAATGAACTGTGAAGGCACTATAGAGTGCTCGATCTCTGGAAACGAGACAGATTGGCCGTTAGAGGCGGATGATTCGGGAAATATCCGGAATGAAGCGAGGTGCGTTAGCTGAAACAGTGTGCTTGCGATACGTTTTGCTTAAAAGATGTTGCTGTCTGTAAAAATCACGTAGCGAAAATTACCTTCACACCTTTTTAATGACGTCATTGACTGTACGACCGGAAGTGAAGACAGCACAGTGACAAAGGATCCCCGTAGTCTGTAGGCACGTCCAGCGGCGAGGATCCAAACGGACCAAGGACAAAAATAAAAAACAAACAACCAAGAAGCAGAATAACAATGAAGTTTGTTATGCACTACGTTAGCTATGTATCGGCTCCTGTGCCATTTATCTCCTACCGCGCGTGCTGCATGTTCGATTTCTAGCGTGAGGAGACGTGACTTATGGAATTTATTGTCCAAATTTAAACAGCTAATATTTTTGTTCGTTTATGCCGCCCGCTTGGCTATTACCCGACTTGTAGAACTCTCAGCAATTACACCATGATTTTTCTCCACGCTTATGTTGCCTGTGCCTGCGGGCGATATTAGTTACATGCGTTTGTAAACGTCGTATTACTAGCGCCGCTTGTGCGCATTGTACAGAACTTGTAGCCACAAACTGCGGTAGGAACATGTGCGCATATAGACATTTTTCGCCTCTCAGCTCCGTAACCGATGCGTAATTTATTAACAGCAACATTTGGTGCGAGACAGTTTGGCTTTCGACAGCACTACAAAAATCATAACACGTGTTACATGATTCTTGGAACGTTTACAAAAAGTGCTCTTATAGTTCATATATACGGTCGCCCAGGACCAAGACAGGACATGGTGAGAAGTATGTCATCACTTAACATCATTTTTCACAACCTCGGCATTCAAGCAAAGGTGGAACAAGCCCGACCTTATTGACTGATATGTGAGGTTTAACGTTCCAGAACAACGATGTGATTATAAGGGAAGCCTTAGTGGAGGGCTCCAGAAATTTTGACCACTTAGGGTTCTTTAACGTGCTCATAAATCTAAGCACGCGGGCCTACAGCATTTTCGCCTCCATCGAAAATGCAGCCGCCACAGCCGAAACAAGTCCGACTAAGTAAATGCATGGGGCAATGCCGACATCTACGCCCCACCCTTCCATCTCCTTAGGGAACTGAGGGGCGCCTCGCCCCCTTTCCCAAATGCGTATGCAAGAGGCGCACCCTACCCGTGGCGCACCTTTCCTTGTCGCTGTTGAGAAACGAGGACACCTTTGCCGCTCCCAACTAACTGATGCCGTCTCTGCAAGCTGTAGTTAATATACGAGTGGTTGCGCCGGGAGCAATTGCGCCTACACCTGTAAAATGGCACAGGCCCGAGCTTGAGAACCGCGCGTAAATGGATGTTGCGGAAACCACGCTGCACGCAGCTGCAGACAGCAACGCTCACGGCCAGCTTCGTCGTCGATCAAATGTGTGCACGACCGGAAATGCTCCGGAGTCGCCGTACACACACTCATGTACATGTGCACCGCGTTTCTCATGCTAAATTGGAGTGGGGGGCTTCGCGTCTGCTGACGTGTCCAATAAGCTGCAGCTGTGAACGATACGGCTGCGCTTGCTAAAAGTCTGAGCGTGCCTTTCCTCGCAAAGCATTTAGGAATGTGCACATGAATTTTCTACGAACAGCCGATATTTAGGTCTTATAGATCATTTCACGACTCCGTTTTTGAGCTGTGGTTGGTTATCAACGCTTCGAACTTCGAGGTACTTGCTGTCATAGGCACGCACAGGATTCTCTATTAGGTGGATGGGGCAAATTTGTCGCAGTCCCCCCCCCCCCCCCCCCTTTCTCACCGTTTACTCCCGCAGGTCGAGTCACAAATAAGAAATATACTCTTATACCGAGTAATTTATAGCTGGGCAATTGCTGCGTATACTTTAAACTAAAACTGGTGTGCGCAAAATGGCAAACAAGGGCGCAGTAAGGCGGATACGAACAGGCGAATACTTTAAACTGACATTTACTTTCCGTCGCTCTTCTATATATATAGGTAAGCATAAAAAAGACGTGCGAAGGCAAAAAGTGGTCCTATGATCGCGAGCTTATAGATGAAAACGCACACAAAACATTTCAACTCGCAATCACATAAGGAAACCGTATGCGTCATTTATACAAGCATTGCCACTTACGCCGATCCTGTGCTTTTCATTTTGTGTATACAGATTTAATTTAGACGCTTACACCATTATCAAATTCTAAAGAAAACTAGCTCAACAATGGACACAAAAAAACAAAAATGAAGTACGCTTCTCACACATACCTGCCATTAGCCAAGTATAAAGTAAAATACCACCTGAACAAACGTCAGTTTAACAATCTATTCAGTTGTACGAACATTTATTAAATCCTTCTCCACTCTGGCACAACTTGAGAAATGCACTTATGCTTCGCTGTCCGAGAGCGATCATTGAATTGACCATAAGTTTCTCGGGTGTACAACACGCGCTGCTGCAATCTAAATGATTAAACCAATTGAAAAGATGAATAGCCATAACCCAGCACAAAAAGAAATGAAGTGCGCTTGAATAGGGCAGTGGAGGGGGTGGGGTGCATGCTCCTATGCTTGTTCTAGCACAAAGTGGCAAGGATGTTCAGAGTGTGTCCAACAAGCACCAAAAAAGTAGAAAAAAAGAAAATCAATCATATAGAGCGAAAAAAAAAAACAGGATTCATGAATGCAAACCAGAGTGATGAACGCAACTGATTTCGTGATGGGATTTCTTCAAACGAGCAAATTGGCACCGTTATCTGCCTGCAGGAGCACGTCTGTGCGCTCACTGAATGCCCACTAATCAGTGGCGGCGCCAGCCGCACTCGAAGATTTTTGCCTTCCCTGTCCCTCCCCTCCCCCTTCATACCCGCACAGTGCAAAATGTCAATCAAGATGTTGAACAGCACAAAAGTTCCCAGATGCCACGAAGGACGTCGCTTGGGAATACTGCTGTAAGCTGGTTGTACTGCAGGCTATAAATACTCTATGCATTGAGTTAAAAAGCAACACACTTAGTCCGACACTTTCCAAGAGTGAGTACGCATACAATGGACACCGCATTATGCAGGGCAATGTGGGCTGCGGAGCCTGTGATCCCCGACAGAGCCGTCTACACGTTTGGAACTCTGACGCTACTGATTCTGGCTGGAGCCCTGATAATCTTGGGCTACGCTGCCTACATCAAGCTCTCCTGAGCACCCTTGCAATCGGCAGTCTGCGTCGTTCCCCCGTAAGTATTCGCACTGATGCTAAGCACTTGCACTGCACTGCTGGAGTAGTACAATAAACTTGGCAGAGTGTTGCCTTCACTGCCCGCTAGTTAGCTAAACCGGTGAGCTGGGCATGACAAGACATTCTGTGTGAGCGCTTTTCTGATGAGTCCTCCTAAGATAAACAGCACTGTGTGCATAGAAGAATGCCCATCGTTACAACATAGCACAACTATAAAAGCCAAAATGCCAAAGAAATATTATTCTATAAGGTCACTCACTGCTGAAACCTCAAAAGACTTGTAGGCAAAGGTTAAAAATACTAGGATGAGGAAGCACAGACTTTCAGTGAACTGGTTTAGAGAGTGCATAACACAGAAGCAAAAGGACAAAAAGGGTAAGGTGTTTAAGTATAATTGCACATAAATCTTTTACATATGAAGATGGCAAATTTATCCGACATGAAGGCATGTTGTGCTGTACCTAATCAAGCCAGGAAGTATTAAAATTAAATCAAATGCCTAGGTCAATGCACATAGCAAACATACACACTGCGCTAGTCTGATACGCACTTTGATATGTTCTCTTGTAGGTTGTGAACAGAGACATAGAGATTGGAAAAAAAATCTCATTTCATCTAAGTGACACACAGCACAATTAAAGCAAGAACCACGCTGATCTTGGCATTCCTTTGATAAGGAATTGATTGAGCTGACATTAGAATTGGATGTGCTCAAAAGGAAGGGCAATCATAAGTATAGAGTAGAGTTCTTCTCTGCATAGGGCAACACAAAGAAAAAGGACCAAAATTATTGCAGTGTTTAGCTAGTTCAATAACTCAATTATTTAGCCCAGTTCTAGCCAGTACAAAGGCAGAAGTGCCTTTATCAGTATTTACAAATGTTTTTAATGCCAAAAGCAAAGAAACATGCCATCTTTCGTAAAATGAGAGAAATTAGAAATAAACTGGGAATGAAAATATATTATCATTAGCAATAAATTCAGCTACAGTGACAGTGATAAGATTAGTGTACATATTTAAATATTCAGCTCATTAATTGCTTCTTTCTAAATTTCAGAGGATCCACTGGCCTCTTCAAATGGGACAATAATAAAGACACCACTGAGAGGCTGCGTTCAGCATACTTTTTTCTTGAACAAACACAACTATCGCACTAGTCTAAACCCTTCATGAATCAACATATATTCTTATAACAAAAATGTTCACTGCACAAATGTCCATGATGGTGAAACAAAACATACAGGTGCAAACAGCTGTGCAGAATGAGGCTTGCGGCACAAATTGATGGAAAATAGGGGCAAGTCCATCTTGTTCATCATGCAGCATTCCTGCTATAATGAGCAGTTGCTCTAGAAACTTCTGAAACACTACTTCCAGGCTGCTCTTAATGCTTTTCTCGCAGAAAACCGCTTGCTGATGTATGAAACCAGAATAAGTATCGTAAGCACAACAGATATCAAAACGTGGTCAAAGTCATCCTTCAGGATGTCAAATGTTTTAGATGGTGTAACTCTAGTATAGAAAATGTCCAGTCCATAAGTAACTACTAGACAGGTAGATTCTAGTCCCGAAGCAGCAGTCGCGAATCCTGCCACTCTAGGAACGGACTGGTTATAATTTACTATATGCTCGGCACTGATGGGTAGTTCAGGCATGTACGGCACAAGTCCTTCTTCCCGGTGTAGGGCTGTCGGTGTGATAGGTCTCCTTGGATCGAGAAGTGCCTTTGGCAGTTCCAGAATAGCACCAGTTGGAAGGGCTAGTAATACATGTTTGCTTGTGATTCCTTTTTCGGTGACGGTATCGACCATGGCATCTATTGAGCTAGGAAAGACGTAACTCTGATGTTCCACAATGGCTCCCGGTGGCGAGTTGAATGATGAAAATGCCGAAGTGTTGCTCTGAACAGCACCTTCATAAAGTTCAATCACAGAAATTTCAGTGCGACGAGACTTTTCATTGTGGTAACAGTAGACAATCCAGTTCTCCGTGTGCACCAAGTGAACGGGGCCCCTGGCTCTCTTGTGGCTTCCGGAGTATATGAACGCTCCAGTTATGACATCAATAAGATGCACGGTCACACTGGTTACCTTGTGGACATTATCGGTGCCCTCGGTCACAACCGCAACCAAATTTGGGTTCAGGTACTTGTACAGAACACTGCGGTCACCCATGACTCGACCTTGTGAATGAACATGCTCCAATGGGTTGCGCATTACAACGTGCGTAATCTTCTGCCCTTCGCTCTGAAGAGACGCTGTCCACACAGTTTCCACTGCAAGCTTTGTCGGAGTTGACGGCCCCAGACTATATCCGACAAGATCTCCGGTGGCAGGATCAGCGGTGAATAGATACTTCGTGCCACGATGTTCATAGACAAGCTTTGCAGCGGAGGTTGGGTATGTGTGCACACCAAGCTTGCTATCTAGGAAAAGGAGTCCCCTGGTGTACTCATCATCAAGAAAAGGTAACGATGAAGCTTGTAGAATATGGTACGGAAGTTCCTGCGTGTCCAAGATAACTCCCGTTATGGGGTTCACTGAGACCAAGTACCCATTGCCAGAACTATGCTTGCCGAGTACTGTGCAGCGAGGTGGGTGCGGGTAATGCGCAGTTGTCCTCTGAACAAATATTGGGAGCTTCTTAGTGCCAGCACTGTTCAGTGGATGCAACTGCGGAAAATGCTGGCTCCAAACTATCTGCCCATTTCTGTTGTTCAAGGCAAACAACTTTTTAGCTGCAGTGCTCAGCAATATCACTTTGTTGAAGCCAAACTTGTCCCGTGTCAAATCCCGCGAAGTCCCACCCACTTCTGGTTGCCCTATAGAGCCACTGAGGCTGGCAAATAGACTTAGCAGCAAGCTCTGTAACTGGCAAATCTGCATCGTGATGCGCATAAGAAACATGGCCAGCACATTCGCATTGCCGTCTCCAAACTCTTGTTCAATCTTTGCATCCGTCTCCGAAAGAGGCAGGTCTATAAACTGTGCTCCAAGAACCGATGCTAAGGCCTCTTCTCTCGTCCATAATAGACGACCCTGTTGGTGAAAAAGGAGAACGGCATCATCTTCAGTCACAACTAAAATTTTATATGACTGTTTCAGGTCCTTGAGTAGAAACGGCAGTAAATGAATACTCTCTGCATTTGCCATAGTCGGAGGAATCGCAAACTGACCCTCACTGTCTTCTTTCTGCTGCCAGTTGCCGCCAAGTTCATGTATAAAAACCTTGCTGATGCCATTTTCAAGTTGTTCAACTACGCCTATATAGCAAGTTTCATCACCTGTGCTGCTGGCCATGTTGTCCTGAGGCTTTCGAGTAACTTGCCAACCGTCTCCCATACTAATAAGGTGCGTCGCATTTGGGAACATCTTGGCGAGCCTCAGCCCCGTCTTGGTGATTCGCAACAAGGCGAAACCACGTTCTGGCATGCGCAAGGCGAGGTACGAGTCTTCGTGGGCGCGTGTTGAACCTTGGATGGGCTGTAACACCGGAACGGCGGTTGGGTCCTCAAGCTGAATGCCGAGAGAGGACAAGGGAACGTCGCGGAAGGCTGCCGACTCACCGAGTGCCATCACTCGAATCGTCGAAGCCTTGGCGTCGAGGCACGCAAGGTACTTGTGCTCCACAAGCCGGCAGTCAGTCCGATCGGTAATCCACGGAGCCGGAACGACTGGAGATGTTTTCATTTCACCGTTTTGTAGGTTGTAGATGGTTGCGACGACGTGGGATCCCGAATGTACCTCGACCGCTGTGAGCTCGCTCGAGTGAGAATTGACGTCGTACCTGACCAAGGGGGCGGAGCTGTGCGGTAGGGTCTTCTCCCACTGCAGCACTCCCGTATGGACGTCCCAGGCTCGAACGTAGGGTGCACTGCCCGACACAGTAATGAGATCGCCGGAAGAGGATACCGCGTGCATGCTGCCATCGTGTTCAAGCACCTGCCTCCACGTCAGGGCTCCGTTCCGGGTGTTGAGGGAGGCCAACACACTCTTCTCGGTCGCAACGACGATGCGTTGATTAGAGCCCACTGAGCTGTGGTCGGCATACACGAACAGAGGTTTCCCGATGAATCGCTGCCGCCAGTCCAACTTTCCTGCTTGGTCTTCGTACAGAGCATATGCGCCGAATCGGCTTAGACGCACAGTCGAGATCGCAACTAAAACAGCTAATAGTAGTCTGGAAAGCGTTTGGTACGCACTACCCTCCATTGAAGGCATATTAAGCGTGTACAACGACAAGCGAATCGATCACGGCATTACAACGTGCATAACACGGTCGCGAAAGAAGACGGCGGCACGGGCACGGCGGCGACTAGGAAAGTGTGCTTATTTCGACGGCAACAAGAAAATTGACAACAGTGTTGCCAGCACAAATGTCGTGCGCCTGCTAAAACCAAAAAAGTTGTGAAAAAATGTATTTGGTGGCATATTTGAAATGTCCTGGCCATTGAGCAAGATCCAGCCTTCTCCATGCCTCTATTTTTTTTATGCGTACCCTTCCTATGCCTTGTGGAGTGTTTATTACGGAGTGCACGAAGAACTAGCCTATCAAACTAGCCTATGGCTATGGGTCAACGCAGTGTATGCAAATTTTTTTGTAAAAAGTGTGACCAATAAAATTCAAATTCAAACACTGCGCACTTGGGTGAAGTGAAGTGCCTGCACGTAGTTGCGACTTTGAGTTGTCCTCTGGTTGATCTTTTCGGGTAGGCTGCGCAAAAAAGGCCATTCTATAAAAATGGACACGCCCAGCAGCTCATAGCCTAACGCGCTGTTGTTACATATTTACTTTATTCTAAGAGTCATGATCTCACGCATGAAGATCGAAACACTTCAGTGGAGTTTTAATTAGCTGCTTTACGTGTGCACTGCACGATGACCAATGTTAAGAAGGAGATTGGCAACACCTAGCATAACAGAGTTGTTCTTGTCTCATTACTTGATTTTCGTTTCATGTAATGTCTACTGGATAGAAGTGGCATCTTGCCCAAACCGCTAGGCTTGCTTTACTTTAAAACACTCCGCCAAGTTAATTACGCCCAAAAAGACAAAAAGAGATAGAGAGTAAGATGTATGAACTGTTCAGAACTTCGGACATAAAGTGATCTGTAAGCAATATATCTGTTTAATGGACACATTTTCATAAATTAAAAATGACAGTGAATGCCAAGCATACCGACTCAATTCGTGGTAGTAATGGTCGATAAATATTTCTAATTGATGAATAATTATTCGTTCCGCACCTCAACCATTAATCGTTGCGTCTCTATTGATGAGAGAATTGGCCGATTAATCCATTTTTTGGCAGGCGCGTTCAAAGGAACAATACCGGTATATAAACATTTAAAGTTCATGCCATTTGAAATTACAAACAAATGAATAGGAATCGGGGTCTGTCTGTTTGGATGGTGGGCTATAAAAATAAACAAGTGCGTAACTATTCGATACATCATATTTATCTTGCTATATACTAAATATTATTGATTCTAATAAACAGTATAGCAATACACTATATTATATAAAGCGAAGGAAGACAAAAATTGACTTGAAGTGGTGAAACATAGTCGAATAAGGAGTGTAGTGGAACAACAATATCGTTATGAAGTGACCCGTACTTGGTTTATATAGCAGCTGTTTAATCTCACTTCAAGTTGCAGGCCGCAGTTACACAGTTTAGTCCCGGAAGGGCGGGCACAGTGAATTCGGTAAGAGCGGAGCATAGGAGAAGAGGGAGGGGGGATTTTGTACAAAATTTCACACAACTTTGTAATTTTAAGGAACACCTTTCGAACATCCCGTATGTTGGTTGTTTATGAAGGGTACCTCACGCCAGGTTTCGAAAAACATATGAATGGAATGAAAAAACTTTATTTCAGTCCTGCAGGACGCGCTTAGCGCGTAGCGGGCGTCTCCCACGTAGGGACCGACAGGGAGTACCTGGCGGCCGCTTCGTGGGCCTGCTGGACGGCCCATTGCTGGTCGGCGAGAAGTGAGCTCCTGAGGGACCTCTCCCACTTGCTTGAGGTAGAGTCGGGAGAAGTTGTTCTACACTGCCAGAGCATGTGTATGAGTGTCGCTGTGTGACCACATGATGGGCATGTGTCGCTGGGGTATGCATCTTGATGCTTATTTTCCCAACCACCAGAATTCGGACTCCTGTTCTGAAATAGTTTTCGTTCCACGGTGATGTTTTCAATACATAGTAATCGCGTAAGGTATCACGAAAAAAGAAAAAAAAAGAAAGGAAGCTTGAGACCTGTCTCATGTTCGTAGCTTACTGGAATAATGCGTTACAAATTGCAATAGGTTAAAAAAAATAATGCGAACACTATTTAGCATAGTCACAAAACTATATCATGTGAACCGCAGGCCGAATGTGGCCCGCGGGCAGCCTGTTTCATCACCCTGGCATTAAGTAACACTCAAATACTGGGTTCGCCCCACCGCGGTGGTCTAGTGGCTAAGGTACTCGGCTGCTGACCCGCAGGACGCGGGATCGAATCCCGGCTGCGGCGGCTGCATTTCCGATGGAGGCAGAAATGTTGTAGGCCCGTGTACTCGGATTTGGGTGCACGTTAAAGAACCCCAGGTGGTCGAAATTTCCGGAGCCCTCCACTACGGCGTCTCTCATGATCATATGGTGGTTTTGGGACGTTAAACCCCACATATCAATCAATCAAATACTTGGTTCAAACCCAGCAAGGCAAATAAAACTTATTTTGTCTTCTATGTTCAATTTTAAGAAAAAAAAAACTGATGAAACTTTAAAATTCCTCTCGGAAGATGCCCCTGCTCTGATAAACGGAGTTTATTTCCCGTATTTTCTAACAATTTGTTGTATTTTTGATGGATTGTGAGCGCACGGCGGCTGCTAGCGAGTGCGAGCTGTGACGTCGAACTCACCGAGGCATACGCAGGATGCACGTGTCCTCGTCCTCTTCCTTTTCTCCACCTCTCCTTTCACTCCACTCTTTCTCTTCGCTTCTGTTGATGACGACCATTCCACTGCTCAATTAATCTTTCCTCTTCTTTTCACTTTTCTCCCTTTTCCCTTCCCCGCAGGCACAGCGCTGTGCTCCCGACCGGGTTGCAGAAATTAGGTGCCTTTTCTCATTTTCTAACCACTACCACCATTGTGCGCTGCTGTTGCTGTTCATACCGGTTCTGAGAACTGAAGTGGAAGATGAGCGAGTCGAGAGGCGTGGGCCATGGCTGGCACTGATGGCTTGCCAGTTTCGGGTGAGTTTGACGTCACCAAACGTCACATCCTCTGGTTCACGATGCTGCCGCTAGTAGCGACAGTTTGTGAAAAACAGATAAAATTCATTATTTTACCGTAGTTTCTGCTTGGAATGAAAGTTGTCTCTATCGGTTTCATGGTCTAATCAATAGATTTGGCTGAAAGTATTGGCGGCAAAAATTTTGCTCAGTATCCCTTTAGGTCAGGCCACACATACCCGTTTTAGCGCGTCCACTCGGCGCGCGTCTTTTTGACGCGGCGCTAAGCCTTGTCCCGTATGGAGAGAGAGAAAGAGTGAGCAGCTTCACGCAGCCTCGCGCCCACTTTCTATTCCCCTTTTAGGTCGGGGTCAACATACCAATAGTCCAAGAAACTTCCGGTTACTTCAATTATCACTCTCTAACGCTGAAGCAGAAAACGTGTTTTTTTTAGTTGTACCAAAGTAAGGGAAAAATATTTTCCCACTTTCTGGTGGTAAAAGAAAGGCGCTTACAGTTAACGACTAATTCCTATAAAGTTGTGTGCGGCTTAGAAGAAAATGTATTTGAATTATTTGGCCAGACAACGGTGACAGAAGTGTTTAAAACGAGCAGGACACTCGCTAAAGCATTCGTTCTCCGCCAATGCTTCTACGCTACGCTAGTGCACAAAACCGCAAGCCGTTCAGCAGTTGTGTAGTCATATCCCACACACGTGAAAGATTTTTTTTTACAAGACAGCATTATGCCCTCCCATAGTAGTGTAACATAGTACACTAAATCGTTCCCCTCTTTTAGGGGCGAAGCTCCTTATAGCAGCACCCGTCCGCCCCTTGTAGTCGTAGTCGTAGTGTGTAGCCTGTTTTACACTTTCACCTCCAAGGTGGTGCCGGTGGGAGATTTCTCCTGTGCATTGTTGAACAATAAAAAAAAAATTCGCAGCGTGCGCGTTAACTAAAAGCCGAATTCTTCTGTGTTTCATTTCCCGTTAGCAGCCATTGGCATGTTCCAGTAGGAAACGTTAGTAGAAATAGAAGTGTTAAAAGCCGACTTCTGCTGTCTCTCATCCCCAGTAGCAGCCATTGTTTACCTCCAAGGTAGTGCCTGGTGAGATTTCTCCTCTGCGTGATTAAATAATAAAATTTTTTTGTTCTAAACGCCGTTGATTGATTAAATAAACCAACGAAAGACGCCAGATGTTTTCTAAAAGCAAAACGAAAAAATGCCAGATGTTTCTAAAGCAAAACAAAAAGAAGACGCCAGCTGCTTAACGAAAGACGCCAGGTGTTTTCTAAAGCAATGGTATTACAATCAAAACCATATCGATACAGGTTTGTCGTTGCCGATGCTCGTTGTCATCGGTGTGTGCTCGTATGGATAAGGATGCCGAAAGGCGGGCGCGCAGGGCAGTGGTGGCGCGCGCTAGCAGACAGGACCCGGAAGTGAGAGCACGCGAGGCAGAAGCGCGCCGGGAAGCTATGCGACGTCGCCACCAAGATCCTGCTGTACAGGAACAAGAAGCCACATCAAAAAGGCAGCGTCGGAAAGATCCCGCCGTACGTGAACAAGAAGCTGCAGCGGCACGTCAGCGTCGGCAAGATCCTACTGAACGGGAACAAGAAGCCACATCAACAAGGCAGCGTCGGAAAGATCCCGCCGTACGTGAACAAGAAGCTGCAGCGGCACGTCAGCGTCGACAAGATCCTTCCGTACGGGAACGAGAGGCCGAGGCAGCACGTCAAGGTCGCGAAGCAGATCTTGAAAACGTTCGACAATGGAAAGCGGCGAGGAAGCGCGCATATCGCCAGGCGAATTAACGGAAGAAAATGTCACGGTATTACTTCCAGGAGCTTCGCCCAATCTTATCATCATTCACCTCGTGGATCTGCCGTCAATTTTTCTAAACACACTCCGCTTGTAAACGGCGAAAGGGTCTTGGTTGCGGCGCCGTGTCAGCAAGCCTTGCGCTGACGTTGTAGCAACCGGTACGTGCGGGGAGGCCTCATGCATTTTAAAAACACCTCAATAGGACAAGATGCGAAGACTACCCGGAGGACTGCGCCATTCTAGGTGGCATACATGGTAGACCCCAAGAAAACTTGTACACTGCGGAGTGCCGAAATCTTGTTTCGGCGGTCGCAGGATGTGGCCTCGGCGGGACCGTTCCAGACGCTCGCAAACGCTTAAAGCATTTTAGGAAAGCTGTGACCGGCAACAAAATGTCGCAATTACGAATCGCCAAGGCTGGAGAATCAGTTCACACAAAGGAGATTCTGCGAGAGTATATTCGTTCATTTAACTATCTGTAGTGCTCCTTTTATTGAACCTGCCTCTTGCTAAACAAGAAATTCGTAGCTGAGAATGGGCAACATTTCTGGCATTTTTCTTGTACATTTTAGTAGTTTAAGAGATGAAAGGTAAATGTAATTTACTTTTTTTCAGTATTTTTCATTGGGCACGTTAGAGGTAATAGTATTTGGACATGTAACCGAACTCTGCAATTTAACGAGACACTGCACGGAGGTTTTTCAAGATGACGTAAGCTTAGCACGCCATGTTCGGATGCATTTATAAACAGTTGTATAGACTGTGTACACTGTCTTTACTTGGCTCTCAAGTTATCGTGCCTAGCAAATGCTGGTCGTGATACGAGACCGTCGTTGAGGCGACGGCCTCAATAGCAGAGTACCCAGTACTCTAAATCGTAAACCACTTTTTCTAAACACACTTGTTTTCGATGTTTCGTTTGTGTATGTACAAGTTAAGTGTACAATAAACTTCCATTGCTTAATCGTACTAACTCGGCGCGTTGAAACACGCACATCATCGTCTGCCCGCGGGACGGTTTCGTGCTCTCCCGTAGAAGAGTACCAAGTACTCTAAATCGTTAACCACTGCTTTTTTTTTCTAAACGTATCAATGAACGCATTCCGCTTACTACGCTTCTCGGCCTTTTGGCTAAAAGCTGACAGAGGGTATGGAGCAGTGATGGCAACCCTGAGAATTTATGCCTAGGCCGGCTCGGACATAATTTTGACCATGCAGTTTCATCAAGCGCGAGGCGCAAGGGACGACTTTCAGCTTTCCCATAGAAGAGTACCGAGTACTCTAAATCGTTAAGCACTCTTTCCAAACACACAGAACTTTCAGCTCTCTCATAGTAGGGTACCTAGTACTCGAAATCTTGAAACACTTTTTCTAAGCACACAGAACATTGCTCTCCCATAGTGGAGTATCAAGCACTCTAAATCGTTAAACACTTTTTCTAAACACATGTTACTGCGATCAATCGAAACGGCTTCAAGCTCAACCATAGTAGAGTACCAAGTATTCTAAGTCGTTAACAACTATTATTAAACACACAACAGCTAGATGGAAGAAAAAAACATGAGCACAACCACTGTAATGAAACAGGGACATCTTCTTGCCCTCCTGAAGTAGAGTACGAAGTACTCTGGATCGTTGACTACATTTTCTGAACGCACAACAGCTGGGTTTTTCAGTTGTTCCGTGCTAGCCATGCGCCCACTCTAGCACGCATGCATGCGTGTCATTTTCTAAAATGTGAATAACTTAACTTTCTTTAACTTCTGACATTCGGATAGACAGAGATAAATTGTATTGCTGCGCTCATTTGTAAAATGTATACACTGTCTTTACTCGTTTTTGATGTCTAATTTGTGTATATACGAGTTACGTGTACAATAAAACTTCCCTTTTAGGGGTGAAGCTTCTTAGGGTGTGGGTCGGTTCCTCCTCCGTTAATATGTAGTATGTGGTATGTATGCAGCCACCTCTAGTTTGTGAATTGCTCACTAAATGGCGTTGTGTGTATATGTCTATGAAAATAATATCACTAGATGGCGTTAGTTGTTTTAGTATAGTTGACGATTAAAGAGGATAGATGGCACTGTTATTTACAGCATATCTACAGAGTGAACGAAGATGAGTGAGGCAAAGTGTCCGTCCGTCCGTCAATCCGTCCGGTGCATGCTCAAGCATGATAGGAGCGGACGGACGGACAGACAGACAAGAGGACACACATACATACGTACATACATACATACATACATACATACATACATACATACATACATACATACATACATACATACATACATACATACATACATTGCGTCGCGCTGCGCGCGACCCTCTGACCGCTTTAATAAGGACGTCAGTTCAATACAATCTGAACAGAGGAAACCAGACGGGCCAATCGCTTGCGCATTTCGCAAGGCTAGCTTCGCCGGCAACCTACATGCTATATCCTAAAGGACATGGGCACACAGGTGTGTCGTTGTGTGTGCACACTGTACCCCACTGCTTTACAACAGAAAAGAAGTTTTCCTGTTACACTGTTCGATTCCACTGTTGGTGCGCGCTGCGGCAAGTCATAATATACGAATATTCACCACTAAGTTAACTGCGCCCGAAATCGTTTTCCCTTTCCGGCCTAGCGGGTCAACACCCACGCTAAGCGGACCTCGAACAGCGATCGAATCGCGTTTCATCGAACATTCGCTCACTCCAACGACAAAAAAAAACAGTGCGAAAAAAGAAGACAGCCGCAACAAAGTCACGCTGCCCAGCCGGACATGCGATAGCCTCGCCGACGGATTACTAGTGGTGTCAGTATTATGTATGCTCGCTCTCAACGTGGGTGCGAGTGTGAAAATAACCTGTTATACTTTCTTACAGCGCAACACCAGAAACATCGCACACTCACTCCAAACGCGGAAACGGTGCTACGACGGAGGGCGCTGTGCACGTCGTGACGGACTTGCCACTGGAAGGCGCCACGCTCGGCGAGCGCGGCAAGTTCAAGGAAGAATCGAGTGCGTGTACCAAAGGAAGGGACGAGGTATAATGGTTATGGTCAAGAGAGCATCTGTTTTGAAAAGGACTGTAGCCATCGGTAATCGGTACAGAAGCTTACTACTCTCTTACCTCTTCTATGTAATACGTTATGTGGGCATCGTAAAGAAAAAAAAAAAGGGGGGGGGGGCGGAGAAAAAAAGGAAACCCTCGAAGCTGAGTTGAAACTTCTTAGTGTTCGAAAGCAGCAAACAAAGAAACAAACAAAACAAGCAAATGAACAAACAAACAAATAAACAAACAAAAGAAGGAACGAACGGGCAATCAAACAAAACTAGCAAGAAAGCAAACAAATTATAAATAATAAAGAAACGAACAAGCATTCTCATCATCAACAACAACAACAACCACGCAGAACTTCAGTGCAGTATTACAAGGCACTTCGTACAGTGCACAAGCGGCGCCTATAGTGCAAGGCATGTCCGGTATACGTCCACGCCCACGTGTAAACATTGCAGCGCTGCGCAGCGAAGAGCGAAGAAATAAAAGGGCAGCCGACGCTATAGGTTCGTGGTGCTGAACACATCCGTGCTCGCCGTTCGTGCACATCCTCGCACCTCTTGTTTCTCGGAAGTGTTTTTGACTCCCAATCTTGCCGGAAACGAGCGAACACCGACTTGTGTTGCATCGCGTGCGCCTCATTCGATCGCTTCGTTCTAAGCATAAACGTGCCGAGAGATGCGGATGAGAAGGAGAGCGTTCCTCGTGATTATTTAATGGACACAAGCTTGATTAACTATCTTTATGGTTTTTACTGCTCCTTGTCCTTATCTGTACGGACTGTATCCGCGATATGATCACGCTGTATGAACTTTGCTATGACCATAGATTGTACTCATGCGTTATATGTGACTCTGATTTCTTTCATTCTTCTTAATTGTTCACATGTTTGTGTGTATCTTGTATATTACTACCATGGTGTTGCGATAGCCTGCTACAACATAGCCTACCTTCCAATATTTATTTCTTCATATATAAATAAAAAGTAATAGTATTATGCAGTTTATTAAAAAGATAGAGTGTTCATATCTCGCATAAAGTTCAAAGGCGCTAATTTCAGTGCGCAGCAAGCACTTTGTTCACCCACCCCTTTTTGCGCTCCTCTAGACGGAAAAGGAAAAGATAAAGGTAACACTACTCGCATGTCGTATACAGAAACGATGTACACTGTGCTATTCCTGACTGCAGGGTGCATACACAGCAGTTTTCTGGCCTCGGAGACTCGATTATAGTGACACGTAGAAGATCGTCGCTCCCGAGTTTGCATGCAGAGGCACGACGAATGCTGCCTGGCGTATTATATTAAACAAAATATCAACTTTGAAACCCCGACCTGCCAGTGAGGTCATGTATGTAACTAAAGCTGCGTAAAGGAATCCAAAGAAAGCGCCGAGATAGGACAAAAAATGCATTAAAAAGTAATACAGGGGATCTCGTTTCACCTGAACCAGCCACGGGCGTGCACAAAAAAAAGGGGGGGGGGAAGGAGGTACTTCCGCTGATTTTTCGTCTTCGCATTGCGTTCTGACCGTAAGTCATACTGAACTTTTATGGCGCACGAATAAAAAAAAAACACTGACAGAGTAACACACCGTAGGCGCTCAGGTGTGTCACGTCTTTCTCTTTCCGTGTTGGTATGCCATGAGAGAGAGAGAGAGAAAAACGAGAAAAAAGGAAGACAGGGAGGTTAACCAGATGCTGGTGTTCGGTATGCTACCCTACACTGGGGTTGGGGAATAGGGGGTTGAAAGAGAAAGGGACAGACGGAGAAATGTTTCCTTGGTATGCCATACTTCAGTACGACATAACCAGCACGCCCAAAACTACATTACTGACCGTGAGAACCTCAGCGGTAGGGTGGGAAGGGGGGGGGGGGGGCTCTGCGCTGAAACTTAGCTTTCCCTAGTGAAGAACATTGTGCGTACGTGTACACCATCGTGTAAAGCGCCCCGAAAGAAACGAATGGCACACTGCGCAAGCCTGGCATATGCCGTGCACATTATTCTCCTCGAGATGCGTAGTGTATATCGCACTGCTGTAGAAGCACAATGGGACGCGGCACAAAATGCACCGCTGATACTCTGAGACGCTTATGGTGGCAGGTTCATGCAGCAAAGGGGTTATGTGGACCAGATATAATGAATGAAGAAATAAACAAAAAATGTTGAAAAGGAGAATTAAATAACAGGATAAATAAATAAGCTTGATCGAAGTCCTGTGTGTATCTGTAATAATTCATATCTGCAGTATTTTCATAAAAAATACATCAGACATATAGGCTAACAACAATATCAAAAAAAAAATTAAGAGCTACTCGGGAACTTGCAGTACACCTTAGGAAAGCATTCACGTGTAAAGAAAATAAGCAAGAAGAAGAGCTGAAAAGAGAGAAAACACACACAAGAAAGCAGGAGATTGCAGCATGTTATGTTGGTCCGGTAAGACGCAATACTGCGGAGAAAAGGGAAACGCTGTCAAGACGAAAACGTGGGCGAGGGGATAAGAAAAAAAAAGAAATTCAAATGAACATGATATGAAGATAGAAATAAGAGAGAGCTAAACGAAGGAAGCGCGAGTATATAGAAATAAAAAGGAAAATAATAAGAGAAGTGCCGCGCGCTATTTCCTCCTCCGGCTCAGCTGCTCGGGGCGGTCGAAGCGCGTCTGTCGGCGCATGACGTCACGCGAAGCAGAGCAAAACCATGGCAACGGACGTGCAAGCCTTCAGTGCAAGCTCCGCCGCCAGTGCCGACGCCGTGCGACGCTCGGTCCGATCACCGCGTAGAGCTGTTCGCCGGTGTCGGGTGCCGTGCCGACGGGCGAGGCCTCGCCCTATCGCTGCAGGTAAGCGCTTCTTCGTTCCAGGGGCAGCCGACGATACCTCAGACGGCTCGCTCGCTCGCTTCATTTGCGTCGTGCTCGCGGTTGCCAACCGCTCGACGCCAGCGCCGCGGCACGCCTTCCATTCATTGTTCGCTGTTTAGGCTATTGAGAGTATAATCAGACGAGGACTGAGGAAAGAAGATGATGATGATCGTGCTCCTGGGATGGCTGATACCTACGCGCTCAGGGAAACCGGCCAAGAGAGAGAGAGAGAGAAAGAGTTCTTCATTGTTGTTTGATCGGAAAAGGAAAGCGTCGTAGGGACCCTCTGTCCGGGGTCTTTAGGGTGACTCCAGCGATGAGTAGGACCCGCCGAATCAAGGCTCGGAGGATCTCGTGAGATCCGTTGGATGTATCGTATGATATAAATCTGTTATCAAATCCTACTAGAGATAACGGCGTCAATTAGAAAGAAGAGTAGCTCTTAATGAATCTCAAGTGTCGACCTCTCAATAAACCATTTAGTGTTAATTTTAAATCGTGAATAGATTATTTTTCTTGCAGTGAGAAATGGAAAATTTTTCCACGACCAGATGAGGCTTCGCTGCGAGGTGGCAAAAGAAATAGAGTGAGAAATGAACGCTTTTTATCGAAAAAGTGGTCCGAGTGAGCCGGGTACCAAGAAGAACAAAAAATAATCAGTAAGACTTAAAATCTTTTAGGCGAAAACAAACAAACAAAACCACAATACGAGAACACTCTTCTTCTGTCTTCTTCTAAAATATCATTTTTTTTTTCAGTCCCCATCCAACTAGCGCTGTATAGCTAATCTAAAATACCACCAACTCTCCCAAATTCCTCTGCTAGCCCGTTTGCACGTCGTTAGCGTTTGTAAAATCGTCACATCGCTTGAATTGGAAAGATGGCAGGGCACAACTCAATAATTTCTTTGGTATTGCCTCAATCACCGAAGCGTACTTCTGAACATGAATCGAGGTATCAATTAGCAAAGTGATGTCGTAAATTAGACAAAAAAAATAATTAACCGAAACGGACATGCACTCGATCCCAGTGGCACATTAAAGAACCCCAGGTGGTCTAAATTTCCGGAGCCCTCCACTACGGCGTCTCTCATAATCATATAGTGGTTTTGGGACGTTAAACCCCCTATATCAATCAATCAAACTCGATCCCAGTGGAACATATGAAGTGGTTAATAAGAGGAGCTCGTAACAGTCTGCATAAATACGACAAAAAAAAGACTTTTATTAAAGCATTGTGAATTGTGGTCAGTTTTACACCCAATATCGCAAACTGGCTCGTATTCAGAACGATTTTACTTCGCGAGTTCTTATTGCCATTGATCTTCCCCTTTTGTTAATAATAGCTGAGATGGAGATTGGCAATTTTTTTTAATAACATTTCTATAGCTTGATAACCTTTTCGTTTTGTATGTGTCAATATACAGGTCATGAAGTGCCGGAAAGCGCATCTGTAGCGCCTTTGGTTTACACATGTGAGTGTCGTGACGCTGTCCTTACAGTACGAAGAGAGCGAAATCATTGATATCTGTAGGTATAGCCCTCTGACGTACATCTGAAACCTGGCCGAGCTTGTCACTTGCCCGCGTCTTGCCTTTTGAGCTATCTGACGAAGTATGCAAGCTCTCTGACACTTTCCAGCGACGTCCTTCACAATATGTTTACGGAGAGGTGCAACCAATCACGTCACTCATGCATGCGTGTGTGTCAACTAAAAGCGTCACGGGCGACATTCCTTAAGCCGCATCAACAACTATTTGCGTTGGGATTTTTCACGACGGAAAATTTCAACAGTTCCCGGTGAATGTATTTAAGGGGCTAGTTCTTTTGTTAGACACACCCAAACAAATGCAAAATCAGACCAGAGAAAGCATACGGGACATTATTTGCCTTCAAAAGTTTTGTAATAATTATGATGTCAGTTTGAATTGAATCAAAGTGGAAGAATAACACCCTTTTCGTTGGAGGTACAACATCGGACGCGTAGTTTGAAGGTTGTTGGTTCAAACCCCATGGACGGAAAGAATGTGCAGCGTGATGCATTGCAATGTACGTCATAACTGATTTACGTTTTAGTTAGCTTGTACCATTAAAAACAATAAGTGATAACCTCTATGTCTTGCTTAGCCTAATCGTTCAGCGTTTTCATTTCGTTGTGTCGAAACAATTCAATTGTCGCGCACATAATTGGCGAATCTGCCTGGTCATTAGCAAAAAAAAAAAAAACTCTTACGAACAACAAGTTTCATGTATACAGTCCCTGTTTCAGCATTCAGCGCGACATTGGCTGAAACTCACAGCACTATATCAATTATGTAGGGGCCTCAGTATTTTCTTCTCTTGTTTTCTAGAAGCGATTACTAATACATCGAACAATGCGCCTCAAGTCTTCCATATCAATTAGACGCAGTGAGCTTTCGGGTTGAAGATTAATGAGTAAATCTGTATATTTATTTAAATAATTACTGCCTTAAGTTGCTTTCAAATGAATGCATTCGTGGTAACAGTCAAGCCGATATTGTTTGAACCTTTGAATCAAAAGAAAGTATACGTAGGAGCAAACGTAAGTCGACTCGCCTGCCTCACTACTTGTTAACAAACAAACAAACAAACAAACAAACGAACAAACAAACAAACAAACAAACAAACAGACAAGCGAGTAGGAAGTACTTTACACAGCAGCGATCCTTTGTCAACAGGCCATACGTCGAATAAATAAATAAATAAATAAATAAATAAATAAATAAATAAATAAATAAATAAATAAATAAATAAATAAATAAATAAATAAATAAATAAATAAATAAATAAAACTAAATAGGGCTCCTCATGCATCTGCCAAATAAGACTATAAAAATATAGAAGTTGAGCGCCATATTATCTTTTTCTTTTCAGTTTATATACTAATGCCCTCCCCCACCCTTCTTTTTTTGAACGCTTTCTGCGAATAACACGTTTTTGCGCCACCTCTAGGATCGGCCCACCCTCGACTGAGCGGTCACGTCATGTGATGACGCATCCTTCTGTGTCGTCATAGTGGCGTCATAAGGACGTCACAAGTTTTGGCGATCTGTATTATGGTCACGTCATCATGTGATGTTTTCTTTTTTTGCGTCACGCCATCGGCGCCCATGGTAAATTTTCGCGTGTCAAGAGGAATCTAGACCCTGTCGTGTTCTCTGAGACCAAATTTAAGTTGTGTTCAGTTCAGTTTCGTTCGGTTCTACGAAATGTCCTGACTTACGATATTTTTTTTCCATATTGCCCCTTGCCCGGTAATTGATGAGCCGTAATACTGTTGCCAGACATTGCAATCAGCACGAATGTCCTAATTTTTTTTTTCTTTCTTTGGTGATAACTGAAATCAAAGAGTCAGTAATGCTAAAGCAGATGGAAGATCGATCGAGGAACGCGAGAATAGAGAAAATAAATTAAATAAACGAAAGGGGCAAGTGGGGCCTAAATCTTGTTGCGTCCCGCTGCCAGTGACGTCTTCGAGACGAGCGTGATGTCGCCGCCACTCAGTTCCGCGAACGCAGCGACTGTTGAGGCTGACCATTGTGTCGCGGGACGGTGCGCTGGCGCCACGGCTGGGCCCTGCGGAATGCGGCGGCGGTTTCGGGGAACGAAAGATTCGTCGCTGCTTCTTGGAGTGGATGGGTCCACCCGGAACAACTGAGCATAGAGCTGAGGGGAAGTCGGGCTCCGGGTGGACGATTCACCCCCTTGATCCCCCCCTCTTACTGCGGGCCGCCCCTGCCTTTCGTGAAGTGGACTGATGTACCGAGATAGAGGGAGAGGGGCGGCAACGAGAGGGATAAAAAGGACGGAGGAGACGGCGGGCGCAGAAGGGGGAACAACGATGACCAGTTAACTTTTCTTGAATGCAAATAAATCCTTTTTTTCAAGTTTCCTAAATGGACGTCCTGCTTTCATGACCTGCCTGATCTTGGTCATCCCACCCAATCTACCCCGACGACGCTACAAACTGGATGGCAGCGGTGGAATCAAGAAAAGGCATGCAGAAAACTGCGGACGGAAGATCGACTTCTGTGGATCCGGGATCAGCAGAACGAGACTTCGTGGCTCCGGGAGGCACAACCGTCGCAGTAACGGCATGAAGTTTTGGACGACTCCAGGAAACTAAGGACGAGCAGCAGAAGGCAGACCAGACGATCTGGGATCGGCGGTCCTGTGAACGTGGCTCTGGGAGACACGTCCTTCGCCAGCTCGAGGTTGGAAGTAGCTGCGGACGGAAGATCGACTTCTGCGGATCCGGGATCGGCAGAGCGAGACTTCGTGGCTCCGGGAGGCACAACCGTCGCAGTAACGACTACCGGAAACTAAGGACGAGCAGCAGAAGGCAGACCCGACGATCTGGGATCGGCGGACCTGGGAACGTGGCTCCGGGAGACACGACCTTCGGCAGCTCGAGGTTAGGTGAGTGCTTGAGCGATCACGTTTTGCCGGACGATAAGAACAGGGTTCTATCGGGCAATTGGCTCTGAAGGGCCGCCACAAGTGTGCGGTGAATATTGCAGAAGTATTGGTTGGCTCTTGTGAAGATATGGATATCGGAGTGTTAAAGAAAGAAGAGCTGTTGCTGTTAGCAGCAGAGCTCAGCTTGGATATCAATAGCAGGTTAAGGAAGCCCGAAATTCGCAGTGCGATAATCGAAGTGGGTTTCGAGGAGGACGAGCTCAGCGAGGCCTGGGAAAAGATATGTGAGGAGAAGAAACAAAGGGAGGAAGAAAAGAGGGAAAGAGCGGAAGAGAAGGAAAGGCAGGAAAGGAGAGAACAAAGACAGGCCGAAATTGAGCTCGAGAGAATAAAGCTAGAGCAGGCGAGATTAGCACGCAGTGCAGATGCGGCGCCGCCGCATACTGAGAACCTGAAGATGACGAGTTTGCTTCAGCCGTACAAAACAGGCGAGGACATTGGTCTCTACCTGATTAATTTTGAACGGATCTGTGAGAAACATTCATTTCACCAGGACACATGGCCAGAGCGGTTGCTTGCGTTGTTACCGGGTGAGGCCTCGCAGGTCGTGGCCAGACTGAGCGCAGCCGAGGCAGGCGTATACAGTTCAGTGAAGTCGACATTACTCGCAAAATACAGGCTCTCCACAGAGGAATTTCGGAGGAGATTTAGACGGGAAAGAAAGAAGCCTGGTGAAAGCTTTGTTGAGTTTGCGTGTAGCCTGAGTGATAATTTTTCAGAGTGGGTGAAAGGAGCAGGTGCGGATAACTTAAGTAAACTGAGGGATCTAATTTGTTTGGAGCAGTTTTATGACACCCTGCCGGATAACGTGCGCCTGTGGGTCAAGGATAGGCAGGAAGGTGTGTCTGTTAGGAGTGCAGCACAGCTTGCCGACGAGTACGTGGCCAGTCGAGGCTTCAGGACACCGATCAACAGCGCACATCACTATCAAAGGCCTGCACCACGGCCCCAAGCTTACACTCGAGGACCGCAAAGCGCAACAAAAGAGCGAGAGGAAACTAATCAAAATTCGGCGCGTGCTGAAGGCAAGCCGAAAGAGCAGGAAAAGAACAGAAAGGAGGTCAGAAATCATTTAGAAGAGTTAGAGTCGCGAGCTAAGGCGCTATGTTTCAAGTGCAACGAAACAGGTCACTTTGCCCGAAACTGCTCAAAAGGTAGGCCAGTGTTTGCTTGCGTAAGCGATCACCCGAGTAACCTAGATCTTTTGAAACCTTACACGACAGATTTAATGGTTAATGACAAAAGGTGTAGGGTACTCAGAGACTCCGCGGCCACTATGGACGTAGTCCATCCGAACTACGTAAAAAGTGAAGACTACTTATCCGAATGCGCGTGGATAAGACAGGCCGTCAGCGAAGATTCAGTGTGTTTACCTATGGCAAAGGTACACATTCGGGGTCCTTTTGGAGCGATCGAGACAGTAGCAGCAGTCTCCCGTGGGCTACCAGAGGGCTACCCGTACCTTTTCTCGAACAGCTCGGAGTCACTACTCAACGACAGGGGGTGCACTTTTGCTGATGCCCAGGTCATGGCTTTGACGAGATCGAAAGCACGCGTATTGGCTCAGCAGCTGCGTTACGGGGAAGGGGAAGGTGCCAAAGCGAAAGAGTTAACAACTGAATCCGAAGAAGTTAAGCCCGACGAGGCACTTATCCCTATTCCTCCGACCGAAAATCCGGAAAATGGTCAGATTAAGAAGCCGATAATTGAGAAAAGAAAGAAACCTTCGAAAGGAAAAGATCATAGTTTGCAGGGGTCCGTGTTGGCCCCAATCTCGCACAGCTACGAGCGCATGCTAGGGGTTGACAGGGAAGCGTTACGGCTGTCTCAGAAAACTGACCCTAGTATAGCGGTTATGAACAACGGAAACAGTGAAGGTGTTTCGTCAAGAAACATCTCTTTCGAAGTGAGGAACGGTATCCTATATCGTAAATACCGAGATAGGCGAGGGCAGTGCTACGATCAATTGGTGGTGCCATCACCATACCGCAAGGACCTACTCAGTCTTTGTCACGATCACTCATGGGCAGGACACCTGGGCATAAATAAAACCAAGAAAAGATTGCTACAGGAATTTTATTGGCCGGGGTGTTTCAGGGACGTGCAGAATTTCGTGAAGACTTGTGACGCTTGCCAGAGAGCCGGTAGGTCTAACGACAAATGGAAGGCCCCGATGGTAAAAGTGCCCATTATTTCTGAGCCCTTCCGCAGAGTTGTTGTAGATTTGGTGGGGCCGTTGCCGAAAACAAGTGCGGGGAACAGATACATTCTCACACTATTGTGTCCTGCAACGAAGTTCCCCGAGGCGGTACCCTTACAGGAGGCAACTTCGGTCGAGGTAGTCGATGCGTTGCTTTCTATATTTTCGCGCCTCGGTTTCCCTGCCGAAATGCAATCGGATCAGGGAACCGTTTTCACGAGTGCTCTCACGACCATGTTTCTCGAGAAATGTGGCGTTAAAATTTTGCATAGCTCGGTTTACCACCCACAAAGCAACAGTGTGGAGAGATGGCATGCTACCCTAAAAAAAGTATTGAGAGCTGTTTGCCATGAAAGGAAGTGTGATTGGGATGGTTGTTTACCGGGCACGCTATTTGCGTTGCGCACAGTGCCACACGAGGGAACCGGGTTCGCACCGGCAGAGCTGGTGTATGGCCGGAATCTTCGAGGTCCGCTGAGGCTAGTCCGCGAACTGTGGGAGGATGATCGGGGGCCTAAATGTGTGATCGAGTATGTGTTGAACCTAATGCAAAGGTTACATAAGTGTCGTGAGATCGTGAAGGGCAACCTAGAGGCGAGGCGAGACGCTTCAAAGCGCTACTATGATAGAAATGCCAGGACGCGATCATTCAACCCGGGCGACAAAGTGATGATATTGAGGCCTAATCGCCAGAATAAACTGGAGGTCCACTGGGATGGACCTGCCGAGGTTATCAGTCGCCTTTCGGAAGTAAACTACACCGTGAGATTACCTGGAAGAAAACGCGAGGACAGGGTCTACCACGTAAACCTAATGAAGCCATTTTTAGAGCGAGCAGCAATTGTTAGCATCGCCATGAATGTTTCAGAAGGGGTTTCTCTAGAGGTACCTTGTTTTCCTGGGAACACGGGCCCTAGTGTAGAAGAGATAATCGCGTGTGCAGTTAACAAAGACGAGTTGGGTACAGATAAAGTCGAGGATCTGAAGAGCCTTATTCAGGAATATCTGGAATGTTTTGGGGAAAGGCTCGGAAGGACTCATTTGGTACAACATGATATCGAGCTGACTACAGAGGTCCCCTTTTGCTCGAAGGCGTACCGCGTGTCTCCGCGACAGCTGGACTTAATGAAGGCGGAAGTTAAAAGGATGCTTCGCCTTGGCGTGATCAAAGAAGCATATAGTGACTATTGCTCCCCTTTGATGTTGGTCGAGGTGCCGGGGAAAGAACCACGGCCATGCGTCGATTATCGCAGGTTGAATGCGATCACAAAAGACCAGGTGTACCCGTTGCCTAACATAGAGGAAAGGGTGGAGCTGGTAAGCCGGGCTACCTTCATTTCAACCCTAGATTTAGTGAGGGGATATTGGCAGGTGCCCTTAACTGAACGAGCAAGTCGGTATGCAGCATTTGTAACACCCTTTGGCGTTTATCAGCCCGTCACCATGGCCTTTGGTTTGAAAAACGCACCCTTCTGTTTTTCAAGGTTAATGGATCGGGTGCTAGAAGGACTAGAAGAATTTGCGGTGCCATATCTAGACGACGTGGCCGTATTTTCTAATGATTGGGAGTCTCATTTGCAGCACACACGAACGGTGCTTGAAAGAATCAAAGGGGCGGGCCTGACTATTAAAGCCGAGAAGTGTCAGTTCGGCCAAGCCCGTGTCACGTATTTGGGACACGACATAGGGCAGGGAAAACGGGAACCAATGAAAGCCAAAGTAGCTGCGATAGTCAACTTCCCAAGACCCGTAAACAAAAGGGAGGTGCGAACATTTCTAGGAATGACAGGCTATTACCAGCACTACATTCCAAATTATTCGGAGCTCGCCAGCACGCTAACCGACAGCCTGCGAAAACCTGAACCGGAAGTGGTAACTTGGAGCACCGAGAGGGAGGAGGCCTTCCAAAACTTGAAGAAAGCTTTGTCTTCTCGGCCTGTGCTTGTCGCGCCAGACTTTAGCCGAGAATTCATTCTCCAATGCGACGCCAGCAACCGAGGTCTAGGTGTCGTCTTGGCCCAACTTAACGAGGGAGGTGAAGAGCATCCGGTGCTCTATCTCAGTCGGAAGCTGACTCCCCGAGAAGAGGCTTTCAGTGCCTCGGAGAAAGAATGTTTGTCCATTGTGTGGGCCATTCAAAAACTAGGATGCTATATTCAAGGCACAAAATTCACGGTCGAGACTGACCACTGCCCGCTTTCATGGCTGAAGCAAATGTCCAATAAAAACGGGAGGCTGTTGAGATGGAGCCTCATACTACAGGAGTATAACTTCGAGGTCAAATATAGAAAGGGGAACCAAAATAAGAACGCCGATGGACTGAGCCGTGGATTTTAGAGTCGAACACTGATTTTCTTGTTGCTGTTTTTTTTTACTGATGTGTTTCTATCGCGGCTGAGGTCACGGCATTTAGATTTTTTTTTCCAAGGGCTGACCACCACAAAAAAAAAAAAAAAGAAAGAAAGAGAGGGCAATCATGGGGTAAAATTATGGCAGTTTTGGCGTCCGGTGGGCGTGTCGCTCGGGCACGCCGACCAGAGTGTGTGTGCTTGTGTTGTGTATCCCTGGAACAGGGTTATTGGTGATGCGAGTGCTGAGGCCCAGAGAGGCCGAGTGTTTTCACATGTCGTCTCGACGCTTCAGGTGACCCGACAGTTGGCCACCCTCGAGTCGAGTCTTTCGGCGGCGGAGGAGTCTGTTGCGTCCCGCTGCCAGTGACGTCTTCGAGACGAGCGTGATGTCGCCGCCACTCAGTTCCGCGAACGCAGCGACTGTTGAGGCTGACCATTGTGTCGCGGGACGGTGCGCTGGCGCCACGGCTGGGCCCTGCGGAATGCGGCGGCGGTTTCGGGGAACGAAAGATTCGTCGCTGCTTCTTGGAGTGGATGGGTCCACCCGGAACAACTGAGCATAGAGCTGAGGGGAAGTCGGGCTCCGGGTGGACGATTCACCCCCTTGATCCCCCCCTCTTACTGCGGGCCGCCCCTGCCTTTCGTGAAGTGGACTGATGTACCGAGATAGAGGGAGAGGGGCGGCAACGAGAGGGATAAAAAGGACGGAGGAGACGGCGGGCGCAGAAGGGGGAACAACGATGACCAGTTAACTTTTCTTGAATGCAAATAAATCCTTTTTTTCAAGTTTCCTAAATGGACGTCCTGCTTTCATGACCTGCCTGATCTTGGTCATCCCACCCAATCTACCCCGACGACGCTACAATCTGCAGTGCATTCGAGTGTTTTGCGAGGCTGAGTTGCCAGGGCTGCTTGCTATATGGAACGCGTTTTCCCTCGCGCCGTGGCCATATATAAATAGCACAGCTGTTGAAAGCACCCAGCTCATAGGGTGGCAACGCTGTGCAGTCGGGGCCGGTGGCAGATGTCGCTTCTCGAATTCGTCAATCGTACGAGACAATTGCCTCTCCGGCGAATAAAAAAAATACTGCACGTATTTTTAGTTCGTGGTTTAGTATAGCTAATTGAATAGGGCGGTGGGATGGTTTTAAGGACGGATTTTATGATTGCCAGAAATATAGAAGAAAAAAACTGAAAAGATGTGCCACACATCGAACGAATGAACGAATCAATCAATCAATCAATCAATCAATCAATCAATCAATCAATCAATCAATCAATCAATCAATCAACCAATCAATCAATCAATCAATCAATCAATCAATCAATCAATCAACGAGCGAACAAACTAGCACCTGATAGGAGAATCGGCAAGAAAGTGATAGGTAGACAGTCATTTTACCGGCGATTCAACTGGTCGTCATTGAAGCCTATGATGACGACGTTGGCGACAGGAGAGAAAAAGGAAAAGTATTGTAGCCTTGAAGAGCTCGTTCGACGGAAAAATCAAGCAGCTCTGGGCTCAATAGTGTAGCGTTGGATTTGCAGTTCATTACCTGCGTAATTACGCTACGTCACATCGAAAATGAAAGCAACGCGCAATATATCTGGCATTGCAACGAGGCAGTGATTGTTAGATGGATGATGATTTCAAAACCGCGTGTCCCAGAAATCATGATGACAGATTATAATTATAGGCACACGCTTATAATGAAATGAGTTCGCGAGGATCAGGTCAACGTGGGTCACACTTCAGCCGGAAGACTTGTCCCGTATTCACGAGCAGCTGGCGTAGTATACTCATTGTCTGTGTAAGATAAAGCTTAAGCTAACGTAGATGCAGCTATTATTTGAGTAGGTGGCCAGAAAGTGAAGAAAAAAAAAGCAAAGAAAAGCTTCGTACAAGAACTCGGTTTCTGGAATATATAATTCGCTATACAAGTTCAAATTTACCATTTCTGCCTTTCAGTGATTCTCTTGTCACTTATGACGCGCGCAGTAAAGAACGTTAACGTGAACCTTAACAGAACGTGTCCGGTGACTAGTTTGCATACTCAACAAAAACTCTTACCGCTTCTATGTACGTGCCACTACCTCAGTCGACCGAAAGTTTC
The DNA here is from genome assembly GCA_013436015.1 of Rhipicephalus annulatus. NCBI lineage: Eukaryota > Metazoa > Arthropoda > Arachnida > Ixodida > Ixodidae > Rhipicephalus > Rhipicephalus annulatus. The sequence goes on along the minus strand of WOVY01009576.1, from coordinate 1,385,819 downwards.
TTTTTTTTTCTGTGAGTGCACATTGTCGCAATTAGAAATAGGATGATTTTAGGGCTCTGTATGCCTAAAATAATGTTTTAACGCCAGAAATGTTTAAGAAAGGAGCTGTGCCGGACGACTAGACATACCAGATTCGTCACAAGAGAAAATGGCCGACTATAGTTACAAGCGGCACATGCCAATGAAAAGCTTTCCCAATGCCAACGCATCACAGTAATAAGGGACGTTCTGATCGAACGAGTTTCTATGGCAATATATGTGCTATAGCTTATACATATCTTGCAATGATGTCACTGAAAGCGCCAGGCTGGAGAACCAACATGTGGGGAAGCGAGGTCTCTGATGCTACGTAAATGTTGTCAAAGCGTCCCAAGCTGGTTATTTAATTACTCATTTACAGAAAGATGTTGCTGCCGCGTTGTTTTCACACAAACGCAACTCGTTCCTCATAAAAGCTGCCGTCGTTCAGTCTTCGTTTTGTTTTCAGAAGTAGCGTTGAGGACGTCACGTGCAAGCCACCTATAAATGTAAAAGCAACAAGGGTTTCCTCAAGTAGAACGATGAAAAACATCTTTAGTTTGTGCAGCGAGAAAACAGACGCCTATGAGACACGTTTAACGAGCGAGAATTGCGGTCGGAAGATGAAGATTTGGCGCAGCCACGTCGAGGCAGCTACCTAAATACCTATTCCGTGTTTGTAGACAGCGGTAGGCGCCACAGCTATACTGATGCGCTTGTGACGTCACGGCGCGCGGGCTCCGCCAAAGCCACCTAGAAGGCGCTGGTGGATTCTAGGAGGCGCTGGTGGGACACTCGTCTCTGACGCGTTGCGCTCGTATAGACAGCTTTGTAGCTGCTGTGTCAGTTGTCACGTGATCATAGAGGGCGCTGGTGAGCTTTAGGCTCGGCGGAGCCAGTGCCTCCTAGAATTTGCCTGTTCTAGGTGGCTTTGGTCCCACGCGGCAATAGTCTCCTTCCGTTCATTGGTTCTCAATAATAGTATTTGGGACAAGAAAAGAACAAGCCCTTAAATGAACATTTATTTTATTGGAGGATATATGTGTATGACACTTACGGAATTACAAAGACAGTGAAATGAGACGCGTATGAGTTTCACGGGATCGTGTGGCACGCCACAAAAAGGCACTCAGACACGTTTTCTTCGCATGCACACTTCTTTAACTGACGAAATAATTCAAAGCAAGCACACAAAATGGTGGCAAATTTTTCTAAGGGATCCCTGGGGAGTTTTTACGCAATAATGAGGTAAGTAAGTCGTTGCATCATAGTACACACATGATACTTTATTGCGTTGTTGTGAGAGCAGATAAGCAATACTGGCCAGCAGTGTCCACCAGCAGTCAATATTAACTAGCGCCTGTATTACGCGATTTATCATGATTGGCTTTACACAAGCTATATATATTTTTTCAAAATAAATTGCTTGTGATCCATAATTCATCTTGATTACGGCTTTATATGACAGCTTCTAAGCTCCATATTTCACGTTACTAAAGATTTTCTTTTTATCTCCGGATCCTATAGCTCGGAAATGTTTTTTTTTAACGTTGACCTGGCCGACAAAGCGTTCGTGAAACCGTAGTTAATTTCTTGTTTAAGCGGCGTTGCGTTAAAAAAATGTCGAGGAAATCTTGCTTCACGTGTTCTTATGCAAGAGTTTCCTTCTCAGGCGCACAGGCCACGCACGCGATAAATGGCAAGCACAAGCGCCAGTAAGTGGCAGCACGCAAGGCCTTTTCCGTGGCGCATATGGCACTGCTGGCACGAGAGATCGCGGCACAAGACGAGGAACGGGTAGATGAGGGCATACGTCAGCACCGATAATCGGAAAAGCAATGTTCTCCTTCCTGCCTACACTCTTAATCAGGCACTTGTTAAATGCTGGATATATCCAGGAAACCAGATGAACAATGTCTGGTTACCTGGCTTTATCCAGATTTTTTAAGTGGCACCTGATTATTAGAGTAGGAAACGGCTCTTATATATCAGTCACTTCAACGACGTCACCATGTTAAATTATGCGAGCCATTTTACCATGTGGAGTAACCATAATAACTGTTGGGGTTTCAAGTCGTAGAACCACGATGTGATTATGAGGACGCCGTAATGGGAGGCCCACATGTGTCAGTACGAATTTCTAGGCTAGAATATGCAACAAAAAGTCAGACATTTATGAAAAAGAAAGATACATAAAAATTGTATGTAACAGCATTCTACGTGAAAACTCTAGGAAGTTCGGAGCAGTTGTTACCCTGCCGTTCGGCGACGCTGTCGTTGTGCATCCTGCTGGGTTTCCATGGAGGGAAATGAAACGTTCGTCTGTGGTGCAGTGGGGTCCCCTCCTCTACTTCTTTCTCTCCTTCTCATACACACTTCGCTTTACCACTTCCTTGCTATACTATACTGTACTGTACATTTCTATCATTGCCGTGCATTACCCTTTTAATAATCCTCGCGTCTTTCCTCATCATCACTTCTCCCTCCATCACTTCCCACCAATAAATCCACACCCATGCTGTGCAGTATACTGTACACGGCTATGTAACTATTTACCTCCCCTTCTCCTTTCCTTCCTACTCACCCTTACATCATTCCTCCTCACTCGTACTCTCCTTTCACACACCTTGCTTTATTACACTATACTATATTATACTACACAATTATAGCTACGCTATAATGTATGAATTGTAATGAACTGCGTGACGCTAACCGTCGGCATGAGATGACAAAAAATGACACGTGACAAGATATGACACCAAAATACAGTCCGGGCCTCTAAAGTGCCCCGCACTTAAAACACATGTATGTTTAGAAAAAAGCGTGTAACGATTTAAAGTACGTGGTACTCTACTACGGGAGAGCAGAAACTCGTCCCAGTCACTTGCAGAAATAGGGAAGTGTATTGCATACTAGCGACAGCACTTCAGGTGACTACAACTCCTCGGTGTAACAAAATTACTTCACTGGCATGTACACAAACAAGAGAACATACACACAATGCATCTTGCAGCACTGCAATACTCTTGTAGTGGAAAACGACGCTTACCACAAACTGCGCTATGACAGGCCAGGATTTATGGACATAATGTGAGTGGTGTGAAGCCATACCACAGGGTGCTGGTGGCATGCTTTGGGTGCTTATATGCCACCTAATAGCCAATGACAAATTTCTCCAAGTGTTTTGCGAGTTCGGACCCCTGAAGATTGATTCTTCTACTTTTGTTGTTTTTTTTTTGTTGACCTCTCACGTTTTCATTAATTGATGGCGAAATATACGTAGCTCACCAAAAGAAGAGGGACCGGTTGCATCATATATATTTTCAATGCCACATATGAAACGAAACAAAACAGCAATAAATAAATATATCGACTACCGATATTGCTGAGAGGAAGGCACGAGTCGCTAAGAGGCACGCTTCACAATGTCGGGGACAGTGTTGGTGACGACACGTCCTCCAACAAAACGAGTTTTAGTGTACAGGCTCTCTCGTGCTGAGTCCATTTGCTTGCTTTAGTTTCATTACTTTTTTTATCTCATGTTATGCGTGCGTGATGAAAAGCTAGTGAATTAATGGAGCGTTGCGTTTCGATGAGAACGGGGCCCCGTGTCTATGCGAGCTTTTTCATTTTTTTAAATTTCTTCGTTAGTACGAGGATGTTGTTCATGAATATGGACGCTTTGAATCGCCAGTACTTGATAGCAGAAACCCACTGGCAGGAAGCCAAGGGGAAAAAAAAAACTTGAAAGGAGAAACGTTAAGTAAATGTAATGCCATATGCGCAGACTGGCTTTAAAATCACAAAGAAAATGATAACGCAAGTCGAATAATGCAGCTTCACTAATTACGTTATCAGTGTTTTATCCTCCTCGTCTGCCCCATGACTGCTGTGCAAGTGCATGCTACAATGGCTCAGTGACTGGTACGCATTGCGGAGGAGGAGGGCACGAAGTGGTACTCTAGACTTGCGTCCACAGAAACCACACTTTGATGCCGTTTAAACACTGCACTTGAGGAAATTACAAGTAATAAAGCTCTAATCTGTAGACCTTATCTGCACGGGAGTAACCAGGGAGTGGCACACCGGGCCCAAGCCCCTCCACCCTCTCCACCTCTCTGCTTGGCAAATATTTTCCCCCGTAGGATACAGAATATAAAATGACATTCGACCTATACGCGTACCTGCTCGGATCCCGCGTCGCATCAAACTCCGCGTCGCAGAAAGCGTCACTCGAGGCACACCTCGTATCAACGCTTTTTCTGTGTACCTGACTGACTTCTAGCTGTTTGTCAGAAAAAACTTCGTTGTATGAGACGCGTTCCGAGGACGTTACTGGAATAAAGTGGATGATAGGTTGTGTTTGCGAACTATTTGTCAAATTTAAACTAGCAGCACCCTTCTGTTTACACGGTTCTCCGTCAGTGACCATCGCCTTTTACTAGGCGTCGGCCAAAGCTTATGTGCTACGAGAGAAAAGAATGCGATGTAAAAAAATGAAGTAATGTTTCAAAACATGATAGTAAATCAAACGATAAGGAAATATAGAAATGACAAAACTAGTACAACCGTGCGAATCGTTAGCAACAGAATTTCTATAAAGACCATTCACAGGAACCCTGAAGTATGTTGAAAGTCAATGGGTTTTCAAGCTTTCCTTTCCTCCACTTTTCCAATTCTAGAAGGGCTTCTATTCTTCTTCCTTTCTTTTTCACTTGACGTTGTTTTCTTCTTTTTTGAGAAAAATGGAGAACTAGTGGGATGTAAATGGGCTTTGCTAAAAAAATTATGACCGTATCTCGACCATTTTCGGACGTCTTTAGAAAAAAATAAGCTATTTTTCTAATTTTCGATGACATATTCTCGTTTCTGCTAGAATTATTTCTGTAAATCTGTTTCTGACTGAATTAGTCGATAACGCTTATAAATATAATTTTTTTTCACCATTATCGTGTCTCTTATAGCGCTGCCTACACGTGAATGAACAAAATAACCTAACACTGTCAGAATGTTTAACATACTTAAAAAACAAGAAGTGAACAAACATAATTCCGCATCGTTTCTCTCTTTCTAGGTCTGAACCAAGCTCGATTGCCGACGATTCGAGGGAAAATTTGAGATTAAATATTTATACTTACAAGATTCAGACAGCTACGGCTCCTGAAGTCTCTCCAATCCGATTACTTTAGTACAAAAGAAAATCATGGGGCTGCCTAAGTTCAAGGTACGTTTTTCTCACTTTACCTTTTTTTTTGTCTTATGAGTGACGGATTAGCGTGAACATTATTATGTTATTCCCGGTTTTGTTCTTGCTATGTTTATTTACATGACTGATTAAGACTGATAGGGTCATTGATATCTGACGACTTATTTGCAATAATGTGCACCGAATCTTGTGGAATGACCTGTCGATTTCTGCCTTTTCCAGATCATGCTCCACAGTCACCTCGAAGGTCACCTTCGGCACACAACCATTTGGGAGCTGGCGCAGTTGAGTACCTTTTACTTATTACTAAATAAAGACACTCGAAATAAACGCCTGCACCCTCTTCACGATAAATATCATCATCGCTTCCTTTGGTGTTGGAGTTTTCTTCCACATATATCGGGTAATCGTCAACGCTGATTGCACGGAATCATACGCCGACATCCGAACACATAAATGAGATTGAGTCGATCGCAATGCCACTCGTGACAAATCCCAACGGCATTGACAATGTTGTGCACGAGACAAAAACATATTGGGGTTTAGGTCACCCCGCACTTGTAACACTATTATTGTGGAGGAAAAAGATAACATTCAAGGCGGTGAATGTCTGTTAACAGAAGGCAAGGACAACAGCAAAGCTAGGATATTCTAGTTATAACTAGAGACTGCTTATTTAGCGTTGTTTGCGATGTTATACACACAAATGCCTTGCGTTTCCTAAAAATAGCATTGTTGCATGACCAACCTTGAAAATTTTTTGTTTGCAGCTCACATTAATGTGTACTGCGTATGCATAGTGATAATAATATTATAATAAAATTCACCCCGGATGCGTAATGAAGCTCCTCAATAAATATGTGTCAGTTATTAGGTATCGTTTATGCAGTCACCTTAATTAATTGAACCTAAACAAATAAAACAATTAGGCGTACACGTGTATTCAGTAGACTACATAAAAAGAAAATGCCTCTTTAAAACCTAAAACGAAAAGAATTAGTTGATCTTCGTGCAGGGCACACATTTAAAGTGTGTGTGTGTGGTTGCACGCTTCTGCTCGTAGGACAAAGAATATCGACCTGGGCTACAGCAGCCTTCAGGACATCATCATGAAAACCCAGCCGGAGCGAGGAAGCACCCTACAGAACTACCTCAAGGAGATGCCGAATTTTCTCAGGGTTGTGGCGTAAGTATGTTTGTGTGGGTGCATTGACGAGTACTCGAGAATGTATAGATCATAGATGTTGTTCACTTGCCGGAAGCAAGAAGGATGTTGCTTGATGCAGTGCGCACGTATGGAGCTGTAATGATCACAAGAGGAGCTTAAAGGGGCAATAAAGAGCAAAAAGATTCTTCGAATATTAGTAAAGCACGATTTCACAATCCCGAACACATCAGTCTTACAGGGACACGGCGTTTAGTAAGCTAGAAAACGCGCGAAAAGAAAATGCCGACGGAGACGCCCTCCTGAGATTCACGCAACGAACACCATGACGTCGTAAAAGTTGAAGGTGTCTACTGAGTCCTACGTAGCTCCTAATAGATAAAAAATGAAGTACATTGCCATCTGTGGTCGGGGCTATATGCCTAGCACGCAAAGCTTCAGAAAATTTCATTGTGTCAATGTCACGAAAATACGAAAAACACATTTTGAAAATTCTGATGCAACGCGCGCAGATTTGGGCGCTAAATTTAAGAATGAATCTTCAACCTCAATTTGCCCCGCTAGTAATGAAATTATGATAATGGAACATATGGCATTCTGAAACCATAGTTATCAGAGTACAGTTTGTCAATCGAAACCGAGTAATTATTTCTTTTTAGTGTCCCCTTAAGTTTCCCCGGTTGGAATCGCCAAGCCTTTTCACTCGTATACGTCACTGCCGGGTGGTAGCCGGACCCGAATTCACGAAGCGATTGTTTGAAACTTTTTTTTTATTTTGTCAGCCACGTACGCACTAACACACGGACGTGGACTGTTTATGTAAATATATGGCATGGGTTCACACTCACAAAACAGTAAACGGTTACACGCGAATACCCTTTCCAAACTATGGCCAACATTTGAGACAGTCGAATGTAAAACTAGTGCAGGGACCAGCCCGTTGTGAATTTTGTACGTGATATTTATTATTAATGCGATGAATCATCAAAGAAAAGAGCAATTATGCCAAAAAAGAAAAATCAGAACTTTCTGCTACAATTCTTTGCGGTAAAAGGTTCAATACTAGCAAATACTGAAGCTGGACCTATCATCAGCAATGGAAGTCCGTTACTGGCAAAGAAAACTCAAGACACTTGCGATGAAAAATATCTGCAAATTTGGTACTTGATTTTTTTTTTTTTACTATTCATAAGCGATATACCTATTCAGTATATTCTAATTGGCATAATGCCCAGCGCACCTATCATCGGTGGTAGGGTCTTACTCTTACACCTTTTTCTTTGCCCGAGGGTATAAATTACCAACGATGTACAGCACTAGAATAGCACTGTGGATCACAACTGAGTAGAACTAGCGCGTCACATAGGCATACCACAAACGTGACAAAAAAAAAGAGTCGTCGCTCATGCACGGACACTGCTTAGAATAAATATCACGTATCCGTTACCTTCATCCTGCGTCGGGCCATACTCCACGCTAAGCACGTAACAAGCAATCATGCGTCACCTGCTAGCCGGCAGAAAGAAATTACTGCCGTAAACAGGAGGTTTCGAGACACGTAGCATCGACGTGCAGTTTGAAGAGCCGAGTGAGATTGTCTCACCTGAAGCAACACATTTCGGTTTTATGCAAACAGAAACGCATGTCGCTACATTACGCGTCATCGGAAACGTGAGTTTTTTTGTTGGTGCTCTTCAAGCATGAATTTTATTTTTGGCCCAAGTCACAACAGGAATGGTAGATATTATGTTCCCCCTTTTTATTGATCGTTTCAGTGTACATGCACGATAGATAGATAGATAGATAGATAGATAGATAGATAGATAGATAGATAGATAGATAGATAGATTGACGCGGGCGGAGCAAGCTTCTTGTTCCCCATGCTACGGTGCGAACGCGGTAACGAAAATTTCTGTTTCTTTCAAGTTTTACTCTTTTCTTTCAACATCCCAGGTTACTGCCCTAAGCTGCACCTCGTTAAAAAAAGTGTTGACAGGGAAATGTTTACTGGAAACGGTGATTGGTGCGGCACTGAGCACGCAACGACACGTGCCGGGATGGCCACACGTGCAGGGGCGACCGCGCCGCACTGGAGCGGGTCGCCTTCGAGGTTGGCGAGGACCAGGCGAACCAGGGCGTGCTGTACAGCGAGATGCGGCTCTTCCCGCACCTCATGGCCAGCCAGCACACCCTGCTCAAGCTGGGCGAGGGCCCCCACACTGTGCACACGGCCGCCGAGGCGGTCGATGCGGTACTCGAGGGATTCCGGCGAGCCGAAAGAGAGCACGGCATCATGCTCAGGCTGGTGCTGGCCTGCTTCAGAGACAAACCAGGTGCGTGTGTACGGATGCGTGCACGCGCGGAAACACGTAGGCATGGAACAGATGCATTAGTTTAGGCATAGAGTTTTTTAATATACACCAGAGGGAACTCTGGGGCTAGTGTCTATGGGAGCTGCAACACACGGCGCTTCAGCAAGCATGGGAATGATGGGTAGTACACACATTTGTCTAATATTCGTACTTCTGGCTTGCTTCTGGCTCCGTGTGTGTTCGTGTGGCTTGGAGCTGTTTTCTGACGAAACAAGTATCGGCTAATGTTCAGCGGTTGCGCTTCACCATTTTATTTTTTTTAGGCTTACTTTTCAAATCTGCCCACGAAGTTCAAGAGAGTTCAATCTTTCCTTCAAAACAAAACCGAAACACAGCAATAAACGAAGCCGCAAGTACGATTCGCCGCCCGCAAGTACTAAGACTAGGAAAATATGTGTACAACCTTCATTCCAATGGTCCCTGATTAATCGCAGCGCCAGAGTGCCCTCTAGTTAATTATAGGAAACTCTATGAGTTTAGGGTATCCTTTTATCCACCATGGTGGATAAGTGGGAACTCATAAAGGAACAATGGCGGGCTTTTGGGGTCGAGCTCACAAGCATTCTCAATTATGTTCACAAGTGTCCAGCTGCTGCAATACCAGGGGCGTAACCGGAAATATTTTACGGGAAGAAGGGCCACCTCCTTGATATCAGGGAGGGGGGGGGGTGGCATCCCTTTAAAATGGCCGTCTTTCGCTCCATATGCCATGGCGAAAAATTTTCGGAGGGTAAGGGGCACGGCCCGGTGGACCACCACCCTCTGGCTACGACACTGGGCGATACCTTTTCATTAATGACACGAGTGTCGGTCAATCTGCCTGCTAGTTTCACATCTTCTCTTGTACGCCTTTCTATATGACAGACAAAACAAGTACCTCGGTGATCAGGTAAAATATGTTTAGACACCAGCTTGGAAAATAATCAATATACAAAGGTTTCGGTGTGTAAAAACTACAAAACGTTCAGCCGTGGTACGAGAACAAAAAGCACACATGCATTAGCTCAGTGCCTGCGGAGTTATGCATAATGTATAGCGGCCGGCTCCCTTCAATTGAAGATAGAGCTTCGAGGGGCTATATATTTTATAACTACATATTGGCCGCAAGAATCTTAAATAGTGCCTACCTCTACAATTGCATTGTGCTTTCAATTTTCCCTACAAACTGGGCAATTGTGTTGAATCTGTTGATCCTAAGCAGATGATACAAGAAAAGAGGAGTACTGTTGTTTTTAATTTTCGACAGCTATACCTCTTACGAAAAAACAAACAAACAGAACAACTTGTGAACTGCAATTTCTAGAACTTAAATGCAAAGGAACGTCATACGTCGTGGCAGGCAAATGCATGCAATTCGTCTGTCAAAGAGAAAAGCTACGTTCAGTTAATCTGAGGATTCGTTCTTGATTATGAAACGAAGAATTAACGTGGGTTGTAAAGGTCTTACGCCACCCTATATGACTACGTTTCACGATGAAGAAAAAACATTCAAGTGTTTTGCACAGCGACCAACAAACACCGCATAAAACAGTGCGCTGAATGCCTAAAATATTCTCCAGAAGTCCAACACAGCCGGCCTCGACTGCAACAACACAAGCTATAGAAACAACCTCGAACTTTTCATTTGCCCTGCAGAGTGGGCGGAGGAAGTGGCCAGCTTGTGCCACGGGTACCGGGACAAAGGCGTCGTCGGAATGGACGTGTGCGGAGTGTTCTTCCCGAAGAGGACCGAGACCGAGGGAGAAGAGATCCTGCACCCGGACGTCATAAAGGCATTCCAGGTGGGCGGATTTGCTCGCTTGGTACGCTCTGCAGTTCCCGTAAGGCGGGCTAGTCTCACTCTCCTGACAGAACGGCCACTTTATTTATAGCTCTACGAAAGAATAAATCCGTTTGTCGATGCAGCTTTCACATGGTAATGCTTTTTGCAGTCTGAGGATGCTCTTGAGCAGGACGAAAAGTAGGACAATGTGTTGCACGTGCAAAAAAGTATACCTACAGAATTATTAAGAACGGCCTTTCTTCATTACCCATATTTTTTTATTTTTTGGTGGGTTTAGACGTACCGATACTGCACAGTCGGCCATGGAACGCCGCAGTTGAGGGCTCGCCCACAGAAAGAGAGATAATTCATAGGAACGCCGGAGAAGTTAACCAGAGGTAGTTGCAGTTGACTACCCTGCACGGCGGAAGGGATGGCTAGGATGAAAAAAGAGGGAGAGGGAAAGAGCATCGGGGAGGAAGGGAAATAGGGAGTCATTGCCCTAACGAATACCAAGTACTAACTAGCCCAAATTTACGTTTTGCTAGTGCAGCAGTTATCTACGGCTGGCGAGTCGCCATGTTCAGAATGTCAATAATCTTTTTTTCAGAGAAGCAAACTCTTTCTAGCCTATTTCGTGTATCTTGTATGTCCTTCTGATAACTGTGTCTCTGTGTAGTATTTTGAAATATAAAGTTTTACATTATATTTGAATACAAAAACAAATCAGATCACTTAATACATCTAATATATTGGCAAAACATAAGACAATAAAGAAAAAATGAATTGACGGAACATGAAGACAGACGAGGCTGCTAGAAAAAAATAGTTCATTGGAAACAATACCGTTTCGCTATTTTGTGCACATATTGTTTGAATACTTTGATTGCAGAGACGAATAAAAGGTTAATTAAGCAAAATGGGTTAGTTAGCTGAGAGCCACAATATCTAGGAAGCATATTGAGGTGTAAGCCTTCTTTTCGAATGCAGCCTTCAGGTTTCTAACGTGCAGTTGTCATTGCTCTTGTTATTTCCATTTGCGCATATGCATTTGCCTAGATATGGTCCGGCGCGTATACACAGGGTTTGCGCCGCCAGCGACGTCGGCCAATCCGTCTCTTACACGATGCCACAGCGCATGCGCTTTTCCCTGGCGGAAAAGCAGCAAAACACCCTCTCATCTTCAAGGTTCTTCGTTGTAAGAGTAACGCTTGCCCCGGCTCATATACTAAAACGCTACCAAAACGCCAGAGAATAGTACAGAAAATGGAAAAGGTGGATTCCATGTTTTAAGGGCGAAGCTCCTTAAGCCGTGGGTTGTGTGTCCACAATGTAGTGGTGGTAGTAGTAGTAGTAGTAGTAGTAGTAGTAGTAGTAGTAGTAGTAGTAGTAGTAGTAGTAGTAGTAGTAGTAGCTCCTTAAGCCGTGGGTTGTGTGTCCACAATGTAGTAGTAGTAGTAGTAGTAGTAGTAGTAGTAGTAGTAGTAGTAGTAGTAGTAGTAGTAGTAAGTAGTAGTAAGTAGTAGTAAGTAGTAGTAGTAGTAGTAGTAGTAAGTAGTAGTAAGTAGTAGTAAGTAGTAGTAGTAGTAGTAGTAGTAGTAGTAGTAGTAGTAGTAGTAGTAGGAGGAGGAGGAGGAGGAGGAGGAGGAGGAGGAGGAGGAGCGCGCAGCCACCTCCAAAGCCAGACTAGAGGAGTGGCGCTTCTTCGAATTGGGGAAGAAACCCACGCACGTGAATCATAAATAAAAAGATAGTCGTTTCTGATGAAATAACTCACAGAGACGAGTATGGGTGACTCAATCTCCAATAAAATTTGCCTTGATTTTGATGCTTTCTTAAAAAAAAAGCTAGTAACAGAAGGACGCACTTGAGCACTATCTGACCAGAAAAGGTTGTCATTTTAAACTCTCTAAGCGTAAGCTTCTTGGTTTTATCAAGGTATAGCGGGGGTTGGGCCGCAATGCCATGAACTAGCGGCCGTGAAAGGTGGGAACTATACACAAAGCGCAGGCCGTAATAGAGTGAGCGCGTGCCACTCCTCTAGTCTGGTCGTCGTGCTACCTCTCGTTTAGTCCTTGGAATGTCCGCTGGATGGCGGTACTTCTATATGATGAATATATCATGAAAAGATGCGAGATGGCGGTACTTGGAGTGTTCACTAGATGAACGAACCGATGAACAAATGCACGGACGGATGAATGAATGCACAGACGAACGCATGGATGGGTAGATGCACGGACGGACGCTAAGACGGACGCACAGACGGACCGAAGCATGGACGGACTGACGGATGCTTAACCCCACTCATGATCATGCACTCCGTGGATATGCTGTGAGTTTTTTATACCCCACGCGTGAACCGTGCCGCGGCAATCAGCGTAATTCAAAGTTCAATCAACTTCGGAATTATACGAATTATAGTGTCTGCGGATCCGAGTTTTTTGGCTGACTCGTACACATATTTCGCTATCTGTTTGTCTGCTCATGCTTTTGGGTTGACGCTCGAGTTTTTTTTTTATTTTTCTCGCTGTGTGCACAGCTTGAGTTTCCATCGGACACGGCAGGCGTTGCGTAAAAGCGCTTTGGGAGCCAGAAAATGGCGGCATAGGTTGCGTCGGAAATGAAGTTGAATCATGTGTGTACATAGAAGAGCGGATACTGAAGGCTTTGCAGGCACTCCATGTCGCAGTAGCCCATGATATTGCTGGTCTGCATCTACACGGGACTCATAATATTTTCTGTGATTTGTAATTTTTGTAATGCGCTTAATTTCTCTCATTATCCAGAGAGCGGCCACATTGGGCGTGCACCGGACGGCGCACGCGGGCGAGGCGGGTCCGGCCACCAACGTCTCCAGGGCCATCGAAGAACTGCGCACGGAGCGGATAGGGCACGGCTACGCAGCCATGCGCGAGGGCGGCGCCCCCTTGCAGCTGGCACTCGACAGGGGCATCCACTTCGAAGTGTGTCCCAACAGCAGCTACCTTACTGGAGCCGTGAGCCCCGGAGAGAAGCACCCGATGCTCTGGTCAGTGCTAGGCGGAGTTCTTGAAGTATAGCGCCACTAAGAGCACGCCTGTACGTGTCCCACGTGAGATGGTAACAACAGGACTCCTCGCGCCAGCGTATTTGTTCTCCTTTTCATATGGCACACGCAGTGGTGGCTGCGGCGTTATTTCGTACCTTAACGCCCTTATAATTTCTTGGGGCTTGAAGAAAACAGTTAACACTGCGAAGTCCAACAACTGTTCCGTGGTGCGATCGGTGGCTTCTCATTAATGTATCATGGTGAACTACCGAGACGAGGACAGTTGCGCTGTGGTAGTTTATGCATCACAAACTTCTCAGAATTTTGGCGTTAATAATTTATTATTGCGGAACTTTTATTAAACAAAGTACTATGACCCTGTTGGTGGAACGATTCTGCTGCAAATATTCTTCTTTTAGCGCTTTTTGAATTGTCCAAGTGGTACTTCGCGTGGCTTATCGTAACTTATTATACCTTTAACGTCACTTAAGTAAACTTCCAAATAATATTGCGGGTTACCAGGTATGGGTTTCGTTGCTGTCCTCGAGCACCTGTAATTGCGAGTGGGCTCAGTGCTTCGGCATTGATGGCCGACATAACGTATACCGATTCTATTTCGATTCTTTGTAAGTGCGGAGCACCTCTTTTCTTTTCAAGCTTCGATCGCTGTCAGCCTGAACGGCGCTGTTCCCACACATAATTACTCGAGTCAGCAAGCCGTGTGCTTTTTGTGATAAGAAAGAAACATAGTGGGTGGTGCGTAAAGAAATGGTTGTGTTATACCCGTCCCACCCTGCACATGCAACCTTCTTTCATACAACGCGCGTCTGTGTCGTCGATTCTGTGCAGCCTACGCGACCTCTGCGCCAGCTACTCCCTCAACACGGATGACCCAACAATCACGCACACGAGAATCTCAGACGAGTACCAACTCGCCCTCAAGTTGGGCTTTCGACCCGATGACATACTGGAGTCGGTGAGGGCTTTCCCCTTTCTTACTGCAAATGCAAAAAAAACTTCAAAACAATAAACTTAGCCAAACGACAGACCAATATTGCGTTATGAGAATAATTTGTGTGGTCCCTCGTGCGTAGGTTAATATTGAACAAAAAAAAAGTGAGCATCATACTTCACCGTGTCCGAGGTTTACTTGCGATAGTTCAAGAAATTATCGTGGGTTTGTACATATATTCGTTGAGTCTGCCATTGTTTTCACTTTTGCGCCTTCTTACTTGCACGAAGCCGCTCCTACATTGTCACCGAGACCGACTACGCGATGGGAGGAGGGTTAAGAAGCGAACGTTATTGAACAATATTTTTTTAATGGTTGGAGTTTAACGTCTGTAGCAGAACAATAATACTGCTCGCAGAATACGCGGCACTCAAAATTTTGACTCAGAGATCACTCCCAAGCGAACTAAGCACTTAAATTTCAAGGTTTTACATGACGGAAACCTCGATATGAACCTGGGGCGCGCCGTATCAGGTGACCAACTTGAGGAATCAAACTAGTGGATAGTCTATGCTAAGCGCATGAGCTTTCAGTCAAGAAACGTCCACAAACCTATTTGGTTACGTCCGGAATGACGATTGGTTAAGCCTTCTCTAGCAAATACTGCTAAAGTGCAAACAATGCCTTTTCTTTTTATCAGCATTAGTTCAGGGTTAATATTTTCACCCATAAGGGTTTTTTTTTGCATTGTTTGGTGACCTTGTCTAATGCTATGCCTAATATTGACTAGATAACACTTTCTCATATGATCAATTCTTGGGGAACATGTTTTTGTGAATACTGGCCCAGCTAGTTCGAGATTTGATAAAGAAATGAAGTCCGGGGTTTGGCGAAATCTCGTGTGTTCGGGATGAAACATTTGTGAAAATATCGATGGTCTTTGGCGAGGTGACAAAAATATTTACTGATGTTTCGGCTCCCGCACGAGAGCCTTGTTCACAAGCCATGCTGAAACGTAAGTAAATATGCAAATCACCTTGCTACGCACCCACCAATGTTCTCACCTTGATAACGAAGTGTAGTAGGCTGCACGCCTTATACATTCGCCAAGCATTCTCATATCATGAATCGTAGTCTACAACTAACCCTCAAGAGGAAGGTATATTAAAGTGCCTATGGTGAAAAACCCTGAGGCTTACAAAGAGAGTTCAACCTGAATTGAAGATGACGCAGCGAGCGACGGAAAGGAAAATGATAGGTGTAACCTATGGACCGGACATCTATAGCACGTAGGCAGTATAACCGCTGGTCATTGAGGGTATCTGACTGGATTCTAAGAGAAAGCAAACGCGGGAGGGAGATACAGAGAATTAGGTAGGCAGGTGAGATTATGAAGTTTGCAGGTATACATAGTGGGAGTAGAAAGCACAGGACCAGGTTGATTGGCGAAACATGGCAGGGGCTTTGTCCCTGCAGCGGGCGTTGTCATGATGATGATGATGATGATGATTTTTTTCTTTTCTTTTTAAGAACCGCGCCGCCATCGAGGCATCCTTTTTGTCACCGGAGGAGAAGAGGGAGCTGCGCAACAAGTTCGAGAGACTCAACGCATCGTCGAGCGCCAGTTGCTGCTTTTACGATTCCAGCCCGAAGAAGAGTGTAAAAAACGGAGACGTCTCTCCGAACCAGATAGAACCAAAGAGCGTTGTAGTCAGCCATTGAGACACGCCGAAGACAGCAGAACGCCTCCCTCAACGCTCGGCCTACAACACAGAAATGAGTTGATAAATAGATTAAACTTGGGTACCTACTGTACAGTAAACATGCCCTGCATCACTTGTATTTGTCGCTTGCTATGTTCAGGTCCTATTAGTATTTTTATTATTGTACCGAATCATTGCTTTCCGCTTTTATAATCTTCAGGCCGAAAGCCTCTTAAGTGCGAAGCATTTTCAAGCGAAATTCGGCGAAATTGATCGTATATCTGTCTATCTTGACGTATGCGAGGTAGTGGCCAATCCTTATCTGGTGAGGGAGTGCGTTACCGGCGGTGGTCCCCGGTGAGGCTGCGCCCCAGGCCTTTTAATGGAGTTCCATCACCATGCGGAATTTTTTTTATCCGGTCGGGAACTGCGCGGCACCGGGATTTGAACCACGAACTTTTTGTATGCGAGGCGGAAGCTCTAACCACTACGCCATAGCCGCACTCGGCGATCGCATAGTAGTTAAGTGCGGCCATGGCGTAGTGGTTAGAGCATCCGCCTCGCATGCAAAAGGCCCGTGGTTCAAATCCCGATGCCACGCAGTTCCCAACCGGATAAAAAAAATTCCGCGTGGTGATGGAACTGCATTAAGAGGCCTGGGGTGCGGCCTCACTGATGACCACCGTTGGTACAGACTCCCTCACCAGAGAAGGATTGGCCACCCTGGTGCAGCATCGGGCCACTACCTCCCACATGCATACGTCAATTACCTCACGGCCCTCAGTCCCCAGCAGCTGCGAAGCAACTGACCATGGCGGTGGTCAGATCTGCAACGCAGCAGAGGGTGCTAAGAATCTCTAGATCCGGACAGGCCGCCATTGGAACCTGAACTTGGCAACGTTTAACGCTAGAACCTTATCTAGTGAGGGAAGTCTAGCTAAACTATTCGAGGAGCTAGACAGTGTTAAATGGGACATAATAGGGCTCAGTGAGGTTAGGAGGACAGATGAGACATATACGGTGCTACAGAATGGGCACGTCCTTTGCTATCGGGGCTTGGCTGACAGAAGAGAACTGTGAGTGGGGTTCCTAATTCAGAAAACCCTAGCTGGTAACACAGAGGAATACTATAGCATTAATGAAAGGGTGGTAGGTATCGTAATTAAACTGAATAAGAGATACAAGATGAAGGTGGTACACGCTTACGCGCCTACATCAAGCCATGATGACGCTTCAGTTGAAAGCTTCTATGAAGACGTGGAATCGGCAATGAGTAAGGTAAAAACACAGTATACTATGCTGATGGGAGCCTTTAATGCAAAGGTAGGGAAGAAGCAGGCTGGAGGCCAGGCAGTAGGAGATTATGGCATCCGTACTAGAAACGCCAGAGGAGAGCTACTAGCAGAATTCGCAGAACGCAATCATTTACAGATTTTGAATACCTTCTACCGAAAATGAGGAAACCGCAAGTGGACGTGGAGGAGCCCTAATGGCGAAAATAAGAACGAAATAGACTTTATAATGAGAGCACACCCAGGCATCGTGTAGTATGTGGAAGTGGTTGGCAAGATACGATGCAGTGACTATAGAATGGTGCGGTCTCGAATTCGCCTACACTTGAAGAAGGAACGACAGAAACTGATACGCAAGAAGCCAATCAATGAGCTAGCACTGAGAGGAAAAGTGCAGGAATTCCGAGTCTCGCTTCAGAACAGGTACTCGGCTCTTAGTGAGGAAACCAACCTTAGCGTAGATACAATGAATGATAATCTGACGAGTATTATTACGGAGTGTGCAGTGGAAGTTGGAGGCAGGGTAGTTAGACAGGACACTGGCAAGCTTTCCCAGGAAACGGAGAATCTCATTAAGAAGTGTCAAATCATGAAAGTCTCAAGTACAACAGACATAATAGAACTGGCAGAGCTTTCGAAGTTGATTAATAGGAGTAAGGTATGCGATGTAAGAAGGTATAACATGGAGAGAAGTGAACACGCTCTGAAAAGCGGAGGAAGCGTCAAAGCAGTGAAGAGGAAACTTGGGATAGGCAAAAATCGGATGTATGCACTAAGGGACAAAGAAGGTAAAATAACTACCAATATGGATAGGATAGTTAAAATACCGGAGGAGTTTTACAGAGATCTGTACAGTAGCCGGGAAAACCACGACTTTAATACTATAAGAACTAGCAGTAACCCAGATGACACCCCACCAGTGATAATAGAAGTCAGAAAAGCTTTGGAGAGCATGCGAAGAGGCAAAGCTGCTGGTGAGGATCAGGTAACATCAGATCTGGTGAAAGATGGAGGACAGATTGTGTTAGAAAAACTAGCGACCCCGTTTACGAGGTGTCTCCTGACGGGAAGAGTACCAGAGTCTTGGAAGAATGCTAACATCATCTTAATACATAAGAAAGGAGATGACATGGATTTGAAGAATTACAAGCCGATCAGCTTGCTCTCCTGTAGTATACAAGCTATTTACAAAAGTAATTGCTAACAGAGTACAGAAAACATTATAATTCAATCAACCAAAGGAACAAGCAGGATTTCGAACAGGCTACTCAACAATCGACCACATTCGTGCTATCAATCAGGTAATAGAGAAATGCTCAGAATATAACCAACTACTATACATAGCCTTCATAGATTACGAGAAGGTGTTTGATTCAGTAGAAATATCAGCCGTCATGCAGACACTGCGGAATCAGGGCATCGATGAAGTATATATAAACATCCTGGAAGAAATCTACAGGGGATCAACTGCTACCATAGTGCTTCATAAAGAAAGCAACAGAATACGAATCAAGAAGGGTGTAAGGCAGGGGGACACAATCTCCCCAATGCTATTTACCGCGTGCTTACAGGAGGATTCCAGAAGCCTAGAATGGGAACAGTTAGGGATAAGAGTTAATGGAGAGTACCTTAGTACCCTGCGCTTTGCCGATGACATTGCATTGCTGAGTAACTCAGGGGACGAATTGCAACTCATGGTTACGGAGTTAGACAAGGAGAGCAGAAAGGTGGGCCTTAAAAATAGTCTGCAGAAAACGAAAGTAATGTACAACAACCTCGAAAGGGAGCAGCGCTTCGAGATAGGTAATAGTGCACTTCAAGTTGTAAAAGACTATGTCTACTTAGGACAGGTAATAACCGAGGAGCCGAACCACGAGATTGAAGTAACTAGAAGAATAAGAATGGGGTGGAGCACATTTGGCAAGCACTCTCAAATTATGACAGATAGATTGGCACTATCCCTCAAGAGGAAGGTATATAACAGCTGTATCTTGCCTGTACTTAGCTACGGAGCAGAAACCTGGAGACTTGCAAAGAGGGTTCAGCTTAAATTGAGGACGATGCAGCGAGCAATGGAAAGAAAAATGGTAGGTGTAACCTTAAGAGACAAGAAGAGAGCAGAGTGGATTAGGGAACAAACGGTGGTTAAGGATATCATAGTTGAAATCAAGAAGAGAAAATGGACATGGGCCGGGCATGTAGCGCGTAGACAGGATAACCGCTGGTCATTAAGGGTAACTAACTGAATTCCCAGAGAAGGCAAGCGGGTTATGGGGAGACAGAAGGTTACGTGGGCAGATGAGATTAAGAAGTTTGCGGGTATAAATTGGCAGCAGCAAGCACAGGACTGGGTTAACTGGCGGAACATGGGAGAGGCCTTTGCCCTGCAGTGGAAGTAGTCAGGCTGCTGCTGCTGCTGATGATGATGATGATCTGTCTATCTATCTAGCCGCTCACGACTTTTAGCTCTCCAGGCCGTTTGGATAACTGGATCTATAACAAAACAGGTATGACATAACATGACTGTATGACGAATATATGCGGCTCGTCATAACATGAAAATCATGACATGTATGTCATGAATGTCATGACTTACATGTCATAGTCTTGTTGCTCCTGCTGTGATTTAGTTTACATGACATATCGCAAAACTGATATGAATGCACGGCGAACACAAGTGACAGGGCCCCACGTGAAAATAATGGCATGTCATGACCGTCTCAGGTAAGTGATCACTACACGCCATGCTCATGGTGCGCTCGCGGTCGTTTCGCTAGCTTCGCATAAACCAAATTTGGGTACATGACGTGAATGAATGAAGAAGGCATATGACTGGTGCAAACCTGATAATCATGACATGCGTGTCATAAATATCTTAAAACAAGTATCTGGTTCAAAGACGAGATAGCTGTTTCTTCCTCGCCGTCACTACTCTACCCATTGTCGTTATCGCCGCTTGTCTAGTCGAAATCACACCCGCACGAAGTGAAATCGGTTGACCGTGCACGAATGCCATGCGCGAGAAGACAGAACGGGTTGGTGACTGCATGACAAAGCAGCGTATGTAAGAATTCACAACTAATATTTTTCGGGTCTGGGAACAAACGGGGGTTAAGGATATCGTAGTTGAAATCAAGAAGAAGAAATGGACTTGGGCCGGGTGCGTAACGCTTGCTTGCTTATAGGTTGATGACACCTAACCATCAAAGGAATAACCTAAAAACCTGAGGTAAACGTCAGCGGTAATTTAAAAAAAAGAGAAAACTATTGGCAGCATATCTACGGAGTGAATGATGAAGAGTGGGGCGAAGCATTCTTCCGTCCATTCGTTCTTGCTTCCGTCCGTCCATGCGTCCGTCTGTGTGACCGTCCATGCGTCCATCCGCCCGTCCGTGCGTGCGTCTGTTCGTGCGTCCGTCCCTGCGTTCGTCCATGCATCCGACCCTGCGTCCGTTCATGCGTCATATCCATGCATCTGTCTGTGTGTCCATTCGTCCATCTGTTCAACACTCCAAGTACCACCATCTCGCATCTTTTCTTCATATATTCCCCATATAGAAGCACCGCCATTCAGCGGACATTCCAAGGACTAAAGGAGAGGGGGCAAACGCACACTTTCTTACGGCTTGCGCTTCGGGTCTACTTCCCACCTTCAACCACCTCGAGTTCATGGTATAGTTCACTGCACTCATGGCACTGCGGCCCAACGCTCGCTAAACCTTTCCAAAACCAAGGAGGTTACGCCCAGCGAGTATAACGTAGCAACATTTTCCTGTCAGATAGTGCTCAATGTACATGCCAATGGCTGCTAATGGGGATCGCAGCGTGCGCGTTAACTAAAAGCTGAATGCTCCTGTCTCTCATTCCCCACTAGCAGCCATTGGCATGTACATTGAGCACTATTTTTTATTGTTGAACAACGCACAGAAGAAATCTCTCACCGGCACCACCTTGGAAGTCAAAATGTTATACTTGTTACACACTACAACGACTACGAGGGATGAACGGGTGCCGGTATAAGGAGCTTCGCCCCTAAAAAGCAGGGCGAGAAAACAGTTGTTCGTACTTGTTGTATCAATGGGTGGCGTCCGAACGACGGCAAGGAGTCCGACAAATGAACGCTGCACAAGACGAGCGCCGGCAACGGCTCACCGACACAAGAGAGTGTCAACCGATTCCCACGAAAACCCAACAATGACTGGACCGGCTGCTAGCCGTTTATTCCCAACACACAACGGAGCAATGCGTACACACGGGATTGGTTAACGACAATCACGTGCTCCAGTAACGAGTGACGTCTATAGATAAAGCACACGACTACACGACACACTATGCGCATCCTTCTCGTGGACGGCGTCACAACACCACAGCGCCATCTAGAAATAAAATAATCTTAAAGAACGCAGAATTTTGCAACTCACCACGTCCGTAGCAAAAAAAAAGTGCAGCAGCGAAACTTTTTTGAATGCTTAGTCAGCAAAACGCTGCTTTTCAGAAGTACCTAATTATTGATTCTGAGTTAATTGGCAAGGACTCGACACTGTCTAGACCGGAAACTCACAGAGGACCATGCGGACTCTCCTGTGGCCGAAGCCCAGGAAGAAAGGATGGAAATGAGAATATCATCCGTATGTAGCGTAAATCTTATTTCCTTAGAATAATACTCAAACATTTTCTTCTCTGTGGATAGGTGCCAAGTCAAATAGAAAGTCTCGCGAATTTCAGGTTCCTTATAGATATGACATATCAAACAAGTAGACACCTAGACCAAAATTCCTTTTTTGAATATACATTATCGTGGGATATGACGTCGTAATTTTAAGAGAACCATTCAGTTGAACGGTCTATCTCGTTGAATATTTTACCCGTACCTTCTATAGAGAATTGACCAAGTAGTAGAAGTTTCACAAAGCTACATCGAAAAACAAAATAATGAATTTATGCTCCCATCTTTAGATTCACCATTTCTATATTTTCTTCTCACTTTCTATGCATTGTTTTGCTTGCCTTAAGGCTAATAAAAGCGATTATTAAACCTTAACATTTTTTCTTTTATTATTCTCGCTTAGTTATCGTTTGAGCAGTCGGTCGTTGATTTGAAAGTGAGCAACAAGCAAGGTGCAGGCACTGACAGTTTCTCATTACTGGCTTGCATTCAGACGGATCACTTTCCTTATTATCAGTCTGACCACGCCGCCCTCTTCATGGCCTATACCATGTTTGTGGGTTTGTGCCACGGTTTGCGAGTATCACCAATCGAGATCGTCCACATCTCGCGGCACGCTCGTGGTGACGAAAAAGAAACCCTCGTACGTGGCGCTCGCGCTCCTGGCCGGTTTAGTCGGACCTACGCAAGCTCCTGGTCGGCTGCGTCGGACCTTCGGTAAGTCGACCACTTCAAAGTGGCCAGTCACCCATGGGCCGCCCCATTCGCTTCGCCTAGCAACCGCCTGGTCTCCTTTCGCGTGAGCTTGACAGTGCCCGACTGTTTTCCTCTCGGGTCCCCTCGCGACAGCCTGCCATGGTTCTCTCTCGGCCACCCTCTGTCCATGGCGAGACATTAGCGCGTGGAAGACAGGACAGACTTGGGACAGGCACCTCCTCTGCGCCTTCTCTGTGTCCTGTTTTCCACGCGCTAACTGTCACCATGAATCTATACCAGATCGCCCATGTACGCCCTTTTCTTCAGTTCACCCTCTGTCCTAAGGCTTAGACACTGAACACAATGTCACGACGCAGACACAGCAGAAGTCCGATATAGAAGAGCTCACTTTAATTAAAATGAAAGGCGCTCGTAAAGAGGACCGGGCAAGGACTTCGTCTTTCTTTCTTACCGCGCGAGCTCTTCTCTGCAGGTTGAATGCGGCAATATATAGCTTCGTAGAGGCAGCCGTAACATACGAGTGCACAGGTTTGTCCGTTATAAGTTTCACCTTATCGCCGCCTCCCCATTCTACCAACCCGTTTTTGTTGGTCAAATCAGATAGAAAAGAAGCAGTTCATTGGATGCAAAAGGAAGATGAAGTGATGACGTCATTCGCACAACGGGTTTCCATTGGTCGCCTTCTTTCCCGGTGGTCATCAGCCCCAGTCATCGTCGGAAAACACGCGCGGCCATAATCCTGCCCATTAGTCCGCCGCGGTGGCGTAGCGCTTGAGGTGCTCGGCTGTTGACCTGAAAGTAATGGCTTTTATTACAACTGCGAAGGTCGCATTTCGACGGTGGCGAAATGCTACAGGTCCGTGTACTCAGCGACGTCAGTGCAAATTGAAGAAGATTGGATGGTCGAAGTTCCCGCACCCTACCCTACGGCGTTCTTTATAATGAAATTGTGGTTTTGGCACGTGAAACCCCAGATATTATTATCAACCCTGCGCATTAAAATTGAAGTTACATGCCCGACAGAGTGAATCAGTGGCGCAGGATTGGTGCCCCGAACCGCATTCTGTACATACGCCGTAAGTGTGAAAAGATGAGGGACCACGGGAAATAAAAAAGGCTTATTTCTGCTGCTTCAGCAGGGAGCTTTGAATTTAATTTTCTATACTCTTCTGAACGTGCTCGCATGTGGAGTGCAGTACTTCCACCGAATGCAGTAATTATATGCTGAGCAATAATGCCACAGAGATTGCTCCTACTAATTATTTTACAAAGAGGACCAACGGGACGCTATGTGAGCGTCTACAGTGACTCGCAACTAACGAGATGCTATGTGAGCGTCTACAGTGCCTCGCAACCAACGAGACGCTATGTGGGCGTCTGCAGTGCCTCGCAACCAACGAGACGCTATGTGGGCGTCTACTGTGTCTCGCACCTGCTCACGCATCTTGGGCAGAGCAGCTCATGCCTCGGGTGGAGGAGCACGAGCCGGGAAGACTGACGGAAGAGTTGTTCAGAAAGGGACACGTAGGCGGAACGCTTTTAGCAGACCCTTCTTTGTGACATAGCTACTTTTCTGGGCACAAGTTCGCCCTGAATAAATCATTGTGTGTGTTCCCCCCTTGTATTACGTGACATTCTGGCGGAGGTGCGGGGTATGATTAGAAGTACCCTTGGCGCAAGAGAAAGAAGCCCTGGCCCCCAGCGATTGGAGCATGGCGAACGTACTCCAGTAAACCAGCGTTCAAGTCGCCGCCTCCGAGGTGAGTCACCTGAATTCAGACCACTCCTCACTACTCAAGCAACAGGGGCAGCGGTAACCGCCAATTTCAGAGAAATGGCCAATCCAGCATCAACATCTGAGCTCATCGTGTCTCCCCCGTGCTTACCTGAACCCTTCCACGGTGACGCGCACGAAGATGTGGAAGACTGACTGGAGCATTTCGAGCGGGTCGCAAGGACCAATGCCTGGGATGAGGCGAAGAAATTGGGCCGCGTGTACTTTGCATTGGAGGATGGAGCGAGAATATGGTTTGAGAACCACGAAGGGGCAATAGCGGCGTGGGAAGACTTTCGGCAGCAGTTGCTTGCTGCGTATGCCAGCACGGATCGCCGGGAAAGGGCAGAAAATGCCCTTCAATCAAGAAACCAATGCACGAACGAAAGTGTCAGCATGTATATCGAGAACATGTCCCGCCTGTTCAAACGAGCCGATCCGAACATGACCGAAGAACAGAAAGTGCGCCATTTGATGCGTGGAGTCAAACAGGACTTATTTGCAGGCCTGGTTCGCAATCCTCCTCGTACCGTTGCTGAATTCCGCACAGAAGCCACGATCATAGAAAGAGCACTGCAGCAGCATGCCCGTCACTACAATCGGGATGCCGGTAGTGAGCCCGCGGGCGTCCTTTTGGCAAAGCGAGACAGCAGTAACGAGACGCTGAGGGAGCTGGTGCGTTCCATCGTCAAAGAGGAGCTTCGTAACATTCTCCAACAGCAAGTCATGCGACAGTTTCATCCCTCACATGCGTCATCAGTGATGAAGTTCGGCACGCCATTCTTCAGCCGGAACCAGAAGTGCAGCCTCTTCGACTTCAACAACTCCTCCGTCTGTCTTCCCGGCTCGTGCTCGTACACCACAGGCATGCGCTGCTCTGCCCAAGATGCGTGAGCCGGCGCGAGGCACAGTAGACGCCCACGTAGCGTCTTGTTGGTTGCGAGGCACTGCAGACGCCCACATAGCGTCTAGTTGGTTACGAGGCACTGCAGACGCTCACATAGCGTCTCGTTAGTTGCGAGGCACTGTAGACGCTCACATAGCGTCCCGTTGGTCCTCTTTGTAAAATAATTAGTAGGAGCAATCTCTGTGGCAATATGAAGCTTTTTTTCAGATAGGGAGGTCTCTAAACTTCTGACGCTGACTGTACAATCTAGAATTCGCAGTGAAAAAAAAGGTCAAACTAGCGTATAGGTAAGATCGCGAGACGAAGATGTCACCTATTCTGCGTGTTTGTAATTTTTCGCAACTAGAAACAACACAAAGCTTTGCAAAACTAAGCTTGACGTCTACACAATTGAGGTATATTGCAAGGACACGGAGGTCACGTGACCTTGCAATATACACTGCAATAACACTGCATGTGATGCGAACGCAGCATCATTCAGCGTCTCGGACGCTTCGAGACATCGGGACCAGCAACTGTGAAAACCCCGTTACGTTACCATTGTTATTAAAGAAACTATACCCAGCCGATCTTGCTACTGCATATAACGCTAACGGAGGCAAGTGCCGAGCACAGAGGCTTCACCATAGCCGGCGAAAAACTTGAACCTACGGCAGCGTAAAGCTTCAGTAGGACCCGTAGAGCATTTGTACAGCTGCGCCAGAGAAGTCCTCTCGTGCAGCTGCCGAAAATAAAACATATTTGGGACGCTAGCTTTAGGCTCTAGAAGTGCTGAGCGTCGTGGCAAACGTATCGGGAGATCCTGAAACCGTTTCAATATCTGTTAGGTAAAGAGGACAAATATACATTGCCCATACGCTTAAAATCACTGCAGGGCAAAACACTTAAGCTTCGAGCTTGTTTAAACGGGAAGATTTCCTAGCGAGGCGAAGAAAATGTGCACTCTCGCATGTTGTATAAAGCCTGAGCTGAGTTTTTGATGCTATCCTCGAGTGGAATGCGTGCCCATAATTAGGCGAAAAACAAAAGCGTGCCTAGTTGCGCTTCAGTTTTTTTACAAGTTTTTCTTTCCGTGTTACAACTTCCTGCAAGCAGACCAGGCTGCTCGTAGAATGACGATTCAAAAAAGAAAGAAAAAAAAACCTGCAACACAAATATTAAAAACTCAGAGTGAAGGGGCGATGAACAAGGTAACGCAACTCGCACAGTTTCCACGCAAGTTTCTTCACTCGACAGCGTCAGCCATGGCCTCCGGGATCTATGCATCATCGCACGAAACTGACACTGGTTAAAAAGAAAAGCTTATCTCGTTTCCTCACCAAATATCGCGTAATTCTCTATTCTGAAATATTTTGCCTTTGTTTTAGAGCTCATCTCTAGCAATATATTGCGTGTGCAGCACTCAACCGCTTAACTTTTGGCGCTTTTGTCTTCTTTTGAACACCGCGGCTGATCCTCGTAGGAGGTGTAAACCAACACCTGACGCCCAAGAGCCGTGACTTCAGCAGCGTCTCGTCGTACCGCCACCTAGACGAACCCTCAGCATGGCTGTACCATTCCCAAGGTTTAGGGTGAGTTTCACGATCGTTCCGACGGCTAATGAATAGCTGTGCATCTACCCAGTCCATTCTGTACATTACACAATGTCGTGTGCACAGATTCAATGCACTGTACACAGAGTATCGAACATGGAATGCAGTTAAATGCACTCTATGCATTGTATTCATCACTGTTTATTTTCGTCGTCTGTGATACAAAACGAGTTTTGTACTGACAGGGAACAGTTAACGCGTTAGCGTTCACTGTCTGGAGGCATGCGATTTGATGTTGGGTTCAATGTAGTATATTGAGTACGTTATATAGCATGCGAAACACGTTGGAGTCATTGCACGCGCTTGTGTATTCATTCTATATTTCCGCTGTACGTCTTTCTAAGGGGAAACTAATCACTTTTTATAGCTTTAATCGGGCCCAATGACTGCTTTTGTAATTCATTTGTATTAAACTTATTAGAACTACCGTTATGAGCCTCATCTTATATGCATGAAGTACACGTTCGTACAGCCGTTCACTGTTCAAATAAACTCATTAAGTTTTTTGATAGCTGATTTAAACCACGGTGATCAAGAGGCTAAACTTGCGAATAATTATTCACGAAAACAGTGCCGTCAAATTTGTATCGTCCCCTGCGGCCGTTGATTTCTGTAAAACAAGGTATTGTCCCAAACCATAGATTGCGTTTGTCATGAAGCTTTACCATTATCTAGTACTGACGCAGACTAAAGGCTGACAAGGCAAAATACAAAAAAATTGTTATAGGTTCATTTACCTGGCAGCAATCTACAACAGGCTTTTATAAAACGGTTAACGTTACACGTAGTCTGTTGTTTCTGACAGCACTTAAGCTGACCTGGCGAGTCTTTTACCAGGTTATGCTGCATACTCACTTGGACGGCCACATACGCCACACGACACTCATGGAGTACTCCAAGTAAGGCTCGCCGCTTCTTATCGCCTCCCGTTGTGGCCGTTCATTGGTTGTCGAAGTCTCGAGGCTTTGTTCCTTAACCCACTTTCTGTCACAGGAAGAAAAAGATTGATCTCGGCTACGCCAACCTTCAAGACTGCTTGAAGAAGACTAGGCCGTCCAAACCTAGCACTTTGCAGAACTACCTGAAGGAGATGCCCAACTATCTGAGAGTCATCGTGTAAGTAATGCCGTCGCTGTGTCCTCCTCTTTCCGTGAACTTCGTTTAAGCTCTTCATTAAGTGCGCTGTATAAATAAAAAGTTTAAAAGGAGCTTTCAGTGACAGTGACGTCAGCTTAAGGGAAAAAAAAATACGCCTGTCAAACCAAGCACACCAGTTCACCATCTTTGTATTGTAAACAGCGTGTGGCAAGAGGTTCGAATGGTTAAAATGCTCGTGAAATCTTCTCATAATTCACCGAAAAGGGCCTCAGTACGAGGCAACCTTGATATATTATACCATTTTTATGTGTCTCGAGGCATTAATTAGAAAAATAAATATTAATAAAAATTGAAAGTATCTCGCGACAAGGCCCCCATTCTTGTGCTCGCAGTTGGAAGCGGCAGTTCATTTTACTCTTTATTAGCTTAACGTATCTTAACGTATTTTGTATGCATTGCTGTAACAAAATATTACTATACAGCAACCACTTATGACTCTAAACACACATGTATAGCTGAAAGATGAGAAGTGTGTCATTGTGGTTGTTACGAGCGCACTATTTTCTCATTGGGCATGTGCTATCTGCCCCTTTAAAAGTTAAAATTGTATAGTCTACTCTGAGTAATAAAGCAAGGCTCAATCTGCGAAACGAATTTGGTAAATTCACCTTATATACGTCACTTCAGTTTATGTTAGCTAAAGTGCAGAAAGTACAATAAAGGTCAGAAAGTACGGTATTCCGAGAGAACCGTGCTGTACTATAGTCCTTAGCGAACCGAATTTTCAGTTATGTTCATGCTAAAGTGCTTTAATGTAGTTTCGGTAAAGTCATGTCTTACACTTGGTACGCACATTAACGGATATAAACCGCAACGCATCTCATCACGTCCTTTCAAAGCCGTATTGATCAGTTGTACAACTTGAAACTTCACCCACTAGATGGCGACGTCGTTCCTGAATGGGAGATTTCATATGAAACGAAACGATGCGGCTTTTGTGGTGTGAGCTCCCGTAGCCCACCATCTGTTTAACATGCGCTGATTGTTTCAACCGATTGTTTCCATCGGAATCGAACCGTACTTTATGGCATCAAGAAAGCCACATACATCACTAACGACTTAGCCGTCATATCAGTGGGGGATGACTTGAGCGAAAATCAAGTTTCCAAGTTGGTCGTCGTATCGAGACTGCTATATACTAACAAAATCTCTTCGCGATTCTTAAAAGAAGGGGTAATAGCGAAAAATATGTTTTTGTTTTATTTCCACTCCTGTGGTAACCGTATGGCTCTAGTATTTTATTACGACGGCAGCTCAAATGGTACAGGGACGTAACGAACACTGTTCCAGCTACCAAATTTGCAACAAGTGCGATAGATAACTTATTGACAATCGGTTTGCCTCACTGTCCCCATTGAACTTGTACCAATTAATCCAAGCCTACATGAGTGATCTATGGTTATCACCAGTTATTTAATTATTTATTGAAAAATACCTTACAGGCCCTAAGGCATTGAGTAAGGGGGGTTACAGAGGTAAACTTGTGAGGAAAAACTATACAGTACAGGTTAATATTAGCAGCATAATGCGGTGTAACAAAAACTAACAATTCAATAAGTCAGCACCACTTAAAACAAGTGATTACAACTTGCTGATGAAAATAAAGGCCAACATTTCACAACATAAAATAGCTCGAAAGTTAAACAAGTAAAAGAACCTCACGATGCTATATTAAAGAAATGCATCTCAAGTTTTTTGCCGAAACATGTTAGAATGACTATCAGAGGCGATATTGTCGGGAAGATCTTTCTACGGATGGCTTGCGGTAGTGCTGATGTGTTGAACGTCTTTGCGTTACCAAACATGCGCTTGAAGCTCAGATGATTATGTAACCTGTGTGGCGTGTAGAGGGGACGTTGAATCCCTTTAAATATCGGTAATCGATGACATTAAACTATTGCAAATGCCGAATAGAGCTTTGCGCACGCTTATTGGTCTCTATTTCTACGCCAAAATCAGTAAAAATGTGCACAGATTAAAGTGCGGGTCAATGAAAGCAAGTTGGTTAAAATCGATGCGGAATTCCACGCTACGGCTTCCCTTATAATTCACGTGGCATGTTTAGCACGTAAAACTCAGTCCTGCCACTGCGAACTTTGTCTCTTTCATGCGCAGTGGTGACCGGGATGCCCTGACACGCATTGCGTACGAGGCGGCCGTAGACCAGGCCAACTGCGGCGTCATCTACAGCGAGATGCGCCTGTTCGCCCAAATGATGAGCAGCAGCATGTCGAGCCTGCCCAAGGGTTCGGGCCCCATGACGCTCAACACGACCCGGGAGGTGGTCGACGCCACGCTGGCTGGATTCGCCAAGGCCGAGCAGGAATGCGGCATCAAGGCGCGCCTCGTTCTCGCCTGCTTCAGGGACAAGCCAGGTGAGAATGCCCCGAGCACAGTCAGCACATCGCTCGTTGAGCGAATCACGCACAACGCAGGACATGCTCAGTCATTTTCGTTTACCCCTCTTTTCAAACTAATCAGGGTGTTCCGAAAGCAATAGGCCTACTTCATGTTTGTAAACAGGGGTACTATTCCATGTTCGTAAACAGGGGTGGCCATCGACGCATACTGGGGTTCGGGTTCTTGTAGCGACGCCGCGACGGGCAGGCTCCGCCCGGCCCAAGGCTCACCACCATACCCTATAATCACGTGACAACCAACACAGCCGCTGTGAAGCTGCCTCCGAGCACAGCGCATCGGGAAGCCTCCCGCCAACATTATACTTATTCTAATGTTATATTTATTCCTTCACGCTCTATAATTGAGTTGCCTATTGTTTCTTTTCCAATTTTTGAACGCCCTGGAGGCTCTTCGACATGCTGTGCTCGGAGGCAGCTTCGCAGCTGTTGTGCCAGTTGTCAACGTGTTTATAGAGGGCGGTGACGAGCTTGAAGGTGAGCGGAGCCTATACGCGCCACGACGTCGTAACAAGCGCCTCAGTATGTCGACGGCGCCTACCCCTGTGTACAAACATGGTCAAGGAACGGTCCGAAGGGGCCAGCCTGGAGAAGCGTGGCTGCCTATCACCCTCAGGATTGTTTTCCGAAGGTGGAGTCGTCCAGC
Organism: Rhipicephalus annulatus; assembly: GCA_013436015.1. Taxonomy (NCBI): domain Eukaryota; kingdom Metazoa; phylum Arthropoda; class Arachnida; order Ixodida; family Ixodidae; genus Rhipicephalus; species Rhipicephalus annulatus. The sequence goes on along the minus strand of WOVY01009576.1, from coordinate 1,354,444 downwards.
TTGTGACGTCGGTCGCGCCCATTGGTGCTGGCTTGTGTGCATCCATTTTCGTGGATGACATGCCGCAGACTTGTGTCCGACTACAGGCTTTTTCAAATCGCACCAAATAACAAATATTCGACAGAAACGACCTTCGAGCATCGAAACTAATGTTCAATACTTAACGCCTGTAAACTAAAGTTTAACTCTGCCATGCTCACTTTGTTGAAAAAATAGCCCGAATCAGAGCAACCTGGAGTTATCCAGACTTCATCGATGCGTGCGAGTCATCTTGGCCATCAGAGAGGATGTTGCAAAATAGTAGTAACGAATATTCTTGGAGCGGGCCATACTCTATCGACGAATAGGAGGCGGTGCGGGCCTCGAGGCACGCGCACGTGGTCGGGGCAGTTTGCATTGAGCATTGGAATAAACGGACGTCTCTCTTTTACGTCTATGGGGACCGGTAATTTCACTACGCGCTTCATGGCATTTAGTACACTGGTTTGATACGTATAAAGTAAATTTTCTATTGATGATTTGGAAACAGCTCTTGTTTGCACATAGTTCAGCTACTGAAACGCTGATCTAACTATTCAGTTCAACGTAGACTTCACAACTCGAATAACGGAAAGTAATCTCATGCGCTCTCAGTTTATGCGCCACATACCACTACCCCGATGTCGCACGATGTCTATGCATTACGGCGAACACGCAAGGCCGAGGGTTATACGAATGAATGTACTGTCCCTCATAACTGAATGACTGCGATGACGTCGATCTTACGTAGTTAACGCCGGCAAGCTATTGTTCTATATAGGCATGCTAAATCATCGCTGATGTCAGCGGGGCTTGTATAATGTATGCTTTAACACCAACATTATCTACATTTCTTCTTACTCTAATGATTGAGTTTCCTTCAGTTCTTTTTTTTTGAACGTCTGGGTGATATGGGGTGGATTTCATGCAATGTATCTGGTTGGTTTTCTCGCAGAGTGGGCTGACGAGGTCGTGACCCTATGCCAGGAGTACAAGGGCAAGGGCGTTGTCGGCATGGACGTGTGCGGAGTGTTCGCCCCGAAGCAGACTGCGAAGGAGGGCGAGGAGATCCTCCACCCTCAAGTCATACAGGCCTTCAAGGTAACTAACTCAACAAGCGGCGCGAAAGGGGGTTGGTGCGCTAGGCTGACCACAGCGAGCGTGGTCGTGCATCTACACTTGTGACACCTTCAAGGCGAAATCTTTTTGAATGCCAGAGCAAAAAGTGATTGTCTGTATGTCGGTGTCAAGTGAGCAAAGAAGAAGTCGCCATAATGTGAAGACGTCATTTTATGACGTTATCACGACGCCAAATAAAATGACTTCGCATGACTACCCTCTTTGCTAACTCAAAAGTTGGTCGAATTCCTCAACCACTACGAAACCCAGTGAGTTTAATTTTTAATGTTGGCGTTATACTTGCCGGAACCTCGATATCAATCAATCAATCAATCAATCAATCAATCAATCAATCAACCAAGTCTTTATTTCAGTTTGTACATACAAGTTGGGGACGTCTAGAAAAGGTAAGATTTATATCTCGGCACAATTTATTCTTAATCATCTTTGTCGAATTAATCAAGAAGTGACTGTAAAACTCTTTGGATGATAAAAAAGTCACAGCTTTGCCGCAAAGGCGAAGCAATAAACGCAATAGCAACCAAGTGGAAGGTCACGCGCAGAATGGAAAGCAGATTGAAGCCCCAAGTTCCTCACGCACAAATGACGCACAAAACGTACTCACAGGTACGGATGCACGCGAATAAGCATCTCATTTGTTACTTCACTGTGTCTGAAAAGCGTGCCCTTTTCGCAAATGGAGGCGGTGCTATGATTGCAGTGACCTTTGTGTGCTCCGTAACTACAACAGAATTGCCCCAGTGCAAGCCCAACGCCAGCCAAGACGTATGATTTTCCCCGCCGGAAGATAAGGGCATGCGAGAGATTTCCCACTCCTCCTCTCCGCGGGCCAAAGTACGCGTGAGAGATAAGAGCCGCCGCGGATTCATTGCGCCATCTTGCTGATAATGCCGAAAACCCGATATTTCACCCCGAGATGCCCGCCAACCGCGGTAAGAGGTAGATATAAATAGCTTGCCGTTTAAACGTAGACGCAGGTACCTCTGGGTGGCTCTGTGGTTACTACCTCGCATTCACAACGTGGAGGTCCCACGTTCGATTCCACGCGTCGTAATCATTCTTTTTGGATTTTTTCTTGCGTTGTCATATATACAGATACGTATACGGTGCAATGTATGCACCGTATACGTATCGGTGCATGACATTGACGCCGATGGCGAAATACAGCCGAGAGTGTCTATATGGTTGCTATCGCAATAAAAGCGAAAACGTCTGTGTGGAATGTCAGCTTGACATTTCACGTCTGCGGCAGCACTACAGTGGTTACGGCACTCAACTGCTGACCCGAAATTAGTGTTAGAGCACCAGATGGGCGAAATTTTCGAAACACTATCATACGAGGTTCCTCATAATACAATGATGGTTTTGGCTGTGGATATTATAAAGTTTCGGTTAACGGGACGTTTCTTTCGTCGCTTGCTGCCTTTTTTTTATCTTCTCTAGAAAGCGGCCACCCTGGGTGTTCACCGCACGGCCCATGCTGGTGAAGCCGGCCCTCCGAGCAACATCGCGCGCGCGATCACTGAGCTGGGCGCCGAGCGTATTGGGCATGGCTACGCCGCCATGCGCGAATGTGGCGAGGCCTTCAAGCTGGCTATATCCAAGAAGATTCACTTCGAGGTGTGTCCCAACAGCAGCTACCTGACGGGAGCCGTGAAGCCTACCGAGGAGCACCCCATGATGGCGTACGTTTTGCTACTATAGATAGATAGATAGATAGATAGATAGATAGATAGATAGATAGATAGATAGATAGATAGATAGATAGATAGATAGATGACAGACAGACAAGATAGATAGATAGATAGATAGATAGATAGATAGATAGATAGATGACAGACAGACAAGATAGATAGATAGATAGATAGATAGATAGATAGATAGATAGATAGATAGATGACACACAGACAGACAGACAGACACAGATAGTTAGATAAATAGATAGATAGATAGATAGATAGATGACAGACAGACAGACAGACAGACAGTTAGATAGATAGATAGATAGATAGATAGATGGATAGATAGATGGATAGATAGATAGATAGATAGATAGATACATAGATAGATAGATGACAGACAGACAGACAAGATAGATAGATAGATAGATAAATAGATAGATAGATAGATAGATAGATAGATAGATAGATAGATAGATAGATAGATAGATAGATAGATAGATAGATAGATAGATAGATAGATAGATAGATAGACAGACAGACAGACAGACAGACACAGACAGTTAGATAAATAGATAGATAGATAGATAGATAGATAAATAGAAAGATAGATAGATAGATAGATAGATAGATAGATTGATTGATTGATTGATTGATAGATGGATAGATCGTTCCTATGGTTTCCCTCGCAGTTGCAAGAAGCATAACGCCAGCTTCTCGATGAGCACTGACGACCCGACCATCACGCACACGGACATCGACGACGAGTACTGGCTGGCACTGAGACAGGGGCTCTCACCCCAGGACATCATTAAGACGGTGCGTATCACGAGAGGGCACTTTCCAATAAGCATAGTTTATTCTGATTTTAACTTGCATAGCGTTGCCTTCACGACAGTGTCAACTTGTTTAGTGGTGTTAATGTGAGCGAAATAGTCGACAGCATAGCTCACACTTGTAGAACATTTCTTGCGATTAATCTTCTTTTCTTTATTATTTCATATTATCACTTGAAAAAGTAGGCCACTATGGTACATTTATGTATTTCTATATTTTTTTGAGATGTTTAATATTAGGTGAAACTTGAAAAAAAACATGGACAAAACAAGTGACGGCAGGACAATACCCTTCGTCTAGGTCGATTATTATACCGTCGAGACGCAATTCGAAGGTTGGGGGTTCGGGCCCCACAGACGGTAGTATTTTTGTTTTGTTTTTCTGACCTCTTAAGCTGATTTACATTTACGTCGTAATACCAAAGTAACGACGTAACAATAACGTCAGGGATTCTACGCCACAATACCGCGATATAGATGTAAGAGACGGCCGTATTGAGGGGCTCTGAAACTTACAATCATCTGGTGTTCTTCAATCTGCACTAACATCTACGATTTCACCTCACCTGCATTGAAATGCGACCACCGCTGCTGGGATCGAACCGGCAGCCTTCGGGTAAGCAGCCGAGCATTGTATAACCACTGCTACATCATGGCAGACTCTCAACTGCAGTTTATATAAAAAGAAACTGTCGACCATACTTTTGTTGGCATAATTACTATGGTTTCGCTTGGTTGTACTTGCGAAATTATATTTACATTAGAACGTAGATGTCACATGCATTAATATTTCCATCTTTCTTTGCTTATATACAGAACGTGTATAAGTAACAATACACGCGAGCCTGCGATAGAAATCACGCAATGATGGTAGAATTGAAAGTATAACGATTTTCTTCTTTCAGAACCACGATGCCATCGATAACTGTTTCCTGCCTCCGGATGAGAAGAAAGCGCTACGCAAGTGGTTCGATGAGCTGAACGGGCTCGCTTAAGGTGTCGCTGCCACAAAACCAAGCCCGTAAAGTGAAGAACGCGGCCCCCAACTTTCGCAAGGCTCTTGCACGCTACGCCAAGATTCCACTTCCTTTTTTTCGCTTTTTTTTTGGAAGCCACTTGTCCTCGACGGTCGAAGCAAAATTAAATCATTGGTTTCTCGTCTCCTGTCTTGTGCCCATATAGTTTTATTACAGCTGCCTAGCAGTACAACTGGCACTGCGACGCACTTGCATGTCGTATTCGGAATGTCGTATTCGGAATGCCACCGCTCACGAAGAGCCCAGACAAATTGAAGACGAGTGTGGCTAGAACGCGTTCTTTGGATCAAAATTATTTTGTTTACAGAAGCAGCTCGTAGTGAGCTAGTTATTTCGTAGCATCGCACTGACCCAAGTATTTTACTTTGATCTAGACCTTTATGAAACCTAAAAGGCAACAAGGAAGGAAGGGCCTGGAAACTGTGGCATACATGCACGATGGGGGATAGCCCAAGAACCGGGTAGTTCTGACGAAATAGTGTTAATTTGTTGGCTAACGTTTTTTAAACTAATGAGAGAGCAAGGGCAAAATTGAATATTAGAAATGGACAATTAGAAATGACGAATATAGAAAATAAAGTGGATGGTTTCAGCTGCAACAACAAATGAATGAATAAAGCAATTTGAAAAAGAATCATTTGGAGTAATTATGTGTTCGACAGTTTGAATATTTTTTGAAGGACAGCATTCACTCTGGCAGTTTATCGTCTTTTTCTTTCGCCGTCCCGCCATCGGTGTCGGCATTGTTGGTTGTAAAAAAATATTGTTCATGACCGAAAAATTGAGAAACACGAACACGATAAAACTTTTTGGTTGAAAGCGAGAATCAAACTTACGCTGCCCGTGTGTCAAGCAAGTATTCTGCCACAGAGCCGCGTCATTGCTTGAATCAGATTGGAAAATAATGACACTAAATAGAAGAAGAAAACGCAGCGCCGACCAAAATAAAACAAAAATCGCAGCATATCCATGGAGTGAATGATAATGAGTGGGCAAAGTTCCGGAGGTAAATCGGTAAACCGTTAATCCTCCGTGAAAATTGTTCAGTCAATCATTATGAAAAGGCGGCGAGCACGTGCTAGAACCTTTTTACGAGCCTCCGCTCCGCCGACTTGTCTTCGTCGCTCATACTGGAAGCACACAGACAGTCGGCGAAAGAGGAAGCGCACCAAGAGCGAACGCATTTCAACGCAAGAGCGAACGCGGTCGCCTATCACACAAGAGCACCCATCGGAGTGGAGCGAGCGCCGCGGCACCATTCTGTGAGCAATCCGAACACTAGCGGTGCGAGCGCTACAGCGCCATCTAGTGAGCACTCTGAGTATTAGCGGTGGCTACTACAACGTGGGACTTGCCTACGCCTAAAGGAACTTCGCCTCTAAAATAAAGTGTAACAAAATTATTGTCATGAGGTGGAAGGATTCTCTTTAGGACATATAATGTTGCGTGGAAGAATCCTGAAATCGGAGCAGGTGTCAAAGCAAGTAACTTGCACCACGAGTGGGTGGTTTGAAGCTGCAAACCAATTACGAGGTGTGCAGCTGCGCTAGTGCACGTGATTCCTTACAGACGAGAAGTGGGCACTTCGCAAGAAGAAGAACCACGGGGCAGTGGGCACTTAGCAACGGTACATCCGGTAGACATTCTCCTAGGAGATCTTGGCTCATACCCACATGGAGGTACAGTGTGGCCAATCCCCCATGTGGGTATGAGCCAAGATCTCCTAGGAGACAAGACAAGACATTCTAGGACGATAGTTTGAAACGGCCCATGTGACGCGCACAAACGTTTTTCCTCTTGCGGTGCGGTTGAAGGTAGCGCGCACGTGGTCTGACCACGTACGCAACCTCTTTCTACTCTTGAAGGCGAAGCTGAGGCGTCCTCCGAGGTTTTATGCTATCTTATAAAATGGGTCAACCAGATTTGTTTATGAAGGTTTCGTCTTAGAGAAGCCTTATTTGCGTGGCCGTATCCACTTTCAAGCATAAGCTTCGTCAAACGCCAGCTAACGGAAAGCTTCGCTGACCCAGAAAGCCTCATTCACTGGGCGGCACAGCGTCCCTTGAGAAATTCGCATAGATGGTGGCCTCTGGTTTTGCTATACAGCTATAACAGCGAGAACCTGTTTGTACCAATCAATCAATCAATCAACCAATCAATCAATCAATCAATCAATCAATGTACGAACTGCATGACCTAAACGTCAGCTTGATCAGCTCCACTGTTAATGGTTAAACGCTCAGGGACAGGTGTACGGCACGACCATTGCTCAAAAAAGGCGGTTTCCAACTAAGACATCGATCCAGAAAGTACCTAAGTTCAACTACAATGAAAAACCCGGTATTGTGATTCTGCGGGCCTTTCAGGCGGGCGTCAGTTCGTTTAGTAGCATTCCCACCTATAGTCGGTTGCCGCCGCATTTCGTTTTACAAAAGCGCGCATGTGGCCTGGCGTCCGCTGTGCCGGATGAGCATTCTATATAGGCGACGGTCTCTTCAATTCTAGGAAACCTCAAATGAAAAAAAAAGGAAATGCGCGTGCCCGTGCACGAGTACAGATACGCAGAAATGCTGCGGAATGGCCTGTGTGCGCGGGTCGCCACTTCTGGCCGCGGTTTGAGAGAGCAAGGCCAGACAAAGACCACAACTGGAGAACTCCAAGTGGATAACGCGAGTCGTGGGTCCAAACGGAGGGAAAATGCGGCCGCGCTAAATGAAGTGCACAACCTTAACTTGTTTGACGAACTCTCCCAGTGGGCATTCGCTGCATTAGAATGACGAAAAAAAGGAAAGGGAGACAGCACTCCCACCTAATTCCTATTTTGCCCGCTCGCGTCGCTGCGTTAATCAGTCAACGCGTCGCCGCGCCCTCTGCTGCCGAGGCGTCGCGCGAGAAGCAGCCGGCCTGTTTGGCGACCGCTCGTTTTTCTGAAAATGCACGACGCAAGCCCGGCCATTGAGCGCACGCACGCACACACTCAAATGAGGAACTCCGCTGGCGCGTTCCCCGAGAGCCGCAGCACAAAACAGCGCGTCCGGAAATAAGCGGGTAACGTCGAATGGTGTGCCTGCAGCCCTTTCGCCACAACAGGTCTTTCTTCGTTTCGCTGGTTGGCCTCATTAGAAGCGTCCAAGGCTCTCGCCGGACCAAGTTCTCTCACCGATAGTCGCGTGTTTTTTTTTCTTTCTCTCCCACCACCACTGCTGCGAAGAAAAGGTACCCGAGATGTGGCCAACTGTGAGAAAACTCTTCGCCTGCCGGGAAACTCATTCCTTTTTATCCCTCCTGCTAACGCAGCCCAGCAAGCTCGTTGACATTCTGAGCGTACGCATTAGGGAACGGCTTGCTTCGGAAATGATTGCCGGTCACAGTGTGGCGCGCGTGTCGTCTCGGCGTTGTTGTTGTCGTTGTGCTCGTGCGTCTTGTACAAGTTGGCGCCCAAGACGGACGTTGTTAAGCAACAAAGTGCGTGTTCTCCTTCGTTAAGGGTCTGCGTTAGGAGTGCGCGTGTTAACGCCGTGGCTTCGCGGTGCACCGTAACGTCGGGTGAAACACGAGGAGCTGCCCTTCAGATTTGCGATTGCTAGCAGGGTGGCTCGAGCGTCTACTATGTGAATATTTCTGGAACAAGAACAGACTTATCAACCAATCAATCAATCAATCAATCAATCAACCAATCAATCACATAGCCAAAAATGCAACAACAAAGTGATTCCCAACGACTGTCACAAGCCGTATTGAAGCGAAACTCGTAGTGAACCCCTCCGAGTTTTGCCGACCCTTCTGATGCTTTGTGACTCAAGTGGCATACTTACCCAGCTAGCTTGCGTTCAATACGTTTTGTTTCTCAACAGTTATGTCGAAAAACAGAATTCAATTTCACTGCTAGTAGGAAATGAACCTCTCTGTTCATCATCATCATCATCATCATCATCATCATAATCATCATCATAATCATCATCATCATCAGCAGCAGCAGCAGCCTGACTACGTCCACTGCAGGACAAAGGCCTCTCCCATGTTCCGCCAGTTAACCCGGTCCTGTGCTTGCTGCTGCCAATTTATACCCGCAAACTTCTTAATCTCATCTGTACACCTAACCTTCTGTCTCCCCCTAACCCGCTCCATTCTCTGGGAATCCAGTCAATTACCCTTAACGACCAGCGGTTAGCCTGTCTACGTGCTACATGCCCGGCCCATGTCCATTTCCTCTTCTTTATTTCAACTATGATATCCTTAACCCCCGTTTGTCCCCTAATCCACTCTGCTCTCTTCTTGTCTCTTAAGGTCTCTTTGTCTCTTCTTGTCTCTTTTTTTGTTTTGTTTTGCGTGTATTGTATTTCTCTTTGCATTACCCCATGCCCTCCTGCTTGGACCGAAGTGTAAGGTCCGCAGTATGTATTAAATAAATAAATAAATAAATAAATAAATAAATAAATAAATAAATAAAAGGTTACACCTACCATTTTTCTTTCCATTTCTCGCTGCGTCGTCTTCAATTTAAGCTGAACCCTCTTTGTAAGTCTCCAGGTTTCTGCTCCGTAGCTAAGTACCGGCAAGATACAGCTGTTATATACCTTCCTCTTGAGGGATAGTGGCAATCTACCTGTCATAATTTGAAAGTGCTTGCCGAATGTGTTCCACCCCATTCTTATTCTTCTAGTTACTTCAATCTCGTGGTTCGGCTCGGCGGTTATTACCTGCTCTAAGTAGACATAGTCTTTTACAACTTCAAGTGCACTATTACCTATCGCAAAGCGCTGCTCCTTTCCGAGGTTGTTGTACATTACTTTCGTTTTCTGCAGATTAATTTTAAGACCCACCTTTCTGCTCTCCTTGTCTAACTCCATAATCATGAGTTGCAATTCGTCCCCTGAGTTACTCAGCAATGCAATGTCATCGGCGAAGCGCAGGTTACTAAGGTACTCTCCATTAACTCTTATCCCTAACTGTTCCCATTCTAGGCTTCTGAAAACCTCCTGTAAGCACGTGGTAAATAGCCTTGGGGAGATTGTGTCTCCCTGCCTTACACCCTTCTTGATTGGTATTCTGTTGCTTTCTTTATGAAACACTATGGTAGCAGTTGATCCCCTGTAGATTTCTTCCAGAATGTTTATATACACTTCATCGACGCCCTGATTCCGCAGTGCCTGCATGACGGCTGATATTTCTACTGAATCAAACGCCTTCTCGTAATCTATGAAGGCTATGTATAGTGGTTGGTTATATTCGGAGCATTTCTCTATTACCTGATTGATAGTATGAATGTGGTCGATTGTTGAGTAGCCTGTTCAAAATCCTGCTTGTTGCTTTGGTTGATTGAATTCTAATGTTTTCTTTACTCTGTTAGCAATTACTTTTGTAAATAGCTTGTATACTGCAGAGAGCAAGCTAATCGGCCTGTAATTCTTCAAGTCCTTGTCATCTCCTTTCTTATGTAATAAGATGATGTTAGCGTTCTTCCAAGACTCTGGTACTCTTCCCGTCAGGAGGCACCTCGTAAACAGGGTGGCTACTTTTTCTAACACAATCTATCCTCCATCTTTCAGCAGATCTGATGTTACCTGATCCTCACCAGCAGCTTTGCCTCTTTGCATTCTCTCCAAAGCTTTTCTGACTTCTATCATTACTGGTGGGGTGTTCTCTGGGTTACTGCTAGTTCTTATAGTATTAAGGTCTTGGTTGTCTCGGCTACTGTACAGATCTCTGTAAAACTCCTCCGCTATTTTAACTATCCTATCCATATTGGTAGTTATTTTGCCTTCTTTGTCCCTTAGTGAATACATCCGACTTTTGCCTATCCCAAGTTTTCTCTTCACTTCTTTGACGCTTCCTCCGTTTTTCAGAGCGTGTTCAATCCTCTCCATGTTATACCTTCTTACATCGCATAACTTACGTCTATTAATCAACTTCGAAAGCTCTTCCAGTTCTATTTTGTCTGTTGTACTTGAAACATTCATGATTTGACGCTTCTTAATTAGGTTCTTTGTTTCCTGGGAAAGCTTGCCAGTGTCCTGTCTAACTACCCTGCCTCCAACTTCCACTGCACACTCCGTAATGATACTCGTCAGATTATCATTAATTGTATCTACGCTAAGATTGGTTTCCTCACTAAGAGCCGAGTACCTGTTCTGCAGCGACACTCTGAATTCCTGTACTTTCCCTCTCAGTGCTAGCTCATTGATTGGCTTCTTGCGTATCAGTTTCTGTCGTTCCTTCTTCAAGTCTAGGCGAATTCGAGACCGTACCATTCTATGGTCACTGCATCGTACCTTGCCAACCACTTCCACATCCTGCGCGATTCCTGGGTGTGCACTCATTATAAAGTCTATTTCGTTCTTAATTTCGCCATTGGGGCTCCTCCATGTCCACTTGTAGTTTTCTCGTTTTCGGTAGAAGGTATTCAAAATCCGTAAATTATTGCGTTCTGCGAATTCTACTAGTAGCTCTCCTCTGGTGTTTCTAGTACCGATGCCATAATCGCCTACTGCCTGGTCTCCAGCCTGCTTCTTTCCTACGTTTGCATTAAAGTCGCCCTCTCTGTTGCACCTCTCTGTTATATACAGTTTAATTAATTTAATTACAGATTTTTTTCCGTGTCGAGACCACGATTTGATTACGAAAGTCGCAGTAGTGGGGGATTAAGGGCTAATTATCACGACACCGAGTCTAAATCTAAAAACGCGGGCTGTTTCCGGAATACATTTCTATTAAAAAAGAGGATATAAGGGGGGGGGGGTGTAGAGAGAGAACCAAATCTGCCGTGTTAAGCCGCGTGACGCCAAAGCTGCTAATCCGTCGTTGCGGGTATCTCATATAATATAAAAAAAGATTGACATATGCGGCAAAACATTTCCTATATAATTACACTCAATAATTCTAAATAAAGACGCAATAAGGGCTTCTTCAAGCGAGAGCGCTTAAAAACTAAACCTTCTCGTCTCTGCCAAGGAGCGAAAACAATGAACAAATAGTAGAGATCGCGGCAGCGTTATGCTCCGATCTCAGGCCCGTCCCGATCCATTGTGAAAGTTTTATTTTTCTTTCACCGCGATCGCGCAGTCCACTTAAAACAAAGCACTCGCAACCACCGGAACCGAACTTATCGCATTCACACGCGAACAATCAAGTCTAGAGACGAGGGGGCGCAAGGCTGAAAAGAGAAACAGATAAAGGGAAACGGAGGTATAAGAACTGGCAGGCCTCGAAAGACCATCTCGCGTCGCTAAACTCGCTGGCAAAGAGGGGCGGTGCAGGTGGGGGAGTCGGCAGCTCTGGCCAGGCGCCCTCGTATTTACCTTTCCTCCATCGCAGTTGTCGCCGCTGCGGTCGCTGGCGAAACAATTTGTTCTTCGAACCAGGTTACCAGAAAAAACAGGCGGCCCGACGTTCGCGTGCGCTGCTGAACCTGGCTGCCCGCCATTTTTTTTCGGCCGCAAAGCAAACACGAGACGCTATCTCTCGCCAGTGGGACTCGGTATTTGAAAGAATGGAGAGAACGGTTATATATAAAAAAATTAGCAGACAAAATAATGAATCGAGAAAAGCGGACGACAAAAACAAAGGAAAAAAAGAGGGAGAGGAGGGGGAGTTAAACGAAACATGGCGATGTTGAGAATCTTAGCTTGCGTACATGGAAAGGCTGCGAAGAGACGGCAGGTCTTGCGCCGCGATGAAACAAAAAATGAAATAAGAAAATCAAACGGCAAGGAACGGAAGTAAAACCACTCCAATCTCGAACGTACTCGAAATGCGAAACAAAGAGAGAAGAGAGCGAAATGAAGCGTATTAGAAGAGCGAAAGGTGGTAGACGGATATAAGAGGGACGTGCGGTGAAAAAGGCTATAAAAGCACCAAGGTTTGAGGCTGTATGAGGGAGGGAGCCGTATGATTCAGAGGGCTCCTTGCCCGAAGAGGAGAACAGCTCGCTTGATTGTGAGAGGCCCGCGCCGCTCGAAATGCAAGCGTTTAAAATCGAGGAAGAGGAGAAGAGGGACGAAACACGGCAATAAGTAACACGTACATTCTTTCCGTCTCTCGGATGCGAGATAACCGACGCCGCTGCCATAACAAACGGCCGACAACGTCGAAGCAACATCGTGAGTGCGCCAAGTGTTGGCGCTTCGAGAAATTTTTTGTTTATTTCATAGAATCATCATTAGTCGATTCAACGCGTTTGTTCTTGTTTCCTCCTTCAAATGTTTTTTTTTCTTCAGGTGCAACTTCTCAGTAATGAAAGAAATGAATACATAAAAAGAAAGAAAAAAGGAAAAAAAAGAGACTAAACATTATCTCCATTCAGTATTTACACGTTTCTATTGCACTCCACGAACGAGCCACTTCGCTTTTCAATGCGACCGGGTGAAGTTAATTTGCTCGTATAATGGTTCGTGTTCGCCACGTGTTTCCTTGCCAATTTAATTCCTTTATTTCTAACGGAAAACTGTCACTACAAACGTTTCCGCGCCACGTATACGTATCATGTCCTTACGGATAACGGCGAACATGCACGCCAACATGAACAACCAACAATAAAAGCGGCGAAGAGAATCGAGGCGTAGCGGTTACGGACGCGAAAATAGAGGCAAAACGCGCATGCGCGGGGAGGTTTCCTTATCTCTCAATAACTTACACCAGCAATCCGGAGTTATTAATGAACTCTGAACAAACGACGGCTCTTTCTACACACCCTTCTCACCTCTTTGCCAATCCACCGCTTTATTTCATAACCCGACTGGAAAGGCACAAAAGAAAAAGATGGGAAAGAACTACAAAGGTGAACTCCCTTATCGCGCGGCCAGGTTGTCCGCTCGCATTATGATCGAAAGCTGCGCAGGTAAACAGCTCTCCTCAGCGCTTCCCTACCCTACGGACAGGCGTTCCTTTCTTTTTTGAAAAACCTGCAGCCAAAATTTTTCGCCACGGTGGCATAGAGGTGAGCCGAAAATCCTCCGTTTCGCTTCTCTTCTACCTTTCCTTATAGAAACATTGCAACGGGAGCGCCACCTAACGGCGGAGAATGACATCAGCGTAACGAACCAACCAATCCGGCTCGTTTATAGTTAAACGGGCGTTCCCAAGGCTGCCCGCCGTTAAAGCATCAATAATCACCAATCTCTCTCCTTCCTGCAGATGCCAACGCACCCGCGCGAACACGAAGAGTGCGAAAACAAAGAAGACGCTGCAGAATCCGGCCTACTTTCTCCTCCGTGAAGCGAGTTCACTGTGTAGGCGATAAGAAGATAACGCTTGCGTTCATGCGTGTGCGTTCTTGCGAGCTGCGAGAGACGCATTCGTTACACAGTCACCTCAAGATAACCGGAATAAAAGGAAGCCTAGCTACAAAGAAAAGCAAAGCTAGCCTAAAGCGCGGTGGCTCCCGTAGCATCGCGTTTATGCAGCTGACTAACGAGAGTCCGACAAGTAACAAGTCAAGCGCGAAGCGACCATCCGCTGTGTACGCGGCGTGCTCGTCCCGATAAAACAACGCGAATCACTGGCCCCCTTCCTCCGCCACCCATAATCCCGCCAACTGCAATCAATAAAGTTTAACGGCTGCCTTGTCGGCATCGCGCGTGCTGGCGCATCCCAGCCGGGACGGGGCTTCCAGTGAGCAAAGGGGGAAGGGAAGCAAAGGCCATACGCGAAACGCCGGTCTACTCCCGACTCTATAGGTGTACGTTCTCGGCTACAGCCTAAAAAAGTAAACAAATGAGCAGGAAGAAAAGTGCGCGTTGGTTGCGAAGGTCTCGCGGCGTAGCGAAAGGAGAGGTATAAAAGAGGGTGGTGTAAAGTGGTAGCGGAGAGGTTGGTTGCAACATTTTCTATTCTTGACCTACGGCTGCGCATTCAGCCACTCTTCTAAAGGACCGGACAACCGGAGAGGGGGGGGGGGGACTCTTTATCGGAGCGAAAAGAACGCGTACCATTTCATATATGTTTTGTTGCCAGCGTGCCACCATCGCGTGCGCTGTCGGAGGAGGGACGTTAGACAAATTAATTAAGTTCCGAACGTGTTAAATGGACCGAAACTAAATGCCCCATGCCGCTCGTGTCCATAATAAACAGGAGGGACTGCTGCTGGCCCACCGTTCTGTCGTCTTTGCATCGCTCTCTCGCACTTTGCCGGCAGCCTGCAGCGCCGTGGGGCCCAGATGAACAGCGCTGCAGCGGCCGCCGACTGTTTCTATATCGCGGCCAGCAGAGCAACTAACTATTGCTTTGCCGTCGCGTCCGGGCTTTTCCGAGAGACTAACTTTTGCGTCAGCGGCGTAATTTCTTCCTTTCCATGTCTCATTTTGTACATATGGTGCGCAGAACACCAGGGCTCCCCACCAGAAGTCACTTTCGTGGACTATCTCGCGTTGTATAGCGCTAATCGTTCGCTTTCGGTGGCGCCAACGGCGACGCGAGTTTTGAGGAATAGGGGAAACTAGGCGTGAGAATGGTTATCTGTTCGTACGGGGAACCATGAAGGGCTTGAAGGGCTTTTCGAAGGGCTTTTCGACAGGGTACCGTGTGTCTCGTCCGAGCTTGCAGTGCGTGTTTTCGGTATACATGTGCTTGGGGTGAGGTAGGGCAGGAAACAACAAAACGTGAACAATCTGTACTACATAAAGGGACATAAAACAATGAAGCAAAGGAAACAACGGGGAAGCTAAGAAAGAAGAAATAATGGAAAGAGGGACGGGAGAAATGGAAGAAAGAAAGAAAGAAAATCCACTCTGCCGTCCTTTTTGTGTTTTGTGTTTGTGTGTTGAGCCGCGTGCGCTGCCGTTTATTGTCAGCATGAACCACCAACTAGCCCACAAGTACACCTTGAGAACGGAAGGAGGGAGGAAAGGAAGGAAGGAGAGAAGGAAGGAAGGAAGGAAGGAAGGAAGGAAGGAAGGAAGGAAGGAAGGAAGGAAGGAAGGGGCGGAAAAGCGGGGAGGTTGGCCAGTTTTCAAACCAGCTTGCTACCCTGTGTGGAAGGAATGGTAGCGGACGTAATTTGCAGTAATTATGACATAAATGTGAAGAGAGTAAAGCAGACCAGAAGAGAAATTGCCACCGGTGGACACCGAAGCTGCGACCTTCGAATAAGGTGACCAATTGAGGTACTATACGGCGGTCCCACGCACTTCAGCGTTCGTATTTGTGCGTTTAAACCTGTAAATTTTAGTCTGCGCCGATCGTGCTCATGACGGGGAGTGTGACGTACTACGCGACGCTAGCAGGCAAAAGGAGAGTGTCCGACTCTCGCCGTCAAGCTTACGACCGGCGCTGACTAATACCCCAAGGCTTAAATGAGCAGATAAATCCAAATATCTGCCCTTGATACGCTTGATAAAGCGCACCCTCTTAAATTTGTGAGTAGTTCCATTGCCAATGGTAGCGCGATGGCACAGAGCTGAATGCTGTTCTGTTCCATAGCATGGTCAATCTGAGTCAATACAACTCTCTTGACCAACTTTTATAAGACCACTCAATTCTTGGCCAAGCCCTCTTAGTGGGTATGAGCCACAATATAAGGTTAAAAAGAACAACAAGAACTCTGTCACAGTTATGTGGAGCTCGCCGCAACGAGACAAATGTAAGAAGTCAATTTATTGCTTGCATGATAGTGTGGTGAAACGAACGTGATCATTACCCGGGATCAACCACAGAAACAATTAAAATGGTAACTACGTGTATTATTCGTACGTAGTTGCATCCTGGTTGCCTTTCAGAATGCTGCTGAGTAACTGTCGGCTCATCCGGAATCAATGAAGGGCAAATAAAACAAGCGAAAATGCACAGCGAGAAGAGGCAGCGCACACACCCCGATTGTACTTAAAAAAAATATAAGGCCCGCACCACTTAGACTGCAAGAAGACAAGATCAAGGCTTCGAGGAACAAGGATAGTGACGCGACAAGTCAGTATGGCAGGGCACGTGTTGTTCTCTATGCTTTCAAATCTAATATTGCTCGTGGGCAGCGGTCGGGTCTGTCAGGACCGGTAAGTTCTAACAAGCACTGTGCGCGTACTTTGAAGCGCTGGCAGCCGGGCGAAATAATTACGCTCAGCATCGAACAGACAGGTCAATAAAGATCTCGGCAACATAAACTCAGCACGCTACAGTGATACTTTTATTCTTCGCCGGGGTCATATGGCTTTACACTTCCTTTTGTTTTAAGACCTCGCTTGCCTGCTGAATAATAATGTTCTCTTAATATTTCTTTCTCCGTACCTGTCTCCAATGAATGTTTCTTTCACTTTATAAGCTAGTACATATGGCCGCAGTGGACAGATAAAACACTATGGTTGAGAACTGCGTGCCTGTAGTTCTCAGCAACTGGATGATTGCGGACCAATTTCAATTAATTTATTTGAATGTAAAAGCACGTGCTTTTCATTTTGACATGTGCCAGAAAGAAGAGCGCACACACACGTACGCACGCAAGCACACTCACTCACACACAAACACACACGCGTGCACACGCTTATGCTCGCAGGACACACACACAAACGCAAACACACAATCACACGCGCGCGCACACACCCCCTCACACACGACCACCCAACTTGAAGTTTAAATGCGAACCTTTTCTTTGCGTACTGTAGGCACATTGAGTATCTATCTATCTATCTATCTATCTATCTATCTATCTATCTATCTATCTATCTATCTATCTATCTATCTATCTATCTATCTATCTATCTATCTATCTATCTATCTATCTATCTATCTATCTATCTATCTATCTATCTATCTATCTATCTGTATGTCTGTCTGTCTGTCTGTCTGTCTGTCTATCTATCTATCTATCTATCTATCTATCTATCTATCTATCTATCTATCTATCTATCTATCTATCTATCTATCTATCTATCTATCTATCTATCTATCTATCTATCTATCTATCTATCTATCTATCTATCTATCTATCTATCTATCTATCTATCTATCTATCTATCTATCTATCTATCTATCTGTATGTCTGTCTGTCTGTCTGTCTGTCTGTCTGTCATCTATCTATCTATCTATCTATCTATCTATCTATCTATCTATCTATCTATCTATCTATCTATCTATCTATCTATCTATCTATCTATCTATCTATCTATCTATCTATCTATCTATCTATCTATCTATCTATCTATCTATCCACTTACGTCTCGGCTCGCTGATCGTGACATGAATTATGTCACAATCCCGTCGCGTACGTCGTCAAACACTTTCCAAAAGACAGTGGCACATACCCAGGCGAGGGTATTTGTCACTGGTATGTGGGTATGCGCCACAAGCGTTTGACAGTTTATATCTACCCAGGGACGGTGAGAACACATCTGGACAATTTTGACGCTTGACCGTTAAGAAAAAGCGGACATCGGCCGCGTTGACCGGATGAATGCAAAGAATAAATGTCATTGTCCCAGCAGGAATCGAACCTTAGCATTCTGGGTGGCAATCAAGTATTCTACTAAGAAGCCACGCCAGGTCTCAGAACTACCTTTCAAATAGACCCTAATGTTCGGGAAACGCCAATTGAGGTTGCAGTGCTGGCTTTCAAATTTTACAAGCATTACGCATGTACTGCTACGATACAACCCCCACGTCAGGTTAACATCAATTGTATTCAGATGTCATCCGCTTGAGTTTATTTGTCTAGCAGTGTCCAGGGCTACGATCTCCACGAGCAGCAGTGCTTTATAACAGCTTGACGCTTCTGGTGCTGCTAATATCCATGTTGCTGTTGGCATTCTTACACAACTGTAAGCAACTGGTGATATTAAAAAAAAAGATGTGGATGTTTAACGTATGTCTGTGCGTGCATTTGTACATATCTTCGGCAAAACTTCGTAACGTTGCGCTCAACGAAAATTCACAATGCAGTAAGCTTGCGTGCGCACGCTTCGCGTAACATCTATTCTAAAGGTACGTGAAATCTGCCGAATTGTTTTCAAAAAGTGGCAGTTGTTCACCTTACCCTCATTGCTAACTTTACTGCGGAGGTGCACGCTTTACAGGATCCGCACTGAGTGTTCATCGGTCGATTGAGGCGTTTCTGTGGGTGATAGTTTTTCCTGCAGATTATGACGTTTCAGGATCTATTCCCAGTGTGCTGGTTACAACAGGTTAAATGCGGATAGAGTTTAAGGGCCCTACTACACCGCGCATTGGATGTTCTCAGACACCCTACTAAGGCGCACTGAAAAAAAAAAGTCACAGCATATCCACGGAGTGAATGATGATGGGTAGGGCGAAGCTTCGAAGGGTTTTATAATCAAACCATGAATCATCCGCTGGCCGCATCTGTCCGTCTGTCCGTCTGTCTGTCCGTCTGTCCGTCCGTCCGTCCGTCCGTCCGTCCGTCCGTCCGTCCGTCTGTCTGTCTGTCTGTCTGTCTGTCTGTCTGTCTGTCTGTCTGTCTGTCTGTCTGTCTGTCTGTCTGTGTCCGTCCGTCCGCCCATCCGCCCGTCCGGTCCGTCTGTCTGTCTGTCTTATCATATATTCATCATATACAAGTACTGCCATCCAGCGGCCATTCTAAAAAACTAAAACGAGAGGTGGCTACTACACGCAGGAGACGCACGACCCACGCTTTAAGAAGCTTAGCCCCTCAAAAAAAAGAAAAAAAAGACAATTAGTGGTGGTTTGTGTGAAGCCTTCGGAAAAGCTTTGATGTAACCAAGTGACTTGCATGAATTGATATCGAGTTCATCAGAACGTCATACGTCAGAATTATTTTTGAAGCTGCGTCTACGAAAGTCATGTTCGTATAAGGTATTGATCAGCATGACATGAAGACGAGGTTCAAACATGCAGAATGTCCAACGCAACGAGCGCGTCGCCTTGTTTAGAATATTTTAACTTTGCATTCGCCTCCGATTTTCCCTAAATGATAACCTTAGCAGCGTTTTCCCATCCATACACAGAAACCGAATAGCAAGTAAAAATTGTTAGGTACGCCTGACGTGTTAGAAAGCCATAAGCAAATACACCGTGTCGACCCCTCGCTAATGGTGAGAGAACAAAGCGACAACCTACCGCAGAAAAGAAGTGGTGTTTCTCCCGTGGCCGTCTACCCAAACTTGTGTTCCCCTCTCCACTGCCTTGTAACACACAGCTTGGGTGAATCTGTTAGAGAAGCTTCTCTTGTTCGAGTTTTTCGTGACCGGGATCTGCAGTAACGCTTATGGGCACCATAATTGGGTTTGCACCATAGACATTGGGTGAACAGCACCCCTGTTTTAGGGGCGAAGCTGCTTAAATCAGCACTCGTTCGTCTCTCTCCATAGTGCGTAACCAGTCTTACGTTTTGACCTGCAAGGTAGTACAGGTGGGATATTTCTCATGTGCGTTGTTGAACAATAAAAATTTCGCATCATGCGCGTTAACTAAAAGTCGAATACTGTCATTCCCCATTAGCAGCCATTGGCATGTACATTGAGCACTATCTGACAAGAAAGGCTGCTACGTTATACTTGCTTGGCGTAACCTCCTTGGTTTTAGAAAGGTTCAGCGAGCGTTGAGCCGCAGTGCCATGAATACAGTGAACAAGTATATACCATGAACTCGAGGCGGTTGAAGGTGGGAAGTAGACACGAAGCACAAGCCGTAAGAAAGTGTGCGTGTACCCCCACTCGTTTAGTCCTTGGAATGTCCGCTGGATGGCGGTGCTTCTATATGCGGAATATATCATGAAAACATGCAAGATGGTGGTACTTGGAGTGTTGACCAGATGGACGAACGGACACACAGACAGATGCATGGACGGACGCACGGATGGCTGCACCGACGGATGGGCACATGGACGGACGCAGGGACGGACGCACGGATGGACGTGTGACCGCACGAATATACGCACGCACGGACGGGCGGGCGAATGCACGGATGGTCGCACAGATGTACGAATGGACAGACGGAGGATTCGCCCCACTCTCCGTCATTCACCCCGTGGATATGCAGCCATTTTTTTTCTTATGCCATATTTTGTCTGCTAAGTTAGAAGGAGTAGCCGTTGCCACCATAACGGTACAAGCATATCCTGTTTCATCATTTCAGTAAAAAAAATGAAGGCTACATTTAGCCCAACAAACAGGTATCCGCCCCAAAAAATTTGTACGGCCTGTCATAAACCATCATAATAAATGGATATGTGCCACAAAAAAATGGGTAAATCTCTCTGCACACAACTTGCCCAAAAAACAAAAAAAGACAACAATCAGTTCAAGAAATGGCGTGCGTGTTACCATAGTAACACATATGTCACGTGATACCTAGTGGTTTCAAATGGTGGTGGCTGTATTACTATCTCGAAACTTGACAAAGTGTGTTTAATAAGTAGCAGTGATTCAACTTATCGGACCAACTTGACTGAAGGCTTCTTTGTGAACCTGTGTATCAAGTAGTATCGACAACAAACAATAAAATTATGCTACCACCCCAATGCTTAACAAAGATTAATTAATCAAGAACAGGGATACGCAATATCTGAAAGATGTGCAGAACAAAGAAATAGAATGCCTTACAGCCTGGCAAAGGGAGCACCACCAACTGCGCTCTTTCATGATGGTTTGCGAAGCGGAGTTGGTTGAATTTTTTCCCCTACAATCACAAATGATTAGGTGGACGTCTGTTACAAAATAAAGCGATGTTACTCTAGGTTCGCTTCGAGCAATATCGTACGCGACGCAGGGGCGGTGGACTAGCGAGCGGGCATCAACCGCCGGCAGACATCGGCCTTCCTGCGGCGTTTTCGGAGACGGAACCCCACCTTCCGAACTGAACGTCACTCCACATCCCGCTTCTCATAGCTCAACGGGCTCATCAGTGATGGCAGGTTGCTGCGGGCTCAGCTGTCTACGCTTCGAGCCTCCCGACTTCGGTCTGCACCCGGAGCAAAACACGTTTAAACCGAGGTGAAGCAAAGAAGAAAAAATCATACGGTTGTGACGTTGTGGTCGTCTGCTTCGTAGTAGCTGGGTATACCGGTAGGCTGCCGTATTGAAGAGAGACGGAAGAGACGCAGGTAGAATAACAACGTTATCAATAATGAAAACACAATGCTTCCATTTCTGGTGCCCGGCGTCATTGCGGGTGGAGTCGCGGCTCGTTCACATTTTGATTAACGCAAAGATATTTTATGCGTTTTATTTATTTCTGGAGACAAACGTATCGAGTGCCCTGGAAGTTTTCTAGCAGCAAAATTAACTCGTCAATAATTATATTCATCAAGCCACTACAGGTAACGTTCGTTCAGTACTCATTTTGAATGATATTGTAATCAAATAACCTCAGCTGTAATTGATTAGGCCATAACTTAGTATAAATAAATAAACAAATAAATAAATAAATTACCACCAATTCCTCATGGCACCACAGATGTTGATGGTACAATCTGTAAATGTCGTAACAACACAAAAAAAGTTGTCAGTTGGGCAGTTTTGTCTAAAAATCTTCCGAAGGTGAACAATATCTCGTATGGAAAATATTAACATCACGCAGCATCTTCAGATGTACTACGTGAAGAGCCTCTCAGAGAAACTAACTTAAGACCTACCTAGTGAAGACAACCGCACATTCTTTGCTAGGGCCTTAGGTGCCTTATCGAGCACGAAGGTTGATCATCGTCGTCTACGACGATCAAACTTCGTGCTCGAAATTGAGTGATGCGAAATCGAGTGATGCGAAAAAATGAACATCGCATGATTACGTCAAATTGACGTCACGCAATAGAAGACGTCACATGTTGAAGTCCTTGCAAAAGCAGTGGACGTGAAGAAAGCATTCCGAGGGGTGCGGGGGAGGATCGATACACGAGCAGCGATGAAGAGAAATGTGGCTTTCGCCTTCCAAGCATATTATTCGAATGAAGAGGGGACCCCGTGAGTTATTTTCACGCTCAGTAAGTTGCGTCAGCTACACGCCACGTTTGGGACAAGATGTAACAGTCAGGTAGAAGTTTGCATACATACATACATACATACATACATACATACATACAGACATACATACATACATACATACATACATACATACATACATACATACATACATACATACATACATACATACATACATACATACATACATACATACATACATACATACATACATACATACATACATACATACATACATACATACATACATACATACATACATACATACATACATACATACATACATACATACATACATACATACATACATACATACATACATACAGTAAAAACTATATCGGAGGAATGTATTTTTGCTCTGACTATTCCTTAAATTTGGCTTATTTTCCCGGAAGGCGCGTTACGAGAAAATGACGGCACTGGCAAATAGAATCGCGAAAGCTAAATCAAACTCGCACCATTTCTGCGTCACCGATTAAAACAATTACCGGCGATTTCCGAGCTCCTGCCTTTATTGCTTCTCCATCACGAATGGTTTCCCGCAGCTGTTTCTTTATTGGCGCACTCACTACTCCTAAGTACAACTTGGGTTTGATTACGAGAGACCCCAAGATGGCGCTGTAGAGCTCAGCGGAACTCACGCGTGCCATATATATGAGAAAAAAAAACAAAAGGTGGTGCCATTTTAATCGCCGTTCATTATTTCGAATAGCGACCCGAACGGAGAGAGCACTGGTCCTCCATATGGCTTAGGTCTTTTTTTATTGCTATTACTGTCAGTTATGACGGAAGGCAAACGTTGAGAGGGTTTGAGGGAATCGAGAGTTTATATCGGGAACATATGGGGTCTTAATTACGCCTTACTGCGGAGCAAAGTCGAAAATCACGCCAGAATGACTCGATGTGGACAGTTTCTCTTCTGTCGCAAGTGAAAAGAATCACGCGATTATAACGAACCTGAAGGACGAACAAGAAAAAAAAAACCGATTGCACTTTAATTAACTTGAGCGAGATATATTTGCGCAGGGGCAGTTTGTGGAGTGCGCAGCCGTATGGTTCCATTTCTGGACAATGGCGGGACGAAATTTGGGCAATGCGATATATGAAGTTTGAGGAGGATATTAGTGTGCACGCGATAAAAGAGTTATCTTTTTTATAAATCGCAGCTTCTTAAGGAACGTCTTTTCGACATTGACACTTGAGATAAATTACAAATTGAAGCTGCAATTTCAATCACGACGAAGCTTCGCGGAACACTCGTTTATTTAAATGAACGTTCATAGAATTCAAATATGTTTTGTCACACAATACGTCCCCACACCACTACGATTATCTACGTATACCTTGATTGGACGTAACCATGGCAACATATTTTCACGAATGAACTACTACTTCCGTATAAATCAATGCATACATAATAGCGCCGTGTCAAGGCTCTCGCAAGGAGGAGGATTACTCGGCGTGTAAACATCAAAAAATAGAAAACTTCCAGGTTGCGAAATGTGACGTATCGTAAGCGTCCTAGATGCCACAGTGACCGAGTGGCCCTGGCGTTGAGCACGAAGTCGCAGGTTCGATTCCCGGTGTCGGCGGTTTCTTTTATAGATATGTGCTGAATCAGCAAACGCTCGTGTTTGAACGTTTAGGCACTAGTTAAAGAGCTTCGCAGGGAGCAAAGAATCTGAAGTCCAAACATACTTTAGTGTTCCTGAAAACTTACTGAATGGTTTCATAAAGTGTGAGTGATCGTTAGTACGCGTTCCACCACTTATTGTGCTTAGCCTTGGATTTAAGCTGCCTGTTGAGCTCCCTAACGATTACGCCTCGGGCAACATACGTCACGGAAACCGAGAACAGCAGAGTAGAATTCGGCGTTCACACACGCGTTCATACATTCGCTGCGCGAATATAGTGTGTGTGCTAAAATACAACTTATAGACATAGTTAATTGGTGCATAAAAGAAGCCGGCGAAAGCCATTGTGCATTTGCTAATACATTTATATTATTTTTAAGGCTACAACGTCGTTCTTACAAAATATTATTTCCCGTTTTAACTTTTTCGCGAGGCGCTTAGCCAAATATGTCACAAATATTGTAAAAAAAATTTAAAGAACGCTATCCGAGCTTTCATGCATGGACTGGTACACAATGGGCAGAGAGTCTGACTTCTAACTTATTTACCGCTTTTTGATGATGTTTTTTTTTCTTTCTTCTGCAATGTCTCTGAAGCGCCCTGGGCAATCTCGACGAACGATATATGTATTGTTTACCCGAACACAATGCAGCTTTAATGCGCGGCGTTGGCTTAATGCCAGTTGCATTCGCGAGGCACATCGTATGCGACTACAGGAGAGTCGTAGAGTTCTGTTCTAAGAAAAAGTAAGAAGTACAGAAAGAGGAGAAATTAATTAAAGCCGTGTCGCGTGTCGAGTCGCCAGTTTGAAAAGAAGTGCAAACAAACCTGAGCGCTCAGTCTCGAACCTGCGCCGTCACTGAGAAAATAGGACTACGAGATCTGGCAGGAAAATAAAAACACACACAAAAAGTTGAGGAAATCAAAGCGCGGTTCTGCAGTGTTGGAAGGCCAGGCTAAAGAAGAAGAAGAAGAAGAAAAATATAAATAAACAAAACTCTCAACCCGTTCTCCTTTCTCTCTCCCTCTCTATCTCGCACTAACGTGAGGAACAGAGAAACGAATTTCCTCACAAACATTTGCGAAAAGAGTGGAGATAGGGGAAAAAATTAAGAGAGCGATAGAAAGAAGCAAGTGCGCCAGAAAAAGTAAAACAAAGCAGCAAATGACGTCCGTCTCCTTTAGGAGCTCAACAAAAGAACTGTTGCCAACGGCTCGCTAGCATTTCCAAACAAAGGCGAGCAGAGTGCCGGCTCTTCGCGCGCGTGGGCTCGCCAGAACAACGAAATATTTTAACTAATTAACGAGCAGTGTTGAAAACTAATTAGCTCCCCGAGAGGACGACGACGCAAAGCTGCTTTCGCCGCCTCTCGGCGCCTTGCCCACTCTCTCCCGATTCCCAGCCTCACGCCATCTCCCTTCAATTGTTATAAGGGAGACATACTGCGCTGACGTGGGGTGAGGCTGGGGCCGCTACTTCCATCTATGCCCGTTAAGATCGAAACGGAAAACGCACCAGTAACAGAGGCTGGGCTGCGACTTTCCGGTAGGAGGAATCAGCGGAGTTGCTGTGTTTATGTGCATGAGTGCGTGCATGCGTGTGTGCGTGTGGTGTGTGTGTGTGTGTGTGCGTGCATTCGGATATGTGTGGTGTGTGTGTGTGTCGTGTGTGCGTAGATGCGCGTGTGTGTGTGTGTGTTTGTACCTGTATGTACGGAGGGTTGGGCACTGATTATGAAGGGGTAGGTGTGCTATTGAGTCGAAGAAGACAGCAAGACGGGCTGGCGTGGACCAGATCAGAAGAGACACATACTCGAAGGTTAAGATAAAGAATGCCCGGAACAATAGGATGGGCGAAGTGAACGCCAGCGTTCTTTCAGCCGATGCTAAAGGAGCCCTGCGGTGTTGCGGTGTTGTGTCGTTGTCGTCTTGCCCCACAGCGGAACTATCTACAGTGTTAGATCCAAAGTGAAACTTCCTTTGATACCGAGCAGTACGTGAAGTAGAAGGCGCGCGCCAGATAAGATTCAAAATTGATAAACATACGCAGAGGCGGCCTCCTTTTGTATTACCTGAGAGGAAGTTTAGGCTAGTGTGCGTATGTCCGCGTAGTGCCACGTGCACGATTTTTGTTAGACTATGAATAAACCTTCGGGCACTAGGCGTGTGCCTTGCAGTCTTTTACCTTAAGATGAATAGAAAAGGTAGTTGGTAAAAAAAGAACAATAAAGAAACACAAAGAATAAACGAGTGCTGAAACTATCAGATCCGTTATGAGTAAAACCTGTATGTGTTTTACTCGTAACTTCCAGGCAGACGCATCATTTTTTTCTTTACAATACCGTTCTTCACTGCTCGTTTCTTTGGGGGTGCGAGGATTGACTGAAACTCTTGCTTTTCTTTAAAATACTTCCGCTAGAGCCGTACCGGTTCTTCAAATATTCAGAAACAGTTTAAAAATATAAATGAATGGTTTTGGTTCAAGTAGGGTACACATGAAGTCCGAAAATAACATTAATCAAGACAAGAACCAATTAACTGCCTCAAAAATTATTAAAAATGATTGACTGACTTTATTGAAAAACTGTGAACAGCTGGAGTGTTGCGGCACCTGGTGGAGCAGACTTAAACGACGCGCTTCTTTCTGCGTGGCCTCCAAGATCTGCCTCGGAACAAACACAGGTGACCGCTATGATGAACCTAATAAGGGGCTCAGGTTGTCTCCTCATTTTCACAGCATTTTAAATGCTTCGGAGTTTCCCAATTTTTCGAAGTTCACCGGAAATTTTGAGACAACTTTTAAATGTAGTAAGAAATGCAGCGCGAAAGTTTGTTTATTTCTGCAAGGTGACCGGCCAACTTTGTAACGTGACCTTTTTCAATCGTCAGCGTAGCCGCGCCCAAGAGACTAAACCCAATGTTGTGGTGAAAAAATGAAAAAAGATAATCGAATAAATAAATAAATAAATAAATAAATAAATAAATAAATAAATAAATAAATAAATAAATAAAACAGCTCAGGTTCGCACGCACCAAACTTCGCTACACTTAGCCCGCGGCTCGCGAAGGACAGTCTTCATCCCATATCTTTTTTGTGAGTTTGTGACTCAGTTGCGCAGAAAGCAACTAAAGCACTGCTACTTTACCTTAAGTCAACAAACCTGAGCGACCGCCTGTAGACTATGTGTGCTCCCCGAGTGTGCTCGTGATTGTGTGTACCTTCTCATCTTTCTGCAACCTCTTTTCTCCCCTTTATTCCTTCCCCAGTGCAGGGTAGCAAACCGGATGTGCATCTGGTTAACCTCCCTGCCTTTCCTTGGATCTTTATCTCTCTCTCTGTGACTGTTTGTGACACTCATAACTGGTTGTCACATTATTTCTTCGCGTATCATAAACAATAACTCCTTACGCGAGTCAGCTAAACTGACGTGACTGGCCTTATACATTTTTTTTGTAAAGTACCTATTGCTGTCACATTGTCTTGTAATATAACCACGAAACAAAAGCTATACTTCAGGACCGGCGTCCAAATTTTGGTCATTGTTAAGATTGGTACTGATATGCTTCAGGAAACCTGAGGCCGAATTCCCTACGGAAACGACCCATTTACGAGATATCAGAATGGGCTTTCTAGCAAAAGGTAATGCAAACTGACATTATGTTGGAACTGACCCCCCCCCCCCCCCCCACGCTTCTTACTTATTCACTGCCCCGGTCCTCTGCGGGACCAAATTTCTTGACTACGGCCTGGTAGCTGAAATGAGTTTGAGACCTCTACTGCAGGGGAAAGGCAAGGACTGATGCTTCATTTGTTGGCTCAGTATCATTTCATTAGCTCGCTCGGTATCTTATACACGCACGTTTTGGTAGTCTACCAGCTTCCAAACGTGTCACCTATATGAACTTGAATCCTACGCTCAATCTACAAATACCATCGCAACTTTTTCGTTTCAATGCGGCGCTATTAAGCCACCTTTAGTTGGCTGTTGCATTCACAAAGACGTACTCGGTTCGCGTCGGTATGCCGGGCACCTCTACATGCGACTCCTGTGAAACTGAAGAGACAATCGAAGATTCCCTGTGCAGCTGCGCTCGTCATCAATCCCAGCGATGTCCGCTCCGGATGGTTTTTGAACAACTCGAACTCCAGATCATTTTCTGTACAGAAGATCCTATACCTTGAACGTGTGCTACGATAGTGCATAGAACAACTAAAACGCTGCTAAAGTATCTGAACTCAACAAATCTGAGCCACCACCTGTAGATTGCAGGTGCTCCCCCAAGTTTGCTCTTGATTCTATATGGATATCTACTCCTTTCTCTTCTTCTGCCCCTCTTTGCTACCCCTTAATCCCTCTCCCACTCTGTAGGGTGCGTACGGTTAAACTTGTGCGCTTCATTGCATCTCTCTCTCTCTTCTACTTCATTCTAAATAATATCTTTGATTGCTAAGGCTTACTTCAAATTGTGATATCTGGAATTAACGCATAAGTTGACGTCAGTGAAGAGCTCGAACATTTTCACCAAACATCGTCCTCGTAGTAGTAGCCCGAGTGTCACCTTTATCTAACTGCTGAGCGCCGTACAAACACCAAAAGGTTTGTTAGTTCCTTTCTATAAGTCGTCTGCTTCCGTATTTAAACGCAGGTACAAAAATTCCGAGCAGAAACAAAAGAGCGGAATTGAAGTACTCCACCACGTGCACATAAAACATGAAACAAAACAGGATATCTGACACTAAAACGAAAAGAAACAAGCCGCGCCGGATATTTGGATATTCTGCTTTAGAAATCTGTGACTAGGCCAGACCTGCTCATCAGGTAATCACTGCAAGACAGCCACGTCGCAGACATTCACCCCCGTCAAAGCTATCGGTAAAACGGCTCAGCAGGGATCGGTAAATGACGTTGCTTCATTATCGACACGAGGCGATTCTCACGGACGGTGCTCGTCAAAAGGAGGGGGCACTTAGCGCTTGGTTGGGCAAGCACAAACAATCGCGTACCCTCGTCCGCGAAGGAGGGCCGGCGCCTACAACCGCGATTTCGAAAAGAAGTTGCGTGCACTACATGCGAGACTGCAGTGGTGGCTTCTCCGCTGACAAAGAGAGAACGAGAGAGGTGATTTATTAATTATTGCTTTTACCGAATAATAGCTTCCATTCTTATCTCTCGTTGTCTTTATTATACTGCAATATTATAGTGGGATGGTACACCTAATGTGTCATTTAGTGTTGTTTCGTTGAGAAGCTGCAAAAAAAAAAAACTGGAAACAGTAGTCAGGTTCCTTATCAGAGTATTCTCATATCGCTGAACTTAAAAGTACGACGCTCTATACACACATGGAGGCCGCGTGGCACATTACAGGCACACATGAATTACAGCAATGAAATTCGGGATTTGCGAGCATCGTCTGTGTATGCGGAAAACGCGTAAGGCGCCACACATGCAGCAATCATCATGCGACGAGTTTATTTAGTGTAAACACGGGATGAACGATGCCGCGTAAACAGCTTTAGCTAAATACCATTCACAACATAACTTGTATATGAATAAAGTAAAGAAAAAGACACCACAAGTAAGCAAGCTTGTTTTTTCATTACGAATGTGTAGTTGTAAGCAGTATGCAGTTGTGATTGAAGCATACCGAGTGCGCCACCTACAACTTTGACCGCGGCGCATTTTTGAAGGACGACGCAAGCTCGCTTGTCCAGCGTCGGCAGAACTGCACAGAATTACCGAGATTCGACTATATAGGGATAACTTCGAGGCATCAGGTTATTAGTTGAAAATAAAAGCAGCAAAAACTGATTGAGTATATGGAATAGAAAGACTAAGGCACATGCGAAGCGCCCAATAACTACGCGGCACTCAGTGTAGTCACAGCGGCGCGACGGCGAAGTTCACCTTTGCGTATAAAGACATGAACGACGGACGTGTCAATAATAGGGAGCCAGGAGAGGGACAAACCTTAATCTAGCGGCCTCATTCACAGTAATTTCCGGTTAAAGAGCAGAAAAAAAATAACACAGAGCCCCTAGAGCAGATTGATTTCTCAAAAGCCGTAGTCGAGATGTACAGGATAATTAACGTTACATTTTACCCCGCCTTTAGAACTTATCCGGCCTCACCCGTTTGAAGCAAGAAATGAATAAGTTCGAGACGATGTTCACATATTGGTCGCTGGCATTGCACGAGTGCCTTGTATTCTTCACTTCGGCTGGTCAAACATAACATCTCATCTCTGGACTTTTGTAACGATGTTAAGACCATGGTTGAGTCAATAATCTTGCGTCGGTTTAAAGGTAAATGTTGGAAATGTAAGATACGTTTACTTTGAACACAGTGTGAGCGAAGCCACAATTTTTTTGTCACGTGCGCAGTTAAGGACACGCTGGCATTGAAACTGTTATTTGCGTTCATTAAAACAGTATCTTGTATTACTTTTGGCGTCAAAAGAACCAAACAAAATAAATTGATATAGCAAAGGCGTTTTTTTGTCGTTGGACCTATCATATCATCATAGCTATACAAAAGAACACACAGTGCGCTTTATTTTTATTTATTATTATTATTTATTTAAGACATACTGCAGTCCGAAGACCAAGCAGGTGGGCAGGAATTAATTACATGGAAAGCATCAATCCACATGGTAAATTGGTACACAAATCTGAAAACAGTCCAACAAGTGTGAAGAAACAAAAAAAGAAAAAAGATAGCAGTACACAAGGAAACATAGCGGCACAGTGAATGTTTAAAATATTGCAGAAAGTACACGCTTTTCAAAATCCGACACATCACGTGCCGAAAACACATCAACAGGCAATCTATTCCACTGCTCGATTGTGCGGGGAAAGAAGGAGTGCTTAAAAAGATTAGTGCGTGCAAAAATTGGAGTTAGATTGTGCTCATGGGTGCTTCGAGTTGAACGAGATAAGCGGGGCTGAATATAAAGTCCTGGATTAATATTGAATTGTTGGGAATCAAGCAAAAACAGAAATCTTAGACGCGCAACCTGCCCCCTGTGTTCCAGAGTCATTATATTGTTGTTTTCCATGAGAAGCGATGGAGAAGCTCGGCTATGATAGCTGTTAAAGATGAACCGGACTGCCTTTCTTTGCACCATTTCTAATTTGTGAATGTATTGAAAAGCATGAATCATAAAAGTAATGATTTCTTCATATGGTTCGTATAATAAATGAAGCTATGAAAGATTAGAACGGCTTAGCTATATATAGCGTTAAGGATAAAAGACATGGTTGATACCCCCCCCCCCCCTTTGCAATACTCCTCAGTGCAATATTTTTTATTGCTGTTTTACGTGTCTAAACTGTTTTTCACATTTTTGTGTCCACTGTCACTCCTTAACTCGTTCCCTTTCCTTCTTACGAGGCGTGGCCCGAAGTGGGGCACCTCACGAAAGATTAACAGTTGATAGTTTGCGCCCCTCGTTCTGGTTGCTTTTTCCGTGCATTCGTGTGTGTCGCCCTCGTTACAGCACAATTTTCCGCAACATACACCAGCTCGTACCAACTAGCCTAAAGGAGTGCTTTATTTAACTGTGTCGGAGAGCTATCTTTTAACATAGATAGGTGCTATGAGCGAGGCTTGAAGTAGTGAAAAAGAAACAGGGCGAAAAACGAGAGACCAGACGAAGGGGGACACAGACAGGGAGCTCTGTCTGTGTACCTCTTCGTCTGGTCTCTCATTTTTTGCGCTGTTTATTTCTCACTATGTCATACCAACACATCCAAGAAACCACTTTAACTAGGAGTAAAGCTGCCCACGATGTGCTAGAGAGTTGACTAATGTTGAATTCCAATGGCGGATTCATATCACGTTTTTCTGGTCGGAGCGAAGCAATCAAATTCCAATGACGCGTTGTGAGCGTGAATTGTGCGTTACAATGGCAGATTGAGAGCAACCGCAGATCACAGGTTTCTCCGTGGAGCAAGAATTCTGGCTCCGCCAAAATCAGCGGATTTGACCGGAAGTTCAAGTGGCGTATTCTGTGCGCCCGCTTTTCATCCAATCGCCGATGGATGTCCGGAAAACGCTTTGCACTCCTTTGCACTCCCTC
This sequence comes from Rhipicephalus annulatus, assembly GCA_013436015.1. Taxonomy (NCBI): domain Eukaryota; kingdom Metazoa; phylum Arthropoda; class Arachnida; order Ixodida; family Ixodidae; genus Rhipicephalus; species Rhipicephalus annulatus. Next base: position 1,322,148 of record WOVY01009576.1, on the reverse strand, counting down.
GCACTCTCTCGCTAGATTTCCGCTCACACACAGCTCCTGTCCAGACGCTCGTGTTCGAATTGCGGATTCGGCGAGAACGATCCCGCTCGGATCTGCGCGCTCCATTCGCAATCCAGCCTAGCGCTCGCGATCTGCCATTGGAATTCAACATTAACTACACTTATGCTATTGCAAACGCATCGTAGCAAAGTCGCGTTGCCGGGGCCAATGGCGCAAATTACGCATTTTTTCGCTCTGCCGCATCCAAACAGTGACAGCCCGCGAGCCAAGAGTGCCGTGAGTGAGAAAGTGTGAGAGATAAAAGGAGTGTTCTCGTCGCCCTCGTTATGTGCTCGGCATTAGCATGTCGTGGGCTCAACTTCTGTTTGCGAAACCTTTTCTTCAAGCTTCTTTCTTTGACATCTGATCCCGTTTATCTTAATGACGTACTTCCGTGACGCAGATACGTCATAAAAGACTTGGCGGACGCTGGAATAAATAACGTGCATGTTGAAAAATTGTTCCTGAATTTGTGCACACGAGTGTGTAAAACGACGGCGGCTGATTAAGTCTGCTGCTATGAAAGGAGATAATCGTCCACAGACTCAGCTGCCTGTATCACCTGCGCCCGTTTATTTATACAGCATGTGTTAAATCGGGAGAAAACGTAATGAAAAGATAAACTTTGTCTATCCTAAATGAGCTATACGTGTTCGCGTATTGCTAGAATGAAAATATATGACCTCATAAAATTATGTGTGCTAGATTTCAGTTTACCTTTATATACACATTTAAAAGACATGCGATAGAGCTCAAGAGCACACGTTGTCCACAAAGAACGCCAACGCCCCGCCGCGGTGGTCTAGTGGCTAAGGCACTCGGCTGCTGACCCGCAGGGCGCGGGTTCGAATCCCGGCTGCGGCGGCTGCATTTCCGATGGAGGCGGAAATGTGGTAGGCCCGTGTGCTCAGATTTGGGTGCACGTTAAAGAACCCCAGGTGGTCTAAATTTCCGGAGCCCTCCACTACGGCGTCTCTCATAATCATAGAGTGGTTTTGGGACGTTAAACCCCACATATCAATCAATCAAATCAAATCAACAAAGAACGCCAACAGTGAACGGCAGTGACGTCATTCGGTCTTTAAACACAACAAAGTATAACACATATAGTCGAACAATCACCAAGAAGCAGCATTTCTAGGTCTCACTATTTTGCACTTCTAACCATTTTAGACGTTTTAGGCTGTCGCAGGCTGAAAGAACACTTTGGCTACTTGGCTGCTTTTTTATTTTCTCAATTTTAACCACATTTTTCATATATGCTGGTGTCACAGCCGCTGATGTTCAAATATACGTAGTGTAAAAATAAGTTGTCCAAGGTTCCCATCTCCTAGAATTTTATTTGGCACTTCCGTTACACAAAAGAAAAGACTTTTATCGACAAGTACTGAAGTGTCCGGTTCTAGAACGCTACGGGGCTGCCACAGAGAAGTTTCTGAAGGACAATTGAAGTTCTTCTTCGAGTAATCCGTAATGGCCTTTTGAGGGGAATACTTCGTTAAGAACAAAGATGTGTTTATCAGCGATCGCCTAGCACTGCTGCTGAGTGACCTGTTGTTGGTCCGGTATGACAAGGAATTAAAAGTGCGCCTCGCAAATGGACGGACTGTGCGGTTCATTAGCTATGTGGATGACTTTTTGATTGTATTCAAAGGATCTGCGTCCTCCGACAGCGGGGAACAAGTGCAGCTCATTCCGAAGTGATTAAATTTAAACTTGATAAGATTTACGCTGACGACTGAATGGCCCACTGATCACCACCTCCAGCTCCTCAACCTTCAGTTGACCCCCACACACTTCTACTGGAAGTACTCGCCCCGCTCAAAAAAGAACATTTTGCCGTTTTCGTCAGCACCTTCAGAAGTCGTCAAAAGAGGTTTATGGTGGACCACGACGATGACGTGACGCGCCGAGACCCTAAGGCACATAGCCCCTAAAGTGGAGCCTGTGTGCAAAACAATTCGTTGCTCTAAACATAATGCTGGTTTGAAAATGGCAGCTCAAGGGGCACATACAGAACGATACTTCCAGCACGAACACGGCAGCAGTTCAATTGGACTCACCTTGCTGGTATAAGGTGAAAATCTCTAAACTTACCAAGGCGCGCGTAGCGGCGTCACCATTGTGCACTATTGGTCCTTATGTATGCTTTTTTTTCGTGGTTTGCCGACCTACATCGGCGAGGACGTTCATTCTTTAACAAAATCGAATGAGTGTACGTGACTGTGGAAGCTATGTGCGGTAATTTTGGCGTGGTGGGTACTATTTGGGTTGTCGTGCTTGCATATGTTTACCCGAGTTTTTAAGGATGGGTTGTTTCTATATAACAGGTGGTTAATAACGGCTCACGGTAGCCCTGACAACCGGAAGACGTGATTAGTTGTCGGAACATGCCGCCGCAAAGGCAGGCTTAATACAGAAGCAAATTTTGAGGAGATTTCTCGGAAAAGAAGTGTTTTCAATTGCGCACATATGCCGTTTTGTCGGGCGAGGAGGACCGAACTGGCAACAAGCGCTTTCCTACTTTCTGGCTCGTGCCCAAGGCGAAGAGTGTACACAAGCTGGGTCTTGGTTGATTGGCGTTGTCGAACAATTTTAGCACGTTTTAGGTCGAAACGAGGATTTTCTTCGCTCTTATTTTGATGCCCGCCAGCTAAAAGCCGACTGGAAACCAGTGCGTCATTTCTAAATGCGGAGCATTTTATAGCCGCACCTATAAACGGCGTTGGTGGTGTCGTCTACACCATCACTGCGCATGCTCCCGTCTCGCGTCTCGTGCCCATGCTCGCGTCTTGCGCCGACTGTCTCGTGCCAACTATGTCACCGAATCATTCTGTACCAGTCGGAAGCACGGTATCCAGAATGCATGTGTCCCGTCCCGTGATTAGGGAAAAGACGGCGTGATCGCGTTGCGCATGCGTTGACGAAAAGTGGGTTTATAAAAGCCTGTTTCTCCAAGGAATAAATAGTTGCGAGTGAGTGCCCGTTTTGCCTATGTGTTTTCTTCGTTAGTGATCATGATTTTGGCGCGAAATCGACTATTGAAGTCAGACAAACACCAACTAGCCCAACAGCCAATTCTACAATATAGACAACACTTCGTGAGAAACAAACAGACGCCTTCATCGCCACGAAATCGAGACTGCGCGCTGACGCACGACAAAGTACGAATCGTAGTCTCTAAGTAGTCTTTGCGGCAGCATACAAGAGAGCGATCGAAAAAGCAAACTTAACGGTTACAGTCCAACACAAAAATCATTGTATCCCCAAAGGATGCCAGCACTTAATTGCTTGCACTGCTATAACGAGTTGAAATATACGCACATTTTTTTTCGGTACAAAGAGTGCCAACAACAAACGACATAGACCACATAAACACGTTCACAACGTCACATATCATATTTGACCCTGAACGCACCGCAACCTTTCAGGGCGTCTCACTAACTAATTTTCTACATAGACTGCATCACCTGAAACAGATCTCAGTGCGCAAGGCGAAAAAAAAAAATCACAGCATATCCACGGAGTGAATGATGATTGGAGGGGCGCAGCGTTCGTCAGTCAGTCTGTTCATTCGTCCTTGCGTCCGCCTATCTGTGTGATCCTTGGTGCATCCGTCCGTTTGTTCATTCGTCTGTCTGTCCGTCCATCTCTTTTTGCGGCTATCCCTCTGTCTGTCCATCCGTCCGTGCGCCCCTCTGTCTGTCCGTCCGTGCGAGTGTCAGTCCGTTCGTCCGTCCATATGTCTAAGAAAACTCCAAGCACAGCCATCTCACATCTTTTCATCGTGTATTCATCATATACAAGTGCCCCCATCCAGCAGACATTGTAAGGACCGCTATTTCGGGTATGTGCCACTGTTGGTTACGTACTGCGAGGGACGCACAAGCCACGCCATAAGGAGCTTCGCCCCTTATGGCGTGGCTTCAAGAAGACTGCAAATGCAACCACACGAGTACCTTCCATACACACGCGGAGCTTCGCACACGCCAGTTAGTAGCCAGAACATGGATGGCGCTGCCCGCTATAGGCAATATGGCGGCGCCCACGTTCTTGTAAAAAAGAGCAGGTTCCCACCTTGCTTTACGTGAAAATTTGTTTTATTTGAGAAATTATTTGAAGTTAAACGCTCGTGTCATGTGTGCGCAGAGTTACGATGTGTTGCACCACGAGGTGATGGCGCCTTCTACTGCGTGCCGCCGGAGTCAGCCCCATGTTTTCGAGAAGCTTTAGCAGTTGCAAGTTAAACAATGTGGTTACTTGTTCGCTGTTTCTGTTAATTATGTTATTTTAGACATTGTCCGTTCTCTCTAGCCCGTGTTCGAGCATTAAAAACTTTGTTATAGGCTGTATTGAGCACTTTAGTGTGAGCGTGATCACGCCACATCATGATAGGTGGGCGATAAACCAGGCCCTACTTGAAAGTGCCACACGCTTAAAATTATGACAGCTTCGCACTAGTGGCATAGCGAAACATACCATATAAAGAGCGGCCACTTGAGCCTTTTCGCGGCCCAGCAAGATAGGCTCCGACCGCCCCGTCACGATGGTCAAGTGGCTAAGGTACTCGGCTGCTGACCCGCAGGTCGCGGGATCGAACCCCGGCTGCGATGGCTGCATTTCCGATGGAGGTGGAAATGTTGTAGGCCCGTGTACTCAGATTTGGGTGCACGTTAAAAAACCCCAGGTGGTCAAAATTTTCGGAGCCCTCCGCTACGGCGTCTCCCATAATCGTATGGTGGTTTTGGGACGTTAAACCCTACAAATCAATCAATAAAATTGGCTCTGACCGACCGCTAGATGGCGTGCCCATGCTCGCTTCCACTCTTCTGTCACGGCATATAACAGCCGCCTCAGGAGGTCAACGAAAACCTAAGTTTGGCATAGAATTTTTGTAATGAAGAACCTTTATTGATTTGTGCAATTTTCCACATCCGCTTTACAACGTGTCCCACTGAGGACGGCTTTACAACGTGTCCCACTGAGGACGTTTAATGCTTTACCACAAAAATCAGAAAAGTCTGAATAGAAAGTGTTGTTTTTCTGCATCTATTTTGCACAAAGGGTACAAATTCATGTGGTTTTGATGTGCTGTAGATGTACTCCTTTCGTGCACGGATGGGTGTGTAGCCTAGTGGTATAAAGACGCTCGTTTTCTGAGCCCAAAGGTACGGATTCAAATCCCAACATCGGAAACAAAAAGTTTCACTATTTTATTTATGCAAAAGACATTATCGGGTCTGATCAGCCACTCCTGGCTAGCCGCAGGGCCCTGCAGGAGTGTCCGCTTTTTAATTATGTTTCTCTATGCTAGTGGCGCCAAGTCTCAAGGTAAAGCGCAGGTGGGTGCGTTTTTCGTGTTTCCGTTTGGTTTTTAAGGACGATAGTCTTTCTTGGGGTACTTCTACAAAAACATTTTTGTCTGTCTGTCTGTACATTTGTCTGTTTGTCCCTTTGTCTGTTTGTCTGTACATTTGTCTGCGTGTAATACAACGGCAACAAGTCTACCATTGTATACACATATAGCTGATATCATGAGTTAAATAAACATTTGGTGGCCAGCGCTTTTTAACCCCTGTCTACGTCGTCATTCTTTCTCGTTTTACACGCTGATACATGTGTTTGTACCTGATTTGCGATTAACGCATGCAACCTACGCATTCTCATGCATTCACCGGCACTCAGCTGGGGTAACTCGAGCGCTCCCTAGGCGGCGAAGTTCGGAATCCGAGCCGGCGCAGGCAGCTTCGTAGACCACCGCCAGCTGGACAGGTCAGGAGTACAATAGGTCGTGCCTGCATGTGGCCCGCTGGCGCTGGTTTCAAGGCTACGGTGTCACTGCGATCGTGCGTTGCGGTTCGCAGTAGGGCAAACGCTATTCTAAAACTCATATGGCGCCCGCTACGCCCGCAACGCCCGCAGCGCTTGCAAACGGTATTCTAAAGCTCCCTATTATTGCTCAAGTTTCAGCGTTCATACTTGTGCGATTGTCAAGTAAAAAGCAATTATTGCGCATATCTGAGACACCATGACAACACGTCAATATTTTGTATGTGTGGCTTTATACTAGAGAAGGGACACATAAGTAATTATAAGGACCGTAGCGTTTATCACGCTGCGCTGACAGTGCAACGCGATGCTAAAAAAATGCAAGTGTTTCCGACGCTTTACTAAGACGACACGGCGGTGGCACCTGCCCGTCACTTTGCGTTCTACACCTTATCGCCTCCGAGACAGGCGCGCATTTTTCTCCGTGGGCGCGCACGCCTTCCTTCGTTTTCGAAGATAACTGTCAGATAGCGCTCGTGTCTAACGTGCCCCAATGTGTTCATTCGCCTTCGCTGCACGAATCGAGACTCTCTAACGCAGCGCTTCCAGAATACAATTCACAGATTTTCTCGCGCAGAGCAGCAAATAAACGTTTTGTTCCCTCTCTTTACACGCAAGACTATCGTCTTTCGACGACATTTGCAGTGAAACATGCAGATACAGGGCCAATTTGTTCTTTCTTAATTCTATTTATACTTGTTTCTTGTATCGCTTTTGTGTACCTGTTTCTTTGTATTTCTTTTCTTATATTAACGCTTGCCACAAGCGACTCGTCGGTGGAATTATTTTGTTGAATTCCTGTAGCGTGCGCGTCCTGCAGGACTGAAATAAAGTTTTTTCATTCCATTCCTGTAGCGTGTATACTCACCTGTAGAGTTTTCTGCAACACCGCACAGACATCGGCGAGCTACAACGGGTTCGCCCTCAAAATTGTATGCTATCATGCAATGACTTGTCTGCGTACTGGTTTGAAGTATATTAACATTTCATCACAAATCAAGTTATGGCCACTTCTACGTTACATTTGCGCAGTCCAGATTACTTTTGTTTGATTCGTGTAAAGTTAACCTCGTTGGAGTTACGATACGCATCACTCCCACTGACGTCACTGATGCGGCCATGTTGTAGTACTAGGACGACGAGAAGCTGCGTTCTTCGTGTCACGTGTATACTGCTAGCGCATCGTGCGAGTGTTCTGTCGTCATTCTAGCTCAAATAGCGATTGCGTCGCGGCCCCTCTTTGCAGTCATATCGAAGCAGCTTAACTGTAACAGTGAAAATGCCTTTTGAAGTCATAAAGGAAGCGAAAAAAAAAACTGCGCGTAACACAGTACAGTGACAGAGACGGATCAAGCGCTGAACTTAGAACCAAGGTTTGTTTCATACGTGGGGGTATATATAGCCCCGCCGCGGTGGTCTAGTGGCTAAGGTACTCGGCTGCTGACCCGCAGGTCGTGGGATCGAATCCCGGCTACGGCGGCTGCATTTCCGATGGAGACGGAAATGTTGTAGGCCCGTGTGCTCAGATTTGGGTGCGTGTTAAAGAACCCCAGGTGGTCGAAATTTCCGGAGCCCTCCACTACAGCGTCTCTCATAATCATATGGTGGTTTTCGGACGTTAAACCCCACATATCAATCAATGGTGGTATATATAGCACACAAAACTTCAAAAGGAGGGAGAGGAGAAGAGTGACGTGAGAGAGTAACTTTTGTATGTTTGTGTGCGCATGAAAAAACTGTGATTACGCAATCATTCACTTGTAATATGCGCAAATTCTCTGGCGAGGAGCGTTATCGAAGGTGAACTGACACACATATCACCTTTCTTGCTAATGCAGAACGCTTCATAAACTTCACGTGCTCGTTGATCTCTGTAGCGTCGAAGTATCTTGAACTGATCAAACAATCTATGACATCCGCAAACGAAGCTATGTGCAGCTGACGTCGTCGTAGCTACCAAGTTGTGACATCAGTACAATGAAAAGCAGACTATGTGCCGTCATGGGCAAGCTATATATATGAACAGCTGTTATTTTATTAACCATGGCTCAGACGCTGACCACCGACACCGCTAAAGTTATTTCACCGTACAATGTGTTACATGTCGTAAATAGGTTCATGGAATGAAATTTAACTAAGCTTACGAGCCGAGTGTGCACTTGCCCCTGCCAATCGTTTTTCGCAAGATTCACCTTTAACTTAGCAGCTTTTGAGAATGCTGCCTTAACAACTAGGCTACCTGTAAGATTCTTTCAATGGGGAAACGTCATTTATCTAGTGGATGCCGCATACTTGTGGGCAAAGTGACCGGGTGAGAAAACTCAGAGAACGTGACGGATGCGCATCATTTTAAAGCAACCACGACGCGTGGACCATTCATTTAGCGCCAGGAATTTTTTTTATTCCGATCATCCTCAAGACTTCTTTGAGAAGAAGGCCTTTGCTGTAGATGGCTGAACAACGCTTTAGTGGCAGTGGTGCTCCCTTTGATGCCACAGTGTAACCACAGTCCTTTTGAGGGACTGTGGTGTGACTGAGTGTTTGCTTTTATGTGAGGTCCAACAGTAACCACAGAATGAGTCATCAATATTTTCATTCTTTTTCCTTGTAGACGTGCCTTTATCCCCAAAACAATAAATAAAGGAGAAATGCAGAGAAGTACTCTACTGGAAAAGGGGGAATAAAAGATGCCCAATACTCACAGGTGACCTAATCCGAAAGGGCACTCTGCAATGCTTATCGCCAAATATTCCTCGATGCATGCACCCGTACAGTACTACTCCATGTATCCGACACTGACAGCTGGAAATGCAAAGAAAACCAGACTAAATAAAACACGGCCACGGGACATTTTTCTTTCTCAATGTGAGTTTTATACATCGGGATTCACTGAGCTAAATATCTGTAACGTTCCCGCTTACGATGTCGACGAAAGCGCTTCGATATTTTCAAATTTTATCACCTTCGTTTAGTTTTCTTCATTTATATTTTATTCATCCTGCTTGGACCTGTGCAAGGTTTGCTGTATTGAATAATGAAACAGTGCTCGGCCAAATCGAGCATTTACGCCCATGGACGGAAAACCTGAGCTGGAAACCGCGTTTATTTTATTCGCCTGTTTCGATAACACAGCTCGCTAAGTTGCGTATTCATGCACTGCTGTCAAGCGCGAAAAACTTCCGAGTGAAACGCTAAACATCAGATTAAGCTAGACGCTAACGTACAGCTACGGCCACATCTGTGTAGTGCTAGCATGCAAGCAGCCTGTTTTCACTCTGTGGGGCGAAACCTTGAGGCAGTATCGGGCTCTGATGTGGTCAGCCTGACAACTAGGACACGAATGCTCCTGATACACCACTTGAGAGCCCGAAACTGTCACAAGGTTTCGCGCCACGGAGCGAAAACTGGCTGCTCGCGTGCTCTACACAGACGTGGCCGCGGCTGTACTTGTGGGGTCTGCAGGGGCACACAAGATCCGATAATAAGTGTATTCAGTCGTCATTAGGGGAAGCAAAAGGCAGTTAGTGTTGAGATCCTCTCAACTACGGACTGTAAAGTTCGTGTTTCATTCGATAGTTACTGAGATAAGACGAAAGATGGCAAAACAGAGATGCGGGGAAGTTCACCAGGTCCATTTACTAACATGCTCTGAGCAGAAGAAAATGATGAGAAAAGGAGAAATATAGAGAGAGGAAGGCAGTGTTACACTAATTTGAGACAAAGCCACCTTCCCGCCTAATTTCGGGAGAGAATACGCGTTAACATGAACTAACCCTGCTTGCCCCAACGTGCAAGTGTACTTACAGCGCTTCAATTCCTGTGGGAATAACCACTTCCTACCGTTAGGTTGTTGCATTAACTTTACTTTGCACCAGTGTCCGCTGTAGACAACGACGTCAGCGTCATTGGAAAAACGTAATATTGCCCTCGCCACTACACGTGCATTAAGAAAGAAAATTTCGACTCTAAGCTCAACTTTACGTTGCATCTTTTTTTACTTCCGCCGTAAGCATAGGTACATGAACAGGCAAGTGCGGCCTTCACTTCCGGAAGCGGCCGCCTCCTATCCAGCTCCTCGATACGGCCGCCCCGAACGATGAAGATAAGAATGAGAGAGAGAGAGAGAGAGAGCAGGCTCCAACATCTCGCCGTCATTCCGCTGCGGGACAGCCGCCGCTCGACTTGGCCGCGCCACTTTTCGGGAGAAAGGGCGGCAGATGGAAGAATCTCCAACTGCGCGCGCGAATGACGACTGGTCCCTTTCCTACTCTCCCGACAGACGAAACTCGAACGGGACGGACTGCGATGCTACTACGGCGTACGACGAGATCTCCTTTCGTCTCTCCCCCTCCCTCTGCACTGGCGGAGCTCGAACTCTCAGAAGCGAAGCATCCCTACTGCGGAAAGAGAGCGATTTCTCCCTCCTCTAACGAACGTTCGTACGGGACGGGGGAGCATCCCTACCGCGGGAATCCGAAGGAGACGGAGTGGTGGGGGGTTCCCGCGCGCCCCGCCCCCGGGCCAGCCCCAGCGACGCGCGCACACGCGCGCGCAGCGAAGCCGCGACTCCGAACCCCGGGCCCGGCACACGTGCCCGCCCGCCTCGAAGTTTCGCCGTCGCCCCGTCTGCTGTTGCTGTGAGTGTCGAGCGCCGATGGAAGCCGCGGGCCACGCCGCTGCCGCACCCGTGGACCTGTCGCGCTCTGGCGCGCCGGCGGGCGCGCCCTGTCTGAACGGCCCGGTTCCCGCGGCCGCGTTAAGCGCGCCCGCACTGCCTGCCGGGCTGACGACGGGCCTGGCCGGTGCCGGACTGAGCCTGCTGCCCAGTCTGTACGGCCGTGCCACCGCGGGAGAATACGGTGTGCCGGCCAGCAGCGCAGGGGACGCGACCGAGTGCCGCCTGGTCGAGTACCGCGGCGAGCGAGTGGCCGCATTCGTGCAGCGAAGCGGCGAGTTGCTTCTGTGCCTGCCACAGGCAAGCGAAATAGCGTCTCGTTATACACCTCACCTTCCCTTACCGGTCTATTGCGCTTGCCACGTGTAGGTTGGAAAACTGGACATGGGCTAGTCAACATCACTGAATTTATTTTTATCCCTTTTTCGGAACAGTGGGAACATAATTCGAAAAACATACTTATAAAGAGGCATAAATCGTCACCCTCATTAATTTTCCGTTTCTTTTTCTATTTTTTTTGAAATCGCCCTGTCTTTATCCACGTACGTGCATGCACCAGTGGTGTACACAGTGTGCCACTGAACCATATGAAAAATGCGGCTGGAGTTCAAATCAAATCAAAAGAAGTCGAAGTTTATTTCCCTTCTGTAATACAGATAGAAAGGATTGTGAAAAAAAGCTGTGTTTTGAAACAGCTTGACTAGCGTCCCGGAAAACGGGGTGATACCAAATTCTCAGTGACGTATCAATAATCAAGAATAATAATAATAAAACGTAAATAATGGGTCTGATTTCAAATTCGCGTGTATTATGTGAGTCTAGCTCTAAAGATCTATAGTCTGTCGGGATGGCTGCATAACATACAGAACGAGAGGAGCCCTTAAATACCGTGAAACCAACATAAAATACCACGAAAAGACACCAGGCGATTCACCGAAGAGTCGGCTGTAAGTATAATAAATAGCAGCCGCTGCAATGAAGGCTTGTTTGCACAATGTTCGAGAGCAAGTGCTATTTTTTTAAAATTATCGAAAGTGTCAACACTATGAGCTGCCTGCAACAAAGAAAGTCACGATTACATAGAAGACTAATGGGTGAATATAGAGCAGTAATCGACCCCAGAGCACAAGTCCAAATCAGCCCCGTGGTTCAATATCAGCCGACTCACCCAAGAGTCGGCTGCAAGGAAGAGTGAGGATGGAAGGAAGGAAAGAAGGAGAAGAAAGTGAACAAGATAGGCATGATTTCACATGAACTGCCCCGTCTAATGGGTACGTCGGGTGCAGTTGCAGCGTCATTCAATAAATCCTGAGATATGATGTATTTGTAGCTTGGCCCATTTTAATATGCACTGTGTGTACTATTTTCCTTGTATTTTTTCTTGGGTTTTTCTTGCAATACCATTGCGTGTGTTTCTGTTTTGTGCATATCGCAATACCGATTCACATGCACGTGGCGGCTGCATTTTTGATGGAGGTGAAAATGCTGGAGGCCCAAGTGCCCAGATTTGGGTGCACGTTAAAGAACCACAGGTGGTCGAAATTTCCAGAACCCTCCACTGCGGCGTCTCTCGTAATCATAGGGTGGTTTCGGGACGCTACGCCCCATATATCAATCAATTTACATGTACGTGGGAGAAGATAGCATTGTAGAGCCTCGATTGAGTGGCTTCTTTTTCTCTTCTCCTCAGTCGTGCATGTCTCCGTGCACGTTCTCTTCTCCAATCGATGCCCGTTACGGACATGGATGCGAGACTTAAATAAAGACTCAAACTCAGATTCAGATTCAGACTCATAGTCAAATGCTTAAATAACGACACGCACTGTCAACTAACTATTAGCATCTCAGGTACGCTTCAGTATGACGTAGTTTTACTTCAACTGTTGAGTCACACTTCACGTCTGCGCAGTGACTCGAATGTGACCTGACGAGTGGACTTCGTAAAAATTGTGTTTTTGTCCCAACGAAGCGAAGTCAGGGGTTAAATAAGAACATATATCTGCGGTTCAACGGCAAAGTGCGGTAATGTGGTGGTGATATGGCACTCGCAATGTCTACTCGGCAGTCTTGATGAAGATAACTTGATACAATGAAAATGTACGTTGCGTTCTGCAATCAATGTTGAATGCATAGTTAGCTTGGAACCCATAATGCACTGCTATTAGTAACCGTAAACAATGTCACGAACAAAATTACAAACTAACAGATAAATGGGCAATACCGCACTTGTTGTTCAAACACTTGTGCTCATTCAGTCTGAAGAGAAATAAAAACAATCTTAAGAACACGCGTTCTACAACTTTAGCATTTGTATAGGTGTTACTTTCTGAGACAAGTTTTCCATCCCTCCGCTTAAGTTTAACTTGTGCTGAAACACATAAATACCATACCATACCAAGAAAATTATTTTATACTCATGTGGTACTGGACAAACAATAATCTAATATACGAGCAGAATGGGGGGAACTCACGCTGAAAAGCCAGGCGAAAAAGTTTGATACGCTACGTCACTCTGTCGAGCCATAGAAGATCGATTGATCGTTCTGCCGATGCTCAATGAGTCGTTGATTCTTACTGCTTATTATTACCGAAATGGTATCGGTGATAAAAACAAATGAATCTAATGAGTTTAGGGAAGAAATCGAACACTACCTTGTTGTGCATGTATGCAACAAATTTCAAGAGAAACTTCACTGGTCTGTCGTTTCCCTTCCCGCGTGAAGGGTAGCAAGTGAACAACACAATGTCTACTTAACTTGGCTGTCTTTATTTCATTATCTCTTCGGCTTGACTGCTTGTCACTTACCAATACAAATATGCTTGCATCGTAACTACAACATAGGTCAGAATGTGATGCGTGTGTCATTGTAGTTTGCGAAGTTCGCTGCCTTCAGTGATCATTCGCAGTCACCTCCGTCTTTTTTTTTTCATATACGCACTGCTCTCTCTTTTCTCCCATTTTCATTGTACCTTATTCTAAATGTAGGGTAGCAAACCGGGCGCTCATCTTGCTGTAGTCACAGGTTTCTCTCTTTTTTTCCTTTCTCGTTTGTTCAATACGGCACTGAGCAAGTGCGGATCTCTGATGACGCGAGAGCTCCTTCACAAGAGAGCTGCACTAAACCATGCCCTACCTTGGTGCAGGCGTTCGAGCTTTTCCTGAAACACTTAGTGGGCGGCCTTCACACCGTATACACCAAGCTCAAGCGGCTCGGCATCAGCCCCATCGTGTGCAACGTGGAGCAGGTGCGCATACTGCGTGGACTGGGCGCAATACAGCCGGGCGTTAACCGCTGCAAGCTGCTCGCGTGCAGGGACTTTGACGCCCTCTACCGTGACTGCACTACCGCCAGGTAAGGCACGCAACATCTTGAAATGCATTCCAACACACGCGCACAGCAAAGAGGGGTTAAGTCCACTAAGTTTTATTAGTATTAGCCATTGGCCGGCCATAATTCATAATAGTCTTGACGCCACGATTGGCTAGCATTGAACCTTATGAACAGTTCCAGATTAGAATATTTTTGTGAATACAGATGCCAATAGTTGTTTTAGAAAAGTCCAGCACGGTGCTATAGTATTCCGGTCTACTCCTGAAGCTCTGAACGGCCCCACAAGCTCTAAACGTGCACCACAGTATTCGTTTGGTATTTAGACTTTGCAATAAATAGAGGCAAATGCTTCTGTTTGAACTGCACGTAACCCTGGATTCTGTGGCTTTGAGCCTCTCCTTCATGGTTGATTTGAGCGTCTGCTACAGCGAAAGAGAGAATTGTTTATTGTGGCTGAAAAGCTGAGACGTCTGCTACAGCAGTTAGTTTTGCAGTTAGTGGCAGACAACGCCCTTTCACCAGTTGCATCGCTCGTTGTTCGGAAAGAACTGGCTGAGACTATTTTGTGCACAGGTACACGGTTTACATTGAAAAGAGAACGCCGTGAGTGGCGTGACTGTCTGTGACGATTTCGTGCAGTCCATTTCACATCAACCGCCCCAGAGCGTAGCGCGACTGCCTAGCTAACCGAGAGATCGCGGAAAGCAGCGTGTGGACGCGTTCCACCACAGCCGACGCACGACAGCACGCACTCCTGTGGCGCCACCCGCAACAGAACTTGTCGTCTCGTCGCTGTTATTCCTCCTCTACGCGCTCTCCTCGCTATAGCCATGTTCCACCCTCGCTCTCTTTCGTCCTCGTTCACTTTTCTGGTTACACCGATGCTGTTCAACGCATGAATCGGCGCCTAAGAGATGCGATGTGAAAAGTTGATGAATGACGATTGCAAGATAGAAGGTGAGTATTTACAGTCCCGTCAGTCGGTGCAATGCTAGAGCTATGCATGTAGTCCTGTGGCTTGTGGGAATGCTATGACTCCTCTTACGACAATAGTTGCACTGTTGGCGTCATGTCAAGGGCCTAACTTAACTTCATCAGTTAGTCACCTATTGTGAAATAGTTCATGTGAGGAAATCATTTTTTGTCGCTCGCGTGCGTATGCTGGGCCAGTACAACACATGTGCTCCAGCGTTTCTGGCACTCGACAGTGATCACAATTGACAACGGTGTCACTGCAGCCGATGATATGTCAACAGCGCCTTGTGAAGGCCACACCAAGATGAATCCGGCGAATTATACTTGTGATTTTACGCTTTAATTGACGAAGCATGCAGAACCTCATTTACTTAAAGGGGCATTTAGAACACCAGCAGTTGCTCTAGCAGTCGCGGCAAAAAGAAAACAGGGCATTACAGTTGTCGTTGCCACTGATCGAACCATAACAACGCACGTGTTACTTTTTGGAGTTGTTTAACTCTAGATACGGTGGCTTTGGTATTAGGTAACAGAGTACGAAATCGTTTAAAAAATGCTTATGTACAATCCAAAACTCCACCTGTAAGAGGTTTTTATAGAATATTTTTCATTAGCTTGAGTTTAGGTGCTCGCCTGAATGCGTTAGCGACCGGTGCGATAATAAGACTATCGCTGAAGTTATAATAATATCAGGGTCTTTATGTGATAAAACCATGGTTACTGCTATCAGGCATGCCTTACAGAATTTGTTGCGACCACCTGTGTAAGGTTATGAATTCTTCAACGAAGGAAGTCAGTCAGGACGAGGAGGGGTGGGGGGTGGGGGGTGGCGCACACTAACATAGCGAGCCAGCTAACAGTTTTCATTGTTGTGGTATCTTCTAGACAAATTTGTTTGCTTATAGTTGCAGTCTCTTGAAGCACTTCACCTGGCTACTTGCTGCTCGCAGCACTTCCCCTTGCTGGATAATACAGAGCAAGCTTGAAAGACTTCATACTTCACATGAAAGTTCAGCTGAAATGGCTAAAGCATCTTGTAGCCGCCGGCAGCCACCACAACGTTGCTTTGTGCGCTCGATTTGTCAGAACTTCGTGTTCTCTAGCGTGAGGAGCGTTGTTGGCCGTGCGTTGGATCACACATAAAAAGTTTAGGCTAGATTGTGCGCGCGTGTGCTTCCGAATGTGCTTTGTTTATCTCTCTTCACTCTCTGCTCTCTATTTTTCATCTCCCCCATCCCCCTCCCATGCGCAGGGTAGCAAACCGGCTGCCTATAGGCTGGTTAACCTCCCCAGCTGCCGTTCTTTCCCTCCTATTTTCATTCCTTCCTTTAGACTAGATGGTCTAAAACATATCCGCGACGTGTAGCTGTCCCGACAAAGATGGCGCGGGACTCGGGATGGTACATGAAAAGTCGGGACAGTCCCACAAAATTTGGGACGGTTGGTAACACAACACCTGTGACATCGCAGTAGGGTCCTAAAGAGGATGGCACCTACGCAGTAGAATCCTGTTGGTTACAAATGTAGTTACAGGACGCTTGTGTGGTTGCGCAGTTTTTTTCTTTTGTAACACAAATGCGATACGTTGCAAATGTAGACACAAATTAACCAACATGTGTGTCTCTGTTTATATGTAAACTCGTCCTGTATTTAATTTGCACTACAAGAAAACCTGCTCAAGGTGTCTTACCGGCAAGCCTTCCCCGCATTCTTTGTGACGTGAAAGGGGATGTCTGAGATTGCAAGAAAATAGTGATTTTTGTAGCTGGCTCGCTTGCCTATGGCGTTCTGCTGTCGACAATGACATTGAAGCAATGATGGCTCCCGGCTGCATTTAATATGAGGAATGTTTTTTCCAACAACAAGGACGGGCTCATAAATTGATGGATGCTGAAGATCAACGTCAGTAAATTAAGCTCAAAAATAAAATTAAAGCAACGGTATATACTAATTAGCTCATCATAAAAGCTTTGTCAGTAGACTTGAACATTTGTTGATTGTAGACAAGTAAACGCTCCGCTTCATTCATCAGTTCTCTGCTATTTCTGATTTAGACGCACTTGAGATTTGGATTCCATGAAACTTGACTTCACGCTTTGCCTTCCAATGCTGACAACGGAGACCATTTCACCTGATAAGTGTCACTATGAAGTGTAGTTCGAGTCATATTGGAAGCTTACATTGTTTTAGTATAGGATATGTCGAATGCGGGATGTGTGTCCTGGCGGGAAGAGTACCAGAGTCTTGGAAGAATGCAAACATAATCTTAATACATAAGAAAGGAGATGATAAGGACTTAAAGAATTGCAGGCCGATCAGCTTGATCTCTGTAGTATACAAGCTATTTACAAAGGTAATTGCTAACAGAATAAAGAAAACATTAAAATTCCATCAACCAAAGGAACAAGCAGGATTTCGAACAGGCTACTCAACAATCGACAACATTCATACCATCAATCAGGTAATAGAGAAATGCTCAGAATATAGCCAAATGCTCAGAATATAGCCAAACACTATACGTAGCCTTTATTGATTACGAGAAGGCGTTTGATTTAGTAGAAATATCAGCAGTCATGCAGACACTGCGGAATCAGGGTGTCGATGAAGCATATATAAACATCCTGAAAGAAATCTACAGGGGATCAACTGCTACCATAGTGCTTCATAAAGAAAGCAACAGAATACCAATCAAGAAGGGTGTAAAGCAAGGGGATACAATCTCCCCAATTTACTGCCTGCTTACAGGACGTTTTCAGAAGCCTAGAATGGGAACAGTAAGGGGTAAGATTTAATGGAGAGTACCTTAGTAACCTGCGCTTTGACGATGGCATTGCATTGCTGAGTAGCTCAGGAGACGAATCGCAACTCATGATTATGGAGATAGACAAGGAGAGGAGAAAGGTGGGTCTTAAAATCAATCTACAGAAAACAAAATTAATGTACAACAACCTCAGAAGAGAGCAGCGCTTCGAGATAGGTAATAATGCACTTCAAGTTGTAAAAGATTATGTCTACCTAGGGTAGGTAATAACCGCGGAGCCGAATCACAAGATTGAAGTAACTAGAAGAATAAGAATGGGGTGGAGCACACTTGGCAAGCACTCTCAAATTATGACAGGTAGATTGCCACTATCCCTCAAGAGGAAGGTATATAACAGCTGTATCTTGCCGGTACTTAACTACGGAGCAGACACCAGGAGATTCACAAAGAGGGTTCAGCTTAAATTGAGGGTGAAAGAAAAATGGTAGGTGTAACCTTAAGAGACAAGAAGAGAGCAGAGTGGACTAGGGAAAAAACGGGGGTTAAGAATATCATAGTTGAAATCAAGAAGAGTAAATGAACATGGGCCGGGCATGTAGCGCGTAGACAGAATAACCGCTGGTCATTAAGGGTAACTAACTGGATTCACAGAGAAGAGAAGCGGGTTAGGGGGAGAAAAAGATTAGGTGGGCAGATGAGATTAAGAAGTTTGCGGGTATAAATTGGCAGCGACAAGCACAGGACCGAGTTAACTGGCACAACATGGGAAAGGCCTTTGTCCTGCAGTGTACGTAGTCAGGCTGATGATGATGATGATGATGATGATGTCGAATACACGTTAACTGCTTTCAAGCACCAGTAAATTTGTCACGCTTCGGAGCCGTGTGCGCTTTGCCCACAAGCTTGTCGCACCCGTTTTGACGTGATAGCGATAAAAAGCTTGCTTCGAAGGAATTCCGGCGTTGATTTATTGATTGATTTGTAGGGTTTAACGTCCCAAAACCACCATATGATTATGAGAGACGCCGTAGTGGAGGGCTCTGGAAATTTTGACCACCTGGGGTTCTTTAACGTGCACCCAAATCTGAGTACACGGGCCTACAACATTTCCGCCTCCACCGGAAATGCAGCCGCCACAGCCGGGATTCGAACCCGCGACCTGCGGTTCAGCAGCCGAGTACCTTAGCCACTAGACCACCATGGCGGGGCGAATTTCGGCGTTGGCGTCGTTGGTTGCGAGTAAAAAATCGTCGTCGTGTTCATGACCATAAAATCAAGAACGATGCAAATAAAGTAAAAAGAAACGAATAACTTAGATTCGAGTGAGAATCGAGCCCAGGCCGTTTTTGTGGCAAACATGTGTTCTACCACATAGCCACAGCATTGCTGGAATATTCTTCGGAAAAAGCAGTATATGAATGTCATGTAGTGGAAGGTGTCTCCTTAACGCATGTCGTATTGCATGGCTGAAGTATATAATCACGCCATGCATCAAAACATGATCACGCAACGAGTGAGTGTGTCAAAGGCCGACTCATTGCAAAGCGCTCAGACATATTTTATTATCTTCAGCTGCAAGGGGGATAAACAACAAGAGGGAAGGCAGGGAGGTTAACCAGGCACATGCCCGGTTTGCTACCCTACGCTGGGGGAATAGGAAGGAGGCATAAAGATGAGAGAGATAGAGGAAAGAAAATAGAAAGAGAGAGAGAGAGAGAGAAAGAGAGAGAAAAGGAGGATTGTCAGTCAATCGGTCAGCTGCAAAAGCACAATCAAAGTTAGGAGTGTGGCAGCTTGGGCTAGTTGGTATGGCATCACGATAGTTATAGCGCGAGAACAAAACGACGACACAGAGACAAGAAGGACGTTAGGAGCTCCGTAAGAATTTGCACGTTGCCTTATGGACGCGCAGCGGGTCTTCGATGATTCGCAAAAGGAATAATTATGACGTAGTGGGCACTTACCATCTGTTCTGCTGTAAGCATTTTAGGATAGTTTATAACGGCCAATGTTACACGCACAGTCGTTCGCTTCCTTGTGACATGGTAGAGGCACGCGCGGACAGCCGTATAAGGGCAGCCTTTGGAAAGGCGATGGTCGCGGGATCCGATTACAGTATCGCCTTCCACTTTTGAAGGCGAAGCTCGAACGCCGTCCAAGTTTTCGCAAACTTCCGGACGTCTTTAGGTAAGTACAGTGCTAACAGCTCACAAAATTTCTCAGATCTAAAAGCGCTTGCTCGGTGTTTTTTTGCATCTGCCACTCACGGTAGCTTCATAGATTTGAGACAATTTACAGCGCAGCAGGCAATCATGAAATACGCTCAAGTAAAAAAAAATTGTGTATATTGTACCTTCCTCAATTTCAACCACCACAGTTAAACCGGGACCCACGCACAATTTTTTTAAACGATGCCAGTCGTTGAAATGAAATATTGGCTTGGAACTCTTCTCCTGTTATGGCAAGTGACAATACGACTACACTTCAATACCGGCCTATATGCTAACTGATCCTTCAATGAGGTATACATGAATGTGCAAGAAAACTTTTGTATTTACTAGGCTTTTCGAATGGCTATGCGAGCTTTTATTTTTTTTTTTCATCTGCAGATGTTTAAGTGCGTGAGACTTATGACAGCGATAAGATTATTGGTGAGACTACCATTTCGATTATGATCAATCGTGTGACACGTCTAAGTTTTCAAAATACATCATCATGGGGCATGGTAGAAGCTTGTATTCACTAAACACTATCGCAAGTTTGAAGTGCGATTTTGAAACGGCTCAGCGACTTTCTAGTTATCAAGTCTAGCGCTTTCATGATGACCGGGGGCACCCAACACTAGGGCATTATGGTGAAGCTTTTATATATAAGGGAAGGTTTCTGAACCCGCCCCTTCTTTTTCGATAAACGTGTTTCCTATTAATGGAGGCACGGCATTTTCTCCTGTAAGATCTATATCATAATTTTACGACTGAATAATTCTTATTGTTGTGATGCTTCGGTGAAAAATAAATCGACAAAATGGTGCACAATAGCGTCTGCTGTCGGGATAGTTGGGGCATAGCTGGGAAGAAATTCGTAGGCGCAAACCAGGAACATGTATGAACATAAAACATGGCTAAACGTTAAAAAGATGAACGAATGTGGAACTTAGTCGTCCATGTTCTCGGTGTGCACCAACTAACTCCTTTTCGGAATTTATGCACTTCAGTCACGACCTGCAGTCGATAAACTCTTATTTTGATAGTTCGCACAAGTCTCAGACTACTCGTTATTTGCCTCAGTTATCGTTTCGTTATCACGACGATTGGTAACATGAATAAAAGGTGCCTTAACACTGCAGCTTCTCATCATTTTTTATTAATATGTCACAAATTAAAGATACAACGCCATCATCTGGTTCTACTGGATGCTAAAGCATTCGGCAAGGCGTTCGAGCCCTACATGCAGACTGAGAAAGGTGAAGCGTGAAAGTACTACTCTTGTACGAAGCATGGGTTGAAGACAAATAGCAGCAAAAGGAATGGTTGAGTTAGTTGGCTTGGGTTCATATTGCAACATCGCACTGATAAATCACGAAGGAATCGTGTTATTTAGTCTTACTTCTTGATTCAACTTTGGGCTGTTCTAACATGAAGGCCAATAGGACAAGGCCTTTTGGCAGCTCCGTACGACGAGGTCGCTTGCGCTCTATAAATATTTGAACAAGGACACCGTAAGCGATAACAAACGATGAGCGAGCCAGTATGCTCTTACGCGGCCAGCAGTTGAAGTTGAAGTTGAAGTTGAAATTTATTTCACCACAACGATACACCGTGATTTACACGAACAAGAAACAATTGTGGCATGGAAGTAGGAAAAAAGCTGTTCTATAGCAGCTTGACTAGCCCCACCTCCCATTTATACCCAAAGTTGTACAAAACATGGGGGTCCTCTACAGAATCGGGTAAACACGGCAGCCTCGAACCACGAGGTGGAACGGGAGGCGGCTTTGCTCAACCACAACCTCACCGATCAACTGTGGGCATTCCGGCATGCCCAGGAAGCCGCCCGTGTCCAAGGACTTAAAACCGCCCCCTAAAGGCTGGGGTGCTTGCTGCCCGTGCTGCTAAATATTGCCAGACATTTCCAATAAAGTTTTTACTCACTCACTCCGTCGAAACTCTAAAGTGTTTCGTAAGAGCTTCCTTGAGCTAAATACGACGGATGAATGAAATGGTACATAAACTCACGCGAACTACGCCATGGATGATCTCCCATAGTGACCTCACAATTTGACTTCAATATAACGCCGCAGATCAGACAAATTGATGATGTTATCAGATGACATCGTCGTTGATTAAAGGTTCAGAAAGATTCATATGCCAGGAATAATGCTGTTGACGTAAACGTAAATTGCCGCGTGTTTATCACGCTGTGGTTCGTTACGTCTTGAAAGAAGCCTAGTCCTCCAATGTACGCCTTAATGCACTGCAAAGTGTGCAGCAGGCTTTAATTAGCCTTGAAGTTTTAAAAATGTTATCGCAATCGTGACGCTTGTATTTCGGCAACGTGTTTATGCTTCGGGAAAGACGTGCCGAACGAACTGTGATCATATAGACACAAGGTAGAGTTCACCCGATACTAACTAGAGAGAACTATGACATTGTGATTGTTCAGCCACCATGTGAATTGTTGGTAGTACATAAATTCACCTAGTCTTCGTCGTGCATGCGGCTTCGAACGAACTTACAGTTTTGTTCATTGTGTATTTTTTTCCTTGTTTCAGATTAAAAAAACAGATTGTTGTGAACTTTATGAGTTAATGTGAACTGCAGAGCCAAACGAATGATAAGGTGGTGAAATGGAAATGCTGAACTTTTGTTGGATTTCGTCATGAAACAACGCGGCTGAAATTTCGTCATGATTTCGTCATGAAACAACGGAGCCACACGGGGACGAAAAGACGAAGCTATGAAAAATTCATGTGCTACATATCATTCACGTTTATGGCTAGACCACCACGTGTTTCAGCTCCCGTAGACACTAGCGTATATAAGAAAACTCTGAGACACAAAGTCGGTCGACCCTGCAAATGTGTCGAATGCGCATCAGTATCCGTCACGGCGTATCCGACCCCTTTGCGCAATAACGTGGCCGCGATGTCAGTTCTAAACGTTCCGTTTTTCTTTTCTGCAGCCACGGCAGCAAACGTATGCCCGAAAAAAAAAAAGAGTCGATTGGAACATTGCTGTATATAGCCGCTGTAGTTATCTGGATGACGAGATCGTTTCGTTTCGACAGCATTTGTTCACGCAACGTATGAGGAAAATAGGAGATATAGAGGGTGAAAAGAGCGACTGAAGAGAGGTGTTGGGTGAACAAGACGCATTCGATTAGCGGCTTGGCAATTAGTGGTGCGGTGACAGCGTTGGTTGCCGCGTAGAACACAAAGAATGTGGTTCCCAACCACGGCGCTCTTACAATGCTTTCCCATCAGCGGGACGCGCTCTTGTCGAGAGACCGCACGTGTTGTAACGCGCCTAAAAGAAAGAAACAGTGAGAGCAAGCCTGAAGCTTAATAGACGGGGTGCTCGTCTAGTTTTGTTAGCAGAGCAGCAGCATTATATTGTTATGGGGCTAAAGTTATGAAAGAAGAATCGTTTGTCAGTGAACTGTCATTCGGCACTCTGTCACCGCAATAACAACAGGGACTTGTTTCGGTGTTAGACCCAACTAAATGTAAATAACAGACAATTAAGGCAATAAAAGTACAGCGGACATCATTTATTATATTTACATGCAGTGCAATAATTATTAAAACACCAAGCAGAATTTGTTTAACACGTTGTTGAATATGTTGAATATGTGAAGTGGAATACGTTGAACAAACAGGGGGCACGTGTCAAAGACAAGCTGGCCACCGTCTAGACAGGAAGACCCATCTTCATCAAAGGTGCCTTGTCATCCTTCACGTGTCAGCTTCAAGGGAGTTAGTATTGACATCGTGTGCAGTGGTGGCGTGTGTCATGGTTGGAAATCACTGTCTGGAGAAAAAAGAAGCTATAAAACGGAGATGTTCAGCCATTGCCCCGTTTCGAGCAAGGTTGCAATCACGCTCGGCGTAGGTACTCTTCTATATGACTACTTTTTGTGCTTTATCTGTAATTATCTGTTTCCTTTTTGTAGGGCTTCAGTAAACGTGGTGCGTTAAGTCCCACGTCCCAGGTGACGCAAAGTGCTTGCGATGGTCTGCTTTGTTTCCGCCAAGCCGAAACCACAGCTTTCTTTAGTTATGTGTCATTGTTTCAAACCAACTTGTCTGGATTCATCTAACTTGACAAGACTGTCCGCTCATGGAGTTGAAACCGACGATTCACTTTTCAGGCGTTTATGCCTCGTCGCCTTGCGAAACGTGTCTTTATGTGAAAGCCGATTTGTAAATAACCAGTCTGTGATCAGCAGTTCAGTTCATCTGTCAACGTCAACAGGACATGTTTCCTGAAATGCTGCCTTCTTGGCTTCCTCACTTAGTTCTTGAATATTCGATGATGACGTTCATTCAACAAGCTATCTTTACGCAGTATCTCGCAGACAGCGAAAACAGAAGGAACAAGAAGAGCAAAGCAATGAATAAACAGCATTAAATTTGAATTTGTTTAACATTCAAACCTTTACACTGAGACAAAAATTTCTTATGAGCAAACGCTCTTAATTCAGTTACTGGATGACAAAAGTCGTCATGAATACCTTCCTGTTTATCACCTTTGATCTGCTTAAGAGCACGTTCCGGAAATAAACTACCGTATCTTGACTTGCTTGTCGCAATAATTTACTGCATTTGTGGAACTTTTCTATAATAATAATAATAATAATAATAATAATAATAATAATAATAATAATAATAATAATAATAATAATAATAATAATAATAATAATAATAATAATAATAATAATAATAATAATGTAAATGCTGGGGCTTAACCTTCCAAAACAACGATGTGATTACGACGGATGCTGTAGCGGAGGGCTCCGGAAATTTCGACCACTTGGATTTTATAACGTGCACCCAAATTCAAGTAAACAGGCTTCAAGCAATTTCGCCTCCATCGAATATGCGGCCTGGATTTGATCCCTGCGACCCTCGGGTCAGCAATGGAGCGCCATAACCACTAGAACATGCCGGTCGGTCTGCAGAATTTTAACGAGATTTGAGGTTTCATTCGCGACAGGTGCGTACATTTAGATTAATAAGTGCGCTTAGATTTATATGCAATGCGAAAATTTTTCGCAGTACATCCCAACGACATCCCTTATATCTCCCAATTCACTTTCAATTATTTAAATATGTTTTTAATTGCACAGACAAATGAGCTACACTGAGATAGTGACAAGTTTATAATCTAGTAACTCCAATATTATTGACGATGAAGTATCAATCACTGTTTCGAGAAGTCAACTTCTGAAGTTGACTGACATCATCGGGACTTTTGAACATAAGTATTTCCCGCAGTCAAAAGTTTATATATATATTTATTTCCCTGTCACGTTGTGTCATCGTTGACCGCGGTCTTCAAATGATCAGTCAAAATTAAAAAAAAAAAAACTCGCGGTGGCAGATCTGAGCACGCGGTACAAGCCAAAACATCCTCCCCGCGAGGCAATGAAAGATGCTACCTCACATCACCAAAGCTCTTTAGAAATTGACTAATGAGAATGGAGACGGGCGCAATTTAGCCGCGGACAATTTATAACTCGCCGCTCTCCGGATCCTCTCCAGAGAAGTGGGTGCCGCTACCATCCTTTATTCCTTATTAATGTATTTCTTTCTTATCCTTATTCCTATCTGTCCCCCATCATCCTTCGTCGCCGGCTGTCTTTTCAAGTCGGCTTTTTTCTCAAGTCAGAGCCGGACAACACCGAAAAGTGAAAAGCGTGGCGGCTGCCTGTGAGCTTTCACCTATACGCTCCTAGCAGAGAGTACACGAAGACGACGAGCAATTCTCGTTTTAATCGGATGGCGAACCAGAGTGGGCGGAAGGGAAAATATACCGGCAGCTCGGCACCCAAGGGTAAAAATTAGGCTCGAGAAAGCAACGAAGTAAATAAAAGTTTCAAATGAAAGCAAAAGTCGGAGAAAGGCTCTACAACTCGGTAGGAGGACAATTATGAGAAGGAAGAGCGACAATTCTTTTTTTTCCTTTTATCCTCCCTCTCTCTCTCTCTTTTTTACGCGCTTTTGCCACGGAGAGGATGAATTCGCCACGCCCTATTCCGCACATTTCCCCCTTATAAATGCCTTCGCCGCTCCCGCTTTTTTTTTTAAACTCGACGACTGAAGGAAACTGGAGTTCGGTGTGTGGGCCCTCATAAAGAGCGCGACAAAGGCGATGCACGGGAGGCCCTATGTGCCACCCGTAGTGCCGGCCGTGGTAGCGCGACACGCGGCACGACAGCACGAATAAAACGATCCGATCATTAGAGAGGGGGGCGCCCTAATGAGACGGCTCCTCCGAGTAGGCCAGATCAAACAGCCGTCGCGCATACCCCTCGAAAGGATTCAAACAAGAAACAGCCAAAGGAGAGCCGGGCAAAGGGGGAAGTAGCGCGACGCTGATGAACGTGCCCAATGAGTGGCGAAGGCTGAGGAGAAATCTTGCACTAGATTGCGAGTTCTAACCAGATCACTTCAAGCTGTGCGACAATGAAACCATGGCGGCAGCGCGATATTCACAACAGTAAGACTTTTTTTTTTTTGGCAGGCTAGTTGGTTCATATCAATGAACGGGTATCGTACCGCGCAAGCACGAAGGAAGGAAGCAGAAGAAGACGGGAAAGAGTTCTGACTGCGCATTGTCATGCCTTTTTATGTTTCAATGCTGCGTTCTTTCCTGTTGTTTTCTGGTTCCTTCTTCTATGATTGTACAATACGCAACCCGTTCGATTCACAGCATTTCACCATTCTACCTCCCTCTTACCCTCTTCACACTACCTCGCCGTATCCAGACTTTCTTTCGTAAGTGCTTTTTTTTCATTGGCTTAATTAGCTGGTCGCATAACATAATGATATGACCAGCACTGAATGTAGCTGGAATTTAGTCATATGAGCACGTTTTTGACTCTTTTTTGTGAAAATGAATACGTGTTCGAAAAAATGGCTCTTGCACTGGAACTCGTCGCAAGAAATAAGAACAATCAGCCAATGCTTAAGGCAGGCACGTATCTTTAACAAATTTCAGTGAACTATGACGCTAAAACAATAGATGATCAAATAATTTCTTTGTGTAATACACACCCATCCCTAATTAAACTGGATAATGTAACCACATGTATTTATTGTTAAAAAACAAGTTAAACTACTTTTGACGTCTTCTACAAATGTATAAGCCTTCAATGATTTAAAATAAAATGCATATGTTTACCTTTTGCTTTGTATTCTACGTACATTTACTTTCTTTATTACCAGATCACTTAACATTCAACCCTTTACCTTGAAACAAAAATTCTCATGAGCAAACGCTGCTACTTCAGTTACTGGCTAATAGTTTGTACAAACTATTACATTTACTGGAAATGGTTTTTACGAACTATTTACTTATGTCCATGTCAAAGGGTTTCTTTTATTTCATTCTCATTTGCCTATGGCTTAATGAGGAGTTAATTACTTCTATAATTTGACATGTTTTCCCTGCTTTTGTTTGTTCCTGCTGTCCGACATGTAAGTCCAGGGTAAAGGCCTCGTCAGGAGACATACGAGTAACATTTTGCCTTACCTGGTGGATGTATTCTTTGTGTATATATTGGCATCGTCTGTTAAAGAGTTTCTTGATTCAAAAAAGAAAAGCCCCGGCTGATAGCGCTGCTTAACAGCCATTCCCTGGCCACTTTGTATATTCAGGCACTGAATTTGGACCTCCAAGGTAGTACCGGTGGCAGATTTCTGCTGTGCGTTTTTGAACAATTATATAATGCGCAGCGTGCGCGTTATCTAAAAGCGCACTGGTGGGTATCTGTGTCCAACCAGAGTCTTCTGCAAGATAAAAAACTGGGCTAGTTGGTGAAGATTCAATATGGCTTACAGCGCAAAACACTTGGACATTCTTGGCAGAATTGCAGGATTTTTGGCAGGATTGCGTTCACGTGACAAAGCTTTGATGCGCTGTGTATATTTTGATCGAGTGAAAGGGCTGGCTCAGTCACGAAGTGTTCTGCTCATATGTTATATACGTTCATGCTTTTCAGTAAAAATTTAAGCTTAAAGTCAGTGCTGTACCGTGTCCTCTTCAAGTCTATGTCCGGGTGTTTCGTGCTGTAAGCCGCACTGAACAGAGTCGTCTGTCTCTCGTTGCCCATTAGCAGTGATTGGCATGTTCCAGCAGTAAACACCGCTTCATCACTGCGTGCTTAGCGCCTCCCCAGGTTTCTCTCCAGTGCAGCACCACGATGAGTGCCATCGTCAACGCCGCCGCCAGTGTAAGCGTTAGCGTCAGCTGCTTCGCAACTACACGTGGTTCTTTAAGGAAGATGGTGTAATTTTTCAGACAACTTTAGCTGCATTGGTGCTTTAAAGATGTTACTGCTTGACACACGATCAAACGTGGTTGACGTAGCCTTAGTGTGCCCTATATAAGCTGCATCCAACCACTGTAAGATGTGGGTGGCCCTGGGCGGAAACCGGGAAATGTTTGAAGAAGCATGTGGCCTTAAGTAAGTGGTTTGAAAAATGATATTGCCCTTCCCATATTGTTAGTTTGTAAAGTAGAGACGAGAGTGAGTGGACACAGGTGACTATGAACACGCAACTATACCGTATATTGCAGTTCGCGACCGGGTCGACCACCCAAGCGTTCCGGCATCCTGCTGGGCCTGGCGAGCGCCGCGCAGCACCACCAGGCGGCATCAGCGATGCCCGTCTTGCAGGCCATCAAGAAGTTGCGGCCGGACGGTGACTTTGCGTCCACCTACGCCAACGGAGAGGGCACCTACGGTGAGAAAGAGAGAGAAAGATTGCGTGACTAGCGTCACACTTGTTCTTCGCTCAATTTTCTGCCGATGCTTGAATCTACATCCTGTTTTTCACGATGCATGGCGTGGGAACGGGGCTTTTAGACAATTTATTCATTTATTGAATACTGCAGACCAAGAACTGGTCCAAGGAGGACAGGTACAAGAAGCAAGATATAAATAGAAAAACATATTTGATAACATAAGAATATATCGCGAGAAATGGAATAAAAACTCGCACTAACAGAACGCCTGAAAGTTTACAGGTCAAAATATTACATGAAATAGCAACAGAGCACAAATTAACAGTGCCTATTTTAGATCTAAACAACCGAAAGTTGGCTGGGATCAGTCAGCCAGTTCCACTCTGACACAGTACGCGGAAAAAATAAAAACTTAAATGCGTTGGTTTTGGCAAAATACGCGGTTACCGATCACATTTACCGATCAAGTGCCAAGCAAATCATTGTCTTGAGAGACATTTTGTTCTGCATGTGCTGTGTTACTACTGTGGTTAAGGTACTCGTTTATTTCTGACACGACAGTCACGGGATCGAGTCCGAGCCACGGCGGCCGCCTTTTTGATGACGGCGAAATTCGTTAGGCCCGCGTGTGGTTAGATTTAGGTGCGCGTTGAAAAAACCGCAGGTAGTCCAAATTTCCGGAGCCATATATTACTACGTTCCTCATAATCAGATCATGCAGGGTTTTGGAGGTTGCTACACCCGAACAATTATTGCTTAATTAAAAAAATGGGGTGAAGGAAACAGACGTGAGGCAGAGATAAGAAAATGTTTGAACCTTATCGCGTAAGGAAAGACGGGTGATAGGTTTGTAACTATACTCCGTTGCAAGCTCTCACCAACAAAGAATTCGTATATCTTGATATAACTCCATACATTAAACAATTTAAATAGATGAGGCAATCGTTAGTCCATTAGTTAAATAAAGAAACGTATATTTTGACAGAAAGATGTTAGTGGTGAATAGAGGAGGTGGTGTGATGGTGAATATTTGCTCTGTTGCGCCGGTTTCTGCGGATCACTTGACTTGTATGTTTCTCCGCAAGCAAATCGTTAAGCGCCGTATCCTGTCTGTTTCATTTGCTTTGTCCTACGTTATTTTTTTAGCAAATTACTTATGCTTTCGGTCACAAATTACTGCCGATCAGTTCAAGTCTTCGCTGTGCTATAAAAATTAAACAACAAAAAGAAACGATAGACGTAATCTCTTTCGCTCCTTATTTTATAATCTCTAGAGTAGTTAACTTATTCATGTTGTTCACGATGACAATCAAAACCCCGCAAAGCAGACAGACCACGAAACCGGAATTTTCTACCACAAATTAATTGTTCTGTTTAACTTATGTGATTAACTATCAATTATAAAAAAGAGGCTTAAGTGGACGTAGGTGAAAGTCCGACTGTTTAGAGTTAAACTTACATCACTTGTATTACCTGACCGTATTCACCCTGCTATTCTGTATCACTTTGCGCTACTCTATTCGTCCCTCGTTAGTCTGTTGCCGCCAGCCACGCAATATATACTCTGTTGAAATACGAGTCACAAGCTGTCGCTGTCTTACTCGGATACAACCGACCATTATATTTCTTTTGTACTACACGTTTTTGTTGGTATTTTCTATTTCCACTACTTCCTTTCCTTCACGTAATAGTTAGACCAGTAGAAATACAGTTTAACTGCGTTTTGAGCAGGTTCGTAGCTTTGGCGCAATCATATTTTGTTAATAGGACAACTTTATGAAAAACTGACATTAGTGGTTTAACGTCCCAAAACCACCAAATGATTATGAGAGACGATCTTTATAAATAACTAAGTTTTCTTAGTTATTTATAAAGATCGTCTCTTATTTATAAAGATCATGAACAAAGATTCGAGCGAGTTGAAATTCGACATCACGCTCCAGAAAGACTGTGATGAACCATTACCTCCACGCAAATAGTGATGCTTGCTATGGTGACGATAAAGTAGACAGGCCACGTGTAGGGGAGCGAAGATAAGCTAGCAGATTGACATAAAGTTACATATCACCTGAGTGAGCTTGTCGAACACTGTAGTCATACTGCAGTACATAGAATTAAAGTTAATTACATCACCTTGTAGCACTTTAAATGTCAATAGGCACCATGCCAACAGACGCCTGTCGTGTACAGCCTCGGCCACGTCTGCGCGGAGCGTGTGAGAAGCTAGATTTTGGTGGTCTAGTGGCTAAGGTACTCGGCTGCTGACCCGGAGGTCGCGGGTTCGAATCCCGGCTGCGGCGGCTGCATTTCCGATGAAGGTGGAAATGTTGTAGGCCCGTGTGCTCAGATTTGGGTGCACGTTAAAGAACCCCAGGTGGTCGAAATTCCCGGAGCCCTCCACTACGGCGTCTCTCATAATCAAATGGTGGTTTTGTGACGTTAAACCCCACATATCAATCGAAGCTGAACTTTGTCCCACGGGGCGACACCTTGAGGCAATTTCGGATTCTGACACGGCAAGCCTGACTACTAGGCAGGCTGATGTAGTACTTCTGACGTAGTTTGTCAGGAGGATGCATGCTCCGGACATACTACTTCAGAGCCCGAAACTGCCTCGATGTGTCAACCCCGCAGAGCAAGAACCGGCTGCTCACGTACTTTACACAGACGTGACCGAGGCATTACATGCTTATCTGCACAAGGGAAGGGAATCGAAGGCATAAAGGCGGTAGAAGCCGGATGCCAGCAAGAGAGAGAGAAATACTGAGATGGTGGTATGTATGCATGTCAAACCGTAATGGCTTTCATGTGATCCACTTCACAGTTTATAAATTAAGCTGAAGTCCTCGAAGAACATGGACGAAAATTTCAAAATTCGATTTGGCTGCGGAGGAGTATAGGCATAGTTCCAAGTACTTTCGTGAGATCTGGCGTTACTTGGGAAGTTGAGCATATTTTACTGTGAAGACAAGTCCTTTCTTATTTGCAGTCTAACATCTAACACAGAAGGAGTTGCTTATACCGAGCGCTACGTAGACACGCATTCATGTCCCTTGATTTATTTTTGTCCGTGCATTTTTTACGACGCTGATAAACGCTTTACATTTCAAATGTGGTCCCAGACGACTCAGTAGACAAGACCACGCTGCTGCTGAACTGCCTGCGGCAGCAGATGGCCGACCCATTGGGACGCGGCCAGGTCCAGCCTGGTGTACAGTCGCTGATGGCCAATGGGAGACCAGAGAGCGTGGGAAGCCGCAACGATGCCTCGTCGACGCCATCGCTCGAGCACCAGCGGACCGTACCGTTGTCGCACAAAACGTGAGTGCATTCCACGGGACCTTTGTCACTGAGTGAATGCACGTGGGTGAATGCCCTTAAAAACGTCCAGTTGATAAGGATACTTTAACAGTAGTCATGGTTTCTTTTGTGGCGTAAGTTATTGGCCCGAAACAACAGCCAATCTGGTGGTGCAGTTGTCCGCCCTTCAATAATGCATGTTGCTGGGCCAGTCAGTCATACAGTGCAGATTTGGGCGCACGTTAAAGAACCCCAGGTGGTCGAAATTTCCGGAGCCCTCCACTACGGCGTCTCTCATAATCATGTGGTGGTTTTGGGACGTTAAACCCCACATATCAATCAATCAATCAATCAATCAATCAATCAATCGGTCATACAGTGACATCACTAAACAAGGTCCTGTTCAAAGGTAGCACGAACAAACTCGTTCACTTCCTCGTTCGTGTTTACTTCGCGCAATACATTCTTTAGTGGTGTCTGGCCCCGCTGCGGTTGGGTGTCCGTCGCAGCTGCCAGACACATTGAGAGAAATAAAGCAGGATTTGAGGTGGGTTTAAGCCGGGTCTTTCTGCTTGGCCAGCAAGTTTTCTACCACAGAGCCATGCCACTTTTTTATTGCAGACTTTGACATCTGAAGTCACTGGTTACACGCATGATACGCGCAACTTCTTTAAACTTTTTGTGATAAAGATCTTATACCAGCTCTATTTACAGTGAGTAAGGGAAGTAAATAAACCCCTGTTAAAAAGAGAGGTGGGATTTTGGCTGGGTGTAGAGGGAGGATGGGAGGCAGCCCTTGCAAGTGTGCTTCCTGGAGACTTATCTTTCAAACATCATACAATTGAATTGCTTGATTGTTAAGTATAATGCATTCAACTTAATTTGACGCCTCCTTATTTCGTAGTGTGCCTCTGCATTCAATACTCCTCAGCTATGTGAGAGTATTAAAATTGCCTCTGCCGCTTCACCGGTTTGAGAGAATACTCAATATAACGATTCATTTACGTGAGCTGAAAACCCATGCTCTTTATTTGATAAATGAGTTCAGTGTTTATGCAGATGAGCATAACCCCCTGTAACGAGATTAGAAGCTTCTTAACAGCGCCTCCCCCCCTTCCCTCCCTACAGTGATGTTCCGTACTACGCCGAGGGATTCCCATTCAAAGACGTGAAAACTCCCTATATCGGGGATTTTTCCCTGCAAACGTTGACAAAATTCCCAGCGTATTTCCGTGCGCAACAGTACTGATTTCTGCTCCCATCCACGCACACACGTATTATATTTACACGTGTCTCACGTACTGGCGACTTTTGAAATCATGACTTGTCCCTCCACTGTCGCACAACAAAAGCATGACTTTATTAATTCATACACTGTTAGCACACTGTGAATTGTTGGCTTCAAGTTTAACACCAATTGTGAACTAGAAATCACTCCACGTAAATATCAGAAACAAATCTCAAAGGCTGTGCTTGCATGGTGCATGCGCTAGAACCAATCAGAGCAGATGAAGGCCCACTGTGACCGCTAATTATCGGTCGTAATTGGAGAATTTAGCCATTTCTGGAATTCCCTGAAATATCACAAAGATTTCCTTTTCCCTTTGGCTCAAAATTACAGGTGAAAATTGTCTGAAAAAGGACAAATTCCCTACACGGAACATCACTCCCTATTATGTCAATGTAAAGGGCTTACCTTACGCCCCCTCCGAGTCGCAGCGCCCCTCTTCCTTTTATGTCAATGTGTGGGGCTGACTGCTTTCTCCTCTTACGTGACTAGAGAAAGGGTGCCGCCCCCCCCCCTCCCCAATGCACATGCCTATGCTATTTTGCTATGACCGCTGGCACAACCTGAAGGAGGAGCACTCGCTTTTCTCCAAACACCACATTTGTAATGGCGCTCCGCACACATTTTCTGAACCTGTTGATCTGACACAGCGCGTGTGTTTTGCAGTACGTGCACGGAAGCTTGGAAGAACCTAATTTACGAGGAAAGCTGTTCAAGGTTTGCTATAGAAGTGCATTGTAAATGCGTGTTGTACCGATAGTTATACATATGCTTAATAATTATTCCCAATACGAAACGAAGAAGAAAGAAAGCAGAGTTAGTTCCTATTGTTCCACATTCGATAATATACAAAACAAGCATATCATTTTGTGCGAACGCTATACTGAATGAGGACACTGCTTGAGTTACTTGGCGGAAAAACAAACAATCACGACCGATTCTAATTATGTAATTCGTATACATACAAAATCCTTTCCGGCTATTTCACCTGTGAGCAAAAAAAATGTTTTACCCAACCAAGAAAACGATGCAACTTCGGTTGCATTCGATGCATTGTTCACTCTTGGCTTCACACGAAAAATGTGAGAGCAACAGAGGAATGAGATGTCCATACCAGGCGTCGTTCGTCGAAGTAGGGCTATTTGCGCACAAAAATAACTGTATTGTAGCCGGCATAGGCAAAAACAAGTATTTATGAACACGACAAAACATTCGCATGAAAAAAAAAATTAAATACTCTTGTCCAGACCAAGTTATATTTGCGAGTCAGCGGGTAAGCATCGGTCGATATTCTTTAGTTATTGCGTCACAAAGCGAAATTCGCAGTGTTGTACGCTTCGGTAGGCTTTTCCATATGCCCTCATCGGCGAAGAAAAGTTTTCTGTCGTTGAAAGAGTCAAACTATAATCACAGCGGTTTGAAAACGTCGTTCTGCATGCCTTTATATGCCATTTCAATAGAAAAGAAATAAATCTCTCTCCTCAAGGCGACTCATTCGGTGGCTGACTGGTGAACTTCAAGATAATCGTTCCCAACAACCTCGCATGGCCTTAGCGTCAATTTGTAGTGCTGGTTTTATAATATCTCCCAATAACATAGACCGTATAGCGGGCATAATTACTCGAATAAATTACTAGTAGTGCGTGTTTCTTACTCGGAACTATTCAATTGAAGAACGCACATTGAAAATTTTGCATCCATTGAAATGTAAAACAAGCGTTTTTCATCCTTTGAAATGTGGCCACCGCCGTCGGGACTTGATCCCTTGACCTTCATATGAGGACTTGAGCATCACAGCTACTAGACCACCAACGTCACGCGCGTCACCTTAACGTGACGCGCGTGGCGTCACGTTAAGGTGACGTGAAGTTAGGCGTATTCATCCACGTCATTTTTTTTCTTTCACACCTGTGTATGGACAGTGCTGCGGGACCACCAGAGCTTGTCATGGACGACAGCTGCTACATGGCCGTGGATCAAGGACGCGCCGAGGCCAAGACCCCCAGCGGGGATGCTCGAAGTGAGTGAGTTTTGCAGTGTCTGTAGGAAGTTGGGTTCATTAAGTCAGCTAGTTGTACGATCGCTCTCAACTGAAAAAAAAAAATGTCGCCGAGGATCGCGATACTGCCTAATCCAAATTCTGAGTGGATTTGTTTGAGTGTCACTCAATGTTAAGAAATAACTGGCCGAAATTATTTTGTGGTTTGCATTAGGAAGAGAACACCGCCAGCAGCGTGACTCACATGTACAATTATCGTGCAGCCTATTTAGCATCAACCACCGGAGATGAAGCATGGCACGCCGCTCTTGCTAGCAGAGATGCCACGAAAGGCAGCGTTGGGGCGCGTTCTACTACAGCCTCCGCAGACAGGCGTGGTGCGCTTTATTTCTATATACCATATTGGTGGACGCCCTCACTGCACGTCTTAATGATGACGTCATCGGCGACCACACGACGGGGTGCCCTACTGTGGCGCCATGGGTGGCACTGCCCCGCAACCTGTCATCTCGCCACTGAGGCTCCTTCCTCGCGCTCTAGCAGAAACAGTTGGACGAGTTGTACTTTTTCTGCAGCAAAGAGGATTTACAATATGGCTGCACTTTGTGATTTTTTCAAACATGTCCTTGCACTTTCCTCACTATCGCCATATTTCACTCTCCACTGCGCATCGCATTCGCTTTCTTTCGTCCTCGTTTACTCTGCTGCTCAACGCAGGAACGGGAGCCTAATACCTGCTCTATAAAACGTTATTCCCCACTGATAAGACGGGAACAAACAGCGCTATAGACACACGACGGTGATAGAAAGATAGACAGGATGCTGAACTAAATACCACTAGCTTCTGCTGGGAAATATACAGAAGTTTCGCGCAAGACCAACATAAACACAGCATCTGCGCAGAGACAGCAAATAAGTCATATCTACGTATGTCTAGCGCTGTTTGTTCCAACATCCTATAACCAACCAGCCCAGTTTGGTACACTCCTCCATTAACCATCCACCAAAGGGCAGGATGTATCTACAAACACTTAGTTGGGTCCCACTGAACTGAAGTGGTGCATCGGCAGTGACATTGCATAAGCGATCCAGGAAAGACGAGTTAAAACACGCGAAAAACTAATCTTGCATCAAGCAGGTGGAGGCAATTGCTCAAGACAGGCTGATATACAATGTAATCAAGCTCTCAAAGCTTACTACGTCATGATAGTTTGGCATGCAGTGGTGAGGTGAATGCCGTTTGCGATCTTTACTCGCACGCTGAGGTGAAATAACGTGTCCCGTGTCTCAGCAGGCTACGCATACGAGGCGGCTGCCCAGCACGCAAACTTGCCGACGCAAGACCGCGGGACCACGAGCGATGGATCTGGAAGAACTGGGCCGCAAGGGGACGACAGTCCGGATGAAGGTACATTCGAAAACTCCTATAGGAATTTCGACAGCAGAATTGTCACGGTCTAGGTTTGCCGTATGCCATAGATCAAAAATTATCGTCATTGTGAACCGTCGCACGCTCAGTGACCCCTCAGACATTCTGTACAGATGGTTTACAAGAATAGCGGAAGCTCCCGCTTTCTGTTTTTGCAGTTGCTTGCTACGGGCAGTTATATCTCAATTATAGTGATCTCCAATTAGCCGTGTCTTCAGTGAAGTACATGTAACAAACGGCCGCAGTGCAACATAAAGAACTACGCTGGCTTTCGCTTCCCATTCTCGTTTGCAGTTTTGTTGAACCTTTGCGTTTAACTTGCACCTGCTTAGTGTAGCTGCGTCCTGAGGATAAGGAGCAGTGCCAAATGCCAAACTTTCTTTTTAATGTCTCATCTGATGTGCTAGTTCTTTATAAAACGTTGATGTTATAGTTACGTTCGTTCACTTGCTCATTCATTCATTCAATTCATTCATTCATTTCTGTCATAATTTGAGAAATTTCGCGCTGCCGGCCTTCGTTACCCTAACTTTCCGTGCAAGCAAAGTCGATCTGATACCGACTCTCGACATTCATGCATCACGTGACAGGTGAATCAAGCAAGGGCAGCTACTGCCGCGATGAGCTGATTGGCCCCGGCGAGGGGGCCGCTACTCCGCCAATCACGGGATTCCCGGAGTCGCTGCAGGAGGCCGCTCTACTGCGCGCGTACGACGTGTACTCAATGGAAGCCCTGCTGAGGAACATCCAGGCGCTGCTGCGCGTGGCCGCCGACGGCGCCAGGCACCACGAGAGACAGGTGTCCCTAGAAAAAGGTGCGCTCTTCCCTGGATTCCTGCCCTCTGTTTCTGCTGGCGCACCACGTCTAAAGTTCGAGTATGAACCAACAACTGCGAGAAAGTTCTGTGCACCCTCTCTTCCACGAGCTGCAGCCAGCGCGGGAGGGGTGGGGAGGTAGAAAGTAGTAGCCTAACATATTGCCCTCCACCGCCATTTTGAAGAGCTAAAATGAAATCCGACAGCTAGTTCAATCAGGACCTCTCTCGGTGTAGTTGTGAATGTTGCGCGGAGTACAAATCTATATTTCCACACGTTCTCTTTATATAGTTTATTTCACTAATACA
The DNA here is from genome assembly GCA_013436015.1 of Rhipicephalus annulatus. Classification (NCBI taxonomy): domain Eukaryota; kingdom Metazoa; phylum Arthropoda; class Arachnida; order Ixodida; family Ixodidae; genus Rhipicephalus; species Rhipicephalus annulatus. Next base: position 1,284,427 of record WOVY01009576.1, on the reverse strand, counting down.
ACATTACACGAAAGACTACGAGGGTCATTTGGTGCTTCACACTCTATCAATGAATCGATTCATTCTGCTATCGCTTCACCCACCTTGCAACACCCTGAGATCAATGCTCCACAATTACAGTACCTTTCCTGTAAAGCGTGCACTGTTGCAACATTATGCTTTTGACAACAAAGCCATCTTTACAGGCGCTAATAGGCACAATTTGGGGCAATGTTATAGAGTTATTTCATTATTATAATAGTACATACATTACTTTAAGCGTCACTTCATGATTTATACTCAGTCAAGCAACCAATTAGTTTTTCTTTCTTTTGACTTGTCTTGCAGTGCTCTGAGAATGCTTCTTAACAGCCCGCGGCGATGAGCGGCCCTCTCAGAGAGGGAGTGAAAGGGGATGGATAGACTTCAAGAATCTATTTGTTTCTTTTCACTAAATCACTTCAGCAATTTGAATAAAGGAGAAAAAGTCACATTTCAGCATCATCTGCAAATGAAAACGTACGTCACACCAACAATACTCCACAGACTCGACCTGGATTTCTCCCCCCACTTTCTGCACTGTGGCCTTAAGGACTATAATTTTGAACGTATGGTCTCGTTCTGCCACTTTAACTCGGGGCCAGAGCTGCCAGACAAGACCTCCTGGGAGACTGCCACGCGCAGTACGGAACTGAACAACCAACTGCTGACCGTCCACAGGGCCCGGGACATCGCCGAGAGGCTCCACCTCCAGGCACCATCCTGAGTGGAGCCACCTGGCTGGGCTAGCGGGGTCTCTGATCATGTCCACTCTTTGTCACTTTTGGACAAAAATAAACTTCACTCACTCACTCACTCACTCACACACTCACTCACTCACTCACTCACTCACTCACAACGTCTTGCCTGTAAAGCGTGCATCACCGCAGTAATACACTTAAAACAACAAAGCATCCTTTACAGGCGCCAATAGGCACTATTGGGGGCAATGTTAGAGTGTTTACATGGATAACAAATATAGTGACTAAATAATGCGGTCCAAAATCAAGTTCTCTTTTGTGAATTGTATATACAGCCGAGCTTGGGATGGAAATTCTACGTGAACGTGAGTTGCGAGAAAAGGTGGAGAAGCAACTCGCTGAGGAACAGAAGTTTCGAGGTGAGCTGGACGATTTCACATTTTAACGTTACGTTATCAATTAAAAAACTGTTCTCAATATTGAGTATGAACGAGCAAGCTAGTGTGTATATGTGTTTGGGATTATTTACACATGCGTGCTCGTGAACGCCAGTGAGTCATCAGTTTCCTCTCCTTTCTTTTTTGTTTATTTGGCTACAATTAACTCAGGTTGATTGCCATACTATTCGCTAGGATACGCGAAATCATAATTACATTTAGGTCAAATAAAGACAGTGTTAATCTCGTAAGAAAATATGACCTGTATTAGCCAGAACCATGCGGTATATACACGGTTTATTATAATTCAGCTAATGCATGGCAACATTGCCCAACACTTTTCGATAGCAAGACAAAAATATTAATAATTTAACCCTAACTCCTACATTACCAATTACAAGCCAGCGCAAGCTTGCGCCATTAAAATGCTTGTAGAGTGAGACTCAATATGCAAGAACGTTCACTAATCGCGTAAAATCATGTCAGGACACGCTTCCACATGTATAAACTCTATTGGGGATTGCTTAGGAGGACCGCTACCACTTGAAAACCCTATGAAAGACGTCACAAAGCTTGCGCAAGATCCTAGTAATACAACCCGTGCACATTGCCGACTTTTCCGCCATAGTGCTGTACCAGCGGCGCCTGCGGAGGGAGCGGCGGTCACGACGCAAGGTTCAGGAGCAGCTCCAAAACGAGATAAAGCGCCGGCTCAAGGCCGAGGAAAGCCTGCGCGACTCTTCGACCGACAACGTGCGCTTTGTGGCTGGTCAGTAGGTACATTTTGTCCTTGCGGCGCTTTAGACTGTCTGCGATATATCTGTCTGTCGATGTTCTGTCTGCGATATATCGCTTTATTGCTCAGAAAGAAATTCTCTGATTTGTTGCTGATGTCACAGTTGCGGTTTTCATGCTACGATTATCAATACTAGCGTGTAAACGTCGTTTCATATCTGTTGAATAAAGTGCTGGTCAATGTTTAATAAAATCAAAATGTACTTTATTTTATTCGCTTCACGCTCTTTTTTTTCGTGTTTGATTCATGTATATACACTTATAATACCATATTAATTGACATCAGAATCAGATTTTGTCAAATTTATGCCATTTATCGTTCTTCTAATGCCACTTTGCACATTCAATACTGAGGCACTCAGAACAAAAGATAGAGCATTTTACGAGACCGTTATAAATTTTTATGAGATTTTGGCCAGACGTACTCTGCTGAAATGTAGGAGTTACTATCCCAATAGCTTAATACAATATTAATTAAAAGAATGCAGAGAAGCATCATGCATTGCTCCTTGCTCTGTTGTTATTAGAAAAATACATTGAAGTGCTTTCTCGTTTTTTACAATATTCGCACAGAGTCAATGGAATCAAAGGACGGTTCAGACCCAGAATTCAGACTTGACGCCGAACAAAAGATGCATGGTAAGCAAATGTCTCCAGAGCTTCCTCTTTCTCGACGCTTGTACAACAAACACCATATTCGAATACGTAAAGGGTGCCCATATAAGCTGGAATAATTCACCAAAGATTACGAGAAGGCGTTTGATTCAGTAGAAATACCAGCCGTCATGCAGACACTGCGGAATCAGGGCGTAGATGAAGTATATATAAACATTCTGGAAGAAATCTACAGGGGATAAACTGCTACCATCATCATCATCATCATCATCATCAGCCTGACTACGCCCACTGCAGGACAAAGGCCTCTCCCATGTTCCGCCAGTTAACCCGGTCCTGTGCTTGCTGCTGCCAATTTATACCCGCAAACTTCTTAATCTCATCTGCCCACCTAACCTTCTGTCTCCCCCTAACCCGCTTCCCTTCTCTGGGAATCCAGTCAGTTACCCTTAATGACCACTGCTACTGCTACCATAGTGCTTCATAAAGAAAGCAACAGAATTCCAATCAAGAAGGGTGTAAGGCAGGGGGACACAATCTCCCCAATGCTCTTTACTGCGTGCTTACAGGAGGTTTTCAGAAGCCTAGAAGGGGAACAGTTAGGAATAAGAGTTAATAGAGAGTACCTTAGTAACCTGCGCTTCGCCGATGACATTGCATTGCTGAGTAACTCAGGGGACGAATTGCAACTCATGATTACGGATTTAGACAAAGAGAGCAGAAAGGTGGGTCTTAAAATTAATCTGCAGAAAACGAAAGTAATGTACAACAACCTCGGAAAAGAGCAGCGCCTCGAGATAGGTAATAGTGCACTTGAAGTTGTAAAAGACTATGTCTACATAGGGCAGGTAATAACCGTAGAGCCGAACCACGAGATTGAAGTAACTAGAAGAATCAGAATGGGGTGGAGCACATTCGGCAAGCACTCTCAAATTATGACAGGTATATTGCCACTATCCCTCAAGAGGAAGGTATATAACAGCTGTATCTTGCCGGTACTTAGCTACGGAGCAGAAACCTGGAGACTTACAAAGAGGGTTAAGCTTAAATTGAGGACGACGCAGCGAGCAATGGAAAGAAAAATGGTAGGTGTAACCTTAAGAGACAAGAAGAGAGCAGAGTGGATTAGGGGACAAACGGGGGCTAAGGATATCATAGTTGAAATAAAGAAGAGGAAATGGACATGGGCCGGGCATGTAGCGCGTAGACAGGATAACCGCTGGTCGTTAAGGGTAACTGACTGGATTCCCAGAGAAGGCAAGCGGGTTAGGGGGAGACAGAAGGTTAGGTGGGCAGATGAGATTAAGAAGTTTGCGGGTATAAATTGGCAGCAGCAAGCACAGGACCGGGTTAACTGGCGGAACATGGGAAAGGTCTTTGCCCTGCAGTGGACGTAGTCAGGCTGATGATGATGATGATGATGATTATGATGATGATGATGAATTCACGAACCTTTTCCAAATACAGTAACCAAAGTTTATACCGCATGTTGCGTGGAAAACATATTATAAAATTATAGGGCAATCATACAGTGCTCGAATTCAACATCAGCTCGGCAATCGCTAAGGCGGTCCTGTGTGGAACGACGCGTCTCTGAACACCCGCGTAAAACGTTTTCTGTCCTATTCAGAGGTGCACCATCGGCATACGTTTTATACGCTGCTGCGTTCATCAACGTTGATATGTGTGATGGGTAAATGAAAGCGCTTACGACAAGGCCAGAAGAGCAGGCATCCGCACAGTGTCATGCATAGACATCGCCGAAAGATGAGAACGAGGCTTCACACGCTCCATTTAGCCAAAGTACACCCAACAGTTGTTTGCGTTCCTATATTTGGGAAATGGTCTATTATCTAGATTTGTGGGAGAACGTAATCAAGTGAATGTTCGAGCCAGTAGTTGGTACGTGAACTTGTACAGTCACCATCGAGGTTAGAAACATTGCAGGCTAATAAAGAGGAAATTGACATTTGTTGTAGGACCAACATCCCGTAATATTTTGCTGTTGGGTGTACGCTTGTCCGGTCTTGAATGGGTAGGACACCGCCTCGAGTGCTTGTATGAAGTCTTACCTTCGTGAATATTTTTATAACGGATTCCATTTTCCTCGCATCTTTCACGTCTTTCTCATAACCATTTTTCTGTTTTTTTTTGCATGCTATCCGTCATGTAATCCACCTTCTCCTCTTCCTAATTATCTTGATTCATCTATTTTAAAGTTTTCTTCGGAAAGATTTTCTTCTTTTCCTCGCTATAAACTCCTTCCCACCATTCTTGATTTCCTTCGTTCTCATTTCTTTCTCGCATCATCTACTCGACTTCCTTATATCTCTGTCTGCTCTTGAAAGCGGTAGTCTATCTTGGGATAGTTGAACACAGATATTTGGTCTGTCTGTAGATCTGTCTGCCTGTCGCACACTTCAGCCACCCGGTCAAAGTTAAAGCATTTTCTCAACGCCCAGCTATATTGAACTTGTGGCTGCGTTCATACCTGTGATCATAGTCAATTAAAAAGACAAATATTACGCATATCTGAGGCGCATCATCAATACATACGTATTTGGTCATCTGTTTCCTTACTAGAAAACACGTAGACACGTAGTTATAAGGACACTAGTGTTTCTTAGGCAGCGCTCAAAACGCGACTTTGCACGAAAAGGCCCGCTGCCGACGATTTGGTACAGCCACTTGGCATGTCCTGTGTTCTGCACAAGCTCGTATTTCTCCGACGTCACTGCTAGATGGCGTCCATATTTCACGCATATCCATATATCTCACGTAGATCAGACCAGAACTCGTGTATACGGCTGGCAGAAAACTATCGTTTTTCGACGGCATTTGCAGCGAAGAACGCAGATCCAGGGCCACTTTTTCGCATTCGCGTAATCCAATCGGTACTGCATCCATAGTCACTTGCTGTGCAATCAGCCGTTCGTATCTGTATTCCATACAATCGTGTGTGTCTCGCCCGATTTCAGATTGCGCCATGTCTGTCTACGCTCCGGAGCCACCACGGTGCAGCAGCCCCGGGAGGTAGTGCGGTCGCGACGTCGAGCGGTTCTCGCCGCTGGACGGCGTTGGTGGCGCCTCCTCGTCCGCTTGAAAGCGGCACCGACGCCGCTTACTTCCGGGGTCGGCTAGGAACGACGCCTCGCGGAAGGCAACTAAACTTCGTTATACATAGCGATCGAGTTCGGAGCCAAGAGGAGCTGCTACAGTGACGAGTGTGCAAGCACGTCTGCCGTCGTTGTACGCCAGGAAGAACGGCAAGTCCTCGCTTCTGTTTCTTCGTAGATTGGAAATAAAACATGATTAACCTTCGCTGCAGAATCAGATATTCTCAAGTCTTTACTGGTATTATTGTGTCGCTGGTATGCAAGGTTTTTTTTTCTGAGCCATCTGGCCGCTTAGCGCGTGACAATGGCTCAGTGGGCTGTGCCAAACATATGAATTTCATGATTGTCAGCATTGTTTAGTTCTGCAATAACACAATAGCACAAGCGTGGATAGAGCTACGCGTTAACTATATCGAAGGCCGTGTTCCTAGCACTTTGGGGTGAAGACAAGCTAGAGCGCACACCTCTTATGCTCTGTCACCTTCAGTATATCATATAAACCGTGCTGAATGACACTTTACGTATACAGTCAAACTTATTTGACACTCCTCTTTGCTGTGTATAACGCCGCTTCAGTCCGTGCCTCGTTTGTATACTGTAGGTACTTACGGAATGAAACGCGGTCAGAAATTGAAACACAACACCCACGTGACGTTAGCACTCAAGAGAATCACATCTTGTCGATGCTAATGTGATCAGGTACGCAATCATCGTAAACATTTGAGTGTATCTGCCTTACGAGCCAGTGCTGTCCTCAGTACAAAAGGAGATAGGTGGGCTCCTCTATCTCTGCTTTGGCCCCATTTGTCGCCCCCGCTCGCGCTCTTTTGCCTATACGTGTAAAACACCACGCACCGGGGATGTTATCGATTAGGACATTACACAGAACATGGCGGCCAGTGGCGCAACGGGGGGGGGGATGTTTTGAATGCGGTAATTATGATAGCGCTTCAGAATATTGTTTCTACAGCCCATTTTTGTTCGCCCGTAGAAACTTTCAGCTGGTAGATGGCCTGCTTTGCAGGCCATGATGCACAGATGAAGGCGTGGTAAGGCTAGTTCCCACTCTTATCAATATCTCCTCTCGGGGGGAGCAGTGATTTTTTCTTTAAGCTGACGTCGAAAATGACTGCGTTGGAACAGAGAAGCCAAACACCAAACAACGTATATTGAAATACAAAGAAGATGCGTACCAGCGAGGAAGAAAAATTTTGTATTTTGTATTTGTATTGTGTATTTCAGTAAGCATGTACCAACTATCTCAACAAAAAGCTTTATTACCAAGAAATGTGCTTCGTTTTGCCCTTACTTATCAAGTTTGACTCAAGTATGCCGTCCAGTGCCCTTATTCATGAGTGATAAGTCCATCTTCGATTCAATATGTATTCTCCACGATTAGGTCTGCGATAGACAAACGACTTCATTTACACTTCTTTTTTGTTTTAACCAGCCGTAATGGGCAATATACCGTAACGTAGTGTAAAACTTGAGTTGCGTTTTCTTTTTAATGCGGCTCTTCTTAGTTACAGTCATTGTAAACTTTATGTACCACGGGAAAATACTCAGTTTAAACTTAATTGTCACGTCGATATATTATATCATTTTTTTTTTAAATTCGGCCCGGATAAGTCAAGATATTAAGAGCGCAACATAGCGAAAAGCCGCTGTCACTAAAAGCGACAAGCAACCCGTTCAGCATAAACTGAGACGAGACTTTTGTTTTTTTTCCTAGTATTTTCTTAATATATAATCTAAGGCTACTTTGAGTTGTTAATTGTGATTTTAGACTCATCATTACAATAGGTTAATGAAGTTAAAAAAAGTTACCTGCTGGGCGAGTTAGTGCGTTGACATAGAAACCATCGCGAGAACGCAACGAAGCACGACACACGGAAAAAAGACAGGCGAGGACAGGCGCAAACTACCAACTGGCTTTATTCACGGAAGAACCACACTTTTATACATCCACACCCTGCGCCTGTCTTCGTCTGTCTCTTTCTGTGTGTCATGTTCTGTTGCACTCTCACCATGGTTTCCGTGGTTAATGATGATTTAAGGTACCCTGGAAGCCTTGTTGTACTATCTAGATGCGAAAGAAATCGGGGTAACCTGAATTCGCCTTAACAACAAGGAAGTAGCAAAGCAAAAAAAAAAATACTTGACATTTTTAGTCGAAACTCTCGTTGAAAAACTTGCAAGTTGTCAGTTGTGTGTACGTGACAAAAGACCTGCCTCTCGCGATCTAAAGACATTCCGCTGCGGCGCCCGAATTTACGCCTCAATTCACTTTATTATACGAAAACAGCCCCCGCCCTACGGCAAGTGGCGCCGAAAACGAAACGAAGCGACAATAAAGAGGGCTGTTCGTACGTGCCCAGCAACTCGCCTACGCCGCCGAGTCGTTCTTCTACAGCCGCTGTCGAGCATCCTTCAGAGCTAAGGCGGAGCCACGGGCGAGAAAGAGAGCGCGCAACAGAGGTAAACTTCTCGACAAAGATGTCGTCGTATTTAATCAACGCTATGCCCGAGCAAGAACACCAAACGGAGGTTCCCCGAAACAAAACAACATCGCGTTCTCCTCTGCCGACAGGAGAAAGTACAGCGGTCCGGAATTAAGAGAAAGCGGCGGCGGCGTGATGCCGTCGAAACTCGAGCGCGCGGCTTGGAGATCAAAGGGGACTGTCAGGCCTTTTTCTCCCGCACTGCAACCACCGTCGAGTTGTTGTTCGTCGCGAGGAAAAAAAAAGCTAAGCGCACCCGAGGAGGTGTGCCGCTGCTAGCATAGCCAGCCACTTGCCGACTCGTTGCTAATTGCATTGCTCGCTGCCGCCCACTGTCGCAACTCGAATAAACTAACTCGCCGTCGTTCCTTCTCGGTTATCGTTCGGTTCACATGTATAATGATAGCGCAGGGGAAGAGGAGGAGAGGCGGGGGAGAAGATGATCGGACGCGAGTCGGAGAGTCACACCGTGCTCGACGCATTAAACGCGGAGCGGCAAGCGGAACGGGACGGGGCGAGGAAAATCCAATTGGCCGAGACGAGTCGTCGTTGTAATTGTGAGACGGGGCGATGATCCCGATTCAAACTGACGTGTCGGCGGCTCTCTTTTGAGTCGACCTCGCCGATGGGATTAGCGCGAGGCCGGTGTCTGCTGCTTCGACTCCGGTTACAAATGGGAGAGGGCAGCAATTAGCCCGGCTTAAGGGAGTCGGAGAACTCACTCCTTCTACAATTGACACACTCTCCCCACTCGACCTCATCCGATTGCCCGTGGGAAACTTTTCTCTCTCCCTTCCTACGCACTCCTCGGCAGCGGGCAATCGAATTATTGGCCTCCCAAATGAAGTCGGCGCGCGCGCGGAAAGCGACTGCGACTGGCAGTGCTCCAGAACCGCCCGCCGAAGTACACGCAGAGGGGTGAAAGTCGTACAGTACAGCGTAGTCGTTCACATTGAGACGCTGCGCGACGCTGTTGCGTTCTCTCTCTTTCTCTCCCCTCCCGTGGGTAGCTCATTGAAATGCTGATACGAAGAGACAAGACGCGTGGCGGCAGCATACTCGGCTCGAGCTGACGTTTGACGAGATCGGCTTTAATCCCTATCAGAGATGGGAATATTACTCCAAAAAGCAATTAAATTAGGCACTATTTACTTTTCCAACATTTCGCGATGTGTAAATAAATTACAGCTGACCGAAGGTAATAATAATACAATACTGTTACTCTTCAAAATTACAATGAAATCACTTTAAAGTTACAAAGGAAAAGTTCTTCATCTGTGCATTAACTCACGTACAATTAATGTACCACCCATATGAGTTGAACTATTGCACATATTTGTCAGTTCAACATGCTTGAGGCTTGTCGATCTTATTTACTTGTCTTTGTTGTATTTCTTTTTTTATTGGCCAATGTCTTACTCCCTAACGGAAGCGGACGTACGATATTTAAGAGAAAAGTAATTGCAAAAGCAATGAGTAATTTTCTCAGAATCGCTCGCCTAAAATATTTCATCGCGTCACAGAAATGGAAGCCCACAAAATTAAGTCATTAAATTACTCATTAAAGCAAAAGAAATTCCTATTGCCATAATTTTATTACTGTCAAGACTGGTTCATACAGATAAATTTGCTACTTTCGCGAAAGTTAAGTTATAATCCCACTGCGATTTATTTCACGTCTCCTAAAACGAACGAACGAGCAAAATGGAGGGGAAAAAAGAAGTATGTGCCTACACACGACAGTTCTGTATCGCGCAACAACATATGCGTTATTGCGTCAGGTACGTGCAATCACCTTACTGGATTTGTGCAAATACTGCTCTAATTTTTCAAGTATATCTTGAAATTAATGGTGCCTTCTTCGCAAAACCAACAATGTGACGAGACCGCCATGCTTTCAGAAACAGGACCACGAGGCGACGTTCCTGCCATTCTCTGCTATATATTCTCTGAGCCCCCACGAGAGGTCCTTACCTTCAAACGTTCGTATCACCTGCACTGCAGCGTCCTGCCCTTTGGTCTACTACCCCCTTTACATCCTTCGCCCCAGTGACAAGCATTCTGACGAGTTTCACCAAACAGCAGTTAGAATGTTCATTACTCCACAACCGGTTAGCGTCGTACCTCCAAGCTTCGAAGTGCTCTTTGAAGTAATAGTTTAGTTTTTCCTTTGTTCTATCACAATCATTAACCGCGTTTTGAATGGTCTCGCAGGCGAGAAAACGGGTGAAATCGCACGCGAATTAAGCATACACGTATAGGGGTAAAAGAACAGCTTCGACGAAGGGAGACGTCACGATGGGTAAGTTCAAATGAACCACCGAAAAACGCTTTCCTTTTGTCACTGTAGCGCGTGCTCCTAGGGCACGCATGAAGGAAAACAGTGTCAAACGGTCCAGGAAAGGCAAACAACTAATTACTACGCTTAATCAGGTCTCCCAGGAAGACGACAGCAAGACCCGTTCTATGCCCTTCCCAACCCCCTTCCAAACATCGCAAACATCGCGCGCAAAATAATCCTATAGTCCGGCCTCTCCTGCATCAACTCTCCGCAACCCTGCGAAGCGGAGGTGCAGGAACTGGTACGGTTGCGCGAAATTGCGCGCGCCAAGGAAGACCCACGGAGCAGCAGGACACGACCGGGGAGCTGGCGATAAACACGATCACCACGACAATGCGTCGAGTGCCTAGCAAGATCAACAACAGCGAAAAAGCAAATAAGGGAAGGTACAAGAAGAGAGGAGGGTGTATGTGTGTGTGTGTATCGCCTCCAAAAACGACTCCTTTTGTCACCCTCGCCACCAACCGGCAGCTGAAAGTGACACCCGGAGATTTTAATGAAGCCGCCCGGCCAGAGAACACCGTCAGACACAAAGGGAGGATAGATCCTCTTAATTTTTCCACCCATTGTTTTCTACCTCGTCGATGATTCGATACACGCACGCACGCACAACAGCTATAATAGCTGCCGCTCGCCAGGGCACACCGTGGCCGAAGCGCGCGTTTCGTGCGTCGTCCCGCAAAACAAAGGGACTTTTTTCTTTACGGCGGGACACTCGTGCATTTCCTTTTGTGACGTGCCACAACTCCCACTCCATCCCCTACACACTGTGTACGTACGCCGCCGCTGCCACTTCATACACACACGGCCTCTCGTTTCCCGTCCACTCTCTTCTTTTTTTCCGTCACCCATCCAATCTCTGGAACGCCACGCGCCCGTGAACACAAGCAGCGGAGGAAAAGACGGCAAGTGCATTCTCACTTCGCCCTTCTTTGTCTCAATAATTGGGAATTAAAATACCCCCCGATCGGAGCTGACGATACTCACACACTTCTTGCTTTTGTCGTCTGCCACTGCTCGCCCGTGGCGCTGCGAGCGCTGTCGGCATTACCAGAGGCACGTTTGTACATGTATTACGCGGTGTAACGCTGTATAACGGTATCAAATTTCCTTCTTTTGTTGCAAACGCCCGTACACACGCACGTCCGAGAGACGGAGAAAAGGAGTGCGACGAAGGAGATTGTATGTGTTTACCGCTCACGCGTCGAAGAGGCGCCGCCATTATTATTAGCGCTATTATTCGTCCTCTCGCCGCCAGAACGGATCTTTTTGCTTGATTCTTTTTTTTTACCCCCTGCCACAGCCTCTACCGAGCATTCGCTGCTAAAGCGGCGGCGGGAGGATTCACTGTCGATGAGAAGACGAAGACGACGTACCACAAGTGGAGGCGATGGTGTATATCGCGGCAAAAATATAAATAATCGACCCACGTCATCCTGCCACCATTTCTCTTTCCTATATAGCGCGCATGCTGTGGCAGACTGCGTCACGTGCTTTCGTCGCCAGCAGAAATAATTAACTAACAGCGTAATTAGTTTTGGCGACCGGCTGCCGCGAGCGTTTGTGCCTCTCTTCCATAAACGAACGAGCAAGCGGAGCGGGGAGATGCGGCGCTAAGACAAAGAAAAAACAAAAATACTTACCGCGTGCCACTTTTGCGATCGTCGTCGTTGCTTTAAGCGTCCGCAGCGTTCGAGTGGCATTAGGTTGCAGTATATATCTGCTCCACTCCGGGAGAGAGTTGACGTCGGTTATGAGAGAATGAGTTTATTTATTTTTTAAAGAGAAAACAACTCTTCAACCTGCCTTGCGAGTGAGTGGCGCATCGCGCACTGACACGGACGACAGAAACAACAAAGGCAGCAGCTCAGCTTGTTAAACGTAGACTTTGTTGGCGCGCCTTCGGATTCACTGGCTACAGAAAAGGCCGGCATAGAAAGCGTCGTTCTTCACTATATCATCGCTGTACAGCACGCGCGAAGCCCAGGCAAGCGGGGGGAGGAGCTGTGCGACGCTTGTCGGAAGCCTTTAATGAGCTGATACGCCGTCTTTTCGAGACGGGCGCGCGTCTCGCGCAGGTGAAACATTTTGTCTCCGCGCGCGCTCCGCCTCTACACTCCGGTAGTGGAGAAAAAGTGTGGATGCACGTGCATACATCCACACGCGTTCACAAACACACGCGTTCCTTTTTATGGTTACGCGCTCTCGGCGCAAAAGGGGGTCGTGACGACGTCTCCCGTCAAAGCATGCCTCCTACGTTGGACAGGTATACCGCGGCTGGTGTGGCGAGCTTGTAGCCGGACGGCTTCACGTCGCCAAAGCTGTACACCGCCGCCTTGCTGGTGTGCGCGAGAAGATGGGCAAACAAGAACCAGTAAATGATTCTATGGATGTGTGCATGCATCTGACAGCGATGTCGACGCATCCTAACGTACGAGCTAGCGGGACTATAGCGAGCGTATAGGAATAAACAACGGCTCATCCTCTCAGAGTTGCCAGGCGCCTCTCGCGTTGTTTGTCTAATTGCCTGCAACGCTCGTGCGCTAGTTGAAAACGTTTGTGTCGTCACTGCAACTGCCGTTTCGGAGATGACAGCCTGCCATCCCCCGTCTTCGTCGTTTTTTTTTTTTCACCACGTCGCGAAGTGTGCATCAAACGGCGCAACGCGCGCTAAACAATTAATCATGTATATACGCAGCTCCACTCCTTGGCGAAAAGGCGTGCAAGTCAGTTGATTGATTGATATGTGGGGTTTGACGTCCCGAAACCACCATATGATTATGAGAGACGCCGTATTGTGGAGGGCACCGGAAGTTTCGACCATCTACAAGTCAGTTGAAGTAACATTTTTTATTTAACAAGCTCAACATACGTGATACCCTTCGTGGCCAAGCAAGCTGATTAGTCTTTCGCATTATTGACTGATTGCTAATTTGATTGGTTGATTGATTGATTCACTGATTGTAATACCCAAGACCAACACACAGGCTACGCTAAACACCTTGTACATCGTTACGGGATTCTGAATTATCTTCACTCATCTGGTGTTCTTTAACGTGCATCTATATCTGAGCACACACGTGTTCTTTTTTTGTTTTCGGTTTTTTTTAATCCGCCCCATAAAAATGCGGCTGTAGCCGCAGGGAATCGAATGCACGAAAGCCATTCAGCATACACGTATTGCCCGGCGCAGTTAGCCATAGTCATACCTGAAGCGATGAGCCCTTATAGGGCCTCCAAGGTCGAAATTTAGTTGTGGCGTACGGTAGCACTTGTGCACGAGCCCGCAGTAAACACGTAGACGCAAGATTTATTTGAAACGGTGCCGTAGTCGCGGAGTTATACGCGCTTAATAATGTGTGCTCAACTTGATATGAAGACGCCCCACCGCGGTGGTCTTGTGGTTAAGGTACTCGGCTGCTGACCCGCAGGTCGCGGGTTCGAATCCCGGCTGCGGCGGCTGCATTTCCGATGGAGGCGGAAATGTTGTAAGCCAGTGTGCTCAGATTTGGGTGCACGTTAAAGAACCCCAGGTGGTCGAAATTTCCGGAGCGCTCCACTACGGCGTCTCTCATAATCATATATGGTGGTTTTGCGACGTTAAACCTCACATATCTATTTGGGTGCACGTTAAAGAACCCCAGGTAGTCTAAATTTCCGGAGCCCTCCACTACGACGTCTCTCATAATCATATAGTGGTTTTGGGACGTTAAACCCCACATATCAATCAATCAAAACCTCACATATCTACCTATATTTGATACGAACGAGAACGTACGTAAATTTTCGATCCTGAAAATACAGAAGTAAATGACATTTTCCTTGTGTTTTGCGCTTGAAGGCAAAATACCGTTTTCACGAACCAAGGGCTAAAAAAAAACTTTTATCGCATTTTTGATATAGGTGACATCCACTGCACAGATAGGTACGTACACTGATGCCAGATATAACCATAGTTTTTGCAGTCACAAACGCCGTGAAACACTGAACACAGTTGATTCACGTCACGGAGTTAAAATCACGTGAAATTCATTGATTTCATTTTTAAAGAAAAAACAAATAGCGTTGTATCTTCAATTACCTTCAGAAAAAAAAAAAAACTTGCTCCTCAATAAAGGTTTTACTCACTTCGTCAGCTTCTATACTTGACCACGCGCTCTCTAATGCGTGTATGCACTCCACAAGGAATTCCACATGAGTCACTCATTTATGCAGTCTTCATTTTATGAGTATTATTGAATGTTCGAAATTTTACTTTCCAACCCCACGGTATGATTATGAGAGACGTCATAATGTAATTAGAAAATTTTGACCAACTGGTGTTCTTTGACGTGCACCTAAATCTAAGTACACAGACTAGCTACATTTCACCTCCATCAAAAGGCGGTCGCTTCTGCCTGAATTTCATCCCCACGACCTTCGCGTCAGTCTCCATGGATCGTAGATATCTTTTTTATTTGATCACCAAGCTTTTAGCCACTCGCTGGTCGAGATTTTTCAACGCCTCGTTCTATCACGAACTTGAATGCGGGCTGGTCCAGAAAAGAGCACGAAGGAGCAAGTAGTGATGGAAAACTGTGGGCAAATCGACTATCGATATTCAATAGCATCGATCTATTTCTTTAACTATCGATACTGTATTGAAACTACCGGTACTACAGTGAGAGCCCTTGTTCTACCATCGATAAACTATCGACTGTGTTATTGACAGTGAGATTGATAGTATCATCGGCACGCAGTACCGCCAGTACTATTATGTACTTTTCCAACCACAGGTCACGGGATCGAATCCCGGACGCATTTTCGATGGAGGTGGAAAGGCTGTAGGCCCGTGTGCTCAGATTTGGATGCACGCTAAAGAACCCCAGGTGGTCAAAATTTCCGGAGCCCTCCACTACGGCGTCTCTCATAACAATATGGTGGTTTTGGGACGTTAAACCCCACATATCAATATCAAATAAACTTTTCCACGATACATCACATGGTGTTATCAGGTAACTCGAAGCTATCATGCCCTTAATCTTGTCTCGTTGCGTGAACGTTTAAACAGTTTTAAATATTCATTTTTCTCTTCCACGGTTGAACTTTGGAATGGCCTTGACGGCGCACTTCACCAGTTACCTTCCGCACAATTTGCGGAAGAAATTTGTCGACGCGTACCTCACGAATTATAAATGTGCCGTGTTTTTTGAACAATTCTTGCTTTTTTTCCTGCCATTTAAAACGCGTCATTTTGTACAATGTTGATTTATTGTTTGCGCATTTGTATGACTTGCTTTTAAATCCCACAGTTTAGCTTTCATTCGTATGCTAATTTGTTTTATGTTATGTCCGATTATCAAGCAACTTCTCCACCTACCCCCATACTTTCTCGAAGTGAGACGGCAGTATACGTAAATAAATAATATATAAATTATCACGTGACGATGACATTATCACGTATAGCCTAACTATTGACGTAATGACGCCATCGCTAACGTATTCAGCTGATAACCTCACAAGACAATTAAGTCTTCGCGGAACTTTCGTCATGTCGCATTACACGTCAAACATGACGTCCCGACTTTCTCGCCTGAGTTTTGGTGCAAACGGATGTCAACGCGTTATTTTCGCTTCATGGGCCACATAGCCGACGCTTTCGTACTTACAAAGAATATACACGCCTCGGCAATTGTTGAAGTGGTTTTCCACCGCTTCGTTGTTGAAAGACAGGGATGACAAGTACACTTTTTAGTAAAACGAAGTGACTTTATCTGAGTAAGCTATATGGGAGCGGCGTGCTGATACTAATATGGGAGGGACGTGCAGAAGAAATGCCATTCGTCAACAAACTTCACTTCGTGCGACATCTAAAAAAATGACGCACCGAATCTTTCCGTTTTCGTGCTCATGGTATACTTGTTGCAATCATACCTGCGTATATCGCACTTGCAAAAAAAAAAACTGAAATAAATTCGATACGTCGCATGACTCTATATAAAGCTTTTAGAGAATCTGAAGTATTTCTGGTGCGCCCACCGGATTCACACCACTGCTTCACAATAACGCGAAAAACAGGCTCCACTGTAATAGGCGGCGCTTTTTTTTTCTCTCGTTTTCTTCCGCAGCTTGTAGTAAGGAGCGCGGATTGTATGCTCGAAGCTTGTTCATAGGAGATAGCACACGATGGGAAGCGGCAGTTTCTAGCCACTGCTTGCAGCTATTTTCTATTCACACGGCTGCCTTTCCCTAATGCAGGCTGAAATAAACCCTTCTGTGAGAGAGAAAAAAAGCAAACATCATCCGAGGAAAAGCCGATTTCTTGTGGCATTTCACACTGCCTGATGTTCGATATATCAGTGTTCCTGCTATTCTGTTCGATATAGCCGCATATTTTGCCATTCATTCAGGTAAATCATTGTTCTCTTCAAAAACACTTCACTATAAGGGATACTTCGATTTATGCGAGTTTGAAATAGACGGATTTGAATGTAAATAGAAATGACAAATAAAAAGAGGGCGCGATAAATAAATACACACCGGCGTGTCCACATAAAAAAATTACGAAACGTTCTTAGAACTTTTTCAGAACGTGGAAGCAAACGCGTCTAAAAACCTTGGGATGCTCTGCTGTTGCGGCCTCTACAACTTCACGAATTCCGCCTTCCTAGAAGACCAGCGTCACATCGGGACCTAATGTTGCTCCCGTCGTGCCGCTGGTGCACCTTCATTCATAGCCGCTTCCTCCCGACGTCGGTTACGATAAGCAGCAATTCTGGCTGTTTCTAGCCTCTTCCTTCATGGCGTATCATTCTCTTGGTATTCCCCTAAAGTGACCAAGTCGTGGACACGAGATAATAGCGCTTCAATATTTCTTTTTACTCGTGCGAACAGCGCAAAGACGAAGCAACGAGCACTGGCGGGATAATTCCTGTACCTCAAAAACATTGAAACATACATATTTAAAACTCTCACATAATAGGTACAATAAAGCCAGATTTCCCAATAAAGCAAACCCAAATAAGCGCTATGTGCGCCCAAAGCGCGTCATGATAGCAAAGATGTCAATGAAGCCACTTGGGTCTTGTCACTTTCTTCTTCTCCTGTCCAGGTCACGCATATCGACATAATCGTGCAGCCTGATTGACCGTATGCCTTCGATGGCAAAATGTCATAGTTAATATGCGACCCCCTCCCCCCCCCCGATGGCTGACAACCAAAGGTCAAACGGTGAAAAAAAAATGAGACAAAAAAAAGTCGTGCGCAGAAGACTGTGTCGTCTGAACATGCACATATCCGAAGTCGGCAAACATAACGACGAAAGTCAACAAAAGGAGATGAATTCAGGCTAACGCAAAACTTTGAAAAGAACGGTGCGGCCGTTAAGATCAGGAACAGCCGACGGACGGTGCGCAGCAGCCGGGTCAGGAGAGTGTTCCCGCCTTTTTTTAAGTTTTTTTCCCGCTCTTTCTTTTTTTTTTTCGATTAGCCTTTGACAGTGCATACGTATCGGGCCGACCCGCGATGGAATCCGCCTAAGCAGCACCGCTGCCGTATGCGTGAACTTTTTTCCCCCTTTCACTCTCTCTCTAGTTGTGTTGGTTCGTGAGTGGGCCCACTGAGAAGGAGGGAGAGAGATTCTGTTCGGCAGCAGCAGCGCCACAGAGTCCTCCTCTACACCGTCTAATTAAAGATGGAGGAATCCTCGCGGCATCCCGTCCCGGGCAACGTTTATAGATACTTTTTCAGTTCCGCAACTCCTCGCGCCGCGCCCAGGGAGAAGGCGGCCGGCCGCCGCACCCGCCACCGCAGCGCTGCAGTCGCGCCTTGCGCTAGGAGAGCGAGAGTCGTCTGCTAGCGCGAAGGGTGTCGCGTGAGCCTTTGCGTGCGCCCGAGTGAGAATTGTGCGAACAGTGTACTTGGTCTTTACTCTCGCTATTTAACAGAGGCCACGCGCTTTAATTCGTGCGCGTTGTATGACTCACGAACTTGAAAAAAAGCCTGTACGTACTTCGCAGGCATCCGTTTTGCGCAGTGACAAAGTGATCGCTTCACCCTGCGCCTTCCTGTGTCCATTGCATCAAGACCACATTAGTAGTTTACAATTCAGCGCGCTAAAAGAAATAGAAATCTTAAACTTATAGCACTCGGGGTTACGTAACATGAGGACTTGGCGACTAGTAAATTTTGTTGGATGAATGAAACACTGCTATTCGTCTTTTTTTTTTTTTGCGGTGGGAAAACGCCTCACGAATAGATCGAAAACTGACGTACACATTTCATTACACGTACACGGCACAGATTTGTCGGCAGGTTTACTGCGAAGTTCGTTAAACTAGCTTTGCCTTCTTGCGCTCTCTCTGTGCCCGAACGGCACTGCTGTTCTCCAAGCATTTGGCTCGTGCGAAGAAGTGCATACGAGTTGTTAAATAAAAGTGAATTGTTTGAGCAGTAAGCTGATTAGCATGCTCGGAACAGCCAACAATATTTGTGCCTCTCTTCACTAGAGCATCCAGCACATCCCAAAATAAGTCACCAAAACATGTGCCTTTGCTAGCATGCTTTATAGTGCGTTCTACCGTGCTCACACACGCAAGCAGTTTTTCTGAAGGGTATGCAAGGCTGCCACAGACGTATTCGCGCTCGATGACCAGTATGGCCTCCTTCGACAGTGAATCACGCCTACCAAGGGCATCTTCTTTGCAGACCTCACAGCGTGTAGTTTTCTTCAACTTGAAAGCCACGTAGCCTGCCAGGTAATACAAGGCGGTCGCTTCTGGTGATGGTGCATTGTATTCATGATCGTCGGCATCACTTGAGAGGGCATGGAATGGTATGGACATCAGCTGCTGCCAAACTTTATCTTTCATTGCACTTTTCCGAACGAGGGCCTCACGACGTTTTTCTCCGAGGCTTTCAAAAGCGCTAAGCAAAACACGATCACTGCCGCTCTCACAGTTCCCTTTGACAGCCACTTTGACAGGGGTGTAGAGGGAAAGTAGCCTAAATAACTGGCTAAACTTGGTCACTGTAGGATGGTCTTCGTCCCCTCCAAATGACCTCACAAGGCCAAAAAATCTCTGCAAAAAAAGTATAGATGTAAGCACCTTAGGTTGCCTCGCGGCAACAGAACTCTTACCTCAAGTGGATCCTGGTTTAATTTGGCTGTTAGGATGTAGCTCACACCCTCGTTGTGTAAGAATTCTATAATGGATAACACTGACATCAACGTGACGCGCAAGGACTCGACAGTTTGATTTGATGCGATGAGTTTGACATTTTTTCTTGCTTCCGTCTGATTCAGCATGTCCAGAAATTCCTCCAGGAACTGAAACATTATGCGTGAATGCATGAAAAATAGTCTACGAAACTATAACAAAAGTGATACAAATGGTGCAAAAGAAAGTGGGAATAGTGTATCGAAATATAAGAATTGATCACAAGGTTTTTTTGCTGCTCACATAATGTCAATACACAAACCACTTACCTTAATTTTAGGGGAACCTTTTCTTATGCCAGCCTGGGGGATCTTCGCATTCAGAATGTCAAAAAGATCATTTAACAGGGATGTAACTTTTTCAGTTCCTGCAGTGTCATCAAAGCCGGGTACATTTAGCTGCCGGTAGATTTTCAAACCAATCGCCACACTGCGGCTGAACAGCTGAAAAAGAGGTTCATATTTTAGTTCGATTGCGAGTGCACTTAATCGAGTTGCAAGCCAGATGAACTTATGTTGTTTGCCAATGAATCCATGTTTACATTAAGAAATATTAAGTGTATGTAGCAGGAGCATTCAGCACATTACAATAAACTAAGAAACAGGTGACAAGCAAGGTCATATTAAATGTCTTACTTGAGCTGCCAGGCGAACATTCATGGCCTGAAGCTTCTGAGGCTTGATGTGATACTCGGTCAGTTTTGGTACCACCTTTATCTCCACCTTCTTCTCGGCATCATAAAGCTGCTCGTAGTGGTTATAGTTCAATTTATGATCCCCAATCTGCAACAATACACATACATGTATACATTCATGAAACACATATATGGCAAAAGAAATACTGTGCAGTTGACAAGTCTTGGTTGTAACATACCTGTCCGTACTTGTGCTTCATCAGGTGATTCCGGACACACTTAATAACATGTGGCACGTCACATATGAAATGGAGATATGCACCGCTGGGAAGACACGGGTGCTGCATCTTGCACTGGGCGCTGCCAAGCTTTCCATTGATTCCAAGGTGCGCCCACATCGATTTATTATTACCGGCTCCATCGCTAATCACAGCCAGGACTCGGGCGCCATGTTCATGAAGCTGCAGCACAGAATTTAGCACCATTTTTGCCAGCACCCAGCCTGGTGCTGCTCCCTTTGTGGCATAACTTGCAATTGGCTGGACCCATGAGTCGAACATTGGATTGAACATTATGACCAAAGCATGGTCGGCTAGTTGTCCGCCATCTGCTCTGGCAACATCGCCATAGTCGATGAATCCATCAAACTTGCAAGTAGTTCTGTTAAATTCAGTTGTTTCTCGCAACTTCACCTCATCAATTATGATACACCCATATGTTTGGTTATCTGGCTTGCTTGTCATTTGGAGCTGGATGCTTTCAAGAGCGAACTTGTTCAAACCGTACTCGCACGGAAGTCCTTTCAGCAGCTGCACGAGACGGCTAGTACTTGGGAGGGGAAGAGCTCTCATACTTGAAAGGGCATTGTAGCCTTTCGGACTTGTTAACCGCAAAAGCAAACAGACCATCAGCCAGTCCGCTGTGTATCTGTGGCCACGAGGCGATTTCGCTGCCTGCTGCATCACTGCTGCCCGAACAGCCATCTTTTGTACTTCAGGCAAATCTTTAATTATATCATCCAGAGTCGCCGTCAATGCGTTCTTGAGCTTCTCACTCAGGTGCTTTACATCTGCTTTCTTTCGCTCTCGTGCGGCAGTGGCACGAATTAGCCGCTTTCTCAGCGCACTTGCTGCCACGGGCACCTTTCTCTTTGATCGTGTGGACGTTGCCTTTCGCTTTAAACTTTTTGTCAAGTTGGCACATGCAGCACACACTTCTTTATCTGCGTCAGTCAGAACGGCGCAATCGTTGTGATGAAGCCTACCTCCAACTTTTTTTGTCACTCTGCTGGAGTTGGTGACATCGATAAGAGGGCAACCACGGCAAAATTGTTTTGCGTGCACAATTTGTACAATCGCTTCCACATCTTGCGCAGAAAATATGTTAATCTCTGCATCCCAGCTGCGCAACAGTCTTCCATTTGCATGGATGACGTACGTGAGGTCCTCGTGAATCGCGACGCTCTTCAGGATCGCGTAAACATCGTCCTTCATTCCCGCCTTGTAAAAGATAACCTGCCGAGGTTTACCAGTGTCCTCCTCAAGGTCCGCCATTCTCCAGTTTTTCGGAAGCTTTAAAGATGAGCCGTTTTCGACAATCTGTGCGAAATCAATGTCGTGCACGGGATCAGGAACTTCTTGCTGGTACTCATCTGATGGCGTAGCAACAAGTACGACTTTGTTGGGTAAGCTGGCCCTATCCTTAGGCGACCGCCGCCTCTTTATTGTTTTTGACAAATAGCTTGGAACATTCGGAAATTGACACGGCACGGCTTCAGGCTGTAATGCCCAACAGCCGCGGTCTATTTCAACAACCTGGCCGTCAATGACATGCTTGTAAGTCTTCACAATGTCATGTTGCATAAAATGCACGTCACACACTTTGCATGTCTTGCTCAGAAGTTTATCGGCGCGGGGAATAGCTCTCACCCACCTTTCAAGCAGCTGCGGATCGGACGGCGGTGCAAAAAAGTGCCGCTTTTCTGGATTGCTTTTGTACCCGCTGGTGCAGCCGGGCACGAAGCAAGTTGGCATCGTAAAGCTTGGCAGCTCCGAGACGTCCTGTGGCCGGTAGTGCTAGGTTGTCACAATTCACAGATGATCGAAGTCTTCGAGGATAACCACGTGCGCGCACGGTCACAACAACGAGAAAAAAAAAGCGCGATGACAGCCGCGCACGCGGCCAAGCAACTGCGGGGAGGAGCAACACCGGCAACACGTGCGCCCGCGACAGCGCAACTCGCGACTGTGGCGCCATCTCACTGCCCGGGTAAAACCGGCGGCCGCCTGCGGCGGCGGAGTTACGGAACTGAAAAAGTATCTATAAACGTTGGTCCCGGGAGCGCCACGTCTTCGCCAACACACCCTCCTTCCCCTCGCGCCGCTCAGTCAAATTAATCAATCAACGATTTAATGGCCCTGACAGAGATAAACGAGCGGCCCAAACTTGGCAAGAGACGGCCGGCAAAACTCTCGGCGAAGCGGCGCATTATGCCCCCCTCAGAACGGACGAGGAGGAGACCCTTTTTGATTAACGACTTTCTAATTAGTGCCTTACCCACGGCTTCAATGAAAGAGTAATTTCGGAGCAGTCCCAAAAAACGTCTTCACGATGCTGCTGATGCCGCGCGTTTCGCGCCCGCGTCGACGGGAGCGCCCTCTGTCCGTCCATGCGCACTCCCCCGCATCCTGTGCACCGCTGGGGGG
Organism: Rhipicephalus annulatus; assembly: GCA_013436015.1. Taxonomy (NCBI): domain Eukaryota; kingdom Metazoa; phylum Arthropoda; class Arachnida; order Ixodida; family Ixodidae; genus Rhipicephalus; species Rhipicephalus annulatus. The sequence continues at coordinate 1,261,367 of WOVY01009576.1, read as the reverse complement.
CGCCAAGTGCGGCGCGGTTTGTAACTGGTCTCACTGCCACCGCTCTTCGACTGCGGTCACTGCGGTGACGTGTACGTACGTGAAAAAGCAGGGGCGTCAGAATTTTGTTGGTGTGGACGTTGGAGGAGGGGAGGGGGATTCCACGGGCCGCATAAAACTCTAATGAGCGGTTGCAGGCGTTTCGCTGGATACGTACTAATATACAATGTTGGAATGAACCTTTTGCAACCTTCCATATTTTGACCACAACGATGGATTCATTTTGTGCACTTCTTACGATGTATCTATGTGGTCCGACTTGACATCCTCCATCCTTCCGCACACCTATGGCGAGGGGCTGGGGCGTAGCCAGAATTTTTCCGAGAAAAAAAGAGGGGGGTCTTCGAGAAAGAATTGAAGGTCATCGACGAGGGTCATGGCATATTGTTGTTCGACGCGCTTTTTTGTCTACGGACGCGATGCTGCATAACCTAGCCATACACAGATCCGCTGAAATATTGTCGGGTAGCGGTGACAATAAAAGGACACTATACATAAGTGGTTGCTTGGGCGAGTTGGTACAAAATAATTCGCATAAAAACAGCGCAAAAAACGGAGGACAAGAAATAAAAGGACGACGTGCACGACAAAGCGTGAGAAAGCAAGAAGTCGATTACGTTGTGCCGAACGACGGAAGGAGTGAGTTGTCGGCATGTTGCCGCTTGACTGTTCGACGTTCTCAGTCCCAGGCGATATTTATCAAGAATTCAAATAAAGTGTTTCTCTCCCCGCACTCGATTCTGAGCATTACTGAGAGAAAGCGGCGTGCAAACAATTCCGGACACGTCACGTATTCCCGATAAAACGCGCTATTCAGACAAGTCTGGACGTCTTTACAAGCGAAGTGCTAATTAAGGTCTTCAAACAGTAGCGGAGATACGTGGGGTATACTTACGTGTTGAAATCACGATATTGTCGCGGGGTCGTGACGTGGACGAAGGCAGCAGACGCGATGTTCAGATGGAACTGTTCATTCGGCCAAACTTGTGGCCAGGAAACTGAATGTCAGATTACAGCAACACACGGTCACTGATAGCGGCGAACAGAGCGTCGGACGGCGATCAACTGACTAGCGGTGAAACGCGTCGGCATTTATACACACGCTGTCGAATATTCTAGCGTTATCGCTAGCGGCCGCTTAGGTTACAGAATAATCTACGCGACGTGGGCGTTATCTTAACAAAACTATCTGCTCTCTACGTTTCTCGAACACTGTAGGCGCGGATTGCGCTAAACATAGTGAAACGGGGCGATAACTCGAGGAAGGAATGCGGCAATATATATATGATTGCGTCACATGTCATAATTGTGGACTACGGGACTCTTAAACACCAGGGGATCTTCAACGTACACCTAAATCCACGCACAGGGACCTCTGGAATTTTGTTTTCATTGAAATACGTCCGCCGCGGTTGGGATGAATTCCAGGGACTTCATAAGCGCTCGTGTCTTTCGTGTCCTTCTTGTCTCTCGGGTCAGCAGCCGAGCACCGTAACCCACTCCACCCCCCCGGTGGCAGCTTAAAAGAACACCACAACTGTTCTCCGAGCTTACTGCGGCCTACTTTGACATCTGTGCCATCGAAACCGCATACCATAAGTGGCTTTAAGCATTAACTCACTGAGTCAATAAAACAGTGCGTTGATTTTTGTTAATTAGTCACTTCAATGCCACTTCAGCTGCGTCAAGATACTTCTTCCCGACCTACACTTCGTGCACGACGCTGACAGAACCCAACTCACGTGGCGCTTTCGTATGAAAAATAGTAACAAGCGGTATTGTCTAAAATTATGTCTTGCATTAAAAAAATTACCCCCAGCCCTCGGGTGTTAGCTGAAAATCAAGCAAGTCTCGATGATACCCGCGGGCAATCCGGCTGCCAGCCACACACCAGAAACGGCTAACACTGAAGTCTTCGCCGTTTACGTACGGTCGCTCTTCAAGCTTTCGAAGCGATTGTGTTGGGCCTTCCGCGCAGGCCTGGCGGTTTCTTTCGAACTGCCGCTGTATCATCGTCTCACGTCTCCCAATGGCGACACACAGGTCCCAAGTTTGATACGCATAATCCGAACAGGCTGCACGCTCGGAGCACTTCCTCGCGAACACCAGCGTCGTGGAAGCGCCAATTAGCCTGACCGAGCCAACGACACGCCAGCGCCCGGTGCAGACACAAAGCGTTCGGAGCAGCCGAAACGGTAGAAAGAAGACCACAGAACAGAACACAGATATCCACATAACAAACCAGATAATCCGAAGAAACGAACGAGAAACTCGAAATAAGCACAAGATGAGCACAGGCGAATCACAGCTCGTGCAGCTTTCACGTGGTGTGCAACTGGCGAACGTTCTTTTAAATGCGAATGCATTTCTTAGTCGGGCTATGTCAGGCATCTGGCGTTGTCCGCGCACTGGCAGGTGTTATCTCTCCCCTCTCAATTCCTCTCCCATAGTAGCACCTGCGGGCGCACGCACTTATCCTCGCCCCTAGTAACCAGAGCATGTGGTGCCAGAGTGTAGGAGAGGGTAGGTGCAGTGCTTCGCCGCTCCTTCTCTCACCATTCACTCTCTCTTCCCCCTGTGCCCCACTCTCCCATCGGCTAGCGTCTCACTCTCGATCGTTCGCTGGCTGGGCGCATCTCAAGAACATCCGGAAAGGTGTGCTCGAGACTTCGCTGTGAAACGCAAATGCCTAGGGAGCCTACGTGACCAAAAAAGTGGTTATGTAGGCTCCATACAAACGCAGAGCCGAAAACGCTGGCGCCCCACTCTTTCGTCCGCTCGCACCTCACTCTCGACCGTTCACTGGCTGGGTGCCTCTCAAGGCGATGGCAAAAGCCGGTGAAGGCAACGGTACCCTCTCTCAGCGCAAGAAATGCATTCGCATTTCCTCACAATTTCCTTCGGGGAGGTGGAGACATTTTTTCCTCACTTGTGTGTTTTAGTCTCTCCTAAACTTTTGCTAGGTCTTACACATTCAATTATAAATATTCGAGCACTTCGAATATTCCAAATAATACTACGGTGTTCGAATTTACTTGGACATGAATTAAAATTATTTGAAATGAACGAACAAACGCATGACCGCATGTATAACCGACCTGCAAAGGTGGTTTCACTGCTGCGCGGGATTGCTGACAAACCAACTAGGCATCTACGAAAAATCCACACTGATGCGAAGCTACGATTCAAGGTAAGATGTACGTGTTATCTTCCCCTCAATCATCTTTCGGTTGTAAATGCCCACTAAGTGCACTTTCATCATCAGCCGGACTAAGCCCACTGCAGGACAAAGAAAGGCCTCTGTCATGTTCAGCCCATCAATTCGGTCCTGTGCTTGCTGCTGCCACTTTATACCTGCAAGCTTTCTAATCTCATCTGTCTATGTAACTTTCTGTCTCCTACGAGAGGCAGTGGCAAACCGTGTTGCTCAGCACAGTACCTAAGGGCGAGCTCATGGCTGTGCAGCAGGACGAAGATGCCGCCAGATTCCAAGGGCTCTTCATTGCCACCTAAGCCCACTAATCGGCCGGCTACGAAACAAAAGTTAAATGCAGAGGACTTAAGGGACCAGGCCGTCATATCCTGTAGTCTGCGCTTAGCGAAACGTCTTAGAGATCACATTTTAGCAGAGCCATCTGTTGCATACTGAGTGCAAGCTTGTGCCAAGCAGAGTTCTTTTTCTTGTTCTTCGAGTGCCTTGATGTTGATATAAAGTGTGGACGTTACTGCTATGTAAATTGAGAAAAACGCAGAATGAAATTGGAAAACAGAAAAGAACCGAAAAAAAGCAGAATAAAGAAGGCTGGCCAGCTCCACGCTTCTTTCAGGCTTAGCACCACTAGAGCAAGGCTGCATTATTTTTATCTCTCTTCAAAACCTCATTATGCAGGCTTAGATGAGCTAAGCATATGACCCTTAAGCTTTGCCTATAATAGTCGAATGCAATAGCGATATCTTGTCCCTAGTGCATATTTCACACACTTAGCGCATGAAATCTTTTCGAACTTTCTATGCACCTGTTATGTTGCTTTAAGGGAATGTATGCAATAGCGCGTGTGCCTTTTGTAGTGGGTATTAAGACGATCGAGACCAGGGACTGCTTCGAACGAATAGGGTTTATTAGAAGAAGCGAAGTAGCACGCGCTTGCTTCAGGCAGCAGTCTTCTTTTTTCTTCTTTTGGCGTTTGATGATGATATTTTATAGTGGGTGACCGGCTTTAAGCCACGAACTTATGATAATAATGACCATGACCTGACGCCCATTGAAAATAGGTGCTTGTACCATGCATCACTACTGCAACATTTTATGTTGCACTGTACAGCATGTATACAGGACCCGTGTCTCTGTAAAGTATGAAAGGTACTTTCACTGATATTCCAAGCAGAGGATGTTCTTTTCACTGTATTCACAAGCAGATGCATGGCCGTGTGGTAGAACATCCACTTGCCACACAAACGACCCGGGTTTGGTCCCCAATCGGACCCCAACAACCCTGATTCGATCCCCACTCTGCTCCAAAGTTTTTTTATCATTCCTTTTATTTGCATCATTCTCAATTTTTCAATCACAATGTACAATGGCAGAATTTCTGCAAAATTAGCTCTTTAACATTATCAAGTTAATAAGCGCACATGTTCTGGGAGTGATGAAAGAGCGCAGGGAGGGCACATACCTGTTCATGATGGTAATTTTTGTACACAGCCGACAGAGTTTCTGTAAAGCTCAAGACGCTCTTGTTAAAAGTGAAATTTGCAGATGCCTTTTCAGTTGTAAAAACATTGTGTAAGTTGGGTGAGCCCTGACAAAAATTTTCACTTTTCTCTATATGCGATACATATTATTTGAACCACTGAATGAGAAATTATTCAAAAGATCACCTTCAGCTTAAAACCCACTTCAAACAAAAGCTGTTAAAAATTATTCTAGGCATTCTGAACATCACCAGAATTTGCTCTCAACCTCAACTCATTGCATGAAATAATGTTGTGCAGGATCTTACATCTGGGCAGCTTTCAAGTTTGTGTGTCACCAACACAGTGACACCTGGCAATTTTCAAGGCAACATTATTCCGAATTACGTGCTAGAAAACACACAAGTAGTAACAACAAAGAGCACTGTTTTACAGCCCATAGCACATTGCAACGATGGCTGTGATTGACACCCCTGCTCCGTGCTGTGCAGCTTCTATTATCTAGTTTGCCAGTTTAGAGTTGCACCACTTGTGCAGCTGTAAAAATTTCCCACTGAGAGATTAAAGCAATGCAGATGTGGAAGCAAACATGTGTATTAGTGACACACAACGGTGAACAAGAAAAAGAAAAAAAAAATGTTTACTGCACAATTATGCACGACAACTGGCTTGGCAACTGCAAGACAGCAGGCGCCCACTCTTACCTTATTTTACAATTTACATTGCTCCTGCTACAAAAAATATTAGCTTCATCTTCAGAATTTACACAGCAAACCATGACACCCAGAGGGGATATATCGCAGAATTGTATTGGGAATATTTCTTGCATGATGCTTTGCCGCAGAGCACGATATCACGGAAAGGATTACATCGCCCAACTGATACACAGGCTGCGATGTTATTTTTCCCGTGGCAGTACACGGCACGATAGTGTTTCGAAATTCGGAATCTTGGCTATCCCCTATTCGTTCGTTGTGCTATCTTCTTGGAGCAGCCGTCCCTTGGAGACTGCTTTCCATTTCCTTCAGTTCTTCGAGATCGCCCTTGATAATTTTCACCAACTCAAAGATGCCCTTCTGCTGATTGTGCAGGTGCTGAAACAGATATGCACATACTGAAATCATTGTCCTTGCATGGCATCAATCATTCACTGTGAACACTGTTGATTTAGACCTACGATACACAATAGATAGCCACAGCTTTGAAACGCTGTGCTACAGTCTCTCTGGTTTTAGTAATCATTCAGAGCAGCAGTATAGCTTTCTTATCCTGTACCGTATTGCAATTCGTACATTTTGTAAATCAGTAGTCCCCACTCTAACCCACCCGAGTTCATTCTCTGCTTTATTTTCAATTTCCTCAATTTGACGAATACCTTTTTGCATCTACCATGCTTCTGGTCTCTTATTGCCACTTTTTCTGTCAGAAATTGTAGTGTTTGGAAACCTTCGTAGCTCTACCGAGGCTTCTCTCTCAGTCTATTTTTTTTTTACCATGAATAAGGACAAATTGCTCGTTCAACAAGCTTCCCAGCATTACAATGGCCCATTATACATGTTCACTGCTGAATTCCAGTCAAGAATTCAGAACTTCAAGAATTCCTAACAGCCTCAGCCAGCCTGGCTCAACACAGGAATCTGTCTTTTTGCGTGAAGTGAAATACAGCCAATATAGGTATTGGTACAAGCACTAGGCCAAGATGGTAACATTTTTAACCCCTCAATGATTTTTTTTAAATTTTTCTGCCTAAAATGTTTAATTTTCACTCTTAATTGCAAATATCTTGCTTCTAAAAAACATTTTTATAAACGAAAAAATATATGCATATATCAAGTCAAATTAGAACAATGAAGTTTAAAGTCACATGCCTACTAGTGCTCTTCAATATTCGCAGAATGTGATCGTCCAAAATAACTGGAAAATACGCAGTCATCAAAGGAAGCTTTGGTATTTAGATAATCAGTGCCTGAAGAGCTGTACGATGACAAAAGGCGCCTTTTCTACGACAACGTACAAGCAACGCACTCGTCTTCGCTGGACAATATTTTCTGAACACAAGACGCGAATAGATATGTGAAATGACGGTTAGAATAAATTGCCAAGCAAATGCTCTCATCTGTGAAGAAACACGTACTAGCTTGAAAGCAAGCGAGTCACTTCAAAACACTCATAGGAAGATATCATCTCAAGCTTCAAACGTTTCGCGCACAGCTTGGTAAGCATTAGCTGTGCTAGTTCAAAACGGTTAATACGGGGTGAGCCATTAAATTTTGCCTATGAGCTTTACTCATTTACAATTTTTTAGCAAACACTGCCAATGACAAGCACCACTTAGCCACAAGTTTTGGATCTCATTTTTAAGAGCAGATAATGAGCTGGGCTGGTACACCCTATAAATAATGTTCTGGTTAATTTCCTTTTAATTTTACTTTTATTTAGGTCTATGGGTCGTAAACCTGTTTCCTATACGTCCAACGCTGCCTTGAAGAAAAACTATAAAAAAGATTCATTTACTTCATTCCACTACTTAATTTTAGCACTGACACACACAAGACACCTTCTATAATAAAATCCAACACAAACAGAAAAACTCGTTTTTCGTCACTCAAGTAGTAGCTGCTCATCACTTTATAAATAGAGGGCCAAGACAAACAACCAACATAAATGTGAATCATACATGCATGATGTGCACCAAGACATGAATCAGATATGCATTTAGAATAAAATGTTACCTCTTTGAGCTGACTCAGCGAATTGGGATCAAGGCTGCAGTGTATCGTCGTGTCAGTGAATGTCATCTGGTTGTTCTGCAGCTTGATCTGCGACATCAACTCATTCAGGCGGCCCTGCAAAGGATCGCCATTCAGAGGAGCTTGTATTACTCTGCGTTACATTGTACTTCCCAATAAAATATTCAGGAAAAAGATCCACAAATAGACATGCGCTAGTAGCCAGCACATTGGCATTGGTTGGTTAGTTGGTGGCCTCAATAAGCCATCTGAGGCCCTTGCACCGAAACTGCACATACACAGTCCTTTAGCACTTTGCCTGAATTGAAATGCAGCAGCTGCACCCGGTATCAAACTAACATCCTTTAAGATCAGCAGCTGAGCATCGTAAACCATCATCGAGCCATCACTGTGGTAATGTGTTGACCAATTTGTTTCACATGCACATTCAGTAAATTATAATGCTGCTAAGCTAATGTAAATGGTCATAACCTCTAATGAACCGCTAAAATTCAACAGACTAAAAAGCCACACATTCACTTCACTCCACATTAGAACCGAAATTGTTGGTACTTGCATCACTCTTTGTGAAACACGAGGTTACCAAAAAAGTGAACAGAAGTAGCAATGCTTGCAGTGAATCCTTATGAAATTTCATCCAACCATGATGCACTAGTGACATTTTTGTGTTTTGTGTGCATTTCCATGCTAAAAGAAAAATAAGAAAGAATAGCAGGTTAACAGTCTTGGACTCTTCCGTGCTTTCCCCCCGTTGAATAAATTTGAATCAATTTTGTCTCAGAGTGTGCCGCTGCTTTCACTTTTCACCAGTGGCTTTTTTGCCCTATGACAGCAAATGTCAAAGATGAAATAGAACATGACTTATGCGGTATGAGTATTCAGTGAAGCAATGAATGTACCATGGAGAAATGTAACACAGCTGTGTACGGGTCTAAAGAGCAAGTGCTTGTTCTATGGCACGTTAAATAGGTGTAGTATTTATGACAATGATTTGAATACCCAAAAATATGACAATGATTTAAATACACAATGAAGTTCAATGAAATGTCTCATGGTCAACACAAACTTCTCGACAAAGACATTCCTCAAGGACGCTGCCGATGGAATATGTGACTTAAAGAACTTGGAATAGTATTTTTGGCCTTCTGCGATATTTAGCACCACTCGCTTCGCCATTTGCTATTCATCAAACACAGTGCAACTCCTGGAGCTCATGCACAAAGAGTACAGCTCTCGGGCCAGCTAACTGTGGAGCACCACATGCACAGCAAAGGTAATGCATGCACTAATTAGCCAATTAAAGGACAAACCCTGAATTGTGTCGGTGCGCTGAGTTCAGCCAGGATGGACTCCAGCTTTGTTCGCAGCTGCTCCTCTTCTGGCTGTATTGCGAAGCCCATCTTGCGGCTGACTTCGTGGTGAACCATGACCTGTGAAAAAGCAAGTGCTGGAAACTTGAGCGTTCCCTTGTAAATAACAAAAGCGCTCACTTCGAAGGGTTTGCAACACTTTTCCAAGTAACCATCAAATGGCCTCAGTTTTGGAGTTTGTTACCTCCCGAATCTACCGGCCCAAAATTTTTCAATCCTGTGTAGTACAAGCGGTTACAAGGATTTGTCACACATTCAAATACTTTCTCACTCTTTTCATCCTAACAAGCAAGCTGAAAGCGTCACAAGAGGGAATACAAAAGGGACAAGAAGGGTCGTCAGAGTGTGGCATCACCTTGAGCACTTCTCTTTTTTCGTTTGTTCTTCCTTGAACGCATTTGCATGACCCTGAGTGTGCTAACATAATTCTATTGCATGCCATTCTACCAAAAAGGGTGTGACAGAAATATGTGACCACTGTTCCTGATAGCCTCATTAACTAGGCAACACAATAATGCTCGAGTAAGCCAACGGTAAAGCCCTTCCACATATGACAGTCAGGCCTGTCTCTTGTGGAACTTTCCAAGAGATTAGTGAGCAATTTTTTAAGTGTTTATTAAATGTAACTGCGAATTTCTTGGCGCATGCAGTGTTATAATCATTTGCTCACACATTCACAGGAGCTTCGACTACCAATCGGCAGCATTGGTCATAAACGAATTTGACTGTTATTAACATTTGTGTTCAACCTACATCTTGTGAAATGTTAAACCAAGTGTTATGCAGTATGTGCTGCATTAGTCACAGCTTCTTATACCACTATCTGCAACTGAGATAAGTATGAGTGAAAACAATGTACAGCTGCTGTGAGCACTATAGACCTGGGCTGTTGCTTCACTTCCTACTTACCTTGAGTATCCTGTGGTACAGATTTTGTTGCTTCCTCTTGTGCTCTTCGATTTTCGCTATCATATTGGAGTGCTGAATTTGGAGCTTAGAGATGTCCTCAGCAATTGCCTTTACGAATGAAAAGATGAAAAAGTAAAGGGAACATCAAAAAAGGACATCTCTGCACACAGCCTTTCAAATGTTATTCATTCACTGATTCATTCATTAAACTGCAATGCCATTGAACAGGTCAGTGATTTTGAAAAATTGTTCTTAGTGTAACAAATTATATGTATTTCCTTGTCTGCTTTGCTAACAAAGTGGTCTTCTCACAGCACGAGTGGCACACTTGGCATTTTGGAAGGACAATTTGCAATTTATATAAGTCAAATAAATCAATGTCCCCTGCAGTGTCTTTAAGGGGGCAAACTGAACTGGTCTTAGACACTTTTTTGTTTATTTCTTCAGTAATCTTGATCAAACTGCACAGGATTATGCAGTTTTTCTACTGAATTCAAATATTTATTTAGTTTTCCTGCAACTCATCTTGTTCCTCAGGTAACTTAAATTCACCCCCTATTGTTTAAGGCCACCATAGAAAAAAAATTGCCCGCAGCTTCCCTCGGGGGAACACTGAAAAGGATGCGGAAGCATGTAATTGGTTAACGGGTGTTAAATTGCGACTTACTTGGGTCGATGGCTAAATTGGTTAACGTGGTTGTGAAATAGGGTGTTAAATGAGTGAACACGTACGGCACGTATGCGAAAGGGCGGTGTTTTATTTATTGCGACGAACCAACGGACGAGCGGCAACTGAGCGAGCGAGCGCCGACCTTGAGTATATATACAGCGCGACGGTGCATGCGCTGTCAGCTGTCGAATGTTCTCGAAGGAGAAGCGCGCGCGCGGCACAGATGGTGACGGCGCGACGGCGCATGCGCTGTCAGCTGTCGAATGTTCTCGAAGGAGAAGCGCGCGCGGCACAGATGGTGGGCGACGGCGCGACGGCGCATGCGCGCGCGTCAGCTGTCGAATGTTTGAGAAGCGGTGCGGACGGCGCGGACGGCGCACTACAAGGCGCGAGTATAAGATGCTTCCGCATCTAATATGTTGAACGATTTTGAGTACTTCGTACTCAACTATGGGAGAGCACTGAGCCGTCCCGCTAAAACAGTTTAGTGGCTGGTAACAGAGTTAGACACATGCCTAAATACACAGGCATGGTTCAGTGTGCACCGACGCTCGCGTAGGTTTTAAATAGCTAACTTTACCGTACAAGCTCATGTTTGTGTTACTGGTTTCCGTACCAATACTTTACCTTCCTGGTGCTTTAATGTGAAACTTTGACCGTTTTAACTCGGACACATGTATGCTTTTGAAGTGCAACAAATAACCTTATACTTGATGAACGCGTGAATATTGCAGTAGCAGAGAACGAGTGATTATTGTATCAGACGTAATGAATTAGCTCAACTAAGGCGGTGCGGACGGCGCGGACGGCGCACTACAAGGCGCGAGTATAAGATGCTTCCGCATCTAAAAAGTGCTTAATTAAAAGTGATATTTAAGATATGCTAACAGAGACTAATGACTATAGATTGAAAGTATGCAAGTTTTTTTTTAATTTTAGGCCTTTCTTGGTTATTTTACAGCAAAATGAACTATCCATTTTCAAAAGCAGATGGAATTGCGTTACAATTTTAATGAGTAATAAATTAAAAAGGCTCAGGCTATCAATTCTGCTCCTATACTTGCATTCTACACACATACAGGTTTCCATCGCAAAAGTAATTATTGCTGTACCAGCCCTGGCTGCAGAGATATTGAGGCCTCTAAATTGGATTGTCGTAAGTTTACTTTTTTGAGAAAATTGAAAAAAAAAAAAAAAAACTGAAAACAGACAGCTTCTTCAGAAGCAACAATCATGGTGCTTATGTTTTGCAATCCTTAAAAAGGTGCTCATAAATTTGTAGCAGAGGTTCTAACACAGGTGTTGAGAAAATAAAGAAGCCTCGAAGTCGGTTCCCCATTTTTTGCAGGTTCTGCATGTTAACAGCACCAAGAATCTGGACAGTTAGAATGACATTACAAAAAATTACCACTTCCTGGTGTGTAAAAATTTGCAAAGAGATAGAAAATACTTGTAGAAACCAAACATGTCAACTTTAAAAAATGAATTTTTTTTGTCACTTTTTGGTCCTAAAGACCAGTCTGCCCCCTTAAAGATGGCTAACTATACCCTGCATCTCCTGCTCAATGTGAATTTTCTCATAACTGGCTTTTTTTGTAATATTTTTTTCAAATTTCATTGCGAGTCACGTTACCAGAAATTTTAGCAAAGCCAGTAGTACCTTTACAGGCTCTTACTTTTTGATTAGCCAAGTATTTCATTCAGAAGTCCGAAGGATTCGAGGTGTAAGTGGGCCGCCGTAGACCCAGGTCTATTCCAAGGCTGAAGTAGAGGCAAGCACAGCACTTCTGTGTTGTTAAGGAGACGTAGAAGCTTTCACTCTCGAAATGTTTGTATTAAACATCCTTAGCCAGAACACACGGTCAAACGTAACAGGAACTCTGTTCAGAACTGTTTACGATGAAGGCAAAGTGGGCCCACTCACGTCTAGCCGACACTGGTGTTGCTTGATCTCGTGCTCCTGAAGCTTGAAGCGACGGCGGAGCTCAGCAAAGCCAATCATTGGCACGGGGATGAGTCGCTCCGGGTCTGGGTTGTCCAGCTTGGCCTGCTCCCACAGTAATGAATCTATGCCTTTGTGAAGAAAAACAAGGGGAAAAAGCATGCCCACAAGAATGTGAAACAGTGTCATAAAATTAATGAAAAGAGGGTTTACCATATTAGATACAACCCCTAAACTAGAGGACAACTTTTCTTGGCAATGAAGCAAAGGCTACAGATACAGACATACAGTCGTGTCCATTTTTTTTAGTGAGATATAAAAAATACTCCTTTATTATTTTATTTTAATTTTTATTTTTAAATAAATAAGAATAAAAATTTTCTTGGTCTTTGAGCGAGGACTCAGCTCACACCAATGACATATTTGTATTTGTTTTTACTTACACAGTGTGTTTTTGCAAGCGACAAAAAGTTGCGCCTTTACACGTACCTCAATTGCTAAGTGGCATTTGGGTTGGCATGAAATGCCGATTGTGCATAGCCGTCACTGTCTATAGCAGTGCGAATCGTACCGAACTACTTCGCGTGCTCTACCCCTGTAGCTTTCTCTTTGTTGCTAAAAAAAGTTGTCCGCGAGTGCAGTATAGAAGGCTTCTCGTAAGTGATGATACATTTGCCTGCATTTGTTTGCTCCATTTGTATGGCCTATTTGATTCATCCGTACCATTGTCGCAGTTCACATCGGTGCACAATTACTTCACAAATCGCATAGCTCGAGTTCAGCGATGCAGACACAGCTGCGACATTTGAGACGAATGGTGAGGTGCTTACGCTGTGGCATATTGGGCTTTTGCATGTCCGCTAGTGAGATGTTCTTGGTGGCAAAGTTCGGTATCATCCCATAAATAGGCGATCATGGAGTTAGGCCAAGCCAGGGCTCCAAGAGGTAAACTTGGTCGCTGTGTCCTTGGCTGCAGTGCCCTATGTTTCACAGTGCACCATGCTCAATTGCGACTACAAAGAGACTCCCCGCAATGGTCTTCATCATGAGGTACGAAGTGCCGATGAGCAGAATCTCTACCCTTCTGTCTGTCCAAGCCGCGTTTGCAAAGTCCGCGATAAGTGCTGTGCGTTATCATAATTGGAGGATTGAGCATAATCATAATCTGAGGGCCCACACGCAGTTGCCACACTAAAGCAAAGTTAGAGAATACTATGAAGTGATAATCGACGTCAACTCGTAAATACAGAGTGATTGCAAACATGTCACTAAGCAGTGCGATTGTAGACGGCTGTGACCTTGTGACGCACAGGCAGCAGATGACGCTGACTGGAGTGAGCATTGGATGAGGCGTGCTGGAGCAACATGGTGGACACTGAGAGGCCCTGGAACAAACTTTAAAGTATTGTTTTTTTTATGCGTGCTTTTTTGTATGGAGAACCTAGCTAAATGAGAAATTTGACAACGGAGGAATACTCTTTCTGAAGAGACTAAAATGACAGCACCCTGTTGTACCTTTGCAGAGCTATAACTTTTTAAAGAATACATTAAAGTATGTTTAGGAAGTCCCTGTAACTTTTTTTATGTAATTTTGCTTCAAAGCACAGCTGTTCGCAGGGTTCCCAATCAGGAGGGCATGAGAGCAAAGTATCATCAAAGCCCCTCACACTCCCTCTGTCCTTGGGGTACAAAGGGTAACATGCTTCCCAATAAACTAAAAAGAAAGCCCGGTGACACGCTTTTTACAAAGGTCTGCCATCGGCCCCTGAAATTTTTAAATTAAAGATGGGAAGTACACTAAAACCTGAATATAAGAAGCCCAAGTATAACGAAATATCGTTTATAACAAAGTAAATAAACAATAGTCTTACTATTTCAGAATGTACCTTTATAACAAATTTTTGGATATAACAAACTCATTTTCCTGTAAGATGCAATTTTGGAACGAGGTTTGAGTGTAAACAGTTCCTGAAATGCAATATTAGAGGCCTTTGGCTGCTGTTATCATTAGAAGCCTGCACGGCCATGACTGAAGAAACGTATGGGGCAGTCTTTGTGAACCCCCCCCCCCCCCCCCCCCGGCCCAGGTAAACAGAAGGGGTGGCTTCCCCATTGTCTACAAGCCTATGCTTCGAAGTACTTGGAAAATATTTAAAAAAAGCATTTGAGAATTATTCTATTCACACTCAAATTTTATTATTTGAATTCACCTCACAACCAAGAATTTGCGATTCACACAGCTCTAGTTTTTACTACTGTTCCTAAGCTTCGTGGACGAAAGACCAAAGAAAAGAAAATGACCTCGCTTTAAAAGCAGTACTTGGCAAACCTGTTTGCAGTTTGATAAAATGCGCGAGCCAAACTTTGAGCTGGCTACAACTCCTTCTTCCTTCGAAAGACATTTTCTCACCACAGGGCGGGCTGCTAAGGTAGGCCTTTAGCCAGTCCTTGGTGGCTGCCGCCTTGGAGATTACCGAGTGCACTCCCATGTTGGTCAACTGGGGCTTCACGGTTGCCTGTTCCAGGTAAGACACCACTTCGTTCGAGGGAAACCGTCTTGTTTGTCCCGTTGGAGCGCGCTCCATTACGTACACAACCAGCTCGCACCTGCAAATGTCAAGTAACACACGTCTAAGTCTCGGGTGCTCATTGGCAGGAAACTTGATCACAAACCACGCCCAACATTCAGCACTGCTTCACACCATGCTAAAGTAAAGACGCTATTCCCAGTGTCCAGCCTTTAATTAGTAGATTGGCCAATAGGAGGCAATGGTGTTCCTTCGCATTCAGGTCAAAAAGGCCATTCAATTTTTTTTGAGGATTAGGAAGACTCAAGCATAGCACAACCTGTTAACCATAGCTGTTGGTAGTGCTGCCATAGTATAGCGCCAAAGCAATAACTTAATATAGCAAGGAAAACAAAACATTACAGCATGAACAATCCGTTCACGAGGCCACCGAACATTGACTCCCTTTACAGGACTGATGAGAACAACATGAGCGTGTGATACAATTGAAGAGGGAGGTTATAATATAAAAAGTTCCACCTAAAGAGATAGCAAAGATGCATTAATAAATTACCTTTCTTTATAATATGAAAAACGTGATCCTTACTACTAGGGGAGCTTTTTTAATCCAGAGAGCAAGTGAATACGAAAATGACTAGTGATGTATCTCGAAGTTTTTTATCCGTTTGCTACGGTGCCAAATATTTGCTTAGCAAACCAAACTTCTGTTAGATGAACCCTTTAGGTTTTAATTAAGATGCATAAAGAGTTTGAAAAGATTACTGAGCTGACTTTGAGTGACCTTCTGAGGCCTTCGACAGAGCAAGTAGCTAGAGACGCGTTGCAAGGTCCAGTTGAAAGTGCTGGACGACAGCGAGAAACCACACACCTGTTTGCCTCGAGGCTCTTGAGACCTTCAACACAGACAGCGACGTTTGGTTTGTTGCCCAATGCACGCTGAAGGCCCTCCACCAGCTGCGCCTGCATTGGTTGCACGTCTTCCAGCTTCTTCTCAAACAGTAGTGCTAGCAGGCCATCCTCTGGCTTGGCTTGCGGCAGCCGGCTATAGCCAATAGCCTGGGCACAAAAGAAGGCTCTGTGGCATCAATGTTCATGTGGCGAATTTCACGAGGATCTTTCTTATGTAAAGCAAAAAAATAAATAAAAAAATGTATTCTGAAGCAAAACTACTATCATTAGAATTCGACACCATAAAAGCTTCAACACAAGTACAATTTAGTAGATGTGATTGTAGATAAGCACTACTAACATAATCGTGGGAAAGTGGCAAGGGTGAAATAATTTAAAAATGGAACACAAGTAAGATGGTACATGAATATTGTAGTTAGCAGATACGGTGTAAAACTGAAAACCATGACTGCCAAGAGTTCCAGCACTGCCATATCTCAGTGATTATGCCAGGGAGCCATTAAGGTTCTGAAAATTCCAGGTTCTGCACCATTTGCAGTGGGTGATAACAGCATAATTACTTTTCTTGCAGCTCTGGTATCAGTTGTAGCTATCATGACGGCGTTACGATTGAACCTCTTCATAAGAGCCCCTGATTTATGAGGCAATCGATATAAGAAACACTGTCGTGCCTACAATAAAATACAGGTGCTGATAAGAAAATGCCTATGTCAAACCTGCCAACCCCACAGTTCTCAAAGTACTACAAGAGACGACCAAAAATACTAAAGCTGGGTATGAAAATACTAAAATGCTGTTTTATTTCCAGGGATCATCTCACCTTAACAAAATATAAAAGAAACGTTCGAAAAAGAGGCTCTTAAGTCCTGGAAGCTGCTACTCCATTTTTCAATACAATCATGACTGGCAAATTATCACATGCCATGCTGATGCAGTTCTTGAGCGGTATATTTTTGCTTGTTAGGGTGTCCTCAACAAGCACATTCATATTTCGTCCCGTAAAATCACCGAGGGCGAGCATCGCGAGCAATGCAGTGCGAACAGTACTATCACAGAATGTCACCATGATTGGATACACTTTTGCATCGTTGCCACCATCATTGCTCCCATCAGTGGCGACCGAGAACGGAGCGTGCTGTAGGTGACTTATACCTTCGTCGATAGCTTTGTTGGCCATTTCCTTCACAATTGTCGTAGTCTTCGTACGGGCGCAGGCATAGTTCTTACAGCCGTATTCTAGAACGTCGCTTCACTCAATGTTTCACCTTCACTTAAGAAAGCCGATGGGAGCGCCGTCCTTAGGCCCGGCAAGTCGCTGCATATCAGCGATAATCTACTGCGATTCTCGACTAGCGCAGCATCATTTTGAGCCAACCTGTGGCGCAGTGCTCAACTCTGTCAAGTGAAGGGTGAAAGTCGAGTCGAGGAGCGTTTGTGAATACAGGGGTTAGTTTCAGAGTCTGGAAACATTTTTCAAAAGAGGTCTCCAGCGTGATCAGCAGCTGTGAACGGCACGCTGTGTTCAATCAGAAACACAGCAAAAAGGCACTCCGCTCTAACAAGATCCACTTGGCTGAAGTACCTTCCAAGTTTCTCGTTAGAATGCACAAGTTTCACAGAGTCCTTGTGTTTCTTCCATACTTAATTGTAGTATAATATCCCGGCGACCAGCATGTGAAATGTTCACGTCACAGCAGCACAAGCTACAAAGTGTATACCGCTCACCTTTACGCGAGCTCTTAATAAATGGAAAGTCAGTCGAATAGCTGGGAATAAACACTTGAAAGTATTTCTTTTAAGACATCTCGTAAGCTTACGCTGCAGCGTAAAAATATGTGCGCAGCGCATGTCCCACAGCGCAAAAGGTAACAAAGCAAGTCGAGCCCATTTCCCCCATCAGCGAAGTAAATTCACTTTGGCTTTGACTTTAAATAGATACAAGCCAGTACAGTGTTGCCGGCATGGCCTCATGAAAAAACACTAAATTTAGCTGGTGCAGTTGACTGTTTGATGCAGGGTTTAGTTTTTTAGTTTTTCGACGGAAAACATGAAAAATCGTAAATATATAGTTGCTGTTACGATAAAATCGTAAAACTTGGCAGGTATGATACGTGGTGCCCTGGTTATAACAGACACTTTATATAAAAGACAAGAACTCCTCGCCAATGCATATCTCTTGTAAACGGATACAAATGTATATGAGGTGTGTACAATGAAAAAAAAAAAAGGGCAGAGTGACAATTGCAGATGATAAGCGTTAATAAGCTGACACATTGATAAACTGGCAGCACTAAACACCGCAGCACATTGATAAACACTAAAGCAGACTGCTAAGCACTACAAGAAAACATCACTGCTACATACCCACCAGGAATGTGCAGCATAACTAGACACCATGAGGCGAAGTATAGAGCAGCTATTTCGTACAAATAGAGGTGATAAAACTGCAATCTGCTATGTCAGCAAAAACCAGTACTGCTTCAGTGAAACGCAGTAGCTGCTGCCTGCATGTGGAGCCGATCATTTCAACAAATATTTATGTGCACCATGCTCCCTACCGAGCTTAGAGAGTTTGCTGTAATCAACATGGAAATTTGCCATGGTAATGCCTGTGCATTGAAGTTGCTTTCTCCCTATGCTGCTCCTGGCCATGTATGGGAACGGCGCAGAGCATGAATTCTCGGCTCATCATAATGACAGGAGTAACTAGTTTCTGCAAGTGACATGCATTTGAAGCACGAGCAGGACGCAACGTATGGTGGCGCAGTCTCTTTGAGCCGCCATTTATTGAAAGTGAGCAGTACCCTCATACTGGCACAATTCCACACGTGCTGCTGAGTAAATAAAGTTGCTCATCCTGATAGGGCTGTTGGTTATAAATTGCATGCTACAAGCGTGTTTGTTGGGTAGCCACCATAATGTGCACGTGTATTGGCAATACCTATCTGTTCACTAATTATTTGCACTCGTGCCGATGTCAGAATAGCTGGTCAACTGGCATCTGCTTTTACTGAGAAGGTGGCGGTTAGTACATTGCACAGCCCACTGTGGCATCAACCAAACCACCAGCTAACGGGTACAGTAGATCGTGGTATGCACTAAAGGTCGTACTCTAGAGAGACTGGATTAAGGATTCCTTGTAACTACTATGTTTAAACCGTTAGTAATAATGCAGATGCATGCAGGTATTGTTAACAAGGGCTTAGTCGTTCTACTAGACAACAATTCCAAACAAGAGAGTTCATGCTTAACTTTGCGTGCGTGTATGTGTATATGTGGCGTGTGATTTTGCAAGCGTGTGACATTGTGACTGATCCTGCCAATCTCCTCAAGCCTGCCTTGTGGAAGCTTGCTGCAGAGTAGAATAGGGAGTGGAAAACATGATATTAAAGTATTGCAGTTAAAAAAAAAGGAACCACAGTGACATCTTAGGGACAAACAATTTAGGCGAGTAAATATAGCAGTATGCATAGCCTAATCTCCCCATCTCACATACGGATGGGGAGAATTTCTCACTGCCTGTGAATAGCACGCGAACAGCTAGTTTTTATAAAGTCCCTGAATAAAAAAAGAAAAAAGAAAGTAGTGCCAACTCCTCTCTTCTCCTTCTGCGCCGGCGTTCACTATCTCTTCTTTCGACCGTGGCTCTACCTACGCAATGGGTGCATTGAGCGTTGAGGGAAAGCGCAGGAGAGGAGGACAGCAGAATATAACAAGAGATGTCATTAATTTGTTTTATTATTCAGGGGCTCTAGGTTTTTGAAGAGTCACTGTATATGCTACCTTTAGGTAGCAGAGTAGCCCATTTGTTTCTCAACGCCACTAGCAACCGTGCGCTGCGGAGAAGCTGGTGGACACGCCGCACTGACGAAAGCGGCTGCCGTCCACCTGAAATCTATCAAGTGACCGTCGTGCGCTCTATAGCTCATTAGCTATGAACTAGTCCTTTTATTTGCTTTGAATTCATGTTCTTGAGCTTCGACAGCAAAGTATTTGCATGGATTCGGCACCATTCCTAAAAACCATACGGAAATAATCAATGCTGTAGGCTTAAAGGGGTGCTCCCTGAACCTTGGAGGAGATATATTTTGTGTTCGTCAGTTGTTGCTTATCCTCCCTAGCTGGCGCCACTTGACTGTACACCAGCGGCGGTGCATGTTAATCAGCACTACGCTATGCCTTTGTGCTTTGCGTAACTGAACAGACTAAAAAATGCTTTTAAACTCTTTGAACTATGAAATATTTCCATCTGAGAAATTCCCATTGCTTGGTGTCAGACCAAATTAACATATTGATCTAATAAAAAGGAAGACCACCCGTGGTATTCGTGCTCTATTTTGCCTTCCTTCATAGCCATTTACACTACTCCTTTGAGTCTTGCAGACTTGCATACAAAAAAGTACTTAACCCTATTAGCGCACATTCATAAACAGGTTCTCCGCTTAATAACACACAGCAATTATCATGCTCATTCAGCTCCACTATTCTTTCACTTAATAATCTTTCTATTTCAAATATGATCGTCTTTAACTTAGCTGCAATTGCCAACCGCTTGGTGCGTAATCCGAATCTTTTGTATATCGTAGGTAATAAATTTGTGTATCGGTAATAAATTACAACTTCCTCTAGCAATACAAGCTCCTCCCTTCAAAGCAATAGTATCTTACTGCCCAAGGCGCGCACAAATTGCAGACTGAAAACAGTGAGCTTCTCCGCAATCGAGCTATGGAACACTTTGGCTCTGGAGACTAAAACTTCACCCTCATTGAATGCCTTCAAACATAATCATAATGTTCTTCTTTGCCTCAATCATTCTTTGAATTTTTTAATCATCTGTATCTACTTTTGTCACTTGTTTTGTCGCTTTTACAATGCATCTAGTGCTTTTTTATTCTGCATTCATCATTTTCTTTTTCTTGTGAAATATTTATTAGTGTACGCTCCTAACGATTGCATCATTGTGCTTTGTTAGGTATTTTGTATGTGTAACTGAGTGTCGAATGTTCTAAATGTTATTGCACGCAACAATGTCACTCGTATTATTTTGTACGCATATTGTCGCTTATGTTTTGTGATTCTGCTCCTGTTTTCATTTTTTCTCATGTATTCCATAACAAGAGGCCCCATTACAGTGTTGACAATGGGGGACCTCATTCTGTAAACCTCTCCCTACATGTAACCCTCCACCCAAATACGCTCAATAAAATGAAACTGAAACTCTTTTGGCACAGTGCCTAAAGCAGGTGTTTATTCTTTCTTCGTCGCTCATTGACACACCAGGCAAGTTGACAGCAAAAACAGAGCACCACTTCGCTGCGTAACTATGGTTGCTAACTAAGCAAGATGGCGGACCTAAGCGCTACTCTGCTCCCGTAGGGAGCAAATACATTTACTCTATGTTTTTATTCTTCGGGGCGACTCCTTGAGGTATGTTCAGGCTCTGACATGGTGTGTCAGGAGAATGCGTGGCCTAGCAGTCAGGCTGGCCATGTCAGAGAACGAAACTGCCTAAAGGCGTTGCCCCGAAGAGCGAAAACCAGCTGCCCGCGGGCTCTATACAGCCGTGGCTGTACATAGCCGATACCTAGGTTGATAGCTAGGCTGTGTTGACACAAGTCTTCCCACCACGACACATGTTTATACCAATGTACTATCAGAGCAGTATTGTTAAATTTTTTTTTTGCTAGCTTAGTTTGACATGAGTGGGTGACAGGTGGTGTCATGACAAGTAGCATTGTATAGTGTCTTGGCCCACTTTGGTCGTTGCAAATGTTTCTTGTAAATAAAATGCACTACGTGTGTTGGTGGTGAATCGTTGAGCTGAGTGTACATTTTCTTTGGCACTCCAGCGTCATGCGAATTCATGGACAATGGCTTCCCTTCCGGCTGTGTCGGTGTGGCTGCTGCCGTGCAACCACTCTGACAGCACAAGTACATTGATTTTTTTATTTACACATTCTCAACCTCGATTACAGTTAAGTTCTTCAAGTTGCAGATTCCTACCATAAAACTGCTTATTGCACTAAATGTTAACAAACTTAAAGGTTGCTCACCTTGAATCGGCAGAAGGGGTTTTCAGTAGTAAATACCACCGGAGGTGCTGTTGCCGAGAAGAAGCCCTTGCCGGTGCCCCAGAATGCCTGTAGCTGATTCCACTTGGCCAAAATGTTGTCCCGCTCATCGTTGAACACAGTGGGCAGCGACAATGCTGTTGCCAAGTTGGTGAGGTTGCTGGCAGCTGCCGCCGCGGCACCTGCCGCAGGGGCAGCACCGCCCAACGAGGGAACCGCACTGGTGCCGAATCCTGTCGAAACTAGCGAAGTGCTTCCAAAGGGGTTGCTTTGCGTTGTGGTGGTGTTAGCACCAAACCCTGAAAAAGACAACGTGAAATTTATGCGAGTCTGATGCATATGACTACTAAACCTCTTTCATCATAAAAATGTCCAGTGGTTCACAAGCACACAAAATTATAAGGAGCACTTGTCGACTTCTGCAGTGTTGTCCACACTTAAGTGAAACCCCTTATTAGTATTGAAGCTGATCTAACTTCCAACATTGTTATACTGTTGTTCTTTTCCGAATTCTGCAGCATGGTGAATAGAGGCCGTATTTTTTAGCCCTAACAAAGCATGTTTTAGGCAATTAAAATAGGCATGCAGAACAATGTTTCAGGCCCCAGAAATAGGCAAACAAAACACAATCTAGGCCTCGGAAATTGCAAATGTAGGCAGTACTCATTTCCAGATGAATATAAATGATTTCAAAACAGAGATGTGCGTGACTTATATTGACGACAAGGAGGCAAAATATTGGGAGATCCCATGCATAGTGACAATCGGTTTAATGTGAAGCAGTCACCAAGTAGCTGACTACGCTGCATATTTTGCCTTTGAGCCAAACATAACAGCGTGGATCGACAAGTTTGTGTAAATGGGGTTGTGCGCACGCCGTGGGCTCGGTAAGCACGTCATGAGTTTACGGCCCAACGTAACGTCAGCCCTCATGATAAAGCACATATATGTTTAATCAAAACGAAGTGCACTGCACAGCCCGATGATGAGTATGTCATACATGCCTTGGTTTGCCCATTCCTCAGGAGACGAGCAACACTTGAACGGGTATGTCACATACGACTATGGGAAAGGGTTTTGCAATGTACGTAACAGGCCTGTCACAGTGATCGTGTATTGACATGACAGTCATGTCCATCCCACCTTCATGCCCCCCTATGCCAATTTTAGTATGTACCAAGCTAAGTAGGCAACCATGAAGGTGCCTAGACATAGGTGGCCAGATAGAGATGGACAGGAATGCTACAAGTGCCTTCAGTTTGCTTAAAAATGCTTTGCATTAAAAAAATTGTCACTGTCTATGATTGCACAAAGGCTCCAACAGTACACATAGCCATGCAATTGTCCTTCTTCCTGCATGGTTCACAGAATACAGTCTCTTTTATACCCGTGACACACGGGCAAAAATAAAGTACTTTGAATAAAACTCCCTTTGTCGCCTAAGGGGACCATTTGCAGAAAGGAGTGGCACTGGTGACACACGGCACCGGACTACTGCTTTAGGCGGTGCCTCAGAAAAACGCTGCAGAAAAAATGGCGCTGTTTGTGGAAGCAGCAAGATTGGAAATATTAAAAAGAATCTGCGCATGTACATCACATTCAGCGACGCCGGAGCATAAAACAGTTTTTTTTTATTGTCTGGTGGCCTATAATGCGCATACCTGTAATGTCTTTCGCTTTTTTGCGTTTTTAGCAGCAACTTAAGTTCTTCTGGCAACTATGAACAGTCGGTGTTTTGCTGTTTTTGTTTTTTGTCGTGCTTTTTACATGGCTGCGTCCAGCTGGGTCAGTGACGGCATGCCGCGTTTCATTATGGCGAATACCGGCGTCGGTTAGGCTCTCGGCAATCGCCTGGTACACTCCACCGTTGTGCTTTTGCCCTCGCAAGGCATCCAAATGGTCCTCCCATAGCTTTATCAGCGCCCAGGTCTCCTTTTCAGTCCACTGGACGCGCGGATTTTTCTTCACCGACTGAGCCGACTCCATTGTTACAAGATACTACGTCGCCGACACAGCAACTGCCGCTGCCAACCCTAACATGATCGCGCTAGTGACGTAATGCAGGCGTTTGAGAGTATGGACAGACTATAAACCTTCACTTTTCAACAAATCGCACTGCTGCTGAAAATGAAAACTTTTTTTCAGCGCAAAAAAATACTGACAGGGCACCGCAGTGTTGCGACACGTTTTCTTCTATTGATAAATTTTGCACACTGTATGCGAGAGTACTCCCTTCCTGCCAGAAAAGTAGATGCGGGATCTGCTTTTGCGAAAAGGATCTTTGCCGGAAAGGAGTTACTCCTTTGTCGTGTGTCACAGCGCCCGAACGCCTTTCCGAAAGATGTCCCCTTGTCTAAAGGACTTCAGGGTGCCCGTGTGTCAGGGGCATTAAATGCAAAGCATTTCTTTTCATACTGCAAGCACTTTTGGCATCTATCTGCGTATCTATATATCTAGCCGCTTACGTCTGGGTGCTCTCAAGATCACCCCCTTAACTTGGCGTGAACTAAAATTAGTATGGGAGAGTAAAGTGGTTTGATGAATCTGATGCGCTGGTCAAGACATAAATAATGTCACAATCCTGTCGCCTATGTCGTCAAACACTTCCCGCCAAACTGTAACACATACCTGCTGGTGGGTATGTGCCACTGGTATGCGGGTATATGCCAGAGATGATTGAGTTTTACTATCTACCCAGGAACGACGAGAACACACATGGGTAATTTTAACGTGCGAGTGTTAAGAGAAACCTCACATCGGCAGCGTTGACCGGATGAATGCAAAAAATAAATGTCAGGATTCTAGCAGGAATTGAACCCAAGCATTCTACCTTAGAGCCACGCCAAATCTCAGATGTACATTTCAAACAGACCCTAATGTTTGTGAAACGTCAATTGTGGTTGCAGTGCTGGCTATCAAATTTCATAAACATTACATAAGTACTCCTATGATACAGTCATCACGTTCGGTTAACGTCAAATTGCGGTTGGGTGCCATGCACTGAAGTTGATTTATGTAACAGTGTCCAGGGCTCCCATCCTCACAAGCACTAGCGCTTTATATCAGCTCATTGCTTCTAGTGTTGTTAATATTCATGGTCCTGTTGGCATAGTTGTGCAAGTGCAAACAATTGGTTTATAAACATCTGTAACTCTTCAACAAAAGTCTGTGCATTAAAAATTTATACATAGTATATTAGATGCGAAGCTGTTCTTTGACTAGCCTGTGTGATGCTGTCCGTCCGTGTCTCTATGCCAACACAATGCACCGCGCTGCCCTCGCTGCAGGTGTTGGGGCGGTGCCAAGTAGGTCACGCCTCCCCTTGCCTGCTCCTCGCTCACCACATGTCACCTCTCTCTCGCTTCACCCTTTCTACCGCTGGCAACGTTTGAGCACACATCGAGTGAACACACTTTTGGTTCGTTTATCCGCAATGGAGAGGACGCCGGAAAATCAGGCTCTTTCGCCTGCCAAGGCATGTGCTGATGCGATTTGGCCTAACCTGGCCGTCGCGCCTGAACACCAATGAGGTGCGAGCTAGAGAAGCCGAACCCATACGTCGCAGTAAAAGGCCACAGACACCAACGAGGTGCGAGTCAAGCATACCGATCGGGTTCGAGAATGGAGACGGCGAGCAGGTAACACAGATGAGAGGCGAGCCAAGGAAGCCGAGCGCAAGCGTCTTTAACGCAATGACAAAACTGAGGAGACGCGAGCCAAGCAAGCCAAGCGGAGGGCCAACGCTAGCGAATCCTCGATGTCCTCGTCAGCAACTTCTTGAAAGGGGCATGCGCTTTCTGCCAAATCGCCGTGTGCAACGCTGCTGCTTCGCATCCTATCAGGGTTCCCTTTGGGAAAATGTCATTAGTATTTTTTAATGTTATATCATGACATATCCTTCAATAAGAACATTACAACACTGTCACCTTCCCTCTGCATGCTTCGCATAACGTCAATTCACAAGATACTTGGGTTATGTCACATTTTTTTATTCTATGGCATGGCGAGTGAAGTGTCCAGTATTGAATCAATCCACACCTGGGTATATTTCAAGATACTTGGGTTATGTCACATTTTTTTATTCTATGGCATGGCGAGTGAAGTGTCCAGTATTGAATCAACCCACACCTGTGTATATTTCTTTTTAGCACAACTGAGAAGGGCAGCACAGCAAAGGAGGAGACAACGCAACTACTAAAAGACCAGAAATTAAGAATGCCTCCTCTTGGCAGGGTCTAATCGCATAGGGTCAACATCTCGCCTCTCGATGAACACTTAAAAAGTAAATTACAAACAAAAGAAACGCCGCATGCACATCACATCTTTCCTTCTTTAGCTCTTCACTCACTGCACTTGACGACTCTTCACGGTTTTGCATTCACCAACCGCTCGTGCCATGTCACTGTGGTGGCCGGTGCACAATATTTCACCGTTCTAT
The DNA here is from genome assembly GCA_013436015.1 of Rhipicephalus annulatus. Classification (NCBI taxonomy): domain Eukaryota; kingdom Metazoa; phylum Arthropoda; class Arachnida; order Ixodida; family Ixodidae; genus Rhipicephalus; species Rhipicephalus annulatus. Next base: position 1,235,049 of record WOVY01009576.1, on the reverse strand, counting down.
CAGTTGTTTTCAGGAAGTCAATTGAACTAGAGGGCTAGGTTGAACCCCATAAAGTTTAGAACATTCAATGTCCCCTCCTAAAATTAGCAGTGGCCTCAGACTGCACTCGAAAGCAAAATTTGGGACTACATAGTGTTCATATTGGCCCCAATTTTGAAGATAAGCATTTATAGGCACTTATCTGTTTAGGCACAAATGTAAAAAATAGGCATTAAGAAGCACTACAAAAACACATGTCGAAGTGGTGCGATGGTAACATTATGAACAAAATTGGCATTTGCCTAAAATTCGGTTTCTAGTGAAGAATGTGAATTATAGTACTAGAGGTATAGTCCAGTGACCCATATAGTTTTTGCATTCTATGTCAATATTCATGCACTTAAAACTAAATATATAAACAGACATTCCTTTTACTTCATGTGCAAGTGTCTTATATGATGGCTAATGATGTCAATAAATGACGGAACAGTTTACCGAGTCCTTTACTGCACATTAGCTGCTATCAGCTCCTGAATAATAATGAGGTGTTTCACGTAAGAGTGGCTGACTCTGTAAGTGCAGCGTGCAGTTATTGCACCCTAGGCACACACATAATGAATCTTTCCTCTTTCGATAGAGTATGATGAACATACAAGCTCAGCAATATTTATCTAGCCTGCTGTTTGTCCATATCCATAACAGGAAGACACATATCATGCATCAACCTTCGTTGACATCTCCTACATAACAGCACGTAACATAAACCGAGGCAAATTTCTGCAAGTCAAAGTAAAGCAGCACGTGACACCTTAGAAGAAAAATAAACTCACCAATTTTGTAAAAACAGATTAGCAATGTGGAGAATTTGAACTGCTGCATATAGACTGAACAGTGGGGGATATGGCAATTCTTATCTTGCACCTGCTTTTTAACTAAATGGCATAATTTGCCACGCAAGCATTTGCTTTGAGTTACTTATGAATATATTGGCCTGAATCTGACTTTCAAACAACATTATGTATAAAAAAAGTTGGATTCTAGGGGCTTTGTGTGTCAGAACTGAGATATGATTAAGGCATACTGTATTAAAGAATTCCTGATTAACGTTCACGGTATGGTGTTTTTCAGTGTGCACTTTAATCAAAGCACATCTGCATATATGTAATTTGCCCCAATCAAAACATGGTCGCCGTGATTGGAAATCAAACTAATGTCTTTAGAATTAGTTGCGACATTACCCATTTCAAGGGAAGGATACATTAAGAACAGTCATTTGCAAGCTTCAACCCACAAACCACCCCATTTAATGAGTGGGCCTGTCTCACCTCCAAACTGAAAGCCAGTGTTACCAGCCGTTGTTGTCGCAGCCCCAAATGAGAATGTTGGTGCTGTTGTAGTCGTTGTGGTGCCGCCAAAATTAAACGTCGGCGCTGCTGTGCTTGGTTGAGTGCCGAATCCAAACCCAGCACCTGTTGCTGTTGGCTGACCGAAGGTGAAGGCGGTGGTCGGCTGGCCAAATGTGAAACCGCTCGTTGTCGCCTGTTGACCGGCAACCGGCTGGCCAAATGAAAATGCCGTAGTTGTCGTAGCCGCTGGCTGGCCAAATCCTAAGCTCGTTGCCGCAGTGGGAGCGGCTGCTGGTTGGCCAAATGTAAATGCGGTAGTCGTTGTGGCCGGCTGACCAAACACTGTCGCGCCCGGTTGGTTGAAAGTGAAACCTGTGCCGGTGGGCGCTGCAGGTTGGCCAAATGTTAGCCCCGTGCCAGGGGTGGCTGTAGTCGCAGGCTGTCCGAACGTCATGTTGAACCCACTGGCTGCAGGTGTGCTCCCTGCTGCCGGTGTTCCACCGAAGCCAACCCCTGCAAACGGTGTCCTTATGAATTATACATTCTAATAAAGTAGAGCAATTCAGGAGCATGTCTGCCACACAACTATAATCATCATCTAGCTTGCTTGTGTTTCCCATCTCGAAAGCCAGGCTCTCGCCACTTTCTTATAATGATTGCTACGCCACGCTGATGCCCCATAGCATACTCATGTTACACAGCGTGACATAGCAAGAATGCCATTTCATGCTATGTGACATATGAGTAAGCTATGTCACGCCTTTTGCGGCAAGGAAGTGTAGGGTGCGCGGCGATAACGCAAGCAAAGTACGCGATGCAGATTACGAGATTACGATTATAGTAGTGCAGCAGAAATACTCTCCAAATGCCCGATTTATTTTTGAAGAGTAGAGTATGGTCTGAACAACGCTAGCCTAGGGTGGTCGTGACGCTAGTGGAGTTCTCAACCACCTTCTGGTAACTCCAATCTTCTATTTATGTTTCTGTTACGGCTAACATATCTATACACTGGCCTATGGAAAGGACGTACGGCAGTCAAATATGCTGCTTATCGATCAAATCGCAACGCTAGAACGGCTAACACATTCGTAATGTCATCGAATGAACTGAATAGCCATCGCGTGACTCCCTTCTCTCTATTCCTGTGTTAACGTCCCTAAACGAACACCAACAACACAAACACGAACGATTCAAATTTCCCTCGATCTTACGACGAAGTCGGAATTCTCAACAGAAACAAAACTGGTGCGCACTCTGTGACCGCGTACTTAACGGGGAAAAAATTTAGGCCACAATGCGCTCTATCAGTGCGATCAGTTTAGAATCAATGCAGTAAACTGGCTGCATGGAACTGTCGAAGTTTACCCGGCGTGCCGGTCCCGAATGTTGCTGCAGTAGTCGTAGGTGTGCCAAATCCGGTGAAGCCCGTTGGTTTCGCAGGAGTGCCGAACATTCCTACGCACTCACAAGGACTCGGCGATGCGCCTAACAAACAACGAAGCCAAATTTATACTTTTCACACCAGTAGTCGTAACAGACGCGCCGTTACAGTTTTCACGAGAACGCGCACAGTCGCCATCAACAAGCGAAGCATGCGCAAACTAAAAAAAAAAGAAAGAGAAAGAAAACTTCATTGTGGCCAGGCATTGTTGGCGGTTCTGCCAAAGCCTAACAAATTGTTAAAAATGTGCCTATAAGAAAACATCAACTTTTTTTACACTGCTGAACCATTTCACAATCACTTCATATTTTCTTTATCATAGTGAAGGCATTGTTTATAATTATATTTTATTCAGTATTTAAAATAAATAAGGCACTGAACTGTAAAGAACCAAAACGACAAGCCGTATCCCCAACCAATAGCGTAAGTTCTGGTTTTGAAGTAAGCGCGCCAAGCGGCGTCGGCTGCTCTCAGGCGCACGTATGTGGCTGGTCGCAAGCGTCAGCAATCATTCCGCGTCAGCTCAGTGAAAACGCGCTTGATGTGTCTGCATGTGAAACCAGCTCTATTAGGTGTCTTTAGCTGCGTGTAAGTTGTCTCTAGCTATACGCCTTCCTTCGACTTCTAGTAGGATCCCTTCATTTTAACATATATACTTTTGATGGCCTGGAAAGTGAAGTTGTCTCTCCAATGAAACACATGAGGAACATGCGTTCGTCATTGCATCTCTCTCGTGCACGTAAAAATATTGAGGCGTGCGAGTAATAAGCAATACAGAATGTCGTGACTAAACGTTTTCTACGCTAAGTGAAGCGTTGGTCTAAAACCGCAGGTCTGGGTGCGCGTTAATTTTTACATAGGAATGATTTTCGTTGACTTCATGCACATGCAAAAAGGAAGTAGTCTGACAAAGAATGATTAGCCTAAACCTTACGACATAAATACAAAGTATGATAGATAACCAGTTTACCTTCAAATTTATTGCCGTGAGGTTGCCACTGCTAGATCAATTGACCAATTATAGCTGTACAATGTTCGGTGTTCTGGTCTTTCTATTTGCGCGAAAAAAGGAAACAAAATTTATGTTGCCATGAGTGTTATTACAGCAGCTATATACACTAAAAAACTTTTAAGGCAAAGTGAACTGGTAAAATAAATGTAGGATTCTTTTGTATTGACCGAGTATTTAGCGCTCAGAAAAACGTGATTGATCTATTATCAGTTTTCGTGTTGCATTCGCGCAGATTTCTACGGAGAAGTGACAAGAGGCGGAGTTCTGCTCACTTATTCTTTTCGCATCCATCTTAGGCATTTAAACAGCGCAAGTTCGTGGCAAGTTCTTTGCGACAATTAAACAATCGAGGTTTGAGGCGGGACGAATACATACGAGCCAGCTATTCGTTCCCCGTGTCAAACTTTGAACGCGTACTCGCTAAGTTCGTCTCGTAAAAATCGCTAGAGCGCCTGGCAGCTTTTCGCACACTGTTTCTCGCGATTAAGAAGCGTTTTTCGGGCTCCTAAGAGATGAAGTGATGTCACCACGTTAGTCCGTGTATCAGAAACTTGACTAGCTCGCCTCCCAGAAACCCTCATACGTGTAGCAACAAGCAACCGCAAGCCAAACACGCCTTTGACATTTGTGCGCGCTGTGCCCCGTCAACGTCCGCATACCTCCGCTCCCGAGATGTCGGAGTTATAGAACACGTTGCCGGGCCGATGGTAAAGCGCAAAAAGTCTGGATCATGCTCTGCACAGGAAGAAAAGCGGCCCGAAGACCCGTAAGCGTCGGTCTCCTCGTTAAGCCTACTTCAATCTTTTCGTGTCGTCGCCATATTTTTCTGCGCTTATTTTTCCAGTGTTTTTTCTCTGCCGCCGTTTTGCAGATTCGCGCACGGAAATGTCACGCACTGTCTCGCTCATGCCAACCGCGCAGGAGCGTGCTAGGTTCAAACCAAAGCGCGCCCGATCGCCTGCCGAAATAAATGCGGGGTCTCTCATCTCGGAGTGGTGCCGAAGTTTCAAAAACCTTTTCGCCTCGGTAGCCATCTTACTTCCGACAGCATTTTCCTACTCTTCGCGATTTATATTTCAGCATCCTAATCATCGGTGTACTCCTACTGGTCGTGCCTGTCGCTTGGAATTCACTCGTACTGCGTTTTGTGCGTTTTCGCAGATCAACCGAGGCTGGAAAGGAAGGAGACCTATCGGCTCCCAATCGCTCCGAGCCCGCTGCTGTTCAGCTGCTCGCTCGCACTCGTTCCCAAAACGCACCACGTCTCGGTTCTCCGAGCGGGCAAAACAGTTCAGCGGCCGGTGACGATGTTGCGTCCTCCGAGAAACAGGAGGCCAAAAGTTCAGCGCCCGTGCAGCGCTCAAGTTTGCGCGTCACGAAGCGACCACGCAAAGACGTCAGCCCGCCGCCGAGTTCATCCAACCCTCCGCCCTCCACCACTGCGGCTGCGAACAAGAAATCGTCCGCTGGTCAGTGCCTTTTTCCCGCCGTGTCCACATTCGGCTGTGTGCTCTTCGTGTAGCGGCGTCCCGGCGATCTTGAAAAGTGTGTTTTGTGTGGCCTCGAGAGTGTCTGTGCGATACGAAGTTTGGGCAGCGTGAGCGATAGCTGCGCCGTTGCCTTGCACGTATGATCGATGCCTTTACGTGTCAGGCATGTCGGCATTCCTGTTGTCATCTTTGTACATGATGACATCGTTCTGGTAAGTAAACAAGTGTGACACACTTGTCGACATTTGGCTTTGTTGACAGTGTGGCCGCCAGAACTTGCAGGCCGGCTTGAAAGTGTGTTGTCGGTCCATAGCATGGCATTGAAGGGAGCCATGATTGTTGCGACCTAGAGGTCTTTCTGACCACAAAGTCTTTTATGAACGCTATTATATTATTTCGCACGAAAATTTAGCTACGCGGTAATCAGATACATTCATGCAAAAGGCTCCCCTTAAAAAAATAATAGAGAAGAGGAGTCTCACCAACGTCTTGCACTCGTTCAAATTATAGTAATACCAACATTTGAAGAGCATGGGACTCATTAGCATTTTGCATGTTGTATTTTGTACCTCTCATTCAGGCTGTATTATGCATTTCACTCCTATGTAATACAAGTAAAAAAAGAGCCTCCTCCATTGTATGTGGTCATAAAGTGAATTGAGAATGATAAAAGTATTTGTAAGAGATGGCACGGTTAGCCCCATTATGCACCTGGCACGTTGCTACGCATGTCAAGGTGTAGAAATAAAAGCTTTGAGGGACGTCTGAACTGAGGGGTTATCGTTAATCAAGCAATGGAGAACTAACCCCCTTTATGATAGTGCTCCAGCCAGTCTCTGCTTCATCCATGATTTATCTGCTAATGTCACTGATGGCGGGCATTACCTATTGCATTTTACTAAAATCAGCTTCTCGACAAGTGACAGCAGACAGGCTACTGGAAAAGCTGTTCAATTAGCTGGGATTTTGATGCAGTTAATTGTTAACAACTTGATGCGCTACCTGATAATATATAGTAGTGCAGACAAAGGACACGGACAAGAGAAGGCACATTTAAGCCAACATCTTCTCTTGCTTTCTCATCTCTGTGTCCTCTGTCTGCGCTACCTTATATTATCATGCTACCATACCAACAAGCCCAAATTGCCATCCTCATTGATGCCTACGTTCTGTTGGAGTATGTATCATAAAACTAAACTCAATATCAGTGAATCGTCAATAAAGTACAGTAGCATACGTAGTAAAAAAATGAAGACCTACTAAAAAAATTAACTGATTATGGTACTGCACAATGTGAATAGCTGTTCATGTGTTTTGATTTTGTTATAAGTTGAGAAAATTTAAATGCATCGAGGTGACATGACGGAGTATTAGTGGGAGCATGAAATGGTTAGTTTTTTGTGGCAATGTAACGTGGTTAAGCTAGCATTGCCAACACGGACGTTGTGTTGGACTATAAAGGGTTTCAAGAGCCCGTTAGAGCATTTCACACACAGTTTCTCTTCGACCAATGTTGCTAGAACATTCCACTCACGAAGTGTCTCTTCGACCAGTTCGCGTAGTTTTTTCCTCAAGCCTCGCAGGTCAACACACTTTCCTTTGCCCATGCGCGAGAGGCATGTGTTAAGCTGTCACAAAAAGCAGGAACAGGCATGGCGCATTGCAGATACTAACACAGCGGCTCTGTGGCTATCATGGTCGAAAACTCTTTTGGTCAGTCTCTCTTTCGTCGTCATTTCACATTCCCTTTATCGATTTCCTCAACAGTGGTGACACCGCTAAGAGCAGAAACGAGTGCTGCGCTCTAAAAATATTAAGCTACGGGAAGTCCCATCGCTGTAGCAATGGCAGGATGTGACAGGCAGTCTAGCATCGAGAGTTTCAAACCAGTGCCAACCATCAGGTGATGCAATTAGTCAACAGCTTTTATGTGTTTAACAATATGCATGAGAGTACTGAAATTGTTTGGTCAGTGCTTAGCAAAGTGTAACAAGCATTGCAACAATGGCATGATCAGACGGAAGACCGCTGTTGTGCCTGTCGTTTTTGCTGTGTCTCCTTGTTCTGCTGTTCATTCCATTTCTCGGAGATGATTTAGACTCCAACCAAAAGTTTTGAAGAAACCCGACGTTTCGAAACTGACTTGGTTCTTTGACTTGACCAAACATTGCCGGTTTCAAAACGTCGGGTTTCTTCAAAACTTTTGGTTGGAGTCTAAATCATCTCCCAGTTTCATTCCCAACCAGACAGACTTCTGTCGAATGTTTACATTCATTCCATTTCTCGTCTTCTTCACTTGGGCAGCAGTAACAAGCATTTGAATTTGTGCACCAAAGAGTGGCATGGCTGAAATCTTGACTGCTTACAGATAGCATACCCGATTTTTTTAGGTGACAATGTGCAACAGTTTCTACAGGAGTCTGTTGCGAGACCTGACAAACAAATCTTCCAAGCCTGCTTGGTCTACGGTGGTTTTGCATCTACTGCGTCCTAGCATTTTGCTTGTCTTTCCTCGATGTTTCTTCTCTTCTTTGAGGCCTGTAATGACCACGGCTTTATTTATCATTGCCCTCCATTCTTGTCACCAGAATTTAATAAATGTTTCTTGCTTACCTTGAATACTAATCAACCTTAAGCCACAAAGAGTACCATCTAAAGTGGTGTCTGTCTAATTTTGAGAATGGTCCCCTGATCATTTTCACTCTCCTCTACAATCTTTACGTTCTGTAGTGTCTGTCTCTTTGTATTCAGCAGAGAATAAACTACCTCCTCAGTTGTCACTTACTTCTAGGGCACCCTTTCTGCATCTGTGTTATTCTGGAATACTCTTTTAGGGGTGGAGCACCTTAGGGTTTCAGCGTGTCTGCGTGCATCTGTCGTCTGCTATTGTCATGATGGTTGACTGGCTGGGGTGCAAGAGAGAGAGACTGCCTTCTCTTGCGAAGAGCGAGTTTGCTCTCATTTGCCACAGCCTCAGCACTCGCCGCGTGGCGAGAGAGGGCGAACGGCGTGCGTTGACTGTGGAAACGCTCCCTTGCTCATAAAAGACGTGCTATGCCACCCCATATATATAGGCACTGGATCTTGACCTGCAATGGAATGCTGGTCGGAGATTTCTCTTGTGCATAGTTGAACAACAGAGATTCGTAACCTGCGCGTTAACTGAATGTGGATGTGTATCCTTTCCCCCTCCCCAGGTTTCACGTTTAGTGGAGCTGAAATGCCCTTCCCTACATGCTTCGCCTCTCCCCAGCATTGTTGCTCGCGCGGTGGGTAGACTCCGTGCGGCGACTGCACGGACTTCCTCAGTCCGTGGGCGCAGCCAATAAGCGACAGTGTTCAATAAACCACTGTGTTCTGCACTCGCTGTCTTGGCTACCTGTGGCACGTTAAAATGCGCACATACGCCCCTTAAAGGGGAAGTCGGAATGACCGCCACTGTAGCTCAGTTGGTAAAGCATGGGACGCGTTACTCAAAGGTCAGAGATTCGGTCTCGGCCTGCAGCAAGTTATTCTTTCGTCTACTTTACTTTCTTCATGTTACAAATAACATCCCCTCTACTTTCTCTGACTTTCTTGTCAATGAGTAATATTGTGCTTAACAAGGAATATTAAGCCTGTAGTATTCGCCTTCTTTCATTCAAGACACTACTTTAGTTATTCATGTAGCGCAATCGACATTGAGCTCCCTCTGCTTCGGCTAGAGGAACTGTTTACATGCAGTGTTACAAGACAGAAAGTTTTAGTGTGTTTGATGGTATTGTACCCAGAAGTTCATAATTGTAACGGATGCAAGGTGCCAGGAAATTTAGGGAGTTAGAGAAGCAAAGAAGCAGTTGTTCGAAGCACGAAATACTGCCTGTTGTGAACATTGCATGAGTACACGAATAACGTAAAGCTCAGGTGTTCATCAGTATACATCGGCCGGGAACTGAACATGTGACGTTTCAACAGTGTTACGTGACATCATTTAATGGAGTTTTTTGTACCTCTGTCAATGCCTTTGACAGATTCTGTTTCATTGTGCTTGTTTACTATTTTCTGATGCCACACACACACAGAAAAAAAAAAGGCAGTGACACCAATGAAATTGTATGCTGGCAGTCTATTGTAAATAACAACAAAATGCACGCATTTGTGTGCAAATCTGCCTATTATTCTGCCCTGAAACATGCCGGGAAGGGAATTGGAGGTCACTTATATTTAAAAAAAATCTTACAGAAAGTGATCTGTGCTTTCAGTGTCCAAGCAAGGTGGTGCTGATGCTGGCAAGACGCGCCGCCCATGGGAGTTGTGGAGCATTGAGGACAAGAATGCCTTTTTTGAAGCCGTTTGTGAGGCACGTATGCATGTCTACCGGTCACTCGTCGCGAGAGTGTTTATAAGATATGGCAGATATTCACTGGCTTGTCACTGTTCTTAGAGGTACATTAAAGTTCCTGCACATCATTTCCCTTCATAATCCATAAAAAGTTCATTGCATCCAACATGAAGAAATATGTTTACTATCCTGCATGTAAAGAAATTGAAATTAGACAGCCACGCGTTTGTGGTACAAAGCCACAAGGAAATTCATATGGATTTCTCAAAAAGGAAAGCCTCTTAGTTGCTGAAAAATTTGTCCTGGTCTGGTAATCAAACCCAGGAACAACGCTTTTCTAGGGTGGTCGCTCTAGCAATAGAAATAACCATGCTGCAGGAAGCTAGCAATTGGCAGCACGAGGGTGAATTCATCGACAACTCGAAGCAGATGTATTTCTGAGAACGATATGTTTGTTACATTGGTGAGAACCTTTTTGGATTTAATTTATTGTATCCATTATGTCTGTGTTTATGTGTGTTGAGCTCATTGTAGTCAAATTTTCACACTTTTTATCTAGGTTATGTAATAGAATTCTGCCAGTGCACATTTGAATTCTTAATGGGAGAGGCTGGTCTTGAAATGAAAATTTTTATTATTGCAGATACTGTAATAAAATTAGGTGTGTATATGTATTTCTTCCTCTTTTCAAAATTATAATTAGTTCTTATCCACACCAACTAGTTATCAAATTGAGAGAGCATAAGTGAAGTCTAATTGTGTAATTTCTTGCGGGTTGTTAAGGTACTTTTCCTCAGTATTTTTAGGTTCTGTTTAGGGTGCAGCTGTAGCCAAAGACCTGCCATGGGGAGCTATGCTATTTATTTTGTCACTGAGATACATAATTATATAAAGATTCTCATTTGCATTGATGCACGACAATTTTGAAATTATATGAAATTAAAAAAAATTGCTTCACAAAAACATGATGAAATGTTCCGTAAGGCTGGCCAGGTTGGCGAAAAATGTGAAGCTGAGGAAATCGCACTTGGAAGTTTCGACATGCAGTGCAAAATTTTCTGTGAGGAACTTTTACCACAAATTTTATACACATGTTCCTCATCTATTCCCCTAGAAAACAGAACAAAATGTGCCTTTTCATTCTTGGAATCATTTTTCAATGTGGAAAGCATTATCAAAACTCCACCATGACAAGCTGTTGAGGGGTTCTGGAAAAGTTGTGGGGTATGAGGCTCAAATGACTAGCTGTTAGGCAGCATGCTGCCCTGGGTAATAAGTTGCTTTGTTCTGGACTCTCGAGAGACCATGAAAATGTGCGGAAAAATGAATGCTCGCAAAAATGACCCTTTTCTATAGGTATTTTTTGCTGACACAGAGGGTCACTGCTGTAGTACAAAATTCTTGTTGCAATCTTGTAAATGCATCGTGTAAGTGGCTCTGAAGAGCCGTATATATAAAAAAGATCGATGTGGCCGGTGCTACTTCAGTGGTCATCACGTCGGCCTAAAAAAAGTCTCCCATTTTCTTTCGCACGTCATTCCGCTTGCCCGCGATGATGTCTGCCTTAATTTCAGCTAGACGTCATGCTGTCGCTGTTCACTGATGACAGTGTTATCAGTGCTCGCGTCAACTCCTAGCTCGTTGCCTGTGTAGCCGCTGCCAAAAATCAGATGGCGAAGGCTATAAGCGCTGACTTCAAGGAGGTCGAACTTTCGGGTAGCCGATTTTCCCGACAAAACGGTCTTCGTTTGCGCCTATTTTTCAACTCGCTGTGCCTGCTCCGCCGTTGAGTAGTACGCAGCATCAATTCGAAGTGTATCGCTCGTCAAACTTGGTCCCACGGCGTCGTCAGTAGACAGCGTCGTTAAAGTTTTTGGCGGATCTAACGGGTCCGGCTGCGACTGCAACCAGCTGCCAAAGGACACTTGTGGCCGGCACCTTTTGTTCTAAGGCCGTTTTTTACGGCTTCCGAAAGCTCGTCGCGTCGATGGTTTCAGACGAGAGTCTCCAGACATCTCGATCGCGGTGGAAAAGTACCGGTGCAAAGCGGAAACAGGGTGCGTCGCAAAACGCGTACGATCGCAAGAGCAGATGCACACAAATGGACAGTCACGGGGCCAACACAAAGAAAAAAAAGATCACGTGTTGGTCACCCCAGCCAATGAGAACTTGGAAAGATGCGCTTGAAAAGCACGCTGCGTTAGGGCCAATCGGCGATCTAGAAATGACCTTCAGAAAACCCGCTACAGCAGCAATTCCGCTTGAGCGACGGCATTTTAAGATGGCGCAAATTATGCACTAAGAAAACGGCTTCAAATCAAGCCCAAGATGGCGACGCTCGTTCCGCCGCAACGCAAATGGCGCGTGTAGAAAGTTTCGCGTTTCCCGACCGAATTCAGCGTTAGCAATTTGAGAGTAGGTGCTCAGAAGTACAAATGCCTTCAAAATAAGCTTTACAAAAAATCGATTTTTTGACCATTTTTTGACCGTCCTAAGACCCGCGTTTCCCCTTAAACTTCGTGCCTAACAGTTCAAGCTTGTGATGCCTGCGTTGCCTTGGTACGTTTCAGAAAAACCTACCAATCAGAGGGGTGTTTGCATGGTGGTTACCTGCCTCGATTTGAAAATTAAATACATGCTACCCCTTTTTGTGTTTTTCCTGCAGTTTGGGAAGGACTTTGAGAGCATTCAATCGTACATCGCTCAGCGGAGCAAGAAGAAAGGTGTGCCCGCACACTGCATCAAGAACAAGGATCAAGTACGACATTTCTACTACAGGACCTGGCACAAGATAGCGAAGGTCATGGACATTGGCGAGGGTCGTGAAGGTACGGTATGACATTTGGGATGTATCTGTGTCATGGAGGGGTACGCGCAGTTTCTGGCGCATTGATATGCGAGAAAGTTGGTGTGGCCTAGGTCTGTCTACAAGTTCGGAATGAGGTGAAATAACATTGTACATCCTTATTTAAAGCATTCTTGTTCATGCTCATGAGGACTGACACGAAAGCATTACGATCAAAGGTTGACCGTCGATTTTTGTGGTCATGTGGAATAATTTCTGGCATGTAGCCTTTGCATTGCAATGTATATGTACTCTGGTGCAAATATTTCGAAATTTTATTTGAAATTTATTTCACAAAATTTAACGAGATTACAAGGTGGACAAGAAGTGCAACTTCAGAGGTCCCATAGTGAAAACTGTCGGGGGGGACCTTCTAACAAAACATAAGGGGGGGTTTACAGGAAACTAGGCGAACAGTGAGTCATTTATTTTATATAATTTCTATAGCTTTAGTAATAACTGTTAAAAGTATTCATAAGTAATAAAAAAATAAAAGCTAGCCATGACAATCACAAACATAAAAGATAAAATAATTTTAACAAAGTCAGATAGAATAAATCTCAAAAATTAATTTAAACAAATAATAGTGGCACAAATAGCTACAGATGCAAACAAGCACCAAAATGGGCAAAAGTGAAACACTTGAGTGTTGCAACAGCACATATCATAAGCTAACATAGGTTATCACTCTGAAAAGCAGTGAGATGTCATCCCTCTTCTAAATCAGCATTCAGGATGATTAGGTGGCATGCTGTCGTGCCTTCTTTAAGCAATAGTGCTCTTTGGAAAGCAGTAGTGCTCTTTGGGTGGAAATTAAACATTTTCACAAAGGTGGTTCTTTTCACTCAAGTCACTGACGAAAACTTCGGTAGCACTGATATTTTTCAAGGTTGTTATCACTACTAGTACTATTATCATCATTACTACTTACACACATAGAAGTGACATTCCTTGTGAAACTGCTTCCCCTCCCCCACCTTTCTCATTTTGTTTTTCCTACAGACGTCAAGAAGCAGACACAGGAACTATACGGACTCATCAACTACGCGGAACTGCGTAAAAAATACAGTGCATGTATGTACGAGTGCTTAAGCGCAAACTTGATGATGAAGCCTTTTCTCTTCTCTGGTAGAAAAATCTTTTTGCATTGGCCAATTCCCTAAATGAGGACTGATTGGCATTTAGATTTTTTCAATAAGATTTGACATTGCATTCTCTGTTTTGGTTCTAAGCGTTATGGTTTTAGGCATTCAGCTGTCGATCAAAAGGTTTTCTACATGGACTTCAGTGTCTGGCCAAAAAAAGAGTAATGTGAGGCACCTACTTGACAAGTATATACTACCCCAATGCGTGTATATTTTTTGAGATAAATAAAAGATTTCTTCTTATTCTTCTTAAGTAAAGTTGCCACAGTCCTGGTTGGACTTCTTCAGTGATCATGGAATGAATTATGACAGCAAAACTTGAAGCGTGATTGATGGTATAAACTGATAACCACGCCATAAAAAAGCAGTGTAATGTTTTATACTCTTAAGTTCTTATACACCGAAGTTAATATTTTTTTATATATACAATGCTGAAAAGAAATGTGCAATCTGTATTGCTGACTGAAATGATATGTCTAATGTGTAGGGATGTCAACAATAGAAGCTCTGCAACCTATCATTCGGAGGACGAAACAAATACTGAATATTTGGTGTCCTGCCTGAGCAAGGGCATCTGTTAGGCTGCTGCGTAAAACAATTGTGGCTGTGCTACCGTACGTAGTCTTCGCCGAATTCAGCAGTTCAATGCAGCTTTGCCGTTTCATTTTTTCGGGACAGTGAAGTATCTGGTCGTGTGTAATTTGCTTCTAAAACATGTATTTGAATTGCAGTGGGTACAGCGATATGAAAGCGACCGGTTGTTCAAACTAATCTACCAAAATATGTATTATTGATTACTGGTAAATCAGTAATATAATTAATTTGTGATTGTTCATTATTAATGCAGTCCAGTTCTGTTCCAAGTTTGAAAGCACCAATCTAAGCAGCTGCCCATATTTTGGGGGTGTGCAGTGCACATTCTTAAAAATGTGTGTGTGGATTTAAATGTCATTTTTTTGGTGGCAGGTATTTTTTTGTTTGTTTCAGTGTGCTGGTAGCCTTCAAGTCAGATTGCGGTATTAGTTAATGTTTCCCTGTCTTCTTTCTCTGTTTCCTACCTCTGTATAGGTATTAATCAGAAAAGTGGACAGCTTCTCACCGAGCTAGTTCTGACTGGGTAAGTAAAAAGCAAACCATTCTTATAAGAGTTTTGATGAAAGGGAAGGAAGGCGGGGCTTCTGTTTCTAGCTTTTGTGCTTTGTTCTTGTTCAATAAAGGAATGTGACTTTATTAGGCACATGAACATGTAAGAAGTATGAAAGCTTCTGAGTATTCAAAATGAATCCTAATAACTGTTGTGTTAATTAAATATGTACGGAAATGGAAAGAAGAGCATTCACATTTAGTACTACGGGATTTTCATAGGTCGAAATTTTACGACTGAGCATTCTTTTTCTGCCGTAGGAATGTGCACTTATTAATTTAGTTAGACCTCAATGCGATGAAGTATTGAAAGTTTTCGTGAATTCATGGCCGTAGAACACTATGTATTTTTATCCACAATGCACATAGCCAAAAGTGCTTACCTGCGATAGCAGCATAATGCCGATTCATTGGTGACACATTGAAAGACCAAAGCAATAAGTGGTTACTTTTGCAGTACCAGCAGTCAATAGCATACGCTGCTAGCTGCATTAGGTGCTTTCAGTCTTCTTTATGAGCAGCTTGCCTTGCATATTGTGTGCATTAAACTGAAGCATTGAGACCCTCATCGTCCATATATTGCTGTTGAGGTCTAGTTAACTTAACCGTGAACACCAATTTGTTGTTTACTAGCTCTTAAAATTCTACCTAAATAACCCTTTTTTCTTAGCATAGGTGCGGCAAATGTGAATGCTTTTGTATAGACCTTATGCAGAATGGTTGCCATCTGTCGGCCGTCGTGTGCATACCTCTATGTTAGAGGCTCAGCGCGGCACAGTACGGAGAGTTTGCATGTGCTTACGTATACGTATACATAAGGCGTATCAACGTAAGGCGCGTATTGACTGATAATTGCAATGCTGACGTATCACTGTGTCCCCTGCTGCACAAAGAGAGGAACTCGAAATGCCGAAGGAAAAAGGGTGAGCCGAAAACTTTGCTCCACGTTACTTTTTCAAGCTGATGACGTTTCCAGCATATGCTTTGGCTACTGCTCCGGAAACACGTGTTTGGGTTTGTCTTTACAAGCAAGTAAGGTGTGCAATATCATTTGTACTCGTGTTCCCTCAAATTGCTGCACGCAAAACCAGTTTTTGCAACGTTTTCGCTATCGGCCATTTAACAAGTGAAGGTGACTCGTACGCTTTAAGCAGAAGCCACGTTAAGGCAATGAGCTTTAAGGGACGCAGCAATAGGTCGGCATTGCGATCATCAGCTAATAC
Organism: Rhipicephalus annulatus; assembly: GCA_013436015.1. Taxonomy (NCBI): domain Eukaryota; kingdom Metazoa; phylum Arthropoda; class Arachnida; order Ixodida; family Ixodidae; genus Rhipicephalus; species Rhipicephalus annulatus. The sequence continues at coordinate 1,219,104 of WOVY01009576.1, read as the reverse complement.
ATGGCTATATGGCTTACGAATACGTAAATGTATGGGGACAGTGCGCACTGCGTCACGCTGAGCCTCTAACATTGTGGATATGGACACGACGGCCGACAGACGACAGCAATCTTGCATAAGATCTCTAAGGTCATAAAGCAGCAGCTTTTTGCTCAAGCCATATTGCTACACGTTGAAAATAATTTGAGATTTTTTCTGCCTGGACAATGTGCCAGGGCATCTATCATGAAACCTGTCTTGCTTTCACGTTTTCGCCAGCTTGACCTTCTTTGGTGCATTACTGCTTTGCTTTAAAGAGTACTGATTTGCATGCCAGAGCACCTACCAACTTAGTTTTTTTTTCCTAACAGTTCAACCTTGGTGAAAATACGGGGCAAACGTATTCGCATCAAGACTCCAGTGTGCCGAGCCTTAAAGAAAATCAACAATGTTGGTGAGGCATCTAGTTTTATTTTCACTGTCGATTTTATACAGTGGTGTGTTGCAGAGGTATACTGCCATAATATTTTCACTTTGTGTTTGCTTGGCTGTTAAGCTTAACTGATTTCCTTTTTAATTGTGTTTTTTTTCCCGACATTACAATAGAACCTTGTAAACTCGTACTACCCAATAGGGACACAAACATAGAGTTTCTCACAAAAACCTAGAGGGAAGTGTGGTGCCACCGTTTATGCGAATTTCTTAAGGTGTGATGCTGGAGCGCTGGGAATAACGGTATATATGTCTGCGAGACTTGTGTTGGCTGGTGTTGAGCGAGGCTTCGGCTCAAAGACGAATACAACTGCGTAAATTAAGCTTTTCTAAAACAAAAACATTCGTAAGCAAATCTCATTGGTGCGTATTATATTCTAAAATAAAAGTCTACTTACCTTGAGGGCACAAACAAACAGCGAAGGAAAGAAACAGACGACGTAAACGGGGCGGGAAAAATGCTTGCTTTGTTATCTGCCTGCCAAGTTTAGCAGTTGTTGGTTATTTCTTACACTACGTAAAACTGTACATCAACGTAGAAGGTTCTAGGATTAAATACAACACGTTTCAGTGCAATGACAAAAGTATAGCATATTACGTGCTCTTTTAGTTAGAAATCAATCATTTTGACGTAAAGCCAGATGCGTCTTCAAGTTATATAAATTTGAGTGAAGTTTCAAGCTCATGTATCCCATCGTGCTCTTGCATCCAGCAGCTCACTAGCGCCCGATTTTCCTCTAGTTGTGATTGGGAGAAACTCTATGGACACAAAGAAGGGAATGTACCAAGTGCTACCATCGTTTAAATATGACAGGTGCCTTACGACAAGTAAAGTTATAGGGTGTGGTGTACACGTATCCCGAAGGAGTACGGCCACCAGCGTGGGTCCGGTCTTAGCGAGCCGCAGGGCACGCGTTAACCGTCGTCGTGGTGAGAACACGATACTGCTCAAAGTCGCAACACTTTATTGTGGCAACACCAAACGCAGTACAGCCCGTTGCAAAAGGCGCGGCGGGAAAGCAAATAGGCTTCCCCACGCCACGGGCATAAAGTACTACACAGGGTGTCACGAGCACGTCTCCGCGGTAAAGGTGATCCACGGAGACACTGGGACCAAGGCCCGGTTGCTCGAGCGAGGGCAAGGGCGCTCGCGTTGGCTTCGGAGGGAGACGGGTCGGCACTAGGACTCAGTACCACCCTTTGGCCGTGCGTACGCAGTGGGGCAAAAAAAGGTGAGCGTTTGCCTCGGGTGCGAGGCGCCGTCAGCGAAGTCCGACGAGCCCCGAACGACGGGAGTCGACGAACGGAAAAGATTGTGTGGCTCACCGTTTGCAGTCCCGGAGAGTATCTGTCCACTCCTGACGCAGGGCGTGAAAAACCTCTCGGGAGACTCCGCGCGCGGCGCCACAGTCAACATCCGCTACCAGGTGAGGGAGTTGAACGTCACTGCGCTCTCCCAGCGCGACAGACAGCAAAGGAGGACAGACATGTCGGGACATGAGAACGGCAGAAAAGGCGGCAAAGCCCGCGCAAAGGCAGCGGGCTAGCCTCAATTCCCACAAGGGACACTAAAGGCAACTATTAAGTCAGCGTTGATTGTTGGAATAGCGGTCCAGAAACCTCGTAGTGTCACTTTTGTGCCAAGGAAGAGCCTATTTATAAAATCACGTTAGAGTGGTCTGCATCGTGTTAGCGCACTTCAAATTATCTGCCTCAAGAAGCGAACCGATTGGACCGACTGACGTCACTGTTGCTGCGCAGAGCGTTGCCGGGTTTTACTGCGCTAGCAGCAGCAGACCGAAAGCAGCGGGAGCCACAGCAGCAACAATGGCTATTGAACAATTTCCCACCATTAGCTTCGAGATTGCAGATGTTTTTCGATTCAACTGCGCCCCGCTAGACGGCACCACCTGTCCAGTGTAGCTACGTGAAAATTGAATTTTTGAATCACTTGCGCCATTCCCCATAGTAACGTTCAGCGTTTTTTTTTTTCACGAATCAAACAGAAACGAACAGGCAGCATTTTATTGCGTCTCTTGATGCACAGAAGGTTCTTTATTTAGTGCAGCTAGATCGATTACTACTGATTATGATGTCATCGATATAATTTTGAGAATGTCCTACTGTGGCGCATGTGTTCTTGTGCATTTACCTTAATTTCTCTGTAAGTAGGGCACTGTTGTCGATAATATTGTCGTTTTAGATGCTGTTATACATTGAGCTTTCACTCTGATGTAAATTGTTATGTGACTGTAGTGTCCGTTTGACAACATATCTACATACATGAATACTTCTCAAATGAAGAATGCCGATTCCTACATCATTTTACCTTGTCCAAGGGGTACAAAGACACATATGATCCAAGCGAGAAGTGAGACAAGATTTTTGAACACATTCAATTGCAATGTTATTCAATTCTTATGACATTACTTAACTATCACTGTGCAGCAGCAGAATGATGTCGTTAAATCCAAATGTCATTCCACTCAAATGAAGGATATAACAAAATTGGCAAATTTTGGAAAAATATGTTATAGAGAAGATTTTGTTGTATGCAGGTTTGATACGAAAATTAAGAAAAAAATGCAAAAGTTAAACAAAAGAAAAACTGAAGGCAGAGTTAGCCCAAAACACTTATTTTGTAGTAATAAACTGCATTAATATTGCGATGACAATTATATGGACACTTTTGGCGGATTTATTGCTGTCGCCGCAATGTTTTGTAACAAGTCTAAATTGATAACATGCCCCCGCGCATCGTAACTTTTACGAGCGGGTAAATATGCGCGAGCGCTGCTGAAGCAGAGATCAATTGAGTCGGCCCATCTCTATCGCCTGGAGGGCGCATACGATAATATCCCCCTGCATGCTAGAACTGCCGTCGAATGCTCACACAGAAAGGGAACCTTGGTTTTAACTATCATGAAAAAATGCGTGGGGGGGGGGGTCGCTTTGATAGCAGCGGAGAACTTTCATTTCAAGGGAGTGGCCGCTGGCAGGCGTGCCATCTCGGCAAGCATCATTGCGCTTTAAGTGTGAAGAGACTGTGAAAAGAGCACTTCTTCCTGGAGTGGCTGTACCTTATACTAGCATTTTGCAGGAGTTCCGCGATATCGAATCCAAAAGGGTTGGTTGCCAGCCTTACTTTGCATAACATTACAATTTGTTGCTATCACATTTATTGCATTGCATTCAATGCGGCATCGTGCTTTTGCCACAGTTTATTGCCTAATCGTGATGGCTACGTTCCTGCGAACTCACGGTGCGGCTCAAGACGGAAGCACACGTGACGAGTCGACCTCCTGACACCTGTTGTTGTGACCGCGGTCTTGAAGAGTTTCCATCAGTGCCTAATCTGAAATGCCCTCGATCAGTCACAAGGCGTTTGTCCGCATAAGAAAAAAAAACACACACAGAAAGCTGAACGGCATCGGAGGCTACATCATGCGCGCGTAGTGAAACCATACACTTGCATAGCGTCGAAAACGAAGAGTGAACGGTGGAAAAGTAGTTTTTTTTTTAATTTTGTTTATGGTTTAAAGGGAGAGGGAGAGCACATTCGTACATGCGCCCGCAGCGGATAGAATGGTGGCAATGCTAGCCGCTGCTTCGTGCTTCGTCGGCGGCGGGGCAAACGCAGAAGATGCATGCTCATGGCAAAATGACAAAATCTGGGGCAAATTTTCTAGTTTGTCTATGGTGAAAATGCTTAATATCAAGGATGTCTTCCGCTGTTACTTTGTTACATAGAGGTCGGAAATATATGTGCTTCTATGGAGTTACAGCGAGGAATAGATAAACTTTGTTACATAGAGGAATTCGTTATATAGAGGTGCATTATAATGAGGTTTAGTTGTACTTACAGTGTAATAGGGTTCAATAGTAGACTGTACATTCTGGCGCAAGAATTCAACCGTAAAATTAGAGTTGAATCTGTCTATTAGACTCCGTGATAGGTTTAGATTGGCATGGTGTCTGCTTGTGACATAGGCAATGAACGTAAGCATTGTTTGCCTTGCAGACACAAAGGATGAGCCACCCAAGCTTCCAGCAGACGTGTGGGTCGAGTTTCGTCCTCGCACCAATGCCGCCTGGGTGCAGGTGCAGTCTCTGGCTCAAAATCCTCGGGTGCGCACCAAGACGAGCCTACAGCGCCGACTCTCCAACGTACTAGAACACTTGCAATCTCGGTGGAAACCACTTCGTTTGCGACAGGTGATGACGGGGCCTCACTTTTTGATGTCTTTGCGGGAGAAATGAGCTGGACAAATCACCTTCATGCCCCGTTTGAGCATCACATGTACCGTGCCATGAAAGTTCTTTGCACTCGTATATCGAGAGCTCAGTGAAAACTGGGAACGCACTGAGTGTTGAAGCAATCTATCAAAATCATCGGGTGGATTTTTCAAGTCTGTATTTTGTGGTGCTGAGAGCTGTTGTGTGGTATCTTTTTTCCCCTTCTGAATGTTTTTTGCAATTTAGAAAGCATTTTTTTTACAAATATACAGTCAAACCATTTTACAATAGTCATCGATGTAACAGACAGATGTGTATAAAAGACACCAGTGTGCCTACGTTGAAATAGGTCTTGATAACAAAATGCGTATGTGGCGCCGTGCTTGTAAGAGACACCTCATATAAAAGATAAGAATTGGTCCCGGTGCATGTCTCCTATAAAGGGGTTCAACTGTAACTGCAGCCAGCAGTGCTTTTCACAATGTCTGTTGAACTTGCATTTGCTTCATTAAGATTGTATCAAAAAAGACTTCCTGTTTTGGATAGCATCTAAATAGCTCTGTGCCATGAAACTGTGATGATGCCAGTGTGGAAGTCCAACCATTCAAGACTAACTTTAGTATTCAGTCAAAATATTTTATAAACGTTTCCCAAGTCAAGTATTTAAATTTGATGTTGCAACTATGTGGTTGAGTTTATGCAATGTCAAAGATATACGATGGCACTCTTTTTTTTTGCTCCAGGGATGCAAAGTTTGGTTTGTTTATTTTCCAATCCAGAAGGAACAGGCAGTAGCCAGCCTGGCAGGCACAGACTGCAAGTTGCTGGCTTCGATGGAGCCTGAGGTGGCACAGGAACTGAGGGTCTGGCCCAGCACACCCATATCGCCCGTCAGCTTCTCGGCCATGGCCTCCAGCTTGGACGTATCCTTCCAGTGCCACCGCAAGAAAGCTGCAACCTTGGCAGACGGGCAGAAGTCGCGCCCCGCCAAACCAACCAAACAGTCTCGAGCCGTTAAGGCGGCAGCATCTCAGGCGGCTGCCTCATCTGCAGCGAACGCAAATGCAGCGCAAGATTCGACAACAGACACTACCGTTGCCACTGAGCCTGCTCAGCAAAACAGTATGTGCATTGTTTGGTAACTTTATGAGAGCCCCACGTTGTGTGGGACATTTCATTGAGCATGGCTTTTTCATGAGTTGTTTAAGGGAGATGCGGGTCGAAAAACGCGAGTTTTTTCAAAATTGGCGATTTTTAGTTTTGCCTGTTTTGATAAGATTAGTACCTCTACTGTTATGAAAAAAAAATACAGGTCGAGACTTAACCGGAAATGCTTAAAAATTGCATCTAAAGAGCACAAGGTGCCTGTTGAAAGGTCCAAGTGTGCTGTCTTCGAGCACCTTGCCGCCGTTAATGCGCCGCCGCTCGCCATTGTTGATAGCATGAGCCTAAGAATCGAGCCTCACTCTTCAATTAACAACAGTTTCTCTCGCTGATGCAGTGCAAGAAATAATAAAAAGAAGCACGCTTCTGCGCGTTTTTCGAGCGCCATGACTGGCTTAGCACATGGTACGGATCGGGGACCGCCATTGGCCGCTGCTCACCTGTATGTGCTGTGAAACCTATTTGTGGGGTCCATGTCTTGTCGAGCAGCGCAGCCGAACAATGCTTTTGTCATGTAATTATCTCCATTATGAATGAAAAAAGGAATTGCTCGTAAGTGAAAGCCATTGTGTGGCGTGCTCTGTAGGAATAGGCTACGAGCAGCTGGTCCGATTTGCGGCAGCTAATTTGTTGGCTTGCAAAAGCCAATGCGTCAAAAGTTATTCACACCTGTCAGCCGGAAAGTTCGTGATGCGGCAATGGATGACGTCAGCGCCAATCTTGCGAGGTTGAAAAAGCTTGCAGTGAGAGAACTTCGCAGGGACGACATTGCCATTATGTACGACACTATGTGGCACAAACATGGCTGCAAAATGGCATGACACTAGACTTAGTTTCGATTTCGCAGTCCTGTCGAACTTCTTCCTAGCTTGCAGTTGGCACAAGGCTCTGCCAGATGGAGCGGAAGTTTAGCAAGCGTTTTATGGCCCTGTCTGTGAGCGAAATGTCTGTGAGGAGTCAGCTCGAAAATGCCGAGAGGGACAAACTCGTGGTACTGGCCTGTTTTTGTCGCAGCGGCCACTACAAGAAGGATTGTTCTTTTTGATGTGCAAATTTCATCAGATATAATTATATGTTTTCTAAATAAAAACTCGATTCTAATTTTAAAACTCATTTTTCTCGAAACTCAAATTTTACCATTTTTTCCAATGTGCCCCTCCTATTTCAGGCACTTACAGTGCTCGGATCTGCATGAAATTTTGCTCAAATTTTTTCCTAAGTATGACAAATGCACTTTTCTAGTTTAAATTCCAATATTTTACTGTATAATAAAAATTATATGTAAACCTTTACTAGGGTAGGTGAAATGTGGTCTTTTTACGTCTGTTATTTTTCACGCATATTACATATTTTGTATGTGCTCTCTAATTAGTTATTTGCATTCTACACTTTATTTGAAACATTATGAACTATGAATAGTAAAAAATTGCAGAAGTTTAGGGATGAAAAGAGGGGTGGCAAAAGGGTTAAGGTTTTCACTTTGTCATGTTGCAGAGCTAAAAGTGTGCAACTTGCAAGAAAAACTACCGTATTTACTCGATTCTACCGCGCCCTCGATTGTAACGCGCACCCGATTTCCACCGCGAAAAAAAAAAAAACATAAGACATCGATTGTAACGCGCACCCATTTTTCTTTGCTGGCCCACACGATCACACCACTCGAAAAAACGATTCCTTTCGGGATTGTCTTCCATTTAAATATGAGGTACGGGCAAAGCTAGTGCCCATCTGACGTGTAACAGAGCATTGCCGTCACTGTAGTTTTACCGTGGACCGATGTCAGCACGCGAACTTGCTTCGCCCCCGTCTTCTCGACAGTTGTGGTGCCAGGCATGTCGAAGTAAAGAGGCGTCTGATCGGCATTCCAGATTTGCCCAAGCAGGTAGTCGTTGTTGCGCCGCAAGTTTAGGACGAACCTGTGAAAACTGTAAAGCTTTTCATCGTACTTCTCCGCAAAAGTTTTCGCATATGCATGTTCCCCTTCGGAGGGAAGAGCCTTTCCTCTTCATATAGTTAATTAGCCAGCACCTGCTCGCTTTAAACTGGCTCCGCATTAGACTTTTTTCTAAGACTAATTGCATAGCCCGCACTTGGAGCGGTTCTGTCGTCACGGGCCGCTGTGCCGCTCGCTCCTCAAGCACATACTCGCGGAGCAGCTCTTCAATTTGCGGAAACCGACCATGCTGTGGTTCACTGAAGCCTTTGCGTGAAGCTTTGCTGTCGACAATCTTCTGCTTTTGTTTCCGCCGGTCCCGCACGCACGTTTCGGGAACGACCGTGATGCGGCCCGATTTCCGTCCGTTTCTGCACACGCGATTACTTTTCTTTTAAAAACGGCATCGTGGTGCACTCGAGGTTTTGGAGTCGGCCCTTCCACGTCGTCGATGCTAATGCACTACTAGATGACGAACTCCTCAGCACACGTACGAAGTGCCGCACATGGTAAACACATAGGCAGAAATAGCCGACGCTCCATGCCGATGCACGTAGGGGGCGGCCATTTTGGATTTGCGATGGCAATAGATTGACCGTAATTTTTTTGTTCGTACTCGATTCTAACGCGCATGCGATTTATGAACTCGCTTAACCGGAAAAAAGGTGCGCGTTAGATTCGAGTAATTACGGTAATTATATATTTGAAATCAGCGTAAAAAGTCCTATAAACAGCTCAAGTTTCATTGCTCTAGGCTGAATATTTAAAAAAAAGTGTCTGAGTAGCATCTCCCCTTAAGTAGTAATATGAGTACAGCCCCGAAAAAATGAGTGCATAGGTCTTAGTTTCTTTATTTTTTTTTGTAGAAGACACCATTTTGCTTGCCCAATTGCTGCATTTCAGCGAATTTCGCTGAGTGTCATAGTGTCACAATAATGTTGATCAGTCTAGCATCGGGACAATGTCAACATCAAATTAAAACACCTTGAGTTGTTGCAAAACCTTTATACCAGTGATGTATCAACCACTTATTCGTAGGAAATGTGTGGTAGAGCTCCTACAACTTCGAAAACGCGTCTCAGTGCTTCGTTTGCTGTCGGTGAGATAACGTTGTTGTGTTCGCAGGTAGCACTGGTGGTGAGACCTCACAGGGCAGCAGCGTTCCGTCCTCCCCGCCACCACCTGCGGGACAGGTGGAGGAGAATCCAGAAGACGAGGCTGCAAAGTCGTTGACCCTGCTACGCAGCATGCTGGAACCCGACCCCCCAGCGACGACGAGCACCGTGTCGGCTGCGCAGAAATCAACCGCTCCCGATCCTGCATCTTCACCACCGGTGCCAGTTGCGCCGGCCCCGATGCCGGCTGTCATCGAGAGTGTGGAGAGCATCCTGGCAGATGGCAGTGCGGTTGCAGGTGGCCTTACGCTGGGCCAGCTTCTGGGCAAGGCCGCTGAGGAAGCTCGCCAGGGCGGCGAAGAGGAAGAGGATGAGGCTGCAGAGGAGGCCAAAAGGAAGAAGAGGGAGGAAGAAGAGCAGGAGGAGAAGAAAAGTCAGCAGGAGCTGGAGGAGGAGGCCAAGAGAAAGGAAGAGGAAGAGAACGCCCGCGAGCGCAGTACTAAGGGATGGACGGCACAGGAGGCTGGTTTGATGACCATTGGCGAACTCTACCTCATGGCGAGTGCATTTGATTGCAAGCTTGCTTGTCTTTTTATGTGCTGGTAGTGGTGTTTCTTACAGTCAACGACCAATAGTTCGGACTCTACGAGGAACCTACAGAAGTCCAAATTATAGAATGTTTGATAAAACGAATGCATCAGAAAAAAATACTTTTAGGGACGCTTCAGTGATTCAGTGGCCGGAAAAGCTGTCAATGCGTTTCTGCATGCTCTTGCACTTACGTGCAACGTACAACCAAGTCTGTCTGTATTTCTGCCAGTGTGCTATGCTCGCTGTAGGACCACAGGTAGGACGACGAAAGAATTGCGAGAGCTTGAGACAAGTACACATGCAACGGCTCCGGAGCATACGATGTGTCCTCATCACTAGAGTCAGAATCACTGTTTGGCGGTTGCAGAACCTGCTCAGTTATGTCATCGTCGTTCACTTCGACGTATGATGACACGGCACTGTCGATGCTTGGAAAGTCTTCAAAGGTAACTGAGTCGGGAATCGGCACACCACAGCACGCAGGTCATCAATTACGTCTGCACTTGAGCTAATTGTGCTGGGCGGCAGGTCCGGCTCTTCAGTTTCAGTGTCGGGTTCTTCAACGCCCGAAACGTAGAACTCTCGGGCAACTTCGACTTGCGGGCAACTACTGAGCACTTGCAGAATGATGGCAGCTTTCCTTGCCATGGTTAGCGTTGTGTGTGTCTGTCACGTTTCAGCGGCGGCGGCGCTGGTTCCGAAGGCACCGTTGGTGCCATTTAACGCAGATCTTTTAGGACAGCAGAGTGCAAAATAAAGCAGGTCTTCACACCAAACAGACCAAACAGAACGTACGCAGAATTCAGCAGAATGCTCTACCGCAGATACATATGACAGAATGGCGCTGATAGCAGTACAGTGCCATAACAGTGCAGGGATACCGAAACCGAAATATAGGATGTTCGTGATGTCGATACGACCTCCCACAATTCAGCAGTGCCTCCAGGATTGGTATTTCCTATTATAAAGCTGTGAGGCAATCGAAATTAAGCCTCACAGATCACCAGTTGGCTTTCATTTTTTTAATCTCTGAGGCCATACTTTGTGTGGTATGGGTACCAGAGGAGATAATGGTGGCTGCCAATTCGAAGTGTGCGCCATGTTCGAACATAGTTCGGATTATCGAAGGCAGATCTGGCGAATATCGGTCGTCTTTATACATTATGTATTTCTATAGTTCAATCGGTGGTGTCGCGCGGCTGTCCCAATCATATTGCTACGTGCCAGTGCATGGAGTTGAAGACAAAGCAGATAGACTGGCGCAAGCTAATCTGTGTGGCTGGCGCTGCTCGCCTAACCGCCTGTTAATACAACGGTGACTACCCCTCCGAGTCGGTCTCCCTCTCGAAACATATATAATGGAGTTGTGCGATCCCCGTCCTCGCCACGGAACTCCGAAGCGGACGCTCCCTCGTGGCTTACAACATGACCACTCAAGACGGCTACACCCTCTCCGGTCGCCCGCCCTTCTGCCCGGCCTGCCAACCCAGTGCCCGCAACAACTTTCGTGACGCTTCCCACGCTCAAAGACCCCGGCATGTTCTCGGGCAGCGAGGGTTCCGACGTCGACCAGTGGCTACGCCTCTACGAACGCGTCAGCGCCACTTAAAGGTGGGATCCCACTCTTATGCTCGCAAACGTCATCTTTTATCTCGACAGAACCCCTCGTGTTTGGTTTGTCAACCACGAGCATGACATAACAAGCTGGGACAGCTTCAAAGAAAAGATCCCCGAGCTTTTTGGCAACATCTCTGGTTGTCGTGAAGCTGCGAAAAATGAGTTGTCGACTCGCGCATAATCTTCCACGAAGCCCTACATCGGTTACATTCAGGCTGTCCTCTCACTATGCCGCCAAGCTGACGAAAACATGTTCGAACCTGAAAAAGTTGCGCATATCCTAAAGGGTATCGCTGACGATGCGTTCAACTTGTTGGTATTCAACAATGTGTCATCTGTTGATGCGATCATTCAAGAATGCCGCTGGTTCCAACAAGCTAAAAGCAGACGCATCTCCCATCAGTTCCAGCGCCTCACGAACACCACTGCGACGTCCTCACGTCTCGACAAATATCATCCACCAGACACTTGTGACAACTTGATGCGAATCGTCAGGCGGGAACTTGAAGCAGCTGCTCCAGCTAAGGTGGGACCAACGTCCCCTGATCTTTTCCTCCAATTACGTTGCCTCTCATTCAAGCAGTCGTCCGGCAGGAAATTCTAGCTTGGGAATTCACTCTATCTCACCGCTTTCCCGCACCGACTACCAGCCCCAATACACGCCTGCACGGCCCTTCCCGACCAGCTCTCCCTCAACGTTCCGCAATCCGTCCGCATGGCGAACACACGAGGACAAGCCGATCTGCTTTTCGTGTCACAGAATCGGGCACATTTCTCGCCATTGCAGAAGTCGCTGGGGTGCTCCTGCACAATCGTCCTCTCGTCCCTTCTATGCACGTCCTGCCTATCGCCATGAGACCAGCCGCGACCATTTTGCCTAGGAACCTGCTTCTGAACACCGCTACTCCCGCTCTCCATCCCCCCAGCGTCGCCAGTCTCGTTGTCGCCAGTCTCGTTCTCCACAGCCCAGCCGACCATCTTCCACTGCCTTCTTACGAGGTTCCCCGACGGAAAACTAAGTGTTAGCCCCCGGAGATGGCGCTGCATCGCTCGGACTGACCGAAAATCGTCTTTTGACGATACCGACAAAACGGAATCTCATAGACGTACAAGTAGACGGCGTACATGTCACTGCTCTTGTTGACACCGGCGCTCAACTTTCCGTGATGACGAGTGATTTTCGCTGCAAGCTCAAGAAGGTTCTCACGCCTGCGACCACTCAAATCGTCCGTGTTGCAGATTGGTGGAGCATCTATATCGTTGGAATGTGCTCCGCTCGTGTGAGCGTTGCGGATCGACACACAGTTGTTCTCTTCACCGTCCTTGATAAATGCCCTCACGTAATCTTAGGCCTCGACTTCCTGTCCGCGCATTCTGCCCTCATAGACTGTTCGACCAGTACGCTCAGTCTACACTTGCCCGCAACAGAACCTCTTGCACAACGGCAGAGTCGCCTCCGCACAACGGGACACGTGCGCCTCCCTCCACAGACACTGACCTACATAGAGCTCATCTCAATACCACCAGTTCCTGACGGTAACTATGTTCTGACCCCTATCACCGATGTCCTCATAAACCGTAGCATTACGTTACTGCACACCATTCTGTCCGTCGCAGGAAATTCTACGTGCCTCCCAGTTGTCAACTTTAGCTTGACACCTCAAGTTCGGCCACAAGGGATCTCTTTGGCATTGTTCTGCACCTTAGAAGACAATGCGGTGGATGTTTTCGCGATGGCCGCTCCTTCTGACCCTCACGCTCAACATCAATCTGTCACTTGCTCCGACAGCGCTATTACGTCGATGATCGCTTCCAATGTAACGCCACAGCAAACTGATGAGCTCCACCGGGTTCTGCTGTCCTACATCGATGTTATTGACATCAGCGGCCGTCCGTTGGGGAAAGCTACCGGTATGAGCCACCGCATAAACACTGGTAATGAGCATCCTATTCATAGGTGTCCATATCGGGTGTCGGCGGCCGAGCGTCACATTATCCAAAGTGAGGTCGACAAAATGCTCGCCAAGGACATCATTGAGCTATCCTGCAGTCCTTGGGCTTCTCTTGTAGTGCTAGTCCGCAAGAAAGACGGCGCATGGCGTTTCTGCGTGGATTATCGACACCTAAACAAAATTACCAAAAAAGACGTCTACTCTCTGCCACGAATAGATGACGCGCTTGATTGCCTCTATGAGTCCCACTATTTTTCCTCCATAGACCTTCGTTCGGGCTACTGGCAGATAGAGGTAGATGAAATGGACCGTGAAAAGACGGCATTCATCACCCCCGATGGCCTATATCAGTTCAAGGTCATGCCCTTTGGCCTTTGTAACGCTCCAGCCACCTTCGAACGAATGATGGACTCCCTGCTCAGAGGATTCAAATGGTCCACCTGTTTGTGCTACTTGGACGACGTCATCGTCTTTTCACCAACATTTGAAACTCATATAGAGCGCCTCTCAGCCATCCTGGGAATCTTCCGTTGCGCTGGCCTGCAGCTCAACTCGTCCAAATGTCACTTTGGACGCCATCAAATCACAGTGCTTGGCCATTTAGTTAACGCCAACGGTGTACAACCAAACCGGCGAAAATCAGCGGCATCGAAAACTTTCCTGTACCATGATCTGCCAAGGATGTACGCAGCTTTATCGGACTATGCTCCTACTTCCGACGCTTCGTGAAAAATTTTGCGCACATAGCGAGGCCGCTTATGCAGCTCCTCAAGAAAGAAGTCCTATTTTCATGGGGCTCCGAAGAGGCTTCTGCGTTCTCGACTCCCGTCGCTCTTCTCACTACTCCTCCGATTCTGGCACACTTCAACCCTGCTGCCCCTATGGAAATCCATACAGATGCAAGTGGACATGGCGTTGGTGCAGTGCTGGCTCAGAAACAACATGGCCATGATTGAGTTATTGCATTTGCCAGCTGCCTCCTATCCGCCCCAGCACGTAACTGAATGATCACAGAGCGTGAGTGCTTGGCTCTTGTATGGGCGGTGGCGAAATTTCGACCTTATTTATACGGACGCCCATTTTCGGTAGTTACCGACCGCCACGCACTCTGCTCGCTCCATCAGGCCGCCTTGGTCTCTGGGCGTTGCGCCTGCAAGAGTTTTCCTATTCGGTGGTCTACAAATCTGGCCGCCTACACCATGATGCCGATTGCCTCTCCCGGTACACTGTAGACGATCCTGAGGACACTGACGAGCCCACGGATAACTCTATCTTGTCAGTGTCCGAATTCCTTAATATTGGGGAAGAACAGAAGCGTGGTCCAGAGCTGCTTGACATCATCATCCGTATGAAATCCTCCCCAAATGGCGCTTCCGTCCGCTACTTTGTCATTCAAAAGGGTGTTGTGTCTAAGCATCATTGTTGTGCTTAAGCATTTGCGCCGCTGTGTTCTCACCGAACTTCACGACTCTCCCACGGCTGGACACCTTGGCGTATCACGCACGTACGTGTGTGTCCGGTGCCGTTTCTTCTGGCCAGGCCTTGCTCGCTCGGTACGTCGATACGTCGCCACGTGTGACCTATGCCAATGTCGTAAAACACCGTCACTGCTACCCGCTGGCCATCTTCAACCAATCGACAAACCCGCGGAACCATTTTACCGTGTTGGGTTAGACCTGCTTGGTCCCTTTCCTACATCAACATTGGGAAAGAAATGGATAGCCATTATTACAGACTACGCTACACGCTACGCCATTACGCGAGCTCTGCCGACCAGCTGTGCAATTGACGTCGCTGACGTCTTGTTACAAGACGTTATATTGATTCACGGTGCTCCGAGACAGCTTCTCACAGACTGTGGCCGTACATTTATATTATAAGTCATCGCCGACATTCTGCGTTCTTGTTCCACGCAACACACGCTGACAACCGCTTACCACCCTCAAACAAATGGCCTCACGGAACGATTTAACCACACTTTAACAAGTATGCTCGCTATGTACGTGTCGCCCGACCACTGAGGCTGGGACCTTGCCTTACCCTACGCATCTTTCGCGTATAATTCATCCCGTCACAACACAGAGGGCTTTTTGTCGTTCTACTTATTGTACGGAAGAGAGCCGACTTTACCACTGGACACAGTCATCTCGGCTCACACCTCGTCCACCAGCTAGTATGTCCGCAACGCGATTGCGTGAGCCGATCATGCCCGTCAGCTCGCTCGCGCTCGGCTAATGGCGTCGCAAACCAACCAATGCCGTCGGTACGATGTGGAACATAGAGATGTACATTTCGCTCCCGGTACTCTCGTTTTACTCTGGTCCCCTCATCTTAGGCTGGGCCTATCAAAAAAGCTTCTGTCTCATTACACGGGACCCTACCGTATATTGCGTCAAGTAACACCTGTCACCTACGAGATCAGCCTCATCTATCCATCATCATCTACTTTGCGGTCCAGTGATATTATACACGTCTCGCGGATCAAGCCCTACAAGAATGCGTCAGATAACGACCTTTAAAGCACCGGGACGGTGCCTCCGCCGCAGGGGGTCATGCTACGTGCCAGTGAATAGAGTTGAAGAAGACAAAGCGGATAGACTGGCGCAAGCTAATCTGTGTGGCTGGCGCTGCTTGTCTAACCGGCTGTAAATACATCGGTGACTACCCCTCCGAGTCGGTCTCCTTCTCGTAACATATACAGTGCAGTCCACTTATAACGATACCACATATAACGATATATCGGTTATAACGATGGGTCGACTTAACAGTCTCATTTTATGCATTGGGGCTATGGGGAAAAAACCATATATAACGATATGTTATCCACCGCATATCGGATACAACGATGAAAAGTTTGCCGTGGACGGCATGTTTCATTCAGAATAATCGTAACATTTAGATTGATAAGTTCCTCGGAAACGAACTATGCCGAGACAAGACGAAAAGTTAGCGTAGGCGAGTACGTACACTGCAGCACAGCGCCGGCAGCGCGTCCCGGCCGTTCAAAAAGCCGAGGAGAGCATCGCGAGTTGGCGCGACGCGCTACAGATGGCGCCAGCTGTGTCACGTTTTGCGCCTCGCCGCGCGTCGACCGCAGAGAGGCTGAGAGAATTTAAAAAAAAAATGCGAAAAGCAAAGCGCCGCGCTCCGCGGCTCCCGCCTTCTACAACGGCAAGCTACTCGTAGCTTGCCGAACGAAAGCGGGAAAGAGAGAGAAAATAAAAAAAGCGAAAAGCAAAGCGGCGCGGCGGCATCGGGGCGGGGCCTCGTTGGCATTCCGGCTGTGTACCTCTGGCTGTGCTTTCTTCCTCCCACTGCTCCCACCCCGCCGTCGGTCAGTCTCTCTTCCTCAGCGAACCCGTGATGCGTTCTTCGGAGTAAGAAATAAAGTCTTGTTTTTGACATCCTACTATCTACAATATTTATTAATTGGTGAAAATAGCGAAATGAAGCCTGGAGCTACAAAAGGTACGTCCGGCGACGATTTTTTGGCGGCAGTCCAGATATAACGATCACCGGTTATAACGATCATATTTTTAGGTTTTCTCGATATCGTTATAAGTGGACTGCACTGTAGTTTCCTGTATATACACTAGAGGGAACTCTTGCGCTAGTGTCTATGGGAGCTGCTACACATGGCGCTTCAGCGAGCATAAGAATTATGGGTAGTACACGGATTTGACTAGTCTTCGTACTTTACGTTCCTTTTGGCTTCACATGGCTTGAAGCTGCTTTGTCATGGAACAGCATTCGGCAAATATTCAGTCATTGCGCTTCATCACATTAATCTTTTGGCTTACCATTTCAAATCGGGTCACGGAGTTCAAAAGGGTTTATTCTTTCTTTTGAAACAAAGCCAAAACAAAGCAATAAACGAAGCCACAAGTGTGATTTGCTGCCCGCAAGTACAAAGACTAGGCAAGTCCGTGTACTACCCATCATTCCCATGGTTGCTGAATGATTGCTGCACCAGAGTCCCCTCTTGTTAATTTTAGGAAACTCTATAGTTCGAATTACCGAGCATGTCTCAATTATCAGTGTCTGATTTATCGGTCGGCGACTGTATAGAAATATGCTCTGGCTCTCGGGAAGTTTCGATTGGTTTTAAATTGTACTGGTGGCCTAGTTGGTTGATGATTATGCCATATATAGTTGGACCTGCTCATGATGAACTCAAACCTGCCGCAATAAGTTGTGATTGTATCGATAGTTTGTTGTTTGTTGTGGAGGTGCTGACACCCTCTGTAAAGTTGCTTGTGCTGCATTGTGCATGTGTCTTGCCCAAAAGCCGCATTTCGGGTTACAACTACCGGGTGGTAGGTGGTGTTGTGTTCGCGAGCGTTAATCACCACTATCATCATCATCATGGTATAGCGCTAGCGGTGACGAGCCTTGGTAGCGGCGAGTGAGAAATAAGCTGGGCTCTTCTGCGCATGGCGGTTGCCACAAACAATTGTCTCTAGCGTGAGTCCCCAGTGCGTGGCCCCGCGGGGGCTCTTGTGGTAAGTCAAGACTTGGCGGTACCGCCTTGGGTGTGTTATTGTGTTTGTCATGTATTGTAGTGTATGGTAATATTGTGTAAGGATGTCTTAGCATGCTGATCACGATTGATGTTACAATAATTCTGCTGACGATATCGTCGTTCTATAATTAGTTAAATAAATGTGTGTGTGTGTGTATCGTTTGGTTTGTTGCGAATGTGTGTGCTGCGTCCTTTCACTCTGAGAGCGTGGCGTGGCGCTCGCTCGCCATTTTGAGACCCCAAAATGTAGGCTCGTCCTTGAAAACTTGCACTTAGTGACTGAATCGTTTTTTTTTCTGTGTAATTTTTTTAAGTGCCAACGACCCCTGTGGTGACGTTAGGCCTTTTTGTATATTAAGTGTTACCCACTTTGTTCATGAGGGAATTAAACCATGTTCGTAATGAAGTCACACCATTCCATTGAAGCGTGGTATCGCCACATTTAACTAATCATCCCTGCCTATCTGCTTGTAGCTTCTTGCTTGCTGGGCTCTCACCATTGCATGCCAGGTCGTTTGCATTCTAAAGTATGCACACATGTGCTTGTTCAGGCATTCTTCATTCCAGATTGTGCTCGTGTGAAACACGTAGTTCATTAAACATGATAAAGACATTCATTTTATGAGCCACGCACAAGCGGCATTGCACAGTGTGGCAATCTTGCAAATGGCCGCATGATGTACTTGAACCATAATCACTTCATGTGGCTTAAACATGTGCAGCCAAACAGATTCTGCAGATATTCTCATAAGATTGTTAGCGATTAGTCAAATTGGCACGTTCATCGCCACCCACCACCTCATCTTCGATATTTTTTTATGCTTATCTGTGAAGGCACCGCCACATTTCTGCGGAAATCGTTATCATTCATCGACCAGCTCTTGCCATTACCAAATGGTTGGAAGACCTTTGTGGCACATTGTGGTGTTGGTAAATTAAGGGTCGCAGAGAACTTCTGTGCGACAAAAAGTGATCGCTTCTGGCATTTGTGGCTTATCGCATTCAAAGGCGTTCTTCGGTTCACCGTCGGCGGTCGTTAGGTCTCAGATCGGTGTCAGAAAGCTGACTGCAAGTTTTCATGCTGCCACCTATCCTTTTTTTTTCCTCACTGCCGTTCTGCCAGTGAAGAGATGCCTAGAAAGTTAGTGACCTTGCTTGCAGTGTCCAAAATCTGCTTTGTCGTGGTATACGATATCATCGCGAGTAAACTGACTACATGCAACTCTGGTACTTTCGTCTCTAAATATTTTCCATTGCCTCAGCTCTAAATATGCTACAGTACATGCAGTTCTGGGCTTGCATGGGCTAAGCTGAATGTGTTTTCTTCTCTTTCAGATGGGCTGCCCGAGCAAGATAATTCTTCATTACGATTTTTGTCCTGTGGAGCAAAAAGTTGACAAAAAGTCCAAGATCAGCCTCGAGTGCACAACTATGCTTAAAAAATTGCTCAGCCTTGCAACAGTCATGTTTGCTGAGAAGAATAAGCAGGTGAGCAGCTTTTATGAATTATACGTGCTGTACATGTGTTATCTGTTATATTTCTGCTCCAGCGTTGATTTTAGTTCATTCTTTAGAGGTCGTTAATCACTTTTCCAGGTAATCATTCACTGGCCTAATTGTCAAAGCTCACCGACTGACAAGTCAATTGTGACAAAAATTTCTCAAATTTGTCAATTCAGAGTAGAGTTGCTGGCATTAGTCACACACCCTCGGCACTTTTTATCATCTGTTGTCTAGCTAAAGGCATCGCAAGCTACACCGACGGCGATGATGTGAAGGGGCAAAATGCTACATCAGTGCATGTGATGAACTTGAGTGTCTGTCACGAAATGAGTTCACTCAGACCCTATGGGGTTTTGGTGCATTCTAGTATTGCTCCTGTGTGCGTGCATTTTGATGACAAGTGCATGTGGTAGTAGCCTTGGTCTGTTCTTATTCAGTTTAATCTATAGGACACAGCCATTGATATATTTCTGAATGCTGTCAGTATGTCATGCGGGGATACACTGGCAGCCACACCAGCATCTGCCACAGTACTATACGACACTGCTGTAAATTTTTGTGGGTCCATTATTTGCTAGCTCTCAGTGTTCAGGCAGGCCGTTTTTCTTTGTGTCGATCACTTTAACTATGAAAACTGGGGGCCACTCAGCCATACGACCACTCAGTTTATCGCTACGGTCTTTTTTTTGTAACAACATTGAAACTTCCTCGCATTCAAATCACGGATAACGCATATTGGCATATTGAGGTTCAGAATACATGGTGTTTTATGAACATCAAGTTGCGAAAATCGCAATGCTTCATTATACCGAGAATTTTATATTATCGGGATTTTTATGATATCAAGACTTGGAATTTGGGTTAACTAAATTTCTGAGGCCAAAGCGTTCACACTTTCCTTTTTGCCTAGGGTCCCCTGTCGCCACCTGCTGGCAGATGTGGCAGCGGCACTGGAGCAGGAGGAGGGCGGGGCATTGCGAGTGCAGGTGGCACACCTCCTTCTGGTAAAAGTGGCGGTGCATCCGGCGGAGCACGTGGTGCCGCAAACGTCGGAGGCACCCCGCCCTCGGGCAAAAGCACGGCAAGTCGCACCCTGGGTCGTAGCCCGTCTACACGCACGACACAGCGGCCCACGTTGCAGCAGGTACAGCAGGCACAGGTGCTGGAAAATGCAGCCGACAGGGCGACGGCCAGCTCGGGCACTGGCACCGACCAACATGTATTCGTGGTCCCTATGGGGTTGGCACCAAGGGCTCACAAGCAGGCTGGGGTCCCAGGAGTGTCCACTAACATAACACATCAGGAGCAGCTGGATGTGAGTGCCCGTTGGCTGTATTTTCACCCAGCTAGGCTAACTCTTTCATGCATATATGTTTGATTCTATGTAAATATGAAGTAGTGTTGAAAGAGAGAGTGCAAATGAAAGTTGGGCCACAGATGCGATGTACCAAATGGTTAAACTACAGTGGACTCCCATTAAACGAAACTTGCTTAAACGAAAAAGCCGCACAAATGAAACTATCTAAGCACATTTGGTTGGTCTATATATTTAATAATAAAAAGTTTCGGGTAATCGTAAATTTTTTTCGTTTACATCGGTTAAATGAAACTAAAATGAGCAAAATTCATGAATGCGGAAATGGCCACGGCAGTCTAGCAACCATGAAACAAATGCTGAAGCTAGCCTAGCCAAGCCAATCCAGCGATTGCACATGTCCGTGCACACCGAGCAGCAAACGATCCAGCTGGTTTCCATCTCATCGTGAACTTGAGATGGAAACAAAAAAACGGCAGGACAATGCACTTTTGCTCGCAACGAAAGCAAAAATCATTCAAGAACCTGACCGCTACGACCTATCGAAAACGGAAATTGGGAACAAGTTCAATATTGATTGATATGTGGGGTTTAACATCCCAAAGCCACCATATGATTATGAGAGATGCCGTAGTGGAGGGCTCCAGAAATTTTGACCACCTGGGGTTCTTTAACGTCCCCCCCAAATCTGAGCACACGGGCATACAACATTACCGCCTCCATCGGAAATGCAGCCGCCGCAGCCGGGATTCGATCCCGCAACCTGCGAGTCAGGAGCCGAGTACCTTAGCCACTAGACCACCGCGGCGGGGCGAAGTTCAATATTCCCAAGTCCACACTGTTGAGGATACTCAAGAACAAGGGGAAGATTGAAGAAGCTGTAAAGCTTGGAAACTTCGCCACGGACAAAATGCAGATGAAGATGGCGGCAAAAAAATACATTGAAGATGCTTTTTTTCTCTGATTCAAGTGTGTGCACAGTGCACACTTCCTCATCAGCAACCCCATTTTCGAAGAGAAGGCCAAAGAGATTGCTAATCGCATGGGGATCGAGCACTTGTGGGTGAGCGATCTGAGCTGTTTTAAAAAGCGGCATAGTGTTGTCTTTAAGATAGTTTCTGGAGAAAGTGCGGCTGTAAACAGAAATATTTGTAAACAGTATTAGCAACATTTTTCTTTCTAATCGACTATAGTAGTATTGTATATTTCAAAATGCTTTTGTTTGGTCAGCCACAGTTGGTGCTCTTGAAATAAAGTCATATTTAATTTATTTTGTGGCCTTTGTTTAAATGAAACTTCTCATAAATGGAACAAATTTTCTTTGCTCCTTCGAGTTCCGTTTAAGAGGCATCCACTGTATGTGTGGTCATGTGTGTGTGTGCCATGCTCAGTAGTATACAGCTTATCTTTATGTCTGGCAGTGTTTTACGGCGTAAGCTGCTAAGTGCTCACAACAGCAGTCGCTTCTGGTGAAGTTGTCATCCACCACTGAAGTTTGTGCAGCTATAGTGCGTGATGAGAAAAAAATATTGAATTGGTATTGGAACACAGGTATTGGAACACAGTGCTCTGTGTGGCAATTGAGTGTTGTAGGGCCACAGAGCCACGCCAGTGCTTGGAATTTATCAGAAAATGTTTCTGTAGAGGCATTATGTTGAGTGAAAGGTCACGTCATTCACTGTACTATTATGGGGTAAAACAGGGAAATCACACCAGGCGTCACACAGTGTGAATTGCACAATGAGTGAATAAAAGCTTCACAACATTTATGAAACTCTGTGCCATACTTCGTCACTGTAATGATTGTCACCCACAGCATCATCGAAGTGTACCGTAATTACTCGAATTTAACGCGCACCTTTTTTCCTGTTAAGCGAGTTCATAAATCGCATGCGTGTTAGAATCGAGTACGAAAAAAAATGAATACGGTCATTCTATTGCCATCGGCATCTTCAAAATAGCCGACCCCTACGCGGGTCGGCATGGCGCGTCGGCCGTTTCTGTTTATGTGTTTCCCATGTGCGGCACTTCGTACGTGTACTGAGGAGTTCGTCATCTTATAGTGAATTTGCATCGATGGCATGGAAGAGCCGACTCCAAAAACTTGAGTGCACCACGATGCCGCTTTTAAAAGAAAAGTCATCGCGTGTTCAGAAATGGACGGAAATCAGGCCGCATCGCCGTCGTTCGGAGTTCCCGAAACGTGTGTGCGGGACTGGCGGGAACAAAAGCACAAGATTGTAGACAGCAAAGCTTCACGCATAGACTTCAATGGACCACAGCAGGGTCGGTTTCCGAAAATTGAAGAGCTGCTCGGCGAGTATGTGCTTGAACAGCGAGCGGCACAGCGGCCCATGACGACAGAAGTGCTCCTAGTGCGGGCTATGCAGTTAGCCTTAGAAAAAGGGCTAATGCAGAGTCAGTTTAAAGCGAGCAGGTGCTGGCTAACTAACGTTATGAAGAGGAAAGGCTTTTCCCTCCGATGGCGAACGAGCATATGCGAAAAGTTTCCGGAGGAGTACGATGAAAAGGTTCACAGTTTTTAGAGGTTCGTCCTAAACTTGCGGCACAACAACGGCTACCTGCTTGGGCAAATCGGGAATGCCGATCAGACGCCTCTTTACTTCGACATGCCTGGCACCACAACCGTCGAAAAGAAGGGGGGCGAAGCAAGTTCGCGTGCTGACATCGGTCCACGATAAAACTACAGTGACGGCAATGCTCTGTTACACGTCAGATGGGCACAAGCTTCTCCCATACCTCATATTTAAGTGGAAGACGCTCCCGAAAGGAGCCGTTTTTTCAAGTCGTGTGATCGTGTGGGCCAATGAAAAAAAATGGGTATCGATGTCTTACTTTTTTTTTTCGTCGTGGAAACCTGGTGCGCGTTACAGTCGAGGGGGCGGTAGAATCGAGTAAATACAGTATTATCTGCGTCAAATAGAACGCGAACAGCGGCAAGCTTTCATGGTGGTATAGCGCGCGCTGTCCACTTATCGCCATAGACAGGCACGCATGTATGTGCAGAGCTGCCGAACAGGATGCACGCGCCTGTCAATCGTGATAACTGGACGGTGCGCACTATATTATTGTGTAGGCTCGCCACTGTTCGGCTTTCATTCGACGCTGATACAGTTAAAGCTGGATATAACGAAATCGATGAATTCCTGGAAAAGTTCGTTATAAAGAGGTTTTCGTTTTATGCAGGTTCGGTACGAAAATTCGGAAAATAAACGCTCAAATGAAACAAAAGGGGGAGTGAAGGCAGAGCTAACCCCAAACACTCATTTCACAGTAAAGAACTGCGTTATTATTGCATGCATGAATGGAATATTATTGCATGAAACATAAATGGAATGTTCCACTTTGTTAATTGCAAACTTTATTCAGTTGAACCCAATTATAATGATGCCAGACACAACAATCTATCAGTTATGATTCTGGCGTGGCAGCACGTGCCAGAAGAATTCAGCGAGGAGAAGACAACCACACACACAGCACGAGATAGTAACGTCTGTTCTGGTTTGCGTCTGCCAAAATGGCTTCGAACAAAGTACCGTATATTGCCGATTATAAGTAGACTCTGATTATAAGTCGTTCCCCCAACACAACCCCTTCTAGGCAAAAAAAAAAAGAAAAAAAAGAAAGAAGTTCACTTTGAACACAGCCTCATGCCGCGGCCATAGTGCACCACTAAGTCTTTCAGAAGAGGGAGGGATGTAAAAAAACTGTAGTGACAAATACGGGCTCTAAGGAAGACGTTTGTTGTGGCGGAGGCTTGTGCTGCTGCAGCTGCTGCTGAAACCGCTGGTTGCTGTCTCGGTGCTGTTAGGCCCAATAAACGGCTCTACTCCGGCGTGCGTCTAGCAGTATTCTTACATTTGGTGGAGAGTGCTGGTTGCCTCAAACTGGAACTCCGTTCCCAGACTCTACCTCAGCCTCTCGCCTCGTCAATGCCTGACAACATGACTCAGCCCCCTGCAGTGATGATTCTATCTGTCACCTGTTCCGGAATGCCACGACAGCGAGATCCAGTGATTTTCAACGCGACCGACGACCAAGACGCCGAAGACTGGCTTTCGCAGTATGAAGCGGTAAGCGCCCACAATAAGTGGGATGACACAGACAAGCGCGCTTACCTCAATTTCTATATCGCGGGTGTGGCAGAACTGTGGTTTAACAACCACAAAGCGGAAATACCCTCTTGGCCTACCTTCAAGACGTGCTTCGCAGAAATCTTTGGCCGACCCGCTGTTCGCAAGCTCCGCGCTGAACAGCGCCTGCGCTGCCGTGCACAGCGCTCAGGCGAGACCGTTACCTCGTATATTGTGGATGTTTTGGACCTCTGCCGTCGTATCGATTCAGAAATGTCTGACACTGACAAAATGCGGCACATCATGAAAGGTATCGAGGACGATGCCTTTCACATGCTCGTTGCGAAAAACCCACAAACCGTCGCCCAGCTTATTCAGCACTGTCAGAGTTTCGACGAGCTGCGGAGAGAGCGGATTTCTACTCGACGTCCAAACCTCGACACAACCTCTACATCTGGGTTAACCATTGGCGCCGTTTCCTCCGAACAAGCTACGTTAATGCAGCAAATCCAGCAGTTTGTCCGAGAAGAAGTTTCGCGTCAATTGTCTCTTGTGCTGTACGTGCCGACCAGTGAGCAAATGCTGACCCCAACGCTCTGCAAGGCAATCGAAGATCAAGTTTCTGACGCCCTGTCTCCCACATACAATCCTCCGCCTATCTCCGCCCCTCTCACTTACGCTGAGGCCGCCAGACGATCGCTGCCGTCGCAACCAACCGTCATGGATCTTGCTAGACAGCCCCGTCCCCTCAACGCAGCAAGTCCTCCTACCCGTCGCCACCCACCTCCTGTTCGCCACCCCACACCACCATCAACAAACCCTTGGCGCACTCCAGACAATAGGCCAATTTGCTATTTCTGCCAGCTTCCTGGTCATGTAGCACGCTACTGCCGTCGTCGGGATTACAACCCAATTGCTGGTGAGGCGACTTACGACTCCTACCGCCCAGAGCCACCACAGCTATCTTCGTTCTGGTGAAAAAAAAGGTGAAAAAAAAAGGACGGTGGCATCAGAGTTTGCGTTGATTGCAGGCATCTTAACAAGATCACCAGAAAAGATGTTTATCCGCTGCCCAGAATCGATGACGCCCTCGATTGCCTGCAAGGAGCAGAGTTCTTTTCTTCTTTAGATCTTCGATCCGGCTACTGGCAGGTCCCTATGAATGAAGCCGACCGCTCCAAGTCTGCGTTTGTAACGCCTGACGGATTGTACGAGTTTGACGTCATGCCATTCGGCCTCTGTAATGCGCCTCCCACCTTCGAGCGTCACATGGACAAAATCTTTAGAGCTATTTGGATGACGTCGTTTTTTCGAAGGACTTCAACTCCCACCTCAGCCGTCTAGCAAGCGTCCTGACTTGTCTTTCGAACGCTAGACTGCAGCTGAATTTGAAGAAATGCCACTTCGCTGCCCGCCAGCTTACCATCTTAGGGCATGTTGTTAGCAAGCATGGTGTCCGTCCTGATCCAGCCAAGCTTCGCGCTGTCGCCGACTTTCCCAGGCCGGCTACACTAAAAGAACTCCGCAGCTTCATCGGACTCTGCTCATATTTTCGCCGTTTTGGGCGCAATTTCGCCACCATAATCGCACCCCTGATGCAGCTACTTGCCGACAACCAAGACCTCTCGGCGTGGTTTCCAGCATGCGACGAAGCATTCGCGTCTTTACGCCATCTTTTGACATCACCACCTATCCTACGCCACTTTGATCCAGACGCTCCAACCGAAATCCATACGGACACTAGTGGAGTTGGCCTCGGCGCTATTCTTGCTAAGCGTAAATCTGGCTTCGATGAGTATGTCATGTTCTACGCTAGTCGCACCCTCACTAAAGCGGAAAAGAACTATTCAGTCACCGAGAAAGAATGCCTTGCCATTGTTTGCACAATCAAATAATTCCCACCTTACGTATATGGCCGCCCATTTGACGTCGTGACTGATCACCACGCATTGTGTTGGTTGTCGTCATTAAAAGACCCATCTGGTCGCCTAGCTCGCTGGGCACTACGTCTCCAAGATTACGATATTCGTGTAATTTATCGGTCAGGCCGCGAGCATTCGGATGCCGACGCTCTTTCTTGCTCGCCACTTCCCCACGGTTATGTTGCAGCGTCTGTTTCTAGCTGCGAATGTTCTTCACTTGAACAGGCCGACATGTCCGCTGAGCAATGCCAGGATCCATGGTTAGCGTCTCTCTTAGAGTACCTGTCTCAGACGTCTCTACGAACCGACAAACGTTTACTTCGACAAACTGCTCGCCATTTTACCATCCGTGACGGTCTTCTGTACCGGCGAAACTATCTATCTGATGGCCGCAAATGGTTGCTGATAATACCTCGCCACCTACGTTCTGACGTCTGTGCCTCCTTCCACGCGGATCCGCAATACGCCCACGCAGGTGTAGTGAAGACGTATGCTCGCCTACAAATTCGATATTACTGGCGCGGAATGTACCGCTTTGTTAGGGAGTACGTCCATTCATGTTCCTTGTGCCAACGCCGGAAGAGCTCTCCTCGCACATCTGCAGGGCCACTCCAGCCACTGGCTTGTCCTTCTCGGCCTTTCAGCCGCATCGGAATCGACTTGTACGGTCCCCTACCACACACACCAAATGGAAACCGCTGGGTCATCGTAGCTGTGGACCGCCGAAACTTCGGCGCTTCCCGAGGCCACTGCGCGTGAAATCGGCCTGTTCATTCTGCACAACCTCGTCCTTCGGCATGGTGCACCCCGCGAGCTTCTCAGTGACTGTGGGCGTTCTTTCTTGTCGGAAGCTGTAGAAGCCCTTCTGCGCGAATGCAACATCGTGCACCGAACAACGACCGCATACCACCCCCAAACAAACGGGATGATTGAGCGATTTAATCGCACGCTGGGTGACATGCTCTCCATGTATGTTTCTGATGACCATACGAACTGGGACTGCATACTGCCATTCGTTACTTATGCTTACAATAGCGCAATTCAATTGACAACTGGATTCTCCCCACTCTTCCTTCTTTAAGGTCGGGAACCTTCATCGTTCTTGGACACTATCCTTCTGTACCGCCCAGACCCTTCAGAATCGACAACTTTGGCCGAAACCCCCACATATGCCAAAGAATGTCGGCAGCTAGCACGTTCGCTAACGACGCACGATCAGGCTCGCCAGAAGCACTCGCATGACCGACGCTCATCCCCTTCGTCATACGCGCCTGGGGTAATCGTGTGGCTCCGTGTGCCATCGTCTGCCCCAGGCCTTTGCTCAAAGTTCATACCCAAGTATGACACTCCGTACCAGATCCTGCGCCAGACCTCGCCAGTCAACTACATAGTTGAACCTATTAAGCCACCTACAGATCAACGGCGCCGCGGGCGCGAGACTGTGCACGTCGAGCGTCTAAAATCTCACTACGACGCACCAGTCCTGTCTGTGCCATAGGTCGCCAGGATGGCTCCTTTCGCCCCGGGGAGTCAATGTAGTGACAAATGCGGGCTCTAAGAACGACGAAGAAGACGTTTGTTGTGGCGGAGGCTCGTGCTGCTGCAGCTGCTGCTGAAACCGCTGGTTGCTGTCTCGGTGCTGTTAGGCCCAATAAACGGTTGCTCTACCCCGGCGTGCGTCTAGCAGTATTCTTACAAAACATTTGACCATGAAACATTGCTTTTCACTTGTCGCTTGAGAGAAAGATTCAGAAGTCACGATCATGGCCATCGTGTGAGCTACTGCTACTGCTCGCCGTTGAAAAGGGTGCTGGTGGTAATGAGATGCCACTCATGAAAAATACCACGTGAATCGTGTCGTATCGGCTGGCAGTCCATACCAGGCATCATTAACACACTTCCCTCAAAGAGCTCAGTATGAACTTGGTTAGCGGGATGCACATATCCTTCGTGCCATTTCGTGCTTTTGTTTCACTATCATCGTAGCACACTCGGACTCTCGCTTCTCTGGTCGTGAACCTAATCTCATATTGCTCCTCAACAAGCTGGGTATCGTTTAGACTTCAGTCCGTGGAAGGAATGGTGTGTCGCAGCGCGCACGAAGATCTTGGTTCGTTGTTTTCTCCATTCCCTCACTTACTTTTCCGACACATCAAACTTCTGCCCTGCTTCAACGTTGCTTTCTGACTCTGCGTAGAAGATTGCTTGCCGCTTGAAAGCAGTTGTCCTGTTGACGGTGTAGCAGTGGCATTTGCTTCAACGTTGCTTTCTGACTCTGCGTAGAAGATTGCTTGCCGCTTGAAAGCAGTTGTCCTGTTGATGGTGTAACAGTGGCATTTGGCGTCTGTTGTGCAGCCTCACATATTATGCACACCACTGTTCGTGGGGGTACGTGCAGGAATGGTGAACAGGCGTGAGTGCAAAAAGACGTGAAGACGCTTGTGGGCGCATGCGTGGGTGCATGTGACTAGTCACGTGGTTTAGTTTCCCGCACAGTGTTGCCAGCCCACACGGCACTGCCAGTTCTTTTGTGGAACGCCCATGGTGCTTTGTGGGATATCTAAATTTTTTAATTGCCTAGTCAGCAAGCTCTTTTAAGATGCACTGTTAGGGCACGCTGCTAAAGCAAGATACGCATGCCAAGCCTTTCGTGAACGATAAACATCACGTTCTTTTGCGAGCAAGAAATGCATTTAAAGTTTTTCACGACAGATAAATTTATGTTGCATTGTTAGTGAGCGATAAACGTATGTCGAGTTTCTTCATTATGCGGAGAGTACCTGTGTTGTTGCCGATCTCACCCAACAGACGCGCAGATGCGGTGGCACTATCATTCCAACCCTAATGCCGTTGGCGGCGCGTCATGAAAAAATGCTGTATCTTCGAAGCGCCATTGCTCCTCACGCCACCATAGCATAGCTATACCGTAGTTTTCCGATCGTCACGACAGATCCTAAAACTGTCCAGCTTTGAAAGCAGCGTGCCAGCATTGGGAGATATCAGTTACTGCGATTCGGTTGCCTCTGCGGCTCATGTTATCGATGCGTCGAACAGCAGTGAATACTAGGATGACGTTGGGCCCCTCAGAAAAGTCGATTTTACGATTCTACGTATACGTCGACTCTGATTATAGGTTGACCCCTGAACTTTGGAAGGCCATTTCATGAAAAAAAGTCTACTTATAATTGGCAATATATCGTATATAACTTGTGGTATCAAAGCAACGACGTCTGTCTGCCTGTTCCCACAAATTGGCAACCCAGACTTCACCTGATTGCTCTCGCGTCCTGATTTGTGCTCGACTCAGCCGCTTCGCTTGGCCTACAGCTGCCAGGTACTCAAGCACTGCAGTCATGGCAGTCCTTCCCAAAGCCAGACAGTCATGACTTCTGTTGCCATCACCGCAACCTCACGGGCCCAAGGTTTCCGTTCTCAAGCTCCCCCAGTTTTGGTCATCGAACTGAGAGCTTTGGTTTATCATCGCAGAGTCACTGTTTCATCGTCATCACCTACCTCGCAGCTGACAAAGTATGACCATAATGTCTGACTGCTTCCGGGTCATACTGCTGCGGACGTTGCGATGTTTAATTCTCTACCCAAGCCAATCACCCCTATGATCAATTAAGGAGACACTTATTCTGACTGTTTACCTGCTCATTGGCATTGTCTTCTTTCTTGTGACACTTTATTTGTATAGTAATCAATGTGAGAGATGTGCGCAAATTTACTTTGAAACGCCGTGGTGACAGGTTTACTGTGAAATACGTACTTAGATCGACTCTACTATGATATAACGTAAGAGTGCGGTATACCCCCCCCCCCCCCAGCGTCTGGTTCCAGGAAACAGAAGAGGCATGCGGCTGCGCACAACGCGGAAGCCGTTGGTGGTCCAACGGCCCCTACTTCCTCGTGCCGACAGTCGTCCTGTCACACTAGTGCAGCTACTACCCTCAACCCAGGCCACACTGGCAGCCGTAGTGCAGCCCTTGGCATCGGATCCCCTGCCCCAAGGCAAAGGGATCGTCAAGCTCATTCATCCAGCAGGTAAGTGCTCCCTGACTGGGTGAAAAGAGGTGGTTGAAATTTGTAGAAATGCTATACTTGGTGTGATGTCTCTGCCTGCTTCAGAATGGGCGCTGTAGCACTGGGGAGGATACATTCTGGATGTGAGAATAAGACCCTAGCTTGAAGTGTGACTTGGCCTAAAACTGGAGCTGTGCGAATAGCAAAATTTTGGTTGCCAAGCAAATTTCTCCACTGAAGTGTGAGTGCAAAGTGAATCTAATACTTTTTGAATACTTCAAAGTGACATTGTCGAAAGAAAGTTAAAAGGATCTCTAAGCATATTTTTACGAGACAGCTAGATGAAAGTGCTTCTTTTCGCTAGGTTGATGAAGCGCTGGCGGGGTGGTGTTGCATTGTTGTCTTATCAAGACAGAGGTAGTGCAGAGACCGAATTCTACTTATGTGTATGATTTGCTACAACCAGAGTGTTGCCAACACGTGAAAGGTAAAAATGTTATTTTCTCAGCCTCTCCTCCTCTTTTAACATCTGTTGAAGCGCAGCTGATGTGGCGGGCAAGGGTGTGCTCCATTCCAAGTCCAGAGTTCCAAATTTGCCTCATAGACACCAATATATAAGAACATATGAATTTTTGAATGCTAAACATCTCCGGCATCCGATTTCTTGCGTTTCCTGTGGACATTCAGGCCCGAAACAGCATTAATTAAGCCCCATCTCTTCCACATGTATCATCTCTTGGTACCAGCTTTTCCCGAGTCAATACAATTGCCATCGTTTTGGAGCCTGAAAGGCAGCTTTGCTGCAATACGGGAGTGTGATGAGGTGAAGCATGTTGAAAATTTGAAGGGTCCACTTTTAATAAAAAATTAAATGTCTTTAAAAAGTTAAACCGTAGCAGACAATGAAAGCTAGTTTCGCCGCAATACGAGTGTGTGATGTGGTGAAACATATTGAAAGTTTGAAGCGGTCACTTGTTATCAGATGTTGACTGTATTTGTCTTTGGGAAGTTCGAATAGATTCGAATGATAATATTGCTGTGGGAATTGAATCGAATAGCAAGCACTAGTAACAAAATATTCGAAATTCATTCGCACACTCCTACCTAAAACATAATCATGGCTGTGAAAAATATGTGTTATTATACTAAAATACATCAGCCTGAAAAAATAAGAAGCAACATTTACAGCTTACCTTTTTTATTTAGGCATTTCAAGTTCTTCTCTGTGTGCAGTAAGGGACGCAGCAATAAGTCGGCATTGAGATCATCAGCCAATACGTGCCTCACGTCGATACGTCTTACGTACACGTACGTGCATGCAAACACACACAGACTGTGCGTACTGCGCCGCGCTGAGCCTCTAACATGGTGGTATGCACATGATGGCCGGCAAATGGCAGCAGTTTTGCACAAGGTATATTCCTACTAGAAGCAGCTGGAGCTTCTTTTTTTTATTGCATTGTGTACCTAATGATGTTTGCCGGAGACTTGGTACTTTCACTCAACTCCTCCCAGGTCAAATGCAATTTATGCAGACTAAAACTATAAATGTCTACAATTTTTTCCACTTTATGGGGGTAGTGTATGTTGCAATCGTTCTTTGAAATGCAAAAGTAAGATTGCGTGCTTAGCACTGCGTATATGAGATAGCTATGTATGACTCCAATTACATTTTATATTGCCCTGCACTTACTTTGCAAAAGTGGTAAGGGTGTAGTTAGCCGAACGTGTACAGGGTACTAGTTGTAGTCATGACGCTGAAAGAAGTTCTGAAAACTCTCACTAGAAAATACCTTTTGTGTGACAGGTATCTTCACTATAACGAAAAATAGCACAGTGCCTCGTTTGTGTTCAAGGCATAACTGGCTGAAACAGACCGAGCCGGGCCGGGCGCAAATGTTTGGGGCCCGGGCCAGGTACGGGCCATATTTAAAAACATGCAAATGGAGCATGCCGCTTTCGGGCCGGGCCTGGGCTGGAAAAATCGGCCTGTGCTGTGCTCTAGCCACTCTCTCTCGCCCTTATTGTATTGCACTAGCTTCCTTGTGAGCTGTGCTCCTTAAGGCTGCAGAACATAGGTTCACATTTTATTTTACCAACGATAAACAATTCCCAAGGCTGGCAAATGTGGGTCACGGGAGCACTTTAATTCAGGATGCTTTCCTTTATATCATTTAGCAAACTTGCTGTCCCCTTGGGATTCAAGCTAACGAGGTTCCGCAATGCATTCAACTGCTAAGTTTAACCCCCAGCACTTGTAGTGTAGTCAGCAACAGGCATGTCAAGACTCATTAGAATTTTCATTGTTCTTTCAGCTGCCACGAGCATTGCAGGGGCTACATTCGACATGCAGCCCGTGCAAGTGCCACTGATTGATGCCAACAGCGTGGCAATGTCCGTGTCGCCGTCAGGCCATCCCATCACCACCAACAGCCCTGCTGTCATGGAGGCCACCAGCACATCGACTGTGCTGGTGGCCTCACAACAAGCTCACACAGTGGCTGTCGTTCAGAATGCGCCACAGACTACAAACCTGGTGGTGGACGAACCACCTGTCCTGACTCTGGCTGAAAGTGCAGAAGCGACCAAGGTAAGTAGTCGACCGCCTTGAGTCGGATGTGGAGAAAGCGTGCAGTAGCAGAGAGCCAGCCTTGTTCTTTAAATAGAAATTCGCAAAGTAAGAATGTGAGGTCAAAAACAGCCAAAATGCTGTGTGGCTTGTCCTGGTTTTGGCTTGACACACACTGCTCAGTTCAAAGCACTCACTAGCGGCAGTTGACTTACTACGACCCTGGATTGAATGTATTTAGGGTAGTAAAGTGTCTGGCTCAATTGTCATTCATTCATATCATTCAATTATCATTCAAGTTCGTCTACCGACGATTATGTAACCAAGGAGGCAACCTGCCATTGATAGGAAGCTGGTCTCTTTTGTATCAATGCTTCTTTAATCAGTATTCCAGATTTTTGCCATTAAACAGTGGAATTTGAATGTAAAATTATTGTTTGTAGTGTGCATGTTTTGAAAAATGTTTAAAAGTGACAACGCTATGCATCAAGTGTCACTTTAATGTTCGTCGCCTCTAGAACCAGTCAACTTGTGTTTTGCAATGCTTAGACCCTTCCTGGAGATGCATTGGATGTTGCTTCTGTTGCTGCTGCTTCACCAGTCAGAGTCCAGCCCCTTTCACCACCAAACATTTCATCTTTACTAGACATTTCCTTACCTGAAAGTGAGTATGACTAATAATGTTCTTGGCCTTTTCACTAAGACGAAAGTGTTGAATCAGTACTCTGACAGAATGGTTAGCTTGTTTTATTTCTTTTTACCGGAGTGACACATTTTTTTTACATAGCTACATTGCACCAGCCCCTCTGCATTGTGCGATTTCTTGCGAATTGCTCAATTTGTGCATTTGCCTCAACATACAACTGTTATGTGGTTAAATATAGTGCCACCTTGTAATTAGCATAAACACTGACAGTGGAATGCACTTGCCTGTGAATGCATTTGAAGTTGCCTTGCTACATAAAAATATCTACCCTTGATAGAAGGGCTTCAGAGATAAAAAATTATTTCGTGCTAGCGTTAAGACATCTTTTTGTTGGAATTAAAACAGTATAAGCATATGAATGCTGTTTGCTGTGTTCCATATGCCTACCCTAGGAACAGTGTGACTTTGTACAGATTTCTGAACATTAATGATAGGGCTACTGACGCAGCCAACTCATACTTTTTGTGAGATGGAATTCACTCCAAACAATGTATTGAAACGTAACTTGCACGACTTCCACTTGTAGCTGTGCATACTTCTCTGCTTCCAGCACTTTCTGGCCTTTTATGGTTTAAGTCTCTTAATCTGTTTATGTGTCGCACATTTTTACTGATCAGGTGTTTGTCAGGCAGTGCAGTGAGTGGTAGACAAAATACGCACAAATGAAACACTAGTAACGGCCTGCGCTGTAGTATCTGAAAAATATAGTGTTTTGGCACTTTAAACGTCTCAAGAAAACAGTTAAAAAAACAAAAAAAAGCGAATAACAAAGGTACTCTCAGAACTGAATTTGGCGACCCACCTTTTGCAGGTCTTCCATCAGAAGGCACGACTGGGCAGATCTTGGGAGATGCCACCACACTGCCAAGCCTGGGATCTGAACTCTCTGGTATGTTTGTGAGCGGATTTATTGTTTGTTTGTTGAAATAGGGACAAAAGCAGTCCCACTGCCTTGCTTGTAATTGAGCATAGGGAAAAAAAGTTGTTATTGCAGTCATTGATGACTCCTAAATTTTCTTAGGAAGGGCCAATGAGCGTAAAGGTAGATTTGCGTGCTGTACCAGCTTCAATACTCAGTCAGCAAACAGACTACCAATGTGACTCACTTGAACCTGGGAAATGAATGTACATTTAATGGCTTGTTTTCTTTGTTAGACAAAATATTAATGAGATCTAACAGATAATCATGCCAAGGAAAGTATAGGGCATGTTATAAGTAATTGCACTGTAATTGTGAAAAAATTAAAGTGGATGAAAAGATAACTTGCCGTAGGCAGGGGCCGTACCTGCAACCGGAAAATAACATGTGCAGTGATGTGATAGCTGCGCCAATTGCGCCGAACTGCGCCGAAAGGCGAATCCTGCGCCAGCCTGCGCCATTCTGGTCAAATATGAGCAATCTGCGCCGAGTCTGCGCCAGAAGTTGCCATTTGCACTGCCAGTTCTGAAACCGAAACTGGAGCCATTCGTGAACTGCCATGGTTGCTGGCAGGCTCGCCACGAGAGCAGCCTTGCTCGCTAGGAGGCGCTTGTGATGGTAGTGAGTCACTACTAGTGACGCAGAGACGCTCAACCGCTGAAACCTCCATGGCCGCATGCAACATCGGAAATGGCGGGTTGCCGTTCGAAAGCTTCGAAAGGTAAGCAAAGCGACTTGCGTTGTCCTATTTGTTTGTGAAGTTTCGGCTGGTGCCTCGCAGCAGTCTTGAACCCCCCCTCCCGAGACTCAGTTTATTCCGTGCAGTGCGCCTCGCAGCTACCGTGGTAGCGACCGTCCGTCTCGCGGCCCGAAGAGACGGGCATCGTGATGCATGTAGTGCTCGTGAAGCGCGTCAACGAAATTAGGCGGCGTGAATTCATGGCTGTTAAACTGAAATTTCTAAAATAGCGCATGCGCAGCAAGGTTCCGCGAAGCCCCCGCAACAGCTTATCGCTATCAACTTTGCCTGCGTCGAAAGCGCGCGCAAATATCAGTGCCCGGCTGCGACTGCGATTTTGCCCCGCAGAGATAGTGATCTCACCATCGGACCTAGTAACACAAGCAGAGACCATTTTTGTTGTCGGAATGACACTCAAAGGGATGCCATACTCATGGGCGGACACTGCCACAATGCTCTACCCTAAAATGTTTCCAGATTCGGAGGTTGCGAAAAAGTTCTCATGTAAAAGAAGTAAGGCTTCCTACATTGTGTCGGATGGTCTTGGCCCTCACTTTAAACAACTTGTAGTTGACGAGTTAAACAGACCAGATACTTTCTACAGCATCGCCATAGATGAGACGCCAATCCTGGAGCAGCGATGCCAACAGATGGATGTTGTAGTGCGGTACTACTCATCAGTTGCAAAAGGAGTTCTTGTAGAACATCTGGACTCGTGTCGACTGGGTTCATGCACTGCGGACATTCTTTTAGGGGAAGTTAAAAGGGCAATCTAGGACCTGCCACAAAATAATCTTATTTGTGTGTTTAGTGACGGACCCAACGTCATGAAGAGTTTTAAGGCAAAGATGAAGGAAGTGAACCCGCACATTTTGGATGTGGGTGACTGCTGCCTTCATAAGGTTCATAACTCCTTTGGGCGAGGCCTGGATGCCTTCGGATCAGATGTGGAAGCAGCCGTCGTCGACGCATACTACTTCCTGAAATCATCTACGGTTCGCAGTTCTTCCCTGAAGGCACATCAAGAAGCTCTGGGGTTACCAGAGAATGTTTTCCTTCGGCATTTGAATTCGAGGTGGCTCACTCTTGGTCCAGCTGTGGGCCGCTTCATTGAGCAGTTTGACGCCATCAAAAACGTTGTGCTGTCTAGTTCATCATGCCGCTCAGGTGGAAAAATGTGTGCACGTTTGGCTGAAGCCTTTTCCGACTAGGCATTTTACGTTAAACTCTTGTTTGTAAATAATGCTTTTGACCTTTTTAAGGATTTTTTGACGTTGTTTCAAGGTACAGAGACGTTAGTGCATCGTCTTTTTGGCAAAATGGTGGCGCTTGTCCACAAACTTTGTGGCCGTTTCATGAAAGTGGAATAGTACAACCCGAAAACTGGGAAGGATCTGCTACTCCTGCAGCCTAGTTCATCCGTGAACTGGAAGTCAAAGGTGGAAGTAGGAGAAGACACTGAAGCTGCCATGGCCAGCTGGGAGGCAGCCGAAAAAAGGGCATTTAGGTTGGGTGCGAGGAGTTTTTACATTAAATGCACCGAGTATCTGCTGTCACGGCTGCCACTAAACAACACTAATCTGGAAAGCCTTCGTTGCCTTCATCCCGACGCTCAAGGCAGAGAGACTTCCGCCTGTGATTTGAGGTTGCTCGCTGCTAGACTCCCACAAGTAATCGAGGCTAGCAAAATTTCAGCCCTCATGGACGAGTTTACCCTTTTTCAGCTCGAGCCAATAGAAACCTGATTGGGCGGGGAGTGAAGTCCAAGGACTTTGGTGACATTGAAAGTGGGCATTCACTTCTAGCAGAAGGCAAAAGCAGGCTTGCATCAGCATTGGCAAAACTCACCTGTGCCAAGAAAAGGTCTGCAACTTAGTTACCTGAGGCAGCAAATTTTGTTTTGTAGGTGACTTTGCAGCATTTCTCTCGGGGATTTCTAAACTGGTGTTTAAGCTTCTCAAAGGAGAGGGCGTGTGTAGGTTTTTCTTGGAATTTTTTATTGCCATGCATAATTTGTAGTTTGTGCTTCATATCTTTGTCATTTGTCCAGTGTGCTGTGGTTTGCGTATGCATAATTTGTAGTTTGGGCTTCATATCTTTGTCATTTGTCCAGTGTGCTCTGGTTTGCGTATGTAACATTGAATCAAGGTTTTATTCTTTGTGCAAATGGTCATCACTTGCCGTCGCACTATGCGATACCGTACGCGTACGCCTGCTCCAAAACCATGCTGACCTGCTCCAAAACATGATTTTAGCTGCTCCAGAAGCTGCTCCAAAGTGGCTTGGGCCAATCACATCACTGCATGTGCAAGGCTATACCAACTGAGCTACCCCGGCAGCTACCATATTTTCGTGCATATGACCCGCTCCGAAAACCCGAAAATTTCAGTGGCACAGTGGGTGTGCGGATAGCGTAAAAGCCTCCGTATTTTCTATACCCCATTTTTTTCCCTAGATTTTAATAATTTCGGCCCCGTATATTGTCACGGCTAAAGGCCGGGCAAGAAGACAAAGGACGACGAAGTGATGAGCGTGGACAGCACCCACGATTCCTCTGAGAAAGAAGAAGTCGAAGTGGCTGCTCTTTTGTTCTGTTGATACAGACCTCGTTTTTCTGGTCGCACCGTCGTCCTGTACTCTGTTATTTTCACCTAGCGACATTGGTGGAGGTGCTGGACTTCTCCAACTGATGCTTGGGACACCTCCGCGCCCTATCACATCGAGTCCACCACCGCAATCCGTTCCTGCAGTGGATACTCCTGTCCACCGCTACAGTCGCCGACAGCGAGGCCTTAGTCCCGAGGTGATCCCGCTCGAACTTCTCCAGCAACACACCGTACCGGGAGAAATGGCTACCGGAGGGCCTTCACACCTTACTGTTGATCAGCCTCTAATTCCTGAGACCTTCCACGGTGAGGTTTATGAAGACGTCGAGGACTGGTTAGCCCAGTATGAGCGAGTCGCCAAAGCCAACCGCTGGCCAACTGAACAAAAGCTATCGCGCGTCTACTTTGCTTTGGCAGACAGCGCTCGTACGTGGTACGAGAACCGCGAGTCAACGCTGTCTTCGTGGGAAGAATTTCGGCAGCAAATTCTCGGGACATTCGCAAACACCGACCGCTGTGATTCTGCTTTGAAGCTCATCGAGGCACGCATACAGAAACCCAACGAGAGCGTCGCCATGTTTGCGGAAGACAT
This sequence comes from Rhipicephalus annulatus, assembly GCA_013436015.1. Lineage (NCBI taxonomy): Eukaryota > Metazoa > Arthropoda > Arachnida > Ixodida > Ixodidae > Rhipicephalus > Rhipicephalus annulatus. The sequence continues at coordinate 1,180,515 of WOVY01009576.1, read as the reverse complement.
GGCCCGCCTATTTCACCGGGCCGACCCCGAGATGCCTGAAGGTAAAAAACTCCGACATCTGATGAGGGGCGTCAAGGAAGAGCTGTTTGCCGGTCTCCTACGCAACCCACCAACAAGCGTAGCCGAATTTGTCAAAGAGGCTACAACAATCGAGCGAGCACTGCAGCAACGGCGCCGATACCATGACCAACCAATCAAAACATCCCCCAGTCTCTCTCCTTTGAGTGCCGGCAGTGAGTGTTCTCTGCGCGAACTCATTCGTGAGGTCGTTCGGGAGGAGATCCGAAACCTCCTTGTGACTCCGCAAGAAAATACCATGGCTTGCGTTGCAGAAGTTGTGCGGCAAGAACTCCGCCAGGCATTTTCGTTGCCCGAATCGCCCTCAGACCAGCGGTCTGTGAGCTACGCATCAGCTGTCCGTCGACACACTCCAGTGTCCTACAACTCGTCACCACTGGCTTATCGTGACGGGAGCCAAGGGCTTTACAACGAGCCGTGGGCCCCAGCTCCCAATCCGCCGCAGCCGTATCCACAGTCCAACGTGCCTATGCAAACGGCGCCGCCAATGTACACTCCGCCGACATCTGCATCTTGGTCGCAAGGTATGCACACCAGTCGACCATTCATCCGTAAGACGGACTTGTGGCGCACCGTCGACCGTCGACCACTTTGCTTTCATTGCGGAGAAGCCGGCCATATTTTCCGCCATTGCCCGTACCGTGACCGTAGACATCAAAACTTTCTACAAACCTCCCCTCGTGCCTATTTCGATAACCGCCGTGACAGCAGTGCAGGCCCGCAAGCACAGCAACCCGAAGTGCCGTATCGTCGACCCCGCTCTCCTTCACCTGCACCGAACTCGCCGCCGCAGCGCAGGTACTCCGAGGTGGTCCGGGGCAGATCTCCTAGCCCTCGTCGGGGAAACTAACAGCTGCGACCTTTGGGGGGAAGGTTGCCGCCCGTCGAGATGCTAACACACCCCCAACATCTTCTCTACGACGTGATATGACGAATGATACCACGGATCGTACGACGCACGATACCAAGGACGATACGACGTCACCGACATCAACGGAAATCGTAAGCGCCAATCTAGACATTTGTATAGAGGGACGCCCAATAACAGCACTGATAGATACTGGTGCGGACTTCTCTATTATCAGCCGTAAACTCGCCGACTGCCTAAAGAAAGTAAGAACAATATGGACGGGACCAAACCTTAGAACCGCAGGGGGTCAATTGGTGACGCCGACAGGCAAATGTACAGCTCGAATAAATATCGGCAGTTCAGATTTCGTCGCTACTTTCGTAATTTTACCGGAGTGCTGCAAAGACCTGATCTTGGGCATGGACTTCTTGCGGGAATACGGTGCCATTATCAACATTCCTGAGAGATCGGTTACGTTTTGGACGGCCCCAGATCAAGTTTCGAATGTGCCCTGTACAGACCAGCGACGTCAGCCTTTGCGTGTCTTCGAAGATGACGTGACCATCCCACCGCGGTCGAGTGCACTCGTGGCTGTGACATGTGACACGTCAAGCGATTCTGAAAACATCGCCGAGCAAATTCCAACACTGCTATTCAGCCATGGTTTATCTATCGCAAGAGGCGTCGTAAGCATAAAATGCGGACACACGCACGTCCTCATTACGAGTGGGCACGTCGGCTGGTCATCTTGTAGCACCATGTTCAAGCCGCTTCTTTTCTACGTGCAGATACTCCTGTGCGGTGCAACAGCAATGGCCAGCGCACATCAAGATGCGACCAACTTCGTCATCGAAGTACGTAATACTACTTCCGCGCAAGCGCCAGCCATCGTCGACGAGGGTTGGGCAACGCTGCTTCCAGCGCCATCAACGTCAACTCAAGTGGATAAAAGACGCCCCCCATCCTCGGATTCTTTCAGTGGGCACGTCGGCTGGTCATCTTGTAGCACCATGTTCAAGCCGCTTCTTTTCTACGTGCAGATACTCCTGTGCGGTGCAACAGCAATGGCCAGCGCACATCAAGATGCGACCAACTTCGTCATCGAAGTACGTAATACTACTTCCGCGCAAGCGCCAGCCATCGTCGACGAGGGTTGGGCAACGCTGCTTCCAGCGCCATCAACGTCAACTCAAGTGGATAAAAGACGCCCCCCATCCTCGGATTCTTTCAGTGGGCACGTCGGCTGGTCATCTTGTAGCACCATGTTCAAGCCGCTTCTTTTCTACGTGCAGGTTAGTAACGAAGTATCATCTCTTAAAACTAGCAATCGTTATTTCGTCCAGCTGACGTGCCCACGTAGCTTGTACACCTTGTGTTGTAACATTAAGCAAGTGTTTTTGTCCCTACTGATGCTATGCGGGGACATTGAATCCAATCCAGGACCCTCCACTGCGGAATTGTTGTCACAGTTGATTGAAGGTCAGAACAACATTCAAAAAAGGCTTGATGATATTGAGCTGAAATTAAAAACTGTGGAAGAAACTTCTGAGATAATCAAAGGATTCAGCGATAAACTTCGCAGCCTGGAAGATACGGTTCAACACTTGGAACGTAAGCTCGTTGATTTGGAGGACAGAAGCAGGCGTAACAACCTTGTTGTGTTCGGCATACCGGAAAAGAAAGATGACGCCTCTGACGACCTCATGGATAGTGTAGTCTGCGATGTGTTCAGGCATTCTTTAGACGTGAACGTAAACTCAGTCGAGCGAATTCATAGGCTAGGGCGAAGGCAGCATGGTAAAAATCGGCCAGTGATCGTGAAGTTTTTCGACCACAGGGAAAAAGTTAACGTTCTCAAAAGTTGCTTCAAATTAAAAGGGAAGGGAATCTCAGTCTCGGAGGATTTCTCTGCAAGCACTCGGCACGTCAGGAAGCTTCTATGGAACAGCACTTCAGATATTAGGAAATCAGGCACAAAGGTTAAACTTGTACATGACAAAATTAAGATTGACAATCGATTGCTAACATTAGATGAAGTCCAGCGTGGAATGGTCTCTGCGAGCAGACCACTTACCAGAGCAACTCGCAACAAATGAAATGACAAGAACGGGGGACTTTTCCGATGCCTAAATATTAACGCCCGTAGTATTCTAGCAAAAAGCGATGATTTAGACAGTGTTGTGTTAACGTATCACCCTCATCTTTTGATAATTACTGAAACCTGGCTTCGCACCGACGTTAGTGACGACGAGATCACGCCCCAGGGTTACCGCATCTATCGCAAAGATAGGAGTAGTCGAGGCGGCGGAGTTGCAATCATATTTAAGGAAACCTTACAAGTTGAAAGATTAGCCGATATACCAGATCTTGAATGCGTAATTGTGAAAGTAGATACAGGCGATCTTAAGTTCATAGTCGGCGCTTTTTACCGCCCCCCAGGTACAGACGAAGCATTCTTTGATAAGCTTAATGAATTTCTTTGCATGGTCCACAGTTGCTCTAGTAATATAATAGTTGGTGGTGATTTCAACGTTCCCTCAGTTATATGGGATACTAATTTTCCTGTACCATCTTCAAATACAGCGAAACGTTTAGTCGATATAGTCCTTTTTCATGATTTAACTCAACTAGTTAAGCAACCAACCCGCGTACAGAATGCTACTGCTACAACTCTGGATCTTTTTTTCGTTAGCAACAGCATGCTGCGTCGTGTGGCAGACACCAATGTGCTTGATGGAATATCCGATCACAAATTGGTTTACATGTGCATTAATCTTAATGACGTTTCAAAAGGCAAGAGGGAAGAACGCGTGGTGTCTGTCTTCTCGCGCGCAAAAGACGTAGAAATACTAGACACATTAGACTTACAATTTTCTCGATTCACATTACTTTCTGAGTGTAGTACTTGTACTGTTAACAACCTTTGGTGTTTCTTCAAAAACCTTGTGTTGCAGTGCGTTCATGACTTTGTGCCAGAAAGAGTGAAAATAATAAAAAATGTTAGCCCATGGATTACTATGCCAGTTGTTCGTTTGGGGCGAAAGGCAAACAGGATAAGAAAACAGCATCGTCAGAACCCCACTCCATCGACCATGCTTAAACTCAGTAAAGTGCGTAAAGAATTGAAAGACAGTATCAAGGAAGCAAAAGATCAGTACTATAACGTCACTTTAGAAAACTTCTTGCTGTCATCCCCAGCGAAATTCTGGCAGCATTTTGCCCCAAAGAAAAAGCGTTTTCATAATATATGTGTAAATGGGACTATCGTAACTAATAAAGAAACTATTGCAGAATCATTTAACACGTTTTTTTGTTCAGTGTTTACTGATGACGATGGGAGAAGGCCATGTCCAAAAACGCTTCATGATATCCCACCAATAAGTGACCTTGCAATATCTGAGGAAAGAATCTTGTCTCTGCTTCTTAACATAGATCCCAAAAAGACGCCTGGTATTGATAGCATACCTAACGCGTTCCTTGTGAGGTATGCTGAATGGTGCTCGAAGTTTTTGTGCATCATTTTTCAGAAGTCAATGTCACAGCGCGCGCTTCCAGATGACTGGAAATTCGGAAAAATTATCCCTATACCCAAATCACCTAACACTTCTCTCGTCTCCGCCTATAGACCAATTTCTCTGCTTTGCTCATGTGCGAAGGTATTAGAACATATTATATTTAAGCATCTCTCAGTTTTTCTCGAGGAAAATAATTTAATCAATGACCGACAACACGGCTTTCGAAAAGGATTCTCCACCGTCACACAACTGTTGGAAACCGTTCATGACATTGCAGCTATTCTAGATAGGCAAGGCCAGATTGACATGGTTTTCCTAGACTTCGAAAAAGCATTTGATCGCGTGTCGCATCCAAAACTTCTCGCGAAACTTAAACCTATACTAAAAAACAGCACATTAATTTCATGGATTGAGGCCTACCTTTCTTGTCGAAATCAAATAGTTTCTATAGATAACGTCCAGTCTGATTCACGACCGGTGAAATCGGGAATCCCTCAGGGCTCTGTGCTTGGGCCACTTCTTTTTTTAGTATTTATAGACGACATCGCCAATGACATCCCGGTTTCTATCAAGTTATTTGCCGATGATTGCATTCTTTATCAGGAAATACGTAGTGCAGACGACCAGGTTCTTTTAAACGCAGCGTTAACAAAAATATCTTCTTGGTGTGCAGTGTGGCAAATGAAGATTAATGAAAAGAAAACGGTTGCTATGACCGTTACGCGCAAGCGGCTTCCTTTGAAACACTCGTATTCCATCAATGGTCAAAAACTATCGTTTGTTAAAACCTATAAATATTTGGGGGTTGTATTAAGTGCAGATTTTAAGTGGAATGAGCATGTTGCCTACATTGAAAAGAAAGCTTTACAGAAACTAGCATTTCTAAGACGTTCTTTGCGCAAATCTACTCCAAAGTTAAAATTAATTGCGTATAAAACTTTTATCCGTCCAATCCTCGAGTACTCATCTGTGGTTTGGGACCCTCATAGCCAAGTAAACATTAAAACACTTGAAATGATTCAAAGAAAAGCAATCCGATTTGTATATAATCGTTACAGTGCTCTTACGTCACCCAGTGAACTGTTAAAAAAAGCTGACTTAGATACATTGCAGGCAAGACGGCAACACGATCGATTAAAGTACATGTTTCTGCTTTACCACGACAAGCTACGCATAGACAAGCACGCGTACATAAAAACGGTTCACCGCCGATCAACTCGTTCCGAGCATCCAAAAAAACTGAAGGAATATTCCTGTCAAACGAAAGCCTTTAAAAACTCATTTTTTCCACGCACTGTCACTCAATGGAATGCTCTTTCTGCCGATGTGGTGAACTGCGAGACCGTTCAGTCGTTCGTGGAAAAACTTAAACACCAGCAACCCACTTTACTTTGATCTTTCTTTGCGCTTCGCCCTCTATTATTCCACCGCGCATCCTGAACAGGCTTCCATTTATGTTCCACTTTCTATCACTTTTCTCATATCAATGCGTTGTATTTTTGAAATGTTGCCGATTTTTGAACTGTTATATGATGTTTGTTTCTTAGTTCTGAGTGTACAGATGTTTGTCATCATAGTTTTTTTGTATGTGTACGCGTAAACCACTACAAGTGTGTAAGTACTAGCGTTTTACTTTGATGCACTAGTTCTTGATGATGTAGCTCTACGTGACGTGTTTCCTTTACTGTTGTATCTTCATATGTTTCCTTTCTTGTATCACCCACCCCTGCCTAAGGCCTCATGTGTGAGGCTGGCAGTACTTCTGAAATAAATAAAATAAATAAATAAACTTCAGCTCTGAATGTCGACATCTAACGAGGGGCATGACAGTCGCGTACGTAGAAGAGCTCGCCGATATGACAGACTGCCTAACTCTTGAAAAAGATAATTCAACTGATCTCACCCCTGCACCTCTATCTGTTGATATTGGCCCAAGTTTGCTGCCGGCGCAGAAGCAAAGTATCATGCAGCTTATTAACAAGTTTGAAGATTGTTTCTCTTCGATTTCCAGGGTCCGTCAAACGCCGCTGACAAAACACCGAATTATAACGGACGACATGACCAGACCCATCAGGCAAAACCCGTACCGGGTAGCTCCGCGAGAACGTGAAGCCATCGAAAAGCAGGTGCGACAGATGCTTGAAGACGACGTTATTCAGCCGTCGAAAAGCCCTTGGGCTTCGCCGGTTGTATTAGTGAAGAAAAAAGACGGCACCTTACGTTTCTGCGTGGATTACCGCAAGCTGAATCAGGTGACAAAAAAAGACGTCTACCCACTTCCACGTATCGACGATTCACTCGATCGACTACGGCACGCGCGTTATTTCTCGTCGATGGATCTAAGGAGTGGGTATTGGCAGATAGAAGTCGATGAAAGAGACCGGGAGAAAACAGCTTTCGTGACACCTGATGGCCTTTTTGAATTTAAGGTACTTCCATTTGGCTTGTGCTCAGCACCGGCAACGTTTCAGGGGCTAATGGACACCGTACTATCAGGCCTCAAGTGGCAGACGTGCTTAGTGTATTTAGATGACGTCATCGTATTTTCTGCCACATTCGACGAACACGTCAGGCGACTGCACTCAGTATTTCAAGCTATCCGTTCCGCCGGACTAACACTTAAGCCGGAAAAATGCCATTTCGGCTTCGAAGAGCTTCTGTTCCTGGGGCATCTTGTCAGCAGTGAAGGTGTGCGGCCTGACCCTGAAAAAATAGCTGCCGTTACGAATTTTCCAGCGCCAACTGACAAAAAGGCCGTCAGACGGTTTTTAGGACTGTGTGCTTACTACCGACGCTTCATTGAGAACTTCTCGCGCATTGCCTCGCCGTTGACTCGCCTTACCAGAGAAGACGTCGCATTCGTATGGAATGAAGAGCAGCAAAAATCATTCGACGAGCTGCGGCAACGCCTTCAGAAGCCACCAGTCCTCGCACACTTTGATGATGACGCACCGACAACTGTGCACACCGACGCTAGCAATGTCGGCTTAGGAGCTGTACTCGTGCAGTGGCAGGATGGCGCCGAACGAGTAATTGCTTACGCGAGCAGAACTCTTTCACGTGCGGAAGAAAATTATTCTACTACGGAAAAAGAGTGCCTTGCGGTGGTGTGGGCGGTTATAAAATTCCGCCCATACCTGTATGGTCGTCCTTTTAATGTTGTCAGCGACCATCACTCCCTCTGCTGGCTGACGAATTTAAGAGACCCTTTAGGACGGTTGGCGCGCTGGAGCCTGAAGCTTCAAGAATTTGACATGACGGTGGTCTACAGATCGGGGAAGCGACATTCAGACGCTGATTGCCTTTCTCGTGCGCCATACGAACCTGCGACGGCAGATGACGACGATACAGCCTTTGTCGAAGTTGTAAACACGGCAACGGTCGCACAGCTGCAACGAGACGACCCCGAACTAGAACCCATAATACGTTTTTTAGAGGGTCGCACTTCAGCTGTACCAAGACTGTTTGTGAGAGGGCTTTCGTCATTTTGCTTGCGCAACGACGCCCTGTATAAGATGAACTTCACGCCACACGGAAGCGACTACTTACTCGTCATCCCATCATCTCTAAGGAGCGAAGTATTACAGGCATGCCATGATGAACCAACATCCGGCCACCTGGGTTACACGCGTACGTTGTGCAGAGTGAGGCAGAAATACTACTGGCCACGACTGACGGCAACCGTTCAACACTATGTTCGGACGTGCCTTGATTGCCAGCGCAGAAAAGTTCCACCCGTCAAACCAGCAGGCCTCCTCCATCCTATTGACGTGCCTGCTACTCCATTCGCTCAAGTCGGAATGGATCTTTTGGGCCCATTTCCAACCTCATCAGCAGGTCGCAGATGGATTATAGTAGCCACCGACTACCTCACTCGTTACGCCGAAACCAAGGCTTTGGAGAGGGGCACGGCAAGTGAAGCAGCCCGATTTTTCGTAGAGAATGTGGTGCTGAGGCATGGTGCTCCATCAGTGGTAATAACTGACAGGGGAACTGCATTCGCAGCCGAACTATTACAGACAGTTTTAAGACTTAGTGGCACAACCCACCGGCGAACAACGGCGTATCATCCGCAAGCGAATGGTCTTACGGAACGTCTCAACAAGACACTAGCGGATATGCTCTGCATGTACGTCGATGTGGAGCATAAAAACTGGGATGAGATCTTGCCGTATGTCACGTTCGCCTATAACACGGCTTATCAAGAAACAACAAGAACAACGCCATTCCGCCTTCTTCATGGTCGTGAAGTCACCACTATGCTGGATGCTATGCTGCCGCACGAGTGCGAAGACGCTGAAACGGATGCTGATTATATCACTCAGCTGGCCGAAGAAGCCCGACAGCTTGCACGCCTACGTATTAGTCGCCAGCAGGACTACGATTCAAGACGGTACAACCTTCGTCACCGACCAGTCTCCTACGAGCCAGGAGAGAAAGTTTGGATATGGACACCTATTCGGCGCCGTGGCCTCTCAGAAAAACTGTTAAGACGGTACTTCGGTCCCTATAAAGTTCTGCGACGTCTCAGTGACATTAATTATGAGGTTGTTCCGGATACTGCGCACTCTTCAAGGCGTCGAAGGTATGCTCCAGAAGTTGTGCACGTGGTACGCATGAAGCCTTATTTCGCCGAATGAACTCATGCGTTTCCAACGAGTACAAACCGCTTTGATTATAAAGCATCGGGACGATGCTTTCTTGAATGGGAGGCTAATGTCACAGCTAAAGGCCGGGCAAGAAGACAAAGGACGACGAAGTGATGAGCGTGGACAGCACCCACGATTTCTCTGAGAAAGAAGAAGTCGAAGTGGCTGCTCTTTTGTTCTGTTGATACAGACCTCGTTTTTCTGGTCGCACCGTCGTCCTGTACTCTGTTATTTTCACCTAGCGACAATATTATGCGGGTCCCGAGAATGTTTGGGCGAAATACAGTTTTGGTTTGGGCATAGCGCGGTGCTATCATCAGCTCTCTTTCATTCGAAACAAAACCAAAACGCTGTACCGTATTTACTCGATTCTACCGCGCCCTCGATTGTAACGCGCACCCGATTTCCACCGCAAAAAAAAAAAAGTAAGACATCGATTGCAACGCGCACCCATTTTTCTCGCTGGCCCGCACGATCACACCACTCGAAAAAATGACTCCTTTCGGGAGCGTCTTCCATTTAAATATGAGGTACGGGCGAAGCTTGTGCCCATCTGACGTGTAACAGAGCATTGCCGTCACTGTAGTTTTAGCGTGGACCGATGTCAGCACGCGAACTTGCTTCGCCCCATTCTTCTCAACGGTTGTGGTGCCAGGCATGTCGAAGTAAAGAGGCGTCTGATCGGCATTCCCGATTTGCCCAAGCAGGTAGCCGTTGTTGCGCCGCAAGTTAAGGACGAACCTCTGAAAACTGTGAAGCTTTTCATCGTACTCCTCCGGAAACTTTTCGCATATGCCCGTTCGCCATCGGAGGGAAAAGCCTTTCCTCTTCATAAAGTTAGTTAGCCAGCACCTGCTCGCTTTAAACTGGCTTCGCATTAGACCTTTTTCTAAGACTAATTGCATAGCCCCCACTTGGAGCAGTTCTGTCGTCACGGGCCGCTGTGCCGCTCGCTGCTCAAGCACATACTCGCCGAGCAGCTCTTTAATTTGCGGAAACCGACCCTGCTGTGGTCCACTGAAGCCTTTGCGTGAAGCTTTGCTGTCGACAATCTTCTGCTTTTGTTTCCGCCGGCCCCGCACGCACGTTTTGGGAACTCCGAACGACCGCGATGCGGCCCGATTTCCGTCCGTTTCTGCACACGCGATCACTTTTCTTTTAAAAGCGGCATCGTGGTGCACTCGAGTTTTTGAAGTCGGCCCTTCCACGCCGTCGATGCTAATGCACTATTAGATGACGAACTCCTCAGCACACGTACGAAGTGCCGCACGTGGGAAACACATAGGCAGAAATGGCCGACGTGCCATGCCGACGCACGTAGGGGGCGGCCATTTTGGATTTGCCGATGGCAATAGATTGACCGTAATTTTTTTGCTCGTACTCGATTGTAACGCGCATGCGATTTAGGAACTCGCTTAATCGGAAAGAAGGTGCGCGTTAGATTCAAGTAATTACGGTATTAGACGAAGCCACTAGCACATTCGAAGCCGGCAAGCACGAAGAGTAGGCAAATTTGTGTACTACCCATCATTCCTATGGTTGTTGAGCGATCGCAGTGCCAAAGACCTTTCTAGTTAATTTTAGGAAATTCTATGGTTACGGAAGCTACAGCACAGTGCTGCTGGTCACACCTGCGATGTTAGTATGGTGGGTTTGAGGGTACGAAAGCAACCAAAATGGCAAAAGCAACCGAAATGACTTCGAGTCTGCGATTAGCTGTAAAAAGTGCGGGAGATCGGATGGCCAAGGCTATAAGTGTCCGAAATTTTGGACTTTTCAATACATTGTTTTATGGGGAACTTGGTGGTGCCACAGATGAGTCAGGAATTTCGGGCACCTCAGAAATCGGACGTTGACTGCGTTGTCTCGTGTTGCATTATGACAATCTGATATATCTGCCCCTTTGTCGAATCGATCTGTGCTGCAGGTCTCTCGGCTCTTGATGCAGACGGCCCTGCAGTCGAGGCTAGCAACCCTCTACCAAGCTTTACTGCAGTTTCTGACTCAAATCTTGCCGGTAAGTTCCAGCTTCCCTTCCGCCTAATATCTGTGGCTTGGTGCCTGTTGGCGGAAAATACTTTTCCTTCTGATGACAACTTTGTAGGCTTGGTCACTGGTGCATTATGACAAAGTGTTAAATACGAAAATTCTCTCCTAAATTCAGGTTGTGTGAGAGACCTAAGGTAGCATAAGTTATCATTGTGTACGACTACATTCTCTCTCACAACACCAGTGATGCTCTAGTATGCTGAAATCATTCATTCGGATCAGTCAGTTTGTGTGTCTGCACAATTCAACGAAATTGATTGCCACTGTCATGCTCATTGGAAAATCATGACCTATGTGGCAGTACTTTCCAATGATTGCAGCTTTGCAGTGCTCAGTGTGCGCACTGCATGCCAATTATCAAACGTCATGTCACATGAAAAATTTTGAACGTCATGTGACATGAAAAATTTTGAACTATTGTGACTGTGAAATTCATGATAGTTTTGTCGAGTGCTATTCCTGTTTTCATTATTGACCCGAACTCTTTACTAAATGTTTATTACATAGCTTTGCGTATGATCCTTCAACAACGTGATTGAAGCAGCTGCGTTGTCCCTTATTTTCAGCCGCCTTCAAGCTGGCCTGCGAGGAAGTGTCTGCTGCTCCCATGGAGAAAAGTGCTGTCATTGACAAGACGGATGGCTTGACAACACCGCCTATGAGTCCATTCAAACTTGTCCCTTCAGCCCCAGATCCCAATTGGCTGAATGGAGAGGTAGTCTGGAATTTCAATAACTTGACAATAAGTGTTTTCTTTTTGTTTGTGTTAAATTGCTTACTTATCTGTTCTGCATAGATGGAAAAATGCATTTGTTTGTCATAACATGCAAAGTTATGAAAGTATTGGTGCAAGAAATCTTTCAATCTTTTACTTAATCTAGCAAGAATCCAGTTAGCTTCAGATTGAACAGTGGCAGTTGGTATTCTGTTGCAATGTTAGTCATTTGAAGTAATACAGTTCGAGGACTGCGCTTGAAGAAAGAAAAAGAAAAAATTTAGTCATTTCAAAGCATGCTGTTTTGTAGAAAGATTTTCTTGTTGTCATTAAGAATGTAAAACTCTGTGGAATGTGAATTTTGTATGATCCAGGAACATTGATCAGTTAAATGAAAAATTCCAGAAGCATAGCAGTGCACTCGAACCTCGTTATAACGTAACAGGATATAACAAAATAATGGATATAATAAAATGAAATTCCCCTTGAAAGCTCCATTGAGAACCATGCATTTAAACCTCGTAACGAAGTAAAATTGAACGGTAAATGGATATAACGAACTAAATTAGTCAATCAAATAGTCAAAAAAAAAACTGCCCATAGTGTGTTAAGTATACTGTTTTCTGCGGAGTTTGACGCTCGCTTGGCACGGCTCTTCCAAAACTCCAGCGCGTACCTTACAGCCATGGCACGCGTGACCGAGAGAGCCCTCCTCCTCACACAGCCAACGGAGATGATTGAGAAAGCGCTCAGCGGGTCACGTGACCAAGAAGCGGTGCCGCGGTGCAAAGCGATTTCCCTCTCACTTATAAGAACACACAATGGGGAAGCTTCAGAAGACTTACTTTTATTCACAAATCGGAGGACATCTGTCATTAACTGAAATAATCGGTGATGCGCGTTTGCATACGTTTGCCTTGCAGCAAGTCAATCAATTTCGCATGTAGTTTGCAAAGCATAGTAGCGCGCGGCTAAGTCCAGCACCAACACTCTCGAAAGACGGCGGCAACAACTGCGTCTCCGCTGCTACCCTCTGCACCGAGAAAGGAGGACTCTCCCCGACAGCTTTCTTTTTTTCCCCCCCCTCTCTCTGCGTGCGGCCTTGAAAAGAGAAGTGTCTCTACCTGCAGAGACGGAAAAGGGAAAAGCGTGTTGCAGATTGGCATTTGAGAGAGAGCAAACAATCCACCACAGTCTTTTCTTTCCTTTGCTTTTTTTTTTTTCCTTCTTCGCGTGCAGGGTTGAGAGGTGCCACCGCGTGATTGGGCATGGCGCTGAGAGCAGTTTCCGAGCGCCGTATGTTCGAATTAACCGTTGCAAGTGCTTGCGCGTTTGAATTACAGGGCGTTTTCGCCTATTGGAATACACATAGCTTTGACGGGACCACAGCTGGAGTTCAAATTAACAGGAAGTTCGAATTAAGGGTGTTTAAATAATGAGATTCGACTGTGTTTATTTTCTGTCGCACGCGTGGTCGCCTAGTGGTACATCGAGCCGCAAGGCGGCTTCCTTTTTAGCAAGCCTATAGGTGTGCGCCCATCTGAGCATATATTATATTTCCATAAACTGTTATAATCGATATAACGAAATAATTAGACTTGTGCAAATATTCGAATCCTTCGAACGAATAGGTGAGTATTCGAATTTGCTTCGATTCGAATTTAACTTATGGAATATTTTCGAAGTATTCGCAATAAACAAATAAATGTTCATTAGTCCGCCTGTAAAGGTGGTTTCACTACAATGTAGTAATGCAAGCCGTGAAAGCACCTACTCAGGAGAAATTTGCTTTGCCACGAAGCCCTCCTTCAGATTTAAAGGGGCCCTGCAACACTTGCTGAGCATGGTCAGAAAACGCTGCCGATCGGTAGTAGAGGCTGCCGATAACACGCGAGGCAAGTATTGTTGCGCAGCACGCGGCCTGAAATTCACAATAAATTTCCAAAGCTAAAAATTGCTCCCTTCCCTCAGCAAATGACTCTACAAGCTCAAAAATCACTTCTCGCAGCCAACAAAGAAAATACGGCTCTGGTCACAGTCATTGGCTGATTTGAGCATGGCGCGCTCGTCGTTATCGGACCGCCGCGTGAGGCTGCCGCTTGTCCACAAATACGTGCACAATCGCACCGAAAGGCCTCGTATTCGAAGAAAAACGAGAGAAAAGGGGCTCAATGTCGCTAGGCGCTCATGACGTTTTTTTCTATTATCGTGCCATCCTTCCCTACTTAGCTTCCAGATCTTTTGACGGGTCGAGAATGGAGAATGCAATTGCAGCATGCGACAAATTTTTGGAACTCCGCTCGTACTGGACCGATTCTAGAAATTTTGCGGCGGTAAACTTGTGAGGCGACAAGCATGTTTACTGGCTCCATGGATACTTGAAAAAGTGTTGCAGGGCCCCTTTAAAGGAACATGTTACCCTCAAAACAATCCATTTTATTAAGCTTGTTATGATGGTTTATAGAATTTAAGTATAATAAATTTTAAAACTTTATGTATCGTAGAGGTTTTCACTCGGATCCTACCGAAACTACTAATCAAGGTTGTTTCGACTTCCTTTCAACGAAAAAAAAAGGCATTTGCTTAGAGCCCCTATGTCAATTCAAAAGAAATATCGTGCAGGTTAGTTAGGTTATGATAAATATTCCCTTTTTTTTATATGTCATACATACTATTCGAATTCCATTCGAAATTATTCGACCAAATTCACTATTCGCACAAGCCTAGAAATTATGGGTTTAACGAAATATTTGTGGCTCTCCTTCGACTTCGTTATAACGGAGCTTGAGTGTATTTCTTCGATAACAGGTGCTTCACGCGAAGTATTTGCTTTTCTATATGCGTAAAGAAAAAAATTGAAGTGCCTTGTTGCACATAAATTGCATGTTCATTGTCTCACATAAGTGTTTCGTTCCTGTGGATGTGCCTGCTTTAATGCTTTCTTAAAACGTTTCCATTATCAAGAGGAGACACATATCTTGGTCCGTCTTTTTTTTTCCCTGATGTTGGTGTTCCCCTCTTACATTGAGTCATCGATGTTCTTTTGGTGGGTTTGTTTTTTGTTTAACTTGCTATGTTTCTTTGCCTGTCGTTATTGTATCACTATGAATCCATAGGCCGAGTTTTTCTTTCTCGCAGGGCTCAAATTTCTCGCTGAGCTCCCTGCTGAACACACTGGACTCGCCGCTCAAAGTGACCCCCCCGGTAGGGTCACAGTCAGTGGTGCCTGAGCCCCCTGTCCTAGCCTTGGAGAACTCCAGCCTGGACTCCATTTCAAGGCTGGCACCTGACGTGAGTGGCCCGGAGCTGTGGTCCCTGGGTTATCGCAAAAGTTTTTGGGGAAGTGTGGGACGCACTGAGGGGCCTGGGAACTGGGTGTGGCAATGTCAAGGTATGCGATGGTCAGGAGCATAGTTTGAAATTTTCGTTCGTGGGTTGGGGGCTGGGGGTAATAAATGTCCTTTATGCATGTTCATGCATGTGCTTGTGTGTGAGCGTGTATATTACGAGGTCTTGGTTTGGATGACACATGCAATATACCGTATTTACGCGCGTAATGAACCCAGCTTTTTTTTTTTTCAGAAATGTTGACGCCAATTTAGGGGGAGGGTTCATTACACGAGAGTCTTAACAGCGAAAACTTCGGGTGATGACTTTGCTTGTTTAGACCCGTGAACTGTGCGACAAATTTTTTTTGTAGCCCGAAGCTCTTTTTGTTTCGTCCCGTAATGAAAGTGCATGGATCGACGCCGAAGTGTCGTGCAGCCGCTCGGTTACATTGCTCCAGCACATGCTGTTAGTAACCAGCCGTGTAGCTAGCGGTCCGGCCGAGCGCACCCTGCGCAGCAGGTGTCCCAACTAAGTTCACAACGACAAACCCAACAATGAAAATGAAGCGTCGGATGGCGGTGCACAAACGTTGCACTCAAACCTTGATATAACGAATTCAGATATAACGAAATATCGGTTATAATGAAGTAAATGAAAAGTAGTCTCGCAATATATTTAGTGTTAGAATAAATCTTTATAACGAATTGTCAGATATAACGAACTTATTTTCATGTAAGATGCAAGTTTGTTATAATGAGGTTTGAGTGTATTAGCCGTTGCGGGTGCACAATGTGCCATCGGCGTGGTGGGTGCGGTTGCGCTTTGCATAGGTCCGAGATGGCGAGCACGCGGTGTGTTCCATTACGAAGCGCGAGCGCCATTTCGGACACCACGCGCTCTGTTTTTGTGCCGCTGTGTTTGCGTCGTGCTATCAGCAAAGAGGTTCCTCCTGCATTTGACAGACGACGCTTTGCCGTACAAGGTGCGACCTATAACTTTTAATTGACTTCGTCCGCACTCGCGCTGCTCACAACTGTTTAGCAAGATTGCATAACTATCTTTGGCTTTCATTTTGTTGTTATTTTGTCATATAATGGCTTGATTTAACATTGTTTCGATCATTAACAGCACCGGCCATCATACCAAAATGAAATTTTAGTTTTTTTTTCCCCTTTTTCAAGAAGCAAGCTGGAGGTGGGTTCATTATGTGAGTGTGTTTTTTGCGCGAGTAAATAAAGTATACACATACAAAATTGTAAAATTTGAGAAGGGGCTGGAACCCCCCAATGTCTCCCCCCTTCCCCTGGCTAAGCCAGTGGCAAAAGTTAGTGGGAAATAATTCAGAGGGCACACTGGGATTCGAAGAGACATCATAGCCAGTAGGAAGAACGTTGTGTGGGTTGTTGGAAAATGGTTATATGGTAGCTGAACTTGGAGACAGATTTCCTTTCACCGTGACACGATAAATGGAGATTGGAAGTAATGATTGTGCAGCTCGTTGCACAGCTCACTGTTGTCAAATATGCACATTTTAATTGTCTCTCCAGCCCTGTGGCTTCACCAGCATCACTTCAGGAATATGTCATTCGTGTAGTAGTGTACCGTATTTACTCGCATAATCCTCTCACTTTTTTTTTGGCGGGAAACCGATGCAAAGTTGGGGGGTGCGAGAATTACGCGGGGAAAACTTTCCACGAAAACGTACAGAGTGAAAAAGAAAACGAAGCGGCCGCAAATCAGGATTCTCACACCAGCGACTAACAGCAAGCTTTGAGAAGTACTAATTAAAACTTATCTCAACAACAAAAGGACAGGTTCTACACAAGGCAAGATTTATTTGAGACACAAGAAGTGCAAGCAAATAGTCAGGAATTAGAATACCATACGCAAAGCTTGTGGGCGTTGCGGGCGTAGCGGTAGCGTTCGTCACTTAACAGTAGCCCTCGAAAGGTAAGCGTAGGATGTCAGTATAGGGTTGATGGCTATTTAACAGTATAGTCTGCAGTTTTCTTCTGAAGAAACAAAGTTTACCATCAATCCCTGTTTTAGGCCCACGGCAGGCCCAACACGTCGTGGTGGCTTTCAGCTGCCGTCATGAGTAGCGAACACAAAACTCGTAGACTCCAAAGGGCCTACCGGCGGCACTGTTGCCATTGTTTAGTGTATGATCTATCACTTTCAACTTGAAAGCAGCCGTGTAGCTTCAGTGTCGCCCCATAACGTGACAAGATTACCGACACTACACACAAAACACGCCGCAAGGCGCACTTGCCACTTTGGCTTGGCTTGGATTAGATTAAATCTCTGAGCAATAGTAGTACGTTTGATGCTTAAGAGATGACGCCAGATGACGCGTGCTATCATCGTCAGAGGCTGGAACGAGCAGACGACATTATTGCGGCAGTTTTCGGGGTGCGATAATTACTCAATAAAAAAAAAAAGAAATCGTATTTTTGTTGGGTGATGTGGGGGGTGCGAGAATTATGCGAGTGCGAGGATTACGCGAGTAAATTCATATATTCAATTTGGTCAACGTAAGATTATGTTCCTGAAAGGGCCCCATACAACTTTTGTTTTTTTTTTAACGTTTCAAGTAAACGCAGGCATTGAGTTCAAAATGCCATTACAATCAACACTGCCAGACATGGAAGTGTCACACGTTGCTGGCGTAGCACAACAGGGGGAAAAAAAAGGAAGAACAACAAACAAAATGAAAAACAATCTCAGGCTCTTCTCTGTCCCTTTCGGTATCCCTAGTGTTAGCCATAATTACACCAGTAGAATCTGGTTATGTCAGCAGCAGAAAGAACCTGTCTGCCTGCAGTTACACATGCTTCCTGCTTATCCTCTTGTACAACCAGGAGGAATACTTGGCCAGGAGGAAAAACCAGCCTATGAGCATAGTGTAGTCAAGAAAAGAGCAAAACGAGCATGGGCTTCCTTCTGAACATCAAGGATGTGCAACTCGCTATTGCGACACCATTTTGAAAAATTATCGTGGCCATCTGTTCGTTGTAGAGTCTCACACAACTACAACACCATTACTAAACTTGTTAAGGCCCTTTAAGGTTGAGCTTAGGAGCTTTTAAAGCTTCGTAATTGAAAGCGGCGTGCCGTAAAACTTAGCTGGCATGGCTTTCCATTTATTATCTAGGTTGACACCCAGCTGCAGTGCCTCATGAACGAGAACAGCGTGGACTACGTCGCAAAGTTTGCTGACCTTGCTGCACAGATTGCGTCATCCAATCCGGAAAGCAAAGCCACGTAGCGACTCGAGGGCGTCGTTCTTTCTACTCACTCATCTGTACATAGCTGTGTACCATAGAACTGTTGGAAGCCGTAATTTATTGCACTTTTGTAGTGTTTACTTTTCTCTGGATGTAAATAGGACCTGTGCTGTGTGTACTGTGGAACGCAATACCACGATGTGGCGCAGACACTTTAATGTGTGTCACAGGAAGCCCGGAAGGTATTGCTACTCTGTTTTTCTGCCCTTTTGATTTTTGCCGTTGCAAGTGCGCAAAGTGTGCACAGTTTGAGGGCAAAAGCTTGGCCGTGCAAGGCACGAGCTGTTGTGTGTGTTGGAACAGTCGCTCTCACATGTACTCTCAATGGTCACTGAACACTGATGTTTGCTGTTGAGCTTGCCAAGACATCTGGGTTTATCAGACATCGCAGTTGGTTAAATGAAAGCTGTGAGATAACTGGAAAGATTTCGCTGTGTGACCGAATGAGGACACATAATGACACTCATGCGAGTGCAGCTCTTTCGTGCGCTCGCCAAGCAAGGTACGAGCCAGTTACACACCTTCTTTAGTTAATTTTTGTGTCACAACTAATGGTAGGAATAAGACAGATGTACATTGCTTCAACAAAGCTGCACCAAAACACAAATGCCTGTCATATCTAGTACTTGTTATGAGCATATACACATTGAATGCTGATTTTGGCAACAGTTAGTATTTACTGTATTTACTCTGTTGTGTTGCTTACACCATATATATATAAACTTGTTATGTTCGTGTTAACACTGAAATTTGACCAACTGTAGAAAACACTGAAATGGTCTGTGCACATAACACAAGTGCTGATGCTAAAGTGGCAAAGGCGGCTGTGAGAGTGGCTCTACAAGCACTTGCCTCAACTCGCCCAGTTGTTTGAATGTGAGGCTACTGGCAATGTTCAAACAGTCTGGCAAAGCATGCCTTCGGGCTCTTGCATGTTGTCTGTTTCATCAGCACATTGCTGTTTCTATTCTCGATTATTGAGGCATACCAATTGCGGTGCTCTGGTTCATCTAGCTCGTACAAATAGATCTCGATAGATTGAAAACCAGCGTTCGGTGACCTTTGATATTGGATGTGTGACGTAAGTAGTATTGTAACGTGGATAGAGGTGGTTAACTGCTGTTGCAGTTGTTGATTTTTTTGAAAAGGTTATCCTTCAGGCCAAGTACAAAAACCTCTTCTGCAGCTCTCTCAATAAGCAAAGTAAGCAGGCCACTGTAAAAAGTGTTCTGCATTTGTGTTTCATTTTTATATTTCACTTTGTTGCATTTACTCGAAACTGTCTCTTGAGATGACACATAGGCAAGTCGTTGTGATTGGGAGTTGCTGCTATGCACCTGTCAGTTTGGGCAAGAAATCTTGCACAGTGTTGGCTGCTGGTGCTGAGTGCTTCAGACAAAAGCCTTGAAAAGACCCTCATCAGACATCTTTGCAAATTTTATTTGTACTGTGGAAGTCTAAGGTGCATTTACTGCTTATTTTTGCAGTTCAGTTCATTATTATATGATGTAGAAAAAGTTCAAATGTGATAGGATGTAGAAAAATTTTAAATGTCATATGGCCAGTCACAGCCAACAAAGGCTCTTTGCAGCTCTGTCTTTACTAGCACATGTCAGCAACCTTCATTTCTTGCCTTTTAAGGCTGCTCGTTCTATCACTTCAAGTTCCAATTCTGAAAACTTCTTCAGATGAAAGAGGTATTGTGATGATTTTCCAATGGCTCGCGGAATCATCTTTGTATTTATGTGAAAGACACATGCTATTCATGCTTCCTGTTCAACGTACGGTAGTGTGTAACGTTGGCCTATGCAGCAGAATTTAGAAAAAAGCAAATTAAACCATTCAGTTCATTTTTGTTTCCATTTAAACAATGATAGCAAAAGCCTTAGAAGTTTATGCTAACTTGCGGGTGTTTCACACAAGAAAGTGCCGTATTTGTGGACTGTAACCTTCTCGTGCAGCGTACTTGAACAATATGAAACAGGGAAAATGTACTACAATTGTATCAAAGCTTTTTGCCATGTTGAAGAAGTCAGATTTTGTATCTGTATTGTTTCACCGTAATAGTGACAAGAGATTCATGAAAAAAAAAAAGGCTGTACTACAGCTTTGTCTAAGAGCATAGCCTCTGATTACAGGTTTCAGCACGCAGTAGCTTTTTCCAGCCGCACAGTTGTCCATTAAATTAGAAGGACCATGCATTAACAGAGCAGAACTCCACATTTTCAGTGCAGCTCACAGCGCACATACTTTTTTTTCTGGAGATACAAAATTCTGATGCAGACTCTATGACTCGGAAGAATTCACATGGCAATTGTGGCAAAAGTGCATGAAACAGTTCACTGAGTGTACCAAGCTGCCATAGTGCAGCGATTCTAATTAAGTTTCATTTTTAGTCGTGCCTCGCCAATGACCGAGTGCCTTGTTGAAGGGATTGGTCAGCCCAGGGTCCGTACAGGTTTCAAAGGAGAAAATTCAAGGATATTCAAGCACTTTCAAGGCCCTATAGAAACATATTCAAGGCCCTCTTCAATGGGCAAAATTTTTTGTCAATCTGGAAAATCTTGAAACGGTGCACTCAGAAGGTCTTACATTTATTGCACAAAAAATATACATAGGAATACCAGGAATTGATTCACCGCATTACGTGAGCAATGAAGCAGTACATTGGTACAGATTTCTTTTGTTTATGTCAATAGGAAGATTTTGTAGAAGGGTTTCTTGAAGGGCTAGTTGGTACATGATACTGAGGGGAACAGCCCAAAAAAATGGTACAGAGAAAGATTGGACATACGACACAAACACTGATGAACAACTGTGTGTAAAATTTATTACACCTGGAAATATCTAGCTAAAAACGAGAATAACCATCACGTGCACATAAAAGTGAAAGGCAAAGAAGGATCTGCCACGAGTCGAAAAGTAAGTTAACTACTCAAAAATATTCTCTTTTTCCAGGAGGGCGAGTGAAGGCTCACCGACGCAAATGTTCCCTTTCGTCTTGATATGAAGAGCCTCGTTAATTTCGCGCTCTGTCTTGTTATGGTAACTCGAGAGTATCTTGCATTCATGAAAGAGCGGGACGCAGCCACACAAAGAGCAATGGGCTGCCAAGGTGCTAGCATGTTTTGTTTTCTTGAACGACATCAAGATTGGGCTATGTTTGACAAAATTGGTTTGAAATGTTTGTCTGGAAACTACTGATGATAGCCGGGCCGAATGAATATACGAGTGCTTCAGGAAATTTATTCACTTTGTTAATAGTATAACTCACTTGACAGTGTACATTTGTTGCTCTGAGGAAAATTGGATAAAGCTGGTTGATTCCATAAAGGTTAAGCAGCAGATCTGTAGTGATAGTATAGGTAGACAGAATGTGCATCTCAAAAGAATTTTAATCAGGCTTGTGCAAATATTAAAATTGTTCAAATATTTGAATAATTATTATGGCATACAAACTCACTTCAATTCAAATTTAAATTATTGAAAATTTCAGTGTTCAAAATGAAAGAGTAGTTAATAGTCTGAATGGAACCTCCCTGTAAAGGTCGTTTCACCACAGTGGAGGAGTGCTATGCCGTTAAAACACCTGTCCAGAAAAAAACCATCATTGTCATGAAACCCCACTTGAAAGTTAAGTGAACATATGAGTCATCATTTTGTTTAGTGTGAAAGCTTGTTATACCGGCTTATATGCTCCGAGTATAGCAGATTTCAAAATGAAACATATTTTACAGGTTATCACTTACATTCTTTTGAAAGTCAAAAAGTCAAATCCTGCTACTAATAAAAGTTGTTTCTGCTTTCTTTGCAAAAAAAAAAAAATGCACAGCCTTTGTATAAATTTCTGAAAAAACATTGTGCAGGTGAGTTAGATTATGACAAATATGCCCATTTTTCTTATTATGTGATGTATGCTATTGGATTTGACACCATAATTGTTATTCGCTTCGAACCTAAAGGTCCACTGTTTGCACAAGCTTAGTTTTAATAGTTGGCATGTGGCTGCAACTGTACCCTGCCACTGTGTTGTGCTGCATATTTTTTTTTCAGCTTTGAACTTTTATTTAATGCAGAAAAGGGAAGATTAAAAAGAAAAAAAAAAGACTTATTGAAGGCATCAAAACTGCTTGACTATGAAGTTCTGTATAAGTGCTCCTTGATTCACTGCAGAACTGTGGCAGCAACTTTTCTTATAAATTGAGCGTGTTAACTCATTTCTTTAGGAA
Organism: Rhipicephalus annulatus; assembly: GCA_013436015.1. Taxonomy (NCBI): domain Eukaryota; kingdom Metazoa; phylum Arthropoda; class Arachnida; order Ixodida; family Ixodidae; genus Rhipicephalus; species Rhipicephalus annulatus. The sequence continues at coordinate 1,157,813 of WOVY01009576.1, read as the reverse complement.
ACTTATACACTTCCCCATTCGCACGGCAGAGCTGCTGACATTTCCCATGATCGGATTTTATTGCGGACATAGGTGTTCATTGCTCGGTTAACGAAAGGTAACAGAGCTTAGTGTTGTTGCTAAAGGATAATGCTTTCAGTGATTTGCGATGCTTGGCCCATTCATGTAACAGCACTTTGATATATCTCACAGCCAGTCGTTCTATTGAGCAGGCTCACTGAATTCTATTACGCAGCCTCTGTGCCTTTTTTTTCTTTTTCTTTCTTTCCTCAGTTATAGTAGTACATTGTTAGCATATTTATTGCCATGAAAATTACCATATTCTGTTTACATATGCATGTTGGAAACGGATATGTAGAAACACCCTACATAGGTAATACACATGCAGGTGAACAATTCGCAGGTAAACATTAACAGGCATCCACACGCAAGCAGTGAATTCTCTTATGAGCACAGTCATCTGATAAGGTCGTTAGTCGTGAAACAGCCGGAACGAATGATTCCATCATATTGTAGACGCCGACATGTCATGAATGTGGCTTTGTAAGCAACAATGTCACTTAACACACCAAGTGGTGGAAAAAAGTTCTGTAGTATTTGTTTGGCAACTGGCAGTTATGGAGTTGCATAGGTCAGAAGGCCATTTTGGAGTCATGCGGTACTGTAGCATACTTTTGACAACCTAACATTATTTTTCTTTTGCGAAACTGCATACGAGACAGGAAGCGACAGAAATGCTGGTTAATTAGCACAGTGGACTTTCCTTCTTTGTTTGTTTTTAGCTGTACCTTTCTGGTTCCTAGAATGTGCGCTGTATAAAACATTTTTATAACCTGTGAAAAATTGCGACCTCTTGTGCAGCACAGCGTGAAAGTTACACCGCAAAGTTTTTTTTTAGTGAATAGATGACCATTTTAAAGGAGTCTTTATCATTACAAATTAAATTTTTTTTTAACCTCGCATGACTCCCATATGGAATTGTTTTTAGCAGCATTCTTTATGGTGAGCTGGATCAGGATGCAAGACTGAGTGAGCCATCGCAGTTTCTTGAAACTGAAAGATTTTCTGTAAAATATTCATTGAATTTATGCGCGTGCTTTGCCTTTAGCACCAGGGCAATAAAAAGCTTTTTGAAACAAAAAAATCCTGAGTGAGTTAGTGTCCAATGGCTGTTTTTATACTTTCAAGTTTGTGAAGGCAAGATTACTGTTTATTGTGCTTATCCAACACTTCCTATTCAATCTTGTTGAGAGAGTTTTTCTCAACTTTTTTTATCCGGCTTGCCTTGTGCTTTGCTTTGTGTGGTCCGTCACCATTATCATTGTCCTTTTATGTTACTTCTGTTATGGTGTAATAATGATCTGTCATTCTTTTTAAGTGCTTCCTAAATGGACACTAAAAGTCAAATAACAATTTAATTCCGAGTGAAAGCTCAATGTATGACTATGTCTAAAATGACAATATTACCTACAGCAGTGCCCTACTTAACGAGAAATTGAAGTAAATGCACGAGAACACATGCTCCACAAGCAGGACGTTTGCGAATAATCCCGACGACGTCATACTTACTGCCTACAATTAATCACTAGTAATCGAACTAGCTCCACTAAATAAAGATCCTTCCATGCATCAAGAAACATAATTAAATGGTGCCTGTTGTTTCTGTTTAATTCATGAAAAAAAAAAAGCCAAGCTTTACTATGGGGAATGGCGCGAGTTGTTCAGAAGTTCACTTTTCACCTGGTTGAACTGGATAAGTCATGCCATCTAGCGGGGCACACTGGCCATCTCGGAGGCCATGGCAGCAAATTGTTTAATGGTCGTTGTTGCTGCTGCGGCTCCTGTTACTTTCGTTCTGCTGCTACTAGTGTCGGTGGTGGCGCAGTAAAGGCAGGTACTGTTGTGCATGGCAACAGTGACACGAAAGGCTCCACTTGGGGTGGGTAATTCGAAGTGTCTTAACGCGATGCGGACAACTAAAATGTGATCTTATTCCAAAATAAGCACTTCCTTGGCACAAAAGTGGCACTACGAGTTTTGGGGACCGCTATTTCAGTAATCAATGTCGATTAATATTTGCCGATTAACATTTGTCTTGCTGTAACGCAAGACATGCTAGAACTCTGTGTCACAGCTTGGTTGAGTTTATTTTTTGGTATTGACTGTTGGCCACATTTGCTACGTTACTCTACCTATGCCCGTCACATGCTTTTCTTGTTGCTTACTGTGTCCTGTTATAGCATTTTTATTCTCATTCTGGTGCGTTTTTTTTCTATGTCACACTCTTTCTACTTCCATGATTTGTTATTCAGTTTTAATCTTAGCCCAATTCTTGATTCACTCTCTTGAGAAGTTTCTCATTCCTTCCATAGCAACCAGTTACTGTTGTACTTTTGGCAGCAGTTGTGAACTAGTTTTCTTTTTTTTTCTCTTGTCTTTGATGTTATATAATAATAATAATAATAATAATAACAGCGTCCCTCTGGCATAAAGCTTTATATGAGCTTCAATATACAATCTGCCCGCTTGCCTGTTTCAATATGCTTTGTAGTGAGGGTCACGTGAAGAAACAGCACCATCTCCACTCAATGCCTGTACTGGAGGTACATGGCCAGATACTAAGACATGTAGCAGCATCCGAGTTATCGATTAAAGTAACTGATTCACTGAAGTGCTTAGGTATACCAAAAAAAAAAAAGCTTTTATATTTCTAAATTTTGTGACATCTCAACCGCAATAAATGCCATGGGGCACAAATTAAGGTCTGCAGTGCCATTTATATTTGCAGAGGTGCCCATAAAACTTTACCCACATGATTGCCTTTACAGGAGAAAGTTAGTTGCCTTTTTCTTTCTCAATGTCCTACTAATAGAATCCATTTAAAAAAGAAGAGTAGCTTGTATCAGCAGTCTTCAAATGTGCCTAACACTTTTCCGGCAGAGGTCAAAAGGACTCCTGCGTATCACTAGCAGGCTTTTCTTGTGCTGCCTGGGCTGCTAAGATTAGGTGCTTGATGCCAAGCATCCACTGGCTGACCTGCGAAGAAACGTTGGCAATCAGATATGTAAGGGTGAAATATGATTGCAAACGTTAGAAAGCTCTTTGTTAAAATTTACAGCACTCAAATGAATGGGATGTGGCAAAAGAAATGCAAGACATCCTGTTTGAGTGCTGCAAACTTTAACAAAAATGTATTGCCAACTAGGCCTAACTACCAGTATTGCAGCCGCTAAAAATGCTCACCTCGCTTACGTAGTCCACCATAAGGGAAATGTGAAACGCATTTGCCTTCTCATGATTTCCATTCGAAAGCTCTGCAGAAAGGAAAACAAAATTTTGAACTGAGCTCTTCTGTTTGAAGTTTTCAATCTTTGTATTTATTTATCTCGACACCATTAAGTTCATGAAAAAGAGGCAAGTGACTTTTTTTTTGTCCATTTTTATTTCTTATACAATTACATCACACTTACATTCTACAAATAACGCCACCTACACTTTCCTTGGATTTCTTGTCTGTTCTCTTTGATATTACGTCTCGCAAAGAAAAACGAGCCCTTGAAATTCCCTTTCTTTTGCAAGAAAAGTTGAAAATTACAGCCAAAACATAGCAGACTGTTTTGAACGAATGGATTAACGAATGAATAGACAACTGCATACTCACCCATTGCTAATTCGTGCATTCTCTGCTGCACTGGTAGGCTGAGCTTTCCCTGCTCCCAAACACTTCTGAGTACATCTAGTCGTTTCCTTACGTCATCTTGCTTTCTCTTCTGAAATACAAAAGTCCTATTTGCAGTCTAGCCACACTTTAAACTACATTACCTCATGCCAAACATTGCACTGCTAGATATTGCCGCTGCCACATGCTGCCAAATGCATGCGATAAAACTCTAATGTATTGAGTGAAATATTTTATGGGGGCTAATAGTGCTATATTAGATCGGGCAAAATATTATCCATGCTATACAATAAGACTTAATTGTGCATTAACTTTAGTCACCTGTACATGTAACTATTTGATTAGGATCTCCAATATTGTTTACTATGCAGGGCACTTCGAAGGTAATGCATTTTAATACACTCAAACTTCATTATAACAAGTTGTATCTTACATGGAAATAACTTTGTAATATCCAAAAATTTATTATAAAAATGTATTTCTAACACTATATTTATTGCAAGACTAGTCCTAATTTACTTTGTTATAATGCTGGTGGGCATTGTTTCAAAGTTAGACAATGTGCAAAAAACGTCAGGCCTGAGCGAAACGTGCAGCACAGTCACAGCGAAAGCTGGAAGAGTGGCCTTTCAGAGCCTTTTCTAAACTCTTTTTGGGTACTCACTACGCCATTAATGATCATAATTTTCGGGTAGTAGGCCGGGATTTGCTATGCTATCATTCGTCATTCTGGAGAAGCGTGGTATCCACAAAACACTTGCAAAACATTTTGTGCCAATTGTTCATGCAGTGGCTGACGACGACGAAGAATTATGCCAGAAGTGGCTATATACCACAGTTAATAAGTGATCAAGAACAAGCTTTTGTAATGGGTTGGAGCATTACGACCGACTCGTTATTCTATTCGCATTGGGTGACGCCTGGTTGTTACTTTGCAGTTCTAAGATTCTTTATTACACACATTAACGCGATTCCTTTTCTGACGTCAAGCACTGCCTAAGGAAGCTTATAAATAAGTCCCAAGCACCGGCGTGGCTCAGTGGTATTATACTGGGCTGGCATGCAGCGGACCCGGGTTCGAACCCCACTGTGTTCGTGTTTATTTTTTTACTGATCTTTTTTCTTCATTTTTCGTGCGATAGTGGTTACGGACACCAGCGGTGGTGGACAAATAAGGCGCCGCTTGTGACCCAAGTTGTGATCTCATAACAGCTTTTGCTGTAAGTATACATGAAAATGTGCGATTAAAAAAAAAAAAAGCTTTTTAATGCTCATAATAATGTTCACTATACAATCACTTCTAATGATAGCGAGTCACTGGGGTCATATGTAATTGCATGCTAACAGGCTATTTTATTTAAAGTAGCACTTTTGATTATATGACATATCGCAATCTACTGTCAATGTGTATAAAACTTAAACTGTAAGAAAAGAAAAGGCCAAAATTCTGTGATCCTCCTCCCACACAGCACAAGGAATAGGTACAGTTGAAATGTGCTAAAATTTTTTGTTGAAAATCCTTATTTTTCCTCACTATCCCAGCCATAAGACTCACCTGTCATGGCGGTCTAGTGGTTATGGCGCGGCGCTCGACTAATGACCCAATAATCATGGCATTTTTCATGTTCCGGTTGTGGTGGCTGCATTTCGATTGAAGTTAAAATGCTCGAAGCCCATATGCTTATATTTAAGTGCACATTTAAAAACTCCCAGGTGGTACAAATTTCTGAAGCTCTCCACAGTGTCTCATAATCGTGTCATAGTTATGAAACATAAAACCTTAAAGATATTTGTTATTATGCATTAGCTGCAAGGCAGAGAAGCCAATCCACACTGACCTCCATGTTCGGTGCATACTGTGCGACAGCTTTGTCGAGATTGCTCAACGACTCCTCCTTGAGGCTTTCTGGGGAACAGGCGGCAAGGCTTGCTGTGGGAGTGTCGTTCACTTCTAGTGTCTCTTTTTGGTCACCTTTACTACAACTGGCCTGTGCTGGGTTATTAGTGTGGGCTGTTTTTAAAGGTGAAGGGACAGGTGGTGTTGCTGGTCCTGATGATCAAGAGAGAAGAAAGCACGCAAGATCACTGTAGTACTTCTCATATGCAAAGTTTATGCTCCAAGATAATTGCAATCTCATTATTAAGGTATAAACAAGCATGCCGTGTGAGACAGATAAGTCTCAAGGGTAGTGCTAATATGTTTGCTCTAGAAGGAAAGCAAGCATTTATACCATAAGAGAGTAAGCTTCAGCTCTAAACAAATGCCCAATGCATTCTTTATTTCTATGACCTCAATATCAACAAGCATGTGACATCTTGATTGTCTTTTTAACAATTGCTATCACCACCAAAAAAAATGTAATCTAGCACCTGAAAATGGCAATTTTGTTACTTAAATATATAAAGATAGCTCTTGCTCGGAAACCGAATTTGGTCTGCGCCGGTGGCCAGTTGTAGTTTCGTCTACTGAACGTTCTTCCCATTTATATCATAACTACAACATTGTTAAACAGTGCAATTAACATCCCCTAAACCTTCCTTGGCTTCAATGTCCGATTGCTTTTATAAAGGTTGCATATTAAATAACACTACGAATATGCACAGAAATTGTTTGCATCGCAGCTTCATTTTTACTTTCTCTAATAGAGTAGCACTGAAAGCCACCTCCTCAAAAATGAACAGCAGTTTTGCGCCAGGACAGCATGCACATAAGAACGGTGATGGAACTTACTTCACTTTTCAGAGCAGAAAAAAATATTGCTTAGGAGCAGCCATAAGCGTGTTTGTAGCAAAAAAAAAGTGCTAATTTGGGGCAGGCGTTGGTGTTTAAGGAGCAGAGGGCAAAATATGTTGTACAACTCCCGGACTTCAAGGCATTGGGTGCCTCATAAATATAAACAGTTCATACGAACGAGTATTAATACTTCTTGCAAAAGATGTTAAAGACAGAAAATGAGCATTGTATATTGCAAAAAAGAAAAAAAAGGTCCATTTAATAGGCTATATACTTACAATACTAGTACTTGTGGGTGGAATGAGATCAATAAAGACGAGTACCACATCGTTGAAGTAACCACGGTCAAGATATATAACCACATATAACTGTTGCCAAAGTAATAGTAATTAGTATAAAATTAGAGCAATCTCGATTGATATGTTGGGTTTAACGTCCCCAAACCACCCTATGGTTATAGAGACGCCGTGGTGCAGGACTCCGGAAATTTCGACCACCTGCGGTTCTTTAAAGCGCCCTCAAATCTGAGCACTCGGGCCTACAACATTTTCGCCTCCACCGAAAATTCAGCCGCCATAGCCGGGATTCGATCCCGCGACCTGCGGGTCAGCAGCCCAGCCACTAGGCCTTAGCCACTAGGCCACCTTAGCCACTAGGCCACCGCGGTGGGGATCAAAGAGATCTCGGTGATTTCACATTTGACCATGATAGCCTGCATGTCAAGTTGAATAAAAAAAACAGCTAAATAAATTTTTTGCACGGGACGCCTGCAATTGCATAAATAAAATCAGATCAGATAGCATACTGGGGCGATTGTGTACAGATTGGTTTTTTTTTTGTTCCTTCAGGGCTTGCCAGTTAGTCCTATATAGTAAAATTCCTCGTCTTCATCTTCTCAGTGCCGTTTCAAAGCATGTTCGGAACGGTTACTAAAAAAAAAAGAAAAAAAAACGCAGTTTGGAACAGCATGAAGCATCAAAACTTTGGAGGAGCAGTGTCAAGCTCCTTTCTATGCATACCTGTAGGAGGCGGCGCCGAGCCTGTCACAGATGGTGCACTCGGGGGCTTTATTCCATCCTGAGGATAGGGAACCCTCTTGTTCAGGAGGTTCCTCTTGGGCGCGGCGGCAGCGGGTGTGCCTTGGACTTCGGTGTAGGCGAACACCGGAGGATCGTTCCACGCCTTGTCGTCATTACCTAATCAGTGACGAGGAAAAAAAAAACTGAATCAGCCCAGCGAGAACGCGCAGCACAAGCCTCGAAACACGTAGAACAACATTCGGGCGCGTTGCTGTACGATGCTTGGTACGACTCCTCTGACAACAGCTGGTTTCGCGTCAGCGTGGTGCGCCGACCCGCGTAACAGCTGGTCGATTCAGAACAGGAAGCCGTCAACACGCGTGTATTAGTAGGCGGAAATCCCGCTACTGTTCTAAGAGTTTAAATGCGACGTGGTGCAGTCGAGCTAACGGAAGAAACGAATGAATCACGCGAAAATGCGAAAATGAAACAAGACGTTACCTGGCCTGAGCGCCGCCATGTTTGTTGTGACACGTGCTCCACGTATTTTTTAGCTTACCTAATACTTAAAATGAACAAAATACGTCTATACGTGGTAATAAATTTTCCAAATTGTCTAATATTTTATTTATTTTAGTAAAATAAAATTGAAGCAGTAAAGTTGCTTTTGTAAAAATGACATTATTTAGCTGAATTGCTAACTTTTAACAACTTTTCATCGGGAGTTATTAAAAAAAAAACATTAGTTTTTAATATATGAGCGCTTTCAGTGGGACTGAATTCACGTTTGACCAGCGAGGACTACTTTCGTAATTGGCCGCAACGCGAGCGACTCCTTGCGAGTCCTTCAGCTCCCCTCGGTAATGATCGGCTTCAAAATTTAGTTATTGCTATGGAAAGAAAGCCCGATTAGTATTCCCAGCCATTCGTTCACCCTCCACCACGAATGTGCAGAGCAATTTCAACAAAGCTCGTCTCCCGGTAAGTAAGCGTAGTCTCTGTACGCGCCTCGAATCAATGGGAAACGCGGGTAAGCGCAGCTACGTCGAGTGCTGACCACTACTCTTGACTGCCCGCTCATATGACCGCTTGCATAAGTGTTCGCGATCGCGCTGATAACTCGGCTCTAACTGCACTCGGCGCGGCTTCCATGCGATAAACACTTTCTCGTGAGCTGTTGGTGTATGCTACGCTAGTTTCCATGCATAACATGCGCTGCACTGAGGGTAGCACGACCGAAACTAAGACATCCGCGTTATGTCCGATAGCCGACATCTCCGCGCGGTTTGACGGTGTAGAAGTGCTTTCTCATCAGTCGTTACCGGCTGAGTAAGCGAAAAGATAACTAACGCTTGCCCTGCATTCACTTGTGTAGGTGAGCTTTTGTCGATGGGACAGGTGCTCAAGAAAGTGAAAGAAAACGGCGAAGGTAACGAAGATGATCACACCGAAGGCAAGTCCATCTTTTTTTCTTACCACAACGCGCATGTTTAGTAATAATCTATGTTTTAGAGTGTTTGCGTTGAAGAAGCGAATTACGCTTGGACAAACTAGCATAAGTCAATGTAAGAACGGTTTCGAACCTGGTTTCGCAAGGTGAGCGACTACATCGTAGGTGGATAAGTAGCGGTGCTATCGATGTTGACAGGATTGAAGTGTCCAGCACAAGTCTGCTGATATGCACGGAGGGCATTTCATCCTGTGTTTGGGTTTGCTTCGGAAAGTGGGGCACCTGGTTTGTCGAACTTTCGATGGAGATCACAGTATTGTTCGAGCTTGCGAGGTGCCATGGTTAAAGTAATGAATGCACCCTCCTATTTCCTCTGGTCTGATTAGAAAGCCGATCCTACAGTCTACTTGATGGGCAATTTAACAAGCACAGAAAGTTTACTTACTTTTGACGTGTACAAACCAGTCCCATATCCATTTAAAAGGCAGTAAGAGCGCCTGCCTCAGGTGATTTACTGAACCTTGTAGCTGTTATAAATATTACTTTAACAATTTTTGTAGAATGCAATGCTATTGTTGCATATAGAAGCTTAGTTTCTGACAGTTTCTGCTTGACATTGATCTTGAAATATTGTCACTGAATATTCAATACAGTTCTTTGTTGAGGCATGTGATATTAGGTTTTTGCTTGTTTTGTCAATCAGTGAACTACCTATCATATTTTTTTTTCTGTCGCCACATCATCCTCCAGTGTTTTTACTGATCTCAGCAAATGTGTTGTGAAATTGTGAAGCATATCAATTGTACATCATAGCACTCGCATCGCACTTACTGGCTTCAAACAAAGTTTGGGCCACGATTTGAAAAACATTGAACTGTTTTGGCTCAGTCCTCTTACTGTGAAAACTTGCATTGTTTTCTGACTAGGCAGTCATGTTCATGCAGCCATGCCTTTTTCTTTTTTAAGGCTTCCGTGTTGTTGAGATATGAGACATCTTGAGTTCTTTTCTCATCATTGTGCATTTCGAAGTACTTTTTTATACTTCGAAAGAAAGGGCAGGAAACAGCTTAAATAATTAAGTGCAGTTAACCACTTTTGTGCACCAGCTCTTTGGTTAGTTATGACAGGGCTGGAATTCTATGATTTCCATCATGCAGGGGCTGCTTAATAACACCTATGTGATGACTATTCGTCTGAAGGCCTTCACTGTTATGTCTGTCATAACCTACCTTGCAGTTAAGGATGCTAATTTCAGTATTAATGTACTCTGTCTTGATCGTCGTTGTTTCATTGCTTTCAGAGCAGAGTATCAGCTTAAAATTCTACTTTTTGTGTTGTTTAGCTCTCCAAATCGGTATTTGGCTGGTTTAGCACGGCCTCGGAGTGAGCTCTGTAAAACTTACTCCCACTGTTCTTATAGGCTTTCCAGATCTTGCTAGATGGCCACCAGAGCTAAGCCTTGCCGTGCTGTCACACTTGAACGCCACAGACCTCTGCTTAGCGGCATGCGTGTGGACCCACCTTGCACAAGATGAAGTTCTCTGGCACAGGTGATGACACAGTTTGAGTGTTCTCTGTTTAGGAAAAAATGTGTGACTTTCTGTAGCTTTCTTTGCGAACACACATGCTGTGGTGGCTCGGAGGCAGTGGCATTCTGCAGTCAAGCTTGATGTCACAGGCTATTTTCCCAGCCTTTGTGGCTGAACTTCAAAGGCGCCCTGTAACACTTTTTGAGCAGGGTTAGGAAACGCTGCCAATTGGCAGTTGAGACTCGTGAGAGCGTGCGTGCCAAATATACTTATCGCTCAGCACACAGTCTGGAATTTATGATAAATTACCAGGGGGGGGGGGGGCAGTGAAAAATCGCTTTATTTTCTCTTGGCAAATGATGCTGTATAGTATTCACAAATTATTACGTCATAGGCCCAAGTATCATGCTATTGATTGATTTGAACATGGCGTGCTCAGGAGGTACTGGGGCTGTCGTAGAAGGCCGTGACATGTCCGCACATTTAAAGGGGAGAAGAAAAAAAGGATAAAGAAATGTTCTCAAAGTCACAAGGCGCGTGTGACGTACCTTGTTCCTAGTGCCATTCCTCCGTGCTTAGCTTCCAGTGCTTTTGTCGGGACGTAAGGGAAAGCAGTTGGAGCATGCGACAAATCTTGTAACTTCACTCGTACTGGATGGACTATAAAAATTTTTGCAGCAGTCAATTTGTCCTTTAGTGGATCTATTCTATGGCTTTTTAGAAAAGTGTTGCAGGGGCCCATTATATGAATGAGATCAGAAAATAAGTGTTTAAATTCATGTGCTTAATAAATGTTTATTAACAGGAAATATTCAGCTTGTACTTTTTATTTATTTATTTTTGTTTGCATTAAGGAATGTATGGGTCTAATAAACCCTAGAAACAATGGTGACTAGTGCCAAAGCATCATCATCACTTTTTTTTTTTTTGTGCAGTGAAAGTGTGCATGCTCGAGGGCCTATAAACAACCCTGGAAAGCATCAGCGTGCTTTATTTGTCAGGATAATCATTTTTATGAACTAATTATAACCCTTTCGGAAAGGGATAACCCTATATAGTAATAACTATATATGTATGGTGGTGTCATTATATTGTCACAAAGACACAGGCACGCAGGTACAAAATAGGGCGTTTACTTTCGCAACCCAAGGGCCAGAAAACACGAACGCCAGAGCACGCGCACACAGATCTACTTCGTTGTCCTCTTCAGATGCTGGCTACTATAGTTGCCAGCCTACCTTGCGTCAATTCCCCCCTTTCAAGAGAGACCGTCCCGGTCGATTGACTGAGATGTTAGAGGTGGCCATGAAAGAAAAAAAAAAATGATCACGTCAATCAAAAGCCCACGCTGTTGTGGATAATAAGGAAAAAGTTCGAAGTGTTCATAAGTCGCGGGCATGGTACGGTTTCATCCGTACTACATGGACTACTTCTGGACGTGGACGTCTTCGGTTTAAACTGGTGTCGGAGCTTTGGGGAACTACCTCGTAATTCACGTCACTGAGGCAGCGCACAACTTCGTAAGGGCCAAAGTAGCGCCGCAATAGCTTCTCCGAAAGCCCACGATGGCGAACTGGTGTCCACACCCATACATAGTCACCTGGTTGATAGTGAACGCTCCTTCGGCCTTGGTTGTAACGGCGAGCGTCGATATCTTGCTGCGCGCGAATGCGGTTCCGTGCAAGCTGGCGGGCTCCCTCGGCTTTCTCAACGAAGTCGTCAACGCTGTCATTTCCGCTGTTGTCCTGGTCTACAGGGAGCATAGCGTCTAACGGTGTTGTGACGCGACGGCCATAAACAAGCTCGAATGGTGTTAGGTCTGTGGTCTCTTGCACAGCGGTGTTATAGGCAAACGTGACGTACGGCAAAATTTCATCCCACGTTTTGTGCTCTACGTCAACATACATAGATAGCATGTCGGCCAATGTTTTGTTTAACCTCTCCGTCAAGCCGTTTGTTTGGGGATGATAAGCTGTTGTTTTCCGGTGGTTGGTGTGCGTCAGCTTGGTGACTTGTTGCAATAACTCTGCCGTAAATGCTGCTCCGCGATCGGTTATGAGAACAGCAGGTGCACCATGGCGCAAAACAATGTCGTGGACAAAGAATCTGGCGACTTCAACTGCAGTTCCCTTAGGCACAGCTTTGGTTTCTGCATAGCGAGTCAGATAGTCGGTCGCGACAATTATCCACTTATTTTCTGAGGCTGACGTAGGGAAGGGACCAAGAAGATCCATTCCTACTTGCTGAAATGGTGCTCGAGGTGGATCTAAAGGTTGGAGGAAACCGGCGGGCTTTGCGGGTGGAACTTTACGCCTCTGACAGTCACGGCAGGTGCGGACATAGCGCTGAACGGACGAATACAGCTGTGGCCAGTAGTACTTCTGTCGGATGCGCGCTAATGTCCGAGCAAAGCCTAAGTGACCGGCCGAAGGATCGTCGTGGCACGCCTGCAAAACTTCCTCACGCAGTGCCATTGGAACGGCGAGGAGGAAAGTTTCCTGGCTGCTCTCAAGATTTCTCTTGTAGAGAACATTGTTCCGCAGGCAATACGTAGCCAAACCACGCGAGAGTCGGCGTGGGACGACAACGTCTTCTCCTTGAAGATGCTGGATGACAGGAAGTAGCTCAGTGTCCTCACGTTGAAGCTCAGCCATCCGCACCACATCGACGATGCCAAGAAACGGTAAATCTTGTTCAGTGTCAGATGACGTCGGGGAAATAGGAGCACGAGACAGGCAGTCAGCATCTGTATGTTTATGTCCTGATCGGTAGACCACCGTTATGTCGTACTCTTGAAGGCGGAGGCTCCAGCGGGCGAGGCGGCCTGATGGATCCCGTAGATTGGCAAGCCAACAGAGCGAATGGTGGTCACTGACCGCTCGAAATGGCCGGCCGTATAGGTAGGGTCGAAACTTGCTAATGGCCCAAACGACTGCTAGGCACTCTTTTTCGGTGGTAGAGTAATTAGCCTCTGCTTTCGTGAGACTGCGGCTCGCGTAAGCGATCACACGCTCTGCGCCGTTCTGCCATTGAACTAGAATGGCTCCGATTCCCACGTTGCTGGCGTCTGTGTGGATCTCGGTGTCGGCAGTGTCGTCGAAATGTGCCAGCACTGGAGCTGTCTGCAGTCGATTGCGCAGCTCTACGAAGGCTTGTTGTTGTTCTTCCGTCCATACGAAAGGTACATCTGGCCGTGTCAGTCTTGTAAGAGGTTCCGCAATTTTCGAAAATCCTTCGACAAAACGGCGGTAGTACGCACAGAGTCCAAGGAATCGCTGAACAGCCTTTTTGTCTCCAGGGCGAGGGAAATCGGCAACGGCAGCCAACTTCTCCGGATCTGGTCGAACACCCCGCGGGCTAACCACGTGGCCGAGAAACTTGAGTTCCTGATAGGCGAAGTAGCACTTTTCGGGCTTGATGGTAAGGTTCGCTCTCCTTATTGCAGTGAGGACACTTTTTAGCCTTGAAATATGCTCGTCAAATGTGGTTGAAAACACAACGACATCATCCAAGTATACAAGACACGTCTGCCACTTTAGTCCAGCTAGTACAGTATCCATCATGCGTTGAAACGTGGCGGGAGCGGAACAGAGACCGAAAGGCAGCACTTTAAATTCGTACAGCCCGTCAGGCGTCACGAACGCGGTTTTCTCACGGTCGCCTTCGTCAACTTCAATTTGCCAGTACCCTGACTTGAGATCTAGTGATGTGAAGAACTGGGCGTGGCGTAGGCGGTCTAAGGCGTCATCAATCCGTGGCAGGGGGTAAACGTCGCGTTTCGTGACTTTGTTAAGCCGTCGATAGTCGACGCAGAAGCGTAGTGTGTTGTCTTTTTTCTTTACTAAGACAACAGGTGACGCCCACGGACTTGTCGAGGGTTGGATGACGTCATCATTCAGCATTTCTTGAACTTGACGCTTAATCACCTCTCTTTCCTTCGGGGACACACGGTATGGATGTTGGCGAAGAGGCCGCGCCGACTCCTCGGTAACAATGCGGTGTTTTGTAACGGTGGTACGCTGAACTTTCGATGCTGTGGAGAAGCAGTCCGAGAATTCCTTCACAAGGTTTAGCAGCCGCTCTTTTCGTGAATCTGGCAAGTCTGGATTAACGTGAATGCGGCTTCCCAGGTCAGCACAAGCTTTTGCATGCGGTGAAGTCGTATCCATTGTGCTGATATCGAAAAAGTCGGCGATTTCACTGAGGAAAGCGACAGTGGTCCCTCTAGGAACGTGCTGAAACTCATTGCTGAAGTTGGTCAGCAGAACTCGAGAGCGTTTATTCTCTAACCGAACAAGGCATCGGGCTATGCATATGTTTCGTTTGAGCAGCAGCGGGATATTTGCCTCAGCAATACCTTCATAGTCGTTGAATTCGTCGAAAACGTCGCAGGCTACCAAGGTGAACACGCTACTCTTCGGCGGTAATGTGACGTCATCGTCAACAATTCTCAAAGCATTGACGTAACTGCCGTGAGGGTTGCGCGCTAAAGCGTGTGCCGTAGAAAACGTCACTTGCGACTGTTGCAAATCAATCACGGCTCCATTATCACGCAGAAAGTCCAGTCCGAGAATTAGGTCCCTCGAGCAACTCGGCAGTATTACAAAATCTCCGAGATACGTAAATCCGTGAATACTGACTCGCGCTGTGCACCGCCCCACCGGAGTAAGAAGATGACCTCCTGCCGTACGTATCTGCGACCCAGCCCACTGGGTAGAAACCTTCTTCAGCCTGCAGGCAAGACCCATGCTCATAACAGAAGCGTCTGCTCCAGTGTCAATTAGCGCCATTACTTCTTCGTCGTCCACAGTTACCGCAATGTTTGATGTCACCACTCTTCGCATCCCGTTTGACTGCGTCTGTACATCTTTTTGCTGCTGTCGCTGTCGTCGTAGTGGAGGATCTTCCGTAGAGTCAGCGTCAGCGGCCTCACCTCCGGAGGTCGCTGAACTCAGTTTTCCCGACTTGCAGGACTGGGTGAACGGCGTCTTGGAGCGCCGCGTGAATAGGCTGGGCTCGGTGACCTGTAGCGAGTAGGCGACGACGAGCGAGGCTCTTGTGATCGATGTTCGATACTGCGACGATTCGAGATGAAACTCTCTATTTCTTGTGGTCGCTCGCCAGGTCGTGGACGAGGGGCATTAGGCGAAAATCCACGGAGACCCACACGACGGTATGGACATGTCCGGTAGACGTGTCCGGCTTCCCCGCAGTGGAAGCAAAGGGGCCTGTGGTCGGGTGTACGCCAGATGTCACTCTTTCTCGGTCTTGCTTCGGCGATCAACGGTGAGCTGCGAGGGCGGAAGCCTACCTCCATTTGTTGAGCGGGTCGCTCATTGGGGTAACATACGCTGGTTGAACTGCACGATGGACGACGTCGCACTGCTTCCGCGTAGCTCATCTCGACGCAGTGCCTCTGTTGTGGCGCCTCGGATGGTTGGGGAGCGTGAACGGCTTGCCGTAGCTCGGCGCGTACCATCTCCGCAATGGAGAGCTGCTCTGCAGGTGAAGCAGTCACCTGCATCTTTTGTAGCTCTTCCTTAATGAGAGCTCTGATAAGCTCTCGCAACGCGCTGATGTCATTGCCGAGAGTGACAGAAGTGACCTCACTTGGGTTTACACCACGGTTATACTGTCTGGCACGTTGTTGAAGGGCCCTCTCCATGGCAGTGGCTTCCTCATGAAACTCCGCAAGTGTCGCAGGCGGGTTTCGAATCAGGCCGGCAAAAATCTCTTCTTTAACACCACGCATTAGGTGGCGAACTTTCTTGGATTCGGACATGGAGGGTTCCGCACGCTTGAAAAGCCGATCCATGTCCTCTACGTAGGTCGTCACCCTTTCGTTAGGGCCTTGAACCCTTGCCTCTATAGCACGCTCCGCTGTCTCCTTCCTGTCCTCTCGGGAAAATGCCTTGAGGAACTGCCGTTGAAACTCATCCCATGACGTAAGCGCTGCTTCATGGTTCTCAAACCACGTTTTCGCGGAGTCCTCCAGGAAGCAGTACACATAGCGTAGCTTACGCTCTGGGGTCCAATCGTTGATGACGGCGACCCGGTTGAAATGCTCGAGCCAGTCGTCGGCATCTTCAAAAGCAGCTCCGTGGAATGTCTTCGGCGTCTTGGGTTGGTTGATAACCAGGTGCGCTGGTGCTGGCGCGGTGACGTTAGGCGGTGTTTGATTCATAGCCCTCTGACGTTCAGGCAGCAAACCGTGCTGTGGCTCGAGTCCCTGGAGACGACGGCTGGAACGTACGTGCACAGGGGTAAGCTCGGCTGAGATACTCGATGGACTTGCGTCAGGGGTGCTCACAGGGGACCGTATCATCTACCGTGCCCAGCACTTCCACCAGAAAATGTCACAAAGACACAGGCACGCAGGTACAAAATAGGGCGTTTACTTTCGCAACCCAAGGGCCAGAAAACACGAACGCCAGAGCACGCGCACACAGATCTACTTCGTTGTCCTCTTCAGATGCTGGCTACTATAGTTGCCAGCCTACCTTGCGTCAATATGTTGCTTGATCTGTTTCAGTGCCGCACTTCCACTTTTTTTATTTTGAGCACTATTATTACTCCTACCCTTGCTGCTGCTTGATGTCTGCAAATTTATCTCTCTCATGACCTCACTGCAATATCGGTGATGCCAGGTGGCGTGTTGACAAGCAACTTTAGTCACACTGAAACGTTTCGCGCAAATTTCTTCTTCAACTTTCACACTTGTTCACTCCTTCTTTGACATGCAAGAAGTGCATGTTGGAATTTCTGCAATGCTGAAAATATCTGTCATTTCTTCGAAGAACCTATGTGGTCATAATTAGTGTAAAGCCACCTACTCCAACGACTGTGAGAGAGTCGGTGTGGTTTTGGGGCACTGAACCCCATAAATTGTGAAATGATACCTGTCTGTACATGTGGCATGTTTCAATTCACTTGCTGCTTTTATAGAGGGGACTGATCTCAGCTGTGCATTGTGAAAATGAATTCCTTGTTCTGTGTAACCAACCCTATATTGTGCAATCAACAAACGTAGGCTTAGTAAAAAACACTTTATCAATTGAAACTTATTCAGCGTTTTCCTTATTGTCCTTAAATACGGGCACTGCAATCTATTTCGAACATGCTTAAAAATATCAACAGTGCTTAGACAATGTTGGCATGCACATGCAGGCCTTAGGTATATTTTGCCTCGGTGTACAGCAGGGAGTCCACAACCTTGCTTGAAAAAAAGTCTTGCTCTCCCTCCTGCTGTGTTTCAAGATACTCCCCCCCCCCTTGCTATTTTGTAAACCCTCATGATAATACACTGATGCCACTTATTGACAATTCATGACAATGTGTCACTCTTGAGCAAGGCTTGAACACGTACGCATCCCTCTCTACAGCTTCAGAAAATGTGTAAGTAGGGATCACACAAGTCATTTGGTCCTGTCAATGTTCCTTTGTCACTCTGTAGTGTCTTTGTTGAACGCCATACTTGAACAGTTGCAGTATGAGAAATAGCTATGTAGTCTTAAAAATAGCACTTTGTACTGTGTTCGGGCACCCAAAACGTTGCACACTTTAATTGCATTCGGTTGTGTGTGCTCTTGTGAATTAATGGTTTGTGTTTTCCTATCTTCATGTGAAAAAAACTGAGAACTTCCCATTGTGTTACAGAGGGAGGGGTAGTAACCATTGCAATGTTTTAGCTGTCATTATTATGTCCTTTACAAAAATATTTTGCTAATATGAACTCGCTGAAGAATGTCACACTTTTGCCACTGGGTGCTCAGTCCCGAGAAAAAGTGTTGCGAGGCCTCTGCGTATCGTGAGAATCCGTTCAACCTTATACATAAGACTTGTGTCGTGGTTTGATTTGCAGCATGCCTTACTTCTGGTATATAATTATTGAATTCTGTCTGAAGCATGGGTGATGTAGTTCATTGTATAGGGATGCTAGCATATTTCCGATAGAGGCGGAAATGTTGTAGGCCCGTGTACTCAGATTTGGGGGCACGTTAAGAACCCCAGGTGGTCGGAATTTGCGGAGCCCTCCACTACGGCGTCTCTCATAATCATATGGTGGTTTTGGGACATTAAACCCCACAAATCAATCAGGGATGCTAGCATGGAAATAATTCAGTAAGACAAATGTCATACTCCTTTCATGCTTTGGGTACAAATGACACGCGTTGCGTGTGAAAGTGGTTGCTACCCCAGTATAACATACACGGCTTTCACAGTGTCTCTTATTCACACTTGCATTTGTTTCCTGAAGCATAATCGGAAAAGTGACGTGTTGGTGACACACAACATAAGAGAAACCTTTCGCTTTTTTTACCATTCTGAATTTTCTACTGTATATTAGTAGTGTCTACCTGTTTCAAGACATATTTTTTTAATTTGCTCCTGCATGTTATCTGTGCCACTATGCTTTCACTTCTTTGTAAAATGCACACACATCCATTTTCGACACATATGCACACACACATTGGCTAACTTTAAGGGCTCATCTTTATTTAGTGTGTAAAGGGGGCATGTTCCTATATTGTACTGTGTTGTGGTGTTTCAGAACAAGTACTAATGCCCCTGCAAAAAAAGTGTTCATTGTAAAGCTATTCATTTGAACTAAATTGTACTGTCGGTACAGTGTTGCCAGTGATTTCACTACTGTTGGCGAGCTCTATTTTTTCCCCTCTGGCTGGCACAAGCTTGCCTCGCATAAAATGAAATCTCAGCCTGCTAAAAACACTGGCATGCCAAGTCTTTTTTGTCATTGTTGCCTGAATTCTGTGCAGTTTGTGCATCAGCCAGTGGGGCTATGCCAGCATCTATGGGATGCCCAAGGAGCCTGGCTTCTCTTATCGGCGGCTCTACTTGCAGCTCGATGAGGGAACCATCACATTCAACGCAGACGCAGAGCTGGTGAGAATAACTATTTACCTCAGGTCTAGTATGTTGACACATTGTAGTGACGATAAAGAACCAAACATTGCCGCATGTTTAAACTAAAAAGTTGTACTTTTTATTGAGCGCCTGTGCCTAGAAAAACTGCATGAAGATTCATAGTACTAATAGCACTTAGCGTCCTAATTGGTCATCAAATATGATGCCGTGGATTAAGTTCATTTTCTATATACAGAAGTGTTGCATTACTTTACAGACAAGTCACAAGTACACTCATTTTAAGATGTACAGCACCATTAAAATCATACTTGGATTCTGGTTTGATTAGTCTCTTTTGCTATAAGACAGGCCTCAGCATTTGAGTGATTTTTGTTATAATAGGCTCATCTTGCACCAGGTGGTTAATTGACGAATGAGGTAATCTGATGACATTGTCTCTTCGACCAAGAAAAAAAAAATCACCATGTGCACAAAATGAAATAGTACCCTAATGTTAAATAGTAATAATGTTAATAGTAATGTTAATAGTACCCTAATGTAAATGTAATGTAAAATGTAATGTAAAATGTAATGTAAAAGTAATGTAAATAGTACCCCTTCTAGAAAACTCCGAGCAAGTCACCCCTTTTTTCTAACCCCAACCGTGGTGACAGTTATATACTTTTCTAGGGGAGGGGGGGGGGGAGAAGGGCAAGAATGCCAAGTTGTGGACCAAAATACGGCAGAAAAACCTCTAAAGAGAATGCACACCTGTGCTTCTAATGAAATGTTTTTTTGAATACACATGCATTTGCTGTTTTAACTGAATACTTGTGTGAAATTTCGTGCGGTCACTAGAGGAAAAAAACGCACGTCAAACATTCCAATTTATGATAGCCCAGAATGCAACCCTGACACACCACACTGTAAAAGTACAAAGAAGTTGTGTCTAAACACTCTCAGAACTTGAGTTTCCAGAAACCTCTGCTGCAGGATCGTGTAGCGGAGCAAAAAATGGCAGTCGTTGAAAGGTATGGATTGTTCGGTCATTGGCATATATTTCCAATCTACCAAGAATGTGAGCGGGGCTCTTGCTCAGGTCGAATTTCTGGTGTTCACAGTATCCCTGAACCGCCTGTGTGAGTGGCTGTGTAATGAGAAGTGTGGAAAAAAGTAAAAGTGATAGAGGGCCGACCATATAACACATCAGTGCAAAGGACATCACGAGTTGAGTTCATGGTTTTCTGTGACATTGACATTATTGGGGTACATTTACCTGTTAGTGTCTGACTGACTATTCGATTAATTCATGTATTACACAGCCTTTGATCAATTAAGCCACCTAGAATTTTTTAATGCATGCCTGAAGCTTGGTAACGGATTGGTTCTCTACTTTTTTGTGTCCTTTTTTATGTGACAGCTATGGCCAGGAGTCAGTATTCGTGACCTCCTGTTTTGCTGTAGAACACAACAAAATATGGCTTTGCAGTCGGCCCATGACATCCAAGCAGTGACTGTAGTGGGTGTTTATTTTAAGCCAGGTTCTATAAAAGCAAAATTTTTGCTCTTATAAGTGACTCCTCAATCGATGCAGACATCAATACGAAATAAAGTGCGAGCAGTGCTTGAATTCGTCGCTCCAGTGTGGCTGAACTGGTACGTTTTATTTAGGGTTGTGGGAATAGTGAATTTTAGGTTCGAAGTGAATTCGAGGCGAGTGGCAATTTGGTAGAATAATTTCGAATTGAATTCAAATAGTTTTTCTGACATATAAAGAAAAATGGGCATATTTATTATAACACAACTAACTTGCACAATATTTAAAAAAATTGAAATAAGGCCTCCATTCAAATGCCATTTTTTTTCTCGTTCAAAGGAAATTAAAATAACTTTTTGTAGTAGCAGGATTTGACTTTCAGTAGCATGCAAGTGATGACATGTAAAATACGTAGCATTTGAAAAGTTGTTCTACTTAGAGCATATAAGCCGGTATAACAAGAAAAAAAAAAGATAAATTATTTAAGGGTAATATGTTCATTGAAAAGGGCCCTGCACCACTTTTTTAAGTAGCCTTGGAATGGATTTACTAAAGAATCTTATTGCCTCACGAATATACTGCCACAAAAATTTTCAGAATCCATCCAGTAAGAGTGGATTAGGCGCGGTAGCGTATGTGCAATTTGTATTGGGTGATCGGCTTCGAACCACGAAGTCATTATCATAATCACAGGTTCTGATGGTTGATGACAATGTGCGCTCATTGCTATAATAACACGCATCATTACTATAATATTTCATGTATTGTGAAGGATGTATACAGGCGGCGTGTGTTTGTAAAGCATGAAAGTTAATTTACTGCATTTTCAAGCAGTGGAAGTTATTCTCACGCAGACACGTCTGCTTTCCACGCAAAACAGCTTAGGTTCGATCCTCACTCAGACCCCGAACGACCAAACTTCGATCGCCACACTACCCTAGGATTTTTTTATCATTAATTTTATTTGCATAGTTCTTAATTTTTCCGTCACGCATAAGATGATTTTTTGCTCACAACCAACGATGCCGACGTCTGAAGTTCTGCGAAACGAACTCTTTAACGATCGCGTTAAAAAACATCACCTGCGCCTCATGACCTTGAGCACGTTATCCTCTTTTTTTTCTAACCTTCCAATACGCAGTTTTTTAGTGCAATCTTGCACGTATACAAAAACAAGTCGCAGCCTCCCGCAGTGGCCCAGTAACGACCGAGTGCGCCATGCTCAAGCTATGCAATGGCTGATTTAATAGCCATGGCCGCTAAATAAAAAAGAAGGTGCGGCCTGTTGCGTCGCGTCGCCATCATTGGGCAATGGTGTCTCCGCTAAGTTGACAGTTGCGATCTTTTTTTTGTTGAGGGCATTGACACTCCACCCATCAAAGCGGACGACACTCCGTGTTGCAATCAGGTTGCGTGAGGGTTTGTGCATGTCGTGTGCTTTTTCATGCTTTATTTGTATGTGATTGTGTGTGGGGGGGGGGGAGACTTTGCCTCACGTTTCCTGCGCTCGAGTACGATTCTTTGGTGCGCCCATGTGTGGCAGAGGTGTTTTTAGTGGTGCGATGCTGGGAAGATGTTGTGTGCTGCTGACCAGCTTTAAAGCGAAAAAGACGCTACTGTGAAGTACAACATATTCCCCTGAAATCTACAGGGTCGGGAAGCGTATCTTGATGCGTGTTATTCATTACAGAGCACTTATTTTTGTCACAAACTAGAGCTGAATCATACGCGTGCCGCCGCCGCCAGACGACAGCATCAAATCACCGTGCCAACCATTCTCTTCAGGGGCACGTGTGCAACCAAGTAGAAAGACAGGCACCAAAAGGCGCCCCCAGGGCATGCTCTTATCCTTGTCGCGGCGCGGCCGCCACCACGCACCCCTGGCGTAATGAAAACCCTGCGGGGCAGCATTCCGAGCAATGTGCTGCTGTCCTCTTTGTTCCTCCTTTGTCTCTTTCACTCTTGCCACTTTCGGTGCACTGCATGCACCTGCTCTATTTTCGACTCTTTGGTAGACAGAATAAAGTAGACGTTACTGAAAGGACGTGTCCATCTCGTACAACCTGGCTCTACAAAGTGGTGACCTGTAGTCCTCTGCGGCACTGCCGAAGTATTGTAGAGTTATGCAGAGCAATGAGACGCACCTAAACACGGAAGCTACTGGGACGACCGATCATGACGTCTCTGTGGTCTCCCTCCGACTACCAGCTTACTGGGACCGCAACCCTTCGATATGGTGCATTCAGGCTGAGTCACAATTCGTGCTTTCTGATTTGCTGATTTATTAGGAACTGTGCTATGCTGTTCGAGCCCCTCGACAATTTGCTCTGTGGTAAACCCTCGGAAACTGCACTACCATGGAACACCGCGGCGAAAGAAGTTTTCAACTCCATCAAGAACGCTTTGGCTGATTCCACACTACTGACGCACCACAATCTCAGTTACCCCTTGGCGCTCATCAGTGGCTGCCCCTTGTCTTGTTCTCCAAGTGTATGACCTCTGTCCAAAGAAACTAGTGTTTTTGGCTGTGAGTTGCTCGCCATCTTTCTCGCCGTGAGCCATTTTCGACACTTATTTGAAGGCCGCTTTTTTACAATTTTCACTGATCACAAACCTCTCACCTATTCAATCGGCCCATCTGACTCATTCTATAAAACACGCGAGGTGTGCCAGCTCGCTTTCATCTCGAAGTTTTCAACTGATATATGCCACATCAGCGGCATTAACAACGCTCCAGCTGACGCTCTCAGTCGCATGGATGCCATCACGCACAAT
This sequence comes from Rhipicephalus annulatus, assembly GCA_013436015.1. NCBI lineage: Eukaryota > Metazoa > Arthropoda > Arachnida > Ixodida > Ixodidae > Rhipicephalus > Rhipicephalus annulatus. The sequence goes on along the minus strand of WOVY01009576.1, from coordinate 1,134,225 downwards.
CGCTCCAAAACTGCACCTCAAAATCCTTTTCATTCAAACTCCAGGATCTGGCTGCAGCTCAATCAAAAGACACTGAGCTTGAACACCTACACGAAGTGTTCATATCACTTCAGCTCGAACTCGTCACCTTTGAACATGTGCCAATTATTTGTGATGCCTCTAAAGGCACACCCACACCATTTCCAACCAACGCTTTCCGTAAGAAAAAATTGGACGCTTATCACAGTCTTTCTCACCCCAGAATTCGCGCTTCCCAAAAGCTTGTTTCTTCACGCTTTGTCTGGTCCGGGATTAACACCAAATCAGGGATTGGGTTCGTGAGTGTGCATCATGTCAGCGTGCCAAAATTCAACGGTACCTTGTTTCTGCATCAAAGCCCTTCTTGCGACCCGACGAACGTTTCGCCGTTGTGCATATTGACATTTTTAGCTCGTTACCCCCATGCCAAGGCTATCGCTACCTTCTGACCATGTTTAGATCGTTTCACCCGCTGGCCCGAAACGACTCCTCTGCCCGACATGTCTGCAGCTACTGTCGCAGCGGCTTTTGTTTCTACCTGGATATTCCTATTTTGCTGTCCGACAACGATTGTATCCGACCAGGGTCGCCAGTTCAAATCTGCTCTTTTCGGAGCTCCTGAAACTTCTTGGTACTGACGCCTGCGCACATCGTCATATCATCCTCAAACAAACGACCTCGTCGAGAGATTCCATTGGCACCTCAAAGCAGCACTCGGAGCACACGGTTGCCCCGACAAGTGGGTTGACCGCCTCCCACTCACGCTACTTGGAATTTGATCTTCTTTCAAGGAGGACCTCTCCTACTCCACTTCCGAGCTTGTTTATGGCGCTTCGCTTCGCCTGCCTGCCAATTTCTTCGAAGAAAGCGGCAGTGCGACCCACTTAACAGCAACAGAGTACGTCGGCCAGCTAAGCGATGTCTTTTTACACATTCGTCCGCAACCTACACGCAGCCAGCCACGTGCTGCGTATATTGCTCAGGACCTAAAAACAGTGACACACGTGTTCGTACAGTATGGCCCTGTGCGCGCCCCACTTCAACCACACTACCTCGGCCCCTTCCATGTGTTAGAGTGGTAGCCTACTACCTTCGTCGTCGACATCAATGGGACACGCGCGCTCAAGCGGCTCAAGCCAGCGTTCTGTGAAGCGCCCGATCTTAATTGCCTCGCCATGCCCCCCTCTGCTGGACCCTCCTCGCCAGTGTTCCTCCCGTCACCCCCGCTGCGCCACGTTCACTGGGATGACACTTCAACTGAGAATCGTTCGTTGCACCAGCTTCCTCTCTAAGGGGAGGCACAATCTTTAGCGACGCGGCCGCTACCATTCACCCCCCGCGGTCATAAAAACCCTGCGGGGCAGCATTCCAAGCAACGTGCTGCTCTCCTCTCTGTTTCTCCTTCGTCTATTTTACTCTTGCCACTTACGGCGCACTGCGTGCACCTGCTCTATTTTCGACTCTCTTGTAGACAAAATAAAGTAGACGTTGTTGCTGAAAAGACCTGTATGCCTCGTACAACCTGGCTCTCCACCCTCTACACACGCAACAGCTGCACTGATCGGGGAAAATCGAGACATTGAAGTGGGGCCTCTTTTGGGGTCAACTGATTTCACAGACGAATCGGCGAGACGAAACCCTTCCCCCTGGCTGTCGTAGTATGTGCTACATGCCATACAATTACTTGGAATGTTAACGAAACCATGAAGGATCCAAACTAGAGGTGACTGAGGGTGGAATGGGTGTTGAACTCCGCCAAGAAGTTGTGATGTTTGAGCTGTTCGAGTGACTTGTGTAGCGCAGTCAGTCGATATTGGAGAATCGAGTGATGCCGCCGTGGGTTCATTGTTTGCTTTGCAGAAGAGTGTCGCTGGGACGACGCTCAGTGCTGGAGTTGGGTTTCAGTGTTCCTTCCTTGAAGAGAAACGTTCGAGAAACGTTTGCAGAATTGTGGAATACACATATGTGGTGAAAATTTAAGGCCTCTGGGCGTTTTTGAGCAGCATGTAATATGCGAGATCTCATTTGTAATGCGGTAAGTTTGTTCTTGTGGTTTTAAGTACCCTCAGCCATTTTGGGATATGTAATTGATACCTGCCGAGTGTGCAAGTTTGTGTGATACCTTTACTGAGAATACATTTTGTTTGTGTTTTAATCTCTAAGCTTTAACTCGACCTTTGGACCATAACCGGCTTTGTTGGTGCACTAAAAGAACCTACATTTAAATAGTGCGAGCTTTCGTGGTGCGTTTCGATGGGCCCATACGTCAGCCCTTAGAATCTGCCCACCGATTGCCTCCCCATGAACAAAATCAGTGACCCTTTACATTTCAGGTGAGTCAAACGGGCAGCATTCATGAAGAGTATTAGGGCCTACTCTGTGAAAAATTGGCCCTCTTAGGGCAAACTATTCACACATGTGGTGTAATATCTACTTCTAATAACAATTAAGAATAGACCCCTCCTTGTCTGTAAACAGTGTGACGTCACTGCGGGCACCCCGACCACAACACCCTCTCTCGGAGCAGCTGCTGGTTGGCAAGAAAGTTCGGCCGGCGGCATCTTTCTGCATAGCAGAGCTGCGTGTCTGCATTCCTTCGACAGAAATTTCTACATTGCAATGTCCTAAAGTCACAGCTTTTGAAAGAAAGGGGCTGCGGAAGGGTCATTGTTTATAGTGTGGAAATTTGCTCGTCGTAGGTGAATAGATGGAGAAACTTTATTTAGTGTATTGAGAGACGCGACTAGCATGCAGTGGGCTTCACCCACGTAGATGGCAGCCATAAAAAATCTGATCTTTTTCGAAAGGGAATATTTTGAATGTACACGGTGACTGCCACTTTGAGAAATATTTACATGGCATGGATGTAAACTTATTCAATTTCTATCGTGGCATGTGCAATGCAGTTTTAAACGAGGTACAGCATTGGCGGCTGCATTGTTTTGAGTAGAGTTACTGTATATGCTAAAGGTAGCATGTACAGTAACATTAGTTTTGAGTTGCTGTGCGCGATGTCACGGATAAGATTCTTGCTCATTGTGCGAACGTCTGCGTGTGAAAGCGTTTTTTCTGAGAGGAGTGCTGGCGCCAGAGCGGGCGTGATGTGAACGAGACCCGAGACGCCGCTTTGACGGCATGCAACAGGCCACACCCCCTTTTTTATACAGCCGCCGTGCAATAGCTGTGACGAATATTTTTTTTAGCTTTTGGTGTCGTTTGTTGAGACAAGAGGGCAATTTTCGGCCTACTTTGATAATTTGTTGTGAATGGCAAGGTGCGTGCTGCGCTGTAATATTTGGCTCGTTTGTTCTTGGCAGCCTCGACTACCGATGTGCAGAATTTTCTGAGCATGCTCAAAAAATGTTGCAGGGCCTCTTTAAATTTGAAGTATGACTTTGCGGCAGAGCGATTTCCCCAGGATAGGTGCTTTCACAGCCTAGCACTGCTTTATTGTAGTGAAACCACTTTTACAGGGGGTTTCATGCAGACTAATATACATCTATTCGTTCATTCACACGGAAAGCAGAAGAGAAAGTCTGAAAATAATATAGCTAAAGTATTGTGCAACAGTTTCGGCAGAAAACAGCACTTTGCGATAGGGGGAGAGGCGCTGGAAGTTGTAAAGGAGTATGTTCAGTTAGGACAGGTAATAACCGTGGAGCCAAACCATGAGAGAGAAATAACTAGAAGAATAAAGATGGGGTGGATCACATTCGGCAAACATTATTAACTCATGACTGGTAATTTGCACACTAACCCTCAAGAGGAAGGTGCATAACAGCTTCATCTTACTAGTACTTGCCAATGCAGCAGGAACCTGGAGGCTTAGAAAGAGGGTTCAGCCTAAATTGAGGACGGCGCTGTGAGCGATGGAAAGTGATAGGTGAAATTTCAAGAGACAAGAAGAGGGCAGACTGGGTCAGAGAACAAACTGGGGTTAAGGATATCATAGTTGAAATCAAGAAGAAGAAATGGACATGGGCCGGACACGTAGCACGTAGGCACGCTGGTCATTAAGGATAACTGACTGGTTCTCAGAGAAGACAAATGCACAAAGGGGAGACGGAAAGTTGGGTGGGCTGATGAGATTTTCACAGGTTTAATGTGTCAGCAGAAAGCATAAGACCCATTTGATTGGCATTATCATGGGAGAGCCCTTTGCCCTGTAGTGGGTGTGGTCAGGCTGATGATGATGATGATAATTTGTTCATTGCGAATACTTTGAAATTCTTAATAATTTAAATTTCAATCGAAGTGAATTCGAATTTGTTCAAATATTTGCACAAGCCTAGTTTTAGAAAATATGGGGCCATGTACTTTTAGTTAGTTTCACATACCTAAAGGGGCCCTGCAACACTATTTGAGCATGGTCAGAAAACGCTGCTGATTGGTAGTAGAGATTCCCGAGAATGCGCAAGTCAAATACTAATACAGTGCAGCACACAGCCTGGAATTCACAATAAATTATTGAAGTCAGATAAATATTGCTTCCTCTTCTTTCAACAAATGATAGAGGAAGCTGAAAAATCTCTCGTAAAAGGCCTTCAATCAGCCATTGGCTGATTTGAGTATGACGCGCTCGGTCGTTACAGGGGTCGCCGCGGGAGGCTGCGGCTTGTCCACGCGTGTGTGTGTGATTGCATTGAAAAAGCCGCGTATAAAAAAAAAGTGCTCAAGGTCACGAAGCGCACATGATGTATTTTCTTGGCCCATGCAATCTCCCTTCCCACTTAGCTTCAAGCGCTTTCATCGGGACGAGAGAAGAGAGAATGCGAACTTAACCTAACCTAACCTAAGATGCAACAAATCTTTGCAACTCTGCTCGTACTGGACGGATTCTTAAAATTTTTGTGGCATCGAATTCATGAGGCAATAAGCTCTTTTAGCGAGTCCATTACATGGTTGCTTGAAAAGTGTTTCAGGGCCCCTTTAACATGGTCTGCTTCATTAGAGTGCAATCGAGGTTGAAACGACCCAAATAGTAAATTGTTTCAATGCACTTGTAAATAGTCCCTGGCCACATACTACTTTCCTCAACTTGTTCTTTCTGGTTCCCTTGTGTGTTTTTGCAGGGAATGCAGTACTTCATTTCTCAACGGCTCGTGAAAGATGTCCCCATTGAAATTGCCAGGTTCCTGCACAATACCAAGCGGCTGAACTCTCGCCAAACACGGCTGTATTTGGAGTCAAGGTGGGCAGTCATTTGGGTGATTTCCAAATACTCACGCTCATGTCCGTGCTTGTATTGAAACCAATTCTCAGGATTCAAAAAGCGTGTTTGTAGTTTTAGTACTAAAGCCTAATACACTGTAGGTATACAGGCCTTTATTTTTACATGGTGTCATGCTTACCAGGTAGAAACCAAGAAGTGTCATAATGAAAGAAGTGCAGTTATTTTTTTTTTAAGTGTGATGCTTTCAGGAGACAAGTGCTTCATATACAGTGGAATACGTTTCTGCGTATTATGCTTATTGACCTAGTACGCTATTGTTTCTTCTTCTGGACAACATATCTTTTGGTTAACTGCATTGGTTGATACGATTTTTGTATAATACATTTTATTTTCCTGTACCCATGGGAAACGCATCAACGAGAGTCTACTGTGTACTACATTAAAGCAACTGCTTGTGTATGTAAGTTGTCGTCTGGTGAGATGATATTTTGCGCACTTTATCCAGCCGTTGCAGGATGTACAATGTTGGTTGAAAAATCAATTAATCAATTGGTCAGCTTTGGACGCCTGCAAAAATGTGCCCCTGAACTTGTTCGAAATAAAAATGAATAGGTTTGAATTTGTGGTGCCGCTCATCTAATTATTGTGTCATGCTTTGCGACATGAAAAAGCACAAGACAATGCTGCATTGAAGTGCACCTGTGTTAAGTGGGCAAGTTCATTCCACTTATGCAGAGTACACTGCAGTTAAGGCACTCTTTAATAAAAGTCTACTACTACTACTACTACTACTACTACTACTACTACTACTACTACTACTACTACTACTACTACTACTACTACTTCTAGCAAATCTAAATGGTGCAAATGGAACGTCACTTGTTGAAGAGTATACTCTAGTCAGAGTGTGTTTTGTGAACACACCTATCTACATCTCTGCCACTATTGACTTGCAACATTTGTATAAAAGACAGCTGTACTTGTGAAAAAAAAAATTTCATTTTGTTTTTATTTATGGTTACACTTGAAACAATCACATTTCTGAATTCTTGTTTTCTTTTTTATCCACATCTTCAAAAAACACCCTGTCCGTCTGTCGTCATTTCTTCTAGGCTACAAGTTAGCTGTGTTTTCCCATTTAGCACCGGATACCCTCAAGTGTCACTCAGAGTTCTGAAGCATGCTCTCCTTTATGAGGGCAATTATCTTGCCCGCTTCACAAGGGTATTGCTTGGTGCATACCTACGGCTTCTATTGATTTGACACGCTATTTCACCTTTGTAGTGTTGCTTATCAAGTGTAAAACAGGGTTTAAGTGCATGTTAGAGTAGCAGTTGCCTTACAAAAAAATCTAAAGTCATGTTGGAACGGTTGCACTTTCATTAGGCGCTTTAATGAGGAAGTTAAAGGTGAGGAGAGTAAGAGAAATTGACCAATCGACGTCCATTGCATGTTGAAGCGAGAAACAGCTGATAAATGAAGGAACCAGGTGGCACTTTCACTTGGCACCCATTCGCAGAGGTTGACTAGTCTTGTCAATGTGCAGCCATTGTAGTGGCTTTAGAAAGAAGTGTTTTTACAGAGAACAGCTCACTTAGAGTTTTACAAGAGGTAACTCATTGTTGTGAAGGAATACCGTGGGTTTCATTTTTCTTCACATACTCGCATATGCCAGAGTAAAAAGTGACATTGAAAAATTGCAGTGGAGCTATCTGCAGGAATTATTTATTAATATTTTATGTGTGTGCCACACACGCAAAGGATGAAGAGGGAAGTGAGTAGGGAGCTGTCTGACAACAGCCACGGAGTGTGGCACACCTGCGTACCCTATTGGGATGAGGGAATAGAAATTGGAGACTTGAAAAAAGGAAAGTACGTAACGAGGAAGGAAATAATTAAGTGATAGGTTACAAAGGCAAAAGAAAACCAGTGACAAAAATATTTACTACCGTAAAATACCAAGCAAGTGCCCCCGTTCCTTTTCAGAGGCCTGAAATATGCTCCAGTGACTAAGTAAGCACTTCCCCTCTTCTCTTCCCCTTTTCCCTTCCCCATCCTTCCCGCTATTTTTCTGAGCCAGCTCTCTGCTACAGAATTATGGAGCTGGAGCGCAAGTTCTGAGAATCTTTAGATATGCGCACAATTTTATATCACTTTTACACTGTAGTGTGTCGGAGTTGCATTATGAGTTGTCAGAAATAGTCGCAAACTGTTAAAAGAACATCTTACCCTCTTGTAATGCATGAAATTTCGACCGAGGATTCCTTCTGGTTCAGTAAAAACAGCAAATGCATACGCATTGAATAAAGCATTTCATTAGAAGCACAAGTGTGCATTCTTCTGGGAAGCTGTTTCTCCACCACCCGGAATTGTGTTCCGGGACTGAGCAGGGTACCTCCCAATCCAAATCTTGTCCGATTAACACTACCAGGGAGGGCGGGGGGGTTGCTTGCCTAGGATATCATGCTAAAGTTTGCCAGAGTAGGAACACTGCAGACTTATACGATAGTAGAAGGCAAAAAACACGCAGCTTGCAGTAATTGAAGAAAGAACATGTTTTGTCTTTAAGAGAAAATTTCCTCTAAACAGGAGGCCAAGCCAGTCCTGAAGAAGTAGTAAACTGGGCACAGTGATTCTGTTCGCAATGAGAAGCACGTTCGATTGGAAACAGGCAATCATCAGCAATCATAAGCCGTAAACCAAGTAGACTGCCGTGCTCTGCGAGTATTTATACTCACTGCACAAGATATCTGAGACATTGGAATGTGTAAATATGGCTGGATCAATATGTGTCCGGCAAGTGAATCGATTCTCGATTCACCATAGCTGTAGTTGTGGATCAGCGGAGATTAGTAGCAGCTGTGCACTGCTGTGGTTGCAGACGGCAGGTGCTGGATCACCTGGTGGAGCTCCAGAACTTTGAGAACCAGCACTTGCCAGAGGCACTGCGACGCTTCTTCCAAAGTCTGCAGGCACCCAACACCCAGAACAGCTACCTCAGGGCCCTGCTGGAGAAATTCTCTCTGCGATTCTGCAAGTGCAACCCTCACTTGGGCCTGAGCTCGGGTGAGTTTCGCCTGTGCTCTGGACTGGCTCCATAGAGAGCTGCCTAACCCTTCACTTGTTGGATAGCTTGGCGAAACTTTTGGAACTCACCTAGGCTCACTCGTGAAATATGTTTTGAGCTTTGGACTCACTCGGACTCAGACTCACAAAAATTTTTCAGAGCCAAACTCGCTTGGACTCGCTCTCAAAAAAATTTTCTTCAGCCGGATTGACTCAAACTCAATCTCACCAAAACATTACTCGACTGCACTCACTCGGCCTCAGACTGATTCTGAGCAAGTCCAAGTGAGTCGGCTCATGAGTGAGTTCGCCGACCTATGACCTGTTGTAGACAAACTTGGCTCTCCATACATTTTGCATGCCCAATGGCGTGCTGTGAATTGGCTGTGGGGCTCAGTGGCAAAGTGTACCAGCTACTAAACATGATCCGAGCAGGTCGACGCAGCTAGTCTTCTTTTTCAAGCACCGGCGTTGCCTTGATGCCATATCATTATATCACTACAATATCACAAACAAACAGGACTAGAAGCCCTGCAAGGAAGCCAACTTTCTCCCATGTCTATTCGTTTTTTCTCCATGTTCTCCTATGAAAAACACTTTGGAAAATGATAGTGGAACTGACAAACATTTTGTTTGTTGAGTTGGCACAGAAATATTTAATGCTTTGTAATAATTTCATTTGTACATTTCGATGAACTGACTTGAGGAATGTATACAGTGGACCCTTGTAAATTTGACACTAGTCTATTCACTTTTGAGTTAATGTCCTGGTTGGTGCTCCTTACATATCTAAGCCAAGAAACCTTATAATAGTAGTTTTAATCGTAAAATTACCATTTGTGAGCATTTGTTTAAAACTTGGCAATTTCATGTGTACACAGTCCAAATGCCAACTTCTGTAATGGCTTCAGCAGCAGCATCCGACATAGCAGCACTTAGGAAACAATGAATGCATCAAACTCACATCATCTTCTGTCAGAATAGTTCTTTTACCTGCCTCAGTGGGATTCTAACAAAATAAGTGCTGACATAGCTTGCAGCCTGATACATTGGGCCATTTGGCTGAGTTACGTGTTACTATAATCTTTAGAAGCCAGTGTTTTGACGATGGGTAGCGAGAATATGTTAGGTGTGTATAGGCCAGTAAAGGATTCACCCTTGCACTGGTTGTAAAAGCTGTAGATACTCTATCCAAAGAATGTTGAAGGAGCCTGACACTGAAGAACAAAGTTGAAGAGTGGGAGTTTCTAGAAGTGGCATTCGTCAATAGCGGAAGACCCAAGATGCGCATCATTATGGTCTCGGCAACGCTTGCAAAGTGAAAGGTGTGCTTTAAGGACAAATTTATATGACTAGATTGTTTAATTATTAGAAAAATTTTTGAAGGATAAATATCAATAAGCAAGTGTTTTTCAAAAAAAAAATATTCATCTCATTATACGTTTTCACTCCCATGCCAGGGTAGCATTTCTGCACCATGTGCATACAGCCAGCGTCAGTTCAAGGAGGTCACGCTCGCTTGTCAAGTGTCGGTATCTGCCCTTTGCACACATGGTCCTTTGGTGGATTGTAGCTGCACTCTAATGACGTGCACCGTACTGCTGGGAGTGAACATTTTTATAGTAAACTTCCTCATTTGTTGCTAAGCGTTCACACTGTAGTTTCTTGTCTGTGGTCCACCCTTTAGCACTGGAGTTTTTACCGCTTTGTTTCTCCGACTGGCCCAAAACAGTGCACAGCCTCTTTTTGGGTGATAAAAGTGATGAGATGCAGATGAGGTACTGTGGCACTTAGAGGAGTTGAAGAAAGGCACAGGTGGAGCTGAGAATGGTAGCTTCAAGCATCGGCTGTGATTACATCATGCAGTATGGACATAAAGCAAGAATAAAGGTGAAATGACAGGTGTTGTACATAACAGAATTTAGAATTCAGCTGGCATGATTTTGTCACTGAGCATCGTCCAACATTTATGTAAATTGAGGCAACGATTTGATGCAGTGGGGAAATGCTGAGAAGTGAGCATGCTAGAGTCGGTATTTTGTAGTGATGCTTTATTCCTTATTTGACGATGCGCTTAACCCACTTGTGTCTGGCTTATCTCATTGATAAGGGATACAACCATTGCTATAATCACTGGCCAATGGCAAAAAGCATGAAAAGGCATTGACATCAAAAAAGGTGCCATTACAAAATACTAGCCCAGTTTTCTTTCTGTGGCTGTAGCTAAATTTTCCCACCTCTCTTTACTGCACAGGGGCTGTTTGGTGTACGTTGAATGTTACTGGTGGAAAAGCCTGGTACAGCTTCTTCGCATATGCCATGCTTGTGTCACATCAGCTGCCATGCTAGCTAGCATTGACATTGCTAGGCTGTAGAGAAATTTTGGAAATGCCTGTGCACTCATCAATAAGTTGCCTTCTGGAACTCACTGAAAAATGTTGCTTTAACAACTACCAATGTGATTACCTACGTAAATTGCAAATGAGATTGTTGGGGAGGATATTTTTATAACCAGCAATTTAGTTTCAACTTATTTTCATTCATATTTTTTCCACACTGCCGTTGCAGACATGGTGTACATCCTGTGCTTCTCACTCATCATGCTCTCAGTCGACCTGAGCAGTCCCCACGTCAAGAACAAGATGTCCAAGCGCGAATTCATTCGAAATGTTCGTCAGGCTGTGCACCGCACTGATGACGAGCTTTACGGGCACCTGTATGATGACATCTACCTGCGTGGACACGTTGCCCCTAACTCCGAGGACTGAAGGCCGTCCAATCACAAAAATTGTTCAGTTATCTCCTGCCTCCACGACCCTTCCCTCAATCCCATCATACGTCTTGAAATTCACCTGCGGTCTCATCAGTCTTACTGTCTTTATTTCGCAGTCTTGCCTTGGCTGTGTTTGTGGTTGTGACGCATACTAGTAGGATCGTCTCATGTTGTTTTTCGATAGTTGTGCAAAGGCCACCTTTAGTAGAGTGCGACTTTAGTGCATGTCACTGTTTCGGTCTCATCAGGTAGAGCAGGTTCGTTTCTCGACCCACTGGCCAAGATCAAAGTGTCGTGTCAACTTGTAGTTCGACTGACACCACCTAATTAGCGCTTTTTTTTTCTGCTCAGTACTCGCACAAAATGCTCTGCGACTGAAACTAATGCCAACCACGTGCTTGCATCAAGCATTGTTATGCGAACATTCACGTAACGTACTAACATCTCCTGAAACCATGCTAGTAGTCACAACTTGCATTGCTCACCACAAGTACTTGCTCAGGTTCTACTAGCAGAGCACCTGCCAAAAAGGAGCATGTTAGGTTTTAATAAGGTGGTTTAGTGTGGCTGCACAAGGGAGTGTGGGCTAGCTGTGGACAAATGCAATATATCAGCTAGACACTACCCTTTATTTACAAGTGCAGACGTGCTTTTAATAAGATAATGGCCCCGGACTACTATAATGCTAAGACATCAGCAGTGTATGTAACTTACAGCAACTTCGTGGCCCACTATGAGCTGCCATATTTGCTTCTAAATCTTGCTTATTTGCCACGTGGCAGTTGAAGTGGGGCCTGCTTTTGCAGATTGTGCATGAAAGAGCTAGTCATACAGCTGTAGTGAACTGAACTTGCTAGTCTAGAGCAGGTGCATCTATTATTTATTGGACATTGTTCTCTCGCATGAATAAAACTTGTTCATTGGACATATCTTTCTGGTCTTGCTTTTAATTACGTTTTCACCAAGTTCTTAATGAAGGTGTTTACAAAAACATGCTTTTACAATCAACGTCTTGGAGCTTACTGCAAGGAAAGCAACTAGCTGGCTCTTCTTTCTACAGCGAAAGCCGCTATGACATCACAACAGTGGCCGATTTTGGTGGCACAGTTTTCTCCCGCAGGTATTCGTAGCAGCTATCGCGCACTCTGAGAAAAACCGCCAGGCCTGCTCAGAATGTACAGCATAGCCACAGCAAAAGTGGGAAAAGTGGCTTTTCAAAGCCTTTTTTAAACACTGTTTGGGTAACTGCTACAACCACACTTGCTGGGTACCCACTATGTCATAAATTATAATTTTCGTGGGGGAGGCAGGTATTCTCTTTGCAATTCTTCGGAGGAGCGTGGTATCCGCTACACTCTGCAAGGAATTTTGTGCAATTTCTTGTGATGCTGTGGCTGATGAGGATGAAGAATTGTGCCCGAAGGTATAGTAATGTGTTGGAGCATTGGACACCCACTCATTACGCCACTCGCATTGTGAGACGCCTGTTATATCAACACCATTTGTTGGCCTAGCTTCAAGACTTAATATAGCTGACACAGAGTAAAGAAACACCTGTCCTTGTTGTGTGTTCCAGTAATCTTCGTTATTTCGCAGCTATATTCCTGTAATTCCTTGACCGATATCTAGCCCGTCTAGGGTCAGTTTGGAACACATTTACAAGCACAGGCTTGGCTCAGTGATATAACACTGGGCTGGCATACAGGGGACCCGGGTTAGAATCCCATTATGTTCTTGGTGCTTTTATATTCTGAATTTTTCTTATTGCTGTAGCGCACAACTATGGTGCAGGCGACCCTTGTTGTGATTTCATAACAGCTTTCACTGCAAAAGAAACAAGGGTTTGCGAAAGATTTGAATCAAAGCACTTTGTGCAGCAGTTGGTACGCTACCACTATCAAGCCTTGGGAACCTCGAAAGTCCGTTAAAAGGCTACACAGATACCATGCTTGGCAAAGGAATTATGTTAACAGATGTAATATGGCATTGTAGAGAACAAAATAGCGACTAGCATCACACAAAAAAAAGTGTGTAATGAGTTGGTAGTTTATATCTTATCGCCCTTTACAACGTATTCAGCCATAACGTTTCGCAGTCATCAGCTGTAGCTTCAACAAAGTGCTCATGGTGGCTTACAAACACATAGTGCGTGTTTCGTTTTTGCACTGAATAATGGAGAATGGCATAGCAGGTAGTACCCTACTTCACAAATTTATTTGCTGTCTAGAAAGGCTGCTCCTCTGGCTTTCAGTGCGATAGTGCCTCATGTTCTGCGCAGGCCTGTTCTTTTAACAGCATAGCTTTTTAAGGTTTTCATTGCAGCAGGTAGTGCTAACAGAAATTCATGAATTGGCATGTGCTAGCTTCGTGGTCTTGATCTTTTGCTTTGCTCTCACAACACGTATGTCGATTTGTCCAGCGTGGAATGCAATAACTAGGACAGGGGAGTATACTATATATGTTACAGGTCATAATACATGTAGCCACAGGACTAATAATGTTGAAGCAGAATCGCGAGTTGGGTGAGTTGGTGGGTGTTCATCGTGGAATATTTTGCAGCGCAACGGGTTAGATACGGACAGCTGTGTCAGCGCTGTGTCCCTTCTCTGTCTGTATCAAACTCATTGTGCTTTAAAATATTCTGCGATGACTAATCAAGTATCAAATGTCTAAAATCACAAAGCACCATATAGCAACAAATCCCATGATCAGAAATCGTATAACACTGCGTTACAACTTGCGTGACTACACGTCACAATATTTTCGTTATGTGACTAGTTACGTGATGGTACGAGATTTTCAGTCACATATGTCGACGGTCGCAGTGCAGTGATTGCGGCGCTCGGCTGCTGACCGGAAGGTTGCTTGTTTGATCCAAACTGCAGCGGTTGCATTTCGTTGGAGGCAGAACGGTAGAGGCCCGTGCACTTCGTAATGTTGGTGCACGTTAAAGAACCTCTGATGGTTGAAATTTCTGAAGCCTTTGACTACAGCGTGCCTCTATCAAATCATAACTGGTCACATGACTAAATTGCGTACCATCTAGGCACGTAATTAAAGATCTTTACTAGTTACCACATTAACTCGGTCACATTATTCAAATTGTATAAAATCTAATTATGGGATTAAAATTACATAACATTTTAAATGGACTAAATTGACCTAAAATGGCTGGGTCGTTTGGAGTGAAATAATCCATGAGCAACGCGTGATCCTATGTTCCAGCATGTTTTTGTCTCTCCAAATATGAATAAAGCAAACTTTGTTCAACCGTTGTATTCACTGTAACGCTACGTTTTTAACTGCAAAGTTCAATGCACACATTTCAAAATATGCAATGACGAGGCGAATGACTGCTATTAAAAAGCGAGTGAATATTATATATTAAACTGCAAAATTCACTAAATAGTAACTTGTGCCATGATGGAACAATTGAGTGTTCTATATGGCATAGATAAACGTCCATTAATCATAGGTAGTAGCATATACAGTAACTCTAATAAATGGTGGCTATGTGCGCCATGGGACAGCGTCTGTTGGTGGCCATAGATGCTGTATCATTGCAATCGAAGACTCGTGCGAACTCTTCAAACTGCATCAGGGGAATGTTGACACGGTCCTCCGGAGGAAGTTCACCGTGCTCGTGCCACCGGCGCCTCCGGCGGACAGTATCGCTGACCTCACAGTTGTCCTGCCCGTACGCCACGAAAAAGAGTTGCTCGGGCGTGAGGTGTGGTAAACCTGCCAGCCGGAAATTGGAATTAACGAAGCGCCGTGCTCGTAGATTTTCCTGCATAAAGCAGTCCAAAGACAAGATACGACTTATATTCAGTGAAGGGCACTTTTTTTTTAAGGGGCGAAGCTCCTTAGCAAATGGGTTGTTCCCTGGTAGCATGTTGTAGTAGCCACTTCTAGTTAGTTTTATGAATTGACTAAATGGTGTTGTGTGTATATTTTCTTGTAAATAATATCACTAGATGGTGTTAGGGGTTTTTGTATAGTCGACGATTAAAGAAGATAGATTGCGCTGTTATAAGAAATTCGCAGCCTATCTCCTGAGTGAATGATGATGGGTGGGGCCGTCTGTCTGATGCATGCTCTAGTGTGATAGGAGCAGGTGGATGTACAGGTGGACAGTTTGCTCCACTCATCATCATTCACTCCGTGGATATTCTGTGAATTTTTTTAAATGCTGTGGATGACGAGAGCTTACGCAATTTTCCGAACGCTGTTTTTAGTTTTGAAGTTAGTGTGAGCCAAATATTTCTTCCTTACAACCACTAATTTGGGAGCTCTCAGGTTCGTTATACTAATAAAAGTAAAGGCCACTTAGCAAAGCGTTACCAATGAAAGTTTGTACTTGGGTTGCTATAAACAGTAATTTTCTATATCAGCGTTCGGCATAGAAGTGCCACCAATGAATTATTGTATTCTGTGCGCTATAAACGATAATTCCTCATATCTGTGTTCGTCATATAAGCGCTGCCTATTGAAATTCATATTTAGTTTGCCATAAGTATTAATTCGCTATATTGGTGTTCGTTATGTAAAGACTACCAGCAAAAGTTGGTATTTAGATCATCATAAATGATAATTTGCTGCATGAATTTGTTACGATGAGGTTCATGTGTATATATGAGGGAACGAAATGACCACTATGATATTACAATCTCATTTTGTTATTTGTCGTGACATGCTTGTGGCAATAATGTTATCAATCTTTATTGATGCCTTGTAATCAAGAATATGTAATCCAAGCTTTTGCATTTAGAAAATGCATAAACAAATTAAGAGTGGTGATACCTCAAGTTCGTGCACCACATCGCTGTAATGTTAAATTTTGATAAGGTTTGCTCAGGCTTGCTCAACCTCTTATAAGCAGAGATGGACTATTTTGTACACTTAGAAGGGTTGAACACTGAAGTTTTGCGGCTTTTGAAAACCATTATTTTGTTACAAAAGCCGAAATAAAGCATGCTTATTCACTGAGGAAGTAAATATATAGCATTAGGGAAAAACTATAAGGTTAAATTAGTCTCAAATAGTCGTTTCTGTTTTGCATCCTTCAAATTTAGTGAACGCAGGGCCTGATTAACCCATATATGCCCAGTGTCCTACATGTAGGACAGTGACACTTTTAGGTGTATGTTGAATGTTTTTTCTGTAAAAAAGGTGGCGCCACCTAGCGTGTGTTTATGATGCTCTGTCCTTGTCACATGCAAGTCTAGGTGATCGCTGGGCTACAAATAGCCACGTGCTTGCAGTCACCAAATAGCTGTTTCACGTGCATGTAGCTGAGCGCTATACCACACACACACAAAAAAAAACATAGTACAGGGTCAGATTGTTCTTGATGCTGCTTATATTTTTGTCCATTGTTTGTCAGTTATTGGGTGGGTAACTTTCGTATGAAAGTGATAGGCGCTAATGTTTTTTGTTCACAGTGTGTCAAACGCATGTGTCTTACATACAGGACGGCTCCAAAATCATTGTTTGAAAGAGAAAAATGAAAGCCTTATTCTGTTTTCTGAGATCGTAGAAGCAATAATTTTGAGGAAAATAAATTAGTTTTGTTAATTTTTTAAAGTTTGGGCACATATGGGTTAATAATACTACAAACTACGAAATTTTAGAACTGTATACCTTGAAAACTGAATATGCTTGCACGAGAGAGGTTGTCTGGTCCAAGAGGGCATGGCCAAGTCTGGTACGGTCGGTCATCTTGTTCAGGAACGTGCTCTTGAGGTTCCTGCTGGCGTTCTCGTACTGTTCCACCAGGCACCTCGTTGTGTCGTTCAGTTTCTCGTGGTAGCCCTCATACACTTCGGAGCTGTTAGGCTGCTTGGAAGAACGCGCGTAGTTTTGTTGAAGCATTGGTGCTAATGCCTTGAAAACTCGTACAGCATAGCGAGCTGCATGCACGACAAAGGGGACGCTGTCAGCGGGGAAAGTCCAGTTGAATATTATTATCGGCACGTAGATGGTGAGAGACGGTGCGTCATATTTGGCATCGGTGCTGAACAAGGACGCTACGCTTAGGTTCTCAGATGCGCCCCGGAGCACCTGCTCAATTTCATCCTGTCGCAGCCTCTTGGTGAAGAAGCAAAGGCGCTTCAGCGAGTTGCTCGGGTCCAGGTTGAGGGCGACACTGAGCTGCCGCTCTAAGCCTTGAGCATACGGACCGAAGCTGGAGTCATTTAGTATCCATTGTGGTACAGCAGATTTGACCTTGAGACTATCCAACTTATGCCTGGGAACCTGGGCGTTGTGAGCTGACACGGGCGCAGGCTCCCGGGTCTGGGTCACTATTCTGTTCAATTCTGATGACCACATTCTTAACCAGTTGGTTAAATTCGTCGTCTGTAGCGCGAAAGCGCGCACATAGATAACCGGGAAAACACGTTCTATTTCACGCGTGCAGAAGTCTTGAGCAGAGGCATTCTCTGGAAGAAGGTAATTGACTTCCAGTGCACGCAGGCGTCGCAAATTAGGCTGTGGCAGAAATGCGGCGAAGTAGACCATCACACGAAATCCCACGTAATTGAAAAGCGCTTGAGGGTCGAGCAGCGAACTTCTTGGTTCCTGGAGATTTTCGAAGAATGGCATTGACTTGACCAAAATGTCTACGTTATCATCTACCCTCATGGTGTCGAGGAAAACGGTGTGCAAGAAAGTGCGCACGCCAGCTGGTAGGTCATGGACCTTGGTCAGCCGGTGCCTTTCCGTGCATGCAGAGCCAGCAGAGTCATTCGAAACCATATCGGCAAGCAGCTCCATCGTCGTCTTGATGTCGGAGACATATGACGTGCCGTTGGTAGCTGGGCTGATGAACGTCACTGCTTGTTCAATGGCGGTTCTCAGCATCTGCGAATACCCGGGTGCCTCGAAGTCGGCACGTCTGTAAAGTAGGACCGGTTCATCCACGGTTGGCACGACAGAGGAAGAATTGTCTTGTGGGTAAACTTCAATAGCTACACGTGCGAGAACTTCCACCTTGAAGTCTCGCGCCAGGCGTCCTGCGATGGCCCACACGGTTTCCATGGTAACAAAGTTTTCTGCTGGCCACGAGGAACCGAAGTATTCAAAAAACAACTCGCTCAGTTCTGTTCGACCCCACTGTTCATCATGCTCATGGTCGAGGCACGCTTCCAGAAGATTTCGGGCCGCCTTCATGCCTGGGTGCTCTTGATTCAATATAAAATTGGAAGCAAGCTTGGCGGCTTCGTCAACTATAAAAGCATCGGTAGAGAGTGCAGAGCCAACCATGGGGTTCCAATTTCGAGTCAGCTTGCCGCAGGCGTAGCTGTAAAAATTCGAGCATGGGTCTTTTCCAAGCGTCCTGGTCAAGTGCAGAACTGATTCTCTGCAGTAACGCGTGTCGCAAATGTACAGGAACCGTGGCCTTACGGATACGATTGATTCCATTTCCGTTGCGGCTGTTCCTTTTTTGGTTTTCATGTAGTTCACAGCAAATGGTTGGACCATGAAGCGGTCGCGAGGTATTTCGTGCACTGTAGCTAGCATGGTAAAGAGCTCAAGGTGGGGTCCGCTGTTCCAAGTTGCCCTGGTAGTAAACAGGAGGTACAGTATCCACATGGCGGCGACAAATGCTAGAGCAAATACCAGTCTGCTCTCCGGGTAGAGCACAGCGG
Source organism: Rhipicephalus annulatus (assembly GCA_013436015.1). Classification (NCBI taxonomy): domain Eukaryota; kingdom Metazoa; phylum Arthropoda; class Arachnida; order Ixodida; family Ixodidae; genus Rhipicephalus; species Rhipicephalus annulatus. The sequence continues at coordinate 1,115,543 of WOVY01009576.1, read as the reverse complement.
GCCCGTCCAGATCCCAAAAATTAAAGTCCCGTAGGTCAGGCCCCCTTAGAGGTGCGTGAGGCCTTGATTGTAACTCGTAGTCAACGTTTTGCAATTCGATCACCTCCTGCATACCCGGATCATGTTGGTCGCTAAGTGCCTGCTGGAATTCTTCATTGTGTTCTGGTTCAGGAACGTCGACAGTGATGGTGTGCTCGTCTACTGGAGTTTCCTCTTCCAAGTATTCCTGCTCTGGAATGTCCTCTCGTGGTGACCCCTCCTCCGGTGGTTCCACTTCTGGTAGTTCTAATGTGGACAGTATGTCATCCGACAGTTCTTTCTGTTGATACATTGCAGAAGGTTCCTTTTCTGGCTGTTCCCCTTCCTGTTGCTGGCTCCACGAAGCAGTCTTCTCTGGCTCATGAATGTCCTCTTCCGTGATGTCATCGTGCAGCTCAAGTGTTTGCGAGACGTTGTTCAGGCTTTCGGAGCGCGCGTCTACTTGATCATATTCACTGGCAGTCAAGTCTTCGCTTCCACCAGGTCTTATGGCATTCTGAGGCTCTCTGCGATCGCTAGATGTTTCCAGTGGGGACACTATAGCCCAATTGTCTGCTCCGAATGCAAGTTTTTTCGGCACCACAAGCTCGGGAGGTTGCTCGTCTAGGTGTATAGCATCGTCAAGTGCAGAGCTTGTCATTACCATGCTAGTAGATGACCCAGCGGCGTTTTTTCTTACTGCGAATGCAAGCTGCTGATTGTACAAGCCATTGGTGCTCGCGGTACTTGTCTCAGTATGTTTACGTTTGTCCTCTGGAATGTATTTGGGGTTGGCGATGGCTTGTTTCGACTTGCTATTGGCATAGTTGGCGTCGTTTCTAACAGTGGCTGTCATTTTAAAATCTTGATTTGCGTTCAAGGTATTCCATGGAAGTCCGGATTTGCTGTCCACTTCAACAGTGAAGGGCACTCCTTTTTCTTTACCCGCGTTGAAGTCGCTTTCATTGACACTGGCTGATTGCTTCTGTAGGCCGCTTTTCTTATCCGCATCTTCACGACGCCGCTTTTCTCCAGATTCGTTGCCATTCTTCGAGAGACCGCCGTGTATTGTCGGCCGTTGCACTGTCTCATCTTCGGAGCTACTCATTTTGTCATCGATTACTTCGCATGCTCTGTGAGTGCCACTTCGCTCTCTGTCCTCGCGTTTGTTTCGGCGGTCATAGAGCTCACCGGGATCCTCCTTGGGCTTGTCTTCTTTATTCGAGGACCCTTTGCGCACCTTAACATCTTCATCAGAAGATTTCGCGTTCTTCAAATTGCTGTCCTCTCCATCCTTTTTCACGGAGGCCTTGTGCTTCCTTGTCTTTCAAGTCGGCAGCCTTCCCATCCTTCGATTTCTTGCGTTTTCCTTCTTCCGCATCTTTAGCAGTCCTCCTTTCCGTTATATCGACTGCTTCTTGATCACTGTGTTGCTCGTTTCGTTCCTTCGCTTCTTTCTTGTGGTGCATCGACGCTGCTGTTTCGTGTTTCGACGATTCATTGGCGCTCTCCGATGATCCTTTCGCCGGCTTCAACGAGGAGCTACGCTTGTCCGTAGCGCTGATTTTGTGCTTCAGGCTTTCTTTGGAGTAATCAGGAGACTTTTCAGTGCCATGTTTTTGCCTCGGAGTTTCTTCAGAATGCCGGGAAGACTTTTCATCGCTATGTTTTTGCTTCAGGCTTTCATGAGAAGGTCTCGCAAGCTTTTCAGCGCCATGTTTTTGCTTCAGGCTGTCATGAGAATGTCTGGAAGGCTTTTCGGCGCCATGTTCTTGCTTCATACTTTCTTTAGAATGCCCAGAAGACTGTTTAGCACCAAGTTTTGGCTTCAGGCTTTCCTTAGAAGGTCCGGAAGACTTTTCAACGTCATGCTTTTGCTTCAGGCTTTCTTTAGAAACTTCGGAAGGCTTTTCAGCATGATGTGTTTCCTTCAGCCTTTCTGTTAAATGCCCGGAAGACTTTTTAGCGCCATGCTTTAGCTTCATTCCTTCATTAGAAGGCTCGGAAAGCTTTTCTGCGCCATGCTCTTGCTTCGGGCTTTCATTAGAAGGTCTGGAAGGCTTTTTAGCGCCATGTTTCCCCTTCATGTTTTCTTTAGAACGCCCCAGAGACTTTTCGGCGTCATGTTTTTGCTTCATGCTTTCTTTAGAATGCCTAGAAGACTTATCAGCGCTGGATTGGTGCTTCGAGCTCTCCTTAGAATGTTTGGAAGATTTTTTGGGTTTTTCTGAAGAGCCCGCTTTCTTGTCCATTTTCTTTGAACCTTTCCCAGTGGCTGTTGCTGCTTTTGGGTTTTTCGCGTCTCCCCCAGCAATAGCCGCAGTGGCTGCCATGAATACGTATGTATCCGAAGGCAGCACCTTCAGTTCAGAATCGAAGCCACTTTTGTGGGATCCTGTGTGAGTCCGTTTCTTCTGGGATGACTTTACGTTGTGGAGCCTGGAAGTTGATTGCGCGTCTTCGTTTGTCGTCTGTTGCACAGTAGAAATAAGCCTACGCGAGCTGCGGACTCCTGTTGAGTCGGGAGCCTTTTCAGCAACCTTGCCACCTTCGAGCGATCGGATTTTGTGCATGTGTTTCGAGTGCTTAAGCATACCTTCGTGGCGTGCTTGTTTGTCCTTGGCGTCTTCGCGCAAGGTGTCTAGCACATTGCTCCTTGGTGCCTCTTTTTTAGCACTGTCGTTGGTGGATGCGATAACTTGGTTACGGTGGTATGTCTTGCAAAGTACGCCGTCAAAAGGCAGTGAGCTTTGAGTTCCCTTGCACCTTTCGCTCGGTACCACTTCGATGTCGAGCGATTGCTCGGAAAGCTCGTAGATAATTTTCGGAGTGCGAGGTGACATCATTTGGCCACTCTTCATGTCCCTTGTATACTTCGGCTTTCCGACGCCTTCGTCAATGATTTGTTGTATCTCTCTCGGACCTGCGGGATACGATCCGCAGTTGTCGTGGACGCACTCGTCGCGTATTGCGGCAAGGAAGCCCTTGTCTTTGGTAGCGCGGTGCGTGCCGACTTTCTTCGAACTCATTTGAACGGGTGGTGGCTTTATTTTCACCACAATACGGCCCCCCTTTGTGTCCTTTGTCGTTTTCGCACCCGTCCACGTTGTGCTTGGTTCCAAGAGCTGATGAAGTAAGGTACTCTCTTGTGCCACCGCTACAGGAGGCTGCCTATTCTCTTCTGTGCTTTCATTTAAAGCACTTTTACCCTTTCCTGCCGACACAGATGGCCCACTAGCGGTGATAGCAGAGGCATGTACGCTACCAGAGTCGGGTAAAAGTTCCTCTTTTAGGACGCTATGTAAATCTTTTGCAGCGCTGATAGATGATCTTCGGGCTTGCTTATCGACTAAGGTGAACTCGTGGAATAATTTGGATCTTTTGTTGTTGACGCCATCACTCTCGGTCGCTTGCTCCGCTGAAACGTCGCCATGTAGACGCTTATACTTTGCCGCACATACGCTTGCTCTCCTTGGAGGTTTCTTTGGCGGTAGGGTAGACGGCTTACGAATGTCTGGTTTGGCGACGGTTACCTTTGTTTCATTAGCCTTGAGTGCATGTGTCTCGTGCGTCGGAGAGTCCGGCTGTGAGGATTGGACTGCAGGACATACACCGGCTCCTTTGCATTCTTCGCGATGCTTATCAGTGCCCCCTTCCCGCGCGGGGCTTTTCGCCGATACACTCGCTCGGCGTGCAATTTTGACCTTGAATAATTCATGCTGCATGTCGAGGGGGCTTTCGGCGACCTTTACAGAAACACTGGCTCTTCGGGCTGCTTTTGCAATGAACGGCTCAGAGTCTTCATAGCGGCCATCTGGGGACACTAATGAGCCTTTACTTTCCCTGGTCGCTTTCACTTTGAATGGTGCGGGCATTTCTTGTTCGTCATCCGGGGACATTGCGGGAAAGCCGCCTCTTCTCACTGCCTCTGCCTTGAACGATTCGTACATTTTTTTGCCACCCTCTGGAGCCACTGTGGAACCTGTGCTTTTCCTGTGTGGTTTTCCTTTGAATGGTTCAGACATGTCCAGAGTACCTTCAGGTGTCACTCTTGAAACGCTAGCCCTGCGTGCTGCTTTGAATGTTTCAGAAATGTCTGTGTGGCCCGCGGGTAACTTTGTGGAAACGCTTGCTCTTCGAGCTGCCTTTGCTTTGAATGGCTTTTGCCCTTCTGAGGGGCTGTGCAGATTGGGTGAGTCCAATTGACGCAACACGCTAGACTTTTTGGCAGCTTTGGATTTGAAAGAACTATCGTCACTTGCGTGGGAAACGCTAGCTCTCCGAGCTGTTTTTACCTTGAATGTCTCATACTCACCCGAAAGGTCTCCAGGAAAATCTCTTGAGACACTAGCCCTGCGAATAGCTTTTAATGGGGGTTGGTCTTGTTCATTGCGCATGCTTTCATAAGGTGGAGAGACTTCATTTGATGAAACGTTAGTTCTTCTCGACGTTCTGACTTTGAAGGAATCTGAATCAGTGGTGGTGTGGTCTAATGATGTCGATAGTGCCTTTGTTAAAACACTTGCCCTGCGCGCTGCTTTAGACCTGAAGGCATCTATGTCTTTGCCATCAGGTTTCGTAGAAGGTCGTCTAGACGAAACGCTAGCTCTCCGTGTCGCTGTAGCTTTGAAGCTGGCAAAGTCCGCTGCAGCAGCAGCCACTGAGGGCTCTTTTTCTGGGCTCGAACCCTCCGAGCTGTCTTTCATGTGCGACCCAAGCTTTAGAAGAAGACCTGCTCCGACACTTGCCCTTCTTGCTGCTAGCGACTTCGTCCTGCGTGGCGGAGGTGGCTCATTGGTTTCAAAGGGTTCCTGCTGTGACATACTGGCTCTCCTTACCGAAGCCATCGCTGGCCTTCCATGGGATTGCTCAAGAGCCGCTGAAACGCTAGCCCTTCTCGTTGCTCTCTGTTTTGTAGAGTGCATAGCGCTTTGTCCTGTTGCCCTCTGTCCTCTGTCAACTAGGTCCACTTCGAGGTCGCTGCTGCCACCTTTGTGAGCTGATCTTTTCCCGGCGTGAAATTTTCTCCTCGTCTGATCATTGTTGAATACCCTTGACTGCGGCAGTCCTTGCTCGCTCAGCAGTCCTAGTTGGCGGTTGCTTTCTGCTGCTGTTGTTTCAGACATGCGCATCTTCGTAATGCCTTTAGGTACACTTGGACTTTTTCCGATTGCAGATTCGGGCGCCGTATGGTCGAATCCGACTACGCTTACGGGACGTCGATCAGATGCTTTTCGCGTATCTTTCAGCTCGAAAGGCGGCAGTCGAGCATCGCTAACTCCTTCAACGACTTTCGCTCTTGCCAGCGCTTCTTCGGAGAATCTCTGAAACTTTAGCGCCTCTTCGGAAGCCTGCTGCGCCTTGCTCATAACCATGTCGGCCATCTTTGAGAGGTTTAATGCGGTCTGCACCGAGGGCGGATGTCCAACGACTGGAGCGCTCGCCCATCGCAACCGCTGAGCATCGAGAAGACCTGGCGCACCACGAGGTCCGTCGAAGCCGTAACCTTGACCGGGCGCGGCCGAGTCATACCCGTAGGGCAGTGGTCCGTAGGGAGGTTTTTCTCCCTGGAAGTACGTCGATTGGAGCGAGGGGTCGTACGGGGAGCGTGTCTGCGTGTCCTGAAGTGCGTGCAGTCGCGAAAGTTCCTCCTCGCCGCTGGTGTCGGCGACTTCTCGGAGAGCACGCCTGAGAGCTGCGTACCCCGCGAGTGCTTCGTTTGCTTTCTTAGCATAGAAAACGGCCTTGTCCATAAGCTCCTTGGTGTACAGAGCTCGCATCTGGTGCTCGGATTCGTGGCTGCATTCAAGCGAGTCAATGGTGCGGGCTGCTGCACGAAACTGTTTGGCGAGGCGCACTGCCCGCTTCACATCGCGAGAGGCGACCGCTAAGCGTGCGCTGGCCTTGGACATACCTTCTTCACTGCTGAGGTCCAAGGAGGCGACGGACGTGTTGCTAGATGCGCTCAGTGCGAGCCCTTCTTCGTCCGGCACGTCCGTGGCCTGGTCCCTGACGTTGGAGTGGAAGCCCCTCAGACGGTGCTCTTCGTCGATGCAGCATCGTTCGGAGCACGTGTTGCAGCGGCACAGCTTGGGCGTACAGCGTCGTGGTGGGCAATATTCTGGTATGCACGCGATTATGTCGGCAGCCTGACAGACAATGCCGCGGCCGTGTTCTTCGAGGAGCTCTCCAGCCCGGCGCAAGTTGCCATCTAACATCTCGAAGTACTCGTAGTTGAGTTCTTTGGGCAGCGATGGCGATTCGGAGCCGTCCGTCGTTGAACCAGAGACTTTCGGACGGCCCTTCGGACTGTCAGCGCCCTTGACGCGAGTGAGCGACTCGGAAGTAGCCACCTTGGAGCCCTTGTATTTCCGTTTCGCCTTCATCGTCTTCGAATACGCCGTCGTCTTCGTGTATGCCTCGTCTTCGTCTTGAGCGTCTTCGTAGCGAGAGGAAGATCTACGACTATGCGACCTGGTCTTGGAACGCTTGTTGGCTTTCCTATCGCTGTCGGCCATGATGGAGTGCGTACCTCCCGATCCACGTTGACGGTGGAGACGCTCTTCCTCCGAACTTATCGATGCTTTCTTCTGTGAGTCGTCTTCTCTTTGAGATGTCTAATAAGGCGAGCGGACGAGTGCTGGCCGAAACTTTCAGACTGCCGCACGGTAGACGTCGGAGCGAGTGACGCGAGACACGTCTGCTGCACGTGCCACTTGGCGGATCTTCTTTTTCGTCTTGCTTTTTCATGCCTTGAATGTAAAAAAAAAAAACAAACGTGCACGGGAATATTGAATATGTCTAGAAATATTGGCAAAAAGTGTCGCATTTACTTATGGGGGAAATAAGATATTTTTTTATTCTTCGAAGGTTTAACATTTAATAGGTTGACCTCCGGAAAAGCGATAATGACGATGCGGCAGCGCCAGCCAGCGCTTACTTTATTAGTGCGTAATATTATGCTTATTCAATTTATCTTTCCTAGATGATTGAGTAATTCGTTTTTCTTCACCTAAACTTCAAATTCACGTTTCTCCTATATGTAAACCACTGGTATAATGGTCAAAGCCCTTTAGTGCGTACGAGCCAAAACATAGGTACAAGCAAGCAAGCAAGCAAGCAAGCAAGAACAATGCTAAAATTTATAACCCCCGAATTCTTGGCTGATCCTCGAATCCACGAATACGAAATGAGGTACAAGAAGTTACATATTCAGCGTTACTAGCGCACTCGAGTCTGCCCGTCAACCCCCCCCCCCTCTCCCCACACACAAACTCAAGCATGCACGCACTTCGATAATCTTTGCGCAAGACATTAAATATGTGCAATCACTTGACAAATACAGTGATCTTGCGTTGAAACGCGGCACGCTTGCACGAGTGTACTTAAACGCAGGCTTAGGCTTTCTGCTCGTCTCTCAGAGACAGAAAACGCGATGCGTTTCCTGTAGTAATGATAATGATTAGTGGGGCTTTACGTGCCGAAATCACGATTGGGTAATAAAGAACGCTGCAGCGGAGGGCCGGGGAATTTGCTACCATCCGGTGTTCTTGAACGTGCACTCATGGTCGTGCACCAAAATTTAAGTACATCGGTTTTGCCTCCATCGAAATGCTACCTCCGCAGCCGGGAACGAACCCTCTATGTACGGGACAGAAGTCGATGCGTATCTTTTAGTACCACAAGTTTCCCACCTCTACTGCAAGCTTTATTGAGTGTCTGATAACTGTTTTAAAGACGATAATCATTCTTGGGATACCTCGACGCAGAAATTTCGATCTGTCTGTCTGTCTGTCTGTCTGTCTGTCTGTCTGTCTGTCTGTCTGTCTGTCTGTCTGTCTGTCTGTCTGTCTGTCACCTGAAACAATTCAGCCACCCAGCCAAAGTTTAAGCACTTCATCAACGTCCAGGCATCTTGATATGGTGGCTGCATTGATACTTGTGAACAATGCCGATCAAAAAGCAAATATCAATATCTGAGGGCAACATCCATAGGGAAGTATCAGGTGGTGTGCTTTTTTATACTAGCAAATGCATAGATACGTAATTGTGAACAACCTGGCGTTTCTTACGCTGCGCTCGCAAGGCGACGCAATGCATGAAAAAGCGGGTGTTTCCTACGAACTATTGCAGTGAAATACGAACTAGCCTGCATAGACACCCTTGTTCAGTTTCCTACGCTTCGCTAAGACGATGCAGTGCTGCTACCTAGCACTGGCTGCGCGTTTTACGCAAACTCGTGTTTCTGGAGATTACTACCAGATGGCATCCATATCTCACGCAGCGCCTTCAGACAAAAGACATTTCGATGACATTTGCAGTGAAAGACGTTGATACGCAGCCAATTTTTATCGGTAGGAATGTTTGGGTGGAACATTTATGTAAAACTTTAATTGTTTACGCGGGTGCCGCGCGTATATCGAACGCTATTACAGTTGTCGCGCGGACACGTTCAATCGTGGTCGAGCACCTCTGGGAACCGAACTTCTTGACCGAGATTGACTCCCTTTCGCGTGATTCGGATGCTGACCCGAAGGTCGCAGGTTCGATTCTGACCATAGTGGTCATATTTCGAAAGAAACTCGATTCTGCCTCGATCGCGATCAAAACTACATCGCGTGACAGCGGCGTAGCTTTTACGCACACATTTTTGCGATCGCCTGCAGAAGTTTCATTGAACAGCCGTTCCTCCAGGTGAGTATATCTCCTTCTTATTTTTTCGTTTGTTTGTATTAATGACTAGCTCCGCTTTTTAAGCAGTATTGCGAATACACAAAACACCCAGGCTCCTCCGCAACGATCTGTCACAACGACTTCGGTGTTGATATACAAGTAATGCATTCATCGATAAGGACAAGTCACCAGATGTTCTCTCCGAACGAATGATCGAACAGTAGCAGATAGTTTACTGGTTGTGATTTGCTTTTTCCCAAATCACGAGCACGTGATTACGTGGTGATCAAGAAGCTTGGCTCAGCGTATCTGTTTTTGTATACGCTTAGCGTCGCGGCTCAGATGGCTAGGACAATCACAATAAGGGTGAGTGCCTCGTAGTAGCTGGACGTAATCACATTCAAATCACCACAATCTGGGAAACACTGTCGTCCGTAATCAACAGCGTGGAGGCTTTTACGACGGCTGCTCATTACGTATTCAAACAAGCACTCGTAACCATGGCGCCGGCTACTTCCTCCAGTTCTGCCACGCTTACAAAGCAAGGCAGGTGTGTGCGTGTACGCAACGTCGCGCATCTTAATACAGCTCGGGGACCGAATACGCAATGTTTTCGGACCTCGGTCGTGTTATTTTGGTCAGGCACGAATGCTGCACTGAAGTGCTCACGGGTGTGTCGAGATTCGCAAATCTGTGGGCTCCCAAATAAGAAGTGATTCAAAGCAATAAGGACAAGTGTTTTGCAGCGAAACCAGATAGCACTCGGTATATCACGTGATTGTATTGTGGTAAGCTCTAGTGCTTCCCACCGCTCTTTCTTACTTTCTCTTTCTCTCTCTGCGTTCGTTCTTTCACCCATCAGGATTATTACGGGCCGTGCATCGGAGAAAACGGTGCACGTGTGCCATGATCGATGCAGAAGAGGACGAAGAAGAAGAGGAGGATGGCAAGAGCGAGCTTTCGGAACGTTCTATTCTAGTGTGCGAATTCGCTGCTGGCCGTTGAAGCTTGCTCTCGGGGTGTGGCCAAGAATTAAGTAGCTGTTGTTGGTTAATTGATCTATCATCGTTTCTTATACTGCAATAGTTGTTTGATAAGTGTTCTTTGTGCAGTTCAGACAAGACAAGATGCCCTTATCTTCGCCAGGGCCAGGGACTTTTCTTTGGTCTGCTTCTACGGATCCGAAGGAGGTGCCAGTGGATCTTTTCTTGCGCAACGGAATATCATCGGTTCCAGTGGCTCTAGTTCCGAACAATGACGGCATCATTCGGATGAAAAACCCGAAAATCATTCAGGCGGAATTACGGTCAGTGACGGCCCATTACCAGTCCATAGCGGAGGTCCGCCATTTCGGCAGAGGAGGCATACTGTGCTTTTCGCCAGACCAGTCCTGTGTCCTAGATCTACTGAAGTGCTCCATGTTTGCATCCCAGCCGGTGAGCGCGTTCATACCTTCTCATGTAGCATGTACCCGAGGTCTAGTGCATGGCGCCGATGCCAACATGCCACCCTCTGAAGTACTAGAGCTGTTTTCGCCAGCAGGTGCTATTTCAGTCTATCGGTGTGGACGGGTGGTTGAAAAGAACAAAATACCAACTGAGTCTGTAATTGTGACCTTTGCGGGATCAGTCCTACCATCAGAAATTAAGGCGTGGCCTTTAATTTACAGAGTAGAGCCGCTCTCTCCTCGTCCGCTCCAATGCATAAAGTGTTGGCGTTATTGTCCCACAATGGAAGGTTGTAGGTCAGCGGTCAGGTGTAAGGTATGCGGGGAAGGTCACAATTCTAGCGACTGTCAGAGTGATAAAGAAAAGTGTTGCCTATGTAACGAAGCTCATGCGGCCGATAGCTCTAGTTGTTCGGCAAAGGTACGTGAACTGCAAATTCTAGAGATAGTAGAACAGCGCACGTGTGCCATGTCAACACCAGAATTTACTCACTTAAGATTTCCATGGAAAATTCATTGGAGTCCTACAAGACAGTTGGAAACCATAATAACCAGATTTCGATGTCGTGTCCCCCCGTTAAATTTCTATTCACATAGGGCTGGTCTGGCGATATCACCACTATGCAACTTTTGTTCAGAATTGGAAACAATAGAGCACTATTTTTTATCATGTAGCCGATACAAATTGCTCAGGAAAACACTCTTGGTCCTCCCATTTGCTAGCCTGGGGCTGAATTTCACTATAGAAAACATACTTTCCTTCGGTGCTTACGATCTGGGCTTCAGTCACGAGAACGTTTTCTATGCAGTTTGCAAGTCCCTTAATGAAAGTAAAAGAATTAATCCTTTAATTGCGTGATTATTATTCGTGAAAAAAATTCCAACATACACAAGAGCATTGTTGAACCATGCTGATTCCTATTCAAGGTAATGAATAATTGTCTTATCTGAACGAGTGACAAACAACTATTGCACTCCTTTCGTTTTGCCTAGGGTGTCTTCTTTTTTCTTTCTTTTTTCCGGTGGGTGGTTTTGATATTGAAAAAAAAATATCTTACTGAATTAAGTCATCGATTCTTGGCCGATCCCCCTGAGTGGGTACGAGCCATGACTGTGGAATCATCATCATCGTCATCATCATCAAAGAGCGAGCTCCGGTCAATCACGATAGTTTAATGTTTGCGACATACTAATTACGGCGTGCTAAAATAGCTTCGCTGTTGCAATAAGCTATTATTGTCCTTTTACAAAAGCAAGATAAACGTCATTTTGCTCTCAATGCACACAAAAACGAAAGACGTGCGGTCAGGTAGTGCTCATGGATAAGTACTGCTCAATTCCACGTCGACATGGCAGCCGATGTAAGGGCCAGTCTGGCCCGAAACTTGCTAAGCACAACTTTCTACCCCTATAAGAGGGATCTCCAACCAGCAGCCCCCACATGACAGTCGTCGTCTTATACTTTCTTTTAATGACTGTGGCTGTTTGTGACATTATACTAAATGGTGTTCGCATTACTTTTTGGCTTATCATGAACTATCACGCTTCGTTTAAGTTGCACAAATGTGATGCGTGAGGCACCCTATGCGCTCACCGTTTTTTGAAACAACCGCGGAACAAAAACTACAGTTGAGTCTAATGTTTAGTTATTAGTCATTGTGGAGATCGGTAGCAATGTGTTTCTCGATCACCACATTAAATACGATATATATATATATATATATATATATATATATATATATATATATATATATATATATATATATATATATATATATATATATATATATATATATATATATATTACGATTCGGTCTATTAACTTTCCCTATACTTTCCTTGGCATTATTGTCCGTTAGATTCATAATATTCTGTCAAAAGCACGGAAAAAGAAGGCAGATTTTACGTACAGTGGGAATCGATGATATGCAAAGCGCGAATGAGAAATGTTGATATGCCACTTTAAAATGAGCACAACGTTATGAGGTGGAGGTAAATGATGCCGTACATGACGTCTATGTCATGATTATCATGTTTGGATGTGTTGTATACCATCGTTATCTATTCACGTCACGTGATACCAAATTTAGTATATGTGGAGCTAGCGAAACGGCGCGAGCGTGCTATCAGCGTGGTATGTTGTCATGTTCTCACATGACACGCGTGTCAGGATTATCATGTTTGCACCAGTCATATATTTCGTCATCCATTGACGTCACGTTACACCTAATTTGGTATATATTTATAGCCAGCAAAACGGCCGCGAGCGCATCATCGAGGGCCCGCTATACTCTATAATGTAGTGTTAAAGCGTGTGCACGCTGGCCACAGGGATGTAACGTTCGGTAAACGCAAGGTAGGTAGGTAATCAACTTTATTGATTCACGATGAAATCATTTGAGGGGGGGGGAATGGTAGGGGAAGTGCAATCAGGATAGCATTCTATAGTCTGACGCCAGGCGCGACCAGCGTCCGTCGGTGCGGCCCGACGGCAACTGGCGCGAAATGCAACATGCTGCATTTCGCGCTGATGCGCTCTCTCTATTCCTGACGGAGGGACGCCGGACGTGCTGAAACGCGCATGCGTCAAAGCAACACAGCGCGGCGCGCGCCAGCGAGTACATGGCAGGACCGGCGCCTCACGTGGCAACGCCGGCGTGATGCGACAAAATGAACGCCAGCGAGCACGCGCACCGCATCATGCCGAAATGTATCGGCGCCTTGACTGTGGCATGTAGTCTTGTTTTCACATGACACGCATCTCATGATTATCATGTTTGCACGAGTCCCATACCTTTGTCATCCATTGGCGTCACGTAATACCAAAATTGGCATATGTGAAGCTAACGATTGTACCGCGAGCGCACCATCATTGTGGAACGTATTCATGTTGTTACATGACACGCATGTTGTGATTATGCTTGGACATGTCACTTGCCTATGTCGTCCGTTCGCGTCGCGTAATACCGAGTTTGGTACATATGAAGCTAGCGAAACGACAGCGAGCCCATCATGAGCGTAGTATGTAGTCATGTTGTTACATGACACGCATCTCATGTTTATCATGTTTGCACCAGTATCAGACCTCCGTCATCCATTCACGTCCCGTAATACCAAATTTGGCATAAGTGAAGCTGGTGAAACGACCGTGAGCGCATCATGAGCGTGGCATGTAGTCATGTTCTTACATGAAGCGCATGTCATGATTTTCATGTTAGGGTCTGTTGCTTGTGTTTGCCATGCAATCATGCCATTCCATACCAGTTTTACCACATGCCATGTGATTGAAACCACCGCAAGAGCTGCAGGACCATGATATGTGAAACATGACATTCATGGCATACATGTCATGATTTTCATGTTATGTTTAGTCAAATATGTTCTTCATACAGTCATGTTATGCCATACTAAGTTTGGTATCGATACCATTATTTAAACGGCCAGGAGAGCTAAAAGTCGTAGGCGGCTAGAAAGATAGATAGATAGATAGATAGATAGATAGATAGATAGATAGATAGATAGATAGATAGATAGATAGATACGCTCAAAGTCGCCGATGTTCGCTAAGAAATTCGTCGCATTGAAAAAAAATGCTGGAGTGGAAGCTCCCGCAATGCTTGGCCAGAAATATGAAGCCAGCTTTTGCCCTCCAAAGATCTCAAAAAATTGGTAGCATATCCACGGAGTGAATGACGGAGAGTGGGGCGAAGCATTCGTCCGTCCATGCGTCCGTCTGTGGGACCGTCCATGCGTCTGTTCGTGCGCCCGTCCCTGCGTTAGTTCATGCATCCGCCCCTGCGTCCGTTCATGCGTCCATCCATGCATCTGTCTGTGTGTCCGTACGTCCATCTATTCAACACTCCAAGTCCCACCATCTCGCATCTTTTTATCATATATTCCCCATATAGAAGCACCGCCATTCAGTGGACATTCCAAGGACTAAACGAGAGGTGGCACACGCACACATCCTTATGGCTTGCGCTTCGGGTCTACTTCCCACCTTTAACCACCTCGAGTTCATGGCATATACTAGTTCACTGTATTCATGGCACTGCGGCCCAACGCTCGCTAAACCTTTCTAAAACCAAGGAGGTTACGCCCAGCGAGTATAACGTAGCAACCTTTTCCTGTCAGATAGTGCTCAATGTACATGCCAGTGGCTGCTAATGTGAAATGAGAGACAGGAGGATTCAGCTTTTAATTTATTACGGCTTGCGCTTCGTATCTGCTTCCCCCCTTTAACCACCTCGAATTCATTCATGGTATATACTAGTTCATTGTATTCATGGCCCTGCGGCTCAACGCTCGCTAAACCTTTCTAAAACTAAGGAGGTTGCACCCAGCGAGTATAATGTAGCAACCCTTTCTTGTCCGATAGTGCTCAATGTACAAGCTAATGGCTGCTAATGGGGATTGCAGCATGCGCGTTGACTAAAAGCCGAATGCTCCTGTCTTTCATTCCCCATTAGCAGCCATTGGCATGTACATTGAGCACTATTTTTCATTGTTAAACAACGCACAGAAGAAATCTCTCACCGGTACCACCTTGGAGGTCAAATGTTATACCTATTTCGGGTATGGGCCACTGGTCGTTACGTACTAAGAGGGACGCACAAGCCACGCCGGCCCTTAAACACGCGATTTTCTGGTGGTACCCACTTAGACATCTAGTGGCTATGATTTGTTATTATATAGACTACGTTAATTAGATGACTTATTTACCAATAAAATTTGCTTTGAATTCGAGGCTTACTAAAGAAAACTAATAACGCAAGGGCGCACTTTGAGCATTATCTCACCCGATAAAGTTGCCATGTTAAACTCGTTGGGCGTGCGAGGAAAACGCTCCTTCTCGATCGCCGAACGCCAACAGCTCATCATGCCCCTGGTAAGATGGCTGCCGCAGCCGCCATTTTATGGTTGGCACGGCTTCACTCGTTCGCAAGAATTTCCACTCCAACAGTTTTTTTTTAACCTGCTTGGTCACCACCACCTAGTTCCCGGTGGTGGTGGCTTGGTTCGCTCTTCTTCGTAGTCGCTCGCTGTTTCGATTACGCCGACAATGGCGAAACCCCTCAATGAAGAAACGGGCGCCCAAGGATTGCGCTCTAAAACAAACAGAAAGAAAAGATCCATGTACAAAGTGTTGGATGTATGACATTGGTTCTTCGTTCACATATTCATGAGCGCTTCCCTCCGCGCACCTTGCATGTATCATGCTCGAAGTTTCTATCAGTTTCTCATCTGCATTGCCATATCTTCCAGCCTCGTGTACGACAGAAAAAAAAACAGAAGAAAAACCACGAGCGTTGCCTGCGTTCCTGACTGATGATGTTTCTGAAAGATAATTTATTACGCAGTTATCCGTAGCATGAGCCGCTTAATGCCGGTTAATTTAGTGCCTAGAAAAAAAAACCACCTGCGAGTAAAAGAAATGAGTTTTTTTTTTCCTTTCATACAAAACGGGGAAAAACAGTTGCCGCAGTGCTTCGAAAATCATTTCCGCTTGTTCGTTTCTGAACTGAAGAGAATTAATGATGATGCACGGGAAGTAAAAAAAAAACATATATCGGCTGCTAGAGAGACTGCGAAATTTTCGATATAGACTGCGCCACAGAAGCTTCAGAGTGCTGTCATTGCTTCTTTTACTTTTTTTTAAAACTACGACCTTTCTTTTTGATTAATATAGGCTTCTGGCAATAATTAGATAGTTCTAGTTCGAGGGAAGCTAAATATAGATCTCCCGCACTTTAATCATAACCGCATGCCCAACTTAAATAAACAAGAAAAAAATGGAGAAAGCGCAATGCTGACAGGTTACAACACTGTGAGCTAAACGCGTACGTTATGGCCCCATGGACATACGTTGCTATGACGATAGCGTTGATTAATGGAATGAAAGATGCGATGTTCGCGTGTAAAGCATGCACAGCTGGTACTCTGCAAATAAAAGATTAACTGTCAACCCTTCGAGAAGAACACCTCTTTCGTACTCCGTTTCGAATGTTTGGCCATATCAGTACGTTATTTCAAAACACGCTCCAATTTAAACAAATATTTTAAAATAACTAGAACAAAATATCCTGTACTTATCGTCACCGAACACACATGGTGCTTGCAGTCTATCGTAACTCATTATATTGCTTAATTCCTATAGGTCCTGACCTGCACGTAAGCGCGACACGAAATTCGAAAGCAAGATAAAGTCAAACAAAGCTGTAGCTCCCGCTAGTGTCTAATGACGCATAATATTCACGTAGACTGCGGAGCGCTGCCTTCGCAATAATATCGTTTTTAAGATATACTCTCTTTCCTTTAAGCATATAGTTGTTACCGAACTATTTTCAAGTTATAGTACAAGCGGTGCACTAAAATGCTTTTCATATCGATTGCTTTCAGCGTTTCCTCTGGAACTTTTTTCCCCGCAACCACATTCTTAAAAAAGGGCTAGTTAGCACAATACAAATGTGTCGGCTATGCAATACACAGTCATACAGATACAGTAGTATGTGTTTGTTTTCTAGCCATCGTCATTCTGTCAAAATACTGCCGTGGCCCGTTCACCCTATTAGAGGGGCTCTGCAACACTCTTTGAGCATGCTCAAAAAAAAAAAAAAAACGCTGCCCACCGATATTCCAGGCTCACGACAACACGCGATCCACACATATTAGCGCGGCACGTGGCCTGGAATCCACAATAAATTTTCAAAGTCAGCTAAAAATTGCTTTCTCTTGAGAAATGACGCTACAGACTTTAAAATCACTGCGTCACAGGCCAAGTATCAGCCATTGGCTCATTTGAGCATGGCGCGCTTGGTCGTTACTGGGGCCGGCGCGGGAGGCCGTGACTTGTCCACGCGTGCGCGCGTGATCGCACTGAGAAGCCATGCATTCGAATAAAAAAAGAAGACGAAGTGGTCAAGGTCATGAGGTGCGTGACGTATTTCGTCCCCCCCCCCCCCTGCCCTCCCTCCTGCTCAGCTTCTAGCGCTTTCATCGAGACGAGACAAGAGAGTATGCAATTTGCAACACGCGACAAATCTTTGTAACTCAGCCCGTACTGGACCGATTCTAAAGATTTATTGCGGTGGTGAATTCGTGAGGCGATAAGCTCCTTTAGTGTTTCTATTCTATGGACAATTGCAAAAGTGTTGCAGGGCCTCTTCAAGGCGAAAGCTTTACATGCCACATAAAACAGGAAAACTGTTCGTTGGTGGCGTCGGCATGAACACGAAGTGCTGCGAAAAATCGCCGTTCGATGTCGTCCCGCCGGCATCATGGCGTCGCAGGTTGCCGTAATCTGTGATGTGCATTGTAAAGTCTCATCGCGTGACGTCACACGAAGGCTTCATCGCTCGGCGTGCGCGCTTGGTCGAACGTTGGTCGATCTCGTAGGTGGCGCTACAAAACCGTGCTAAGTGTAAAAAAATATGGGGGAGGGGTGGTGGTGGGTGGAATGAATACAATCGATTGAAAGAAAAAGAGCAAAAGAAGAAGGCTTAGACAAAAGGTACGGTGGGCAGACTGGTAAGGGAGACACTGATAACTAAATAAAACCTTCAAAAAACTTGTTCTGGGTGTCATTCATGACGCTGAGATCAAATTTGCCGAATGTTTTTTTAGTTACAATAATGTTTCACCGTTGTAAATGTTGTTCATGTTTTTTCTATTTTTTTCTTTTGCCCGCGTGTTCATTCGCCTTTAAAATCTGTGCACTTTGATAACGCCTTCAGCCGTGGGATTTAGAAGAAAGTTATTGATGAGTTTGTATTCTTGGGTTTTGCTATTTTCATGCCTCGTTGAAGTGGCTCCTAAAAAGATAAATAAGGTTGCTCTTCTTTACTTGTTGTTTGGTAGGCCATGTTGACAGCCGATATGTCATTATATAAGACTACTGTGGTGCAAGGTGCATCCAGTTGTTAGTCAGTGGTCGTGTGTGGTGCGTGTTCTTAGTTCCTTGTCTCAGTCGCTCAGTGCCTTCATATGCAATATTACCATGCAATTCTGGTGAATAAAAACTGTAAGGCGGGCTTGCCCACCTAAAAAAAGCTTATTGGGAAGAAGCCAGATTTACAGTAAAAAAAGAGGAAAATTGCGTGTGTGTTTCTTTTTATAGGTAACCAGCAGTGGATTACGCAGACGCATCACAATGAGAATGGCTTTCATGGTTCAACGCCGATAGTTTAGTTGAAATAACCGCTTTTAGTGAAGTAAAACTGTGTTTATCTGTTTTCTAATAGAACGTTAAGTGCTTTCTTCTGCTCTTGCTGTGTGCTTATGTCAGGTTCATTTCGCTCTCAGGCCGAAGGATTCATTAAAGCGTACTACACAATCCATTTCGGCCTGAAGGAGCCAAGGATTACGCACAATTTACATAATAACACTGCTCGCAGACAACGCTGATCAAGCTCGCATCCATAAGCGAAAAGACGAACTCGTTCTGAGGAAGCGTCTTAATTCATGTCGTTCCATCTGCCGAATACGCCGTGTGCTTTAGCTTTGGAACAAAAGGCCCCGTTCCAAAGTGTAACCATACTTAGCTAACTAGTCAAGAGGCCATGCTAACTGGGCCGAAGTGCGTGCTTGTCGGTGTCCGACCATAC
This sequence comes from Rhipicephalus annulatus, assembly GCA_013436015.1. Classification (NCBI taxonomy): domain Eukaryota; kingdom Metazoa; phylum Arthropoda; class Arachnida; order Ixodida; family Ixodidae; genus Rhipicephalus; species Rhipicephalus annulatus. The sequence goes on along the minus strand of WOVY01009576.1, from coordinate 1,096,802 downwards.
AGCCTGCTCTTTCAGTGAACGAAATTACGTCGCATGCACGCGCCTGCGCTCTCGATGAGCCGCCTGACATTCCGTGTTGCCTTCAAGTGACGCCGGATCGCAACCAACTGCCCCCGAAATGCGCATTGGACGGGAATGGAGTGAAACTCGATGCGATGCGACGCACTTCTTATGGCACGGGCACGCAGTGAACGCAAGCAGTGGCGCGCGTAATAACAAGACTGATGGCATCTGCCTCCTTCCCACGCATGTTTGCGCGGCCAAAACGCGGAGGGAAGGAGGGGCGGCTCGTCAAAAGTGCTCGGCGTTCTTTATTAACCTACCTCGTCTCGGTCCAGAGCTTGGTGACGCGCGTCAGTAGAGGGATGTGGACAGCGCCACTTGATATCCTTTCGTTGCTTCCGGTGCTCTGTGATGTATAGCGCCCTTTCTGGCTAACGATAGCCAGAATGTAGTTTGTTTTGTTGTTTAGTTATTTTTTTGTTTAATTAGCCGTGTCACTGATGCACAAAAGTAGTAATGTTGGCATCTAGAAGAGCATATAGAAAGCGCGTACCGGTTCATAGTGACGATCACTTCTGGTGCCGACAGGCAGATGACGGTTAACTTAAACAGCCTCGCTCTTAAATGTTTTCTTGCATCCAAGTGAAAAGTGAGAACGGAAGGAAGGAGGGGGTGGGAGTTCGCTTGGTACGTTGCCTTGTTAGATCGTCTTTGACAAACACGTGGGACGTCGTGCTTTGCCGATGGATTTTTCATCCATTGTCGTTGGGTCATCACATATGCGCGATCTCGGCTAACAGTGCCGGGGCATATGAGAAGGAAATGTTGACTTATTTTTCCTTTGACGCAAGCATTGCGCCCTGGAAGTGAGCACTTAAATGCTTCCCCAATTATAGGAGAACCTGTACATACAAACTTAAAGCTGGTACATCAGAAGGATCTCACGTTTTTGTTCTCCTTTAACACGATGAACGTATGACAGTGCGGCATATTTAGCTCTGGTGCTGTTGAGGGTCAATATTTTTTCACGAAAATCAAGTTAACATCCACGATGTACTTGAGGTTAATTATAACATTTCATTTACCAATGTAGATTTTCTAGCTATTTGGCTCATTAGTTTCAAAACTGCATCACTTACAACATGCATGCTAGCTACGCACGTATTAGTGATTAGCCTCGTACAAATAAAGAATTGTGGCAATGTAAACTTATGTGAACTAAAAACAAGACCGCAAGTACACTAGGTATAACCTCTAAGCCCTCTCGAAGCTAGCGTTACCAGGGAAGGGCGTTCTTGGCTGCATGAGTATAGTGTATTTTGTGTCTGCGTAGCATTTGCTTAATCAAGCAGAACTGTTGCAGTTGGTATGCGACACTTCAAAGATAATATGCTAGTGCTTTAAGGTTCGCTTTTACAACTTAGTGAACATTCATGGTATTTTGTGTAGACGTTTTGTTTGTGCGAATATTTGTGTTTCCTGAACTTTTCTGGTGCATGGATGCCTGCCCGTATTGAAGTAATGGGACTAAGTGCGTGAGTGTTAGTTTACGTGCCTGTTAGTATAGTTACTTGCTTGTTCGCTACATTAGGGTGACGTAATATGTAAGAGAAGAGGTGTAGCGGGTACCACACGGTGGCATAAACCTCTTTTTGCGTGCGTTTAATGAACAAGTAAAAAAAAAGAAGCAAATGCTGTGTGTTTCTCTTGCTTTCTTTCCTAACGGTCACAACTTCTTGTCTCGAAAAACGTGAAAGAGAAGCGGAAGTTCTCAAATAATTGCGAATGAACCATCGCACTTTGTCTCAACGGCGACTACGCTGGCACGAAAAGTAGAAAACATGAAGTTAAAGAAAAAGAAAACACGCATACTATGTCAGAACAGCTACACACTGCACATTCGTCTTGAACTAAGAAAAGGGCAGGCGCGCTTTCTGCAGAGCTCTCGGCAGTCGTGAGCTACGAAACCCTGATACAATAAGTACACAGCTAAGTTGGAGACGACTCGAAATTAGGCGTCGCTCAGACTAGGGAGGTACCATTCTAACGAACCGACTCGCAGAGAGGTTCCCTGTGGTTGGCAAACAATTATACGCTCGCGAGACTTCGGTAGCGAGAGATAGGCTCCGGGCACGTCGATGCGTGGCGACTGGAATGACTTCGAGGAAGGTAAAAGACGGACGGAGCGGCATACGCTCGCCTGTGTAACTGCTATTCAATTAGCGAGTACACCGCAACAGTGAAGGAAGCCAGGCTTTTCTGAGCCAACAATTTATGCGGACCGCTTCGTCGAAACACGCTTCGCATGCCTGCACTCTACTTGAGCATAATTATGTTAACAGCCGATGCTCGAGTCAGTGACGTCAGTCGAGTAAGAATGCGCTGAGTATCTGAATCGACGTAATGATTCGTTAATAGTATAAACCAACATTTTGATAAGCACAGGAACGCACACGTCGGTTGTACATTGGTTACGATGCTCGGCTGCTGACCTGAAAGTCACGTGTTCAGTGCTGACCGCGGTGGTCGCACTTCGATGGAGGCGAAAATGCTACAGGCTCGTGTGCTGTACGAAGTAAGTGCGTGCTAAAGAACCCCATGTCGTTGAACTTTTGAATCTCTAGACTACAGCGTGTGTCATAATCATGCAGAGATCTCAGCTCGTAAGACCCCAGTATTATAGACGAATGCGAACCTGATTTCTGAAGAACCGTAGTAGTCCGCTCTTCATGATGGTTAACAGCGTCTTGCGGAGTTTGTGGCACTATGGTAAGTTGTGCTGCGGAATGTTTGGCTACACAAATGATGCGTGTCAGTCATTGAACTACTTGTAAGCTTGAATTTTGCTACATCTCAATGTGCAGTTTTCTTGAAGGCGCAGTGAGGTTTTGTGCCAAGAAAAGTTCCCTTCCTCGTAAATATTTGAGCTGACAGAGTACTAGTTAGTGGGAATGAATAATAATACATAAGTTTTTGCTTGCCAGTACCGTGACGTGACTATGCGGCACACCGTAGTGAGAGACAAGTTTGGACAATCTAGTACGCCTTTACGGTGCATGTACATCTAAGCACACGGGTGTTCTTTCGTCCCCATGAAAATTCCGTGGCCGGGAGTTTAACCCACGACCCCCAGCTCAGCATAGCAGCGCAAGTGCCTAACTAAATAACAAACTAACTAGCTAACTAACTAACTAACTAACTAACTAACTAACTAACTAACTAACTAACTAACTAACTAACTAACTAACTAACTAACTAACTAACTAACTAACTAACTAACTAACTAACTAACTAACTAACTAACTAACTAACTAACTAACTAACTAACTAACTAACTAACTAACTAACTAACTAAATAACTAACTACTAACTAACTAACTAACTAACTAATTATATATATATATATATGACCAAGAAAACATGTTATTAACTTTTACTTCGTATATAGTTTAGGCATACTTGCTTAATCTTTAATCTCGAACGTCGCCTGCAGATCTCAAGCACGTGCGGCTGCCCTTAATTAATTTCGCGTTACATTATTTAAGCCAATGTCTTGTATCATTCGATATACGTCTTTAAAAAAGACATAAAATAATATTTGGGCATGTTGCGATGGTAATTAGAGTATAGCGATTAGACGCAACTCAAGTTTGTGTAGTAGCGTCACTGTTGCAATAAAGGGCTGCCACCTTTTTGGACTTTTGCTGTATTGAACGCTGCATTTCTAACTACTCCACAGACTCTTCTGTTCTTGTTTTGTTCTGCGCGTGTTAGATTTCGCATTAAATTTTGTTTAAAGATGAAACTAACTTGCCCAACAGACAGCCCTTTTGAAATGTACTTCAATCTCGCTAAAGCAACGTTCAGTTGTGAAGCTGCAGTCCACGTTTAAGCGTTACGAGTTCTTGTTTTGTTTTCTAAATGTTTGCGTGTCTGGGATCATTACAAGCGTTGAAATCAGAGTGTCCGCCACGAGAAGCTATCATTTTGCGCGATTTAAGAAAGCTGGTGTGAGAGCCTATACGTGCTTATAACATTTTAGCACTGTGACAAATCTTCGTGTTTTATCCACCGTGTGAAATGCTTTTGCACTCAAACAAGCTCTTTCATTGTCTTGAAAGTGTACCGTTGAATCTAAAACAAATTATCTTGGCCTGAAACACGAACGCTAGCACTCTCGTAAAAGCGCTGTCCTCAGTAAGCTAGGCAAAACTACAAATTCCGCATCTAGAACCTTGTGTACGGATGGGAGAAAATGTATAAAAACAAATGGCGTCGAAAAACTTTCTTTTTCATTTCGTGGCTTGAAATTTACGGATGAAAAGTAATAGCGCATACGTGCGGATCTTTGACCAGTGTGATTCCGCATTGTGGAGTTGTGCTAGAAGAAAACAAATTGCAGCATATCCACGGAGTGAATGATGGATAGTGGGGCGAAGCATCCGTCCTTCCATTCGTTCTTGTTTCCGTCCGTACATGCGTCCGTCTGTGTGACCGTCCGTGCATCCACCCGCTTGTCCATGAGTGCGTCTGTTCGTGCGTCCGCAAGTTCATCTGTGCGTCCATCCCTGCGTTCGTCCATGCATACACCCCTGCGTCCGTCCATGCGTCCATCCGTCGGTGCAGCTATCCGTGAGTCCGTCCTTGCATCTGTCTGTGTGTCCGTTTGTATATCTATTCAACACTCCAAGTACCACCATCTCGCATATTTTCACCATATATTCCGCATATGCACCGCCATCCAGCGGACATTCTAAGGACTAAACGAGAGGTGGCACACGCACACTTTCTTACGGCTTGCTCTGCGGGTCTACTTCCGACCTTTAACCACCTCGAGCTCATGGTATATATACTAGTTCACTGTATTCTTGGCACTGGGCCCAAGGCTCGCTAAACCTTTCGAAAACCAAGGAGGTTACGCCCAGCGAGTATAACATAGCAACCATTTCTTGTATTCTGTACGTGTTTGAACAATAAAAATTGTTCACACACGCGCGTGCACGCGTGTGTGTGTGTGCGTGCGTATGTGTGTGTGTGTGTGTGTGTGTGTGTGTGTGTGTGTGTAGGTGGGTGGGTTGGGGAGGTGGTTGATGTCGTGGGATTTTCATGCTTTTACTTGCGATCTTATAACATCAATGAAAGTTGGTGCGCAAAATTTTTTCGCTTTTTTGGGGAGGCTTTTTCGACTGGAAAAAATTCCAGCCTTAGAAAATAGAGCTAGGGGATAAGCTGCAAGGACTTAAATACAGAGCGCCACTTTGTGATATAGAAGGGAGAGAGAGAAACAGTAAGCTAAACCAGGCTGCGCTAGGTTCATTATTCTACACGTGGAAAGGGGAGGAAAGATTTGAGAGAGAAAGAAAGAACAAGTGATACGCACACACAGTGGCACCACGCGTAGTCAAGCAGTGTGCAACTGCGAACAGTTTGAGAGTACGATTCGTTTGCTACAAACTGTAAACTGTTTTTGAGAACGATTCGTTAACGGTCGTCTTAGACGGAATAGACTGCCGCACATGAAGTTGATGATTGCTTGCAAAGACTGGCTTCAAAGTGTGCAGAAATTCCGGAGCGTTTAGAGTCGATGGCGTTGTCATTTTGGTGTGCGCATTGTGCTCATCAGTGACCTCACCACAGCGATGACACGTAGGCCCTGGTCTGGTCGCGGAGATCATCAGTCGAACTCTGCACCAGCTCTCTACGAGTCGAAAGTGGTGGTAACGATTGCCACGCGGCACCCGCCAATACTCTCATCGCCTCCGCGTCTTTTCGGCTCTCCGAACGTAACGCCTTGGCTGGAATAGTGGTAGTATCGTCAAGGAGAAGTCCGGCCGTACACTGTCGTCCTCGTCGGGGACGCCACGCCGTGGTGGTCTAGTGTCTAAGGTACTCGGCTGCTGACCCGCAGGTCGCGGGTTCGAATCCCGGCTGCGGCGGCTGCATTTCCGATGGAGACGGAAATGTTGTAGGCCCGTGCGCTCAGACTTGGGTGCACGTTAAAGAACCCCAGGTGGTCGAAATTCCTGGAGCCCTCCACTACGGCGTCTCTCATAATCATGTGTGGTGGTTTTGGGACGTTAAACCCCACATATCAGTCAATCAATCCGTCGGGGACGGCAACGTCGTTCTCGCGTTTTAACAATATGAGCGATCTCTTTCAGTATTACGTTGGGCAACTCGAGCTGCGTGCAGTTGTCTTCAGAGCCGACGCTTTGCACGCGTAGGTAGGACACTTTCGTCGCGCAGTTTGTCCGTTAACACTAATTTCATTTAAATCACGTTAATGCCCCCCTCCCCTTCCTTCCCCCCCGAAAAAGAAAGGTCACGTCAGTGCACTTGAAAGTCGTGAGTTCGAACCTGGTGGTGGCGGTCGCCCTTCGATGGAGGCGAAGTGTTAAAGGCGCGTGTGCTCTGGGATGGCAGTACACGTTAATAAACAACAGATCGGCGGAATTTCTAGAGCCATGCACTATAGCGTATCTCATAACCTTATCGTGCTTACAGCATTGTATGATTATGAATTATTGTTCTAACTCAGATGGAAGACACGAAACTTGATCAGGATACTGCCCTTTAATAAAACAAAAGTGGAGCACATTGCAACTGATGGTATGGGGCGTCTCAACACACAGATATACAAAAAAAAACACGAATTAAAAGAGCCGCGAAACAATCCTCTAAGTGGGTTATGCTGCAAACAAGTTTTCTGCTTCCTCCAAGACTGAAGACACGTTGAGAGAGTACAACACAAGCATCATTACGAATCGTGCTCTAGCTGCAATACGCATATTGCGATTCTTTTCAAAGCGTTCTTATCGCACCTCTGACTTCACTGTACTCTATAGGATCCACGAAATATGTTCGGTTCAGTTCGTTTGAGCAAGAGGCTGTCGACTGGAACTTCGACCGCGTTATCACAGCGAACGGAATGTTGTCTTTTATTATGATTCGCACGTATACACCCGCTTGGTGGTCGCACCTGGAGAGTTCGACTGATAAGAGCGAAGTGCTGCTGGCGTCACGTCTTCTATACTGTAAAATAAATTAACGATATCCTAAACAGAATGATACTGAACGCCGTCTGCATAGTCACGTTTTCAGGGCAGACTTGGGCAGCGCACAAGGTATACTCGTTTGCGAAACCTCATTGCGCTTTTATTTTTCTGAAACGTTGTTCACAGCTATATCTGCCTCTTTTTCTGGAAAGTCTTCGCAATTACATACATTCCAGTGCGCAGCGACGTTATAATAAGATGCTTGCCGTCGGTTCGTCTGTTTACCGACGTCCTGAGATTCGATTTGTACGGCGAGAATGTTATTACACGGCAAAGTATCGAAGCGATCGAAGTATGGTAACAAGTAGCGCGAAACTTTGTTCAACGGAAACGTCGTTACATTCGTGGGACGCTCGAAGTTAAAGCCATTCGAAGCGGCGATTGCGTAATCGAGACGCAAGAATTGAATTTCAAGCACACCCTCGCGCCAGCTGTGTTGCTCGCAAGAGAAACGAAGCTGTTTCGTAATAGTCGAGACAAGAAAGACATGGTACGCTGTGGTTGTTATCGATAAAATTCGTAACAGTAACTTCGGGAGAGTGACACAGGAGAGGCATAAGAGAGTATGTGAGTTTAACGATATCCGAAGTATAACATATTGCATGCTGGTCTAGCGTGCCATTAAGCTAGACATGACCCATTCAACCTAACACCTCTTATTTCTTCTTTCCCTCTTTTAACTAATAATTTAAGTAAATGTTGCTGAGATTTTTGTTGTTAACATTATGAGGCGTGTCGTAGTGGGAGACTCGATATTAAGTTAGATCGCCTGAGATTCTCGAACGTACAGTGCACTTAAATCTAAGCACGAGGCTGGTGTTCTTTGCATTTCTCTCCAATGGAAATGCGGCAACTATGTTCGGGATTCGAACCCGCCTCCTGGAGCTTAGCACCTCCCTCTTTTTCCAATCTAGGCCACAAGAAGAGAAATGAAAAAAAATAGCGCGAGTGAAAAAAAAACAGCAACGAAAGTAAAGCACGAATTTACATGAACACATACGCTATACTGGAGATACACTGGCACGCAAAGTAAGTTTAAATTCATTCTATAAACGCCCACTACGTAAGCGAAGCCGATAGAACCATAACGGTGGTGCTGTTACAAAGACTCTAAACAAAATACTTCTACATTGCCACCTTATTGCGAAAGCTGTACTCAAAATTATACGGATACAAATAAAAAATGAAAACCAGCCATCCAGCCTTTTGTAGGCCGAACCTATACAGGGTACGATTTCAACCGTCAGTTCTTAGGTACACTTTCCAAATTTGTCTTGGAAATGCAACCACAGAACACCTATATACTACCATTTGATGCAACACTGTCGCGGCAGCGCAACGAATACAGAACCCTTGTTCATCCCGATTTTGGCGCGCTCTCCTCACAATTGAGCCTGAGAGGCAAGCTTGCGAAGTTTGTTTAATACTCACACCTTCCCAAGTGTGATATTATGGTGATTTTCTTCGTTCCTACCCATACATTTTTCTTAAAAAAAAACACTTGCACAATGCTGAATTGTCAACCATTCATTGACATATTTCCGGCAGTGTAGCCATTCTAACATTGTGGACAGCCGATTGAAGTATCCAGTTATCATTATTTTTTTCATGCAGGGAAGCCTCTTCCCGTGGAAGAAACATTTAAGCTTCCTCCACGGACAAAAAGTGGACAGTAGCAAGGCGGGCCCAGTACCCACATCTACTGCTAGAGCTCCGCCACGGTGGTCTAGTGGCTAAGGTACTCGGCTGCTGACCCGCAGGTCGCGGGATCAAATCCCGGCTGTGGCGGCTGCATTTCCGATGGAGGCGGAAATGTTGTAGGCCAGTGTACTCAGATTTGGGTGCACGTTAAAAAAACCCAGGTGGTCGAAATTTCCGTAGCCCTCCACTACGGCGTCTCTCATAATCATATAGTGGTTTTGGGAGGTTAAACCTCACAAATCAATCAATCAATCAATCTACTGCTAGAATGCCATTAGCGAGTAGATGTACAATGACCGTTCAGTGGGCATTTTTGTAAGTGTTAGTTTGTTGAGAGTTCCTGTTTGTAGCATCTGTACTTTTTTGCTTGTAAAGAAGCAGCGAGTTTGCGTAAAAAAAGTACCTTTTCCCCTGAACTACTGTGTTTCAGTGGGCAGTGAGACACGTATGTGATGATATGTCCTACTTTTTTATCGAAATTCTTTAACGCTAGAGAGCTCAAACTGTGTGCATATATGATATATAACCTTATACAAAGATCAATGCAGCCCTTGATAGGTTGCGTGCGTTGTCCAAAAGCATTGGGCCCCATAAAGGGTTAAGCATACCAGCATCAGTGAATCCATTGCAAGCACACACGTTTGCCCGCTATGACGTCACGTCTTGCTAAGCTCGCGGTCCAAGTAGTGTGCGTGCCAACGAATACGACAGATTTCAACATGGAGAATACAGTTAGACCTCAGCTCTGTGTTGCAAGCTCATTGTGTGTTTGCGTCGCCGAAAACGATTACTAGTGACAAAGTGACATTGTGTGACCGTTTTCTTTTAGTCGTGCAGAAAATGCATAGCGTTGTGCTTCCGCTGATTACTACGCTAGTGATTCCCAGTACGAGCAAGACCGCGTCAGTAGGCAAACCACCTCCTTTTGTCCTTGTGTTGTAAACAATGAAAATAAAGAGTAAACAAATATAAAGTATAGCTGATAGTGCCTCGAAGAAAGGGGTATTGATTCTACGTTTTATAGACGTATATACAAGTGCAGACACATATGGTCAATAAAAAGTCCTTGGGGTTCTATACTGCAGCAAAGCCCCGAAGAGAATCGGCAGTGCACCTCGTCACAACACTTAACGTTTAGCCGTTTTTTTTCGGTCTGGTAAACACGCTGGTATATACAGCAGTGGCTTTTAACGTACCATGAGTTGCAGTTATTACCCGACAGTCATTGGGATATCGATTGTCGATCTGCGACTCGAGAATACTAACTAGAGGGACGGGTCGACTCAAAAAAAAAAAAACGCGAAAAGCAGGGCTTGATCTTTTTGGCAACAGACAATGCCTAGGAAACTACGGCAGCAACACCGAATGGAGCATAGATAAACGAAAAGAAAGACAAGCAGTTTTATGGTGTTCTGTGTGTTCGTCTTGGGTACTCACGGGCCAGCAGCAAACAGGCCACTAGCATTCGCGGTGGCCATGCTGTGGCTTGCTTTAAGCATCTATTCACTTTGTGCACTGTGTTTTGCGTTGCTCTTACCACAATCGAGTACTGTTCTGTCACGACGCGATGGACGTTCCCAACTGCTGTGGCAACGGGAAAGAAGTCACTTAGCGTGAGATGGTACGATTACTACACGAGATCACGTTCGGCGTGACCGCTAGTGGTTGTACGCTTCTTCCACGAGTACGTGGCACGCAAGGAAGATGCGCTAACAGGCGACCGCGCAGAAGAAGAAACAAGTTGTTTTATTTGTGTGTACACAGCTGGCTTCTTTCTTTTTTTACTTCGCACACGCAATGTATCACCGATGCACTCTGGACTGCCAGTATCTTTATTAGCCTATTAAAAGTTGCTCTTTTTTTCATTGAGTGCTATAAAAGAACAGGGACCGCTAACTATACTGCAGGGACCTTGTGGATACGCGCTGGAATCCGATATATGCAGGAAGTCTTGTCTGCTTCTGCCAACCTATTTACATTATAGAGAGCCACGGTGAACAGTGGAAATTGCTCCGCTCCGTTTACGTTGTTATTAAATCGAGAATGAAAACCAGGCAGGGCAATATCTTCCGCTATTCACGGTCGATCCCGAAAGTTGGACGTTATTCCGCTTTTAAATTTGTTCGCTAACTTTTTGTATATGAGCTCTGTGTCTCATAACCTGTTCACATACAGTCCTGAAATGTATGTTTCATGTCGCTGGTTTCCGTCGAGTGAAGACAGACAGTCGCATCCCTCACAAGGCAAGCGCCCCTACATTCACTTTAATTGAAATCACTTTCGGATAACGTTATTGGATTTGCTTGTACGTTCCGTTGAGGTACCACTTTTTAAATTCTGCGATGCTTTTTCATAGTAATAGGAATATTACCCGGCTCCACGGTAATGCTAACAATGGGTTAGCATAGTGTGCTCATACTGTGCTCTGTTGATTGATTTTGCTTGTGAATAGAATACTTTAATTGAAAACATACTAGAGTAACTTTCCGGTACGCAGCCGTGCAAATGATATCATTTCTTTGAGGATACATGGCTTAACGTGTAATAAGCAACGGCGCAACAGAGTTTGAATGTGGTGAGTAGAAAAGAACGACACAGTGCTTCTACTGTCCGTATAATAACCGTGTAACGCTGTTATAGTTATACCACGATGAACCAACTGGCCCAAATTGGGATTCTGCTTCAGCAGATATACATAGTGTTTAGCGGTGCTGTTAGAACGTCGTATCAGCGTTTGTGCCTAATTTGCCTAACATTCCACTTAGACGGAATTGTATTGGATTATTGCTGAGTGTGCATGTTTGTGTGTTGTTTGTTCTGCCTTAATTTAGAATATATTTTTGTTTTGTTATCAACACTAGCTTTGGCCCAAAGTACGATGCCTTGCCTCGTACTTTGGGCCACAGCCGGCTTTCTCTGGAGCGTCAAATAGGACCACATCTACATTGTCCGGGCTATTGTGGTGCAGCTCGGGGGGCCGATACTTTAGCCCTTGGAATTAGCCCGGCGATCGCCTCCCTAATTAACGGGACCAGTGACAACGTGTGTTTGGCCGGCCATGGTATTAATTGGTTGGCATTTCTAAATAGAGATCAGTTGTATGACAGCGCTCTCTCCTACATGTTTTTTTCCCTAAACATTCCTTGTGGTTTTTGCGCGTTTTTTCACTACGAAATAACTTTCACTTGAGTAAAATACTGATTAGCATCGCTGTAATGATCTTGATTAAATATTCAACGTCGCGCCGAAAGAACAATCACACACAGAAATAAACAAATATAGACACCACGGGCGCCCATGATGTCTATATTTGTTTCTTTCTGTGTGTTGTTCTTTCGGCGCGACGTTGCATATTTAATAAAGACATGCACCAACTAGCCCAACAGCGAGTTCTACTAGTGTAATGAACTTCTTCTCTACATTTATGTCCCCTCCAGAAAAAAAAAGCCATCCTGGCAAATTAGGGGCAGTAGGCTACGTAGCAATCAATACATTTAGTAATTGGGATCTCTGTAGGTTCATTCTAACGCACAAACATTGTTTTTTATGGGCTTTAGGAAGTTTCGAAGTGTTAAAACACAGTTTCAAGATATCGAAATCATCATGGAAAAAATGATGTTGTGGGCTATAGAGCGTTTATTCAGATCCTTTTCTAAACTTGGTTTAGGTATATGCTATACCGGATCAGTCTTCAACGTATGTTTAGACTCGCCAAAGTGGTTCACAAAGACAGCCTTAATGAGGACCGTGGCATTTACGACATGTCTGCCTGTTTCACAAGATATATTACCACAATTCAGTCCTTAAGAATAAATTGATAACCCCTTCTTACGCATCCGCTCGCATCGACCATCGTCATAAGGTTGGCATTCCCACATGCCACACCAACCATTTTTACAATTCATTCACCCCTCGTACGTCAGCAAGTTGGAATCGCCTTCCCAGATCTGTAGTCGAGATGTCTAATACCTCTATGTTTAAGGCTGCTATAACTAACCTGTCGCCATTATTTTTAGGAATATAGTATTTCCATTTTTCGGTAGACCTGTTAAGCTTTGTAGTTCTTTAATACCTGTTTTTGTTCTTATAATGTGCATTATTTCTTGTTGGTTTCCTTGACTGATCCATGTAACCACCAATTTTCCGCTTTTTCATTATGTTGTGTAACCCACTCCCCTCTGTAATGCCCTCGGGCCCTGAGGGTATCGAAATAAATAAATAAGTAAATAAATACACCCATCGTTCGCTACTTCAGTGTACATTGCAGCGGCAGGTATACGTATAGCACAGTGACTTAGACTAGATACACCTAAACCTATTCATAATCACGCGCGTCTCCGTTATCTTTTTTTTTTTCGCTGACTTGCATTGGCGCATAACTGGTAATCAACTACGCCCGGCGTTTCATTCTACTACACTACAACCTAACCCAGCATGTGCCACTAGCTTGCCGTGCGGCGCACATAAGGAACCTCCATTGTGAGATCTGAGGACGGCGGCAAAACGCAGACAGGAACAGAAGGACGACGACACAAAAGGCGAGGTAGCATCTGTAGTAACATCGGTACAACCGCCGGTGGAACATAAAGGCGCCCGCCCACCCAGCCATCTCGTTACAGGCAAGTGCATCCGATGGTATGGAGCTGGCATTCACCATGCGCACGTGAATGGCATGGACGTGATTGCATGCGAGTAGCTTGAGCCCGTGCGCGAGTTATTAGGTTGAGGTGCTTGTTACAGAAAGCAGAAAAAGGCGGAGAAGCGTGGCTGTTGCGATGATGGCGGCTCGGCGCTTTTCGGCAATTGGAGCTGCGGGCCACGTACGTGTGTCTGCGGTCTTTGTTATCATTCGTGAGTGTAGGTGGCGGGAAACGAAGAATGAATTGACGTCTGCTTCGCTTTGGTAAACGTTATTTCATTTTTGTTTTACAGCGAAGACGTATGCGGCTATAGCGTTCCGTGTATTTTTGCCTGCGCGTCATTAAAAAACATACGTGCCGTTGTGATTTGGCAAACCTCGACACTGACCGGCTGTTCACTAAAAAGAAAAAAAAGTTCTTGGAGTTTCTTATGCCTAAGTTGACTCGAAGGCAAAATCTATCTACTTGTTTTTTCGTCACGATCATCATCAACATCATCTTTTCTTAACCCTTAAGGGCCCCTGTTGAGGTATTACATAAGGGGAGGAGCATACGTAAGATAAAAGGAATGTTCAAGCAGGCATCAATTAAGCACATACAATAAATGTAACGTTTAGAAAGTCTCGGTACTTGTGCTTCTCAGTCAATGTAGTTATTGTTCTCATCCTCCTTCGAAAACTTTCTAAACTGAACATTGCTTTGAAGTTCCTCGGGAATGGTATGCATCGCAAGCTTTGTGCACCTCACCATGGTTTCGCACTGCGTCTGAAATCGGTCCAGCTTTGGCAGAGCTACAATGCCATGTGACGACGCCATCATGTGAAATCATGTTACGTGACGTCATAAAAACGTCACAGATTGTGGCAGCGTCATCATGAGAAGATGGTAATGCTCGTGCTCATATTTGCTAGAGGAAACTGGCGCTGCGGAAGCTCAGCCAGCAGAGGAATGATGGGAAGTACACGAATTTCCCTATAGTCTTCATGGTGGCGGGCTTCGAAAGCACTTGTGGTTTCGATTATTGTGTTTTGGTTAGGCACCGAATAAGAGAACGAACCTTTGTGATCTTCGTGAGCCAAGTTCAATTAGTGAACCTAGAGTTTAAGGTGACAAAACGTGACTGCTGAACCTTCGCTGAACTTTGTCCTGAGGGAAAACGGATTCAGGTCACACGGTGCCATACGGAGCCGAAAGAACGAAGCTCAGACAAATCCGCGTACGGCCCATCATTCGCATGCTGGCTGAAGCACCGTGAACTGCCGCTCCCATAGACGATGGATGGATTGATATAGCTTTACCCTCTAGATCGGGCGGCGGCTAACGCCACCTAGCCGTAACACTTAGTGAACCACGAACTAGAGTTATTTTTTTCTTTTTTCCCTCTAAAAGTGAAGTTGAGGAATGGTGCTGTGCAGTGAAAGGTTTAGTTTTCACTCGTGCCTTGATTTTAGCCACCAATCAGGTAACCTCATTCTAGTTATTTCTAACCACTTAAAGTCTATTTTGCCGTTCCTCTCCTTAAACCACAGTGCTTTGAAAAACTCTGCGCCATCATCCTGAACTATAGGGTGAATCCCTTTACTGACACTATTGCGGCAGAGTTCCCTTTAGTGCAAAACTAGGAAACTAAAGATGACGTCATCCCATGATGGTTATTTTTGGCGTTAGTCATTTTGACGCCGACGGTGAGGGACACCAACGTTCAAACGGGTGGCAAGTGCCAATTCAAATCGCGCACAAAGCGCCGTACTCTAAACGGCTGAGGCCCAAATGTTCCGCGACGCTGGGTATAATGGGTCGTCGTTTCCGTTCACGGTATGTCTTACGGCCACCGTTTGGGCACGCTGTTCTTTTACCGTCGTCGACATAGGCGTGCGTAGGATTCCTATCAAAAAGGAGGGGGGGGGGGAGGCAACGTTCATTGCTAGCGCCCCACACTTAATCAATGTATGGGGCGTGTTTTTTTTTTGCATTCCCTTTCGTGCACACGCCTGTAGCTGTCGAGCTGTTCGATTTTGATCACTTCCGGGCACAAGCTAGCCTAATAAACTTGGGTTGATTGGGCTTCAACAGATAGCTGAGTTCACTTGGCTGTAATATACCCTCTCGTCTGCGCACCCATAAGCTCGCCGCCACCTACATGACAATATGCGTTCGTTTTGCTCTAATTTGGTGATTACTGGATAGTCACTGTTCTAGCTCAGCTTTCAATTTCACGCCAGAAAATCGTCGGTATACGTTCCCACTAACGTCACCGTTATATAAACTTCTGTTCTAACTGTTTTGCTGTGGAGAGGATGAGGTGCATATTACCTCGTCTACTCCGCATCACGAAGTTCTGTAGCGAAAAAAAAAGAATAATACAATACGGTACCCAAAAGTTAACAATCTAAAAAATTATAATAGCACACTGAAACCAGTTCAAATATCATGCCAATACATAGTTTGCTTACAGCAGTTCACACAGTCATAAACTGTTTACACGCACACCTTCCTTTTCTACTGTCAGTATATGCATAAACACATTTTATATATATTCATCTCTGGCTGTCTATCATAGGCGCTTGTCCAGTCCGGTCGCCACTGAAAAGTCTGTCAGGAAGAGTATTGCCTTTTTCTGGAGAGGCATCTCAGGCCATGGTCCAAGTAGTTTCTTTATTGTGAGGGGCTGTCTGTCCAAACTTGCTAATTTGTTCTTTAATTTTACTCTTTCATTTGCGTAGTTAACGCACTTCAAAAGAATATAGCGAGCATTTTATTCTGCATGACCACAATGGCATTACGGTGAGTTGGATAGATGTATCTTGTGCAGGAAGCTGTTCGTGTATGTTAGTTCCAATCGAAGTCTGTGGATTAATGTCTCTAGATGTCGTGAGATGTCTGTCGCTATGAAAAATTTTCTGTGTGGAAGTCCCGTTTCCTTCGATTTATGGCTATCAAACTACTTCTCCATTGAACAATGGTTAGCTCCTCGTGTTATAAAATGACGAATATCCTTCCAGACATAGGGATTGCGCAATCCCGTCCTTCGTTCAATGCTTTCTTTGCGAGGCTGTCAGCCTCTTCATTTCCCTTTATTCCAATGTGATGGGGTATCCATTGGAATACGATGTTGTGACCCTTCAAAGAGGCATATTCCACAGTTTCTACAATGCATAGGGCTATTTCATCAGTTTTGTAAAGTGATCTCGCATTTCTGATTAGCTGAAGAGCAGGTTTGCTATCCGTGCATATCAGCCACTTTCGTGGCTCAGGATTCTCGCAGATAAGCTTAACTGCTTCAAAGATAGCCACCAATTCTGCTGTCATCGATGAAGATTTGTGCGATAATTTGTACATTCTCTTTTTCTCAATTTCGGCTATAAAGACCGCACAGGCTGACGCTTCTTCTGTGCATAATCTATCTGTATATATCTTCGTTTTTTATTATGCATTATATGAAACTGATGAAGTACCATCTGCGCCGCTACTGGAGGCGCCATTTCTGCTTTCTTTCGTATGCAATCTATTTACAGATAACGTTGAGAATCGGCAGCTTCCAAGGTGGCTTTGAAGGTTTTCATCGTTTAAGTTCTGCCCCGCCACGGTGGTCTAGTGGTTAAGGTGCTCGGCTGCTGACCCGCAGGTCGCGGGATCAAATCCCGGCTGTGGCGGCTGCATTTCTGATGGAAGCGGAAATGTTGTAGACCCGTGTACTCAGATTTGGGTGCACGTTAAAGAACCCCAGGTGGTCTAAATTTCCGGAGCCCTCCACTACGGCGTCTCTCATAATCATATGGTGGTTTGGGACGTTAAACCCCACAAATCAATCAATCGTTTAAATTCTGGTACTATTGCTTGGAATAATGATACACTATCCTGTAATCTCGTGGCCGTCCTTTGTGTTAGTGCACCAGATAAAGGACGACTTTCATGTTGCGTGACAATTCTAAATAAAGTTCGAGATGTTTCCTTAGCTCGGAGTGCTGCCAAAGGTGGCTGTCGAGCCTCTGCATACACTAAAGCACTGGAAGTTGACCGTGGCAAACCCAGACATACCCTCAAGCTCCTTGCCAATAACAAATGAAGTCTCCTTTCGGTGGAGGCTGGAAGTCCGTGCAGCAGAGGCAGTGAGTAACTTACGATGGGGCGTATCCAGGCAACATGTAGGGCTAATAACGACTCTGTAGTACCACCCCATTTGGCCCCGCAGAGATGCCGGAGGATTCGAATGGCCTGATTCACTTTTTGTTCGAGATACTGGACATGAGGCGACCATGTTAGTTTCCGGTCTAAAATAACTCCCAAGAATTTATGAGTTTTAACCATTTGAGTAGGCTGGTTTTGCACAAAAATTTGGAAATCGCCAGGGCTTTTTAATGTAGACGGTAGTATGGCTGTTTTAGGCAGACTCAGTGCCATACCTCTTTTTTTAGAAAACGGTCTATATAATCCAATCCGTCTTGTAAAGTTTGTTGCACATCCAAAAACGATAGACCAGACGTCCACATACTTATATCATCAGCATATACTGAACATCTGATGTTAGGTGGAAGGTTATACGGGAGCTGCGCCATGACTGCATTAAAGAGAGTAGGGCTTAGCACGCTGCCTTGTGGCACTCCTTGGTTGACGACATGTTCTGACGTTGGGCTCTCCTGCGTAACTACAAAAAATTGCCGGTGCTTCAGGAAGTCAGTTATCCAATGCAGTATCTTGCGCTTGAATCCTTGTAACGCCAGGCCTTCCAGAACGTGAACGTGACTCACTGTGTCGTATGCTCGGTGGACATCAAGAAATACAGCGACAGCGATGTTTCCTTGCGTACGTTCGTTTTCCACATCTGTGACAAATACAGAATGCAGTCCATTGTGCATCTACCTCTTGTGAAGCCGGCTAGGCTTTCTGGTAGTAGTTTTTTCATGTCTTGTTACCATAAAATTTGTTCATTGATCACTTTCTCCATCACTTTCGAAACACAACTCGTCAAACTTCTCTTTATCAGTTCTGCCTTTTTTTAAGCACCATAAAAATCTTCCTGTTTGTTAAGCCTGTTCTGTAGCCCTTTTATTAAATAGTGCAATCTATACGTACGAGCAAAACCGATCAGCCATGAGCAGGCGCCTTCATAATTTATCACCCTATATATGCACCCTAGACGTGGTGCACCCTAAACGTGGTGCAACGCCACCACGTCTTCAGTTTTTGCTTTCTTTTCGACTCATTCAGCCTGTTCTGATTGCGACGGCAGCTTTTTATGCACTGTATATAAGAGGCATACGACTACGAGTGAAATTAACTTTGTGCCGTTAATCATTTATAGAAACCTATAATGTTGAGGCGCAGGAAAATAAAAGAGAAAGCTAACACTTCTCTGAAAACTCCATACAACAACAATATTTTATTGAAACGAGAATAATCATGAGTAGCGCTATATTAGCGGAAAAAAACTTCAACCGCTTACCGCGAATGTTATTTCTGAGTATTTTTTACGTCAGAAAAGGCCAAAAGCAGCGCGTTTCGGAGCTTTACGCAAGTGGGTATGCTAAATAAAAAAAAAGTGAGATCCTACAAACTATACTTTGTGCCTGTTTCTACATATCATATTGCTTAAATTACCCAGTGCTTTATTGTAATTTTTTATATTGTTGTAAAAATAGGATCTGGCTACATAAACATGCTTTATAGTTTGCACTTTACAGAGAGGTATTGATGAACAGTTATATGCTTTACCAGCCTTGAAGACCGGTGGTCAATGGCCTCATATATCAATGATCAAGAATCGTCTGTTCGATTAACCGCGTGTACTGGTGGATTTTTCACCACTTCGGAAGTCTGAGTAGTTTGAAATGCACAAAGTAAACGCTGTGAAGCAAGTTGATAGAAACGGTGTCAAGGGCAGAGTTTGTCTGTCTTAACCAGCTACATTGTTGACATGTGTTCGCGCGTGTGCTCGGGTAGAGGCGTTTCAAACATATATATACGTGTAAAGATGTATACAAGACTATGGGAATGTATACCTGTATATGTATAAGCTGCATTTAAAGGGTCCCTAAGCAACACCGAGTGTAAAGACAAGAATGTGGTTTCTTTCTTGTCTCACTGCCCTGCCGATATATCTATACCTTGTGTAATGAAGTACCAACTGACCCAAGCCTTTCTACAGACCTCGCCCGTTATTTAATTTAAGGCTTATGAACTAAATCAGGACTAGGCGCTGAGCCATTGAGATTTAACGATTTGCAGCGACACTCTGCTAACTGCGCTTGCGCTGTCAAAAACGCCCAAAACGAAGAGAAATCAGTTGATTGTGCAAGGTAGTCATGCGATACAATCGTAGGACGGGTGTGAGATTGTACGGAAAAACACAGTACGGGTTGATTCCCAACTGATATCACTCGTATATGGATCAATCTAAAGCTTATTTCCTCATGACGTCACGCGGACAGACTGCTGACGTCACGAATGCGCCGAAAAGACGAGAAACACCAGGAAAGAATAGCCCATTCGTTTTTTTTTGTATTTTCAGAGGTAGTTGAAGGGCCCTTTGCTTCCATGCATGCATACGCAGAAGCGAATGTCTCTTTCCACTAACAGTGAAAACCGGGGCAGAAGCGAGGCGAACATACGTCGTTAAACGAATTATCTTTCATGATTTTAGTTGAAGGAAGCTGACAGCCGCATGCGCCAAGCCATGCAAAACACGGAAAATTTTGCCGAAAAATTGGCCCCGTATCTGCATGTGATCTGCAAATGTCGTCCAAAGACGATAGTCTTGCGTGTGGAGAGAATGAACAAAACATTTGTTTGATGTCCTGCGCAAGAAAATCGGTGAATGGTATTCCGGAGGCACTGCGTTAGAGTACCTCGAGCGTGCAGCGGAGGCGAACGAGCGCATTAAGTCATGCCACACGGGAGATATGAGCGCCATCTGGCAGTTTTTTTTTTTGAAAAACAAAGAGCGTGGCCGTACGCACCCGTCTGATATATGATAAGGTGTAGAACGGGAGGCGACGGGTAGGTGCTACCACCATCTCGTCTTGGCAAAGCGTTGGAAACACTCCCCGTTCTGTGCAAGCGTTGCATGGTAAGCGCTAAAATTACTTGTGTATGCGTTTTCTAGTAAGAGATGCATATGCAGAATATATGCGTGTTGTTATGGTGCGCCAGACATGCGCAATAATTGCTTTTTAATTGGCAATTGCACAAGCATGAACGCTCGACCTTGAGCAACATTGGTGATCGCTGCTGATGGGGTCGGCGGTTTCAAGTACCCGATGCCGGTAAGAGTGGACAAAAAGACAAATGTACAGACAGACAGCCAGCCAGCCAGACAGAAAGACCAAAAGTTTTGCGTCGAAGGTTTCCAAGAAAGACCATCGTCTTAAGAAAAAAACCAAGGAGCGCTGCGCCACGCATGTTTCGCTGCCTTTCTAGCAAAAGCCGGTTGCTCGGTAGCCCGCTCCCGCCTTCTGCCTGCGCTGTGTCAGCACGTTCACGCGCTGTTAACTGGTCGCCCTCCACGTGCAGCATTACCGGTGACTTGCTCCGAAGGGTTAAAAAGGTTATAAAAACGTTTTCGTGGTGTGAATCCGATCAGAACCGAGAGTGACTCATTGATGTGCGGGGTTTAACGTCCCAAAACCACCACATGATTCTGAAATACGCAGTAGTGGAGGGCTCCGGAAATTTCGACCACCTGGGGTTCTTTAACGTGCACCCAAATCTGAGCACAAGGGCCTACAACATTACCGCCTCCACGAGAGTGATTCATTGACTACCTTTGTGGGACCAAACAAGTCACACATGATGTCTTTGAGCGAGTGCTTTGTAACTGTCAATGGCGAACAGCTGCCTTTCTATGACTATAAAAGTGAGGTGACGGCGCGAATTATCTGTGTATGTTACCGGTAAAACGCGCATTAGCTGCGGCATTCGTGTCTTCTCAAAGCTGTCTGCAAACTACTGCCACGCTTTCGCGTGCATTTGTATATAGCGTACGGTTATCCATTGCTTGAATACCAAATTTGTCACGCGGCTTTCAATTTATTAGGAGGTCAGTGTGAAGAGACTAAACTTACGTCTGCCCTGTTCAGTCCCTGGCACCATTTCAATGCGGTGTGTACAGTTTCATAAGACTGTCCCTTTTGCCGAGGTTTTCATCGGATGATAACAAGGTCGTATCGTAAGTACCGAGACGTAAAATTTATTTTAAGGCAAAGCGTTTACCTTGGTATTCAACAACCTCGCCGGCAAATTATGTCAACGGGGACGAGCGTCAAATTTCGGAACTTACTGCGAGCGGATATGCGCTTCGCCTTAACAACCGCATTATGCTCAAGGAGCCACAGTTATCATACGCGTGCAGTGTCGGAGCCGTCAATCACGCGAGCCGAAGTGACGAGGGCAGATAACGCGAGCCTAAAGAAATGCTGCGTCATCGAGCGCTTCGATCGCCGCATGTCTGTGATAAGGTTACCCGTCGCTTTAGCGCAGTCGCTAAATTGACGCGCCCACGCACCGCAGCAGTGTGTGCCAGCGTTCCCTCTTTTCTGAAATGGGTGTACTACGTGTGTTCTGTTTGGTCTGGACGTTGTTGCTGTGACCCGCACTGCCGAGGCTTAGCAGCACCAAACGCATAAAATGTCACGCTCAAGTGCGCGGGCTTCAAAGCGAAGAAACGCAGTACAACGTTAGAACCGCGCCTGCTTACGCAAATTACCACCGAAGTCCTTTCGAACTCAGCTTTGTGTCGTCGAATTCCGACAGTGTTCGGGGTGGAGGCGGTGTCCGAAGTGTGCAGCTGACTGGCGGGCTCAGCGTGGCCGGGATCCTCGCCCACACGTGGCTTTGTGTTCACGCCGGCGGAGCTTCTGTAGGAGCGGGACGCGGCGCGACTTACTTCTCGAGTGAGTGCCCTTTCCTTCGTATTGACCCGCCATGTGGTGTAACGTTTCTAGTCCCGGTTCGGTTAACTCCCTTCTTCTATGCCCCCTTTGTGCTCAAAAGCGGCGGCAGTCTCAGTTTGCTGCCCAGTACAACGATGTCCGGAGTTTACACAGACCCTGTAAACATGTCAAGTTTAAAATACGGAAATAGAAGCGAGTGATATCTATCCCAACGATTGAATAATATTAAATGCGAAGCATTCCTTAGCGAACTTCGGCGACATTGAGCGTATCTATCTATCTATCTATCTATCTATCTATCTATCTATCTATCTATCTATCTATCTATCTATCTATCTATCTATCTATCTATCTATCTATCTATCTATCTATCTATCTATCTATCTATCTATCTATCTATCTATCTATCTATCTATCTATCTATCTATCTATCTATCTATCTATCTATCTATCTATCTATCTATCTATCTATCTATCTATCTATCTATCTATCTATCTATCTATCTATCTATCTATCTATCTATCTATCTATCTATCTATCTATCTATCTATCTATCTATCTATCTATCTATCTATCTATCTATCTATCTATCTATCTATCTATCTATCTATCTATTCTATCTATCTATCTATCTATCTATCTATCTATCTATCTATCCTACGACCTTTGTTTCTCCTGGCCGTTTCAATAATGGTATCAATATCAAACTTAGTATGCATAACATGACTGTATGAAGAACTTATTGAATTATTGGACTAGTGATAACATAAAAATCATGACATGTATGTAATGAATGTCATGATTTACATTTTATGGTCCTGCAGCTCTTGCGGTGGTTTCGCTCACATGGCATGTTGCAAACCTGGTATGGTATGGCATGATTGCCTGGTCAACACAAGTGACCGACCCTAACATGAAAATTAAGAAATGCGTGTCATGTACTAACATGACAACGTGCTACGCTCATTGTGCGCTGGCGGCCGTTTCGCTAGCGTCACATATACCAAATTTGGTATTACGAGACGTGAATGGATGACGAAGGTGCGTGACCGTTGCAAACAGGATAATCATGAGATGCGTGTCATGTGAGAACGTGACTACGTGCCATAGTGAATGCGCCAATACATTTCGACGTGACGTGGTGCGCGGGCTCACCAGCGTTCATTTCGGCGCGTTACGCCGGCATTGCCACGCCAGGCGCCGGTCCTTGTATACTCGCAGGCGAGCGCCGCGCTGCGTCGCTTTGACGGATGTGCGTTTCAGTGTGTCCGGCATCCCTCCATCAGGGAAAGAGGGAGACGCAGTGTGGTGTGGGTAACGCATCCGCACGAAATGCGGCATGTCGCATTTCGCGCTGGTTGCCATCGGGCCGCGCCGGTCGCGCCTGGCGTCAGACTATAGAGTGCTCGCGTTTCGCTAACGTAGCGTTGCTGTGCCCAGCATGCGCGTGCGTCGACGCTACATTGGAGTATTTTGGGCCCTTCTTTATGTGCTCGCGGCAATTTCGCTAGCTTCACATATAACAAAGTTGGTGTTACGTGACATCAATGGATGATGAAACATATGACTGGTGCAGACATGAGAATCATGACACGCGTGTTATGTGAGAACATGACAAAATACCTAGCTCATAGCGTGGCCGTTTCATAGCGGCCGTTCCGCTAGCTCTGCATATACTAAATTTGGTATCACGTGACGTGAATAGATGACGAAGGTAAATGACACATGCAAAAATGATATTCATGACACGGAAGTCATGTACGGCATAATTTACCTGCACCTCGTAACGTCGTGCTGATTTTGAAGTGACGTGTCAACCTTTATCATTTATGCTTCGCATATCATCGATTTCCATTGTACGTGGGATCTGTCAGTATTTTTTTTTCATGTTTTTTGGGGAGTACATGACGAAGATTTTTTTCTGAGAATAACTGTGTCGATAACTTCTCAATTTTTTACTACTACTGGGAGGTGGGGTGAGGGGTTGAGAATGCGCTCAAAAAGAAAAAAAATCTGCTTCATGCCTTAAGTACAGCGGATGGAGTTAAATGCGTGGTGGCACACGCCGTGGTGGTTTGCGTCGTTGTGTAACAACTGTGGAAGGTGTGGTGCTACATGAAGATAAGTATAACAATATCTGCAGGGGTCTTGCTTGTCAAAGCCTTTATATGGTTATAACGGCCGTCGTAGGGAAGAACTCCGAAAATTTCAACCCCCTGCGGTTCTCCCACATGTTTTTAAATCTAACTACACACGTAGGTGTCTACCATTTCACCTCATGAAAACGGGCCACCGCAATCTGGAATTCAATCCCGCTACCTTCAGGTTAGCGGCCAAGCAGCACAATCACTTGACCACCGTGGCGTATAGAAAAATCGAGTGCCAGCAAAACGCCGCTTTACAATAATCGGTGGACATCCCTTTCTTTAGGCCCCGCTGCGGCGGTATGTTGGCTAAAATACTCGGCTGTTAACCTGAAATTCGCGGGATTGATTCCCGGCTGTGGCGGCTGCATTTTCGATGAAGGCGGAAATGCTGTAGGCCCGTGTGCTCAGATTTGGGTGCACGTTTAAGAACCATGGCACCGCTCCTAATCATATAGTGGTTTTGGGACGTTAAACACCACATATCAATCAAATCAACCCATTCCTTTACGGCACCACTATGGTCTAGTGGCAATCGACTCATCAGTTTTGCATTGGCAACTACATACAGTTCTATACAGTATTAGATAGATAGATAGATAGATAGATAGATATACAAGGTTTGCGCTAACGTGAATATTCTACATTGGGGATGGAGTAGGGAGACGATTGATGACAAGAATAGTAGAGAAACAAATACGCCCTCACACTACAGCGTTTAATCATTCAGTCATGAAGCTTTAATACAAAGCATAAGTGTCGTTCATCGAGCTAGTTAGACGAACTCTCGCAAATGGGGAAAACAGCGCAAAAGTAGACGAAGCACAAGTTCAATGTGTTCCTTCGCTTGTGTTTCGTCTCCTCCTACGCTGCATTTCTCATTGAAAAAAAAAAAACAGAATGTAAAAGCTAGCGCTTTTAAAGAAGACCAGGCAGACGCCGACTGCAGAACCGGGTACAATAATTTTAGTTTCCATGGGTTGGCGATTGTCAGTCCTTTGGAGCATGGCGTTGAGTATACTTTCCATCGTGCGCTAAAATAACGACAATTGCGAAGAAAGGGCGCAGTACGGCTCCTCATTTTCACAGAACTAAATTTAATGACATATGGAAGTGTGCGTTTGTAGACGCTTCTCCAAGTCGGCGACGAGAAATGAGAGCTAGCGCTCGTCGCGGTAAGCGTGAAGGAAGGTTTAGACGGGAATATCAAATACCAAGAAATATTGATTTATTGATATGTGGGGTTTAACGTCCCAAGACCACCTTATAGTTATGAGAGACGCCCTAGTGGAAGGTTGCGGAAATTTCGACCACCTGGGGTTCTTTAACGTGCGCCCAAATCCTAGCACACAGGCCTACAGCATTTTAGCCTCCATCGGAAATGCAGCCGCCGCAGCTGGGATTTGATCCCGCGACCTGCGGGTCAGCAGCCGAGTACCTTAGCCACTAGAATACCGCGGCGGGTCCCAAAAGCAAAAAGTAGTCACGTTCGTTTGGAAAGCCCGCATAATTTTGTTGTGCCAATGCGAGCTGATGTGCAAAGGTCCGCGTATTCGGCTCCATGCCCGCCCGCAATGCTCAGCGAGCCAGTGTATTATCATTTTCATCAAAAAGCTAGCACAGGGCTATCTACCTTGCCGGAATGATGAACTTCTATATTTTTTTTCTGTCAAGAGTGATTGTTTTACCATGGCTCGAACGTGACACGTCATATAGAATGAGATAGCACATCAGCATCAGTACATTCTTTCATTATATTAGGAAAATGCGTTTGCCTCTGACATGCCATGATCCAGGCTCGCGGCGAAGAATCGTTTGGGGAAGAAAGGGGGGGTGGCGGCACTTGCCTAAAATCTTTACTGTTTTAGAAAAACGCCCCGCCGTGGTGGTCTAGTGGTTAAGGTACTCGACTGCAGGTCACGGGATCAAATCCCTGCTGCGGCAGCTGCATTTCCGATGGAGGCGGAAATGTTGTAGGCCCGTGTGCTCAGACTTGGGCGCCAGTTATAAAACCCCAGGTGGTCAAAATTTCCGGAGCCCTCCACTACGGCGTCTCTTATAATCATATGGATGTTTTGGGGCGTAAAACTGCGCATAATAATCATCAATGTTTTAGAAAAACATCTTTTCTTAAGCGAATGAGATTGCTATTTATTTCGCACTCTTGGGTGACAGTGGGACTCAAATCTACGTAGATTCTAGTTCGGTGGTTAGGGCGTTTGCCTCAGCCTCCATAGTGAAAAAGGCACATGATGGTCTTAAGAACAATGCAGTACCTATACACATGATCACGTGGTTTCTGGTACACCTAGGCTAAAATTTAGACTCACTCACCAACTTCAATGATATCGCCCACTATCAAGTGCGCGTATTAACTTTCTGCGAAACAGGAGAATCCTTGTCACAGTGCGGAGTCCAATAGTTTCGAGACACTTTGTTTATACTTAATGAACTCACGAAACATATCTAGCTGGAGAAAAGAGTATTTCCCCACAGCACAAAATGTTCACGAGACCACAGGCGAGGACCCTTAATATGTTCCAGACTAACCCTCACCCGAATCTCACTTTCATGCACTGCATATATTCCCAATAGTTTTCAGATCACACTGTCCTCGCTGTGGGGGAACGTGCTATTAGAGCACATGCTTTGACAGTGCCTTTAGTTACGTGCAGATAAGGACCTCACATAGCAGAAATGGAGCTCGGCCCTTAAGAGCTCGGAATATCAACTTCGGTGTGTCCAGAGAGCCTGCGATGAGAAGGTTAGGCTAGGTCGAACTGTTCCTACGTGGCAACGCCCCGTGGCGTCACCCTAAGGAGTGGTACATCTCAGAACCCTCTAGTAAAATGCTTCGTGCCATACGCACTTTAATTTGAATACGTATTTCTTATTTCCGGTAAAATACCCCCCCCCCCCCTCTTTCAGAATTTGAGAACCTCCACTACCCTGGCTAGAGGCCTGCCATGAACTCGTTCTTTCAGTGTTGGACTGTCGCAGAAGAGGCTTGTATATCTTCAAACAACATTTTTTCCCTTTCATATCGCTTCCGGCGCAGCGTAACCTACATAAGAACACGGAACACTTTTTTAAGGGGCGAAGCTCCTTAAAGTGGCACCCGTTCGTCCCTCGTAGTCGTAGTCATAGCCGTATTCGTAGTGTGTAACCAGTGTTACATTTTGACCTGCAAGGTGGTGCCAGGGGAGATTTCTCGTGTGCTTTGTTGAACAATAAAAAGTTCGCGGCGTGCGCGTTAACTAAAAACCGAATGCTCCTGTTTCTCATTCCCCATTAGCAGCCTTCGGCATGTACGTTGAGCACTACCTGACAAGAAAGGGTTGCTACGTTATACCCGCTGGGTGTAACCTCCGCAGTTTTAGAAAGGTTTAGTGAGCGTTCAGCCGCAGTGCCATGAATACAATGAACTAGTATATACCATCAACTCGATGTGGTTAAAGGTGGGAAGTAGATGCGAAGCGCAAGCCGTAAGAAAGTAAAAGCCAAATTCTCCTGCCTCTCATTCCCCATTAGCAGCCATTGGCATGTACATTGAGCACTATCTGACATGAAAAGGTTGCTACGTTATACTCGCTGGGCGTAACTTCCTTGATTTTAGAAAAGTATAGCGAGCGTTGGGCCGCAGTGCCATGAATACAGTGAACTAGTATATGCCATGAACTCGAGGTGGTTAAAGGTGGGAAGTAGACACGAAGCGCAAGGCATAAGAAAGTGTGCGTGTGCCACCTCTCTTTTAGTCCTTGGAATGTCCGCTGAATGGCGGTGCTTCTATATGGGGAATATATGACGAAAATATGCGAGAAGGTGGTACTTGGAGTGTTGAATAGATGGACGAACGGACACACAGACAGATGCATGGATGACCGCATGAACGGACGCAGGGGCGGATGCATGGACGAACGCAGGGACGGACGCACGAACAGACGCACGAACAGACGCACGCACGGATGGGCGGATGGACGCATGGATGGTCACACAAACGGACGCATGGACGGACGAAAGCAAGAACGAATGGACGGACGAATGCTTCGCCCCACTCTCAATCATTCACTCCGTGGATATGCTGCCATTTTTTCTGTTCTTGGATATATGACTGCATTTGCCAATTTTTCCGCGAAGGAAACGCGGGACGAAATACAAAATATAACGACGAAAATATGGGGCGCGTTCGCTCGCGTGACCACCCTAACAAGCGGGCCAGAAGGACCGAAGAATGAATCGATTACGTGTGCTGGGCCGGAACACCGCAATGGAAGAAACAAGCCGGCCCGTGACAGGCGGGGCGTAAAGAGAATGCGAACCTCGCATGAAATTGTTGACCCCGCAGCAGGGGCATTGATTCCCGATACTCGTAGCCACCCTGCCGGTCGAGTGAATTCCGAGCACGCGTCCCTAAAAATAACGCCGAGGAGTACGATGGACGGTCAGTGGTGCCTCGCCGAACAGAAATTTTGCTGTGTGCTTGACAACGTACTGACGTCTTAGAGGAATTATCTAAGGAGTTTCGCAGTCGCGATGGCTCTGAATCAGAGTAAGTAGCGTGGTATAGGGCGGAAATCCACTATGTGGACGAACATTTGTCACAGCGACAATTTGTCAGCTTTCTCTTTCGTCATAAATAAGTCGTTCTGGTTTAGATGACCGACTCGTGCCATTGAGACCGCATTAATGGTGAGCAAGTGTGCGGCTGTGACCACTATAGAGAGCTCGAAAATTTTATTGAACCATCTACAGACGGCGCTCCCCAAGAACACGAATAATACCATCAAATTTATAAGAAGGTGTTTGGTGGAGGTCGATACCGGATTCTGCAGCATTCCTCGAGAACAGAGAGAGGGCATTACCGCTGCCTCTATTCCTCAGAGTGTTCACCCCAAGTATAACGTGGGCGGAAGACGGGATGGCTGTGTGGCGATGCGTCATGGTACCCTGACTGAAATGCGTTTGTTGTAGGCCGTTTTGATGGAAAGTATAAAATAACAAACTCCTCCATGGCTCATACGCTGGCCACCGAGCTAATGGCTAATGGAGCAGGCAATGATAGCTTTGGTTCTACAGGTTGTCAGGGGAACGAAAGTATATACAGCCACTCCAAATTGGTAGTACGAGCATTCGCCGAAGACCAAGTCTCTGAATCGGCCTTGAGAGTCTTGCGATATAAATAAAATTAAGCAACACGGAATCTTACAGCTCCCCACTCCCACAAGTCAAATTGAGGGCACCCCGCATCCTACCTCAACGAGTCGACCTACAAAGCTGCACGAGGAGCCGTGAACCGTGTAGCTAGTGGCGCGGTGCTGTTTCTGCAGAATCGCGATTCCTCGGCCAGATAAAACAAACATTTACCTGGGGAGGCCAAAGTATCCGCCACTGCTCAGTTAACTGAACAGGCCTCGGGCATTGATACTCAGTGCCCCAGTATTCTAGAACGTCCCTTCACTCAATGCTTCACCTTCACTTGAGAAAGCCGATGGAAGCGCCGTCTCTAGGCATGACAAGCCACTGCATATCAGCGATAATCTGCTGCGATTCTTCAGTAGCGCAGCGTAATTTTTAGCCGAGCGGTGGCGCAGTGCTCAACTCTGTCAAGTGAAGGGTGGAAGCCGAGTCGAGGAGCGTGTGTGAATATGAGGGTCAAAGACAGGTAAGTTGGGGCATATCCTATCTCCGCACTCTAGTACCAGATATGTCAAGAATTCAGATGTAAAACGCTTGCCCGCTTTTGATCAAACTTTGCCAGCTTAAAACACATGCTCTGGCAGTGCTCCACATTATGAAGGGACGAATATGTTACGTCGTTTAAGTGACATGTTACCCTATACGCAGCAGCCGAAATTTTAAAGCGCAGCCATGGACAGGCCAGCGGTCACGTGACGTGGCGGAGAAGCTGGGATTATTTACCCGACACGGCAGCGGCCGGCAAGGTGGTAGTTCACGCCCTGAAATACTTACGCCGTTGAATGCCCTTCCATTTATAGCGCCGCTCAATTTTAAAGCCCAATGTACGAACCTTTTAAAAGGCCCATTGTAAATTGCTTCTTGGTAACAAATACAGATTCTCCAATTGTAGCAGCTTTCTGAAGCAGTAACAACTTCGGGCGTGCGAATAGTGAATTTTGGAAGCGAATCGATTACGTATTGAATAGTGATCGAATACTGCTCAAATAGTTTTCAAATATCAAGTAGACCATGCTCAGAACACTCGTAAAACACCCAACATTTTGTACTAAATAAATATTCACAAACTTTCACCAAAGAGCATTGCAGTTAGTTTTAATATACTGAAAATACCACGATTACGAGAACTAAGCTAAGCTTGTATGCAGCAGGAACTACAGCGTTCGTATTATTTTGTAACTTTAGGTTCAAATACGAAATTCACTAACGTTATCTATGAGATACTTTGTTGTCTTATATTATATAAAATCGGGCGACAAGAACTGAGAAATTTTCGGCCAAACACTGCGGATACAGCTAAATATGTATTGAAGCACATTAACCTGTCTTGAAAACTTGGCCTGAGAACCGAAAGCGTGCAACAATCGGCGCTGATATCCACATTTGCAAGAACAATATGAGTCGACGCAATACTTGCAGCTGTTGTTAGTTACGAAGCTGCAAGCAGTCGTAGTTTCCATATTCAGTTATTGTAAGATGACAACAGTAGCTGATTAATGCTGTACACTTCGACATAGCGAAAATGGAAAAAGAGTGGAGTTCCTAGCGTCGTTTGTCTCGTAAAAGCTCAGGCTGCATGCAGATAACTTAAGGGATTAAAAGGGCAAAATACATTTCAGCTCTTCCAAGGCTTGTTTTGGCGTTTTCCCATTGGTGCTTATTGCTGAAAAACTATTCGAAAACCATTTGATATTTCGAATATTTGCAGATGTGTGCCGTTCGATTCGAGTATCGAATCGAATAGAACGCTATTTGATTCGTTATTCTAAACTTTCGAGTATCCGTACACCTATAATAACAACCGATTAAAAACTTGATTGGGTCTTCATTTCAACGTCGGTCATTTGTTAGTTTTTAGGGGCGAAGCTCCTTACGCCGTGGGTCGTACGACCCTTGTCGTCGTAGTAGCCAGTTGCATTTCTTTGCATGTCAATAAAAATGGTTTTACAACATATCCACGGAGTGAATGATGATGAGAGGGGCGAAGCGTCCGTCACTCCCTTCATGATTTTATGCGTATGTCCGTCCACTTTGTCCCACTCGTCATCATTGACCTCCTGGATATGCTGGTTTTTTGTTGTTGTTGTAGAGCCAAACGTTCCTCTGTCACAACGTAGTGTTGTTCCTGTTCTAGAAAAAAATTATGACCACTTTTTTGTTTAACCAAGCAACATGAAAATGTGCATAGATTTCTCAAAACGCAATTTTTAATTCATTCTTGGGAAGCGCATGAACAGACAATACTTGAGAAGGTAAATAGGAAAAAGCGGAAGTTTTGGAACTTAGACGAGTGCTTTCCTTGCTTTTGTTTCGCTTCCATCTCGCCAGCCTTTTATTTCTAGAGAATCTTTCCTTTCCTTTCGTCTCTGATATTTCTCTTGAATGACTTTATCGCAACCTTGCGGAACTCCACAGAACTATCTTTTAAGAGTCAATTGTCCTTGTATTGTTATTCTTCTCGTATTTCTTTATTTTCAATCTGGTGCAATTTTCACTCTAGTGCCCCATTTACGAATGAAGTGGACAGTTTCTGCGCGCACTTTCAACACAGCTTACGAAACTGTGCATTTTTTATTCTAACTAACGGGGGGGGGGGGGGTCGGTGCTAAAGAATGTCCAAAGATGCGGAACTGGTGAGGTCGTTGTTTGCGTATTGACCTTAATACGGCCCACTGAACCAGTGGTCACCCACCATGTTTAGTTGAGCAGCTTATCGCGCTCCTAAGCAGGAAGGGCTGGCTTACATTCCTGGCCACAACGGCCTCACTTCGACATGGGAGAAGTGCGAAATCCTGCGTATCTAGATTTAGGTGTTCACTAAAATCCAGATTATCAATAAGAATCCGAAGTTCCATGCTGCGGCGTGCCCAGTATTCATCTGCGACGTGCCCCATATTCATTCAATGCTACAAACGCCTCCCCCTTCAAAAACAAACAAACAAACAAACAAACAAACAGAAAAACAAACAAACTTAGCTTTATGAACCACTTCGCGCTTCTGCAAGTGCCATTGATAGCGTAAGTCACTGTATCTTTGTTTGTTTGCGGTGTTTGTTAGTACAGACTGCTTGGATTCGCACAAACTAGGGCACGAAAGAAAACAGGGTGGCGGTAGATACAGAACACTGTAATTTCCTGTCATGTAGTGCACTGTTGAATCATGTTCTGATAATTAACGTAGTCGGCATGCTACAAAGAACATTGTCCAAGAGGACTCTACCCCTCCCCTTCTTTTCTGTAGTCGCCCGATTATTGGCCTGCATCTAAACACGGGTTATCTGTTGGCAATGCCACCGTGGACGACATACACAGGCTGTAGTGCATTGTTTTGTTGAACCTAATAAAAGAGAGAGAGAGAGAAACGAGAAAAAAGGAAGGCAGGGAGGTTAACCAGATGCTAGTATTCGGTATGCTACCCTACACTGGGGTTGGGGAATAGGGGGTTGAAAGAGAAAGGGAGAGTTAAAAAATAAATAAGAGAAAAATACCCCTTGTTTACGTAGATCTTTATTAGCTTCAACACAGAAGAAAGCCGTGCAAGCGCTACTGGGCTTCTTACGAACTACTGGCTTGTCGGAACGCCTCTGAGTGGACTGATTTTGTGTGTGCGTGTGTGTTGAAGCTAATAAAGATCTACATAAACAAGGGGCCATGCTTTTAATTAAAGAGTTCTCAGAACGTTATTTAGGGACAAAGCTCCTTACGCTGTGGGTCGTATCTCCCGATAGTTATAGCGCGAGAACAGAACGACGACAAAGAGACAAGAAGGACACGAGCGCTCGTGTCCTTCTTGTCTCTTTGTCGTCGTTCTGTTCTCACGCTATAACTATCGTCATGTCATACCAGAGGAGAAAAGATTGTGTTAGGAAAACTAGCCACCCTGTTTACGAGGTGTCTCCTAGTGGGAAGAGTACCAGAATCTTGGAAGAATGATAACGTCGTCCTAATACATAAGAAAGGAGATGACAAGACTTGAAAAATTACAGGTCGATGAGCTTGCTCTCCATAGTGTACAAGCTATTTACAAAGGTAATTGCAAAATTACAGGTAAATCAGCTTGCTCTCCATAGCATACAAGCTATTTACAAAGGTAATTGGTAACAGAATTAAGACTGAATTAAAATTCAATCAACCAAAGAAACAAGCAGGATTTCGAACAGGCCACTCAACAATCGACCACGTTTATACTATCAATCAGGTAATGGAGAAATGCTCAGAATATAGCCAACCACTATACATAGCCGTCATAGATTACGAGAAGGCATTTGATTCAGCAGAAATATCAGCAGTCATGCAGGCACTGCGGAATCAGGGCGTCGACGAAGCATATATAAACATCCCGAAAGAAATCTACAGGGGATCAACTGCTACTATAGTGCTTCATAAAGAAAGCAACAGAATACCAATGAAGAAGCCTGGCCGGGTGTAAGGCATGGAGATACAATCTCCCCAATGCTATTTACCGTGTGCTTATAGGAGGTTTTCAGAGGCCTAGACTGGGAACAGCTAGGGATCAAAGTTAATAAAGAGTACCTTAGTAACCTGCGCTTCGCCGATGACATTGCATTGCTGAGTAACTCAGGGGACGAATTGCAACTCATGATAACGAAGTTAGACAAGGAGAGCAGAAAAGTAGGTCTTGAAATTAATCTGCAGAAAACGACAGTAATGTACGATAACTTCGTAAGAGAGCAGCTTTTCGAGATAGGTAATAGTGCACTTGCAGTTGTAAATAACTGTCTATTTAGTACAGGTCATAACCACGGAGCCGAACCGCGAGACTCAAGTAACTAGAAGAATAAGAATGGGGTGGAACACATTTGGCAAGCACTCTCAAATCATGACAGGTAGATTGCCACTATCCCTCAAAAGGAAGGTATATAACAGCTGTATCTTTCCGGTACTTAGCTACAGAGCAGAAACCTGGAGACTTATAAAGAGGGTTCAGCTTAAATTGAGGACGACACAGTGAGCAATGGAAAGCAAAATGGTAGGTGTAACCTTAAGAGATAATAAGAGAGCAGAGTTGATTAGGGAAAAAACCGGGATTGAGGATATCATAGTTGTAATTAAGAAGAAGAAATGGACATGGGCCGGGCATGTAGCGCGTAGACAGGATAACCGCTGGTCATTAAGGGCAACCGACTGAATTCGCAGAGAAGCCAAGCGGATTAGGGCGACATAGAAGGTAAGGTGGGCAGATGAGATTAAGAAGTTTGCGGGTATAAATTGGCAGCAGCAAGCACAGGACCGAGTTGACTGGCGGAACATGGCAGAGGCCTTTATCCTGCTGTGTACGTAGTCAGGTTGATGATGATGATGATGGTGATGATGATGATGGTGATGATGATGATGATGATGATGTCTAACCAACTAGCCCAAACTGCCCCCCTTCGTATCTCCCTTGTCGTCGTAGTCATCGTAGTAGCCAGTTGCGTTGCATTGCATGCCAATAAAAAAAGTGTCACAGCATATCCATGGAGGGAATAATGATGAGGGGGGCGAAGCATCAATCCGTCCGTACGTGCGTCCGCATGTCTGTCCGTGCGTCCGTGCGTCCGTCTGCTTCGCTCCATTCGTCATCATTCACCTCGTGAATATGCTGTGACTTTTTAGTAGATGGCCAGGTGGGGTATTTATCGTTGTTTTTCTTCTAACGAGTCGAGCATGGCTTGCAATGAAATTTTCGCTTAGCACCCAACAACAGTCTTGCGAGCGTGATTTCTCGGTTCGTTTATGAGAGCGTAGAACAGAAAATTTATAACAATCCTTACTGATTGCTCCGGTTTCATGTCAATAGCACTTCCCCGGCAATGGTTCTACAGCATTAATAGTGGAGCATATCTCAGAATAGGGTGTTGTTGCATTTTATTTTCGACTTCTTCAACTACGTCAAGTGGGTTCGCAGTGCTTGATAAATTTATTTTTAGCAGATTACGTTTTATACACTTGCGTTCCATGTATCACGGCCTCCTTTTTTATTTTATTGTTTTTAACTTTATACCGTACTCAGACAGTGTATGGTATTTGGAAGTAATAAGTAAGTAACTAAAAAGACTTGCAGGTTACTCGCGGTTCCCCTTCATGAGCAGAATGCGATAGCTTAATCGGGCATCACGTGCATCGCCATGTGAAATGCCAGCCCGGCTTCGATCCTCGGTGGATGCCTCAACCGTGCCGAGAGGAACTGTGCGCGTAACACTGGCTGTTTCTAACTGTCCCAGAATGCCTACTGCAAGCATAGGTAGTGTATAGTAGTGTCAACTTAGCCATAATTCTTCCTTTTGTGAATCGGCGAATGGCTCACTACGCGTCCGTAAGACAACGCGTGAACCTACGCAGCTGCTCACTTTGTTGATGCTTTTACTGATGATGGCGATGACGATGATGATTTAGTATGTCTGGGTGCTCTTGAACGGGTGGATCTTTAAAACTCCTACACGTCGCCCAATTCGCATGTTTTCACGTCTGGCGCGATTATGCACTGATACCCCTCGATATTACATACGTCAGAAGACTTACCCCACTACATGGTATTACTGTAGTATTTTTTTTCCCTTTCTGAAACATATTCAAATAGTTGTGTGACTCTGTGGCAGAACACCTGCAGCTTGCCACGCAGAAGGTTTGGCTTTGAGTCAAATTTTTTAATATTTCGTTTTTTAGTGGTCTTTTTTGGTTTTTCGCTCATAGACAACGCAGATTTTTCGCTCACAACTAAAGACGCTGACACCGTCACAGGAATTTCTGTTCAACGGTTCTTAAACGTGCTCTACCACGTAAATAAATAAAATGCTTAGTGTTAATTCTACAATTAGGTCACACATGTGTTTTATTCTTGGAAGGTACTTGTACTGTGGTTTGCTTTCAGCTGGAAGTTATGAATGGTGTGAATACATGTGCGGTAAAAGAAGGTATCTCTCACAAATATAAGCCATTCGGAAGTTAAGCATAAAAGAATACGTTCCATCGAACACCGCCTCTTTTATTACAAGAAGTACAATCTATGCACGATGGTGCAGAGTTCTTCAGTGCGTCGCCAAATATTGCTGAAAGCAGCACTTCATTGGGGTTTCTAGGACATGCCCTTCTCAAGTGCCCGCGACTTCACACTTCGAGGTACACACTAAAAGCTCGTTTGTTGCATTTCTATACGACGTTTTGGCAGCGGGACGGCTCAGTGCTCTCCCATAGTTGAGTATGAAGTACTCGAAATTGTTAAAATTGTTTTTCTAAACACATATTTTTATATATGTTCTCTTGTTTGTACACGCCACTGAAGTGGTTTTGTTACACCAGACAGTTGTGCTCACCTAAAATGTTGTTACCAGTTTGCATTAAACTTCCCTGTCTCTATATCTCTTCTATCACCAGGAATAAAGCCGCAGAAAGAAAGGCGTGTGACTTTTACTATACTTGCTAGTAATGCTAAATACTAGACACACATTGCACATTCGCGGATGAAGCTACTTTTCTCGGTATGTGAGGAGCAACTGCTGAGCAGAAGAATTGCTGCCGCCCTAACGAAGAGCAGTCTTTCGCTTGAAACGTCGCCTCCAGAGACGTTCAATGTTGAATGATTGATTTCTCGTAACTTCAATCAAATGTCGATTTCCTCCTGAATTTGAGCGTCTGTCCGCTTTGAATTTTTCCAGTATGTGGAAGCTCCAAAGGTTTTTGCTTCATCTATATTTATTGTGATATCAAGAAGATGTTGGCATACAAATAAGGCCTTGACTACTCCTTAACTCTTGAATGAATTGAGCATTCCATTAAATGAACACAGACTGTTGGACATAAGTAAAAAAATACTGCACACAGATACAATACATATATAAAGTAAATTATAAAGTACGAAGACATAATGAACACCATCCTAACGTTAAAGAAAGTGTACGAAGTGCAAATATTAATGTCTCTATGTTCCCGTTTAAGATGAGGAAGAATCTGCACACGTAATGCGTTTTGTTATGTCGGCATGAGGCGAGTTGGCGTTTTCCTAATGAGTAGCGCGAAAACAGGATCGTGACACTGAAGATGACAGGAAGAACGCACTTCAGGCCTTTTCGTGCTCCTCAGTGTAACAGTTCTGTTTTGCATTTAAATTATGGCATTCTGATAGAAACAGAAAAAAAATGCCCGCGGGTTCAGGCTTCTTCGTGCATCTCAGAGTTTTTCCGATGCCATGAAATGCTGCGTAGTGGCTGCAGTTCTGTCGTTCTCATGTGTGCACACCGCACGCTGCCTGTGTACCCAGCTTCAGCGCGGCTGTCACATTTTGCGGCTGTTTGGACCTTCCGGCACAAATCCAAGATTATAAGGAGACCTCCGCATCTATAATCCCCTGTCTATACGGATGTGTTTGGAACGAACAAACAAAGATATACTGAAATTCGCCGCAAACTTGTGAGTTGTGTAAACAGTGCAGACGCTCGAAAAGCTCGCACATTGCGCCATGTTTGTTTTCCTGTGTGCACAGGCGTTTCAATCCATACACAAACCGGCCAAAAGAAGAACTTCCTGTAAGATGCACTACTAAAATTCTCGATGGTGGCCGGTGTTTTGTTTGACTCAGCCCTGGACAAGCAGCTCTGGGCGATCCAGTGAGCCGAGGTAGCCGCTAGAGGAGGCAAGGCTATGCTAGGCCACACCTAGGCGGGAGTCCAGTTTATGAACAGGCCTTATAAAAAAATAAAGTTTCTCTCTCTTTCTCTTGTTTAGGGTCATTCGCCCAATTCCTCAGATTTTCTTGCCTTTACCTAGAAAAGTTACCAAATCATTAACACTTGTAGCCTGTTGACGCTACATTGAGTAGCACCTGCACTGAGCCTGCACTGCACTGCACTGAGGGTGTGCGGATATGAAATTTTAAATTTTGAAGTAAACTCTAATAACCAAGAGCGATCAGAATAAAAAAAATTGAAATATTGCCAAATACACCGATAGTATACGACCACTGTTAATACTACAATTGACGAGACATGAAAACATGATTTTGATGTCCAGGAAGTAGTGTAAAAGAATTACATATACAACAGTTTTGCTTAAAAGTACCACACGCTCAGTTATTTAGTTTAACAAAGGATGGGTAGCTGCTATATTAAAGAACCAGTGACACCGCTGTACGCTGTACACTTCCTGTAGACAACGAGAACAGCCACTCACTGGACACACTGGCGCCGACGTGTTTATCATATCGTCAGAGTTTCATCCCGCATGTACGCTTTCTCAACAAGAAAAACTAGTGATAACGAATCATCCCAATGTTCATTGAAGATGCTGCATCTTAAGAACCAACACTAACGCTGATTTTTCCCATTTTGGACATTTGTTCTTGATTTTGCAGTGATTAATTCTTCGTTTGTTTTGTTGACATTTCTCAATATAATTTTGGCGCCCTGCAACAACGTATCCTGCCTCATAAAAAATGTTACGCTCTGGCCACCAAGCATGGAAAAATGAAGTAATATTTGTTAAATACTATTATCAATGATGGTAGGGTAGGAGAGTCAATGTGGCAACTGAAACTCGTTTGTCTTTTCATACGTCCAAATTTGCGTTATTTATTGAATGTACGCAGTCCCTTGTGCTGATATGTGTTGTTTTATAAAGTTTAGTGGTTTTAAAATATTTACACTAATAAAAGTGTTGAGAAAATTCAATCGAGTACCAATTTGTGCGAATCGACTACAATACGGGGGCTACTTGGGCTGGTTGGTTCTGCATTGTGTTAAGAGTGCGCTCTGCCCTATCTCTGTACTATAGCAGATGAGCTACAGAACCTACTTCTGTCCTATAAGAGATAAGTCAGATGGGGGGCGCTCTGCCCTGTCTGTCTTCTGGTCTCATACGTTCCGCGCACATTCTGTGCACAAAAAAGGTGTTTTTTTTTCATTGCCTATTCCAAACGGTATAGTTAAAGGCATCGAATATTCGCACCTCCTATTACGAAGCAAATGAGATATGCTAAGGAAAGAGATAAGCCTTAATTTGGGCTTCAATCTTCTGTCAGCGTATGACTAATTATTGATCTAAGAATCAAAAAGAAAGAAAGAGAGAGAGAGAAAAGAGAGAGAGGAGAGAGAAGAGAGAGAGAAGAGAGAGAACGCATTGCGCGTGCTGCTTACAAAAAATGTGCACTTCAGAAAAACTAGTTCAGGGCCATCGAATTCAGTGCACAAACCACCATCTTGGTGCATTAAACGTTTCACAGGCCAATATAGAAATAAGCATCTTTACATGCAAAGACTGTGTTTATTTCGAAACCATGCAAATATGACGTGATTTTGTGCCCTAAGGATATATTGTTAGAGCTCTCTAAATATAGCTTCAGAATGTTACCTGATTTATAGCTATAGACAAGTTAGGTAAGCTATGCATATTTGAGGCTAGTTTTCCTCGGCTTAAGAGCGCTTCGAGACATCCAAACGTTTAAATAACGACGTTCAAATTTCTCGGTGTGCGCCCGAAGAGAGTAACAGGGGCATGTCTCTCGAAGAAGAGTGTACAGCCGTCGGAGGGCATTCAGGGAACGCTCTTTGCTGGTCGAGCGCGTAGCCTCACTTCCAGCGCTTTTATGGTACAAAAAAAAGAATAGAATGGCTGACCCCTCTTTGTAGCAATAGGTGTAACACGAAATCGAGACGTGCCATTACAGAGGTAGTTGGGCGATTATTGTGCATTGTTTAGCCACGAGGGCAAAGGAATGTCTGGTACAGCAACGAATTCCAGTCACGTGAAGACCGGCAAGCACCTCGAAATTTGCCGCACGCAGCTCATGCAGAAAACGCGCACGAAATGAGCTTACACGGGACGAGCGTGAACAAAAATTTGACACAGCTCGACACTCAAGGCACACTGCTCAAACAAAAAGAAAGACGCACGAAATGTCACGCACAAGTTACACGGGCACGAGCACAAACAACTGTCACAATTCTCAATTCGTGCTTGCGCCGCGCACTCCTTTCGGAAACGTGGCTGGCGCAGCGAGCGAGGCGACCTTGGTGCTCTCTTTAACCACTGTAACTTCAAAGCAAACTTGCGGGGGTAGCACAAGACATACAAAGCACCCGGATTTCGATGTAAGCGCGCGCGCGAGTAATGCGGCCACGCAAGAGAACATTTACACGCATTTTGACCATGCCTTGTGGAGTCACGGCGTGGTCAATGTGAGATGTTTTGTTATACCAGAAATTTAGTTATATTAAAAATTGCTATACTGATCGGCATATGTGATCTTAATATGTGATCTTAAATGTAATAGGTGTATACGTTCTTTAACAGAATCATTGAATTTAAGGCCAGCGTAATCAAAGCCCTTTATCCAAAAAACAAAACATGTAAAGCCTACATGAAAGATTTTAGGCATCAGGGAAATTTAGACTAAGAAAAGTTAGTTCCCTACTCACTTTTCGGTGGCCGCTCAACGCTCCTTTCATGGAGCCGTTCCAGTGACCGACGAGCGCTGGAGAGAAGTGCACGAAATCTGAGCCGACGCCGGCCGGCAACAACGTTTCAGGACATTAAGGCCGCAACTACTCAGATTCCTACAGCGCATTCTTGGGAGGCACGACTCTCCGAACTACTCTTCGTAGTTACACTGTAACTACTTCTATGTTACGCTGTTCGTATATTTAGCACATCTACTGTTATGGGTGCAGCATAAAAACTCCAGGCGGTCGGAATGCATCTAGAGTTCCCCACAAAGGTGTGCCTGATAATCAAGTCATAGTTTATTCATGTAGAGCCCTTCCATATTATAATATAGACTACATTTCAAAAGTTTTGCGGAGATAGAACTAGATCAAATGAGCGTGTTTACGTCTCGAACATAAGAAATGTTAGAAAAGACATACGGCGGGTTTGCGCAGAAGCCATGCCACGGGTGTACGAGTCCGCGCTTCTCTCAAGGGCAGGCAGGACCCGAAAACTGTCTTGTTTCCAAAATCTATGATGAAAACTACGAAGAAAGGTAGCAAGCATGGAGGCTCAATGTTTCCTGAGCAAGCCACGGCCTTCGCATTATGAGAACCTTCACCGCCAGGTGACCTCAATTCCCATGCCTCTGGGCACGGAACCTCCACTTTTCGAGCGTACTCATCTTTGCAGAAAAAAAAACAGAGAACAAAAGGAGTGGAGGGAGCAGAATGGAAGCACGGTAGATTGTTTTTCAAGGCGTAGTTCTTTTTTGAATTACTAAAACTCGGCCTCGAAAGGTAAGCTACGAAGAAAATCGTCAAACATAATATCGTCTGAAATGCACTATTGATTCGAGTAAAAAAAAAGCGTTTAACCAATGTATAAATGGGTGAGGTAAACAAGGGGTTCATAAGGGCTTCATTATTTGTTATTTATGATCATGTATGGTAAAATGTTGCTTAACACATGGGAAGAGCTGGCGGACGCGCACAATGTTATTGAGCTGGAGCGGTTGAAGCTGACAAACGCGAGCAGGGCCCTCTACTCCAAGATCTGTTTTACCCTGTCGAAGATAACATGCACTTTTCTTAGCGTATCCTTCACGACTTCAAAGACAACGAACTCATGAGCGATATGCCACGGAGCCTGCATTCAGAGTATGAGAAGAGAAGAAGGCAGAATGCGATTCATCTGCTCAAGCAAACACTTGAACGCGCGAACAGCAATGAAGAAAATGTGAGGTAGTAGCAACATTTATTGGTGGTAGTAATAATTTTTAAGGTGGTAATAGTGACAGTAGTAGAGAAATTTAATAAGCTGACATTTACGGAGAGGTAGTTAGGGGAACCAGCCTTTAGTGGGCCAGCTCCCTTACAGTACTAGGTGGGGTACCTAGCTAGAGACTCCACCTGGCCGTGACTGCTGTCTTGGCACGTCGAACCATGGCTTGTTGGGCCGGAAGGTCCTAGCAGCCGAGCAGGGCCGCCTCCCGGTTCTCTCGGGTTGGGTTGAGGTTGAGGAGTAAAGAACAATTGAGCTGGCATCTGTATACCACTTGGTAGGTGTCCGCTACCTGCACACAGTACTGAAAGAGGCCGAAAAGGAAGCGTCAAAATGCTTAAGCACTGCCGTGCACAGTAGCATATTGGCGATTAGATGGAGAATTCTACAATCCGTCTTCGTGAGCCCTTTACAGGGCGCAGTAAAGCAAAGTGTGGGATTGGGCGAGTTGGTATTCCATTATTAAACTGCTCAGCGCAAAAATGTTACACAACAAACACAAAAGACGATGGCCAACGCAGAAGCATCTAGGTTGTGCTGAGCACTTTGACGCAAAAAGAGTCCCGATGATATGTAATTATCCCCTTAAGAGTCGGGAGAGGAGTGTTCTCTTCTGAATTACAGGCGAGGCAGTGACCCAGAGAATGAGTGCGTGGGCGGCAACGTGCGCCGCCGCATGGCCTATTAGGCCCTGACGGACGCTGTGGCGTACATTACAAATGATCGTTTTACAACCGCGAAAATGGTCGATGACTGAGGGCAAGGTGGTAGAGGGCAAGGTGACAAAGTGGTGGAGCTGGGCATAGTCCTGGCCATCACAGCACGCAAGAAGTCCCTGGTTACTGTGGCGTTCAGAAGGTACATGAACAGATGGAATGATTGATTGATTGATTTGGTGAGTTTAACGTTCCGAAACCACCATTCGGTTATGAGAGACACCGTAGTGGAAGGCTCCAGAAATTTCGACCACATGTGGTTCTTTAACGTGCACCCAAATCTGAGCACACGGGGCTACATCATTTTCGCATCGAAAATGCAGTCGCCGCTTCCGGGGTTTGATCGCGCGACCTGCGGGTCAGCAGCCGAGTACCACAGCAACTAGACAACCGTGGCGGGGCATGAACGCGAGGACCAAAAAGGCACGACTTCATGTATTAAAGAACACTAACGTGGAAAAAGTAGCCATCTTATAGCCGCGGGAAGAAGAGTCTCTTGCGGTGAACGAGGTAGTGCCTGCTGCGGTTCGAGATAATGCACGCTCAGCCATACCTGACTGACACGCAGAGAACACATACCGACGGCTGTCATGACCAGGACGAACTACGTATTTACCAAAGTAGGATTGAGACATCTTGGGAAATTACAGAAAGTAGACGAAGTGCATGGTACCCGCCGGCACACAAAAGTCTGAGCAGTGATCAAACGCTGACCTGGAGAAGATTACAAGCAGGAGCTTACCCGCACGATACATTGATAGACGCAATGTATCCAAGGACCTACGGGCAGGACTGCACGTTTTGGCTACCAGACGCTTGCAACACCCTGTGCCACAGGTGCTGGAGTGCAAGAACAATCTGGACGTACCACTGTAGTCACCTCCAAGTGAAAGCGAAGAGAAGGAAGTGAATGCAGAGGAAGAACTCGAAGACCACTGAAAGGCTCTGCTGATGAAGAACGACCCTGAAAATCAGCTGTACGGTTGGTGAACAGGCATCGAGCAGCCAGCCATATCTACCTGGACCGAAGGGGCGAACCTACTTGTTGCTGGAGTAGAAGGAGCCTCGCCAAAAATGAATTTCATTTTTTCTGACTATATATACGATTATTTGATTTGCATGCTTAAACATACAAGGACATAAAGAAAACAGGGAAGCAACAGGAAGACAAATGCCGCAGTAAGAGACACGGCGCCCACCTACTGATTAGCGAGCATGGAATAGAAATAAAAGATTACATAAAAAAGACGAGAAAACAAAATAGGAAGCGAGAAAATGACAGAGGTGCAGACGAAATGAAGTGGTAACAGGAAGAAGTTTTTACCAATGGTAGTCAAAGCTTCTTATCTGCACGGAGTCGGCTAGTGAGGAGTTGCAGGCGATCCTGAAGGGTCCCACACATCAATCAGACAAGCTTACATTACTTAATTAGTGCTTCATGGGGAGTAATAAATGCACGTCACTCTAAGATAGGGCGTTCAAGAGTCTCACAGGAACAACAAAACGTACACAGAGGTTGGTTCAGGCGGATGCTTTAGATGCCTCATCGAACGCCAGAAGTGACCGTCAGCACGAATGATACAAAGATTTATCGAGCGATAACATCACTTTAAGAAGTTTCCATGAAGTCACATACCGTGGTGTCGCAGGGTGACGTCGTCACATGGCACTGAAGGGCAGTGTAGAGGTACAGTCGCGGCCACGTCTGTCTGGAC
This sequence comes from Rhipicephalus annulatus, assembly GCA_013436015.1. Taxonomy (NCBI): domain Eukaryota; kingdom Metazoa; phylum Arthropoda; class Arachnida; order Ixodida; family Ixodidae; genus Rhipicephalus; species Rhipicephalus annulatus. Next base: position 1,052,044 of record WOVY01009576.1, on the reverse strand, counting down.
CACGAGAGTAGCCGGTTTCGGCTCTACATGGTAACACTTTGAGGCAGTTTCAGGCTCTCACATGCTGTGTCAGCAGCATGCGTGGCCTAGTAGTGAGGCTGACCACGTCCGAGCCCGTAACTGACTTCTCGAAGAGCAAAAACTTACTGCTCGTGTGCTGTGCACAGACGTAGCCGAGGCGGTACCCCATAGCTGTGCCAATAGATGGCTTGCACTGACGTCACATGAACCGCCATGTTGGAAAGCCGCATGACACACCTAAGGTTCATGACATCATGCGCTGATGTTATCGCTCTATCACTTGCAAGTTGTATCAATATTGATGAAAAGAGGTCTATGAAATCTAGCCCACATCGTTATCATGTTGAAGCAGTTTAAGTACGATGGCATTATGCTGCGTCTACGAGTCAAGGCCGCCATGTTGGTGAACTAGTGCGTTATGGAACTGTGAACATGACGTCACGTGCAAGCTATTTATACGGTTTCAAGAATTGTGCCAAGCGTGCCTCGCGCACTATTTGCAAGCACCTTGTCTGGTGAGGACATTAAAGCACTTCTCTTCAAAGAAAAGCGAGAGGCTTTCAGAAAAGAAGATATCACAGGACGTGGGCTTGGAGAAGAGTTTAGACGGAAAACAAAATCAGCGCCTGTATTTTGCAAAGAGAGAGACAGAGCTATTGGGCGTAAAGGAGAAAAAGAAATTGGTGACAAAGAAGCACAATGCGGCATAAAGATTTCCTGTACAGTAGAAGTAACTCTGCAGGGTACCATTACAAAGGGGGGCATTGGCGAACCAGCTCCCTGCGCAAAGTCCCTTTTGTTAAACTTTGAAAAAAAAGAAATGTAAGTCAGCGGACTCAACGGAAATCTGACAGCCCCCAATTCATGCCGAATACGTCGTGCCTTTGGAAAGTGTGAAGAAAAATTGAGTTGCTGTCAATTTTTCGGGGCGCTTTTGGACATCATCACAATGAAAAAAGGACGCAGCAGAGATGATTGGGTTCTTTCAAACACCGGCAAAGAGGTACATGCTGGCATGGTGTTCAAAGAGTTTCCCACACAGAACTCCGTCGAAAGGAACACACTCCCTCATCGTGCCGTTTACATTTCTATTTTCACTAGTGATCGTAAGAGGAAAAGAGGAATCCTACCCGGTGTGACCCTTTAAAAAATGCGGTGCTACGCAGCAGCTGTTTTATGTTAGAGCCCCTATGTGCATTGACAACACACGATACATGTGGTCTTATATATATATATATATATATATATATATATATATATATATATATATATATATATATATATATATGAGATATAACAGACAGTAATGCCAAGGAATGTACAGGGGAAGTTATTAAAACCAATGGAATGTAAATAAGAAGAAAGAAAAGTGGATGAAAAAATTACCAACTGTGAGCAGGATATATTGACGCAAGGTAGGCTGGCAACTATAGTAGCCAGCATCTGAAGAGGACAACAAAGTAGATCTGTGTGCGCGTGCTCTGGTGTTCGCGTTTCTGGCCCTTGGGTTGCGAAAGTAAACGCCCTATTTTGTACCTGCGCGCCTGTGTCTTTGTGACATTTTCTGGTGGAAGTGCTGGGCACGGTAGATGATACGGTCCCCTGAGAGCACCCCTGACGCAAGTCCATCGAGTATCTCAGCCGAGCTTACCCCTGTGCACGTACGTTCCAGCCGTCGTCTCCAGGGACTCGAGCCACAGCACGGTTTGCTGCCTGAACGTCAGAGGGCTATGAATCAAACACCGCCTAACGTCACCGCGCCAGCACCAGCGCACCTGGTTATCAACCAGCCCAAGACGCCGAAGACATTTCACGGAGCTGCTTTTGAAGATGCCGACGACTGGCTCGAGCATTTCGACCGGGTCGCCGTCATCAACGATTGGACCCCAGAGCGTAAGCTACGCTATGTGTACTGCTTCCTGGAGAACTCCGCGAAAACGTGGTTTGAGAACCATGAAGCAGCGCTTACGTCATGGGATGAGTTTCAACGGCAGTTCCTCAAGGCATTTTCCCGAGAGGACAGGAAGGAGACAGCGGAGCGTGCTATAGAGGCAAGGGTTCAAGGCCCTAACGAAAGGGTGACGACCTACGTAGAGGACATGGATCGGCTTTTCAAGCGTGCGGAGCCCTCCATGTCCGAATCCAAGAAAGTTCGCCACCTAATGTGTGGTGTTAAAGAAGAGATTTTTGCCGGCCTGATTCGAAACCCGCCTGCGACACTTGCGGAGTTCCATGAGGAAGCCACTGCCATGGAGAGGGCCCTTCAACAGCGTGCCAGACAGTATAACCGTGGTGTAAACACAAGTGAGGTCACTTCTGTCACTCTCGGCAATGACATCAGCGCGTTGCGAGAGCTTATCAGAGCTCTCATTAAGGAAGAGCTACAAAAGATGCAGGTGACTGCTTCACCTGCAGAGCAGCTCTCCATTGCGGAGATGGTACGCGCCGAGCTACGGCAAGCTGTTCACGCTCCCCAACCATCCGAGGCGCCACAACAGAGGCACTGCGTCGAGATGAGCTACGCGGAAGCAGTGCGACGTCGTCCATCGTGCAGTTCAACCAGCGTGTGTTACCCCAATGAGCGACACGCTCAACAAATGGAGGTAGGCTTCCGCCCTCGCAGCTCACCGTTGATCGCCGAAGCAAGACCGAGAAAGAGTGACATCTGGCGTACACCCGACCACAGGCCCCTTTGCTTCCACTGCGGGGAAGCCGGACACGTCTACCGGACATGTCCGTACCGTCGTGTGGGTCTCCGTGGATTTTCGCCTAATGCCCCTCGTCCGCGACCTGGCGAGCGACCACAGGAAATAGAGAGTTTCATCTCGAATCGTCGCAGTATCGAACATCGGTCACAAGAGCCTCGCTCGTCGTCGCCTACTCGCTACAGGTCACCGAGCCCAGCCTATTCACGCGGCGCTCCAAGACGCCGTTCACCCAGTCCTGCAAGTCGGGAAAACTGAGTTCAGCGACCTCCGGAGGTGAGGCCGCTGACGCTGACTCTACGGAAGATCCTCCACTACGACGACAGCGACAGCAGCAAAAAGATGTACAGACGCAGTCAAACGGGATGCGAAGAGTGGTGACATCAAACATTGCGGTAACTGTGGACGACGAAGAAGTAATGGCGCTAATTGACACTGGAGCAGACACTTCTGTTATGAGCATGGGTCTTGCCTGCAGGCTGAAGAAGGTTTCTACCCAGTGGGCTGGGTCGCAGATACGTACGGCAGGAGGCCATCTTCTTACTCCGGTGGGGCGGTGCACAGCGCGAGTCAGTATTCACGGATTTACGTATCTCGGAGATTTTGTAATACTGCCGAGTTGCTCGAGAAACCTAATTCTCGGACTGCATTTTCTGCGTGATAATGGAGCCGTGATTGATTTGCAACAGTCGCAAGTGACGTTTTCTACGGCACACGCTTTAGCGCGCAACCCTCACGGCAGTTACGTCAATGCTTTGAGAATTGTTGACGATGACGTCACGTTACCGCCGAAGAGTAGCGTGTTCACCTTGGTAGCCTGCGACGTTTTCGACGAATTCAACGACTATGAAGGTATTGCTGAGGCAAATATCCCGCTGCTGCTCAAACGAAACATATGCATAGCCCGATGCCTTGTTCGGTTAGAGAATAAACGCTCTCGAGGTCTGCTGACCAACTTCAGCAATGAGTTTCAGCACGTTCCTAGAGGGACTACTGTCGCTTTCCTCAGTGAAATAGCCGACTTTTTCGATATCAGCACAATGAATACGATTTCACCGCATGCAAAAGCTTGTGCTGACCTGGGAAGCCGCATTCACGTTAATCCAGACTTGCCAGATTCACGAAAAGAGCGGCTGCTAAACCTTGTGAGGGAATTCTCGGACTGCTTCTCCACAGCATCGAAAGTTCAGCGTACCACCGTTACAAAACACCGCATCGTTACCGAGGAGTCGGCGCGGCCTCTTCGCCAACATCCATACCGTGTGTCCCCGAAGGAAAGAGAGGCGATTAAGCGTCAAGTTCAAGAAATGCTGAATGATGACGTCATCCAACCCTCGACAAGTCCGTGGGCGTCACCTGTTGTCTTAGTAAAGAAAAAAGACAACACACTACGCTTCTGCGTCGACTATCGACGGCTTAACAAAGTCACGAAACGCGACGTTTACCCCCTGCCACGGATTGATGACGCCTTAGACCGTCTACACCACGCCCAGTTCTTCACATCACTAGATCTCAAGTCAGGGTACTGGCAAATTGAAGTTGACGAAGGCGACCGTGAGAAAACCGCGTTCGTGACGCCTGACGGGCTGTACGAATTTAAAGTGCTGCCTTTCGGTCTCTGTTCCGCTCCCGCGACGTTTCAACGCATGATGGATACTGTACTAGCTGGACTAAAGTGGCAGACGTGTCTTGTATACTTGGATGATGTCGTTGTGTTTTCAACCACATTTGACGAGCATATTTCAAGGCTAAAAAGTGTCCTCATTGCAATAAGGAGAGCGAACCTTACCATCAAGCCCGAAAAGTGCTACTTCGGCTATCAGGAACTCAAGTTTCTCGGCCACGTGGTTAGCCCGCGGGGTGTTCGACCAGATCCGGAGAAGTTGGCTGCCGTTGCCGATTTCCCTCGTCCTGGAGACAAAAAGGCTGTTCAGCGATTCCTTGGACTCTGTGCGTACTACCGCCGTTTTGTCGAAGGATTTTCGAAAATTGCGGAACCTCTTACAAGACTGACACGGCCAGATGTACCTTTCGTATGGACGGAAGAACAACAACAAGCCTTCGTAGAGCTGCGCAATCGACTGCAGACAGCTCCAGTGCTGGCACATTTCGACGACACTGCCGACACCGAGATCCACACAGACGCCAGCAACGTGGGAATCGGAGCCATTCTAGTTCAATGGCAGAACGGCGCAGAGCGTGTGATCGCTTACGCGAGCCGCAGTCTCACAAAAGCAGAGGCTAATTACTCTACCACCGAAAAAGAGTGCCTAGCAGTCGTTTGGGCCATTAGCAAGTTTCGACCCTACCTATACGGCCGGCCATTTCGAGCGGTCAGTGACCACCATTCGCTCTGTTGGCTTACCAATCTACGGGATCCATCAGGCCGCCTCGCCCGCTGGAGCCTCCGCCTTCAAGAGTACGACATAACGGTGGTCTACCGATCAGGACATAAGCATACAGATGCTGACTGCCTGTCTCGTGCTCCTATTTCCCCGACGTCATCTGACACTGAACAAGATTTACCGTTTCTTGGCATCGTCGATGTGGTGCGGATGGCTGAGCTTCAACGTGAGGACACTGAGCTACTTCCTGTCATCCAGCATCTTCAAGGAGAAGACGTTGTCGTCCCACGCCGACTCTCGCGTGGTTTGGCTACGTATTGCCTGCGGAACAATGTTCTCTACAAGAGAAATCTTGAGAGCAGCCAGGAAACTTTCCTCCTCGCCGTTCCAATGGCACTGCGTGAGGAAGTTTTGCAGGCGTGCCACGACGATCCTTCGGCCGGTCACATAGGCTTTGCTCGGACATTAGCGCGCATCCGACAGAAGTACTACTGGCCACAGCTGTATTCGTCCGTTCAGCGCTATGTCCGCACCTGCCGTGACTGTCAGAGGCGTAAAGTTCCACCCGCAAAGCCCGCCGGTTTCCTCCAACCTTTAGATCCACCTCGAGCACCATTTCAGCAAGTAGGAATGGATCTTCTTGGTCCCTTCCCTACGTCATCCTCAGAAAATAAGTGGATAATTGTCGCGACCGACTATCTGACTCGCTATGCAGAAACCAAAACTGTGCCTAAGGGAACTGCAGTTGAAGTCGCCAGATTCTTTGTCCACGACATTGTTTTGCGCCATGGTGCACCTGCTGTTCTCATAACCGATCGCGGAGCAGCATTTACGGCAGAGTTATTGCAACAAGTCACCAAGCTGACGCACACCAACCACCCGAAAACAACAGCTTATCATCCCCAAACAAACGGCTTGACGGAGAGGTTAAACAAAACATTGGCCGACATGCTATCTATGTATGTTGACGTAGAGCACAAAAGGTGGGATGAAATTTTGCCGTACGTCACGTTTGCCTATAACACCGCTGTGCAAGAGACCACAGACCTAACACCATTCGAGCTTGTTTATGGCCGTCGCGTCACAACACCGTTAGACGCTATGCTCCCTGTAGACCAGGACAACAACGGAAATGACAGCGTTGACGACTTCGTTGAGAAAGCCGAGGGAGCCCGCCAGCTTGCACGGAACCGCATTCGCGCGCAGCAAGATATCGACGCTCGCCGTTACAACCAAGGCCGAAGGAGCGTCCACTATCAACCAGGTGACTATGTATGGGTGTGGACACCAGTTCGCCATCGCGGGCTTTCGGAGAAGCTATTGCGGCGCTACTTTGGCCCTTACGAAGTTGTGCGCTGCCTCAGTGACGTGAATTACGAGGTAGTTCCCCAAAGCTCCGACACCAGTTTAAACCGAAGACGTCCACGTCCAGAAGTAGTCCATGTAGTACGGATGAAACCGTACCATGCCCGCGACTTATGAACACTTCGAACTTTTTCCTTATTATCCTCAACAGCGTGGGTTTTTTTAATTAACGTGATCATTTTTTTTTCTTTCATGGCCACCTCTAGCATCTCAGTCAATCGACCGGGACGGTCTCTCTTGAAAGGGGGGAATTGACGCAAGGTAGGCTGGCAACTATAGTAGCCAGCATCTGAAGAGGACAACAAAGTAGATCTGTGTGCGCGTGCTCTGGTGTTCGCGTTTCTGGCCCTTGGGTTGCGAAAGTAAACGCCCTATTTTGTACCTGCGCGCCTGTGTCTTTGTGACAATATATATATATATATATATATATATATATATATATATATATATATATATATATATATATATATATATATATATATATATATCGCTATTATGACTAGGAGACGTGGTATGCAGCTCACCCTCACCTGCTCACCTGCTCATAGGCCATGTGTTTATTCCATTGCACTTCTTCCTCTGCTTCTACCAACCGTCCTGCGTACCTTCTTACGTCACAGACACACACACACACACACACACACACACACACACACACACACACACACACACACACACACACACACACACACACACACACACACACACATATATATATATATATATATATATATATATATATATACTGCTTTCTCCGCAGTATACATATAGACCGTTATTGTGAACCAGGTTTGGGCCGATATATGCATGCCTTCCTTGTTCCAGATAGCAGCAACACGCTGCCACCGCCCGATCTCTGTTGACTTGTCATAGTTGGTTTCCAATAGCTTGCGTCAGCCCCATTGATCTTCTTGGAATCCAATGAGTGCCGGCTTGTCATTCTTTGTGCCGATACGATTACAACATTTTCTAGAACTAAGTCGAAACCATGCGAATCGACGACATCTCAGAATAGCGCACGTAGCCTGACTGCCAAATTCTGGTTCTTCTTCTTTCGGTCTGTCATCATCGGATGGAGCTGGTGTTGGCGGTACGTGCTGTAACAAAAAAAAGTACTAAAATTATTTTCTGTTTACAAACTGCATGAAGAGCTTCGAGTATGATGTTTCCATTGCCAAGGGCTGGATGATTTGTTCAGGATCATACTTGTATACTCTAATAAGCCGTGGAAGCACACGCGTAATTTTCTAGTTTTCTGATTGGAATGCTATTTGTGTATGCGTCACGTGGCCTAAACCGCATTAATATTATAAGGCGTGGGAATGTTGTATACCTCTGTATTAGATGAAAGGGGGATAGCGCAATAGAAATACGCAACCTGCCGAAGCACTTGATAAAAAAAGGAAGTAAAACAGGAGGTGGCAGCGCAACCATCAGCGTATACCTGAAAGAAAAGCGCAACTTTCCAACACTCATATTAGATGGAAAGCGAAAGAACGAATCGAGAATAGCAACCGATTTGAAATCACACTCGGCTCTCCGAAGTTTAGTAAAGCGAAGTGATCGCGCTCTCGACGGCGTAACGACAGCTAGTCGTATCGGGTAACATCACTGAAAAAAAAAAAGGTTTTCAGCTGAAGTGGTTAAACAATCCGCAGAGACGAGCTCTCAGTCGCTGTAACAACAAACTAATGACACTCGGCTCGCGAAATGACGGAGAGAGAGAGAGAGAGAGAAACAGGCAGATTGCCATGGCCGTGTTGCCGGGAGCACGGTTTGCCGTCAGACGAGATTATAAATTACAGCCCGGGGAATTTCGAGAAATCGCGTGGCGATCGATTGCTCGCTGCCACTACAGAGGCCCAAAAAAGAAAGGGAACAATTGAATCCGGTAAACGGCACTGTTTTGTAGGCATGCTACTAACATCGAAGACATTGCAATTCGTTTTTTTTAGACTCGAAGGATGGGCGGTTAATAAAAAAAAGAAAGGGTTTGGCTGGGGCAGGGATGCAAATGCCACAGTAAAGGTAGGCGAATAGGTGCTAATTGGTGAAAACGTGCAAGGAGATTAGTGCCTTCCGTGCTTGACGCTTTTTTTTTCTGAATTGACGCAAGAATGGTAGCAGCACTATGTCCTGGTGAGCTGCATTCGTTGAAGTAGCCACGTTTAGCGTTGGCAGTAAGTTGACGAAAAAACAAATCAATACAACGCAGATCTTGTCGATGTAAATATTTTAAACAGTTGGCTAACACCCAACCAAGCATCACAATCGTGTAGTTACATTCCTCTTCTCATTGCTGTTGCTCTGCATTTTGAGTGCGGTACCATTGTTGATATTAGTAACATTTATCGATAAAAAGGAAAAGGAGCAGACAGAACGTAATCTCTATTTTAAACCCTAGGTGCTAAACAGGCTTAGTTAGTGTTGAGTGTTGGTTGTGGTCGTATGCCTACGCTGCCAGAGCCCGTCTAAAAGTGTGTTTGCTTATCGTACTACTGGAGTGTCGGAAAAGGGCCTGGGGGCAGGCTCACGCCGTCGCACATCATCTGTCGTCATGCGCGTCGTCAATAGTAGCCTGTGTGTTTAGAAAAAGTGGTTAACAATTTAGAGCACTAGGTACTGTATTATGGGAGAGCATAAAGCCGTCCTGTGGGTGGTGATTACACAACCCGATGGTTGTGCGCCAGGACAAGCTGGCATGCCTGGAGCTGCGCCCACTGGAGTAATGTGTGTTTAGAAAAAGTTTTTAACGATTTAGAGCACGAGTAATCACAATAGTAAAATAGTATGATATTTACAGAGCGATGACAGAGTACGTATTGTCCTAATGGTTCGCAATGGAGAAACACTGTTATTGTTACCAGAATAAATAGTACTATTATTCATAATATTTTATTACATAGATTAGCTGCACCATAGATTACTTCATCACGGCCGTCACTCTTGGCCATGCCAGTTGGCTTTTTCGTAGCCGTATGGATTGCGATATTTAATGGTGTTGAGGGACCACTTGCAGCCAACATATTTTAGTAGAGGTTAATAGGTTCACGGAATTCGTTGAGCAAATTTTCAAACATGATGGAATTGCTTTGTGGTTCCTCATACCGGTCGATCCCCCGTGAAAATTGTGCGCCTAGTGAGAATTGGTCCACTCATTAAGTCCCTCAAATCTCGATGCTGCCACCGATAAGTCACTTGATTAGATTATTTGTATCATCAGCTCCAAAATGACAGTGACACGCAACTGAGTAGGATGCCCTTTCACTCAAGTAAACAAGGGGTACGGGAACCACCTCATTTATTAAATGCGAAGCATTTATTAGCGAACTTCGGTGACTTTAAGCGTATCTATCTATCTATCTATCTATCTATCTATCTATCTATCTATCTATCTATCTATCTATCTATCTATCTATCTATCTATCTATCTATCTATCTATCTATCTATCTATCTATCTATCTATCTATCTATCTATCTATCTATCTATCTATCTATCTATCTATCTATCTATCTGTCTATCTGTCTGTCTGTCTGTCTGTCTGTCTGTCTGTCTGTCTGTCTGTCTGTCTGTCCGCCTACGACTTTTAGCTTTCCTGGCCATTTCGAAAATGGCATGTATACCAAACTTGGTATGTCATAACAAGACTGCATGAAGAACATATTTGACTAGTCATAACATGAAAATCATGACATGTATGTTATGAATGTTATGATTTACATGTAATGGTCCTGCAGCTTTTCCGGCGGTTTCGTTCACATGGCATGTTGCAAAACTCGTATGATATGGCGTGACTGCATGGTGAACTCAAGTGACAGACCCTAACAGGAAAATCATGACAATCGTGTAATGTAACAACATGACTACATGACACGCTCATGACGCGCTCGCGGCTGTTTCGCTAGCGTCACATATACCAAATTTGGTATTACAGTACGGGAATGGATGACGAAGGTATGTGACTGGCGTAAACATGATAATCATGAGATGCGTGTCATGTGAGAACATGACTATATACCGCAGTCAAGGCTCCAATAGAGAGTTTTAGTACTGCGGAATGGTGCTACGTACGCATCACGCAAGCGCCTTGCGTTACGTGGCGTCGTTTGCCACTAATCGGCTTTTAGTACGCCGTAGTACCCGCGTACTTAACGAGCGTGAAGCGTGTTGCGCCATCTGGTAGATCAAAATAGAAGGACGTGTTGTTGACAGCCAATATGAGCCAATCCAAGTGTTATAGCCAGATTATGACCATATTTCAAGCCACAGAGCCGGTCAGTGCTTGCCTTCGATGCCGCCATTTTGCAAAATGAAGTCTCGCGCTGTCGCGAACTTGTTCGAGAGCGGCGCGATCACCTCATACGTACGCACGCACGCATCTCATGCGTGCGTACGTAGCGGCTGCGTACGTAATGCGATACGTGCGCGTTGCGGTCTGCGCGTGCACACTACGCAGAACGTGGCGTCCTTACGTACGCAACGCCGCCACGTACGTAGCGTACGCAGTACTAAAACTCTCTAATACATTTCGACGGAACGTGGTGCGCATGCTAGCCGACGTTCATTTCGTCGCGTCACGCCGGCGTTGCGACGCCAGGCGTCGGTCCTGCCATACACTCGCAGGTGTGCGCCGCGCTGCGTTTCTTTGACGCATGCGCGTTTCAGTGCGCCCGGCACCCCTCAGTCACGAAAAGAGGGAGACGCAGTGTTGTCTGCGTAACGCATCGGCGAGAAATGCAGCGTGTCGCATTTCGCGCAGGTTACCGTTGGGCCGTGCCGACGGACGCTGGTCGCGCCTGGCGTCAGACTAGAGTGCTCGGGTTTCGCTAACATGGCGTCGCTGTGTCCACCGTGCGCGCGCGTCAACGCTACATTGGAGTATATGCGCCCTGCAAGATGAGCTCGCGGCCGTTTTGATAGCTCCACATATACCAAATTTGGTGTCACGTGACGCCAATGATTAACAGAATATATGCCTGGTGCAAACATGATAATCGTGACACGCGTGTCACGTAAGAACATTATAACATACAACGTAATAGCGTGCTCGCGGCCCTTCCGCTAGCTCCACATATACTGTATTTGGTATCACGTGACGTGAGTAGATGGTGAAGGCAAACGACACATCGAAACATGATAATCATGACACAAATGTCATGTACGGCATCATTTACCTCCATTGCGTAACGTTGTGCTGATTTTAAAGTGACATATCAAAATTTCTCATTCGTGCTTCGCATATCATCGATTCCCACTGTACGTAGGATCTGCCAATTTTTTGTTCTCTATTCGCATTTGTGTCGTACTTAGCACGCAACAACTTATGAGCAGCGACCATTTAGCAATTTTTCTCACATCCGAAAAATAGTTGCATAAAATACGGCATGTTTGCACGACAGCTTGGGATCGACCGGCCCTGCGAAGTCAGTCGATCACAAGTTTGTCGTGTTGCAACACGGGATTCCGAACGCCGGCGGCGGTTGGATCCAGCGTGCTTGGCCGAGGAAGCGGCAGCCAAGAGGCGGTGACGGAGCATTCGGAATACACGAAAAGCTTGCAATCTGAACGAGTTGAAATCCCTGCCCCTAGGCCGCGCTGTAAAAAAAACTGTGGTGAAGTCCCTGTGGCGATTGCTATGATGATGGCTCGGTGGCGGCTTCTCCTCGGGGGGTGGTGGCTTCACTTTCTTTAGCCCAGATGGCACTCGGTTAATGCGGTCGCTGTGGCGGCGTCTCAGCAGATTTGTTTTCTTTCATTGCGATAGCAATTATATAGACACTCTCCGCTATATTTTGCCGCCGACGTCGACGTCCATGTCACTAACCGTATATATGTACGTGTCAATATATATGAAAACGCAAGAAAGAAAGAAAAAGAAGTCCTGAAGAAGACTCTGGCGTGCGGAATCAAACGTGGAACCTCTGAATGCGAAGCGTTGCCCACTGAGCCACCCAGCAGCACGTCCTTCCCCGTTTAAACGGCAAGCTCTTTACGTGCGAACACACGTAAAAGCGATAACAAATGACGAGAATCTGTTAAGACGCTCCGGCTTGTTTCGCTAAATGCTCGCAGGGTGCTGAATAAGATACAGAGCCTCGAAGATACAATTTTGACTTATTAACCACATGTCGTAGTGATCACTAAAACCTGCCTGCATTCAGATGTTCAAAATTCAGAAATAGTGCCTCCTTCGGTTCAATGTTAAACCTACCGACACAGTTGTGAGAGAATATACGCATACGGATGATGATGAGGTCATTGGCTGCATGGAATCCTCATTCCCTTCCTTTACTGAGTTAAATGATGTTAACGAGCTATGGTCGCAGTTTAAAGACATTGTCATTCATTGGGAAAACATGTACGCTACTTTAAAAAAAAGCGTATCGACAGAGAATGCCCGTGAATGAATCGTGATCTTATACATCCGAAATGCAAGGTAAAGCGATTTCGAAAACGTGGTTGTAGGAGGGAACTTGCAAGTTTAGTTCGCACTTTTCAGGATAAAGTGCGTGCTGCAAGAGACCAGTTCTTTTCTTGCACCTTGACTTCTTTCATGCCGGAACAAGCAAGAAAATTTTGGCGATATTTATCTTAACATAAACGTGGCATCACAGAGATCAAAACGTCTGGCATAAGCACTGACGATCCTTGTACGATTGTCAATGAATTCAACGCGTTCTTTCAGTCTGTTTCTACTTTGATAACATCTAATACACACTTGCAATCTTACACGCTTCGTAACCTGATGGCCGAAATAAATTTAAGCAAGAACGGCATTTCGAATCTTTTGTGTAATTTAGACATTAAAAAATCACCAGGTCCGGACGAAATATTGAATGTTTTCCTCAACAGGTATGCAATCTGGGTAGCATAGAACTTATATATAATTTACAAAAAGTCGTTAGAATCATGTGTGATACCTGATGACTGGATCTCTGCAAGAATAGTTCCAATTTACAAACCTGGATCCCCTTTATGATTAAATAAATAGAGACCATTTTCTTTGACATCCACTGCTTGTAAACTGCTTGAACATATTTTATTTAAAACAACTATGACACATCTCAAGGATAATGATCAAATTCATGCAAATCGACGTGGTTTTATGTCTGGTTTATCTACAATAACATAGTTAGCTGAGATAACAGATGACTTTTCAAGTGTAGTAAACATGAGGGGTCAAATCGATGTAGTATTTTTGGACTTTTCCCAAGCGTTTGATGTTGTTCCGCATGGTGATTTGGTAACCAAACTACATTATATGGGCATTCAACATAATATCAATCGTTGGATAGAATCTTATTTGTCCTCAAGGAAACAGTATGTTGCCGTTAATGATTGTATTTCCGATACATCGGATGTTCACTCGGGAGTACCACAAGGTGCGATACTTGGCCTTTTAATGTTCTTAGGTTATATAAATTATGTTTATTTGTCTGTTGATTCGCCTGTGAAGATCAGACTGTTTGACGATGACAGTGTTGTGTATGCTAATGTGACTGACCATTCCGACCAAGTTTTACTCAATAATACGTCGCACTCAATTGACGTATGGTGTGAAACATGGGGATTGGAGCTTAATACTTCGAAGATGGCATGCATTACATTAAGCAACAAAAAGAAGCCCTAAAATTTTCTTTTACTATTGTTAATGCTTACATTTGAGAAAACTGATCAAATAAGGTATTTAGGTCTTACAATTACAAACAGTTTAACTTGGGAAACTTACATAACAAACGTTTGCAGCAACGAACTAAAAAGCTTGCACTTTTGAAACGAAAATTGTGTAGTGCGTCATCGACCGGAAATTTAACTGCATACAAAGCTCTCGTCAGATCAAAATTAGAATATGCGGATCTGATCTAGAGCCCGCACAAAAAGTACTTGATCAGGAAATTAGTGTGAAAAACTTGGCCTTGAGGTTTATATACACTACAAACTCGCGTTTTTACAATGTGTCAGTTCTTCGCGACAGAGCCAAATTGAAAAAAGAAAAACTAGCTCACCGCAGAGCTGTATCTCACTTGAAATTTCGGTATTAGCTGTACCACAGTCACTGCAAAATACCACGTGAAAACTACATAACTGAGCCCTTCATGCAGTCTGGTTGTACAAACCACAACAAAACATTCAAGCAGCCGTTTAGTAATCTTAATATACATCAGTATTCCCTTTTTCAATATGCTATATCACAATAGAATAAATTACCTTAAAAAGTAGTAAACCCTAACGCAGCTGAATCATTTGTTCAGTTTTTAAATAACCCTTTGTTTGATATGTAAAGTTCTGTTTATGCTGAACCGCTTGTGGCAGTTGATTCTCGCGTTCACTTCTTTATGCATAGTGCTCATCTCATGTGTTGAAATATTGTATGTGCATATTTTATATGTGAAGCCTTTCTTAGAGAACTTTGGTGACATTGAGCGCATATGTCTATCTATCTAGTCGCTCACGTTTGGGTGATCTCGTGTCCACCCCCTTAACTTGGCGTGGACTAAAATCACAAAGGGAGGGTAAGATGATTTGACGAATATGACGCGCTGGTCAATACACGAATAATGTCACAATCCCGTCGCGTACGTCATCAAACGTTTCCCGCCAGACAGTGACACATACCCATGGGCGGGTATGTGCCGCTGGTATGCGGGTATGTGCCATAGGTGATTTACACTTAGTACCTACCCAGGAACGACACTCGGGATATTTTAACGCTCGAGCATAAAGATATACTCGACATCGGTAGCGTCGACCCGACGAATGCAAATAATGAATTTCCGGGTCCCAGCAGGAATCGAACCCAAGCATTCTGCGTGGCAGTCAAGCTTTCTACCACAGAGCTAAACGCCTGGTCTCGGAACCACTTTTCAAATAGACGCTGATTTTCTTTAAACGTCAATAGTGGTTGCAGTGCTGCCTACCCAGTTTTATAAATATTACATATGTACTTTTTGATACAGCCGTTACGTCGGGTTAACGTCAATTGTGGTGTTGATTTATGCAGCAGGGTCAAGGGCCAGCATCTTCGCGAGCATCAGCGCTTTCTTACAGCTTCTGGTGTTGCTAATACGCATGTTGCAGTTGACATCATTGCGCAAGTGCAAGCAATTGGTTATATCAACATCTGCCACTCTTCAACATATGTTTGTGCCTGCTACATTCGTACATATATTTAACGCCATTTAATGACGTGTGGCTCAGTAAAAAAATTGCAACACGGTCACCTTTCCTCCGCATGCTTCGCATAACGTCGATTCCCAGGTATGTGGGATCTGCCGAATTTTTGTATCATTTATAATGTTGTGCGTTTGCTATTACTCAGCATATTTATTTATTCATTTCTTTTTGCTGGTTAATTGTGGTTTACTACTTAAGATGTAAATAGTTGTAAACACGATTGTTGGTATTGTTTTTAAAGATAATCCCACTTTTGCTTGGGACCAAGTAAGGCCTACAGTATTTGTAAATAAAAAAAAATATCTACCCCTTACCGCTGGCGATGGGCATCTCGGGGGGAACTATCGTGTTTTCAGCATTACCAGGAAGATGGCGCAATGAGCGCGTGGCGGTGCGCGTCTCGGGAGGGGGGGGGGTTACTATCGCGTTTTTAGCATTACCAGCGAGATGGCGCAATGAGCGTGCGCCGGCGCGCGTTCTCCCACACGTACTTTGCCCCTAGAGGGGAGAAGGTGGATCTACGCTCGCGTGCTCTTATGTCGTAGTGGGGACAAATGTACGTCTTGTAGGTAAGGTCTCTAAATTAAACAAGTTTCCAAGGTAGCGACACCTTTCTCTTTTCTCCTTGCCTATGTTCCTGGAGCGCCCCCAAGAAGGTTCAAAACTTTCATGAAAAGGCTAATGTTTGGGTTCAGTTGCTACGGTAAATAGATGTAAATGAAACAAAATGGAACGAAATGAGTCGTAGAATAAACGGTTACCTTTATGAACATAAACGGTACAACACAAGAGCAAGCGGGATGTGCGTTACTCAAGTGGCAACGTTGTGCAGTTCTATGTAGTGCACCATTTTAGGAAACTCTGTTTTAAACCACTAGCCATGGCGTCTCGCGTTTTACATCGTAGTTCGTCCATTTCTCCGAATTTTCTCAAACACTTCTCCGAATGTGTTTTCTGCGTGTTGTGACACAGCGAACGCGCTTCTTGCTGGATCATGTCAGTGATTACATGGTGTGACGTTGTGACGATTGATTACAGCCGGCTTGTGAAAACGCAGGAAAAAATTACAGCCAGACTTGTACGAACCACGGAGTCCTTCCTTCCTCCATGGGTACGGACGCCTGACTAGCAGCACTGCGATGACGGTACTTAGCTACGGAGCAGAAACCCGGAGGCTTACAAAGAGGGTTCAGCTTAAATTGAGGACGACGCTGCGAGCAATGGAAAAAAAAATGGCAGCATATCCACGGAGTTAATGATGGAGAGTGGCGTGAAGCATTCGTCCGTCCATTCGTTCTTGCTTCCGCCCGTCCATGCGTACGTCTGTGTGACCGTCCATGCGTCCATCCGCCCGTCCCTGCGTGCGTCTGTTCGTGCGTCCGTTCATGCGTTCGTCCATGCATCCGCCCCTGCGTCCATTCATGCGTCCATCCATGCATCTGTCGGTGTGTCCGTTCGTCCATCTATTCAACACTCCAAGTACCACCATCTCGCATCTTTTCATCATATATTCCCCATATAGAAGCACCGCCATCCAGCGGACATTCCAAGGACTAAACGAGAGGTGGCACACGCACACTTTCTTACGGCTTGCGCTTCGTATCTACTTCCCACCTTTAACCACATCGAGTTCATGGTATATACTATTTCATGGTATTCATGGCACTGCGGCTAAACGCTCGCTAAACCTTTCTAAAACTGAGGAGGTTACATTCAGCGAGTATAACGTAGCAACCCTTTCTTGTCAGATAGTGCTCAATGTAGATGTCAATGGCTGCTGATGGGGATCGTAGCGTGCGCTTTAACTAAAAGCCGAATGCTCCTGTCTCTCATTCCACATTAGCAGTCACTGGCTTGTACATTGAGCACTATTTTTTATTGTTCAACAACGCACAGATGAAATCTCTCACTGGCACCACCTTGGAGGTCAAAATGCTATACTTGTTACATACTAAAACGCCTACGAGGGACGAATGGGTGCCGCTATAAAGAACTTCGCCCCTAAAACGCGGATGGTGCATTGAACGAGCATCGCGAAACAATCTTGGCCGATTTAGCGCACACTGACACGCTCCTCCTCTTCAGTTTGTCCTGGCTTTGATTTTGTCTTTGGTCACCGCGAGAATCCGGTGGGAGGCATGCGCGCATGCGCATTCGTTTTGAACCTTTGCATATTATTAAATTAAATTTAAAGCTGTTTGCACAAGTGTACCATATACACAGCTCCATTATTGTATATGGACATGGTGACCACATTGACGACGCTGTAGCGCGTGCGCATGGTGCGGAAGTGTCATACGATGTAGTTTTTCGTGTGCAAACATGGCTGTCTTATTTCCTCGTGAGCTATAGATCCTCCATCTTAAGCTTCTCGTTTTTATTCTTTTTTTGTGATATGGCAGTGTTTGGTTCTATGTGTCTTTGAAACATTACCCGCTTCCCTCTTACTAGTGCAGAAGCCATTCCTGGTGCTATAGGCTACATATATAGTTTCCGAACACCTCGGATCGTGTATCTCCAGTGTCAGCTTCGGAACAAGAAGGGAGCCGGTAACGACCTCGTAAATAGCGAAGGGTGTCGCCAATCGTTTCTTCTCAGGTTGAGTTTTTTTTACGTTTACTTTCCGTGCAAAAAAAAAAAAGCGACGACATGGCCGGACTGTACGTAGCGCATCGTAATTTCTTGGTGTTCTTTTCGCTACTGAAAGCCCGTCATTCATTAAATATCATCCTGAGTGAACGATACCGACAGAACGCGGTTGTCGCACTCCGGTCGAAGTGCCGTTCACCGCCACTTATTTTTCTTTTTGCCACAGTAAACGTGACACTGGGGCCGGTGGAAGTGAGTCACCTCAGAAGTGGTCCATACACCTTTTGGATGGTTTTCTATATGGAAGTGATTTCCGGAAAGTGCAGTAAATCATTTTTTCTGTTCTGTGTGTGTGTGTTCGCGATAATGCTGCACCAAGCGCTAAACAACAAGTGTATGTTGTTTTTTTTAGGGGCGAAGATCTTGAAGGCGTGGGTCTGTCCATCCTTACCATTAACTTAATCACTTACCAGCCTTCATAACTGATATAATTATTACAACTGCATTTAAAAATGTCTTATTCAGCGTACTGTAGCACTACATGCTTATTTTTCCAACGTATTACACTTTACTAGATTTCTGCGATTACTTTCTATAATGCTTCCAGTTTTACTTTTTTGCTGCTATTGTTCACGCTCTTGTTTTACTATGCACACCTCCACGCCCTCTGTAATGTATTTTTACCCTGAGGGCACTACAAATAAATAAATAAATAAATAAATAAATAAATAAATAAATAAATCTCTTTTATGTATGTATGTATGTATGTATGTATGTACGTATGTATGTATGTATGTATGTATGTATGTATGTATGTATGTATGTATGTATGTATGTATGTATGTATGTATGTATGTATGTATGTATGTATGTATGTATGTATGTATGTGACCACCTGCAGGGGGACTCGCTCGCTGGATTCCGTGCCGACCGGTTGTGCCCTCGCGATCTCCGACGACAGCGTAGCTCTGGCCGACTGGATTAGCCCTTCGCCATCTCCTGTCGCCGACAAGAGCTCTCGCCAGTGGTGCCCCGTCCTCGGACTTCTGTAACCGTGTTCTTCTTTCCTGTCTTCTCCTTACTTCCGTCGCTCCCTATCCCACCACCTCGCTCTCTCCTTCCTCTTTCTCCATCTCTCTACCATTTAATCCCATCCTTTTATTCCCTTCTCTACCCCCATCCCTCGTGAGCTCTGTTGAGGTGTCCTGCCCATGAGAGACAGTTACGGGGCTCACTTTTCTCTTCTTTTCTCGCCATGAGAGAAGTGACTTGCCAGTTTGCACACATCTGGAGCAAAAACGGTGGTATGAAAGTAATGCAGGCCATACTAATAACGATTGCTGCTTTTCGCTAGTCTAAACCCACTGTCCACGCATGTATGTGTTAAGGCGGGGATGTTTTACTAATCGCACTCACCGCTATGTTGTCATCTATAGCATTTTCTCTCACCATTCATCTGTGGGTTCGAAGCAGATATATAAAGCACATGCTTCGAACACAATGTATGGCGATTGTGTTTACGTCCTGAACGAGGTCTGCTACACTCGAGACCTTCTCATGAGTAAAAAAAAAATATTGAGCGCAAGTCATTTCCGCATGTTTGAGAAAGCTGTTCAGGCTCGGTACCCACTGTGAGTGTGCATTCACTAATTTAGTGCCCAACATCAGGATTGAATGAGCTTGCGAGCAATTTCAGTGTGAAACGCTGTTGCGAATATGGGCCTTTGTCAGTGGAGATCACCGAAGCTAAGAATGAATGGAGAAGATGATCACTTTTACCATGCTGTGGGAGGATAACCTGGCCGTCACAAACAGATGTTATCGCCCTTGAGCGAGACGATTTTCACGACCAAATATGGTAGACCCGTAAACTACTCTCCGGTTCATTCATCCCTTGGATTACGAAAGATCTCAATCACTTTCCTGGATCATTCCGCTCAACTTTAGTTATCAGTTAGCGCCTGTCATTCGTGATATTTAGACTTTTCTGCTTTACTCGTGCTACTCTTCGATTTGAAGCTCTACCAACTCGCCCACTATTCTACGTTGCTTCAGTTTCTTCATCAATGCAATTTACTCACGACCTCGTTTTTTTACCGCTTGGCGACAGATAAGTTTGTTTGAATAGGAAGGTTCATGTTTACATTGATGTAAAGTATACTAATGTATGACAGCTAACATTGTATAAACAGCATCTTATTTATATCTTCAGACTTCTTTTCTAATTCGTATTTATAATATTTCTAGTTTTTATATTGCTATGAAATCACTTCCCTTTGTAATGACCTCGGGCTTGGTGGCGATAGATGAAATGAAATGAATCGCTTCCTATTTCACCCATTGCATACAAGGAACATATTCAATTTGCTATAGCTTTCAGATAAGAATGTCAAGCGTTTGTCAACGTATTAAATAGGAAGGTCGAAGGCAAAACCAAATTATAACATCAAGAAGACACGGGTACA
Source organism: Rhipicephalus annulatus (assembly GCA_013436015.1). NCBI lineage: Eukaryota > Metazoa > Arthropoda > Arachnida > Ixodida > Ixodidae > Rhipicephalus > Rhipicephalus annulatus. Next base: position 1,031,378 of record WOVY01009576.1, on the reverse strand, counting down.
AATAAATGAAAATCTCCCAGGCGTATCGCGTTGTTGGAGCATCAATCTCAGCAGGATGAGAGAACCAGTGAAGGTAGCGTGAACGCACCAAGTGAGCCGAAGGACTGCACAAACAAAGATGGATGCCAAGGACACCGAGACGCACTGCCAAGCCGAAGCTTAATAGCGGTTTCCGTCTTCACAGAGAAAGACAGATGCCCGGTTTTGGTTTTTGTGTAGTGTTACTGCGGCATCCGGAACTCAGAAAGTCAGGGCGCAATGGCTTCCTACACTGTGGCCTAGCGAGGTCGGAATGCCGTTGTCGCGTCGAGAAGGAAGGAGACGTCCGTTCGGATTGACCTTCTATTCGTATACGTTTGCGGAACAAAGGAAACGCGTGGATCGCACCGCAACAAAGGCACGAGACTAATGGGCTCGTCTATGTTCGCTTCGTTTCTAGTTGCGTGCACTGTGACCAAAATTTGAGCGTGTGATTGGGCTTAAAAGCTTCTCCGTTTGGTTTGTTACTTTTCATAAAACTAAAAAGTGGGTGTGTTGGTACAAGTTTAACAGAAGCGTGAGTGACATGAATGCGCCGAAACAGAAGGTAAGAATAAATATTGGTGCTTTACGCGTACAAAACGACGACGTGATTGTGAGGCATGCCCCAATAAGGTGATCCTGAATAATCAAGTACACGGCGTATTCCTGACCATATTTCGCCTGCAACGTGGTGGTCCATATATTCAAATAGCGTCACGGGACGGCTTTAAACTCTTCCATAGTAGAGTATGAAGTACTTTGAATCGTCAACTACTTTTTCTAAATATACGCTGAGTGGTGTGCAGAATGTATTGGCATTTATTTCTGCTTCTCACGGGACGGCTTTACACTCTCCCATAGTAGAGTACCTAATACTGCAAATCATTACACCCACTTTTTCTAAACACACGCTAGCACAAGTTCTTTTTTAAGGGATGGTTAGTGCTCCCCCATAGTTGAGTACGAAGTACTCAAAATCGTTAAACATTTTTTCTGAACCTCCCCCCTCTTCTCCCCCCCCCGTCTGTAGTATAGCGTCGGGCTAATTCCTCGCCCTCGTTTTGGGACGCCTTTAAGCTCTTTTATAGTAAAGTACCACGTTCACTAAATCGTTAACAGCTTTTTCTAAACACCCAAACACACACTTTTGTGACACAATTTAGTGTGGCTGCGTTTGTATGAACTATTGAATGTACATGTTCTTTCCACGTCACCTCATATCCATGCTCATGTAAATGACGTCTGTTTTGTCATCATCGTTGTTGTATGTCTAAGAAGAAAACGTTCTGTTGAAATGTTATTGACGTCTGTGAAAATAAATTTTTCTAAACAGGCGCACATTTACGTGACAAGGTAAACTCTTCGCCCACGGGACGGCTTTAAGCTCTCCTATAGTAGAGAACCTAGTTCTCTAAATGGTTACCCACTTTTTCTAAACACGCAGGTGAGGCTCAAGGGGTGACTTTTATCTCTCCCGTTGTAGAGTAATGAGTACTCTAAATCGTTAACAACTTTTTCTAAACACACGTGCTCAAAACTCTAAATCCTTAAGCACTGCTCATAAACACGCAGCCCTTTTATTGAGTAGCAGAGATTACTTTAAAATTTTCAACATATTTCGTCAAAACAGGCAGATTGCTCGGGCTCTTGGCGTTTTGTAAATCTCATTAGAATATGTAACTTCAACAAGTGGCACAAATCCCGGTGTTGGCGACAACGGATATTGTAACTGAAAAGCGCACGTGACTTCTGAAGCTTGTATCACGGCAGACGCTGTCGCTTTCTCGGTATGACCTTGCGCGCAAACGCAAACAAAGCACTGACGTCACTTGTTTTGGTTCTCTTGACACGGACAGCTAAGACAGTGCTCTCGTGTGACAACGAATGCAGCTTGACTTGGCTTGGTTTAGTCTGTGCACCTTTTGGTGTGTCGATCTGTTTTCATCTCCACATTATTAAGGTGGCCTCGGATTGACGCTTGAAGACGGGATCACTCGTAATCCGTGACCGGATCTCCCCGAGCCGACTCTCTGTCTTCACCGGCGTCCTGGCGCCTCTAAATCTAGCTAAATCTCGTGCATCGTTGGTCTTGGCCACGCTCGTATGTCTTCACAATGACCTTGGCTCATCAGACTTGATTCGATGAGGAAGGTGGTAACCACTGCGCGTTAGAGTATCTTTTCATTCCCGCCTTCGCAATGACTAGCGCTGAAACTGAGAAACCTGTAGAGGTTGTGCATTATGGGCGTGCTAGTTTTTAAAAACATTTAGCGGTCTTACTAAAAAAGAAAGCGAGAGAGACTGAGAGAGGAAAGGCGTGGTTTTTCAACAGTTTGACATAACTGGTTTGCTACCCTGAACACAGAAAGGGATGGGGGGCATTGAAAACTAAACTGAACGAAGCGTCTCGTCCTGCAGCTGCGCGTTCATAAACAGTTTTCTGTCTATCTTTATATTATACTTTACAGGCCCGGGATCACGGCAACAAACTTGACCGTGTGGTTCAAATAAATTTTCTTTAATATCTGTTTCTTTTTCTTGCGTTTACTTTTCAAGTGAAACATGGAGAGTGCCTCCCAGGTATGTGACATAAGCCAATTCATCATAGAACTTTTCATAACTTTAGTTTTTAAGATAGAGCGTGCTGAAAATTCGGTCCATTGCGCTTAGAAAACACTAGTAACATTATTCAATCCGCAGAGGTAGACCAATAACGGGTGTACTTTGCTAGGAGTGGTCAACAATCGGTTCAATTGTTTTTAGTGCTGCTTTAGTTACGGTTTACGTATTTCCAGCCAGCAAGACGAAATCGTGTGTGTGATATACGCAATAAAAAAGTGGGATCGTGTTTTAGAGAGTTCTCCGAGGGAAACGAGTGGCTATAAAATCATATTTGTTGCATTAGAATATTCTAAATATGAGTGCCGAGTCTCACCACCTCAACCTTCGGACGATTCAGATTGAATTTTTCACCAGTTCCACCAATCGAAGGAACATAGCTTGACGCCATTTCTTAGTGCCTCATTAGTAAACTAACCGCATCCTATATCAGTGCTTTCTGATGTCGTTTACTAAGCACGAGAAGCCTTCTACAGACGACTTGTAGTCGCCACAGAACAATGCACAAGGCTCGTCCTACCTATCCGTACTCATTACCATCTTAATCCTTCCCATCTGCAGTCAACTATTTTTCAACAGTCGATGTAGCAATAGTTTGTCCATTTATTCAATCCAAAGCATGACTAAACGTTGCGGTCGGGGGAGCGTTGTAGGATTAATGTACTTGTTTCGTTATTATGACCACTGTACATACCACACAGTGAGTGGAAGCAGCAGGCCACAGTCGCACGTGGATACAAAACACGTTTTATTGTCACTTTTTTATATGTGCTGCTGCAATGAGTGTGAGGGGCGAAATTGAAAAAAAAAGAGGAATAAAGTGTGGTGTGATCTAACTGGTCTTTCTACACTTTTGGTCATCCTCGAGTTGAGTGCATGACTAGAGTCGGAATTTTAGGACGAAATGGAAGCCGGACCTCAGCATTGTTACCATATAGGCACGATAAAACGTCACAGTGAGGGAAATGGTAATGATTTTCTCTGACGCCTTATGTATTGGAGACAAGTAATTCTTCCGAACGCCGTTATCTCTTATTATGTAATTAGCCAAGCGTTTACGTTGCAAGTGCAAAGACCTTGATTTTTAACCAGGCATCACATAAAAGGGCCTTTTGAGGTCCAGTACGTGCTAATGCTGTCTTAACATTTTTCGCTGCTGACTAGTTGCGAGAATTTCACTCCAACAATTCCCGAACCTTCTTGGTCGCACTGCGAGTTGCGTAGGCACTATACCTTTAGCTTGTTGTTTTCGCTGGTTCGACTTTGGGCGCTGACCCATAGAGCTTCTGGATATTGGAGGTGTGGTGTATCAGTAGGCTTGCCCAATGCGCTATTGTTTATTCGTACGCCGATGTGTTTGTCGATGAGATGAGATGAGAAATGTTTATTACCGCACGGATATCTCACATTCGTATGAAGACGTAATGACCTCTTTTCACATCGCATTAGAATTTGTTTACGAATGCAACATATTCGAAGTTTCCGTATAATGAGGAGGCGTAAAAGAGGTTCGCCTGAGTGGTAGGAGCAAGAGCGAGTAAGCCATTGCATACGGCGCATGGACCTGAATGTTAAACAAAACCACCTGAAATGGAAAGAGTTGTCGTAAATGTCTGACCACAAACGGTTGGGGTAAACAGTTTCGTGCTCTGTTAGGCGTTGGCCCAGGAAGTAGCTCAAGCTGTACGACCTGCATATACTGGATCAATGGTTTGTGACATCACATCAGGAAGAGTCTCACAGTCCACAAAACGTGGATTTTGTTCAACGGTATATATACATAACTTGCTTTTTCATGCGGATAGACCGATGTGCCAAACAGCGTAATAATATAAAGAAACTCGGCACTCTTTTTTGCAGTGTTTAATATTCTGACCAGCATTCTGCGAAAATTCGTTGTCTATCCAGTGAATCCCAATGTCCCCAGCTTTTCCTTTCCATATAGCATTGTCAAACTAATCGGTCACGTGTGATTGCGTAATAATCATTCACGCGTGACGTGATTTTGTGCTGTGTCGTGAGCTATATACGTTAAGCGTAGAGGCAGTCTTCCGAATAAAGAAAACACATGTTCCAGAACATCTTTTCAAATAATCGAAATTTTCTGGCACCTCTTCCTCTATACCGTGTTTGCTCTTATCAAGCTATCGAGCCGCTGATGCACAATCTTCGCAGCGGGAGTACTGCGAACCGGCGGAGATTGGTGAGAGGGTAGGCTATAAAATGCCCGGGAATGTTCCTTTTTTTTGTGCAGCACGATGAGCTGTTGAGGGTCACGCGGAAAAAAAAAAGCTTGCATGCCTAGTTGGGTCATGTTCGGGATGTCACCCGCTCTGAGGGCATCTCGCATATAAAGTCCACGCCGAGTAAGCTTCAAAAGTACGGGATCGCATGCCGCTTTTCTTGGCAGGCATTTCCATATTCAATATTCGGCCCGACAAAACCGTCGTTGACGGGATGCGTGCATAAAAGGAAAAGAGATGAGTTCAGAGCTGAGGACAGGAGGGAGGTACCTGCATAAACGCCTCAACTAAACAAACACGAATGTAGGCAGATGTTCTTCCCTGCTGCCGGAGTATGCAACGCAGTCTGCCTGAAGTGACCCACGCGCCTGAGGTCTAATTAAGCCACTTGCTTTGCTTTATTACCATGCTTGTATGATGTTTTCTAGTCGCGTGGTAACCGATGTGGGTGCATGCATCTCTGGTGGCAATATGTTACCGCGCTGGGGTTTCATTTTCGAATAGCTGAGTTCGAAACACCGGCGAAAGTGGAGCACAATCACGTACTTTAGATGCGGGTGCGCGTTACTTACGAGGAACCGAACTGTATGCAGGAGATATAATCTCAGCAACGCGTGTAGCTTGAAACAATTGTTGAAGTTTATCCCCAGATTGCCTGAGTAATCATTGTCCAAGCATGGTAGAGCTCCTCGCAGAAGCTTGAACTCTCAGCACGGCTCTCCGAACTTGCCCGGCGAGCCACACTGGCCAGTGAGGTTCTGGACGAGGGGCCCATAATATGCGGGGAACTTGATGTTTAATAAATTTATGTATCTATCTCTTTCTTAGCATTTCATAGTTTTACTAATACTGCTGCAATATATGTCCACCCCAAGAAAAGGAAGAGTCGTTTGAACATTTTTTTTTATCTGAGTATACTGAAGACCTATATGGTTGAACTGCACGTCAATGTCACAGACAACTTAACAGCACCACAGATTGTCACTTTAAAATGACGTCATTTATTCGTCGAACATAAATAGGAAACATGTTTTGTGTGAATGTTAGAATGAGCTGTCTACTAAAAAATTAGCAGCAACAGCTGTAATTGAAATGTTTGCATTGAGGGCGATCGTAGGCGCGTTGACCGCGGTGGCTGCTAAGTTAAAACATTGTCATCGTGATTACCGTTAGGTTGAATAAGCTAACGCTTGAAACATAGACTTCCCAGCCGAGTTGCAGCTTGGGGAGCTCCTTCAGTACACGCGCTACATAGCTTGTGCGAAACCATGAAATTTTGATTTTTCCTTCTACAGCCAACTAAAAGCTAGAATACGTTTTATGATATTGGAGTATAAATTAAAAAAAACACAGTTCAACTTAGCGTTGAATGTTTGCTTACTTGCGAAGATGGCAAGAGAAAGAATAGCGACGAGATAGGACTGCGCGCATTTGCAGCTCGGCACATTTGATACTTACCACACCACTATTGGGGGCTTTAACACCCCGATGGTGCATAGAGGTCTATGTAATACACCAAGGAACTTTCACTGTTAGAAAAGGACAGCCGAAGCTGGGGATTGAATCCACGTCTTCGTTCAGACTAGCGCTACAACACCATATCTATATGTTGTCCACCATTGAGATTACAACGAGAGATTGTTTTTCGCTGCCTGACTCACTTTCGATTTTTTTTTTTCTGGAAAATCAAGTTTGGCATACATGTATTTTTCTGCTCGTGCATTAAATGACACGTCACTGAACATAAAAAAACGAAATAAAAAAAACTATACGATAGAGCTTGAGTCACCTTGATTTTGGCAATATATCAATCCTTTCGATTTCTGACCAGCGACCTCGCCTTCGAGCTATTCAGGCCAGTAAAGAAAACCAGGCATGATCGACCTGCCACGAGGAGAGTCTGTGCGTGACGTTAATGAACTTGCATTCACTACAGAGCTAGCGGCACATTAACGACCTATAATGAAACGTGTCGTTCCACTGACTTCGTGACGACGCCGGCCTAGAAAGCATCAACACTCATTCAACTGATTCTTTATCCCAAAAGGCGCAAAGAAGATTGTGAGAGCACATACCTTTCTAATGACGGCTATATATAGATCATACGCGACGTGGCGCCGAAACTGCCCTCGTCATGCGCACTCAATACACACACATGTGCTGACAAGGTAGCAAACTTCAAAATAAGAGTGCTTTTCCGGAGAAGCCAATCCTTTTCAGTGTTTACTGACGGCAGTCTCCGTAGCTGCAATTAGGCGACATAAAAATGTACTCGCACCATCGCTGTCACTGTATAGCAATGACGCAGGTTGGTTACGTCTTTTGCTGTTCCGAGTTTACGAAATGGTTGTTTATATGTTTCGTGTGTATTCGCATTCGCAGTCATAGAGTGAAAAAATAAACAGACGCCGCATAAAAATTTCGTTAGCAAAAACTTGTAGATTTGGGTGAGTTGATTCATTTTGCGAATAACTTGAAGTCAGGCGAAAACACACATAAACAACGAACAATAAAACACACAACAAGGCCCATGTCACACAACAGTTCTGTTGTGTCTGCTCCTTCGTGGTCCTCGTTCTTACGCGTTGCTCCAAGTTATTTCCGAAACATTTAGTCAGAGCTACAAGTTCAGCGCCCGCTCTCTTAATATCTTTGCGTGGCGTGCAGGTTTGGACGAAACCTTGCGCAAGAACGCTGCTGATAGACTGGCTACATTGTTTACACAAAACATGCAGGATACTCGTAAAATGATCAAGTGCGAAACTACTGTTGCTCAAGAATCCCATTTCCCTCCAACTTTCCGTCTGAACGAGCACGCGCTCAAAGATTCATAGCGCCATTAAGGCCCCTCGTCGCCACGTGTTCTCACTTGTAAGAAATCCCGGAAATTTCACCGTGCTGTTTCTCGGACAAATGACCTGCTCTTTCTTTGCTTGGGGATGATGAATTTCTGAGCGAATGGCGGGCACCACCGCGCGTTAAGGGAACGGTCACACTACGAAAACACAGAACTGAAAAAGAAAAGCGAGTAAAAATTGCTTGATCCCAAGAATGGCGAACCTGAGTCAAGCGAACCAAGACGCGCTTGTATACCTGGTGCTTTCCCCCACGTACACAAAATGTCTGGAGGCCTTGAAAAATTTATAGAGAAGAGGTGTGGGGTACTGGTGATATTTCTGTACAGCGCAAGCATCACCGCGTCGGTTCCACTGTGCAAAGAAGGTCAGGGGACTCACCAGCGTACAATGGAAAATGTGGTCTGACGCACGCAAATAATCTATACAAACGAAACTCGTTATACGTCGGAGGTTTAGGTGGTGGTGTTGCCACACAGGAAAAACTCGAAGGATGCCGGGTGCAGAAGTGTGGACCTGGAGGGCGTGCTGGTCACACGAGTATTCATATGCACCATCACGGCCACCCGAATTTCTTTCTTTGGTGTTTAGATGATGGGCTTGTCAGTAATCAGCCCTTTATGATATGGCAACCTCATCTTCATTTGGCAATCGGCTCTTATCCATTAGACAAGATGCTAGATGCGTAGTCATGCCTTAACGCTACTCCCGCAAACAATAACAGCCGTTTCACTTCCACAGGAAATAGAAATACAGGAAGACATGGTCATAGAAATAAATGAACAAAATAAAAAGAACAAAAAGGAAAGAAAGAAAGGAAAGAAGAAAGAAAGAAAGAAAGAAAGAAAAGTAACATTTCAGACACGCACACGCCAATTTTCGTGAGAGGGGAAGAGCTTCTCATTTTTTCGCTTTTTTAAAGGGGTGAACAACACATCAATTTTCTGCGGTCTTGTGCAAAAATAAATTATGTGGTTTTACGCGAAAAACCTCGATATGATTATGGCGGGCGATGTAGTGGAGGACTCCGGAAATTTCGACCAACGTGCAAAGACTCCATGCAGTACACGGACCTCAAGCATCTTCTGCCACGAAAATGCAGCCACCACGGCCGCGATCAAACCTGCCACTTCGCGGTCACCAGTTGAGTGACGTAACTGCTACCCCACCGCGGCGGACCATGGTTGTGTGCGCATGGGCCGGATAGGTTCATGAGGTAGCACACGTCTTAGAGAGCATTGAAATGCATTGAATGGTGCGTCTTGAGCTCATACTGCCTCGCAATGTTAGCCGTGCCAGTGTAACCATCTCTTTGAAAGCGCAGCCAATTTTTTTTTACCCTGACCCTATACAGCATAATACTTAGACTAATAGTCATCCGCGCACATGCTGACACTTAAAATTGGCGCAGGTTCGACACTATTCTGATGCACTGGCCAAAACACCCAGGTGGCTCAGATGTCATTAGAGTGTTCTTAAAACATGAAATATTACTTAGCTTTGATAGCGAAATATGTGGTAGATACGAATACCCTGTAAATTTCAACAACCTCCCATTTTTGTCTTGTTAACTAATCCGCCGGAACAACTTTTTGTCTCACCGTACATTTAGACACGGTTTTTTTCTCTATATGAAAAAGAAAGAAAACAGCTCGTGACATGAGTAGATCTCGCCAGCTGTATGAGATTTCAAATTGTGGCCGTGAGCCTTTCTTGCACCACCTTTCTTTCTTGCTTTAGTTTTGTGCTATCCAAGAAGGTAACAAATATTTTAGGAGACAAATTGAATGATGGTGCCCGGGTAAGGTGATGTATTGTGAACTGATCTGTGTCGAATGCTCTAATCACACGCTACTTCAACGCTCACCAAAACGTAGCAGAATAAATAAAGAATGTTTAGGATTGGAAAGTGTCGTGGGAGCTAAGGCAGCTAATTTCTCTTCTCACACCGTAGGATCACTAGTGGGTAAATTTGTCAGCTTAGAAAAAATGAAGAACAAGACAGCGTCGGTGATAACAGTCTGCATGCTAATGAAACCAAACTATGTGGCATGTAACAGGGTCATTTACGAGCCCGTGTCTATATTGTTAAAAAGTACAGTTGCTAAATAGGATTTTTGTGCCTGCGTGGGAGGCTTCCCACGTGGACACGGGGCAGTGAGGTAACAGAGGGTATAAACTCGGACGTTACTCGAAACCAGCAACTTTGTCTGACCCTTTTTTCTTCTTTCGGTGTTTGCCTCCTGGGTAAATTCCGCTCCCCACACAAACCGTATATGTTCTCATAACAGTGAGAAGGGCTCGAATATATTAAAGCAAGCGAGGCAGGAAAGTTTGATCAAACATAAGTGCCGAGAATCTTTATATTACCTTGCGCTCTTAAAAGGGCCGAAATAAAATAAAACAGGCCACTCCAAGCATTGGACGTGGTTATATTGCCCTGAATAGTAAATTACATAGCTGATTTCAACAGTGCAGTTGCTGCTCGATGGCGCGTCATGCGTCGCTTGAATTATCGCCGACGTAGTTATGGGCGGCCTGGATTATCGAGGCAGAATGCTGGGCTGAGAAGTCAGTACGTACGTCACGTAGACACTGTCGCGTTTGAAAAATGAACACAGAAAAAATGAAGAATGTTTTTTATCAGTCTCTTTTTATAGTACGCATTCTTGAACGGCATATGGTTGTAAGTGCAACGGGAAACATCCATCAGTGAAATGAGTGTTCTTTCTAGGTGTGACCACCCTGTGGCATTTCGTCTGGCCACATTTTAAATAGGAAGAGGATGAAGTAGAGGAAGAGAGAAAAAACACAATGCAGTCGCGTGCAGTTCGCTACCCTACACTGGGAAAGTGGAATTGTTCCCCATATAGCCAAGTACTGTCATTACTCGCTATACGCAATCGTAATTGCTGTGTTCGCTCAAAGCAGTCCATCGCTTTAAGCGAGCACGATTAGTAGCAACGCCTGAGGATCTACACGAGCAATTATGATTGCATGTAGCGAGTAGTGACAGTACTTAGCTTTATCGGGTACAACGCCTCTTTCTTAGCGTAGTCTAATGAAGCACACGCGTACTGGGCCCACGTCCGTGAATTCCCTTGATTTCCTCTGTCCTGGGGCTTGCATTATAACATCATCGCGCATTGCGTGGTAGAAATCACTGCCATATAGTAAGGCAGCTACCATGCCGACTTCAAATGTATGTTGCTGCTGTCACACGGGAATGCTGTCATGCTCTCACACGGGAATCTCACGTGCCAGCTGTTGCACAGCGCGCGCGTCGGCAAGTGCGTTTGTTGAACTACCAGCACTACGACTCGAGTGTGCTATATGCCTACTTTTGGTAGCAGTGGCTTGATAACAAACAGGTTACTTAAAGCAGCGTTCATGCATCTTTTAAGCACTCATTTTGGGGAATATTATTAACCCTTAATTATACTATACCACTACTCTGGTATTTTCTCTGATATTTTTGCTCTGAGGCAGTTTACAGCCACGACCGGCAGGGGCATGCCCGGCGCGCATTGTACAACGGCCGCAGCAGCCGCCGCTTTTGAATATGAAGCTTATTAGAAAGACTGCTGTAGCACAGCACGTAAGAGAAATTGCCTGAAACAACAATTATATGTTTGGAAATATAAGTACCCATCGCCATTGCCGTCATTTACAAAATACACTTCCTTTTCTCGTGTAGCAGCGCGCCGCCAAAGTAACTTTCGTGGGGCGTGAGTACACCCGCTCAAAAATGGCACTAAGTTTGCCAGTGTGACCGGGGTACTAGATGAATATAAAAAGCACCCTGTGAGACTTTGCATAACTAGTACAAAACTTTCAGTTATGCAGAGTTTGGTTTATCAGTTAAAGACGAGAAATAAAGCACCCTATACCTTTTTCGGCATTCTTGTGTGTGTATTTCATTAGACGACGTGAACCGCAGCATATATGTCATGCACAATGACTGTACAAATAAGAAAACATCTTATACACTAAACTAATTTTTTACGTACGTAACAGAGATTATAAAACTATGTGGGGGGGGGGGATGCACCGTTCAAGGTAAAAGTGCTTTGTAATTTCATTGTACGTAATTGGTGCATCCCGATTGGTATCTAACCCAGCAAGATGAGGTTGCCCTGTGGCAGTGCTGTCGGTAAGTGCGCGCGCTGCATCATGGGCGATATCGTTGAGGTTGGATAGGGCACCCGGCACCTGGCCGAGATGGGCGGGGAACTAGATGACAGTGTGGTGCTTCAGGGCACTCGGGTCCGCTTTGGGAAGAATACGTAACGCCTGGTCGGAGATGACTCCGCGTTCGAAGGCTTTGATGGCCGACCTGGAGTCGCTGTAGACGAATTCCCGTTTGCTGTCAAGCATGGCTATAACTATAGCTACTTGCTCTGCTACTGTGAGGTTTCGGGTGAGAATTGTTGCAGAGTCAAGAGTCTGCTGCGCAGATGATACGGCGACCACGGTGAAGGCTTGGTTGTTGCGATAGGCAGCGGCGTCCACGAACGAGACGTTGTCCGCTTCCATGTCTATGCGCCTGAGAATGGCGGTCGCCCGCGCAAGGCGCCTGCCTCTGTTGTATTCGGGGTGTACACTTCGTGGAATGGGAACGATCGTGATAAGGTCGTGGATTTCACGGGGAATCAGAGTCAACTCTGGGGGGTCCCTGGCTTTCGAGGAGAAGAAGCCGAGCTCGCGCAGAATATGGCGACCCACCTTGGTGGTAGTGAGTCGGGTCAATTGCACGCGTTCCTGAGCTTCGGTGATCTCTTCTAGCGTGTTATGTACGCCAAGCTCGAGGAGTTTGTACGTTGGAGTGGTGATAGGGAGGCCAGGCTCGTTTGACCACCTTGCGAATAAGCACATTGAGTCGATCGCGCTCAACACGTAGCCACTTGTGTATAGCGGCAACGTAGGTAAAATGGCACAAAACTAACGCGTGTACGAGACGCAGCAGGTTGTCTTCTTTGAGGCCATGGTGCCTGCTGGCTACTCTACGTACGAGTCGTATGGCATTCTCATTCTTAGTCCTGAGCTTGTGTACTGTTTGGGTGTTGGTTCCGCGGGACTCGATGATCATGCCGAAGACCTTGATGGTGTCTATCCTTGGTACAGTACGACCATCTCTGGTGTGGAGGGTGATACTGCGTTCCGCCGGAGGTGGAATGAGCTTTTTTTTATCAAGGAGTACGCGGATACAGGATCAGGTTGTTCCTAGAGGCAGCGTCGGCAACAATGCTGAATTTAGTGCCCTCAGGGTGATGCAGACGCTTGTCGGACGTACAGAACAAAATATAATAAACACGACACCACAGTGATATGTGATAGGGTTTCAAGTGCGCAATGCTAGCGGTGCGGCCCTTAATTAGTCGGCGGGCCATCTGGGTCTTTCCCATACATACCGGAGAGCAAGAGAAAATCAGCTGTTCGAGAGCGTATTGTGTCTCTGAAGGAGGTGAAAAAGCTGAAAACTTTTGTCCAATCAGAGCGCGTACAGACCATGTAATAACGTTCACTTTCTGCTTTATACGCCACGAACTTTGCCCTGACGTCTATAGCCCAAGAAGAGTGCTCAATGGGCTAAAAAAGACGACGGCGTAGCAAGTAGTGTGCGAACGTGAGGCGAGAGGCTGACCGTTGTATGCAAGGATGACCATAGTGACTTCCTTAGATTTGGGCGCGTTACATGCAATAATAATAATAATAATAATAATAATAATAATAATAATAATAATAATAATAATAATAATAATAATAATAATAATAATAATAATAATAATAATAATAATAATAATAATAATAATATCAATTTTTTATCTCATCGGCCCACCTAACTTTCTGTCTACCCGTCGTGCGTTTGCCTTCTCTGGGAATTAAGTCAGTTACTCTTAATGATCAGCGGTTATCCTGCCTACGTGCTACGTCTACGCACCCGGCCCATGTTCATTTATTCTTCTCAGGGTGCTAGACAGGATCGGCCGAGCTTCGCCCGAGTTTCGCGAAACCTGCGGAACCAGTGCCATGACTGGTTCACCGATCACAATGTTTTAAATGCTTCGCGTTTAAAATAATATGTTCGCTGAAGCTGGGGATGGGACTGGTGCCCTCATTTTTAGCCGCTCAACTGCATTGGCGCTAAATTATAACCTTATGATTCTGCATCACTGGGTTTGTGCCTTTGAAAGACGTTAACAGTTTCAATGCAACGAAATTTGCAGTTTACTTCTAGTAACTTTTGCAATGATGTAATGTCATGGTAGAATTATGCACCGCTTTTTTTATAGAAAAGTTGCTTAACAAGACGAGGGTGGCTATGATTGTTTAAATCATGACATCGCGGGATTTTAACGGAAGTCTTGCTTCCAGCAAACATATTCAGCATATAGAAGTACCATAATCCAGCAGACCTTCCAAGGACTAAACGAGAGGTGACACTCGCGCACTTTCTGACGGCCTGCGCTTCGTGTCTACTTCCGATTTTTCACCACCTCTGGTTCATAACTATATACAAGTTCACTATATTCATTGCGTTTCGGCCCAACCCTCGGTAAACCTAGCTGAAATCAAGGAGTTTACGGTAAGCGAGTTTAACGTGGCAACTTTTTCTGCTCAGATAGTGCTCAAGGTGCGTCCTTCTGTTACAAGTTTTTTTTAGTAAGCATTACATTCAAGGCAAAATTTATTGCAGATTCAGTCACCGATACGCGTGCCTGTAGGTTAATTCATCAGAAACAAATATCGTTTCAATTATGATTAACGTGTGTGAGTTTCCTACCCAATAGAAAAGGGTGCGCGCGTGCCACTCCTCTAGTCCGGCCGTGAAGGTGGCTACTTACTACTACTACTACGACGACTACTACTACTACTACTTGAGTGTACTAGAATCAAAGTTCCAGTACACTCTACTACTACTACTACTACATACATCGCGGACGCACTACCCATGGCTTAGGGAGCTTCGCCCCACAAAACAGCAATTGTGAACTTGTAGCTCAGTGTAAAAAAACTCTCACGCTGCGACCTCACCAGCCGCACCACGAGAAAGGGTGGTCTATATTATAGTCCACTCACTTAGGAAACATCTGCGTGGAGTGTTCGCTTTAATTTAGTTACCTTCCTTCTATTACCTTTTGAGCAAAATTATGCGAGAGAGAAAAAAAGAATAGATCCCGTCAACGAGGACTGATTTCAGATGCCGTAATCGTTTCATAACGTAACAAAAGCAATCGAACGTACTAGTCAGCCATGTGCGAGAAGCATTCTCGACGCTGCACGGTTCCACTGAGACAATATTTCCCTAAACCTGGCAGTCCCCTTTGTGGTGATGGGCTCTAGCAATGAACACGCTAAGGTCCACTTCTTCTATTTTACTCCACAATGTGTCACAGGCGGAAAGACCAATGGCCTATCTCGTCCCCTTTCGTGGGTCAGGCGTAATCAGCGCGACGAGAAAAACTAGACGCGCGCGAGCTCAATCCAGCGGCGCCTGTTGTGCAAAGAATGGGCCGAGCTGCGTCAATGGGACTTTCACATTCAGAGCCAGACAACACGAACGACAGCGGACGAGCGTAGAGGCTCTTAGGTTGTCTGGAAATCGTCTCGAAAAGAGGGGCCTAAGTGAAAGTGAATGGGCCGTACTTTAGTTCCGACCACCGGAAGCAAAGCTTAGCTGAGTACTGCCCTCGAAGACAGACACCTTGTCCTGTGAGCGATGAACCCGAAAAAGTAACTAAAGAATGTATTACGTTCCTAAAAAAATAATAAAAAGCTTTAGGCTATATATCTTTTGAGTAAACGAAGGGAGCTTCGCGTCCCAAAGCTCCACACTCGGTCGCATACGTTGTAAAATAGGAACAGCGCGATATTTTGTACGAGGACACTCCAAACAGAAAAACAACATGGGCAGGCGCTGCACACGTGGACAAGAATGCATACGGATACACGGAATATGGACAAGAATAGGCTGACAAGCTTCACGAAAAAGCACGCATTGAAAATCATACACGGACAAGCAACCCAGGGAAGCATAGATTCCTACGTGAAGCTGTTGATTCTATAAGCTGGTTGGTTTGTACAAGAAAGCTTCAGGCGCTCTAAATCTCAAGAATTCTGATACCAAGACTTCAGGCTGTTCACCAAATAAAATTTATTTCAAGTGGATTAAAGGAAATGGAAGTCTAGAGCGCACGTGAGCACGCATCATGTTTTTGAATGATTGTCAGAGCTAATTGAGACACAAAGCACTTAAGGAAGCATAACAAAGATAGAGAGAAATACAGAAAAAAGTTGAAGGAAGGAAAGCGAGAGAAAGAGAGGTATACAGGAATTAAACGAATGAGACAGAAATAAAAATGGAAGAAAGAAAGAGGAAGCGAGAAATAAAGACAGGGAAATAGAGTGAGAAAGTAAGGTAGAAAGAAATAGAAACAAACTCAGAGAAACGAAGCGAAAAAAAATCAGACAAAAACAACGAAAGAAAAAAAATAAACAAGGAATGTCACCCCTCTCCGCAGTTTTTTGAGGCTTGGCACTACTGCCGCGAAGTTGCTAAATCTCTCTAGCGTTGTCTGCAATACTATTTATAGACTACAATGCAATATCGTAAATAACAGTATAATAGAGCCTGGGTGGTCTGGTTTGCAGAGCATCATTGTCTGACGTGTATGGATAGTGAATCTAGTTGCTATAACCTTCCCTCTCCAACAGGATTCCTTTTCCCGAGAAACCGGCTAAAAAACGGTGAAGCTTTTGCCTGTCCTTTTCAAGGTGTTTGGAATCAGCAGCAATTTATGACCTCGTCGTGTCTTCGTCGCTGAGTATATAAATACAGTGGACGCGGGCGCTTCTTGTTCGTTCGTCTTAGTGCTCTTTTAGAATCGCGTGTTGTAGAGTAAACAGCGGACACGCAATTTCGCCCACGAAGAATCGTTTGGTAAGGTAGTCGAAAGTTTATGGCGCTATAACTATTTATTTTTCTTCCCTGTGCGACCTACATTTTTTCTTGCCCACCAAGAAGTTTACGTAGGAAAAGAAAAAAAGGTTTGATCGAATTTATAGTTCTCGCGAGAGCACAGGTCATCTTAGGTTTCCGAGCATTGCTTTTTTTTCGTTTCTAACCTTCCAAATTGAGATTTAAAAAAAATGTTGAGCAATTAGGGGACGGGGAACACCAGGTTTACAGATACGGATTTACTGGAAGGAAGTTTTTCCTAAAGATTGCTACGATGGGCGTTGCGTCTAGAGTGAGCGTGTTTAGTTTTGACGGTAGACGAGACTCTGGCGCGCTCGACGTTTAAGAAAGATGAAAAAACGAGCGATGCCGAGAGTCTCGGTGTTCCCGCCCACGTGCGAACGAAATGTGCTACGCTTAAGGAACGAACGATTCCGACGCACTTTTAGCGTTACTTCCGCGTTGCGTTGGTGGCACGTGGGAAGACCGCTTTGAAAGTAACTTTGCGTTTTCGCATTAGCGCGAAAGCAGCTATGCACAGATTTAGTTGCGCGTCCGCAGCAGCCGTACTGACGCGGCCTGCCATTGCGATTGACTGGCAGGCTGGGTCCGTACGGCAGGTACGAACGCGTGACGAAATATGTTTAATATTTTATTACGATTACGTGCGAAAGAGTACACTGGCAATATCAAAAGTGCAGCGAGAAATATATCTAAAGGGGGGTTGTGGGTGGAATCACTTCTTATATATGTGCGTGACTGTGATTCACATGTGCGTACATATGTAGGTGGTCTCAAATATCATGGAATGCGAATAAAAAAAACGGGAATGCTGTTAAACGAAGCACACCTAGTGCATGTGGTGTCCTGTATACTGCAGTAGCCGTTACTAGTTTGTTCGTTATTATACATTAGTTGATTCTAATTGTGTTACTTACCCGACTTGTATAAACTCGATATTTGAAATGTCAACGATGCATATGCAGGCATGCTCATATGACATCTGATTGCGCTCAGCATGCTGGGACAGTACACGTTCAAGATGAATTGTAAGCGCCGAATAACCCGAAATATTCATATTCGGCAAAGATGGAATGACATGGCGCTATTGCCTGAAGCGCACTTTATTAGGAGAAAATAGCTTGCTTTAACTTTGCTATCTCGCCGTGGTAACTCAGTGAGCAAAGCGTCGTGCTACTTAGATCGAGGCCGGGGTTTCGACCGCCGGTCACATTGGCCACATTTCAACAGCGGTAAAATGTGGCTAACGTGACCACATTTTTTTCCCTCCGTTCAAGTTACGCATGCACGTTTACCTGTTTCATGGCTGACTATACGTTTTCTTGTTTCTGTATGACATCTCTTAGTACGTTATCTGTGAGAGAGGAAGACATGAGATTGCTGTAAATTGAGTTGATGTATATTCATGCGTGTTTCCCAAATAAACGTGGCTTCAAGTTTGTCCTCATATTGCCTACGTCTCTTCTTTTTGTCTCCGTATTTCTTGTTGCACTAAATGTTTTAATTTACGCATCTTTACCAATCCGCTTGACTCGCCGCACTCAAGAAAACACTCGTGTGCTTACTTTTATGGGCAGTTTAGGAACCCCAGGTGGTCAAAATCGTTATGAATTTTGTATTTATAAATACTGCAATCCTGCAATCCAAAGCGAGGAATAATAGCAGGGTAGGAAATACAACCATAAGTATAGCAAGCAAGTATCAATAAAGACGTGAACATAAATAAGAAAGTATGGTACACTTCATAGAGTACTTGAGTAGATTAAACAAGAAATTTCTTATGCAATAAAAGTAAAGATAACAGTAATAGCCATGCAGACAACATACAATTCAAGATATATATATATATATATATATATATATATATATATATATATATATATATATATATATATATATATATATATATATATTTATTTATTTATTTATTTATATAACACAATTAAACAAGACTGAGGCAATTTCTCAAGGTTGGCTGTAGAGCAACGTTATTGGTTAGGTTGTTCTAGTCAGTTACTGCCCTCGGAAAAAATGAATACTTGAAACAGTTATTTCGAGACTGGAAAGGGTGTGATAGAGAGGTTACGGCACTGCCTTGTCAAATACCCGGAAGAGGAAGATAGTTGGCCAATGTTTATCTTATAGTGCTTGTTTATTAACTGATAAAAATATTTTAGACGAAAGATTCGGTTTCGTTCAGTTATTGGTGAGAGATTAGCTGTTTTCAGTAGTGCACTTACAGATGTATGACCACTATCGCGAAATTCTCCACTATACCGCGTGCGTGAAGACCATATCATGATCTTGGCACCTGAAACTCCAACAGTGATTAGTTTATTTATTTATTTATTTATACATACTGCCAGTCCCAATGGGGACTATTGCAGGAGGGCAACCAAAAGATACTATAGATACACTTACATTGAAAAAGTGAAAATGTATGACTACAGATCTTATACGATATTACATGGATTATATGGGAGCATAAACAATGTGGTGAAAAACATTGGGAGCACAGATTTGGTACATAATAGACGGTTATTAATAACATGCAAGAAATATCACTAATAAACAGGAAAGACTTTTTCATGCGTACGACACTGATATACTTATCATGAAGAAAAGGCACTCAAGAATTGAAAAAAAAAAACATCAATTTAACTATGGGTGGCACGAATATGATTATTAAGCAACATCAAAAAAGTATTCGAATCTTTACTATTAATTATACAGCCGGGTAATCTATTCCATTCTCTAATTGACTGTGGGAAGAAAGAATACCTGAAGCAGTTGCTGTTGAAACGGTATTCCTGTAAAGTTAATGGATGTTTATGGCGTGACTGTCTAGTTTCCAAAATTGATATGAACCTAGAGCTGTCGATGTTTAGCTGTTTATGAATGAGTTGGTTTATGAATGAGTTCTGTCGTTTGTTAGCACACATATTCACATTTTGGCTTGTTGTATGCGCGGAGTACGTCTTCTGGAATCCAAGGTCGAGTTCATAAGTGGGCGTTTCTGTCGGCCAGCCGCGCTGAGTAATAATATCGTTGATGAATGCTGCGCCATTCACTGGACCTGACATATCAAACGAAGGCTGTGCAAGCACAACTTCGCTTCCTGCGTTCAAGCAGCCTCTCGAAACAGCTTTAATTTGAGCGCCCTGCGTGTTTGTCCATGTATGTGCATATGTCTGTTCAAGTTTGGTATACGCCCAGCCTTGTGCAGGGTAGCAAATCGGCTACGTCAACCAGGTTGTTCTCCTTGCAATTTCGTCTCTTTCTATCTCTATCTCTTTCTCGCGCGTTCAGTTCTTCCAAACAAAAAAAGTACCTTAAGAAGCAGGCCCATAGCCAGAGGTGGTGCTTTAGCCTTCCCGCCTCTCCGAAGTTTGTTTAGAGGGGGTGTTTTACCGAGAATAAAAAACGAAAATACGGGCTTTTTGAGGCCTTCAACAGGTGAGACCACCCGCGAAAAATTTTCCTGCTGCAGGCCTGTTAAGAAGGTTTCAAAAACCATGCGTTATACCGTAACGTAACTTTTGAGCAGCCTGTGGAAATATTTTTGGGTGACATGCGCGTAATATTATTGCATAATTTTATCCCGTTGTGTTTCCTTCCAACGCATGCGGAGTCCGCTTCGGTTGATTAGTGGCTAGGGTGCTCGGCAGCTGACGCGAAGGTCACGGGTTTGACCTCGGCAGAGGCAGTCAGACTTCGATGGAGGTGAAATGGTGGAGGCCCGTGTACTGTACGATGTCAGTGCACGTTAGAGAACACCAGGTGGTCAAACTTTTCGAGGCCCTCCACTACGGCGTCTCATAATTACACAGTAGTGTTGAGACGTAAGACCCCACACATTATTAGCTAATGCATGCAGCGCGTGTATATGTCTCTTTGCAATAACACGAAAGAAGGCACGGTTGATACAGTTTCGTCCTAAGATTTCGTTTTTGTTGTTATATGGGATGGCATGAAATCCAGCATCATGACTTGAGAGTTTTTAGTACCATGATGTGGTGTCCGCGATTCTGCCTGAAATGTCGGCGACAGCTGCTACATACAAATGTGAGCTGCAATAAAAAGGAAGGGCCCTATTTTTACATTCCCCACTTCAAGCAATAAAAATAACAGGGGCAGCATTTATCTCGAGTCGCACTTTTAAGACGTTGCGCAAAAGTTAGCCAGGTTAGAAATAATTGTTAGACAAAGCACAAATCCACCATTGTGTCGACAAACACCATCTTATTAAGTCGATCTTTTCTGAGGGAAACCCTTTTGGCTTAGGGAAGCAGGGCATATACTCACACTCTTACAGAGGCTATGAAAATAAGTGTGGCTTCGGCAAACATTAAAAGAGAGAAAAAATAACGGTCTGAGATGCCGTAGCCAGAACTATTGTTCATGACCCAGTGAGTCATCTTTATGTTGCTGTGCTATATTTAACCACCACGACAAAACGAGAAGACAAGAAACACATGTGCCCAGTAGTATCTCCTCATATTGTGCGGGCGAACCAGTATAAGGCAGCAAAGGAACGATGTTGTACCAAATAGCGCCGTCACGTTCTTATTCAGCAAGCCAGATGGTAAATTTTATACGTGAAGTGTCGTTTCTTATAGAAGTACTTATTTGCTCTGTCGGGTGTGAGAGAAGTAAATCAACATGACATGACTTACGAACCATCAAGGATCTTTTTACTAGACTTGCTTTTACGAGTGGCCATTAAAATAGCGCTTTCGCTTTGAAAGCATATTGGGATGAAGCACCCACAGACGCTCGACAAAAATGATGAAGATGAAGACCAGTGATGAGCTAACGTGCCTCTTTTATGAGGCTAAAGGAAGAACCCATAGCTATTTCTACTTGCCTATCTGGCAAACTAGTTAAAAAGTAGTGGCAGACAACAGAAAAAACAGGTGTTTTTTCATCTGTAGCGTCCAAATGTTGCCATTAAGCGCTAATCACGTGCAAGGAAGTACATTAATTTTCATGGTATGCGCTTTCCCGTACGCCAGACAAAAGGAAAACTCATAAGCAAGCCGTGACAAGGGCCCATGGTGACCATTGCCAGCTTTCGCTTTCAATATCACTTGTTTGCTCGCCGAGTTCCGCCAAAATAATGGCGAAGCTCTCTTTTCAAGCTTCTTGCTGACCTACTTCCCTCGGACACGTGCACCTAGAGGTGGTGGAATGCGCGGGAAGAAGGCGCGCGTTAAAGAAAAAAAACAGTGTGGGCACCAGCAGTGATCATTTGCGGTCACTGAAGTCGTTCAGAAGGCTAAGCACCTCTTACTCTCCGGTTTCCACTTATAACGCGATACTTATGAGAGGAAATGGCTTCTGTTGCCTCCCAGCTAAGCTGGGTCAGCACTCATCTCCCATGACGTTGCTGCCAGGGCACAAACCACCATGAATGGTCACACGAACACCTTGGTCGTCCTTTTTTTTTCAGTGGTTTCGAAGAGGGTCGTAGAGCTTTCGCTGTTCTTAGACACTGCCCGGAAGCGTCACTTATATTCTCCAATGCTCATGATGGCGGTGTAGATATATTGCTTTGCGTAGTTACATTGTTTCCTTTTTACTGAGAAGCAAACGCTTACAGTCACGATGAATGACAAGGTTTCGTACATGCTGAACCTCGTTGCTTGCGTTCGAGAATGTTTGTAATTTTTTAGCAAGATTTCCAAAAGTCAAGCTTTTTCCTTGCATGGCTTACTAGAAACAATACCCGCAATGCGTCATATTGTTGAGCGGGACTCTAGCTAAGGCATACATGGCCGTGAAATATTGTTCATAATAGTGTTTTCATACTCGTTCAAAGGCGTTGGTAAATTGCTGCGTGTCTAAAAATGATGCATTTAATTTGGCTAGAAATTACACTTCGTCATGCGTTGTAGCATCACCTTAGCTTTGCATTCAGTCGCATCTCTCATGTGCCTGCTCGCGTCGGTCTTAGTCGAAGTAAACCAGTGGTTCTGTGTCTCTTATTGTTGGGTGTTACATTAGCCGAATTTTCATATTCGAAGGAAGTGATCAACAACTGAGATCACAATATCTTCAGTGGACTAGTTTGAAGCATTGAACATCCTTTTCGTTCGACAGGTATCGGGCGCAGCGACCATACATATATGGCAAGTAGAATCAGTATGTCACGAAAAATGGTGCCACGATTCCTGAAGGCAAACTGACTGAGCGACTGTTTGTTTCACTGAGCTGAAATTTTTCATGAGTTATATTCATTACGCTCATGGAATGTAGCATAAATCACCGACGCATAGTTCTTCGCTCTGAATATTTTGATTTCTTTTCTTTTTTTTTTCGCTGCAAAGTAATCACTTGGGTTGAATACTAACCAGCCTCTTGGTCGCCTAGTTTTCATTTCCTCTGTTAAGTGTCCTCGGCCGTGTCCAAAGCCGAGACTTACTATAAGATTCAGGATTTGGAATGCTGGCATTTTCCCGCATGGCACAGGTGTGCACAATGGTGTTCAGCAATTTATTTCTTTATAGTACCGATAACAACATCATGGGCTTTACATCTGTAAACTGAGATATGATTCTGCGAGATGTCATGGTGGAGGGCTCCGGGAAGTCCCATCAATCATCTGGTGTTCTTTAACGGGCGCTGACACCGCATAGCACACGGGCCTCTACCATTTTACCTCTATCGAAATGCGACCACCATGCATGGCTGGGATCAAAGCCGAGACTTTTGGGTCAGCAGCTTCGAACCCTAACCATGGCGTGGTGGACGTTGATTCCATTATGAACCGTGCACATCGGCCACGTTAATCTCGATTACACGGCGCGTCAGCACTACGGCACAATAAACCTGATTGATTTGTGGGGTTTAACGTCCCAAAACCACCATATGATTATGAGAGACGCCGTAGTGGAGGACTCCGGAAATTTTGACCACCTGGGGTTCTTTAACGTGCACCCAAATCTGAGCACACAGGCCGTCGACATTTCCGCCTCCATTGGAAATGCAGCCGCCGCAGCCGAGATTTGAACCCGCGACCTTCGGGTCAGCAGCCGAGTACCTTAGCCACTAGACCACCGCGGCGGGGCCGGCACAATAAAGCTCTCCCCGAAAGAGATTTTTATTGTTCAACGGTCGCTTGTCAATCGAAGCGCACGAACGGTTAAAACAAAGTGAAGTTATGCGTAAAAGTCGTACGGATGTAGTGGCAGGGCGTTCGTGCACGATCGTTTATCGTACGGTGCTATGCATGCTAGAGGCGCATGGCAACGGTTGATTTAAAGGCCTTAACGGTAAAGCGTCATTGATTAATGCGAAATATTACGTGCTTTGCCGGGCGAAGTATTGACCGAGGATATAATCGTATCTGCCAACACGCTCGAAATAGTGTTCGTTCCAGGCGGTTAATTTTCTGTTCAAAACGTGGCATGGTCCTCTCGAAAGCTTACCAATGAGTTACGCATAATAAAACTGGGGCTTATCAGCTCCTAAAAAACTGCACGCTCCGGTTAACATGAACTGTTTAGAAGCATAGCTCAGCGCGGAACACGATGCTATCCCCAGAGAAGAAAAAAATATAACTTTAATTAGTTTAAGAAGCCGCGAGTAAGTAGCTGAAGAAAGATAATGCAATGTAAACGTACGTGCCCTACCAACGGCATGAAAGCGTTTGAGGAACATGTTATCACGTCCTAGCAGAGCCGCAAAATAAAGAACAGGGCCAGAGATTGAGCCCATACATTCTGCAGGTAGAACCGTTTGCATTGCGGGTGTGTGCTTCGTGCCAACGAGGCGGCATTGGATACACAGCGAGATTGAGTTGGCGCGTTAGGTGCCGCAAATTAATGAGACACGTAAAATAGAAAAAAAATCACTTACATGTGTTCGGGCAGAGAACTTGGACAGAACTGAAGTGGCCTTTAAAGGTTCGGTGAACTTGCCACATGGTCTCGTAACAGAGTTGGAGACAGTCTCTCCGCATTTAAAATCACTTCTTGCTTTCAATGTCAATACAGCAAGCTTGCGTGACGACTGAGCTTGGAGTCGCTTGTCCCATCCACCGGCCGTGTACAAGAAAATTGAAAGGCAGGGATGTTGTTGCTAAAGCCAAAGAAGTAGGATTTCAGGGAGCTCCATTTTCTTAGGGAGTCATGTAGATGAGGCTGATGAACTCAAAAAGCTATTTTACTTATTTAGGAGCAGACAGGCGTTGTTCCAACCTCAGAGACTGCCTCAATAATTATTTTGTATCCTAATAATTGATGTGCAATGTTTAACGTCCCAAAAACAGTATATGGTTATGAGAGAGGCCGTAGTGGAGGGCTCTGGAAATTTCGACCACCTGGGGTTCTTTAACGTGCACCCAAATCTGAGCGCACGGGCATATGCAGCATTCTCACCTCCATCGAAAATGCAGCCACCGCAGCCGGAATTCGATCCCGCGACCTGCGGGTCAGCAGCAGAGTACCTTAGCCACTAGACCACGGCGGCAAGGGCATTGTATCTTTTTTTATCTTGATACGTTTGCCCGTGGTATAATGATGTGATATAGAGAACCATGCTGATATTTTAAACACGAAGCCAGCAGAGCGTTTCACAGAGTTGTAAGAGCACCCTCTTGGAGACGTTAAGCTTTTCTGGCGAGCGGGGAGCTGCAGGCCTTCAACTCGTCACTGCTTGTCGCAGCGGATGAAGTAGCAAGGCTGACCTGAGCAATTTGGTACACGTGATGTTGCTCACTTGAAATATCTGAGG
The DNA here is from genome assembly GCA_013436015.1 of Rhipicephalus annulatus. Lineage (NCBI taxonomy): Eukaryota > Metazoa > Arthropoda > Arachnida > Ixodida > Ixodidae > Rhipicephalus > Rhipicephalus annulatus. The sequence continues at coordinate 1,005,924 of WOVY01009576.1, read as the reverse complement.
TTTGACTTCCTAAAACCACGATATGATTATCAGGTATGCTGATTGGAGGGCTTAGGCAATTTTGAACATGTGGCGTTAACGTGCACTAAATGCGCTGTGCTCGGGCCTCTGCGATTTCGCCTCGCTGGGATTGAACTCGTCACCTTCGGATCAACAGCCGAGCCCCGTAGCCACTGTTCCACCAGGGCGGACTACTTGGCTGTCACTTGGCAACCAATGTGGTACAAACCGTTGCGTGTAAAATTTAGTTAACGTTAATTTTGACGAGTAATAAAACTCTAAGTTTTGATTGATATGTGGGGTTTAACTTCCCGAAACCACTATATGAATATAAGAGACGCCGTAATGAAGGGCTCCGGAAATTTCGACCACCTGGAGTTCTTCAACGTGCACCCGAATCAACTCGAAGTTTAACGCTATGGTTCTTGACCCATCTCTACACTCGTAAGTAGGCCTACGCCTCGTTTGTGCGAAGATGCCGAACACTTGCTTTTATTGATCGAAGAATACCTATTTACCTTTGCTTTTGTGGGAAGCATTCAGTGATCATTAGAGGGACAGCATATATGTTGACGCTTCGATGGATGTCATGCCAATAATAAAAAAAAGCTTTCAAACCGCTGCCGTGAACAGCTGGAAGCCAATTATCCGAGAAGTAACGTCAACCCAATACTCCCTGTTCTGTGCGGCGAGTCCTTCTGGGCAACAGCAAGAACGCCTCTGCCATGACCAGTGTGGGCGAGAATCAGGAACAGAATGCTTCTTAGACGACGGCTCGGAAATGAGCAAAAGATAAAACGCTTTTCCTGCAGTGCCGGATTTATTTACGGGCTCTCCTAATGAACACGGACATTGAGAGTAGCAACACGAAGATTTTCCGCCTCTGAGTCTTTTTTTTCTTTCGTTCTCCTTGGACCTTCGAACTATACAGCGGGAAAGCGGGTGTTTTGTTTCGTTTCTACATCATTTCACGCTCGGCGTTTGGGAATCGATGCTAGCAGGAAGCGAAAAACAGAACCCGGGGCTGGCGTAAGTAATTTTCGGGATAAGGAGGCACCAGATGATCAGGGCAGTTGCACAGCTTTGGAATATAATAATAATAATAATAATAATAATAATAATAATAATAATAATAATAATAATAATAATAATAATAATAATAATAATAATAATAATAATAATAATAATAATAATAATAATAATAATAATAATAATATAATAATATTATTATTGTGCGTCCTATGCTTCATTTACGTAGGGGTAAGGCATAGTGGCACTGCCACAAAAGCACCGACCACTCTGGTGCGATATTGCTGAAAAAAAAAAGTTCGTAATCTTTTAATGATAATTTTACCTTAGTATTTTTCTTTCACATGCCGCTATCTGCATGCAAGTTAGCTTAATTAAACTTAAACGAGCATCTTCATAACCAGGTGGTATAATTTACGCGTAAAGTTTGGCTTAACTATTAGAATACAGGGTTTTCGTCAGCTTTGCTCTCGGAGGAGCAGCAAAGGCGCGAACAATAAGCCATGCGGCGCGCGAAGGCAGAATGAATAGCTTCGACGTGCGAGCCGATAACAAAGTGCGGTGCTAACGCCAGGCCACATGGCCGAGCGCAAAGCAGCGCCTGCGGCCGCTCGGGCGAACCGCGCCCAATCACGCATGCTGAGCTGCTCATCTTCTCCAGGGATGAACACCCGGCGGTGGGTGGGACGGCTATAGGGTTAAGGTATAAACGTTATTTATCGCGGACACGGTGCCTAGATTGTTAGGGCCCTGACCGCCTTAACACCACAGTGGTTGGCGCGTCGGGTTTGGTGGCGCCTGCTAAGCAAGACCGATAAGCGGTTTTTCTGCGTTACTGTGCGTAAGCGCCGCATGAAAAGGGGTCGGTTCCACAGTAGTCTGATTTTGTTGTTGTTCGTCTCTATTGTGTCCTCACTTTCTTTTTGTAGCAGCGTTATCTGGGCCATTGGCTCTGCTTTGAAAGCCTTCTCGGTATTGGCCGGGGTGCCTTGACGAGAGCACTGCATAAGTTGTTTCTCGCTGAGCGGTATATAGTTTAAAAATGTACGTAAAAACATTCAACGCCCATTCATCCTACGCATCTTGCACGAACGAACATCTCGGAGGAACTATAGGGATACTCTGAGCGAATTTTTAAAATTAAAACTCATTTGTTATTCAAAGTAAGTATCGAAAGAGGATACTAACACAACCGCTTACCAGCTTTAGATGCAGAGAAAGCATAGTTTGCTTTTTAAGGTATAATAAGACTAAGATCTAAAGAGGAGCAGTAGTTGGTGAGGTTTCACACCGTAATGTGATGAAACACCTGTATTTAAGCTTGTTTGAGAGCGTAGCGAAGAGTAGAAGGGGATAAGGCATGTAATACATCGCCTCACTTTCAAATAAGTCTATTACAAGATTCATTCTAGGGTAGGGGTCTCAAACACGGGGTTTGTGACTTCCCAAGGGATAAACATTCGAGACATTGCTAGATATCACTCACATTATTTTTTCGCGTATTGTGATTACTAACGCTTTGTTTGGTGAAGGTACGGAAATGGGACTGGTCTCACGCATTTATTTCCCGAGGCACTTCAGACGGTCGCTACTTGGTTAAAGCTTGACCGTAGAAGAAAAGCTTTATTTCAAAATTTTATTCCTCAAGCAGATCGGTGTCGATATCTTTCACAAAAACTATGTCCCAAACCCTGCAGATGCGACCTATATATGAAATATGGGAAATACGTACATTCTTTCAAATGGCAATGTGAGGGGAAATTTCGCTCAAGTACCCATTTTCAGCTTTGTTCCCTGTCCCGGCCTTTGACGGACTAAGTTTAGGGGCTACGACCCTCTCTGAGACTAAGTTTGACGCCCCTGCGCTAGGGCATAAAGTGTCACTAAAGCGTAAGCATGCGAATTAATTTTATCTATTGGTATCTTCAGTGCGCACCAGACGTGCTGTGAATGGCTAGCCATTCTCGCTCTCCGAACTTATTGCAATGCGGCCATTGGGACAGGCCTGGAATCAAATCCGTGACCTTACGCTTGAGCAGCCCGCTGCCATAGCCATTGAACGATAGAGGTGCCCTGTTTGCTTCGGTGATTTAGGAGGAAGCTCGAGAGCCGATACACTGCGTGTATTTTAGAATGCTTTTGTTTACGCTAATACATATACGTGGCGCAAATTATGAGAAATCTACCTTTTCCTCCCAGCTTGATTTTATGTTAGAATACCTAGACTAGTTAGATGGCAACACGATCACTTTCGAGAGGGGTGTCTAAGTTGGCGAAAATGATATTGACAGCAAAGGCTTTCGTTGATGGCGGTGTTCATTCATTAAGCGGTTGATTTTCATCACACACACGGTGTACCCGGCTGGCGAGTGATAGAAAAGTAACGTAGTATTGGCATTCATGCATCACCCTGAGTGGTGAACAATGGTTTTGCAAGAGAGCAACGTTGTTAGGGGTTGATGATCAATAACGACACCTCAGTGGTAGCGTGCGAGTCCTCCGTAACGTAGATGGGTGTTTAGCAAGCGCCCACACAGACATGCTGCTACTACCGCAACCTCGTAAAAAGGATTAGATGTGGAAGGTGGTGGGGAGAGGGCTATTGAGTTTTTCTTTTTCTTCCTAATTACCAGGGTATTTTTTTGGTCGAACAAGTGCTTCCTCGTTTTTAGCTTGGCGCATATTTTCAGGGCATTGATGAATATGCAAATAGAAGTGATACGTTCTGCCTCCCTTTTATGGTTCATACTGGTTTACCGTCAGTTTTTCATGTCTGCAGTGGCTAACGAACACTCACGCTGATTAGTAAGAAATGGTGCCAGTGAACGGTGCGAGTACGTTGCTTCATGAGGTATGACCCAGGCCACAAACAAACGAGCTGTGACAGCCGGCGTTGCAGCTACTCGGGGCTGATGAAGCTGTACCTGTGTCTGACAAACCTTTCGTTAGATTTCCGTTTTGCTAAGTTTATTACTGAGTGGAGAACCACAGACCGTCCGAAAACGAGACGCAAGAGGTTAATTACAACTAAATAAACGGATACACATATGTGGACATTACCGAAGATGTGATATCGCAATGTTAGTTCAAGATGTAGTCAAATAAATTAGGAGATGACGTCATGTCTCGTACTAAAATCGCTAATGTATAAACATTGCTTGCTGTTTTGAATGAGCAAGACATAAAACTGAGCACGCAGGCTTTAGTAGCTCAGTGACTAAAGCTTTGTGTTGCAGAAATAGGAGACGAGGATGCGATCGCAGGCGACCAGTGATACTTATATGAGGTCGAAATCGTGGAGCAGTCGTGTGCCTATAGATTAAGCGGCGCGCTAATAAACTCAGTAATTCTTGAAATCAATAAGAAAAAATCAACAAGGGCCTGGAACGTAGGTGTGATAACCGCTGTTCATGAAGGGCCGCTGACTGAATTCTAATGGAAGGCAAACGCGTGATGGTGAGACAGAAAATTTGGTGGTCAGATGAGGTTAAGAAGCTTGCAGATGTAACGTACCAGCAGAAAGCTCAAGACCATGGTCTGATTGGCGGAACGTCGGATAGGCCTTTGTTATGCCATCGGCATAGTCAGGATGATGATGATGATGATGATGATGATGATGATGATGAACTCTAGCATTGATTTCATCGTGAAACCAGGTGGTCAAAACTTATTTGTAGCCCCCATTACGACATGTCACATAATCGAATCGCAGTTTTGGCACGTGAAATCCCATAATTACATTTCATTAGTTCTGCAAAGTCTTGCGGAGACAGTGCGGTAGCAGTAACTAAATGCAGTAGCCATAGCTATCTCCGACAGCTGTTCCGATTATTACGAGACTTACCAGGTGACGACTGTTTTTTGTACACAGAGACGAGACCATCGTAAACTATAACCAACTTTTATTAACAGTATTCCAAGCAAGTCTGCACCCTCAATATCTTCGCAGGAGTCGCTCGGCGTGTAGTTCACGTTTACTTTCTTTTCCGTACATGCTCATGAATATATGTGGCTGTCGTAATCAAGCGCCATGCGCGCATCCGATGATATGTTCACATACACAACGAGTGTTTCTTTTTTTTTGTGCGTGAGAAGTATGAATTTCTGAAGCACGCGAACATTCGTTACCGTACGCAACAGAACACGCTAAAGTTCGTTCGATTTCTTCTGTTAATTCTTGAAAACATGTAGCAGGCCCGACACTTCCATTTCTCAAATATTGATCAGGACGTTGGCGTACCATTGTGACTTCCTTCAAGTTTTATAAACTTCGTTGTAGTGTAACGCCGACAAGTACGCAAAAGAATTTGTAGTGCGCACGTCCTTCCCTTTACTGGTAATTTATATGCTTGCGTAACCTTTGTAATCTATGCCAATTAGAGCTGCGTGGTTTCTACTATATATTGGCAACCAATTCACTTCCGCTGTGAGTATACACTTCGCACGTTAGCAAAATACAAAGGTAATATAAGTAGCATTCATAAAATGTAACTTGCTGAGGAATGCTGAATAAACGAATAATTAAACCAACCAGTTTATGTTCTAAGAGATTGTCCTTGACTGTCTTGTCAGGGGTTTGATTAGGCAAGGCAAGTATCTCCGTCATCTGTCGCAGCTAAAGAAATACCAGAAGTTGGTGCGTTTAGGAGTAGCTGGTGGAGTTTGTCAAGCAAGCAGTGGTTCTTCAAGTTTGTACACCCTGCGATAAAGCATGTTTAGAAAAGTTCTATTCACCTCGATGAGGAGGCTTTAGTTGCGGATTATGGTAAACCCAAATTGTATACCTGGAGTACTAAGTCATTTCCATTCAGAATGGCAGCATGCGCCCTGCTTCTGAAAGAAACTGTTTTTAAAATTGTATAGTATTATTGAGAAATGCTTTCCAGAAAGACCACCCGATCTCGTCACTGAAGCACCAGAACACTTTGCGGGTGCGATTCCTTTTTCCGTAGTCCTGCTGCGTGCGGATGAAAAATATATATATCTCCGAAATTTCAAGTTTCGTATTGCGTATTTTCATAAGGTAGTCGCTCAGCGTTATATATAGTACAGCAGTTCCAGCACACCCACTCAATCAAAAAACTTGCACCCTGCGTTTCAGCGACACAACTGAACAGAAGCAATGCATCATCACTTTCGTACACAGAAGGCGCGAATGCTACTGCGCTAATGATGAAAACCTCCTGAGAGCCGTTGTCAGCAACGCGGTAACGCGTCCGTGACCAACTCTGGCCCGCCTTTTCACTAACTTATATCGGTACAAAAGAAGATAGACAGGCGACCTATTGACAACAAGGAGATCAAGAGTCCAGACAAGCACTTTCACATCACGTTCACTCCGTTCAGCTTTGTACACGCGTCCAAACACTCACACAGGCACTCGGAGTAGCGGGACGTTCGGCGAACCCAACTACCTAGGTGACGAAAAAATGGCACCGCTAAAGAGGCTCCCTTTTGTGATTCGTTGTTTCAGTCTGGGGAAATGCCAGTTCAGCTGGGGCAAGTTGAAGCGACTGGAGTCTGGTTTCTCCTTTTCGGCGGCACTCAGTTCAGCGTCCTCCAGGTGTCGAAAGGAGTAACAGCTCTGAGTCCGCTTACCCGGGGGATGTGCATCCGCACCCTCGGCTTCATTAAAGTTCACCGTCAGCACCTGGGAGAACATTCGCCTCATCGGACACGCACCCTTGGAGGCGGCGTCGCCGGAGTCGTCCGTAGCGTATTCTACGAGCGACTCTGGAGACAGGGTATCCGAACCCGGTGGTGCACTGCTGGTCGACGAATGGCGGGCTTTCTTGTCTCCTCGGCGAAGCATACTGCGCAGTCCCGGAAAGAAACCGTGCGCCTCCTTGGCGGCCTTGACGACCACGGTCGGGACGCTGCAAGTGGACGCGGGGTCCCGGATATCGCTGAACGAGAAACGAGCCAGCGAAGACAGGCCACTGCGGGTGCCCTTGCTGCCTTTCTGCACGAGTGGGCTTCGAAGCCGGTCAACGTCGTCTTCGTCTCCGCCCAATCGGAACGGACACCTGGGCTTCACCTTGGTGGCATTCCGAGGTTCGTCGTCTTCGAGGTTCTCGTTCAGGTCCTGGTTTCGTGACCCGAACGGGCAGCACTTGAGCGTAGGCGCTCGCTTCGATGCCTTGACTTCCTTCGAAGCTAGAGTGTCGTTAGGGTCGGAACATGGTATCTTCGAGGTGGTGTTTAGATGGCTACTTGCCTGCGATTGCTCTTTCGCAGCCGGAGTACCACTTAAGAAAGCTTTATGGTCGTTTTGTAATTTCTTCCGGAGGAGAGTCCGTCTTAGAGAGGGCTGGCGCATGGCAGCTGGTGATGCCCTTGGTCGTGCGCTCGGCACACGGTGACGCTCCTTGAGACGAAAGTGTGTCGCTACTCAGGGACAACTCTTGGCTGCTTGCCGACTCTACGTTGATGACGCACATTGGTTCGTCAAAAGGGTCGTCATCGTCGCTGACGGGATCGGTAGTCTCCCGAGCATGTTCGGCGTCGTCGAAGCTCTGCAGAAACTTGCACTCGGAGCCACTGTCGGGTGTTGAGTTTTGCCTGGTCGTGGATACCGTGGGAAACTCGAACATCTGACCTCGGTGCTTCCGCTTGATAGGTGGCGTAAACTGTCCCGGACACTCCTGTAATGGGAAACCAGGAAAACTGAGTGACATACACACTATGCAAAAGCGTTACGTTCGGGCTGAATGGGGAACCGCAATGTACTGGTCATTTAGAAAATGATTAACGAAGCGAGTTAATGTTGTGGTGCCATTACAAGATCTTTCTGAGAGGTGGCACAATCGACGAAAATGGATTTGGTTGTTGTGCACAAAGGGTAGGAACATTCCAAATTATACAGTAATTCTTAGCTAGAAACTGCATTGTCAGTTACTTTTGTAGGGACACATTTTTCTATCAAAACTGAATATAGGGAAAACAAAGCCTGGGCTACTCTGTGATGTTGTTTTATATGTGACATTTAGCAAGAGCAATCTGTTGTGTCTTGTTCGCGAAAATATTTAGCTTGTAACACTGAAGTGTCACTTCACATCTACTGCGTTCTCGTTTTCGTGCTATTAAGCATGGAAACATGATACGCTTTGTGGTCTCTTCTCTTGATTATACGTACACTCTTAGAAAAAAAAGGTAGTAGTACTAACTAACTTTGGGGTAGTAACGGTTTGTCACATATGTTACAACCCTGGTAGTGAGAGCAGTTAGTAATGGTGAGGGTGGTGACACTTACTACCTTTGCTGTTACTACCAGCATTTAGTAATTGATGCTACCCTAGCCGTTTCCTTTTGTGGGTAGGAACTTTTAAAGGTTTCATGAAAAAGAAGTAATAACCGATACTACCCTGTTCATTTATTTCGGCATTATATTTCTTCATTTTTAATGTTGGTCAATCAATGTCTCTTACCGCACAACTTCGGGTAATCTTGCGTCGGGTGCCATGAGCGCGAAGAATACATGGACGTATTTAGAAAAACTGGTGAACGATTTAAAGTACTTGGTATTCTACCATGGGAGAGCACTAGGCTGTCCCGTGGGCCTCTGAAGAATACATAGTTTAAGGGAATTTTATTTCCGGGTGTATCTTTTATTTCCGGATACACACAGAAATATGGACAGTGATGATCAATGCGTATGTACAATGCAAGCCATTATATACAACGAAAAGAACCTATTTGCGTATGCAGTGATGTACAATGCAAAAATTGTACAACAAAGAGAGGACATTCAAGAATATCGAGATGATTAAGTTTAAATAAACAGTAGGGCTATAGGAACAAACAAGGGAGGTCATTCACAGTGTAGAGTGATGTTTTTGCATTCACCTGTGAGGACAGTTTGCTCTCGTGCTCAAGAACAGTATTGTACAAAAAGACACGTTTCTAATGAAGAAGAAAAGGAAAATACACGCTGCAATTTCACAGTGGTACAAGCTCTAACCCACCTCCTCAACAGGGGAGGAAAAGGCATGGACACTGTTGTTTTTCACAATAATGAATCTCGTAGACCAGCGCCGGAGGAAAGCCTCCTCTCCCAGCATAACTTATTCTTCGTTGATATGCATAAGCATTACGTTTCTTAAGCGATGTAGCAGAGGAAACCTGGCTCTTTGAGGGCGTCCTCTCAGGCAGGTCAGTCCCCTCCGCTTCCATAAGACGAAGGCTCCGTTAGCCATTAAATGTTCGACAAAGTTATCCCTGTGGCTAGACTTCCACTGCATACTTATTCGGAATATACTGGTAACCATGCGCCAAAAGGTGCGTGCTACTATACATTAATGAAAGACATGGTCCAGCGTTTCGACGCGGCCGCATTGCGGGCATGTGGCGGAGGGCGCCACGCCCCACGCCGCAAGGCGGTCGGCCGTTGGTAAAGCCTCCCATTCCCTAAGCCAGTTTAGATCACGGACTCTGGAGGGGAGGGATGTATTTGTAAGCGTCCAACATCTTTTCGCGTGGCATTTCTGGCGCTGTTCCTCAGTTAGACTTTTAAAAGCTATTAGTTCGCTCATGTCGGTGGGAGACATTTCCATCAGTTCTTGGACTGGAGAATCATTTCGCCATCGTTGCAAAGATTTTATCACATGCGTGTAATACGCCGGTGGCTGTTCAGCAGCTGGTCCCTTTTCGTTCGTTAAGCCAAGAAACCTTCTAGAGGTACCTAGCAGATACACTACGAGTTGCCTGCCTCGATACGATGAGTTGCTAGAGGAGTTTTCTAAGAGTGCCCAGGTGTTTTTGAGAGCCAACATTCGGCACATTACATTAAGGTTTGACATACTGAGCCCTCCCCATTTTTCTTGTAGGCGAACCAAGGCTCTAGCAACAGCTTCAGCGTGGCCATCTGAAAACAAGGAGCCACACGCAGCGGCCACTCTCAGCAACACCCGACAAGGCGGTCGAGCAATTCTGGCTACATAAAACAGGGGCGCTGTTATGCTTGATTTTATAAGAAAAGCTCTATCAGTGAAACGTAAGTGGAAATTTCCGGCGGTTTCTAATTAACAAGTTCACTATTTTTTACGGTACAGAACGAAGTAAGCGTGGAGTGTATAGACTCTATTTTGCAGATTCATATCAGGCACAGGAAATTACTTGTGTTTCAGGAAGAATTATAGCAAATGTGAATGTAGAGCACTATATCATATTAGCTTGTTACGTTTGTTTGAAACGTACCACAAGATTTTTAATCAGTCTTACTTATAAAAATATTTGTCATATCTGTTTATTATAAAAGGGCCACAAAAAGGAATTATGTACAGTGGCCAAAACAAGGTACCGAACTCGTAAACATTTGAATGCTTCACATGGCTAATATATCAGCAGTTAAAAGGTAATATCGTTCTTGGTGTTTGACATGCCAAAACAATGATATTACTTGAAGACACACCGCAGTGCATTAATTGTGATCATCCTCCGGAATAATTGTGACCGTCTGGTTATTTTAATCTGCCGGTCTTGTTAATTCACTGTAATTTACTAAGTTTGTGGTAATTGTTTCTTAAAACGCGTGTAGCACTTGCTTATGATTCGTTAACTTGTACTTCTCCGTTTCGACAATATGAGAAAGACGTTTACATATCTGGTTGCGTAATTTAAAACGGTGTTTTTTTTAATTCATGGATATCTCCTGCGTCATTTTTCCGTTTAATTATGATACGTAGAGACGATTCCTCTCATAAATTATCAGAATTGAAATCACACGCTATTTTGTATTAGATAGTCAACAGGCGGTAGCAAAAAGGTAGTAATGAAGCAAGAAAGGTAGTAACGGCTGCAGTTACTACCTCTTTCATTTCACTTACTAACTGTTTACTAACTAGGTAGTAAACAGGTCGCAAAAAAGTTAGTGACGGTTGTAGCTAGTAACTGTTTACTAAGGTAGGTAGTAAACAGGTAGCAAAAGGGTAGTAACGTTCCAAGAAATGTAGTAAGCGTTGCAGTTACTACTTATTTGCTTGAAGTTGCTACCTTTTTACCAACTTTTTTTAGGAGTGTATGTGCGCAAGTAGCCCTCATTATCTACAATACTCAAAAGAAGGAGCAATGCTTCAGATAAATACACGCAGGTAAGGGCACTCTGTCTAAAGAAAGTGGCCTCAAGGTTGTGGGTGCTTACAGCGTTCTTAATGGCGTCTCCACCAGCCACGAGTGGAGATCCGCCGGGAGATGGCGTGGATGAGCTGCGAGAACCCGTGTTTCTGTCTGAGTGCACCGGTGACCCAGTGGGTGACCGGAAGTGACCACCGCCTCCATACAGGGCTGGCCCTAGAGTAGCAGGATCCGGCGCCACATTGTCTCCTGGCCGGGACACGTTGTAGCAGCGCACCGGAAGCTCGGTGACAGGCTTCGTGGCCAGAAAAAGATAACCGTCCTTTTTAAGATGCCTGTTACGAAAAAGAAAGACATTGATGAGCAATGCCACAGGAAACGTTTGATACCTGTCACAGATGTTTCTTGCCACCAAGTAGAAAGGGTCAACGCATTATGAAATGAAATGCTAGTATCTGTTGCAGATGCAAGTGTTCACATTGATCACCTTTAACAACAATTAAGGCATAATGATCATACGTCATTCATACCAACCTCCCGCAAGGTAAATATTCCTACGCGTTACCGGCGAAGAACTCTTGTTTGTCCCAATGAGGGTCAACAAAACTAGCGATCTCAAAGCACAAGAGGGATCTTAGCGTCCTCGTTCGGCGAAGATTTTGCCCCTTGCGTCCTAACTGAACGCGCTGACCCGTCACTTGAATAGACCACTCCCTTCATGTGCGCACAGCGCTGTCACTTTTACGGAGTGCTCAGTATTATGTTTCGTGAGAAGCAGTTCTTTGTGTATTTGAAAATCAACGATACTCACCGTTTCGTTTCCTCCGTGATAGTGACCTGCTTGGGCAATCCGTGACTTTCCACCTTGTTTGCCAGAGTGACCGTGTGGCCGAAGAGGCAGTAGCGAGGCATTTGTGTACCAACGACTCCAGCCATGGCAGGGCCCGAGTGAATTCCAATCCGTATCTGTGAGCAAACCAGCAAGAGAATAAACGTTGCAGAAAGGCTCGAAGTCTTCAAACTAGACTTTATTTATATCAATGGCAGAAATACTTTGTACCAGTGACCGGACAGCATGCGCTAAACGTTGCTGCTGCTATTAGCGTACGATGCAATGCCAGACTCAAGAAGTCGGGATGGGTTAGGCAGCACCGATTCCACGCGCACGATCAAAACAGCACTCAGAAATAATACTTTGCAGTAATACAGAATAACAACTCATGCGATGTCTATCTACTTTGCAGTCTTGGAGAAATCCCGTCGTTCCTTTTATGAAACAGTTATAAGCCGTCAGACAGCCGTTAAAGAAGGTGTCAGTTTGGTAGTAGAGTTTCAGCATAACATTTTTTTGCAATGTATGTCGCTTGCAGTGGGGCCCGAATAGTTTAAAGGATGGCAACCCTGGAGACATTCTTACTTTTAGCAGTTCATTTCTCATAACATAATGTAAACTTCAAAACTAAGGCGCCGCTAGTACGTATCCCCATCCACGAAAAAGAAAAAAAAATTCCCAGCAAATCTACGGAGTGAATGACGATGAGTGGGGCAAAGTGTCTGTCCGTCCGTCCGTCCATCCGTCCGTCCGTCTGGTGTCTGTCTCTCTGCCTGGCGTTCGGTTGGTCTGTCCATCCGCTCCTATTACACTAGAGTACGCATCGAACGGATGGATGAACGGACGCTTGGCCCCACTCATGATGATTCACTCCGTGTATATGCTGTGATTTTTTTGTACGCAAACCAATAACACCGTCTAGTGACATAATTTTTAAGGAAATATACACACAACTTCATCCAGAAGGCAATTCTTAACACTAACTAGAAGAAGCTACTACCACAACATACTACTACTGTGAGAGAACGACCCACACCATAAGGAGCTTTGCCCCTAAAACTTTTTAAAAGAATTGCCCACTCAAACTAAACTTCAGCTGCCTCTGTAGTGCCATAACAACGCGACCAGGAGACAAAGAAAGCACAAGCCCTTTGATTGGTTCATAGAAGTTTTCAGGCAACAAAAACGGCATGACTCTGCCCATGCTGGACAGAGTCCTACCAGAGTTAGAACGAGCATTTAACTTTCATTCGAGTAAAAAAAAAAGAACGAAATGCGAGAAGAAGTCAACTTCAGCGTAAGCTCTCGAAAGCTGAACCACGAAGTTAACTTTGAAGCGCTGGGCATACCAACAGGCAAACCAGTACAGCACCCCGTCTGAACACGCAGGCTTATAGCATTCGTGGTCGTCATGCGGACGTCAGAAGCAATCCGACGAGCTGTGGCACGAGTGGAATAATAATGCGGCAATAACGAAACGTCAGTCCTACTCTAAAAAAAGAAGGAGAAAAAGGAGGAGCGATGAGTTGGCCTTCCCTCTGCCTTCGTACGAGTCGTCGTTTTTCATCGCTGCCCGTTTCGATTCATCCCAGTGCCCCGCCATTAATTTCGAAGCAAGAGGACGATCCGCGTATTGCGTGCCACCGGACTCTTTGTTTTTCTTTTCCACTGGACATGAGCTTGGCCGTTGGACTAACTCGACTGGAGGTCAAGCGCGTATAGTATTTAAAACAAAATAAAGAAAACAACAGGGATGATCCCTGTTTTATAGAACAGCATGTGCTGATGGCATTATTTATATGGCCACGCAATTGTGCGCGTCGTATAGTTCCGCACAAAAGGCACCCTTGGTTTTGGACCAACCGCCATTATATAGAGGAAGAACTTCGTCTACGCGCCAAAAGTGAACGGATGGCCGTGAACACTGGCGATAAAAATGGGAAGCGGGCGAGAACACTGGCGGGAAAAATGAAAGTGGGCGAGAAAAACGTTGAACGGTTGGAGAATGTGGAATTAATTGCGTTTTTCATGGGCCAGCTGGTCGCCTCATTTCATTGCCGAGCTTGGGGAGCAACCTTTTCCGCAGCGGTGGTCTAGTGGCTAAGATACTCGGCTGCTGACCCGCAGGTCGCGGTATCGAATTCCGGCGGTGGCGTCTGCATTTCCGATGAAGGCGAAAATGTTGTAGGCCCGTGTGCTCAGATTTGGGTGCACATGAAAGAACCCCAGGTGTTCGAAATCTTCGGAGCCCTCCACTATGGCATCTCTCATAATCATATGGTGGTTTTGGGACGTTAAACCCCACAAATCAATTAATCTTCATAAATGGTGAGCAACTTTCAATAATCTACGGCAGCTTGCCGGTAAGGAGATTTTAGCTTTATTAAAATGTAAAAAGAAAGAGCCAGTCTTTCTTGAGCTTTCACGCTGGCATAGATGTCTGAAAATTTCATCATGAACTACCAAAATGAGCAAGGGTATCGGTCATGAGAGGTATCAGCCTGGAATGTTTTTTTCGAAGCAGAGGTAACGAAGGTAGCACTCTATTTTAGACATATCGGTCGAGCTGCCAATTCAACGACAGTAAGGTAATGCTGGTCCAAGTGGAAGGTGAGAGCAAACGAGTTGCCCATCTACGAGATGGTTGCGATGGCGTTAAAGAGCTCATTTCGCAGAAGTTTTGGCGTAGGCGTCGTCGGCCTGTGAGCGAAAAATTGTCATCTAATGCGTGACCGAAAAATCGTGAATGATGCAAATAAAATAAAAGATATGATAATCGTGGACTGAGTGGGGGACTGATCAAAGGTCGTTTGGGTCAGAGTGGAGATCTATCCCGGGTCGTTTGCGTGGCAAGCGGATGTTCTACCAAACAGCCAAGCATCCGCTTTTGAATACAGTGAGAAAAAACTTCATCCGCTTGGAAATGCAGTGAAAGTAGCTGTCAATTCTTTACGAACATACGCGTCCTGTATGCGTGCTTCACAATGCTACATGACATATTGCAGTAATACTGCGTGATACAACTGTCCATTCAGTGGGCGTCAGAATATGCGATTATCATGATGGCTTCGCAACGACCACGCAGGTGAGGTCGCTAGATCTGCACATGATGATAAGAAAATACGCAGCCATCCCGTTCTCAAAAAGCGACGTAGCTGCAAGGCTTCGTTCGCTTGTACGTGACCTCACACTGATACTGAGGAACTCAACTGAATTCACAACGCTCGCCTATACATAACTTGGATCCCGATCTCAAGCTTCGTCTTCCCTCAGGAATATCTCGAGTTGAGGAGACTCCTCTGTGCCGCCTGTGGCTTGGCGTAGCCTTCAAGAACGCATATTCTTTTCTTATTTGGTATGGTCAGCACCTCTACGTGCAAGTATACTGCAGCTGCGAAGAAACAATCGCCATTTTCTGTGCGAGTGTACCCATTTGAACGCACTAAGACAAGAACTTACCGAAGCGCTAGATAAAGTAGATGATCGCCGAGTCAGCTATTTATATATGTGCCGGCTAATTATCTGCTTTTCAATACAGAGTTTTCTCTCTCCCTCTTTGTTGGAACAAACAATTCTGGGTCATTGGCCGAGTTCATCCTCATCCCGAAGGCTTTGAACGCTTTATTAAACTTTCAGCCTTCCAACAGTCCCTGGGCGTCAGCGGTCGTTCTTGTTAAGAAGAAGGACGGCTCGATTCGGTTCTATGTCGACTACCGATGCTTAAACAAGATCACCCGTACGGACGTTACCCGTTACCGCAAATAGACGACGCCCTTGGCTGTTATCAGGCAGCAGAATACTTCTCTCCGCTGGATTTACGTTCTGGATACTGACAAGTTCCTATCGAAGTATCTGACCAACCGAAAAGAGCATTTGTCACACCCAATGGATTATACGAATTTACCTTTATGCCTTTCGGCCTTTGTAATGCTCCAGCCACTTTTGAGAAAATGATGGATACTACTTTACGAGGCCTCAAGTGGAACACATGTTTAGGCTACCTCGATGACGTAATTGTCCTTTCTACCAATTCGACACCCGTTTAAATCGTCTCGAGCACGTCCTCACACGCCTTACCGGCGTCGGCCTTCAACTCAACCTCAAGAAGTGTTGTTTTGGTGCCCGGCAGCTCACCATTCTTGGCCACGTCGTATCGCGGGACGGCATGCTTTCCGACCCCGCCATGCTTCGAGCAGTCGCCGATTTTTCGAAGCCAAAGAACTTAAAGGAACTTGGAAGTTTTTTCGGCTTGTCGCCATACTTCCGACGCTTTATTCGAAATTTCGCTGCGGTATGTGCGCCCCTTATGGACTTTCTTAGCGGCAACAAGGACCTTTCCATCTGGCCACCAGCATTCAACGATGCGTTCACCAAATTACGACGCCTGCTAACTTAACCACCCATCCTCCGCCACTACGATCCTACCGCTCCTACGGAGGTTCATACTGATGCCAGCGGTGTTGGACTTGGCGCTGTGCTCGCGCAACGAAAGGCAGGGTTTTATGAATATGTCGTCGCCTACGCAAGCCGAAAGCCGAGGCTAACTACTCCATGACCGAAAAAGAGTGTTTAGCTATTTTTGGGGCCATTGGAAAATTCCGCCCCTACATGTATGGTCACGCATTCGACGTCGTCACTGACCACCACGCCTTTTGTTGGCTATCCACACTTAAAGACCCTTCCGGACGACTTGCTCGCTGGGCGCTCAAACTTCAGGAGTACGACACCCGCGTTATTTACAGATCTGGTCGTAAGCACACGGACGCCGACGCCCTTTCTCGCTCACCCATATCGGGTGAAGGTGTTTGCCTCTCTTCCCTCGAGCCTGCACTTGCGTCATCCGGCTTGCGCAACATGACGGTGGAACAACGAAAGGACCCCTGGATCAGTGGCCTCATGAGCGTTCTTTTTTATCCTCTCACTCCTTCGCCGTCTCACGCTCTCCGCCGCCAGGCTAGCAACTTTTTTGCCTAAGAGACGATCTTCTTTATCGAGGCAACTACCTTTCCGACGGTCGCAAGTGTCTCCTTGTGACACCCCCGCCACCTTCGAGCTGTTATCTGCGAAGCTTTCCACGCTTACCCACAGTGTGTCCACGCAGGTCTCTTCAAGACATACGCTAGGCTTCAACTCAGATTTATTGGCGTGGCATGTATAACTACGTGCGGAAATTCGTCGTTGGCACTGAGCACACGAGCGAATGAAAGTTACCTTTCTGGCAAGCCTACCCGTCACAACCTCGTCCTTGTCCTAGTCGACCTTTTGATCGCGTCGGCATTGGCACTTACGGACCACTACCATCAACTCTAGCTGGTAATAGCTGGATTATTGTTGCGATAGACCATCTCACACGCTATGCCGAAACAGCTGCGCTGCCGACTGCCACAGCCCATGACGTTGGAACGTTTCTGTTGCGACGTTTCGTTCTGCGTCATGGTGCCCCTCGCGAGCTCTTATGTGACAGATGTCGGGCCTTCCTTTCCGACGCCTTGAAGGCATTACTCAACGAATGCCGAATCGTGCACCACACAAGGAACAGCGTACCACCCTCAGACGAATGGTATGACGGAGCACTTCAACCGCACTCTTGGCAATATGCTGTCGATGTACGTCGCCTCTGATCATTCAAATTCAGACCAAGTTTTCGTGTTCGTCACCTACGCCAATAATACTGCCGTACAAGCTGCTACTGGGTTTTCGTCGTAATTTCTTTTATACGGACGAGAACCTTTCATTACAGTAGAGACTATTCTTTCTTATAAACCTGATGAGTCCGATAGTACGACTCTGTCCGAAGCTACCCGACAGCCGAAGAATGCCGCTAGCTGGCCCGCTCTTTTTCCACTGAGGAACAGTGACAGCAGCAATCCCACCAACCTGGGAACCACTCGGCTCTAAACTTCCCACCTGGTTTTATTGGTATGGCTTCGGGCACTTGCTACTGCACCTAGCCGCTCCGCAAAACTTCATCCCAAATACCTCGGACTATACCGCGTTGTAGAGAAAATGTCACTCACAACTACATCGTGGAGCCCATCATCCCATCCATAGACCTACACTACCGCGGCTGCGACACTGTCCACGTCCCTCGCCTCGAGCCATACTATGACCCATTCATCGTTTCTTCTCCCTAATCCACCAGGATGGCGCCTTTTTCTGCGGAGGGCGATTGTAGTGAAGAAGAGGGGCCTAAGCAGCATTTCTCGGCGCCTCAGGGGCATCGCCATCAACATAAGCTCGTGCTTGCTGCGCTTGGCCTTACGCTGCTGAGCTTCGCCTTCTGCGTTCTGCTCTGCAAATAAACCCCGTTACAATAGATACGTAATTATGAAGACCATTTCTTAGGCTGGGCTCATAATGCGACGCTATGCAAAAAAAAAGCGGGTGTTTTCTACGCTTCGCTCAAAAGATACGGTGCTGACACCTACCAGTCGCGGTAAGTTCTACACAAGCTTCTGTTCGCCGACAAAACTACTGTTCGCACTGCACAACCATTCACTGACTACCCCGTATAATAGGCACTGCATCTTGACCTCTAAGGTTGTGATGGTGTGATACACTCGCTCTCTGAATTTCGTGCCGACCGGTTATGCCCCCGCGATCTCCGACGACAGCGCAGCTCTGGCTGATTGGCTCGCCCTACGCCATCTCCTGCCGCCGACAAGAGCTCTCGTTGAGTGGTGCCCCGTCCTCGGGATTCTGTGACCATGCCCATCTTTCCTATCTTCTCCTTCCTTTTGGGTGTCGCTGTTCTTGCGCCACGCTCTCTCCTTCTTCCTCTCTATCTCTATATTTTAATCCTATCCTTTTAATCACTCATTACCCCCATCACTCGTGAGCTACTGTTGAGGTGTAACTCTATGATGAAGACACTTGCGGGGCTCACTTTTCTCTTGTTTTGTCTTTAAGAATCACGTAAGTAAAGAGGCGATATTTCTCGTGTGCGTAGTTCAAAAATGAAAATTCTCAGCGTGAGCGTTAAAGAAAAGCGGGCTACGTGTCTCTGAGCCCGATCGGAGGCTTCTGTCTCTCACTGCCCGTTAGAAGCGATTGGCATGTCCCAGTAGAAAACACTGGTCTATCATTGCATGCTTTGCACCTCCCTAGGCTTCTCTTCTGTGCAACGTCACGATGAACGCCAGAGTCAATGCCACCGCCAGTGTAAGCGTTAAGG
Source organism: Rhipicephalus annulatus (assembly GCA_013436015.1). NCBI lineage: Eukaryota > Metazoa > Arthropoda > Arachnida > Ixodida > Ixodidae > Rhipicephalus > Rhipicephalus annulatus. The sequence continues at coordinate 986,818 of WOVY01009576.1, read as the reverse complement.
CTGGTTCACATCGAAGGCAGCGCGGCAAAGTGGACAAGCGGGCTTTTTTCGATGCGGTGAGGCGGCAAGAGCGTGCTTCTGTTCAGACCACCCACTTCCTTTGGATTGCCGCGCGGCAGAGGAGGCGGGCATTTTGCGCTTTTGCGCACCTGTCGCTATGACGTCGCAATGCTTCTCTCAAACGTAAACCCGCGCCCCCACCACGCCTTCCCTGCGTGGCGTTCTGATTGGCTGCAGTAAAGCAGCGAGCATCCGCAGGTGGCAAAAAATTATTCCGAGAGCGATCACCCTTTCCGCCTCGTTCTCCTCCTGCTTTCGCTGCCTGGAGAGGAGGTTTCCCCGCTTTACGCTTTGCCGCTTTGCCGCTTCGGTGTGAACGAGGCAATAGCGCCCACTGCTTTGCATCCACACACGGTTCCCTTTAGTGGGACATTGGGTATTTTTTTATTTGTTTTCCGTTGGCAACTAAGCCTTTTGTTTCGCGTTTGGAGCCGTTTGTGTCGCTCTCGCCTTCGGTGACAATCTTCAATTCATCTAATTTCCGTCCTCACTTTACGAAGTGAAAATGAAAAAGAAATGAATTAAAGAATGTTATTCGTGCCCCAACTGAAGCATCTTGGGAGACCTCACGCTTCGTAATTTCCGCAAATCGATCGAAAAAACAACAGCCGAGTGCTTAGATCCCTTCAGGATTGAGTGGCTTCTTCGATTTATAGTGGGAGGCAGAATCTTTATTCCGGCCACCACTTTTCCACGTGGTCACCCCGCATAGATTTGCATCGCTTCGCAGCTGGCCTCTCACCAAACGTTGAGCCTCGAAGACGGATGGAAACGCGTCTCGAACTATTTACTGGACGGGTGATTTTCTTTTTCTGCGCACACCACTTCGCCACAAGGCACTCAACTTTACTTGAGCCGCAAAAAGCTTTCCCGCTGTTTCGAGCCGGTTGAACGTACTCTGGCCGCTTTCACACTTTCTGGCTGAAGATTCTACCGCTCGAGACTGGGTATCGCCTCGTACCTGGCGTTACGGGTGAGACTTCTGTTTGCATACGCCCATCTACACTTACGGGACACACGCGGCACCAAGAGAAACTTCAGCAAAGAAAAAAAAACGCATTTTTTGGTCCTCTTTATCCCGTGTGCCCAGCATACGTTCACACGGAGGCGTAGGACTCCTGCCCTACAGTGAAGCCAGCGTCCTAAAAAGTGCGAAGGAAGAGAGGAAGGGGGGTGGGTTAGGAGGAGTATTGAAATGATAATAAAAAAGGGAAAATGGCAGGGCTGCGAAAAACGCGCAGCACACTCACCGCGAAAGCTGGAAAACCAGTCTTTCAGAGTCTCTTCTAAGCTCTCTTTGGGTAACCGCTACAAGCACGCTTGCAGGGTACCCACTATTCTACGAAAATCATATTTTTTGTGTAGTAAGATGGCATTCATTAAGCAATCCCTCGTCATTCTTCGGAGAAGCGTGATATCTGCTACACACTTGCAAGGAAGTTTTTAATTTTGTAATTTTGTGCAATTCTTTTTAATCAGTGGCTGACGACGATGAAGATTTATGGCTGAAGTGGGTATGCCACAGTTGATAGGTGAACAAGAACAAACTTTCTTAATAGTATGGAGCATTGGACGACCAACGTTTTACGTGATTAGCATTGTGTAAAGCCTGGTTGTTCCTTTGCTGCTCTACACTCTTAAAAAAAGCTTGTAGTACTATATTTTACTAACTGGTTGGTAAGTGTTAGGAACGGGGTGGTTAGTAACTGTTACTACCTCCACAGTTACTAACCCGTTTTATAACGGTCCTATTCGCGAGCATCAACATATCGATGTATCACTGAGTAATTACGCACATAATAGAGGACTGCACACATACGCAAGTCCACGCTAGAAGTACAGTTCCTAACAGGTTCAGGAGTACTTATAGCCCTAGCTTTGGGGAATGCAGCTCGTACCAGTGGGGGGGCTACGCTCTAGGATGTATAATTTACGTTAGCGAGGTAACGTAATGTAGTACTTTTAATCAAGCACATGAAGAAAAACAATGTTATGCCTCTTTTGCATAATACCGCCTCAACATTGCCTCACATACAAGACATAAGACTGGGTAGTAAACTTACATTTATTGCCTCAATGAACTTGAGTGGATCACCGTGCTACTAAATAGGTTGTTAAACGCTCGTAGTAAGAACCATTAAGGTTTGTTTAACAAATTCATTAAATACGTGCATGGTGGAAAGTTACTAACAGTGTGTAAAAGGAAGTAACTGTTGCAACCTTCAAGCGTTCGCTAACATGGGTAGTAAAATGGTCATAAAAGGTTGGTAATGGCCCAAGAAGATTTGTAACAGCTGCTGTTACTAACATTTTGCTCGTGGGTACAAGCTTTCTAAGAACGTTTTTTTCAAGAGTGTAAAACACTTTATCAGTCATACTAACGCGATTATTTTCCCGATATCAAGACTGTCTAAGGCAAACTTGCAACGGAGTTTCAAGCACCGGCGTGGCTCAACGGTGGCACGTAGAGGACCTTGCAATGGTTCGAACCGCGTTGTGTCCCTGATGCGTTAATTTTTTTTTCTAATTTCGTGCGATAGTAGTTGCGGACACCAGTGGCGGTTGCAAACTATAAATATGCCTGCGACCGTTATTGTGATATAACAGTTCTCTCTGTAAAAAAAATCACAGCGTATCCACGGAGTGAATGATGATGAGTGGGGCGAAGCGTCGGTCAGCCTGTCCGTGCTTCCTTCTGTCCGTTCGTTCTTGCTTCCGTCCATCCGCGCGAACATCCGTGGATCCATCTATGCGTCCGTCCGTCAGTCCGTGCGTCCATCCGTCCATACGTCGCCGCGTCCATACATCTGTTCATCCGTCTTCTAGTCTGTCTGTCCACGCGTCCGTGCGTCCATCTAGTGAACACTCCAAGTACCTCCATCTCGCATGCCCTGTGGCACATATTCGCTCCACGCGTCCGACCATTCGTCCGTCCGTCTGCTACTCTCTCTGCACGTCCGTCCATGCGTCCGTCCGCGCGTCCATCTAATGAACACTCCGAGTACCGCCATCTCCCATCTCGCATCCCCTGTGGCACATACCCGCTCTATAGAGCGGGCATGTGCCACTGGTGGCTAAGTACAACATTGGAGGATGTACAGACCCACGCCTCAAGAAGCTGCGCCTATAAAGAAAGATCAGATGTGATGGGTATTATTACTAGAAAAGCAGTTTTTGTCGAAGCGATAAAAAGGAGGCCTTCAGGGAAGTGAAAAAAAAAAAACCGTATTCTAGGCAGTTTATTTGGAACCAGCGAGCTAGCTGCTTCCACATGCTGTTGTTTTTCCAGAGAAAAACGCTATAGGTGTTTATGTCAGACATTTTCGCTGAGTATTGATTAATGATTTCTTTTTGCGCAGAGTTAGCGCTGCTTAAGGTACGTTGGCCTAATTACGCTTACCGCCACCCACCGTGGTGGTGCATTGGTTATGATAGTAGTCCCGAAGGTCGCGTGTTCGAGTACCAGCCGCGCCGCCGCATTTATAAATGAAAATTAAATGCCAGAGCTCCGGGTGCTTGGATTTAGGTGAGCCCTAAACGACCTGAGGTGGTCGAAATTTCTGAAAGCCTCCACTACGGAGTCTCTCATAATCGTGTCCCCATCGCGGGACATAAAACTCGAAGCATTATTATTTATTATCTTTAGCGCCAGCGTCTACACTTTCACTTTTGCCATTCCTTGACCCAACATACAGAATCTGTTAGGGCATTACTGTCACGGCGGAATCGCACTTGCATAGAGCACATAGACGGCATGATATAGATCCTTGTGCTATGTATTTCAAGTATGGATGGAAGCTATTAGATAACGTGAGGTAGCAGACACGGACGACAACAGCGTCAACAGCCGCGTGCTCCGCCTGTAGATCGAATTTTCAAGTTTAGGGTGGCACACAGCGGCTAGCACGTAATCGGGCAGCTGTCGCTTTTTCTCTGACAACGCCACAGCTATACCACCTCCACCGCCGCCATCAACAACGGCAACAACGTACCTCAATGGCGTGTCCCTCGACTGGTGATTGGACGGTCCGTGTGACTGCCTGCATGGCTAGCCCCATGACGACCACTCGGTCAGCATGGTCCTCCGTGAATTCGGGTATGCCCGACACGACGAGGTACGCATCGCCGATGGTCTCAACCTGCGAGAGAAGCACGAACGTCGACAATCCCTTTGTTTTGGCCGTGCGTTGACATTCGTTCAATCAGAAAATCAGAATCAACGTGGAACCGCTTGATACCACATGGTAGCATTTCTTCGTAAGCGCAGATTCACTTCTGATGGCCGAAGGAATGCTTTTTCGAAATTGTAAAAAAAAAAGCTGCTAGATTTGGACACTTGCAAAAGGTTTTTGTCGCTCTCGGGAGCGTAGTTGTTCTGGGAAACTCGAGAAACTCGGAACGTCTCTTAAAAGCGGAACACAAGCAAGAAGTTTAAACAAGGTGCCACGCACTGCGCGCCGTAACTGTACACAAACCGTTGGCATTGGGCCCACCGTTTTGTTGATTTTTGAATTATTGCCAGTCATGAGTGGACCCGTCAGTCGGCGTACAAGCGCGCAAAGGTACCAGCAAATCTCAACTAATTCATATATATCACATATGTGTATTTACAATGTACGAACACGTTACTGTTTTTTATCTGTGTATACCGCGCAATGCTTATTAGCTTCTTTAAAGTTGTCCTAAATTGTGGACGTCATACTCTGATAGACTGGAGGAGAATCACCCGTCGATTTTCAAAGAACAGCCTATGACTTATGGCTTAGACACAACAGCTTTTCGCTATTTTTTACCCGAATTCAGAACTGTACAACTTTAGTTCATTGTGGAAGCGGGCGAGTGAGCTAATAAAGATGTGGGGCAGAATTCATGAAACGTTTTTCGTATACGTGCGTTTTGGCATTGGTCATTCGGCATCGCTAATTATATGTCGCGCATCCTGATTGGCTCAGATACCTTCTTACGAAAATGTTTAGTCCAAAATATTTTTATGAAAACTGACCATGATGCGTGTATAAATATGTTGTGTTGCTCGTCCTGTAACGCCCTTGCGCTGTCATTCTCTAAAGGATGACGCGTATATGCCATGCATCGACGTAGTACTCATGGCCGAAAGCTTTAGTTTGTTCGAATCTGACAGCGCTTGCGTAATGAAGACCACAGTCAACGCATGCCGTTTATAATGACTTTTTTTGATTGATTGAACGTTTATTATCATTTGTGACATGAAGTTTACAAACACTGATTGGACCCATAGCCTGAGGCTAGTGTAGGGTCCAATGAGAAAAGTAATGGACAGAAGCGGGAAATATCAATTACACGTAATACATATGTAGCTATACAGACACTGTAAATATACACATGTACAGAGTAGAGAAGTCTTTCTCTTCTTAAACAATCTGGTCACACTAAACAAACTGCATGTGCGCATACAAAAAGTTATGACAGATAACTTCGTGGACACACCCAAAAACATCAGTTAAAATACATAAAGAACATCAAACTATCACAAGTTTTAGTTAGAAGGAAAAAATGCTAGGTTTTCAAGATTCACCAGCGTATATTTATACAAATGTAAGTGCTTACCACCAAAGAGAAAAAGAAGCATTTACAGCTTGCTCAAGAATTGATTTTTTAGTTTTACCACAGCATTGTGTGATGTCGTCAATTCAGTAGGCAAACTATTCCAGATCTTTATCCCTGTGAATTGCATTAATCTCTCACCATAAACGTTATTTCTTGGCGCCAAGTTAATGTTACCGAACGTCAGGCTTCCAGTAGGGCGGGAAGAGGAATAAAATAACGAGACATCAAATGGGCTATTGTATTTTACAATACTGTTAACACAAACGGTCATCTTATAGTCACGCAAAAGATCGAAGGGTAGTATTTTTAGCGATCGGAATAACGGCCGGCTTGGCTCGTTGTACTTACTGTCAGTTATTATTCTTATGGCACGCTTTTGTAGCCTTCGAAGGGGATCCAGATAAGAATCATAAGTCCAGGCCCACGATTCCATGCAGTAGATTAAATAGCTATTGATGAAAGCAAAGTAAAGCGCCCACAAAATGCTTTTATCGAAGTAGCCTCTAGCTTGTAAAAGCGCGTGGCAGCCGGAAGCCAGCTTTACACCGACGGCATTTATTTGACCTGCCCAGTGAAAGTGATTATCTAGTATAATCCCGAGGTATTTAAACGTGTCCGTAGGTTCCAATATGCAGTGGTCAATTTTTATCTGAATATCTTCGTAACTAAATAATTTCCTGCGGGAATGAAATATAATGTACTTCATTTTTTTAGCATTAACCGTTAACCTGTTAGCAAGAAACCACTGGGAAATGTTTTTCAATTCTGCGTTTACTTGTCTTTGTAATTCAAAAACATTGTCGGCCATACATATTAATGCTGTATCATCGGCATACATAATAATTTCGGAAGAGCTTAATACATGAGGCAACTCGTTGATATAAAGGGAGAAGAACAGCGGCCCGAGAACCGATCCCTGTGGCACCCCTGTGTTCGGATATTGCAGTGTGGAAGTAATATCGGACATCACGACAGCCTGCTGTCTGTTTTTGATGTAATTAGAAAATAACTCATAGGCTTGATTACGTATGCCGTAGTGCTTTATTTATGCAAAAGAATTGAATGATCTAGCGTATTGAATGCTCTTTGTAAGTCAAGAAAAACAACTCTCACTAGCTTGTTGTTGTTTAGGGCCGTGTTAATCGATTGTGCTAATGTTAACACTGCGGATGACGTAGAATAATTAGACCGGAATCCATGTTGCTGAGGACAAAGAACCATGTATTTCTGTAAAAACTTATTTATACGGTTTGATAGAATTTTTTCAAAAACGTTATTTACAACGCTAAGAACCGATATCGGTCTGTAGCTAGACAGATCGGAAATGTCACCGTTTTTGTAAACTGGAATTACTGAGTAAGTTTCATTTTGTATAGAATGATTAAATAAATTGCATAAGATGGGGCCTAAAATATCCACGTTTTCTTTTAACAATCGCGCGGTAATGTGGTCTAGCCCAGCAGATTTGTTAATTGAAAGATTTTTAATAATATGAAAAGCTTCGGAAAGTTCAATATCATACATCACAAACATATTGACAACTGGGTTTGACGCAATGTAACTGTCTGCAGAGCGGGGAATTTTGTCTGCCAGAGCTTTGCCTATACCAGAAAAGAAGGTGTTGAACGCTTCGACGGTGCTATTTTCAACGCTGTCAGGAGTAACACGTTGTAATTGACGGCCCCCAGTAACCTCATTTATGATACCCCATATTTTGCGTGTATCGCCAGACTTTAACACCCGCTTGCTATTTTTTCTCAACAAGTCACCGTGAAGAGAGAATTCACTGAGAAACGTCGCGGAGTATTTTTAAATAGTAACCTGATAAGTCTGTTTTTTGTAAATAGTCAGGTTAAGTAACTTATGAAATAAAAATTGAATAATGAAATGTTTTGTATCTCCTTTTGCTTTGCACTTTGTTATTTTTTTACCTTTCACTCTCTGTTATGATCATGAATCATATATGCTCCCTATAAAAGTCCCGATTTACCCATCGGCATAAACAGTGATTGAATGAATACTTTATTAAACACGGCAGTGGTGTAGCTATAGCTGCATAATCAAAATGTAACAATTTTTATGTGATAGTTTAGTCTTTTTTAAGCGCTCTTTGCGACTTGCAGTAACGTTAGCTAATCATATGCCCCACGCCAGGATTGGCGGAAGTTTCGCCTTACGAACAAATGTACCTCGATAGACTTAACGAATACAGCCTGTGCTGTCCAAGTTTAGCAGCTGTACTCCACGGCTTTGGCGGAGCGGGCAGAATAGAGAGGCAGTGTCCCAACCCAATCCGCATCTCGTCTACTCGCGTCTGCGAGTTTTGGTACGTTACCGTATTTATATTTACAGAAGTTTCGGGCAAGCAAAAGCTTTCTACAAGTCAGACGACGTGGCGATGTTATTATATCGTGAAAGCGCTCCTAACTATGTATATTTTTTTTCTATTGCCTAACTTATGAACGTCAGGAACCTACGCATTTCAATATAGTTGCAAATGAACTGTGCAACACTTCTTTTGGGAATCAAAGGAAGGGGAATATATAGGATCGAGCTTAAGGATCGATGTTTCCACGTTGCGCCTTTCATGAAACTTCTGGCACACTGTAAGAGCAGATGGTTTTTATGTAATCAGTCCTGCGTCGGGAACACATTCTCGTTTTACGAAATATCGAACGGCGCATTCGTTTCGTCATAGCCTACTCGCAATTCGCTAGATTGCTCGGGCTCTGCCCAAGGATTTTCCCAGAGAAAACATGGAGCTCTCTAATTTCATTCGTCACGTTGTCAGAAATCTGTTATCCACTTTTCAGTTTTTTCTTTTTTCCGGAGACACTGTTCGCATAAACTACGCAAATACGGAAACATTGATCTCTTTACTCCGCATTGCGCTTCTTGAATTGAAGCTCTTATGTAGGAGGGCTTGACGAAGTTGGGAGTTTCACATCTTCTTTTTTTTCCAACTCACATTCGCTAGCTTCCAATATTGCGCCACTATTTTTTGCTGATGGTGTCATTGTTTTCCACAAGGTAATCACTGCTGATCACGTGCGCTCTTGACAGAAGATATTTGTCTCTGAAATTAAACTCCCCTAAGCCGACTGACTACTCGTATATGCGAGATCGCGTTTCGTCTGGAATAAGCCTTCGAAAGGGTTGTTTCATTTTTCTTCGACAGAGAGATAGTGATTTGGTCGTGGTTATCGCAAGTGCCTGTATTTTATTTGTAAATCAGTGTATACGTTTGTACACTTGTTTCTTCATAACGCTGAAACTTGAGGAGTGACCGTAGCGAATTCTTGTAAACACCTAGATGCAAAACTAGCGTGCATGTACGCAGCTCTGTGGACAATTTAATTTTTGTTTTCTGTTTGCATCGAGTCCAGGCTATAGGAGAGCAAAATTCATCGTTCATACCTAGGGGTGATGCTTACTACCCGTGAGAATATTCTTCAGGTATTTGAAATTGATGCCGGCTTTCTGCACGTCCCGAAGAATATATTTCGTACTGTATAAAATCTTCATTTCTATAATTTCTTGCCTTTCTCAGGACTTCACAATTAGTTTTACTTGAAGAGTCTGGAATTTCCCCATTTACACCGCGCCTTTGTTGCCTCAAGATTAGCACCCACGGTCAAGCAGTCGATTCTTCTTCGGTTTGTGAGCCGTCTGAAGAAGTAACTCTCGCAATTCCAGCGTCTTATTATTAACTCGTATATACTTACCTTTATTTGTAATCGCGCCACTTGGTTTACCACATCTGTTTTGAAAAACGCGATAAGTGTGCCACTGGCGTATTCAGGAGCATAGAATTTTCTCCGCGCGTCCACGGGCTTTGCGCGTGGGTCGCACAAACGACTATGCTGATGCAACAACTGGATCCGTCCTTTCTGGCGTATCTATAGAGATAAACGGATTAACCTAACGCTTCAAGGCTCAGGATGTCGCAGTCTAGGCATGCAGAACTGGAAGTGTCTTGTGATGGTTAACTCGTACATTGCCGAAGAAATTGAGAGTTTTTTGCGACCCGATGCTGGCGTTAGAATGCATGCATTTGTTCGGATAACATTGTAATTCTTCCAACTGGAAGCCAACTGGCCTAGAGGAGCCGTGAAACTTCATTGCCAGTTGACAGAAAAACTCAACAATACACAATATATATATATATATATATATATACCCGTGATATTCACCTCTCACGCACGCAAGTAAGTGCCAAAATGTGTACAGTTATGTACAGTATTTATTGGTCCTAACTCGTATGTTGTCTTGAGTACCTAATTTAGTTTTGCTTGCATTATTACTGCTTTGTGGTATCACGTCTAGCCTGAAGCTGGCAGAGCCAACATCTGGGCAAGTGCCTCCTGGTGGTTATTGGTTGTTTCCACTCATACGAAATGCATCGTAGAGCACACCGAGACGTGATGTACGACGCTAACCCGTCGCTGTCCGTGACCATCATTATTGTCATCATCTTCGCAGCAAGATGGCAAGTCTGACCAGTTGGATTACGTTCATAATCGAAAATTTTGTTGAAGAACACCAAAAGAACAGACATGGAGAAGAGGCTGACAAAAAAGGCCTAAATGGCAAGTGCGGTCCTTGTCAGTCTCTTCTGTTCGTCTTTTACTTTTTTGATGCGCGTCAACAAACTTTTTAATGATCATCTTCATCATCCCCGGGGTCATCGTCATTGCCATGGCGTATAGTGGGTACCCTGCATGCAATATGGCGTGGTGCAGAAAAAGAATGTGTATTCTGAAACGCGTTTGTTCTTCACCGTCATTCTCATCGTCATCGCCAGTGAACGCTGCGTTGAACAATGCCAACGGATAAGCCGTACCTTAAGGAGCATTGCCGGAGCATTGCTTACGGAGCATTGCTTAAGGAGCATTGTTAACAAGCACTTCCTGTAAATTATTAGAACATGTCATTTTCACCAACCCTATTGACTTCCTTGAATCGAATTCTTTTTTCACACCAGCACAACATGGTTTTCGCAAACAATTTTCACGCGAAACACAGCTCATATACTTCAGTCACAAACTGCATCAGATTTTAGACCGTTCATCATGTGCTGATTGCATTTTTTAGACTTCAGTAAGGCTTTCGATGAAGTCTGTCACCAACTACTACTCTTCAAACTGAGCCTACTAAATATTGACAATAGTTTACTCAAGTGGATTGAGTGTTTCTTGTTTAACCGTGTTGTTAAACCGTGTTGTTAACCGTGTTTTTAACCGTGTAACCGTGTTGTTAACCGTGTTACTGCTATCAATCACAGTTCGTCATCTGCTGCGGTCCACTCAGGTCTACCGCAAGGGTCAGTTCTTGGTCCACTTTTGTTTCTAATTTATATTAATGACCTCACGTTTTCGCTTTTTTCTAACATTCATCTTTTTGCAGATAACTGCGTCATTTTTCGTGAAATAACCAGTAATAATGACAGTTTAAGCCTCCAATCTGACCTTAACACAGTAGCAGCTTGGTGCAGCACATGGCGAATGGACTTAAACATCGCTAAATGTAAGGTAATGCGCGTAACTAGATCTGCTAACGCCCCACCAAAATACTACTTGAGCAACGTCCCGCTTGATCCAGTCTCCTCGTATAAATACCTGGGCATTCTTATCACATTTAACTTATCTTGGGCACCCCACATCGCATACATTACTAATGATGCTAATCGCCTGTTAGGCTACATACGTGGTAACTTTTCAAAAGCACCTTCTGCACTAAAACTTCTGTTGTACAAAACATTAATAAGTTTCAAACTTCAATATGCATCATCAGTGTGGGAGCCTTACCACGATAACCTGGTTACTTCACTTGAGCGCGTACAGAATAACTCCGCCCGTTTCATACTTTCTAACTAGAATCGCATCGTCAGTATCAGTTCAATGAAATCCAGCCTAGGCCTTCCTTCCCTTGCATCCCGCCGGAAAATATCTCGTTTGAGTACATTTCACAAATTATTCCATCATCCCACCCTACATAACCAATTAATCCTCAATCCTCCGTACATATCCCATCGCATCGAGCATCGTCATAAGGTTGGAATCGCATCCTGCAACTCCCAGTGTTTTTATCGATCATTTGTACCTCGTACATCAGTAGATTGGAACCACCTTCCCGAAGACATAGTCACTATTACTAATAAAAATATTTCCTGTTAAACATTACTCCGTATTGTATGAGCTAAACGTTACTCAAAATTGTATTATGTTCACCGTCGTTGCACAGCTACTATTGTATAATCAGGAGTTTTTCTTTACTTTTTTATTTATATGTTTGTTGTATTGTTTATTCTCATGCTGTTTTTTCTCTGCTGTACATTCTGCTGTATAATATGTATTTTCTATGCTGTATATTCTGATGCTGTATTTTGCTTTTCCTGGTAAAATTTATTCCCACTCCCCTCTATAATGCCATATGGCACTAAGGGTAAATAAAATCAATAAAATTAGTGAATGAAATAAGACCGCGGCGTCGTGATTGTACTTGCAACTCATACCACCACAGACGCCGCGAGATGGCCATCACGTTGGCACCGTTTTCACAGCCCTGGGCTGCCAGCCCGAAATACGCCGGTTCAATCCTTGCTGCGGCGGTCGCATTTCATTAAAGGTGAAATGCTAGAGACCCGTGTAAATGGATTTGGGTGCCCGTAAGAGAACCCGGGCGGTCGAAATTTTCGAAACCATAAACTACGGCATGCCTCCAAATAATATCTTGGTTTTGGCACATAAAACCCCATATATTAATGCTAGACATTACAAGGACACTTCGTCTTCCAGCACAACTTCGTTAACCGCGCGGAACAGAACACCACGCACATAATGTGCACCACACTGTAAAAAAATAATCTTTCACGGCCACTCACCCTTCCAAAAGAATGGCGCCGGCGTGGGGCGTCTTTTCTGTTAAAGGGGCCTTGAAACACTCTTTAAAGTAACCATTGAATGAATTCACTGGAAGAGCTTATTGCCGCACGAATTCAACGCCTTAAAAATTTTCAAAATGCGTCTAGTGCGAGTGGAGTTACAAAGATTTGTCGCAAGCTGCAATTGCATTCTCTCTTCTCTCATCCTGTCGAAAGCACTGGAAGCTAAGCAGAAAGGGATGACAGGGGAAAAAAACATCACTCACGCTGCGTGACGTTGAGCACTTTTTTTTCGAATGCGCGACTTTCTTAGTGTGATCGCGCGCGCGCGCGTAAACAAGCCGCGGCCTCCCGCGGTGATCTCTGTAACGACCGAGCGCGCCATGTTGGAATCAGTCAATGGCTGGTTGATTGATTGATTGACTGATTTGTCGGGTTTAACGTCCCAAAACCACGCTATGATTATGAGAGACGCCGTAGTGGAGGGCTCCGGAAATTTCGATCACCTGGGGTTCTTTAACGTGCTCCCAAATCTAATCAGTCAATGGCTGATAGATGGGCTTGCTACGAGTGAATTTCGAGCTTATCCCGTGATTTATCGAAAGAAGAAAAAGCCGTTTTTAGCTGACTTTCATAATTTATTGTGAATTCCAGGCCACGTGCTGCACTATATCATTTGGCTTGCGTGCTGTCGGGATCCTCTACTGCCGATCGGCAGTGTTTTCTAACCATGCTCAAAAAGTTTTGCAGGGCCCTAATAAAGCCATTGGCGTATAACATAAGAGAAATACAAGGGACAATTCACTAGAAACCGTAAACGCAAAATACCCACTTTAGTCTTGCATTGCTTTCCTAGCGTTAGGTACTATGGCCTCGTCAAGTAATAAACAGATAGCTTAAGTACAAGTTATCCTAAATTACCACGTTTCTTCTGCGTCGTTTGGGTTTGGAAGCTGCCTCGGCCAAAGCTGAATGTCAAGCTCTAATTGGATTTGTTGACCATCTCCCATTTGTTGTCAGTGGCCACAATCAGAACTTAGATGCTCTACTGTACCACGGTTCTCGATTGGGTCCAGGATGTCTCGTAGAGCATGCATTAGCAACCTTTATTGAAGGCAGTGAATATATATGGCTTGGCTAAGAGAGACGCGGAAGTCCCTGAAGTTCAAGTGTATCGAAGCCTCTAGCCAGCCCTCGCGGTAGGCAAACCTGTGTCCAGTTTGGTCGATAGAAACACACCCGCTTGAAACGAACTGAGCTCGATGTAGAACGTTTGAGGGCAGCGCTAGTTATGACTAGAGATTACACCCATACGGGAGGTTATCGGAGTGTTGTCGTGTAGAAGAAGAAATGTCGCTATCAGTTACAAATACGCGGAAACGTATACTATAAACATAAATGCCGATGAAGAAGGAGAATGTTACGTATGGGCGATGTCCTTTGCGGTAATTTCAAACTAAGGTTTTACTACTTACCACTAGTTAAAGCAGACATAACGCGAATTAGTCATTACCTGTTATTCACAGGATAGGAATAACTGTAGTACAAGAAGGATTAAGCTTTGCATGTTGTTTTTCATTGAAGAAAAAAAGAACAAGCCCCGAGTACTCTCAGTTATTTAGGTAAACAAGTAAAGACGAAAAGAAAATAAACGCGGAAGTGAAACTGGACAAGATTGTGGACGTTGACAAGAAAGTGAGGAGGCGAAGTGCATCTTGTGCAGATAGAAATAATGCGGGAAAACCTTCCAGTTCGCAGTTCCACAATAGTAACGGGAAATGGAAAAGATCCAAGACAGTGAGCAGCGCGAAACCACGGAAGGATGCGTACGAAATTTATACGCGCATAAGAGACCAATTATTGAGACCAGTGTTTCTGGAAATCTCCAGTAGGTTGATCTACGGAGTTGCTCGTGAAGAAGCAGCGGTGCTGCTCTGAGTTAGAACAGACTCCGCGTACACCTCGGTTTTTCTATTCAAGACAATCAAGAGGGAGGGGGGCACAAGAGGAGAGGCCGTCAATGGTGATGTCAGTGGCATCACACATATCACACATTTCGTTTGGCGGAGACCACAGTTCGACAAGAAAGACAGATGCGATGGTTGGCAGCCTGCAAAAGTATTATCTCTGGCATCGGAGACTTGAAGATGCCTTTTTTTTAGCCGTACGGCTTGCGGCTATCAGAAAGGAAGGGCAGCGGGGTTTGCTTTCTTTCGAAACACGGAATTCTTCAACAATTGGTGGCACACCACTATCATCGTCGCATGAGAGGCTTAGGATACGTATGTGGGTTGATCGAGCCTTCGCATCACCACCACCACCACTACCTTCGTTTAACCTAAAGGAAGGGGCAGCGTGCGTGAATGTATCGCGGAGTAGAACCAACATGAGCTGACCTTGTACACACCGTGCACGTTTTGTGAGGGAGTCGAACTGCACGTAGAGGCGGTTTAGGAGGCGCACGATGTCCATGGGCTGGACGTTCTCGCTGCCGCAGAGCGCCGTGAATCCGACGATGTCCGAGAAGAGGCACGACACCATCTCGAACTTCTCCGCCTCGACGGGGAGGTCCAAGCACAGGTTGCGAGCCACGCGCGCTGGGAAGATGGAGCACAGCAGGTCCTCCGTGCGCCGCTTGTCCTCACGCAGTTTAGAATCCAGGATCTGAGGCCACGAGAAGTTGAAGGAAGATACAAAAACGTAGAAATGACGAAGATACTAACAAGAACAAATATACAAATACTTCGTGTACAGGGGTAGGGAAATAGACGAAGAGAAAGAAGATCAGAAGGCAAGCCTAGTCATTGAATTGTGTGTCTGGTATGAACACTCTGGTATGGTAAAGATAAACAGACAGATCGAAAAATCTGCATTAAGTATCCCAAGAAAGACTATCTTCTTTGAAAACAAGTGAGATTAAGGAAGAGGCGAAACAAACCTTGAGGTGGTTGGAGGCCTCGTCCACTTCTCGACGAGCTCGCGTTCTCTGCGGCGTTGGTGAGAGATGAGTATGAGGTCACGAACGGGATCGTGCAGGGCCAGGTCACTGAAGAAGAGGCCGACGCGGTGCATGTCTTCCAGGCTCTTCACCCGCGGCGAGCACACAAAGAGCAGGCAGTCGGCCTCCGGCAGCGACACCATCTGGCCCTTGAGTCTCAGCACTCCGTCCGGAGGTGGCTCCACGGTGCTGTTGAGTCGTCGAAGAAGCTTGCGCCGACTGCCTGTGGGCTGCGAGGCACAGTGCAGAGAATTAGATGACTCGACTTGTCAAACAACCACAGAGCAAAAATTTGCGCATAGTTTCTCCCAAGGAAAAGATGCTATCATAATGTGAAAAGCGCTCAATGGAACGAGGCAGGGGCACAGTAATATACATGCCTAATTTTGTTACTTTGTTACGAGACTAGGTTACATTTACCATTAGCTAACGTTCTTAATACACGAGTAGACATCGTACGTTAAGTGCAACCTACGTAACTGATTTTGTCAGGTTCCACTGTTCCTGTTCGAGTTATTCTCGTGTCAAGTGTTCTAAGTACGTATTTAACTTGGTTAAATGTTGGACAATGTTAATGCCAAGTATGATGTCCTACTTGGATTCACTACAGACTTTTCGCTGTAGCTCACATGAAGGACAAACCGATGATGGCAATAACCATCCTATGATGTCGTCCTGAGAAGTGATCGCTGATGAACTTGCCAGTGACATTACTAAAATTAAAGAAGACAGGAGACTTTCATCGGTGGATGAATGTCCATATGGTGATTAAGATGAGTGTGATGACTGTTTGTGTGCGTGTGGGGTTTCTTTCTACCTCTAACTTTAAAGTCCCAAAGAGTTTCCGCAGTGTGAAGTAGAATACCAGTTATTGTAGACTATACTGAATGCCTCGGCCGTTCCTCTCTTTGTACTGTTCTTTCCTTCTTTTCCTGAATACATCTAGCATTTTTTAACTGTTGACCCAATAAGTGCTTCTGAAACAATGATTTACCTTTCATTTCATGCAAATCGGTGCGAACGGAACCTGTCACAGTTCCAGATAACTACGATACAACAAGGTATGCCACAACGTTTCTGCTTTCACCCGATCGCAGTCATCTATGTAGCGTTTTCTATATGAGAAGATCGCGTGACCACGTCGGAAAGCCAGAGGCGAGCTATTAAATTCGCGTCATTGCGACGGCCTCTCGCCTGCAGTGACGCACGTTCGGTAATACATTTTGCGTCGAAAGGGCCGCTTCCGGCTTCGTAATTAGCCCGGTGGCTGAATGTAAATCCGAGCGGGCGAGCGAGGTTGGAAACAAAAGGCACGTCGGACCCATTTTCGTCGTGATATCTTTGCCGAGAGACATCGTGATAGTGACACGTTGTTGCGGAATGGAAGGCAATCGAACGCTGCCATTGTAAAGAGACGTCACGGAACGTCCACTTGTATCAAACGTGTGCCCACCTTGTATTTTTCTGGACGGAAACCGTGCCGCCTTGTTTATCAGGCAGTACGGAAGCTTACATTTATAGCGAAAGCTGTTATCAGATCACAACAAGGGTATTGTGCAGGGCCCCAGATGTCCGCCGTCGTCGCTGCCGGTGTCCATAACCACTATCGCAAGAAATAAGAACAGAAAATCGGGGAACTCTAAAGCTGCGGCTTTAAGAGTGGCAGGCGATAGGCATATTCAGCTCTCCTATAGTGCGTACTTCAAACCAATGTATCCTAACTAGATACCTTCAACGTGAGCTGAAGAGCTGGTTCCCGGCCCTCTCCTGTTCTTTTCTCCTCCGCTCCATCAAACTAGTGTCGGCTGTGAGCCTCTGAGGTTAAAGCAATGTCTAGTGCCGTCCCGGAGGCAACACAATCGTGCCCTTGTGATGGTGTCGCTTCTGAATCTAGCGGAAGTAGCGGGGTCGGCAGCGACCACTCCTCGCGGAGAAAGCACCGAACCACGAGGAACCTCTCGTACCCATGGGAAAGCGTTTGAAGTCGCCGACATTTTTCAATAGGACGCATTGTTCAAACACTTAGTGTGTTCGAACTTGCTATGCACCCACTATGCGGCCTTAAGGGTGCTGTAGCACGTGTGCCTCTTGTAGTGGGTGACTGGCTTTAAAGGCCGACTCCGGCGAATTTTCGAAGTCAATGGATCTCAATGAAATACACTGGGTACATTTATTTGCTCGTTTGCGCCATTCACGCCAGATTTCAGGATTGAGAGTTCCGCAGATTATTTTCAATTGAATTTTATAGCTTGCCTCAAAACGCTTACCTCGCTTGCCATAAGTATTGGCGACATTGTGCGTGTGACGTAGAGTTTTGCCTGCCGGAAGTGTTGGAACTGACGCGCCACTGCAGCGTCAGCTTGTTTGCACGGATTGTGTGGGTTTGCCCGACGCTTCCTTGGTTTAGCGTGCGAATTTCTTTTCCGCGTTGGTGGGCGTGCGATAGGTGGCAAGTGGTGTTGCACTTGGATAGCGCGGACAGGTAGTGCCATCTGGTGGGAAATATGCGCAATAAGGCAGGTTTGGGAAATGATTACGTCACACGTGCAAGTGCACCTGGTTGTGTGTCGGTTTAGTGCTTGCGGTTTTTTGCTAAAAAAAGTTCTCGAATTTGTTCAGCATTTTAGCTATCGGGCGCGTGACAAGAGTGTCTCAGTAACATACAAGCACCATCATCCTGACATGGTAAAAAATAGCCTCAGTTGGCCTTTAAAGTATGAAGTCGTTGTGATAATGCCATGTTCTGACGCCCGATGGCAGAGTACACTTGTACTACGCGCATTAATACGGCAATATTTGATGTTGTATTTTGAGGAATGTGTACAGGACGCGTGTGTTTGTCAAGCATGAACATTACTTCACTACATTTACAAGCAGAGTAAGTTATTTTCAGTGCATTCACGAGCACAGGCATGCCTGTGTGAGCAGCACACTTTATGAACTCTTCGTAGCGGTCTGGTGTAAACTGCAGCTGTTCACAAAAGTCTCTTAGTTGAACAGTTATTTGTATATACCCTTTTAGTCACAGCGTTATGCATACTGTTTTGTAATGCCTAGTGAGCATTTGTCGAAGGCACGCTATGTATATACGTAACCTACATTTGTAATACATACCACGTAAATAAAAGAAAGTGGCGTGGCTCTAAGGTAGGACACCTGCTTGCCTCGCAAACGATATGGCTTCGATCCCCATTCAGACCCAGAATTCTTGCATCTTTTTCGATTTTTTGGTCATGCAAAGATGATGATGTTTCACTCACAAGCGGACACCTGGTGCCAGAATTTCTGCGAAACGAGCTCTTTAAACGCTATCGCGTTAAAAATATCATAAATAAGAAAGGACACAGTGGTATCCCAACCCGGCTCCCCTGCTTGCCAGCCCAGTGTTCTACCGCTGAGCCACGCCACTGCTTGAAACTCCGTTGCAAACTTCCCTTAGGCAGGCTTGATGCCCGGAAATAAATCATGTTAGTATGAGTAATAAAGCGTTCTAGAACAGCAAAGGAACAACCAAGTATCACAAATTGCAAATTGCGTAACGAGTGGGTCGTCCAATGCTCCAACCATTTTGAAAATACTGTTCTTAATCACCTATTAACTGTGGCGCGTGCACGCTTCAGGCGGGATTTTTAATCGCCGTCCAGCCAATGCATAAAAAATGGCACAACATTTTTCGAAAATATGTAGTATGTATACCACGCTTCTCCGAAGAATGGTGAAGGATAGCGTAGTGAATACCAACCTACTACACAAAAAATTACGATTATTTATAGCGTGGTGGGTATCCAGCAAGTGTGCTTGCAGCAGTTAGCCAAAAAGTGTTTAGAAAAGGCTTTGAAAGGCCGCTCTTCTCTCTTTCGCAGCGACTGTGCAGCGCGCTGTACGCAGGCCCGGCTGTTTTATGATATCTCATTCTTCCATACAACGCTGTTCCTACCTTTTACCCGCCAATACTATTCCTCCAACGCAGGGTAGAAGACTACGCATTTTATTATGGGTGAACCTCTCCACCTTCCACCGACATTTATCTCTTCTCTCAATTAACTCACTCACCAACATCATTAAAGAATTCTTTCTTTATGCGTACTACTGATCGACAGTGACAACCTGCAGCATGAAGGCGGCTTTGAGTGACGTCTTTCCACAATTAGCGAGCACAATAATCGCGTACTCGGAAAGATTTAGACGAAATGAAGAAGCAGGTTCGGGCGTAGCTCTAGGACGGCGCCAGAATTTATTTGCTGGGGAGGAGTGGCGATTTGCTATAAGTTCCTTCGGGTGGACACGGGGGCAGATGACAAGCATTCTGTATCAACTCTATGTTCACTCTTCGTAGAGGGAAAGGGTGAGTATGCAGGTGAAAATTGAGAGGGAGTTTAGAGGCAGGAGCATAGCCAGAAATAATTTTTTTGTTGAGAGGGAGGGGAGGGGGTTCAAGCATAATTTACGCGTGGTCTGGCGTGCCTTTCCATTTGTGAGTGTATATACGCGAGCAAACTTGAAGATTTTTGAAAGGTTTTTAACCCCCAATCCCCCCCTTCCCTTTCTTTTTTTTGAATTCACCTATAGGTAGAGGAGTCCTCTTACCATGCACTTTTCGCGCCACTCCCACTGAGCTGTATTGGCTGTTTTGCATACAGGAAAAAGATAAAATAGTCCGAAAAACCACTGACCGAGGCGGCCGGTTTGACTTGCGGGAACTTGCGGTCTTTCTCGAGCACCCCGTCCTTGGCTGTGACAACGTAGACTTGGTTGAGGAATCCCAGAATGCTCTCGAAGCTGCACTCGATGACGGGCCGGCAGATGCTGAACATGTCGGTGAAGAGGACGGGCTTGCCGCGCTGCCACATGGATCGCGTCAGCCGCACGAGTCCCTGCGAGCAGCCGGCGTGCCGCATTGCACTTACCGCATCGTCGAGTACTCTTGGCGCGTGATGACCATTATATTACTTGGCCGTAACTACGTTATTCTGCTCTGTTGCTTGTACTATTTATTCACTACACGCGTTAATCTTTAAATATATCTTGATTGATGTGTATGATCGCGATGAAGCATGTCAAAGGCTGTTCTTTATCTAATCATACACATCTTCGGCATTACCAAGCTGTGTTGCCGTGTGGGGACAACGTGTAGAAGAGGTTATATGACGGTAGATCTTAATGAACGTAAATAGTGTGAAATAGAGTAAAAAAAAAACATTCTAACAGGCAGTATAACCTCTACAACTGAAGTAGGTTAAGGACACACCGGGAAGCAGTAAACTGTGAACTTGTATGGTTAACCACTAGTGGTAAATATCACGTTTGATTTATCAACACCAGATCACGCTAATATATCTCCAGAGAAGAAATTCAGCTTATTTTGAAGGCTGCACCCGTAACCAGCGGACTTTATTGTCGGATTACAATGAGTAATTGCTGAAAAAAAGAAGTGATCCATCAATTTAGTGACAGAAGCGATAACAAGAAGTCAGAATCAAAAGTGGCATGGGGCCGTAGAAGTGGCGCACAGATAGTTAAATATAGTCCACCTCTAAGATATTTACAATATGAGCATTGATGCGTGCACACACACAAGCACACGTGCAAACGTACATACAGTGGCGTTGGGTTGAAACCCCTCTCTTTTCCTCTCGAAAGAAATTTTCCGCCATGCCTATCCCTGCGCCGTATTCGTAGAGGTTACGCATGACAACCAAATTTGTAAGGCGAGAAGCTGCAGCCTGATGCTGGGCGTCGGCAGGGAATCGTTACCTTACAGTCAGCTCTGTACGCCCCCATCTCGGGACCCTGAAATGCGTCAGATGACGGCACTCACGTATACGCATAGCGCAGTGTTCAGGAACCTGCGATGCATTTAATACTTTTCTGTACAGTCAGTTTTAGGGTTGAAGCTTCTTAAAGCGGCAACCGTTCGTCCCTCGTAGTAGTACGTAACATGTCTTACGCTTTGACCTGCAAGGTGGCGCCGGTGGGATATTTCTCCTGTGCGTTGTTGAACAATAAAAAATTCGCAGCGTGTGCGTTAACTAAAAGCCGAATTCTCCTGTCTCGCATTCCCCATTAGCAGCCATTGGCATGTCCATTGAGCACTATCTGACAAGAAAAGGTTGCTACGTTATACTCGCTGGGCGTAACTTCCTTGATTTTATAAAGGTTTAGCGAGCGTTGGGCCGCAGTGCCATGAATACAGTGAACTAGTATATGCCATGAACTCGAGGTGGTTAAAGGTGGGAAGTAGACACGAAGCGCAAACAGTGAGAAAATGTGCGTGTGCCACCTCTCGTTTAGTCCTTGGAATGTCCGCTGGATGGCGGTGCTTTTATGTGCGGAATATATGATGAAAAGATGCGAGATGGTGGTACTTGGAGTGTTGACTAGATGGACGAACGGACACACAGACAGGTGCATGAACGGACGCACGGATGGCTGCACGGATGGACGTGCGGACGCACGAACAGACGCACGCACGGACGGTCACACACACAGACGCACGCACGGATGGTCACACACACAGACGCATGGACGGACGGAAGCTAGAAAAAAATTGACCGACGGATGCTTCGCCCTACACTCCATCATTCACCCCGTGGATATGCTGCCATTTTTTTTTTGCCCATCAGTTTTACGGAAACCTGCGAGGGGGTGGAAGGACCAATTTTTCGCTAACCAATAAGCTTTTTTTCCTGAGAAATCTGTATAGATGTCCTTATGGTTTTGTGCTGCAAACGGGTGGTTGTTTTCTGTCCCATTTTCAAAGGTCAGTTTTTATTCACATTGTAGCAAAGGGGAATACCCGTTGCTGAAGCCCAACGAGGGCCTCGCGCGAGGAATGGGCTGGAGCTTCCTGGCCTGTTTTTGCTGCTGCAAGGCTTCCCGCAACCGTCCTGTTCTTGTTGATGCCACTACCGATTTTAGCCCTGTGTTTGCATTATTTTTTATAGCACATCGACAATATCATTACATCACTATTTATTGGAGCGATCATGTGCAAAGAACTAAATAGATTTGAAGTTCGGGCTCCTGAATCAGCCTCTGCGTCGTTAATAAGTCATTTCGGATACCATGTATTCCGATGGAATCCTGTCTGGTCGGGGACAAACATAGTGCAAAGTAACAAAAACACCGACTAAGGTGAAATACACAAAAGTTAGAAAGACGTTTCGGTGCTTTACACGGTAGCCTTGTTCACTGTGACGCATGCGCCATTTGCGGTTACTGTGAACAAGGCTCCCGTGTGGGTAGCCGAAACTACTTTTTAATTTTTGCGTATTTCACCTTGGTCGCCGTTTTTATTACTTTGCATCATGTGTATTTGCTAACGGCTTTAGAGATATGCACTTTTGCATCACGTACGGCTGTGACGAGGTTTGCCGTGTGCCGCAGATAGAACATTGTCATAATCAGAGACCACAACGTGCTTGGTACAACCCAAACACTCGGTAATCATCATCATCTTGCCCCTCATCATCATCATCGTCGTCGTCGTCGTGAATCTCTTGCTACAAACGGTTAACGAGATAACATGAAACGTGCGACTACTTATCTGAGTTCGCCGTCCGCGCGTTCCCTGAAAGTTTAGTGAACCAGCTAGGTAAATGACGAAATGTAAATGTCGTTGTTTAAAGAACTCTTCGAACCATGGAAAAAAAAATTGGACTGAAAAGCTATACGTACCCAAACAAATCCAACAATACACCTCACTGGGCGAGGAATACAAAATGAACACCGGCAGCAAGTTTTGGCAATCTATAAAGCTTTACGTTGCTTCAGATACATTTATAACACGTGAAAGTAGCTCAAGAGGTCTCAACACGATCAGCGTTATCCAGGCTGGCTTAACGCTTTCGCAGTTCTATTATTCCTTGACGTGGACTTGATAACTCACGCAAACGTAATTAAGGCCTATAGGTCTGCGTATAAGTTTTCTCTTCTCGTTTGTGCGAACACAGCTGATAACAAAAAAAGAATCACAGATCGCTACCGTAACTTTTTTTCTGATTCATTAATGCGAAAAATAGCGTTGTGTTTGCGATGTGCATGTACTGCTTGAAGTGTTCGAAAAGACTGTCAGGCACTTTGTTCGCCTTCTCCCAGTTACCCGTGATGCGAGGCTGCGTGTGTTGCCAGACTCGGCTCAGCATCGAAACAATTTGCGCGATGTCTCTAGGGGCAATAAACGAGCGCGATTTCTCTTGCCTGCCACCATCCTTAATCTTTTAAACAACAACCCTGGAAGCGTCACTTCTGTATTAACGCTTCGACGAGCACGCTTAAACTGATTTCGTGGAACTTACATTGGGTCGGTTATAAAGAGAAAAAAAAATCCATCGTAAAACCACGTCATAAGAGTACTACGACGAAAACAAACCAACCAACAAACAAAAAGGTAAGATTAAATGAAACGGGCAAGAAAACCATGGTTTATGTTCAGTTGCAAAACATATTTTTCCTGTATTCGAGAACGAAATGTTCTTGGCGTTCAGCAAGAAAAATCACACCTTTGGGATTTCAGAAAAGCGTGGCACGGTTGCTCCGATGTATACACTCAAGCTTGATACGCGAAGCATCAGGATAGATGTTGATTAGAAGCTCCCTTGGTGCCCCCATTTAGCGAAAGCACTCTTGTTGTCTCGCATGTTTATCTCGTGTGGCTTGACAATTTAGTACAGGCGGAATACGAATGAAGAGCCAAATTAAACGTTTTTTTTCTTTCTTTTATAGTGCAATTTTCCTTTTGTTTGGTTTTGGTTCATAGTCTCGAGCTATAAATTATATTTTTTGTTTTTGCTTTACGTCTTCTGTCGAGGTACAGCCTGAAATGGTCATGTTTTTACTTTCAGCAGTGTCAATTAACGTTTCTCGCTTTATTTACACTATACGTTGCGTACTCACAGTACGTCTGAAAACTTCCCGTTATTCCCTAGCTCCAAAATAAGTTTTTCGCATTTCATTTTCCTTGCTCCATTTTCAGTGGACTTTGGGCTGGCTTACGACATTATATAACTGGTGTCGGTGTTGACGGAGCTCTCAAACAAGCTGGGAAGAGGTATAAGGTGACATTTTACAAACTACAATAATTAAAAAAGCAAATATTCTTAATCTTTTTTTTCTTTCATCCTTGTTGCATTTTAACAGACATGTTTCTAAAGGGAGTTCAATAACGGTTACAATAA
The DNA here is from genome assembly GCA_013436015.1 of Rhipicephalus annulatus. Lineage (NCBI taxonomy): Eukaryota > Metazoa > Arthropoda > Arachnida > Ixodida > Ixodidae > Rhipicephalus > Rhipicephalus annulatus. Next base: position 962,115 of record WOVY01009576.1, on the reverse strand, counting down.
TGTGTAGCACATGCATGTAATTGCGCCCAGCGATTAGGGGAGGGGGTTGTGGGTTCAAACTTGTCCGCCCAAATTGTTGGATTTGCTGGCGTAGCCCCGCCGTGGTGGTCTAGTGGCTAAGGTACTCGGCTGCTGACCCGTAGTTTGCGGGATCAAATCCCGGCTTCGTCGGCTGTATTTTCGATGGAGTCGAAATTGCTGTTGGCCCCTGGGCTCAGGTTTCGGGTGCAAGTTAAATAACCCCAGGTGGTCGAAATTTCTGGAGCCCAGCACTACGGCGTCTCTCAAAATCATAGGGTAGTTTCGGGACGCCATGCTTCATATACCAATCAATCAATAGTAGGCATTGCACAGCTGTACTTGCAGTGTGAGTTCAAGGAATGTTTGAAACCACCAATAGTACGCATACAGACGTTCGTGTCTTTGCGACACAGTTGAGTAATTCACCGAGAACCGAAGCGAGGCTAGCAATTGAGAAGACAACGCGCACATGCCCTATTACGCTAAGGCATTGTGCTTTTGAATGTAAAGCTCAAGCGCACGTGAAGATTTTATTATGAGAAGTAGAGACTTCAACAAACGTAGCAGCTGACTCGAAATCGGCAATTAGATGCACTTTAGTAGTTGTTGTTGTCAAATTGTCAAGCTCCCGCTTTAGAGCTCTCATTCCGCTCCGCACCAGACAGTAGGATATACGACAGCTTGACGGATAAGCAGGCTGGTGCACCCGGTGTTGCAATGGCTTTTACTGTGAATGCCGAAGTAGCTGCACTCATGACACGTTATGAAAAATGGTTATTTTTTTATTGATATGTGGGGTTTAACGTCCCAAAACCACCATATGATTATGAGAGACGCCGTAGTGGAGGGCTCCGGAAATTTTGACCACCTGGGGTTCTTTAACGTGCACCCAAATCTGAGCACACGGGCCTACAACATTTCCGCCTCCATCGGAAATGCAGCCGCCGCAGCCGGGATTCGAACCCGCGACCTGCGGGTCAGCAGCCGAGTACCTTAGCCACTAGACCACCACGGCGGGGCGTTATTTATTTTTTTTCCCGGCATTATGGCGAGCTATGGGATATGACAAGTCCACCATGCCGGGGCAGAATTCGTGGTGCCCGGCTGCTGACGTGATGGTCGTGGGTTCGACAAAGGCGAATTGTTTCCATCCTGTCATGCACTTTCCTGTCTTGCCTTCGTCAATTGTAGCACTGAAATATTTTAAAAAGTGTATTTTGTATGGGGAAATACTAGAGCAAAGGGTCATATGTGCTTTGTGCTTCATGTATTTGTTGTCAGTAATAAAGATTTAAAGCGTATGTTTCTTATTATCTTTATAGTCTTATTTCTTATTATCTTATTATCTATTATCTAGGTGGTGACATCGGGACAGACTATAGCAAGACGTCAATATAAAATATGCCTGAGTAGTGTAATATCTTTTGTAAGAGCACTGCAAGGTCGAAGTCCTCGAAGCTGTCGCTTATATGCCCACCGCTGCAGTCACCGTCTGGTTCGCACACTAAGGAGGACGTTCGTAGATATCGAGAAATGGATGATATTGGGATATATAAAACACTTTTAAGGCTTCGTTGGGCTCGATAATGCAAATATTCGTTTCCTTCATTTTACGAATGCATTCTCCGCATTGATACTGCGCATTGCATAGAGTGATCCAAGCTCAAGTTAGTCTTTACACGATGCCATGAACCTAAGTAATTCACATCCAGTTAAAAAAAAGAACTGGATTTCGCATTGATCAGCAATCTACGCTTAGATTCGATAACGTCTGTGGGGCTTTCACACTTCTCACATGGCGCAATTCCGGATGCAGTTGGAACGCGGACGAAATAGATCGCTATGTTGGCCTGTTGCGTCACGCAGTGCTCGCAATGTACTCTATGTTTCAGTGTTTCTGAATAATCATGCAGAAATACTGACGATTTGCAACACCATTGTTGTCGCTGTTACAAATGGTTAACAAAAGTGCGCATCGTAACGGGAGAACGCTCGAGGCCCATCATATTTATGGAAGCATCTCTCGAATTTATGTCCTTTTATTATTCTCACATGACCTTATTTTAACGATAGCAGATGAAAGCGAAGTACATCGTAACTCCGAACAGAAAATCAACACTTAGGCTCTGAAGATGCCATTGTCTTTCTACGAATGAACACTAGGCAACTTTCCAAAAGTTGCTTCGTGCTGCGCGCGCATGCACACACACATACACAAACGCACGCACGCACGCACACACACACACACACACACACACACACACACACACACACACACGCACACACGCAAACACACACGCACACGCAGGCACGCACGCATGCAAGCACACGCACACGCACGCACATGCACGCACACACACACACGCACGCACGCACACACATACGCACGCACGCACGCACAAATGCACGCACACACACATACACACGCACACACGCACGCACGTACACGCACACACGCACGCACGTACACGCACACACGCACGCACACACACACGCACGCACGCACACGCACACACACGCACGCACGCACACACACACGCACGCACGCACACGCACACACACACGCACGCACGCACACACACGCACGCACACACACACACACTCACGCACGCACGCACACACGCACGCACGCACACACACACGCACGCACGCACACATACACGCACACACGCACGCACGCATGCACACACGCACACACGCACGCACACACATACACACGCACGCACGCACACACACACACACACACTCACGCACGCACGCACACACGCACACACGCACACACACATGCACACACGCACGCACGCACACACACACGCACGCACGCACACATACACGCACACGCACACGCGCACACGCACGCACACACACACACGCACACGCACACACACACATGCACGCACACACACACACACGCACACACGCCCGCACACACACACGCACGCACGCACACACACACACGCACGCGCGCACACACGCACGCAGAAACGCACGCACACACACAAACACACACGCACACGCACGCACGCACGCATGCACGCACACGTACACGCACGCACATGCACGCACACACACACACACGCACATGCAGGCACACACACACACGCACGCACGCACACGCACACACACACATGCGCACGCATGCACGCACGCACACACGAACACACACACACGCACGCGCGCACACGCACACGCACACGCACGCACACACGCACACACACACACACACGCACGCACGCGCACACACACACGCACACACACACACAAGCACACAGACAGACTCACACGCACACACACGCGCGCACGCGCACACGCACGCACACACACATACACACACACACGCACGCACACACACACGCACACACACACACACGCGTCCGCGCGTGCGTGATTCAGTTTATAATATATACTCTGATATAATGCGCTTGCATATAGGTAATAGAAGGAGGCAAGCTAATCATTTTAATCAAGTAATAAACCAACCTCCTTAAGTTAAGAAAACTAGAAGGTTTCCCGCTTGTTAAGAAAAAAATTATATAGGAGGTAGTTTGAATATTTAGGAGCTACGAAATAATCTCACTGAGGCTTTGTTGTTTTGCAATAGTAATTAATCATTATTTCTATACCGAATAAACGAATGCGCACTTTATCGAGATATCTGGTTTAACCATTTTAAGTATTCCGAAAATGCCTATCCTGGATATATGTCGTCCCGTAACTATAGCGCTCGGAGGCAAATGCCCTACCTTTCCCGCCTGGTGAATAACGAAGTCTCGGTCGAAGATGACGTGGAAAGGAAACGCGGAGCAGAAGGTCTTGGTGTCCACGGGCAGGTCTTGCGGACTCTGGCTCAGATGGTCGGTGATGTGGGCCGATGTAAAGGATGATCTCTTTTGCATCAGACCCGGGATTTCAATGGGGGCGAGCTGCGGCGAAAGGAGTGAGATTTTATTGTTATACAGACTGAAAAAAGAAGGAAAGGAAGTAACAGTTTTGCCACAAGGGCAAAGCAAGAAAATTATAACGTTATGTGAATGCTACAGGCCAGCTTGCTTAGCATCCGACATTGCGTCACTTCGAAAAGCTCTGCCGCCAGGGAACGCGGCGGCTGCCGCAAGCGACACTGGGTGATTCCACGTATGATCGAACAAACATGCCCCGTCGACCTCCTAATTTTAGTCCAAAATTTTGAAATTGATGACACGACGAAAACGATTTCAGCTTGGTTGCCACGCTTAGAACGGACATGCTAGCACATCGTGCGGAAGTGGGCCCACCTTGAGCATACACTCAGACACCTCCATGAGGACAGTGACACGGTCCCCTCGGTCCGTGACCTTGCACGTGTTCACGTTGACCTCCGTGTCGAAGAACTCCCGTGCCACGGCCTTGACCAGACCCTTGACGATCGGGTGCAGGCCTTTGCGTTCGCTGTAAGCGGAATAGCACGACGAAGAAGAGTACTGTAGAAGGGACGGTTACTGGAAGGAACGTAATCACACCACTTCTAACGCTCAGGGAGGACGTCTCGCGGTAGCTACAGAAAGCACTGAGTGGCACCGTTAAGCTCGAGGACGCGGGTTCAATTACCGGCCACCATCACTCAGACTCAATCATGAAATATATTCTGCGCTGAGCACTCACTCGGACTCACACTCACCAAAATTTAAAAAAAAAAACTCATAAAACATTATTCACCCGGACTCAGACTCAGACTCTTGGCTCAATCTGATTTTGAGTGAGTCCGATTGAGTCGATTCGGGAGTCCGTTGGTCTGGAATTAGCTTCTTCAACCGTAGTATCAATGCTCTTTAACACCAATATCTCACGTGATAGGGCCTCTTCTTGGTCCCTTTTCCTATATCACCTTAGAATACGACTAAGAGTGTTTGAAGACCAGCAAGCCCATTTTTCTTGAAGGAGATGACAACATAAGATATATTTATCAAGAATTTCTCTAGCAATGTTGGCGGGGAGAAATCAAAGCACCCCTTTACCGTGATTTACGCCTCTTTTCAATAAATAATGAAATAGTGTATGAACGATACTGCTTTAGAATGTGTGTAGATAGACACGAGTGTAAACTTGAATCCAGTTAACGCTGATAATTATGTGGAAGATGAGTAGATAGCACCTGAGGTTGGCAAAGAATGTGGAACTTACTCATATTCACTCAAGAAATATACCTCACCAAAATATACCTCACACAAGAAATTACACTCACCAAAATTTTCTTCTGCCGGAATCACTCGGACCCAAACTCATCAAAATATTATTCACCCGGAGTCACTCAGACTCAGACTCATGGGTTGATCTGAGTCGGAGTGAGTCGAGTCATGTGTGAGTTTACCGACTTATACCGATCACGGCGGCTGCATGTAGATGTTAACTGATGATAAAGTGTTAACGTGGGCTTGTTGGTGCAAACTGAACTTCGTATAGGCAGCGCTACAATGGGACAAAGAAGGAAAGGACACGATCAAGCGAAAATGGGGGCAAGTGAAGCGCTTGATCTTGTTCCTCCCGTTTTTGTACATTTGTATCACTGTTTATCCGAAGTTCAGCGTTTACGTGGAAACCATATGCCGGAACACCTTGTATCTGCATTTAGGTGCCCGTTAAGGAGCCATAGGTGGTTCAAATCATTCCGGAGGCCCCCACCACAACATAGCTCATAATCCTATTAGGGTTCCAGCCTGTTAGCTATCTAATCTATTAACACCGAGAAAGAGAGAGAGAGAAAGTTCAGGAGGTCTTCCCCTACCGGGAAAATGGAGGCAAGTGGCGTATGAGTGCCTTACCTGCTTCTTCTTTTTCGCTCTAACGCGTTGCGCAATGCTGCATCCTTACTTTTTCGCCTTCCGCTATGCTTCAAATTGGGCCTCTATGCACGTGTTTAGCAGCTTGAAAGTTTTATTGCTGCAGGCAACAACGACGGTCATGCGTTCATATCCACGTAACAATATTGCGTGACAACTTGAATTGAGAAGTTCCTCCGGTCAGAATCACTCCCTTTCTCTCTCACACAGTGGAGAGTGCATCGGTTATGAAAAATCGGCACATACAAATGCGTTTGCCACCGACGTTTCTGTGAGGGCTGCATTTGATTTGATTCATGGGCTCTGTTTTTAACAGCGGATCTGTTTAGGCCGGTCGTAATCTGTACAACGTGAACAAGAACTCCGCGCAGCAATGACGTCACGGCGCGTCGCCTAGCAACTGGCTGCATAGACAAGCCCATCCACTGGTCAGCCACCAGCACGCCTGTCGGGATACTGCGCGCAACCACTCGGCCAAACCAGAAGTGAAGTGATGGCCATCTAAGCTCCTTCATACTACGTAAAGACGGCGCCTTGAGACGGCGCGTGGCGCCAGATGCACACATAGGTAGAACGAAGGATCGCACTGCCGATGAGGAAATTGTTTACTAGGAACCGCAGTGTGCTAATAAGCGAGAGTGCTGGACTTGACTCGTTTGGAGCAGTCAATGACGTAATGCAGTCGAAACGGCGAGAGGTACAGTGCTGGCATCACTTGGTATTACTAGACCACGTCGCCTAACTCAGCGTTAATTGGCATCACATCGTATAATTTGGCATCACTCAGTATGGCTGGGACCAGTTGAGAACAAATCAGCTCCGCTCTGCCATCAGCCTTGTACTACTAGTAGAAGCTACGGCCGGCTTTGTTATATTTATCAGTGTGGCCACACCTACGGTGGGAGCCAACGAAAGTTGTGAGGAACTATAAGCTTCGCTTGAAAAATAGAGCAATATTAGTACCCTGATCGCTGACAAGCCCATTGCATAGTGCCTCTGGCTGGCCAGGCAAACCAGTCATCAATGTATTCAGTAAAATCACGCACGTGTTCACACAAACAAAGGAGTCACCAAAGGGCAGACGAGCCTGACCTGCAGTAATGAAGGTGCAGGCTACCCATTGGTCCCGGTGAAACCCTGAAAGAAGGCGCACTCATGCCCGGATAAGTGGACGCCAGGTGGTCGTGCAAGTTGTCGAGGTTCGTGAGGAAATCAGTCAGATTTGAGCCCAGCACTCGGAGGATGTGGTCGTATCCGTGCTGCTGGCAAAAATAGAGGAAGTGGCAGCCCAGCGCTTCGAGGCAGGCGTCTGGGCTCATCTCTGAAAGTGTGAGGAAGGAAGTGTGACAACAATTATGTTGAATTTTGTTGTAATTGCCTTAACATACACACTCCCATGCCGTGTAGAGAAAATTGTATGTTTTAACCAAAATAACATATTGTGGTTTTGTAAAAGGGAACGACGAATGGTAACAAAAAAAAAGCGCGTTCAAGTTTGCTTTTTTTCACGTCTGGGCATTGCGATTCTTAGTCAAATAAGTGAGCAACCTTGCGATTAATTAAACAAAGTATTATGAAAAATTTTTTGACATAAATTTCTTGAGTGTGCTTTTAAACTATCAACCGGACTCATTTTGCGTAGTAAACGGTTTAGCGTAGAAAAATAAATATTGCATAATATCCATCAGACCTGTTTGCCACGGGGGGGGGGTGAGGGGGTGCCTTGGGAGCCCGGGCCTCCCCTGAAATTTTGATGGAGGAGAAAGTTTCACCGAAAAAACTAGTTAATCTTGTAATTTTTCACAAATAGTTATGGCCTTCAGCAAGTGACCCACCCCAACCCTACCTAAAAAAATTCTCGGCTTCTGGATTGGTATGAATGACCCACGCGTGTGCCATGATATTGCGAAGATAACCCCGTGTTTGTTGTAGTGTGACTCGTGAAGCGACACATATGTAGCTTTGAGTCAGCTTACCATCATGGATTAGTGTATATGAAGAAAAAAATTCCGCCTTTTGAATCTGAACACGGATTTGAAGGCTATCTTGGCATGATTTCACGCGCTCTTTTTGTACCTCGCTTTTAGTTTGTTGAAAGCTTGTAGAGAACATATTGCAGAAAATAGACACCCGGCTCATGTGGCTGATTGAACCTGCATACTATGATAAAATATATCATGCACCTTTTGCTTCTTTGGCAACATGAAATACACGAATCGTTCTTGTGAGACATAAATAAACAAATACACGTAACCATACATAAACAAGATTGATATGAGAGCAGAACACGTAGACCCTTGGCAACTTGAAATAATATGGAGTGCTGGTTATATAAAACACGAAACTGAAATATTGGTGGGCGCATTCATTGACGCTGCTAACTGCTTTTTGATGAGCGAGCGGAACTGAAAGCTTAATAAGCCTTAGGTGAAGTTAGACGTTACAGAGGTAAACTTGCAAGGTTCCGCTAGAAAGTATTCTCCATCCCCGAGTGTACCAATAGCCTTCTGACGTCGAGTTAAGCCATGCTTATTGTGGACCAAATGAAGTTGTTTCACTCACTCATTCTGTCACGATTTTGATGCTTTCGACGCATATGACGTCTTCGTGTTTGAAAGCTTTATATTATTAGCTCCAAAAGACAAAAAAAAACACACGCGGCGCACTTCTCTTTTTAAAGGTGAAAGCACACTGGTTGCATATGTGCGTATAATCTTTGTCTTGATGTAAGAAAGACAATGGTATATGACAAAATCGTACGCGTACTGCACTCATATGCGATAAATGGAGTCGTCAGTACAGCCATGATCGTAGAACGCATAATTTAGCTAATTAGTTTATTTGTTTTACAAATCTCAACATCTTAGTGGCACTGCACTATATGCCCTCCAGTTCTGGAAAATTTACAAATCCGTGGTCAACACGCCTTTAAAAGAAACGGGGTTTTTAACACTGAAACGGTTTATAGAATTCGAGGGGCACACTAGAAAGTTATTGTGAAAAAATTCAGGCTGATAATATGTATGTATAACGTCACGTGATTATGTCCTAATATATGTCGCTTCTTTTGTACACTTATTCCGTGTTCCGGTGACCGAAAATTAAGTCGATTTCATTGACAGGTGTAGAGGTGTTTATACATAATCAGGGCTCATGTGACTGAATTTTGTTGGAACTTCCGGGTTGTGAATCTGGACTTAGTTTTGAGTTGCTTTTTTGGGCGGCTTCATGAATGGTCGTTGTGCTTAACGTTTTTTATCGTTTGTCTGACTTACATGAAACGTCTCTAAGTGCAATTTTATTGTGATGTAAATTGTATGGACACTCTCGACTGGATTGTGCTGCCAGCGTGGGCGTCGACGTCGGCGTCGCCGTCACTCACCGTATATGTATACGCATCTTTATAAACGAAAACGCGAGAGATGAAAAAAAAATTGCCCGCAGCTTCCCTCGGGGGAACACTGAGGAGGATGCGGAAGCATGTAATTGGTTAACGGGTGTTAAATTGCGACTTACTTGGGTCGATGGCTAAATTGGTTAACGTGGTTGTGAAATGGGGTGTTAAATGAGTGAACACGTACGGCACGTATGCGAAAGGGCGGTGTTTTATTTATTGCGACGAACCAACGGACGAGCGGCAACTGAGCGAGCGAGCGCCGACCTTGAGTATATATACAGCGCGACGGTGCATGCGCTGTCAGCTGTCGAATGTTCTCGAAGGAGAAGCGCGCGCGCGGCACAGATGGCGACGGCGCGACGGCGCATGCGCTGTCAGCTGTCGAATGTTCTCGAAGGAGAAGCGCGCGCGGCACAGATGGTGGGCGACGGCGCGACGGCGCATGCGCGCGCGTCAGCTGTCGAATGTTCGAGAAGTGGTGCGGACGGCGCGGACGGCGCACTACAAGGCGCGAGTATAAGATGCTTCCGCATCTAATATGTTGAATGATTTTTAGTACTTCGTACTCAACTATGGGAGAGCACTGAGCCGTCCCGCTAAAACAGTTTAGTGGCTGGTAACAGAGTTAGACACATGCCTGAATACACAGGCATGGTTCAGTGTGCACCGACGCTCGCGTAGGTTTTACATAGCTAACTTTACCGTACAAGCTCATGTTTGTGTTACTGGTTTCCGTACCAATACTTTACCTTCCTGGTGCATTTAATGTGAAACTTTGACCGTTTTAACTCGGACACATGTATGCTTTTGAAGTGCAACAAATAACCTTATACTTGATGAACGCGTGAATATTGCAGTAGCAGAGAACGAGTGATTATTGTATCAGACGTAATGAATTAGCTCAACTAAGGCGGTGCGGACGGCGCGGACGGCGCACTACAAGGCGCGAGTATAAGATGCTTCCGCATCTAAAAGTCTAGAAAAAGACTCCGGCGTACGGAATTGAACCTGGGACCACTGAGACGTGAGTGCGAGGCGTTAACTAAGTTTTTCAGACACAGCGAAGTAACAACTGAGACGCTTATTCGTGTTCACCTGTACCTGTGAGTACGTGTCGTGCGTTATTTGTGCATGAGAAACGCGGGGCATGCACGTTTTCATCTGCTTGCCATTCAACGTGTGACTTTCCAATTCATTGCCATCACACTCATTGCTTCGCCTTTGCGACAAAGTTGTGACTTTTTTGTAACTTTTCCTATTCATTGCTGTAGTTTTCACGATTTCCATTATCCATGATGATGAGTAGCAGGCATTTTATAGAAGGACCAACATCTTTTGAACAAGATATAATAACAAAATGAAACATTTTAATATTGCGTCTAAGAACGGAGGCAGTGAAATGGGCTGCTGTATGACCGACAATATAGAACACGAAGCTTTGTTTTGTCAGTAAGCCTCGCGTTGTTTAACAGCATTTATTTTCAACCGTATTCAATTTCTGTAAAGCTCTCATATGTTGGAATATCATTTACATGCCTCTTACATTCTCTACTTCAAGCACCATTTGGAGATTTCTTTCAGCTCCATACTTACTGTCTGCAGCAAGCAAGAAAATCAATGTGTTTTTTTCTTACAAAGAGAAATTGGAAGGCCACAGGAATAATTTTACGAATATCCAGTGGTTTTTCAAAATTACTTTGCTTACATAAATAAGTACGAAGTACTTTCACACCTATTTTCACACCTGCAAGGTTTGGGGCATCTTCTCTTTCATTCAGTGAGTATTTTTTAATTCAGCAATTTATGGAACTCCGAATGAGCTTGTTACCTGAAAGAATGAAATCAAGTACACTGGCGGATATGGTACTTTTGTGACGGAATCACGAGAACTTCGAGTGTTTTCGTTCGTGTATAAGCGTTGTGGCAAGCTTTTTCTTAATTTCTTTTTTTCAATGATTAACAACCATTGGTCGATATCAGAAAGAGCAGACTTCCGGCAGAGGTAAGGTGAGAGAGAGAGTGGGGGGCGCTATTGTGTGGGACTGTTATGTTGACCGCGCCGCTTTTTGTTATCTCGATTGTGACTCACAACTAAATTTCGAGAACCCTTTGTTCTGACTTCCATTCGCAGCGGTTGCTATAAAAATACCGACTCGTTTGGTGGCTGCTCTCGACTGACAATACTTTTCTTTTTACATATTCTCCTCATTGTATTATTTCAGCGTTGCTTCCACGACAGGCGAACTTTTGCGATGTTTCCGGGGTTTACGTTTTCGCTGCTCTGCTGTTTTGGCAGAGAACAACAGCGTGGTTTGGCTGTCGGTTCTTGGCTGCATGGTGCCTGGCTGATGAACCGGAGGTCACCGGTTCTGTCCCGGCCATGGCGGTCGCATTTTGATAGAGGTGAAGTGGTGAAAGCCCGTGAACAGTGCGTAGCCGGTGCACGTTAAACAACACCAGATGACGTTAAACAACACCATTTCCGGAGCCATCCACTACGGCGTCGCTCAATTATATCGTATTTTGGGATGTTACACCCCAGGAGTTATATATGAAAAACAGCGAAACAAGACTTGTTTAACGAGCTTCGTGTGTGGTTAACAGTAGTGGAAAGCTTAGCACGTGTATCAGGTGCGGCGCGTTATGTGCCTGCTTGAACATTCAACTTTTCATGTAACTCATGCTCGTCACTCATACTGTGGAGACTCGGAATCGATTCGGGATGTCACGGCAGCCACCGAAAAGTTTGAATATTATTCATTACCAGTACTTATTGAGACGCAACCACAGTGTTAGCATCTTCTCGTAATCTTAATAGGAATATCTATACAAAACTGTAAGTAACATCTTGTAGCGCGGAAATACACATGTACACGAGAAGGCACAAAAGGTCACCAGGAGTGCTACTAGCTGCAAGCTTATTTTCAAAAATCCGATTCTTAATATACTACCATTGCCTGGAAAATAGTTGAACACGTGTTATTATTCAGCGAATGCGTGCAAGAAACCACTAATACTAAGAAAACTTAACGACCACGATGAATCATGCACATCCCTGCTTGGGAAAAGCCCTAGTTCATTAAGTGGCAAAGCTATAAATGACTTAACGCACAAATCACCAATTGCATTGATATCTTCGGCTTCTACAAGCCGACGTCTGAACTCTTCTTTACGCCGGCCTACATTGACTGTCTTGCGAAACAAATGACGGCAACCACGCATGAATGAAGGGTGCAAGAAATCGTTCAGGTGCCAATTTGTTTGATATACAATTATGTTCTCGCAATCAGTCATTCACATACCTGTTCTTGCTACTGCCGCAATTTGGTCATGGCCATTTCCCGGGATTTGAACTTCCTCGAAATCTTTTCAGATGATTCTTGGCCACAAACACTAATACCCTTGTTACACAGGCAGCCTAAACCATGGTTACGCTAACCGTGGTTACATTAACCGTGGTTCACTGATGTTAAACGGCACACGAAATTGTGGTTATGCCGCTAACCGTAATTTTAAGAAACCCAGCTCTGCAACCTCGGTTAGGCAGATAACCGAGAAAATGGTGGCGCTCACCACCGATGAGTGCATGCCGGCGAGCGCACGTGAAAAATAGACGAGGTGGATGGCACGAACCACGTGTAAAGCCTGATAAGGATGTGGGAAAATCATTTGAGTGATATGTGGAGCACGTGACGCAATGCAAAGGTGTACGTGGCAATTACAGCCGAGTTGGACGCCGAACTTCCGCCTGACGCAGAGCAATTCACGCCAAAGCAAGTCCGGAAGAAGATGAACAATTTGAGCAAGAAGTACCGGTAAGTACATGAATATACTAGGGAGCACATATGACATTTTTACGTGGTTGCTGCTGAATGCATTCGGAGCATATATACGCAAAGAAGTGGCTCTGTTGATTGTTTTACGCCATATGGCGTTGACCACCTTAACCGAGGATGTTTCGCGCTGTGTAACATCGGCGAACCGTGGTGGGTGCTAACCGTGGTTCAACGAGGTCAACAGTGGTTGGTCGTAACCGCGCTTGCTTTGCTTGTGTAACATGGGTATAAGACATGGTCTCGATAACCACCTTCTCTCAAGCGTGAGACCTAGTTCGGAAAGCTATGCTTCGTTGTAAGTGGGCACGGGATTTATATGATGCGTTGCTAAAGCACGTCGTCGTGACACTTCTGTTCGTTAATTTTGATTGATTCGAATTAAGTGGGAGCAGAGCTTTTTAAGCACGTGGTTCATAGCCTTGGTATAGCTAAATAATTCACCAACAAGCCCGCATTGGAACCCTAATCAAATACAAGTAACGCGAATTACATATGTGTGCATGCCTGATGCGTACTTCATTGCGCTATAGGGTTAGATTTTCCTGCAATATTTCCATTGCCGTGCGATCATTTAGCCGTCCAGGGAATGATAGGTAGAACATAAATTTGCAGTCTCTAGTACACTTATGGGTTTGTTTAATGTATTGTTTTGACTTTATGTTTCGGATAAAAGGATGCCTCGTTGTGAACATCACGTTAGTTGGTTCAGCTTACAGGTGTAAAGTTGCTGAAGTGGAACTGCTGAACTTTTGTGGAAATCGTCTAATGACAAAGCGGCTGCAGTCCGCACAAAGCCACATGGAGCCCAAATAACAAAATTCATGGAAATGTATTAACTACCCATCATTCTCGTCTTGGTTAAAGCGCCACGAGTTGCAGCTTTATAGACACTGGCGAAAAATTTACCCTAGTTCACTATTACGAGGTACCGCGCGCCATAGAACGCATGTAGCTGAAGTTTAGGTCGCCGTAATATGTGGGGGTGTTACAGGAGGGGACAGAAACGTTCCATGAGGGAAGATAACACTGACTACTGATTAGCTTACGGTTAATGCACAAAGACGAGGAACGAGTACGCAAACGCCTTGTGCTGTAAAGCGTGATCGATTATAGATAAGTTTTCAATCAACTGGCACTCATGACGGTTACAGTTCCACCCATTAAAAAAAATGTGGCGGCACTGCGTACAGTACATTGGTTCAGGTCTTACATATTTACCAGGTACAATGACCACGGTGCCTTCCTAATAATGTCTCCGTATGCCAGGGTGTATCGTAAATCGAGTACTGCCGGCCAGCGGACAAGCACTGCGATGACGCTAAGCTCAGAAGAAGACCTACCACGCAGTGAGTTTCCATGCAGGAAATTTTCCTTTTTTTTCGGGGAATTTTCGCCTGTCATTTCGAGCCGAAGGTAAAAAGAAAATCGAGTTTTTGCAGGAAATTTCAGGAATGGTTGAATTCTCCTATGATGAGCTATAATGAGCGGTCACAGTGCACTTCCATGTGCTGTAATCGGTTTTGACACATGCACTACGCAAGCATGGCCTTCGAGATTTGCTTCTGATATTTAGGTGGAGCGATTCTTAGTTCACTAGTGGTGTTAGACTTGAAGCTCAGAATGTGCAGTGTACTAACAGTACAAGCAATAAAGAATTCATAGTTTTGTTGTGCAAACGTGGAGGAGATAATCATAATTTCAAAAGTCACCGGTACGTGAGACACGTGTAATTATAGTACGTGTGTTCGTGGATGGCAGCAATAATTCTTACTGTTGATTGATTAATTGATATGTGTGGTTTAACGTCCCAAACCACCACATAATTATGAGAGATGCCGCAGTGGAGGGCTCCGGAAATTTCGACCACCTGGGGTTCTTTAACGTGCACCCAAATCTGAGCACATGGGCCTACAACATTTCCGCCTCCATCGGAAATGCAGCCGCGGCAGCCGGGATTCGAACCCACGACCTGCGGGTCAGCAACCGAGTACCTTAGCCACTAGACCACCACGGCGGAGCGTAATTATTACTGTTGTGCAGGTAAAGTTTGCAGGGCAAAATCCCAGAAGTAGTGATTTTCATATCTCCGAGTGGGAATTATTCGGTGTAGTGCGCAACATCATTGCCGCCACGGTGGTCTGTTGGTCATTGTGCTCGATTTCCGGCTGCGTTCGATAAAAACAAAGTATTAAAAGCACCTGTGCTAAGGTTTTACTATATATATATATATATATATATATATATATATATATATATATATATATATATTCAGTCGTGAGGCAAGTACGAAGCAGTTACATCACAGCTTACATTACCGCGCTGGCGATAGTGATGACTGAACAAATGTAATTTAAGAGTGACGGGAAAGGTGAGTGAAATCTTTTTTTAAACATGAGCAACGCAGTGGTAATCATACTGGAAGAGATAATTAACCTCACGTTTGGTGTGGTGTTTGACGTGCAGTGACAGCGTAAGGAAGCATGCAAAAACAGCGACGATGACTCGTGGCAGGTAGCGAAAGTGACGCAAATAGCACAGGATGTGCATCGATCCGTGTACCTCACTGGGAAAAACTAACGTCCCCCGAACAAATTAGGTAGTACGGCTACAACGGTAAGCCCCTATCTAAAGTTCTTGACATGACTTCTTAAAAGCTGTTTCTATCTCTTTACGGTAGTACGCAGTGAATGATTCTGAGGAGGGCAATGCCACTGAACAGAGCGGGGAAAAAGAAAACTCAGGAGGGTGGAAACCGGAGTTCACTTAATCTTGGGACGGTGATTAACTAGCGCAGAGTTCAAGGCATGTGCTCGGCTTCCAGTTTAATTTTCTTTCGCATCTTTCGTTTTCTTTTTATTTTTGAGATGGTCTCCGGCAAGCAATTAGTAGGCACTGCTTATTCTAAACTCAAGAAAACGCTCCGTGTGCTGGCAACACTGATCTATAAGACGAAGATGGCTATGCCTAACATGGTCAGCGCGGCACATTCATTTGGCGCTGTGCTGAAGTGCCTTCATTTTTACGTGGGATCGCGTTGCTTAGGCGAAGAAGTGCTGGCCGCGGACCGCGCCTCATTCTCATAAGCGGGATGAATTTCACTGGTGAAACAGCAGAAATAATTGCGCTGAGCACACAGACGTCGACCTCTTTGGCAAACCGCATCAGATTTACTTCAAGCTTAAAAACCTGTCTAGCGACCTCGAGGTTGACTAAGGCAACTGCTCATGTGTAGCGGGTCTGTTCGAAAGGTGCTAGCACTTTTGCGCTGTGTTGCTACAGGCAAGGCCTTAATAGTTTTTTTTTAGGTAACTACGCTGATACTCGTGCTGCCGACTGCACGTATTTCATTGAGCTCCGTTGTCTCGTAAAAAAGCTGAATACACTTGCCATTCACCTGATCATACAGAAAGGAGCAATGCCAGGTCCAGTGTATCTCTAGATAAATCAAATTATAGTTTTGATTGTAATAAGAGTGCTGTTCTTTTTTTCATTCACCAATCCAGGTTGTTAGGTTTCTAATAAATTGCGTCCTGTGCTTCCGAACACTCGCGCGCTCGTTCGCGTTCGCAGTAGTTGACATTCAAAGTAGAAATATGGACGCACACTATGCACGCTACTAATGCACGGACATTAGACAGTCTTAGTTTCCCGTACGTAGAGGCTTTGCGTACGTCGAGCTTCTTCGTGTAAGCAGTGCGCATGCGAAGAATACAGCGACCACACGCTGGCTTCATGGACGTACGTGAGATTCGATTCTTTGCGTGCGTATTTTGCGCACGTAGACAACATTGCGCGGGCGCTCACACAAGATAGCGTGACGAGCGCGAGAACAAGATAGCGTGTCGAGAATTGGCTACCGGCCCGCCGCGGTGGTCTAGTGGCTAAGGTACTCGGCTGCTAACCCGCAGGTCGCGGGATCGAATTCCGGCTCCGGCGGCTGCATTCCCGATGGAGGCGGAAATGTTGTATAGGCCGGTGTGCTCAGATTTGGGTGCACGTCCAAGAACCCCAGGCGGTCGAAATTTCCGGAGCCCACTACTACGGCGTCTTTTATAACCATGTGGTGGTTTTGGGATGTTAATTCCCACAAATCAATTAATCCTCATCAATGGTGCCCAACCTTCAATAGTTTGTGACAGCTTGCCGGTAAAGAGAGTTCAGCTTTAATAAAATGTAAAAAAAGAGCTAGTCTTTCTTGAGCTTTCAAGCTGGCATATGTGTCTGAAAGTTTTATGATGATCTAGCAAAATGAACATGTGTATCGGTCATTAGAGAAATTAGCCCTAAATGTTTGTTTTTCGAAGCAGAGGTAACGAAGGTAACACCGTACTTTAGCCATATCAGTCGAGCTGCCAATTAAACGAGAGTAAGGTAATGCTGGTCCAAGTGGAAGGTGACAACAAACGAGCTGTTCATCTACGAGATGGTTAGGTTATAATATAGCGATGGTGGTTCAATCATATGGTGGTTTTGGGACGTTAAACCCCACAAATCAATCAAGCAGAATTTGCTGCCGCAGTTTTCGTGATTTCTGGCAGATGGAGATACGTGGTAGTTCTCACCGTGCGTCGCGTACGTGCAGTTAAAAGCGTTTCTCATGGCGTGCACGTAACGTACCTGGATTTTTCACGTTTGCGTACGTGAAGTTCCTACGTAAGGAAAACTAAAAGTGCCTATTATAATATTTATTATTTATTTACAACGTCATGCAGGCCCACAAGGCCTAGTCAGGAGGGAGAAAATTACAAAACAAAATACAGAATTTCAAAAGGTAAAAAAAGAACAAACACAACTTAATCAAAAGTTTACATATCAGTAGAAATTTCGACCTACTCAACTGATTTTAGCAACGATAATGGCAGTGCGTTCCATACGTTAATATCGTGAGAAAAAAAAAACGTTGAAAGGGTTAGTTCTTGATTGATAAGGAGTGAAGGTTTCAGGGTGATGATGTATGGTTTGTCTTGTTATTGACTGGCATAGATATGAAGCGGTATGAATGGACAACTTGTTATTGTTCAGGAGAAAAAGAAATTTAAGACTCAGTAATTTTTGTCGTGGTTTCAAAGTCTGTATTTCATTATTACGCTCGATTGCTGTTGGTGAGTGAGTTTTACAAAATCTAGAAAAAAATAAATTATGCAGCCTTGCGTTGAACCATCTCAATTCCATACGCACGAATCCGTACGCGCACGCTACACACGCATGACCATGGCGCGCGTGTTTGTGTGCGTGTATAACCCACACTCGAAACAAAAAAAATGTTGTAAGGGGAAGGATTACATCAGCTTCATTTGATAATGGCTAGCACTACGACTTGCGCAGAAAACAAGCATATGCGGAAAATGCAGTCACACGTAACACAACAAATTTATTAAAGTGCATGCTTATGTAATTGAAACTATACTCCGCGCTTAGAGGTGCCCGAATATTGATGAGAATGTACACAGGCTATGTAATGGTGTACTCACCGAGGAGAATCAAGTCGTAGCGAGCTAATTGATCGGAATAGACTACCGTAGTGTACGTCCGTCACCTTTCCAATGCGTAAGCTTGTGATTTGCGCCGTTCTCCGTCGCGTATCGTCTGCATCCTTCGGGAAGCGCTACGTTAATTTTCATCGTTCGACCTCGATTCCACGCATCGCGGCACACTGCAATGGTCTTTGGACAACGTTTCCCTCTTTTTTGGGGCTTGCGTGTGCGGCATGGGGAAAATAAAGAAACTACGCCACCGCTTTTCTACAAGTGCAATGTGGTAACGTATCTCCTTTCAAGGTTTATCCTGTTAGTGCCATTTCCAGGCGCGGCCGCTAGGTGGCGAGCGTTCACTTGGAGTCGCGAATGAACGTTTCATGGCTGTCATGTGGCACGCCACTGGCAACAGTGCATATCGCTGAAGCTTCGTCATTTTGTCACTGAATTAGAAAGAATGCTGCCACTCGTGAGTTAAATACGAAGGAACAATAACAGCAACCACAAAACAAATGTCAGGCTGAGGCTCGGATAGCGCACAGTTTCCCCGGAATCCAAGAGCTTTATTCAATGTAGGAAGTTCACGAGTGCTATGCAGGACAAAAAGTTAGCATGGAAAGGAGCGTATCGCATTCATGGGTCAGTTTCTCTCTCTCTCTCTCTTACACACACACACACACACACACACACACACACACACACACACACACACACACACACACACACACACACACACACACACACACACACACACACACACACACACACACACACACACACACACACACACCACACACACACACACACACACACACACACACACACACACACACACACACACACACACACACACACACACACACACACACACACACACACACACACATATATATATATATATATATGACCAAACTTTTTTTAATCCACGAAATATATTCTATTCTAGCAATTTACTGCCTTGATTGCAGTTAATCAGCACTTTTTTTAATACATATGAGGGGGTCGCCAAAACGGCTGAGACGTTTGGTGTGGAACGACTCGTGTATGAATTCTTAGGACCATATCTTTTTCAGCGGAAGTGGCTGTGTTTGCGCACGCAACTTTTAGATGCGGAGCATCTAATACTCGAGGCTTGTAGTGCGGCGCCGTCCGCAAGCTTCCTCCTCCTTCTTCTACCATCTGTGCATCCCTTCCTCCTCTACACACCGCGCGCGCTTCACTCCTCCACCATCTGTGCACCCTTCCTCCTCTACACACCGCGTGCGCTTCTCCTCTTCACGAACATTCGCTAGCTGTATAATGTAGCGCGCATGCGCCGTCACGCTTCGAGAACATCGGCAGCTGACGCGCGCGCATGCCCCGTCGCGCTTCGAGAACATCGGCAGCTGACAGTGCATGCGCCGTCGCGCTGTATATATACTCAAGGTCGGCGCTCGCTCGCTCAGTTGCCGCTCGTCGGTTGGTTTGTACGGCGCGTCGACGTCCAAGGTCGCGGTGAAATGAATTCCAACGAATCCACAAACACAATGATCGACGTCCCTTCGACCAGCGCCGCCCTTTCGCATACGTGTGTACGTGTTCACTCATTTAACACCCCCTCCTACAACCACGTTAACTAATTTAGCCATCGACCCAAGTAAGTCGCAATTTAACACCCCATTTCACAACCACGTTAACCAATTTAGCCATCGACCCAAGTAAATTGCACTTTAACACCCCGTTAACCAATTATATGCTCCGCATCCTCCTCAGTGTTCCCCCGAGGGAAGCTGCGGGCAATTTTTTTAATGCTAGTTTTGTCAACTAGTGCCAAAACTAGAGCAATACACATTGGTCATTTAGACAAACCAAACCATCTGCGTGCTACGTACGGCTTCACGTAACTTCAGTGTGCTGTGTAGAGGAGGAGGAGGAGGAGGAATAAATGAGGAAGGACAGGGAGGTTAGCCAGTTCTCAGACCGGCTGGCTACCCTGTACTGGGGAAGGGGGTAATGGAGATAAAAGATGAGAGAAAAGAGACGTTGTAAAAAAGAGAAAAGAGACGTTGTTTTTTTTGTGCTGTGTAGAATTGCAGCCAATCACTTTAGGGAGGCACTATGGTGTTCGACGGGTCCTTCAGCGTGTAGCGTTTGCCAACCAATGACAAAAATATTATCTTGTGTTTACCAGAATGAATGAAACCAATAACTAATCACACAGACAGATTTGGAGCCTGCGGTTTTATTATTTTTATGTCACAACGGTACACAGCTGACTGCAGAATGACGAAGTATTTAATTACACCCTATTTAAACATAACAACTGGAACTTAATTATGCAAATCAACACATAGCTTAAATTTTTTGGAATGTAATGTGGAATGCTTTGGGGCGATTGTATATGAATTGAAGGCATGAATAGACATTGCATCAGATATTGTCCACCTGGGTGGATGTGTGGCCAAGGCGCTCGGCTGCTGATCCGATGGTCGTGGGCTTGATACCGGCCGCGGCAGCCACATTTCGATGGAGGCGAAATTTCAGAGGTACTGTGTGATGTCAGCGCAGGTTAAAGAATACCGGATAATAAAAATTCCCGGAGCCTTCCAGTACGGCGTCTGTCGTATTCACATGGTGGTTTTGGCACGCTAAACTACACATACTACGCACCATACGTCTTTGTCGCGTGCTAAACAGCTTCGCTTGTCGTTCTCGTTCACAGAATGGGAAGGCTCGTGATTTTCGATGCCCTTCTTTAAACACTCCTAAATGCCACATTGTGTTTCTTCGACTATCGTGACAAAATTTGTTGGCCTGTCTATCTGGCATCAATGTGATGGCTGTGAAAAGAAAGAAAAAAAAACAAAACAAGCTAGCCCGCACGACGGACCAGCCCACAGTATGTTTCACTCGGGGGCATCTACATGCACTAAAAAACTAAAACAAGAACACAAATAAATCAAAGAAAAATAGATGGCTCACCCAGCACTTCGGACGCCGACTGCACCAGCTTGAAAGTGACATCGTCTGCGTACACACGATGCATGAGGAAAGAACCGCCATGCATACGGATCTTGCTTTTGCGCCTGCGCAGAATGAAAGGATGCATCATGAATCGCGCGCTGCATTGCATCACCTCTGCTACCCAATTCAAAAGACACCACTTTGTATGCACGAGGTGGCACAGTAAGCACAATGGGGCGCTAAAGTCGAAGCGCCTTGGCGGCGCGGCATGCATAAAGAGAGAATAAATGTTCAAGTATTTGATAAAACGCCTCAGCTCCTCCGGAAATTAAATCTCCTTCAGACGTTTCTTCTGAGCGAGCTCCATTGCTTTTTTTTATCATGGCCGCGAACACTTGGTTCCACTTACTTGAAGGAGGGTGTACACTGAATCTCTTTCTTCGCGCAGTGACTGCACGCGGTGCGCAAAAATATACGCGCTTCAAAAAAGCGCAAGCATTTTCTATGAGAAACACGTCTCTTCCCCCCTCCTCTTTACTTCAGTTTTTTTATTTTTACACTTTAATTACGGGACCTATCCGCGACAAACACAACACTTGAACCTCTGCGGTCGCTCGTGAGCTTCTAGCCGGTCTGTCGCCTCAATTGTGTTCCTCGTTAATGCATAGCAAGGCCCGCTCTGCTATCGGCTCCGGTATTCTTTCCTCCGCGATCTTCTCGGCTCAGTCACGACCACGTACGCGACCTAATTAGTTCCCGAAGCGTTGAATAGGTCACGTTCTGTCGCTGCTTGATCAGATCGCAGAAGGACAAGCTGAAGCGTATACGCTACATCCTCGGCTCTTTACTATAGCGCCCGTTTCCGGCATCCCTCATTACGCAATATATGCCTCGAGGAGGCAAGCATCGCGTGTCAAAGCTAATTTGACCAGCGGAAACTGGCGAGCTGCCTCGTTAATTCGACGCCCTTGTTACTGTGGGAATCTGTTCATCGGAGCCTAATTAATGCAGGAAACAACGCGTGACCGGCTTTTGAAAGACAGAGTGGCTTGGCTATACGAGTACGTCTTCTTTGTTGGGCTGACGTTAAGGATTTTATCAGCACAGAGCAATAAGAGAAGGTGCTAGTTCTTCCTCCCTTTTCGTTCCAAGGAGCTCTCCCATGCTTTACTTTGAAGAAGTGGGAGAGCTCATCATCTATAATGTCGTTTTTCATCTGCAAGGGCACACTTTTTTTGTGTATCCTAAATTGATGAGGAAGCTGTTCAAGAACAGATGACATTGATCACTCATTATCTCGCACAGTTCAACGTGTTACACCAATATATGAAAGCCACAAAACAAACAAGCCGCACACAATCACATATTAACGCGATAGTCTGAACTATACATCCACATGGCAGAGAAAATATGAAAACAAACCACAGTTAAGGAAGGCACTATAACGATTGATACGCTATTTATATTATGTGACCGCGACTGCAGAGCACTTTCGTTTTCCAGAACTTTTTTTCAGTGCTCTCAAAGTATACTTTTTCCTGCATTATCTTAATGCGGGTTCATAAATCATTTCTTCTAACTTATTTCACCATATAGTTCTGATAGGGGCGACCTAAATGAACACTTTAATGTTTCGTCATGATGGTATTTCACGAGGTAGCACGTGTCCTATTTTTGAAAGACAGGCAGATTTACGGGACGGTGAACGGGAATATTGTTTGAACTCTACGCGATTCTACTCCTAAAAAACGGAGGTGGAATTTTCGATGACCGAACAAAGTTTTTCATCCATACATTCATACCATAACCTTGTCATCTGGACTATCAACAGCAAAAATACTTTCTGATTACTGAGGTGAGTTGATGAATTAATAATATTATATTGCGAAAACCCCAAGCTCAACAAGTTCGAAGGTATTCAAGCTCTCATTTCAAGCGTGTGTGCGAGTGCGTCGTCAGAGTCTTTTTTGAGTGTGATAGTTTCAATAATGAAGCGTTTGATCATCTGTTATTTTTCTTGTGTTATCATTTAAGCAGGACCGACGACACTGGGACACTTTTATAATTTACCCCCCTGTCTCGATCTCTTCAATATCCCTGCTTTTTTTTTTCTCTAACCTTTTTAGATATCAATTTTGTGCGCGCGCGCGCGTCTGTGTAAGATAGGTAGATATAGATAGAAACAGAGAAAAAATACACAGCTATGTGGTCCTGAGGTAGGTTGCCGGAAGCGGCCATTATTCATGCCGGCGTGGCGTTGTATAGAGGCCCCGCTTCAAATGTCCCGGCGTCATGCGCTCACTCAAGCAAGCATGAGGAGTCGCGTAAGGCGGCAGAACGGCACAGCGAGAAACATATTTCTCCGCAGCATTCCACCGTGACAGCGTGACAAGCGTCTCGAGGGAAGCATTACCCTTTAACTGTCTCGAATGGCGCGCTCTGGCGACACATTTACGGCTGCCACTACATCTTCGATTCACCGCGTGATGCTCAAGTGTTTGCGTCGTGCTTTCTCGGTGCGCCGTGGTTGCGCTGCAATGTACACGGATGAGCTAGCTGTAAATTTTACACCGCCTCGAGGCGTTCCTCGAATGACAGCAATATCGATGCTTTTTCTTTTCTTTATTTTTTTCTTGCGTTTCCCATTGTTGATGTGGTCTACGCGGCGTTTGGTTCTGTTGTCTCTCGGTTCAGAGGAGCAATGAAGCAAGTAAAATAAGCGCGTTCTGTCGCGGACACTGCCTCGGCTGCGCTGTTACTTGTTTATCTTTTTGCTTCAGCCACGCGTATCTGGTTATTTATGAGTTTATTTTCGAAAGGTAGGTGAACCTAACTTGGCTTTAACCTTACTCAAAGATTTCACTTGCGTAGCTATTCTTCGTAGGGTGCCACAAAGCAGCAGAACACTCGCATTGGCCAAAAAAAAATGTTGAGCAACTTTTATTAAAAAAGCCAATTTCACCTCAAGGGCAGTAATGCAGGTGACAGTAAAAAATTTAACGTCTGTTTTAGGAATCAGGGATGAAGTGTAACTGTATTAGGATCAGACCTCGCGTAATTCTAGGAAATATTGGCGTACGAGAATACGGCCTCTGTAAAGAGAGAAGCGGTTTTCGTGCTGTTCGTCTAGTCAAAGCTATTTAAGCGGTTAGAACACACCATGCACAAAGTTCGAAGCCGTCTACTCCGTCGAAATAGCATACCATATTTATCAGTTTGTACTTTCGCCTGAACGACGTGGCACCTGCTCCTCTTGGGCACACCTCAGTAACATTTGATTGAGCTGCACCCTCAGTAACACAAAGTTTGATTGCAAGATACGCAGGGATACGCTACTCTCTGGTACAGAGACACATTGTCTTCAATATAATCGCGCCAAAATGGGTTGGTATGAGCAGGTAGAGGGTGGCACTGAACGTGTTTTACAAGCCAATTAAAGCAGGCGTGAGACAACAAAATACATCTTTTTCGTGCGGCTAATCTTTCAATGTACAACCTAGCAGTTGGAGTGAAGCCATGACCTATGTTTAGGAACAGAAAAGGGTACTTCAGCTAATTTTCGTCTTCGAACTTGCTGTCTGTTTATGCCCGTAGATGACTTCTTCACAAAATAAGGTCTCTGGGTAGTAGCACGTATACAGGCATGCCATGTCGCATAATCTAGCTGTTGCAGCATGATTATCTTTATTTTGAATTGTCATATCGTCATCTGTTTATTAAAATGGCCTTATTTGACTTACTTATAGTATTTATCTATTAATATTGCTTTTGCTGTATAGAACATGAAAGACAAAGCAGCTGGACTAAACACTGCACTAACATAACCTGCGAACAATTTAAAACAATCGCATCAAACAACGGCCAGCACTGACCAACACGTTCGAGCTTGTTCACACCTTTACCGCAGATATGTTATGCTCCAGGTTCGCCACGTGTCTTAGACGAAAAATCGTCACTACGAGCCGGTATGCACTCTCTTCTTCACATTCGTCCCTTCTGCTTCGCTCTCACAACAAGTGCGCAAATTTGTACAACGTGTTATACAGTAACTCTGAGGGTGGGGGGTGGGGAGGAGTGCATAGACAAAAAAGATAGAAGGAAATACACATGGAGAGAGGGAGAGATAGAAAAAAAAGAAATATATAGAGAGAAATTTGTGGCAAAAATGATTTTTAGCGATGCGAAATTCGAACCCTCGTGTCTAGGATCTAGTGGCGAGCGTCGTTACCTTTCGGTGGTCTAAGCACGCTAGCATTGCATCACAACTTTGTAGAGTATTAGTATATTATAGGAGAGAGTGGGAAAGTTTAATGAGAGTGAGAAAGAAGTGATTGAGAAGGGAAGAGAGCAAAGTACAGTACGGGAAGAAATAGTAGAAGAGAAAGAAAGAGAAGAAAAAGAGATAAAGAAGCAAAAAAGGGAAGGAAATAAAGCACACTAAAACGAAGAGTGACTACATAGTAGAAAAAAAATAAGATTAGATGGGGACAAAATGTGTGTGTGTGTGAGAGAGAGAGAGAGAGAAAGCAAACATAGGCATTTATGTATAGCAAGAGGTGAGACAGAGAAAGGTAAGATGGTGACAGCCTAGCCAAGTAAAGGCCAGCTAGGTACCCACCAGCTCTGCTCTGGCAAACTTTGTGCGACTAGGGGAAAGCTGCAATAATTTTAATCTTCAATACATATTTGTTCTTGATAATAGGGCTAAATAAGAGTGATGTTCTGCATTACCTCACTAGAGGCTTTTCTTTCAAAGGTTCTTTTGCACTGAAAATAGCATTTCTTATAGTGGCCGAGAAACTGTAGCAAGGGCACCGGGTAAAAATGCGTCGCCTTAGCAAAAAACAGGAAGGCCGACACGTGCGTTCACTCCCAGGCCATTCGATCTCGGTGTCAATGTGGCAGGTCGTGTTTCATTCAAGCTCATAATCACGACCACGCTTACGAGAACGTCGAGCGCAGCCCCGGGGATCGCGTAAGGTCATTAGCGACGGGATTTCCTCCGGGAGGCAGGGAGCTCTGACGGTGGCGTTTCAGTACCGGTGCTGCAGCGCTCGTCCGCGCATTTCCGTGCAAGAAGCAGTGCCCATGTCGAGTCGTAGCTGCAACTGGCGCGCATATTGAATATGGTAATGCTGGCGCAGAAAAGACGTTAGCCTCGACCTTACAGGGTGCGTCTTTTCGTACGTGGTTTCATACGCAGCGCCCCTCGAGAATAACCTTCTGTGGCCTCGAATTCCATGCGCAGCCTTTCTGCTGCACCTAACGACTCCGGTCTACTAGACCATACTAAAGCAGCCTGTTATCCATCATACATGGTTCCGCAACATGGCATTCATTTTTTTCGTTGATTGATTCATCAGACATTCTTTGAAATGGTTGTTGTCGATCTTTTAGCCAGCTTCCTTCGGACCACTATCGAAAGTAGAATTTTCTTCCCCTTCAGTCCTTTTCTAGAGCACGGTAGCCTACCTGACTCTAAGCTTCCCTAATTCCTTATTCATATGCTCGTCTACCTCCTTGTCATGAAAAATGTTTCTCAAGTGAGGCGCGAGGCTTGCTATTAGTGGCGGAAATCATGGGCGGGGTGGGGAGTGTTAGGGGGGTCCCTACCCCCTGCGCTTAGGCTCTGATTTGACACCCCTGTGAAGTCAGCTTCTTTGAAAGTTATCTTTGAAATATATCGGAATGGCTTGACAGTCAAGTATTGCGCGTTCACTCTTTTCCTTCGAGGCAGTTTTTGCTCGGGGCTGTGTCCGTCCCTCGGTGACCGTCCGCTCCCCCAGCAAACACGGTAATACACACAAATAGGAGGAGGGGTAACATAACAGGCACACAACATACATACAACTCCACATACAAATGAAACATGCGTGGATACATACACATGGAAACAACAAATGGAAACACAAGTGAACACCAGCGCTGCTTCGCATTCCCACATGGTTCTCTTTAGTAGGAGATGGTGTAACTTTTTAGTGCGTGTTTCTATTTCAGCGTGTGCCCGGCGCTCAATACCCTTCTACTGTGTGAGATTACTGAAATCATTTTCAAAGAAGACCAAATAGAACAAATCAATTAGGTGATCTGGGAAAATGTGTTCGTTTTTCAGTTTGATTTCAGGATACGATTTTCTTTTTTTATATGAATAATTATCAAACACACAATCATATTAACAAAATGGCCGCCCCGGCAAGATGTCCCCCCTCGTGATTTTTCTGAATTCACGTCACTGCTTGCAAAACCCCACACATAAACCGACACCGGCGAGTGTACAGCAATGCGGCACTCGCTCGCATACCGCATTTTTATGCGGCGTTTTCCAACAATTGATGCCCTCTCAATCGTGGGCTCGACAGGGCATCCAGTATGGCAATGCCATTTCCAATATGGCAATGTAATCTTTGATCAAGGCGACTTATTTTGTCACGTGGACACACTCACATTGTTGCATAGATATGAACGCATGAACGTCTTTGTTTCCTGCAGCAACTGACGTGTTGCCCCGCTAAGCACGTGGGTGGTGGTCCCATTGTCGACATGGAGAAAGAAAAAAAACTAGGAAGAAGAATTGTGCAGTGCTAAAATAAAAAACAGAAATAAGAAAAATAATTATTTAATAAATAAACAAATAAAAGAAGGAAGAAAGTGATAGTTAAAGTACGCACAGGACAAGCACTGGCTTGCCCCAATTTTGCCAATAGGCGAAGACCTCCAGTTTCTCCCACTGACTCGTCTAGTATAGACTTCTTCAAAAACACCTCCCTGGGCGCCGCCATAGTCCTTTTTGGGCTGCGCAAATGGGCGTGACCCCTCAAAAATGCACTGACAATGCTGCACCCTTGGTCTTTGTACTCTTGCGCACAGCCCATTATGGCGGTGTTTTTTTCCCTCCTGTGAAAAGGTGTATAGACATTCTATGAAATAGTAGCGGCAGTGGTGCGAAAGTTTTGTGGGAAAACTTTTTCTCGTAGACGTTATGGAAGACGGCAAAGTTAGCGCTTACATGTGGAGCCGGATCTCCCGTCTCGTGAGAGACAGCACAAGTGCAATCTGTTTTGACATGTGCTGATAGCTTGTGTGAAAAAAACGAGAGCAGCAACAGCGTTGCCTAATGCGCACTCGATCTGTTGCACTTCCATGGAGGTGATTCATTAGGGACCCGGGTACTGCACGATGTCGGTGCAGCCACACCAGATGGCTGAAATTCCCACAACTCTCTGCTACAGCTCGTCTCATGATCTCATCGGAGTTTGGCACCTGAAATCGCATTCTAATAATGTACAATCAATGATATCGCGACGCAACATTTGAAGCACATGACTTGTTGAATTGGCGATCTTGAAGCTGTGATAGCTCAGCATCGAAGTACTGAAATAGCAATAATGTTACCACATTTTGCTATCGCTAGTAGATATTAGCCATTGTATTCGTTAGCGAAAAAATGGAGATCACAATGCTGACAATTCATCTCGTAAGTATTATTTTGAGCAACATTTTATCAGTTTATTTTTATTCCTTTGTCAAATGCTGTATTTCCCGTCGTATAAGGAAGGTTACGCAGAACTGACTGCGTTGTTTGCTGCATTTACCTTTCAAATGCCACTGATTTGACCTCACGCCGCTAGATGTGCCACAATTTCTAAAGGGTCTTTTTATTCAACAGTATCATAAGAATATTGCGCACACTCCCATTTAGCGTACGCCAGCGTCGGCAGCACGATGCAGTTCGCTAGCCCGACACGCAGCTATCAGAACAAGGCGTCTTCAGCGTCCCCGGGTTTTCCCTGACAGGGTCATTCTTTCAGGCTTGTGTGAATGTCAGTCAAGTGAATAACCGCATTCAGTGGCTGGAGACGTGAATATCGATCAGGAAGGGAAAGACAAGAGAGAGGAACGCATCTTTTTGCGTCGCACTAGCTGATGTTTTTCAATCTGCGACGATGATCGAAGACATGAAGACGAGACAACGGGACTCCATGCAGAACCACGCAACTGATACGGCCATTTTTGCGCGGCTGTACTGGTTAGATAGAAAACTCCTATGCTCTGCCCAGATGTACGTCAACAGAAGCAACAATTGCAATTGCTGGTGACTATCCAATACAAACTCACATTGTTGTTGAAGTCATGAGAACACACATCCGACACTTCGCACGTGCCCCCGGCCATCACCTTGCACTGTTGCCTTCAGAGAGGCGCCAAGCATCGTTCGCCAAAATTATCGTGAAATACAACGATAAACTTCCCTCGGGCTTCACTCATGCATCTAAACCATCCATACCACTTTGGTGTCTTATTCGACCCACAGTGCATCTTAGTGTACCAGGGATCCGGAGGAAATCTGAGTTTTCGTCGCCCGTGCTGAAACAACTGTCTCTTCTTCTTTTGCACGAGGAATATTCAGACAGCATACATGTATACACCGATGGTTCCACGAACCACCAGTGTTCGTCAGGGGCAGTAGTTATCCCAGCAAGAGGTGTTACCATCAGCTTTAGGACTGACCACTCCACGGCATCTACAGCAGCGGAACTAGCTGCTTTGCGCGCTGCACTTTGTGGGATCAATCGGGAACCACCGCAACAATGGTCGATTTTCAGCGACTCAAGGGCTGCCCTACAATCTGTGCTCTCAGCACTGCGTCGCGGCCCGTACGAACAGCTTGTTTTCGAAATTCGATGCCTTCTCCACACTTTACTCGAGAAAGGGCATCATGTGACGCTTCAATGGCTGCCAAGTCATTGCGGCATCACAGGGAACGAACATGCCGATACTGCCGCGCGGGCAGCCCATGAAGGAACACGAGAAGAAGCCATACCACTTTCGAGGACTGATGTTGCCAGTAATCTTCGACGACTTGCGCGTGAAATCACGTTTTCACTATGGTGCCCACCAAGCATCAATACGAATCGTCAACACCACCTGTCCTCTTTGATGGCTCTCCACATGCCCACTGGACTCGATCGAAGAGAAGCCACCCTACTTTATCGCTTATGGCTAGGAGTGGCATTTACAAAATCTTATTCCTTTGTCATAGGAATGGCCGACAATGCTCTCTGCGATGCCTGTCATTGCGAAGAGACGCTACACCACATCCTGTGTGACTGTCCATTGTATGAAATCCAGAGACAGTCACTGGCGTCTGCTTTTGCGCGCATCGACAACAGCCAAATGTCTGTGGACACTATTCTGTGGAGTGCCCGAGAGAAGACACTGCAACAGAAGGCGACGAAAGCTCTGTTGAAATTCCTACGCGACACCGACTTGAACAAGCGACTGTAACAGCAATGTCACACACCGTGAAAAACAAGACTATACTATGACTGAGTGTGCGCGCATGTGCTGCCGAATGTGCTGTTTCTATCTTCCCTCTCTGCTCTCTTTCATCTCCCCCATCCCTCTCCCATGCGCAGGGTAGCAAACCGGCTGCCTATAGGCTGGTTAACCTCCTTGCCTTTCTTTTCCCTCTATTTTCCTTCCTTCCTTTTTTCCTATGCTTTAAGAGAAGTTGCAATTTTGCGAAACCGCAACATAAAGACCCAAATATAAAAGGTTATTGCTTGTCTCGATACTCATTAAGATACATATTTACAATTAAACGGTACTATGAGGTTAACACTGTATTGTCGTAAAATAAAAATTGCAGCATATCCACGAGGTGAATGATGGCGAGTGGAGCGAAGCGGACGGACGGGCAGACTGATGGACGCTTCGCCCCACTCATCATCATTCACTCCGTGGATATGCTGTGACACCGTTTTTTATGGACATGCAATGCAACGCAACTGACTACTACGACGACTACGACGACTATGTACGAGAACACGGACATGTGACCCGCAGCGCAAGGGGCTGAACCCCTGAAGAAATCCCGCATATCCACTGAGTGAACAATGATGAAGGAGCTTGCTACAGAGGCAAAATTCGGTAAACCGTGAATTCTCTCAACATGTGCTCAATCATCATCATATAAAGACGTGACACATGAGTTGTTGTGGTGTGATTGTGAGTATACGTTTTATATACACAATGTTTTGTTGAAGAGTCAATCCACACGCCCTGGTGCCAGCCTACAAGCATGATACCATCCGGAGTCTTGGACAGCCATTCCCCTAAGCATACGTCATCTTTTCGCTATTTGATGGTGGGCGGTGGCAGCTATATGTACAGCGCGCAACTCGTCGTCTGTGTATAACACACATTGGGCTGTCGGCAGATGCGCCATTGTCGGCACTCAGGAAGGTGCAAAGCGCGACGCCTGGAGGAACGTTGACCATGGCGTTCACACCACTTCCACCAGCGTTCCGAACACGCGCCTCTTGCTTCCTCGCTGCTCATAGCGACACGCAGTCATCTTGGTACTAGCCCGCTGCGTGGAGCCAGTAAGGAGCCTCACCAAAGTCCCTGGATATGTTTAGGAAAGTACCACCATTCTTTTAACAAAGCCGCCGCACCAAGCATACTCCTCTCCCGCCTCTCAGGTCGCGTCGAGCATCGCGCGTGTTATCAGCGTGACATAGCATAGCATTCATGATAGGAAAATGGCACGTGCTGGGTTATTGGCCCGTGCCCGCACGGCGACTGTTCGGCAGATGATATGGATTAAGTCTGGACACTTGAGAGAGGATGGTTGGGCACTTTGGAGAGGATATGGAGGAGAGTGACGCTGCTTTTTGTATATTAAGGGGCTTTATATTGATGCCTATATTAAGGGGCTTTATATTAAGGGGCCTCGCCCGCTGCACTCAGGGGAGTGAGCGGGGCCGGAGTGGCTGCGCCATCTGGTGAGTGCTCTTGAAACGAATAGCACGGCTGCGATTTTAGCGGGAGCAATGAGCAATAGCGTACACACCAGTGCAACAACGAGACACAGCACTCTAGCAAAAGGAGCAAACTCCTAAAAAATCACACCATCTTCCCAAAGGGAACCCTGCGATGAGATGCGAAGCCGCACCGTTGCGCATGGGTGGCGGCACGGGTTGAACGGCGCTAACGCCGGTGCTGCAGTGAGCGCTGGAAGATTTGTTTGAAGTGATAGTTGGCAGAGGTCTCGTCGTTTCTTTAGAGTGGACACGGGCACTGAACTGGAGCTGGCGCACGTTTCGCCTTGACTACAATGGCCTTGTGATCGGTGAAGTGCGTGCTGAGAGGTTTCTGCAGACATTAGACGTCGAAGTTTGCAAATACCAGATCAGTGCACGTTCCCCCTATCGCGGTGGGTAGTTTCCGTTCCGCCGACAAGAACTACAGCGAGTGCACGTCATGCATGTAATTGACAGGCCATTATTCTACTCCGCTGACGTGAACGTTGAAGTCTCCCGCGACTATAAGAGGCGCGCGTCGACAGGCCTCCCCACCACTGTCAGCGTCTCCTCCAGGCAGCGAGTGGCGGTAGTGGCACGTGTTGCGAGCGAACGGACGAGGTGGCAGCTGTGGGCGCTGCAGCAAGCGCGTGGCAGGCGAGAGCGAAAGTGAAGTAACCGCGCGTTGCGAGTCGAGCGTGACGTCAACACGCAGCTGTGGTGTTATCTACTTGGCACCACTCCGACACCTGTGGGGAGGAAAGCGCGTTGCGGCGTGTTCGTGCGGGCGCATGGAGAGACATCGATACACAGGCTGGTCACAGAGATGCTTCGCATTTTTTTGGCCATTTTCATTTATTTATTTTATTTCAACATTCGGGATGCTGAGGGCCGTGGTCAAAAAGCCTCTAATGGGCTTGACTGGGTGTCTCACAACTGCCTCACAACGTGAAGAAGGTACAAGTTTGTCATAAAGTCACACGTAAGCCTGTCTTCGTTGAGAATGAGTGCGAGGTTAAAAAATCTGTCTGTTTCCAGTGAAGCGAATAAGGCGTTGTTACGAGGCTTTAGCATGCGACACGGCTAGGCAGCGTGATGACGGTAAGAAAGTACTGTCGACCAATTTTAAAGTGTATTTCGTAAGAGAAGCTTATGTCAACCTTACGTATTGTGGATCTGATTTTAAACGAAATGCTGTCTTCTTTTTATTTTCAAAATCAAATTATTTAGCTGTTGTCGTTATTGATGTATCTTATGTATAAACTTCTTGTACGATTAAAATGTAAAAAAATGCACATCTCACGCACAAGAACAGTGAACGTGAAAAGTGTTAGCTGCTTCAAGTAGGTGCCGATTGGCCAATGTTTTATGGAATATCCTTCCAACACTTGCTCGTGAATAACACGATACGCTAAGAATATTTGCATTCACGTCGTTGCTTTCGGGGCCTATACAGGCGCCTTGAAATTTGAACTCATTGCAGCAATGTTTCGCGTCGCCGACTGAACTATCGCGAAACCAAATCAGCACGTAGCCAATGGCAGCACCCACATGGTCAAACATAACTCATTTCCCGGAAGAGCATTTATTTTTAGGAGCTTGCTCGACAAGCTTATTATGCTCGGGAAATGTCCCTTGGTGTGCACGCTAGAGGTGCAGCTAGGTAAGGTACCCGCTACACGCCCACCGTCATTTTTATTGAAGTAGGGAAGCACTCATATTTCACAATACCATGCGCCGTTCTGCGGATATTCGAGGTACCCACTACACCTCTGTAAGGCATTATGCGCACTTTGTGCTGCGAAGAAGGCCAGTGGACAGACTCACCCTAAATTGATAGCCCTCTAAGCAGAGGCAGCACGAACGCGGCGGCAAAAATGCCTTGACTCGGGTCCTGTATCGACATTGCCTTCTCCAACTTTCAACTTCAACCTCTACTTCGAGATTTCCTCACCACAGACTTCACTGAACACAGAAGTCTTCAAAGGAAAACGCGTTGCAAAGTTTTGTAGTCAGTAATGTAATCCTTGTATGCAATCACACCAATATGTAAATCGTTACATCTTGTGTATTTCGCGCTGGCCTGGCGGTTTTATTTGCAGTTTCAGTTAACATTTTATAGCACACAAATGGGGGGAGGGTGATACAGGATTTTCCCGAAGGGGAATCATCCTTTGGGGAAACCTGATAAGTGTGGTTCCTGGAACAAATTAGAAAACAAGTAAAGAAGGGGTGTCAGGACATCCGCGCCTCGCTTCTGAATTTGTCAGTGATAGCACATGGAACGGTTGAAAAATACTCATGATGAGGCATGCACGCGGAACATCCCACTAAACGTTACCTTGTTAAACTCTGCAATCCAAGACCAACTACAAACAACCCACTCCAGCAGATCAGTGCATGCGTTCGCTGAGAATCGATGACGCGTGTGAGATAGCTGTGCGTGTGAGATATCACTTAAATGTTATCCAGCTGTAAGAAACAAAGAATGCAGTCAGTAGCAGCGTAGGCACGTGCAACTACATAGTCGCCATGCATGCAGCCTTGCGCTGGTAAACGCAGCTGATTTGCCTGTGTCTGCTATCACGTGGTGTGAAGGCGGTCCACTCGCGGCATTAAGAAAAAGCGCCGCCCCACCGTGGTGGTCTACTGGCTAAGGTACTCCGATGCTGACCCGCAGGTAGCGGAATCGAATTCCAGCTGCGGTGGCTGCATTTTTGGTGGAGGCGAAAATGCTGTAGGCCCGTGTGCTCAGATTTGGGTGCACGTTAAAGAACCCCAGGTGGTCGAAATTTCCGGAGCCCTCCACTACGGCGTCTCTCATAATCATATGGTGGTTTTGGGACGTTAAATCCCACATATCAATCAAGAAAGAGGGCCAGTTCTGTCACATATTCCTATGATGAGTGGTGATGCTCGTTTATACCACATCTCTTAAAACGGCGAAGATAAAGTCGGGGTTATTTGGGACTCGTAAGCAGTAGTCAGAGCCGCTGAACGATCTGATACTTCTCGTCAGCCGTAGTTAAATCTAATGACATGCGAATCTTTTTCAGCATCTCAATTTTATTAATATCAGCAACACAGTAGATGGCATGTCGTTCCTATCAGCCGCCACTAATTGATGCACATGGGAAGCGGGCTCAGATTTGAACATGGCGAAAATGCGCAAGGCGGACGCTAGATGGCACCATACTTTGCATGAGGTCTATTACAAAGCTAGCATAGTTGGAGTAATTCTAACTGTACGTATGCCTTCTTTTGCTAATGGGCTAGGTAATAGTTGCGTTAGAATAAATTTGAGCCTGCCAGCAAAAGTTGGAGAACGCTTGCGCTTTGCCTCAACAGTAGAACGCGATAGTGCATTGTGACTCCGTTCTCATTGCCCTCTTAAGTGCTCCCCTCATTTTGCTTCTTGGTGCATGCCTCAACTATGACACAAAGAAAGGAACGTCTGCACGCGAAACATTACCGAACTATTATAAAAAAGTCTTTAAATGCGGTTATGTGCCCACTATAAACCTAAACATTTCTTTTGCGAATCAGTAAGTACAAACTACTCGTTATTTGAGGCAACAAGCGAACCCACGTAGCTGCTCACTTTGTGGATGCTTTTGCGGCTGATCAATATTAAGACGTCTGAGCACCTCTAAGGCGGGGGCCTCTAAATCTCCCACTTGCTGTGCAGTTCACACGTGTTGAATTCTGGCGTTATTCTACGCTTCTGCAATGTAACACTGTAATGCGTTGGGAAGACTTCGCTCACTACAAAAAAAAACATGTAGTCTTCTGTTTTATAACCGTTTATAAGCAATGGATCCATGGTAGGACATCTTCTTGACACGCAGAAGACCTGGCTTTGATTTCTCACTGAAATCAAAGTTTGCATATCATTTATTTCCAGCTAACTCGAATGTTCGCTCACGGACAACGCGAGTTTTAGGTGCCGAGCATGCATCTCTCTCTCGGGGCTATGTCACCCGGGTTCTGCTTTGGTATCTGCACTCACTCTACGCATGTACAACTCTCCTTCCTCCCTCTCTCCAACAGTTGCAGGTTACTCTCTCCACTTCTCTCCTACAGCCTGCTTGCGTTCCTCTTGCGACAGATAATGTAATCTTTTTTTCACCTGGCGAGATCATTCAACGCCGCCCGTCTTGGCATATCGGTTCTCCAGTTTTTTCTACGGCTGTATGGAGTGATGGACAGATGCCATAGTGGTCTCTTTATGACGAAATGGTCACCTGCGCTCCACAAAGCTGAAGAATAAAAAAGAAAGGATTAAAAAAAGTTGGCCTCAATGGATTGATTACTTCAATTAAGCTCATCACTCATAGAAAAGGAGGACAGAAGTTCACAGCCTGACTCTCTGCGCCTTAGGGAAAAATGAGCTTATTTTTCACACCATTTACCCCTTTCTCTCTGCCACCGCAGCGCCTCCACACATCGCCGAATCAAGTGTCGATGCGCGAGCAGTCCCCGCCCACCGCGGTGTCTCCGTATTCGGAATACAAATTTTACTTTTATTTTTTGTAGATGTGGAAGCAGCGGAATTCAAAATGAAGCATTTTTTTCTTTTCAATGCGCCTACGCACACCAAGGTTATGGGCGAGTGTGTGCGGTACAGTGGTTTTTTGTCCAACAAGGGCCGACAATTGCAGTACGCGTCCCAACTAAGAGCGCAGTGATTCCGCGTGCCGTTGACCGAAAAACGGAGACCCCAGTTACCATGCCTCCGGGTTCTCCTTCCTGGTTCAATACCCACCCGCAAAATGTCGAGTCGCCGTAATCTTACCATTCCTTCGCATAGCCGCACCAGCAAATGGGCTGCGATTCGGGCGGGTGTTCCCGGTTCGTGAGCAGAGATAAGCGGCCCTCCGCGCTCGAGGTACTTCGGGATCCGTGCCCAACCTTCAGATGTGCGCGCGAGATGTTCTTGGGTTGTGCCGACACGATGGCCCGTCTATCTTGGACTCCTTCAGTCTCTCGGATATTTCTGTATTCCGTCTTTTTCGCAAGTTTTACCCCCCCCCCCCCCAAAAGCGTTTGAAGAGACAAGAAAAAAGCTCTGCAGAACGTTGAGAGAAAGCAAAGAATAGCGCATTTTGTGAATGTGCCGTGTAATTGTAGTGTTTTTGACACACGTAGGGACTAATAGATACGTTGCGCTTACAGACTAAAATATTCCTGCGTAGAACGTTGTCTTTTGGATCGATGTCGTGGTGATACTTTCAAACGAAGCAAAAAAAAAAAAACGAATTTCTATACACTTCGGTTGGGTGTGGTGCTTTAGTCATTCGTTGGTTTTAAAAATAGAAGAACTTGTTTTATCGTAGGAGTTCGCACTAGTTATACCATGGCGCTCCGTACCCCCCCCCCCCCTCCAAAAAAAAAAGCGTTGCATACATGCGTTTCTACACTGCGTCAACCATGAGCATGTCTTAAGAAATTTAATATTTTTAACTGTATGCATGCATGCACATTTGTCAGGTTCAATAGTGGATATAAACTGTCCATCGAGATGCAAAAAGTCACTTCCTAATGCAAACTTTTTGAATCGCTACTGACGTTAGAAAACTTTTTAACGTTATGTACATTATCAAATGTATCCCTGAAAAAATCCTTAGTTGCTAAAGTCAAGGCGACTGTCAGGCCCTTTGTACAGGAACAATAAACTTTACCACTTGTGAACACCTGCCTGGAGTTTCAAACGAATGAGAAGAAACTCTCAAAATACGACATACTTCGAGGCCGCCGACAGGTGTGGTCATTATTGGCGATCCGTGGTTGCTGTAAGGGGAAGTGCCGTAGTGATCATTGTCCATTATTGCCATGACGCTGTTTATAGACGAATCAGCCGACCACTTCTCGAAGGACTGGTGTCGCATTATGAAGATATCCCGCACGAAGCGCTCCTCACTTTAGCTGCTATCCCCTGAAGAAATAAGTGCTTCGAGACTTGCCCTTCTCCCACACACCCCTACTTTTTGTAGGGGTGGTGGGTCTAGAGAGTAGGTGTACAAACACCGCGCTTGTATTTCGCAAGTCTGTGTTGCGTGCCTCTTCGAGAGAGTTTATGAACTCTCCGGCTTTGCGCACTGCGCAAACCGCACATGACATTAGCCCATGAGGTGTTAGAGGATTGTATGAGCGGTAAAAAAATATTTAAAAAACAGAATCTGTTGATGTAAAGCTGACTCGCAAGTTTTATAAGCTACTCAAATGTGGTTGCGTTATCGACGTTGTTTTGTAATTCCTACCAGGTGAATGACCGCGAGATACATTGAGGAAATAGCGGTGCAATCGACTCTTTCTTTTATGCTTAAAGCGTTTAATAGTGATATGACAATTATTAGCACATTATATGCACGTGTGCACTCGCGCACACATACAGACACACGCACGCACCACGCACAGCGGCAGAGGGAGAAACACAATATAGAATATAGACAGCGGTGAGTGCAATTAAGTGCGACAAGGTCGAACGGCAGTTCCGTTGAAATATATTAGAGGTACGTTTAATGAAGTGCACGTACAGTTTGAGTCACCTATTGGTTGAGATACATACGACTTACACAAAATCACGCTACCGCGGCCAAGTAACGTTTAAAGATCGGAGCGTTGCCACTTGATACATGGACTGGTGCCTAGATATATGTCAGTGCCTCGTGACCACCAATATTATGATGCTCAAGTGTGATGTGGGTTTCCTTCGTTTACGTTATTACGCAAGGGCACGTGTACTCTGTCCCTGCCACCACAACGCATCATTCCCCGCTTGTGCCGCAGAGATAACGGGACGAGTTTTCCATTGTCACACGACACGCAAACAAAGCCGCGCACGCATTCATTTGCATCGATCGAGCGTGTGTTGCAAGGCTGGGATGGACAGCCGCAGAAAGTCCATTGAGAGTCGTGCCGATATCAGCTACTTCTGTCCGGACGGCTTTGATCTTTCTGCGAAAAGTGCGGTTCATACAGCGCCACTATGCATAAAAATGTTGGGAAGACCTTGAGATAAAAAGAAACAGAATTTAAGCAATGTCATGGTTACATAATAAAAATATTTGGTGTTTTAAGTCCCACTATCGCGATATGATTATGAGAGACACCGCCGTGCAGGGATTCGGACATTTCGACCATCTGGTGTTCTGTAACGCACACACAGATTGCACAGTACATGGGCTTCTACCATTTCAGCTACATAGAAATGCGACCGCCCTGACCGGGGTCGAACTCGCGACCTTCGGATCAGCAGCCGAGTATCGTAGTCAGTGTTCCATTCAGGAGGACGTCACAGTCGGTGTCCTTTGATTGGAAAGATCAATTCACGTCACCCATATTTTCACTGATTGAATTACGGCTAAGGTGTTCAGTTGTCATTGCGTTACACCAAGCTCGGGAAGGAAATCATGTTAGTACATCCAGCTCAAACTTTGCTTAGGCACAACCACAGAATACGCTGATATACGTCATTCTTCCTAACCATCAGCGCGTGACGTGTACAAGTCGTCGCTTTGGTAGATTGCTGGTTTGACACACAGGGAAGTCGAATCGGCTGGTGTATACAATCGACACGTAGTTTTCAGCCAGAAATATTCTAATATAGTGTGCGTGTTAAGTTTGTTTTGTGTTCACATGAAAGGCATGTGCCTCCGTTGTTTTAAAGCATAATTACACCCCTCTCTGCGGTATGCGAGTCCTTCACCGAGTTTCTCTGTGAGTGTTTTATCGTTCTGGCTATACAAGTTTGACAGTCTTTTATAGATTTGTTTGTGTGTACCCGTTATTTTTTGCAATAAGAGTTTTATAATAATTTTTTTTATCTCAATAGACTCATGAACAAAGATGCACCCTTTTTTGAATAATAATAAGTGAACAACATTACTGGGCGTATTGAATTCAATTATCTGGACTTTAGAGCACGTGCAGAGTCGACAATTGTCGCGGTGGTTTAGTGGCTAAGGTACTCGGCTGCTCACCCTCAGGTCGTGGGATCGAATCCCGGCTGCGCCGGCTGCATTTACGATGGAGGCGGAAATGCTGTACGCCCGTGTGCTCAAATTTAGGGCCATGGGTAAGAACCCCTAGTGGTCGAAATTTCCGGAGCTCTCCACTACGGCGTCTCCATTATGATATGGTGGTTTTGGGACGTTAAACCCCACATATCAAATCAGAGTCGACAATTCTTGGACCCTATAGTCACACGTGTTCCTGGTACACGGATTCAATAAATAGTGCGCTATTGATTTGTATGAAACGAGCCGGCCTTAGTGACCTATACTCCGTTTGCTTGCTTGCCCTTTAAGAAATAGCACCTGTCCACTTCGAATAATCGGTCAAGAAGCCGGTGGCTATTATGTATGGAGTCTGCCATGCATGGTCGGAGGCAGTAGTGCTCGACTGCTGTCTAGAAGGGCACGGAATCGATGCCGTCCGCGGCAATCACCTTTCCGTGGAAGCAAGATGATAGAAACTCCGGTGATTTGCGATGTTGGTGTCCGTTAAAAAACGCGAGAAGTCAATATATTACCGGAGCTTTCCCCAACGGTGTTTCTCACAATCACGTCGCGATTGTTGGACATGAGACGACATATATTATTAAAAATATATGGGGAAATACTCCGGAAAGAAGAATACTGTGTAACACGAAAGGAAGGTGAGAGAAAAAGTAACGTTTTTACTGTTAGCAATAAACAACCGTTAGGGACTGTCCTACTGTGTGCGCACGGTGCTCACACTTTTTATCTTTTTCTCAATTTATTTACGTCTTTCATTACCCCAACCGTGGGTTAGGAAAGGGAGATGCTCACACTGACCTTTTCACATTTCGTCTTTCTACTTTCGTCTCTTTCACCGTCTCTTCGTGCGCGATGTGGAGACACCAATTCCGCGGTCACTCTTAATCGACGCAATCATGGATTCCCGCATTGACGCCTTCATGTTTAACCGTCCCCCCGTCGTGAATAGTTTAGGCCGCTGTACGTTCACCAAGGCACGATGCACAGACATCTCCTTTGCGGAATGTGGTTTAGCGGTATATCCGCTTGGCGTGACTTCATTAGCACCCCGGCTAATCGAATCGTGTCGGCGCTGGCACTGCGTGAAGACAGATGGCGGCGCTCTGTGGACATAATTATATAGACCCTGGCACGCGAGGGATTAAGTATCTCTATAGACGCCAATGAAGAAAGCAGATAGGACAAGTGGTCCCTCCGGCGAGTTACGATCGGTGGTCCCATTCCCGACGGCGGGAGAACGGCTGGCCAGCGGACTGACTGATCGATAACGGTTTATGGAAGCGGGGATGGTTGTGCGGCCGCTCTTATCCGCCACGCGACGAAGTGGCTTATGCCGCGAGCTTCGGTGGTGAGGTGCGGAGTTTATTGAAGCATGTTTATATCTCCATGAGGCCAGCGTTGGCTGCCCTGATACGCCTGTGTGGTAGCAGTTTCAGGACCTACTTATTTCCGCAATGATACTCTATGCGCGCCAAGTCATCGTACCGACAATTGTGGCGTTTGTCACGCGTAGGAATCAGAAGTGAGACCGTGTTTTCCGCGCAACCAGTAGCTGGCAATCGACTGAAACGTCGTGAGATAACTCTATATAGGCTCACGTGTGATGACTGCATTCTTCTGGCGAAATTGCCGTGTGCGATTCATTTGACGTTGAAGCGTAATACTCTTTCCCCCGTAGAGCGAGGTGTACGGATTTGGAATGGTATACCTAGCAACGCAGCACTTCGTCAGAAAATAACAAAGGCAAACCGAAACATCACAGATAACTGTGAATAGGGTGGGGCGGGGAGGAGTGAAGGATTCA
Organism: Rhipicephalus annulatus; assembly: GCA_013436015.1. Lineage (NCBI taxonomy): Eukaryota > Metazoa > Arthropoda > Arachnida > Ixodida > Ixodidae > Rhipicephalus > Rhipicephalus annulatus. The sequence continues at coordinate 919,998 of WOVY01009576.1, read as the reverse complement.
TGGAAGCTGTGCACAAAAGGCAAACTTCTAACCTGGCCTCTTGTCAAGTACGGCAAGTCATGTCAACATCGCTGCCATCACCGGTACGTTTTGTTTTCTTCGTAGCGTGCGTTATCTATCATTCTTTTGCCCACTGCAGCGCAGCCGATCGGTCTTAAGGAATAGCTAAAATTCCCGTCTTTCCACCTGTTCTTTTCCTGCTTCCTTCCTGTTTGGTAAGGAATATATTCTTGGTCAACGCACATAAGAAGTGAGAATTGTTAGTGATCGGAGCTAAGTAAACATACATTAAACAATAAATCACTATTACCCCTGTGGTGGTGCTGACACCCACTGTAAAGTTGTTCGGGCCGCGTGGCGCACTTGTCTGGCGTAGAAGCCGTATTTCAGGTTACGACTTTTGTGCGGTAAGTTGTGCTCATCATGGTTGTGCTCATCATGGTTATAAAGCCCCTCGATCTTGGATCATTACATGGTTAGAAAACGTTAGTGCCGGCGGCGAGCCTTGGTGGCGGCGCGCGAGAAATAAGCTTGTCTCTTTTGGCGTGGGGCGGTAGTGCGGACGGTCGCCTCCTGCGGTGGGTCTGCCGTGTACGGCACCACGGGCCGTCTGCGGTGAGCCCACGTGGTGAGTCAGGCGTTAGCGACACCGCCTTGTATGTCATGTTGTCGAGTGTTGTGTAATTTTGTGTAAGGCTCTTTTACCGGGTTGATTACGTTTAATGTTATAATTATTCGGCTGACGATATCGTCGTTCTAAAGCAGTTAAGTAAATGGGTTTGGCTTGGTTTTTTTCGACCGCGTCTGCTGTGTCCGTTCACTACAAAAGCGGCGCTCGCTCGCCAATGCGAGACCCCACACCCCTAACTCATGAGCTTCCCTGCCAGCGTGAGGCATGTAGATACGGCGTCATGCATTATTCGAACGTAGCCCTAGCCATTTTGATTCACGATAATGTCGACAAATATGTTAGAACTAACGCGAATGATGAAGTGGCGAATGCTGATCGGGCTTCTAATGACTCAATACGCGAACTTGAAGTTCTGTTCTCCCTCATATCGATTATTTGTCTTCTATAATTATTTACATTAAATCCTACTTTTTACGCCCTCGGTATGTGTTACATCTTAAAATACATTTCATTTTGAAATTATTCTATTATAAGGGTCGCTTCATAGGCCATTGCTTGTTCTTGTAATTCACTGCAGCACACGAAACTGTCCTATTCAAAATATTGAAAATGTAATTTAAACTGCATGCATATTGTATCAGTTTCACAACTAGAACGCCAATTCCGAGATTGATTAACTGCTACGCTACTAGCCACTGTGTGCTGTTTAGTAACCAGCAGACGTGTAATTACAATGTTTTTGAAAGGGGTGAATCCTCAGACAAATAAACGTTACCATGAACACGAGGCAGTAGTTTGATATACAGTGCTGCATTGCAACACTGTTTGCTTTTGCTGTGGGCATTCTTCAGCGCAGTGTCCAAGACTGTACGGCTTTACGCAGCTAACGCAACACACACACACACACACACACACACACACACACACACACACACACCACACACACACACACACACACACACACACACACACACCACACACGCACACACGCACACACCACACACACACGCACACGCGCACACATGCACACACGCACACACACACACACACACGCACACACACACACACACACACGCACGCACGCGCACACACACACACACACAGAGAGAGAGAGAGAGAGAGAGAGAAATTCGGCAGATCCCACGTACCTGCGAATTGACATTATGCTAAGCATGCACAGGGAAGAAGGTGACCGTGTTGCAATTTTTTTTCTTTTGAACGACACGTCATGAAGTGACGCTAAGTATATGTACAAATGTTGCTCGCAGACACATATGTTGAAGAGTTGCTGTTGTTTATATAACCAGTTGTTTGCACTTGCGCAATGATGTCAACTGGAACATGCGTATTAGCACACCAAAAGCTGATGCGCTGATGCTGGCCCCGAGACACTGCTACATAAATCAACTTCAGCGCATGGCACCTAACCAAAATTTACGTTAACCCGGCGTAATGGCTGTATCAAAGGAGTACAGATGTAATATTTATAAAATTGGGTAGGCAGCACTGCAACCACTATTGACGTTTCACGATGATCAGCGTCTATTTGTAAAGTAGTTCCGAGACCTGGCGTAGCTCTGTGATAGAATGCTTGACTGCCACGCAGAATGCTAGGGTTTTATTCCTGCTGGAACCCTGAAATTGTTATTTGCTTTCGTCGGGCAGTCAACGCTGCCTATCTTCAGTTTTTCTTAACACTAACATTTATTCCATGCCTTCGTTGGATCGGCGCTACTAACGTCGGGTATTGCTTAACGCTCACGCGTTAAAATTGCCCATGTGTGTTTTTTTTCATGGTATTTATTAAAGTACTTAGGCAATAAAGATAAAATCAAGCGAACAAAAGTACAATCAAATCGCGAAAGTAAGCGTTCAAGTGTTACTCATAAACACTAAATGGCTACACAGCGCGAGTTCCTCACATGGAGAGTTCTTCACATCGTGTTATACAAACAAAAAAGGGGTGAGGTCAAACAGTTCTCTAAGATGGAGTACCAGTCCGGTCTAAAGTCTAGCTCGTCGTAAATGTTTTTTAGGTGGATAGCCATTTGAATGAAGTGTGCGCTTGAAGAGGTGGTGGGCTCTGCATTGCGGTCTTGCATTCGTGTCTTCCACAAGCTGTGCATACCCATGAGGAAAAACATATCATATGGTACTTCATCAAGCGCTGCTGGCAGATGATAACGTATTGTGTGAGAATTAATGACGAAACGTTTTTTCAGTGCTTGCTGAAGGACATCCCAAAATAGTATGGCATCTTTGCAGCTAACAAATCAATGTTCAATTGTTTCCGGCACATCACATAGACGGCAGTTAACAGACGGAATGAAAATACCTTTTCTTTCCCATGTTTTCTTGCCCATGTGTGTTCTCGTCGTTCCTGGGTAAATACTAAGTGTCAATCACCTGTGGCAAATACCCGCATACCAGCGGCACATACCCGCCCGTGGGTATGGGCCACTGTGTGGCGGGAAGTGTTTGACGACGTAAGCGACGGGAAAGTGACAATAATCATGTCATGACCTGCGCGTCATACTCGTCAGCTCATCTTACCGTCCCATGCTAATCTTGGTTCACGCCACGTTAGGGGGGTGATCACGAGATCACCCAAACGTAAGCGGATAGATAGATAGATAGATAAATAGATAGATAGATACGCTAAAGGTCACCGAAGTTCGCTAAGAAACGCTTCGCATTTAAAATGTAGCATACCTGCATACGGATACGCATTTAGAACCTCTGGGCAACAGGCGACTTGCATTATGACAAAAATATTTCAGACATATAGACGAAAGCTCATACATCTGTAATACCCAGTCGGCTTTCAATAAAATCTGAATGCATTTAATAAATAATTCAATGAAAGGCAAATTGATATAGCTGATTGCGCTTTTGGTTAGTCATACTTACCTTAGGTGCGCCAAGTGTTCCTGCACTTCCTACGTATATGACATTTTTATGTCATGAACTCAGTTAGCAGCGAGCACTTTTCCTGTCTCTCTGCATTTCGCGGCTGTCATTTCTCGCTCTGTTTAGCTAAAAAAAAGACAGCACAATGTCAATAGAAGCTTGACAGATCTTTTACTATTTGCAGTGTCAGTTTGTCAAAGACTAGTTATGAAAAATTTCTGAATTTTCTCGTGCATATATGCCTGCCATTAACATCCGTCTCCTTATTGAGAACAAAAAAATAAACAATGACAAACAAACAAAATAAACGAATGTGATGGTTGTGCGCCTGCTTGACGCGCTGACTTTCCCGGAAATTTTGGGCATGGTGATTTTCTTTCTGTGCCTGTGATGTGTTCATTCACTTTTCGGGGTCGTCGAACTGCTTGACGCGAACGTCTATTAACACCTACGCAATCTCTCGGTCGACACCTATCATTTTCTGCGGGCATCGTCATTCGTTTCGATCGATGAGAGCGAGGCCAACGACTCATTTTTGGGCTCTTAACGCTATAGGGATAAGACGACGTAAAAAAAGCGAAAAAGAACTGTTACGCACTGTTTTCTGGTTTTTCGGTGCCATGCGCCATTTTTTTAGGTTGGTTTATTTACATTCGTTCACTTTGAGAACAAGACGTCGTCGACGGAGACCGTGAAGCATGTTCCTCGTGTTCGATGGGCTATAATATCATAAGCTCAATAGCTTAACATCTCGCATGTCTGCGTTCTTTCTTCTTTCTTTCTTTCTTTCTTTCTTCTTTCTTTCTTTCTTTCTTTCTTTCTTTCTTCTTTCTTTCTTTCTTTCTCTCTTTCTTTCTTTCTTTCTTTCTTTCTTTCTTTATTTCTTCTTTCTTTCTTTCTTTCTTCTTTTTTTCTTCCTCTCTTTCTTTCTTTCTTTACCTTTTTTTCTTTTCTTTCTCTCGCATCGGGAAATGCCCCTCGCTGTTTTTTTTCTGCATGCTGGGAACCGGACCTTCTCTTTAATCATAGATTGAGTAAAAAGGTCGTCTTTTTGTCCTACAAAAATAATCGTCATCTATCTTGTGTTCCTTGCCTTGCATTATCACCACGCCCCCGGTAATTTCGGGCGACGAACGACTGGCGCGTTGTCAGCGTTAACTGGCATTCTTGATAGAAAAGTGGTCAGCACCGAGTTTTTAAAGGAGCCCTGCAACACTTTTTGAGCGTGGTCAGAAAATGCTGCCGGTCGGTAATAGAGGCTCCCCACAGCACGCGAGCCAAATACTATAGCGCAGCCCGCGGCCTGGAATTCACAGTAAAAGATCAAAGTCAGCAAAAAAAAAATGCTCTCTCTTCGTTCGATAATTCATGCAATAAGCCCAAAAATCCCTCGTAGAATGCCCATCTATCAGCCATTGGCTGATTTGAACAGCGCGCGCTTGGTCGTTTCAGAGATCGCGCGGAATGCTGTCACTTGTCCACGCGTGCGCGCGTGATCGCACTGAAAAAGCCACGTATTCGAAAAAAAGAAAAAAAAGTGCTCAAGGTCATGAGGCGCACGTGACGTTTTTTGTTTGCCCCTCCCATTCCTCCCTGGGTCGCTTTTAGCGCTTTCGTCGGGACGAGAGTAGAGAGATTGCGATTGCAGCGTGTGACAAATCTTTGTAACTCCCCTCGTACTGGACGGATTCGTAAACTTTTTGCGGCGTCGAATTTGTGAGGCAATATGCTTTTCAAGTGAATTAATTCAATGGTTACTCAAAAAGTGTTCCAGGGCCCCTTTAAAAAAGGAAGCGCAGGCAGGCCAGATTACGTATGTTGTTCTGGGACAAACACACACCTTTTTTACTCGATCTTCTTTTTTAGAGTTCGCTCTCGTGGTCAGCAGCGCGACACTTCAGTTGCTATGGGCAACAACGACCGGGGTGCGTCGTTATTTCGGCACCAACGAAATGTGGCAATCTGAAGCGGCAAGCCGGTCGCCCGGACGAAAGTTCGGATTGCCAAATTAGAAAATGGCTCATTACTAACAAGCCAAGAAGCGTGGGAGCACCGACTATTAGAAAACAATGCGCACAATTGCCAATGGGGCAGGCGCCACACGAAGGTCACATTTTTAAGCCGTCTCCTACTTCGCAATATTCACGCATGACGCCGCACACCGAAATCTGTGGAGTATAGCAAGCTTCGCCTGAGAAAGTGCATCATAATGCGATTGCAGTTCTGCAACTAAACCTGGAAAATATTTGCGGGTATCTACAATGTTTACGTTATTTGTCATACACGTTGCACTGCTGTTATGGCCAGGTATTTCTCTACCAAACAAAAGGTTACTCGGTCAAGCCATGGCTGCGAGTGTTTCTCAATAATAATAATAATAATAATAATAATAATAATAATAATAATAATAATAATAATAATAATAATAATAATAATAATAATAATAATAATAATAATAATAATAATAATAATAATGTAGTGAAGAAGAAAGACGTTGATACCATCAGGTGAGCTATCATCAGCACAAGAAGAAGGCACGAGATCGGCGATCAAGCACCGTCATCTGGGTTCACCTGCGTTCCTTTCAGAGCTACCATCCGCTTGCTCAGTCCTTCAATAAACCCCCTTTACATTTGGTGGATCGTGCTGGGTAACTGCATCACCTACACCCTGGAACTCCGATCCCGCACGCTGCCGTCGACCATGCAAGTTGACGCTGCCCAACAGACAGCACCTCTCGCGGCTCCTACTTGCCCCGGCCCGGTTCACCAGCGAGACCCCCCGATCTTTTCGGGCGCCGAAGACCAGGACGTCGAGGACTGGCTGTCGTCCTACGAAAAAGTCAGTGGACCAAACAGGTGGGATGACAATGCTAAGTTGAGCACCGTCAACTTTTACTTGGCTAATGTGGCGAAACTGTGGTATACAAACCACGAATCCGAGTTCGAGAACTGGGCCACTTTCAAGCAGGCAATATCCTCGGTTTTCGGTCGCCCTGCCGTGCGGAAGTTGCGCGCCGAACAACGCCTGCGCTCACGGGCACAAGAACCTGGCGAAACGTTTACCGCCTATATTGAAGATATACTCGATCTCTGCAAGCGCGTCGATGCCGCAATGAGCGAAAGTGCCAAGATCCAGCACATAATGAAAGGTGTTGATGACGACGTCTTTCAAATGCTCCTGGCGAAGTCTCCTGGCACGGTGTCTGAAGTGGTAACTCTGTGCCAGAACTACGACGAATTGCGACGGCAACGAGCTCTCACCCGTCGTCCATTTCAGCCTAACCAACCACTCGCTGCCCTGGACGTCGTACCTGACCACTCCCGCCTTCTAGCACAAATGAAAGACTTTGTGCGTGAGGAGGTCGCACGTCAGCTTTCCCTCCTGCCGTTTTGTCAGCGCCAAGAGCTCCCGCAGCAGCAGCAAGAGCAACCACCGACACCGTTAGCTCCCATGCTCCGACATGCACTTCAGGACCAGATTGCCGAGGCTATGCCAGTGCCCTTTCAGCAGCAAGTTGTCGCCGCGCCCCTTACTTATGCTGACGCAGTAAAGAGGCAGCAGCCACACCAGCCCTCGCCGTTCAATGGACTGCCGCATGTCACCGCTCCTACTCAGTCTTCCGTCGCATGGGCTCCTCCCCTCGCTACCACAGCCTCGACTCAGCCGTATGCCGCGTGGGCGGCGCCCCTTGCTGCAAATGCCTGGCGAACGCGCGATAACCGGCCGATTTGTTTTGCGTGCGGCGGACCTGGCCATATCTCCCGATACTGCCGTCGTCGCGTGCCCGCCTACACAGACGTCCGACCACGAAGCAATTACATGGACCGACCACCTTTTGGTTATGAAAGTTCGGATCGTCAGTCAAACATGTCTTCCCGTGACTATCCGGCAACTTCGTCTCGTCGCTCACCTTCACCCAATCGACGCTCCTTGTCACCCATGCGTCCACGACCAGCCCCTCAAAATGAGGGAAACTAGCCGTCGCAGTTCAAGGGGCAAGAACTGCGCTATCGAAATGTTCAAGTCCTCGCACCTTGCCGTCAAATATCGTCGAAGTTTTTGTAGACGGCGCCCATGCATACGCTCTTGTGGATACCGGTGCCGCTGTGTCTGTTATAGACGCCAACTTTGCCGCAAGCTCCGAAAGGTGACCACGCCGCTTGATATGTTCTTACGTGCAGCAAATGGAGAACCTGTTCGACCTATAGCCGCCTGCACTGCCCGACTCAAAATTGCGGAGGACCACTACATTGTTGAGTTTATCGTCCTTTCCTCGTGCTCTCATGACATCATACTTGGCTGGGATTTCCTATCCCGTAATCGTGCCGTTATAGATTGTGCCCGTTCCGAACTTGAACTGCTTCCGTTCTTCGAGAAGCCCTACGACCACACTAATCAAGCCGCGCACAAGCTAGTTGTCAAAGAAGACACTGACATTCCACCGACAACAGCTGTTTTGCTCCCTGTGGTCTCCGACGGCATGCGTGATGAAGTAGCATTTTTCGAGCCATCACGCCTCTTTCTAAGTCGGAAACCACTTCTGCTCCCTTATTCAGCTCTCTCAATTTCTAATGGAGCCAGTGCTCTCTGCCTTACCAATCCCTTTCCGCATACCATCAAACTGTTTAAAGGCGAGTCTCTTGGATGCGTACAGCCCATTGATAACGGACAAATTTTTACCGTGCCGCAAGAATCATCCCAAAGTGACCTCGCCGCCCTCAGTGCTCTTAACCACTCTCATCTACAGGCTTCAAAAGTGTTCGATTCGGCGATCGCAGAAGGACTGTCACCATCTGAACGATCTGAACTCCTCCAACTGCTGTACCAGTACCGCGAATCTTTCGATGTTGTTCAACCTTCACTTGGCCGCACTTCTACCACTCTACATTACATCGATACCGGCTCCCATGCGCCAATACGACAGCGACCATATCGTGTTTCCGTGACGGAACGCCAAGTTATTACCGAACAGGTGAACGACATGCTGCAACGTGGCGTCATTCAACCTTCCCAAAGTCCATGGGCCTCACCTGTAGTGCTCGTTAAAAAAAAGGATGGTTCCGTTCGCTTCTGCGTGGATTACCGGCGCCTAAATAAGATCACTCGAAGAGACGTGTATCCTTTACCCAGGATTGACGATGCCCTTGATACTTTACAAGGTGCCGAGTTTTTTTCATCATTAGATTTGCGCTCAGGGTATTGGCAGGTCCCCCTTGCCGATGCCGATCGACCAAAAACAGCCTTCGTGACACCGGACGGTCTGTATGAGTTTAATGTCATGCCCTTCGGCCTCTGCAATGCGCCTGCCACCTTCGAGCGTATGATGGACTCGGTTCTTCGGGGTTTGAAATGGCAAATCTGTCTCTGCTATCTCGACGATATAGTCGTCTTTGCGCCAGACTTTAGAACACATCTCGAGCGCCTCAAACACGTTCTCACATGCCTGAAGAATGCTCAGCTCCAACTCAACCTCAAGAAGTGTCACTTCGCTGCTCGCCAACTTACGATTCTCGGGCACGTCGTATCAAAGGACGGTATACTTCCAGACCCGGCTAAGTTACGTGCTGTCGCCGACTTCCCCAAACCAACGACTATGAAGCAGTTACGGAGCTTCGTGGGGTTATGCTCCTACTTTCGCCGGTTCGTGCGCAACTTCGCCTCTATCATTGCGCCTTTGACCGAACTTATAGGCAGCACCACTGATATTTCGGCATGGTCTTCTGAGTGTGACCAAGCCTTCTGTACCCTTCGTCGTCTCCTCACTTCGCCACCAATACTGCGTCACTACGATCCTACGGCAGCAACTGAGGTCCACACCGACGCCAGTGGTGTCGGCCTCGGTGCGGTTCTCGCGCAACGCAAGCCTGGATTCGCCGAGTATGTCGTCGCCTACGCCAGCAGAACTCTTACCAAGGCTGAATCAAACTACAGCGTCACCGAGAAGGAATGCTTGGCGATCGTTTGGGCGCTTGTCAAGTTCCGCCCATACCTTTATGGCCGTGCTTTTGATGTAGTAACGGACCACCACGCATTATGCTGGTTATCGTCGCTTAAGGACCCATCAGGTCGTCTTGCCCGTTGGGCTCTTCGGCTTCAAGAATATGATATTCGCGTGGTATATCGTTCCGGCCACAAGCATGCCGATGCTGATGCACTGTCACGATCTCCCCTATCCCCGGACATCGCATCTGTTTCCTCGGACAACACGTTGTCAGCGCTTGACGAGGACACCATCTCTTCTGCACAACGCAATGACCCATGGATCGCTTCGCTTCTTGACGCGTTATCCGAGGCACCGACACTTTCAACCACTCGAACCCTGCGCCGCCAGGCTCCGCACTTCAGTATTCGGGATGGCCTTTTGTACCGGCGCAACTATTCAGCAGATGGTAGGAAATGGCTACTAGTCATTCCCCGAACGCTGCGCTCTACCATCTGCGCGTCGTTTCATTCCGACCCGCAATGTGCTCACGCCGGTGTTTTCAAGACCTACGAGCGCTTACGAAAAAGGTATTACTGGCGCGGAATGTTTACCTTCGTCCGCCAGTTTATTCGCGGCTGCCACGAATGTCAGCGGCGGAAAAGCCCGCCACATCCTGCAACAGGTTCATTGCAGCCACTTCCATGCCCAGACCGCCCATTCGACCGTGTAGGAATTGACCTCTACGGACCACTCCCATTAACAACGGCAGGCAACCGATGGGCTATCGTGGCAGTGGATCATCTAACACGGTACGCTGAAACTGCTGCTCTCCCCACAGCTGCAGCACAAGACGTCGCAACTTTCATACTCAATCGTTTTGTGCTTCGTCATGGTCCTCCTCGAGAACTCCTCAGTGACCGAGGGCGTGTTTTCCTCTCCGATGTAATACAAGCACTTCTTCAACAGTGCCATATGGTTCACCGGAAGAGTACAGCCTACCACCCACAGACGAACGGCTTGACTGAGCGGTTTAATCGTACTCTGGGGGACATGCTCGCTACGCATGTCGCTTCTGATCAAACAAACTGGGACCTCGTTCTCCCATTTGTGACATACGCGTATAACACCGCTACGCAAGTCACTACAGGGTTTTCCCCATTTTTTCTCCTGTACGGTCGCGAACCATCACACACCATCGACACTTTACTCCCATACTCGCCAGATCCCTCCGAATACAAGCCTGTCTCGGAAGCCGCTCGTTACGCAGAAGAGTGCCGCAAGCTAGCCAAGCGGCTTACTACATCCGACCAACAGCGCCAGAAGGAGATCCGTGACGACGACCATCGTTCTGCACCAACGTTCGTTCCTGGAGCACTTGTATGGCTTCATGTACCGCCCTGCGCCCCTGGTGTATCACCCAAGCTACTCTCCAATTATCATGGTCCCTACCGCGTGGTCGAGCGTACTTCACCCGTGAACTACGCCATTGAACCCCTCACGCCACCGAGCGACCGTCGTCGGCGTGGACGTGATATCGTTCACGTAAACCGTCTGAAGCCGTACTTTGACCCGCTTGTCCCCACGTGTTAGATCGCCAGGATGGCTTCAACTTTTTCGCCGGGGGTAATTGTAGTGAAGAAGAAAGACGTTGATACCATCAGGTGAGCTATCATCAGCACAAGAAGAAGGCACGAGATCGGCGATCAAGCACCGTCATCTGGGTTCGCCTGCGTTCCTTTCAGAGCTACCATCCGCTTGCTCAGTCCTTCAATAAACCCCCTTTACAACAATAATAATAATAATAATAATAATAATAATTCACCACGTGTATGCAGGAGGTCTTCAGGAGTCTAGACTGGGAAGAGTTAGGGATAAGATTTAATGGAGAGTATCTTAGTAACCTGCGATTCTCTGATGACATTGCCTTAATGAGTAACTCAGGGGACGAATTACAGCTCAGTATTACTGAACTGGACACGGAAAGCAGAAAAGTAGGTCTCAAAATTAATATCCACCAAACTAAAGCAATGTGCATCTCTCGGCCGAAAACAGCACTGCGATTGGCGATAGGTGGCAAGACGCTGGAATTTTAAAAGGAATTTGTGTACTTAGGACAGGTATTAACCGCGGAGCAAGACCATAGAGTGAAATAACTAGAAGAATAAGGATGGGTGGATCACAGTCGGCAAGCATTCTAAAATCATAAATGGTTATCAACCACTAACCCTCAAGAGGAAGGTATATAACAGCTGCATTTGCCTGTAATTACCTACGGAGCAGTAACTTGGAGGCTTACAAAGATGGTTTAGCTTAAATTGAGGACGACGCAGCAATCGATCGAAAGGAAAATAATAGGTGTAACCTTAAAAGACAAAAAAAAAATTGCCCGCAGCTTCCCTCGGGGGAACACTGAGGAGGATGCGGAGCATATAATTGGTTAACGGGGTGTTAAAGTGCGACTTACTTGGGTCGATGGCTAAATTGGTTAACGTGGTTGTGAAATGGGGTGTTAAATTGCGACTTACTTGGGTCGATGGCTAAATTGGTTAACGTGGTTGTAGGAGGGGGTCTTAAATGAGTGAACAAGTACACACGTATGCGAAAGGACGGCGCTGGTCGAAGGGACGTCAATCATTGTGTTTGTGGATTCGTTGGAATTCATTTCACCGCGACCTTGGACGTCGACGCGCCGTACAAACCAACCGACGAGCGGCAACTGAGCGAGCGAGCGCCGACCTTGAGTATATATACAGCGCGACGGCGCATGCACTGTCAGCTGTTGAATGTTCTCGAAGGAGAAGCGCGCGCGCGGCACAGATGGCGACGGCGCGACGGCGCATGCGCTGTCAGCTGTCGAATGTTCTCGAAGGAGAAGCGCGCGCGGCACAGATGGTGGGCGACGGCGCGACGGCGCATGCGCGCGAGTCAGCTGTCGAATGTTCGAGAAGCGGTGCGGACGGCACGGACGGCGCACTACAAGGCGCGAGTATAAGATGCTTCCGCATCTAAAAGAGCAGATAGGGCCAGGGAACAAACCAGGGTTAAGGATATCATTCCAGAAATCAAGAAGAAATGGACATGGGCTGGGCACGTAGTACGTAGGCAAGCTGAACGCTGGTCATTAAGGGTAACTGACGGGATTCCCTAACGAAGCAAACGCACGAAGGGGAGACAGAAAGTTAGGTGGGCCCATGAAATTGAAATGTTCGTAAATATAACGTAGCAACGGAAAGTACAAGACCGGGTTGATTGGCAGATCATAGGAGAGGCCTTTGCCCAGCAGCGAGCGTAGTCAGGCTGATGATGATGATGAAATAAATAAAAATGGGAGGCACTATAAGCATCGCCTTTAAGACGTCAACGCAATAGCGATATCTTGCCCCTAGTGAGTACATCTTAGGGCATATTTTAATTGTATGATGTTACTCGATAAGTTTAAATTTCAGACTTTTACAGTGTAATCAATGAAGTTGAGGGCGACGTGCGTCAGTGAAGCTCTCGCATATGGCCGCATTTTGTGTAATGTCACCGATCACCTAGTTGACGTCACTGTGCGTGGAAGGTCAGGCGTATAAAAGATGCGCGAACTTGTTTGTGTGGTGTAAAAAAAAAAGTCGGAGCCTGTTGATGGGCCACTTTTTACCACGAACATTATGTGCGTGACATGTTTTTGAGCTTGCTATGCTGCGTGGTCTTAAAGCGTGCGTGCCTTTTGCAATGGGTGGCCGGCTTTGAACCACGAGGTAAGTATAGAGTAATCAATATGTTGTGACGCCCGATGGCAACGTACCACACAATAATAATTCAATAATACGTGTCGTATTGTGAAGCGTGCATACAGGAATTGTGTGTTTGTAAATCCTGAACGTTATTTTCACTTCGCTTGCAAGCGGAGGAGGTCATTTTCACTGTATTTTCAAGCAGACGTGTGGCTATGGGGTAAAACGTCTGCTTGCCACGCAAACGGTCTCGGCTTTATTCTCACTCAGACCTGAAAATTTGTATTATTTATTTTATTTGCATCTCTCTCGATTTTCGGCCACGCATAAGATAATTTTTCGCTCTCGACCAACGACCCCGAGGTTGACACCGACGCCGGAATTTCTGCCAAATGAGCTCTTAAACGCCATCACGTTAATAATTTTGGGGCTTTACGTCTCAAAACCTGGGTGCGATTATGAGAAACGGCCCTGAGTTTAGATCACCTTGTGTTATTTTACACACACCTAACGCAAACCGCTAGTATTTAGCTTCCAACCCGTGCTGCTTGACATCGCCTCATGGTCCCGTTTAGCGGGAGATGGTGTAATTTTACTAGGCGCGAAGCAGCTCTTTGACTAGCCTGTGTAACGCTGTCCCTCCGTACGAACACGCTGCGCGCCGCAGATGTTAGCGCGGTGCCACATAGGTCGTGCCACTGATGTGCGTTGACGTCACGCTCCCCTCGCAGTGCGCGCTGACGTCGCTCTTTTCCTCGCTTGCCGCGCACTTGTTGCGGCACCAGCCGCTGCCGCCCCGTCCGTTCGCCCGCAACACCTGCCGTGCCTGCCACTCGCCACAACACCTACTCGTCAGTTCACGCGCAATAAACCTGACGCGCGCCTGACGTACACGTTGAAAACATGCCTGTACGTGTCAACTACAAAACCTACGCCAGCCATCGCTTTAAACAAATCTTCCAGCGCTCACCGCAGCACACGCGTTAGCGCCGTTCAAACTATTACGCCACCCATGCGCAACGCTGCTGCTTCGCATCCAGTAAGGGTTCCTTTCGGGGAGATGGTTCAATTGAGTTTTCGAGTTTGCACCGTTGAAGCAGGGACGTTGAAATTGTCTAGCGGGGTGTTCTGCACGGGCGTTGGACTGGCGTCGTTTGTCCGCAGCCAACGCATTGACTCAACGCTTACGCTTGAATTCGACGTCGGGTACGGCGAGGTTTGCTTATTAGCCGTTGAGTCTGGGCATGTCGAGCCCACGTTTAATCCGTAGCAGCTTCTCGCTGACGCTGCACTGTGGTGTGTGGCGTGGAGGCAGCGCTCACGCCACCCTCTCCTTTCTACGTCTTCGCGCAGCTCATATTAGAACAAGGTCCCCCCCCTCCTCGCGCTTACGGTAGAGGGGGGATGAGTTAGCGCATGCTCAGTAAGGGTGCTCATGCTGCTCGCAAACCGTTTTGAGCTGCGCCATAAGCTGCTTCGCATTTATAGACCAGTCATTTTGAGAAAAATGTGATGTGGTGGAAAAGTGGTTAGCGCGGACAAAGCGTTTACTAGAGGGTGCCAGAGCGCTAGTAGACTACTGGCCTGAGATATAAGTGGCCACAATGGCGTCTGCTACATCTGGTGACCTTTGCCGATAGCTCAATAAGGGATGTTGCGTCTGCCGCTTCAGGATTTTATGCAGTGGTTTTACTCCAGGAACTACTTTACCCCTTCATGTTCAGTAAAGTCATTTTTTCCCGTGTGAGGTAGCCTGCAGAAAATTTTTATGTAACTAACCATCCTGCTTCTGTTCCGTTCACCCCCGATACGCGGTTTTCAATAGCGCTTGCAATAATATAATTTGCAGTACTTATTCGTATCACATGCACATTTGTATGGAACGCTCCCAACATGCGCTCAAATCCACTTCAATACATGCACTTCACGGGTAATAGTGAACATAACATTTGTCACTGCAGGTTGAGTTATACACGATTTTTGTGTGTGTTGGTATCTTGGTCAATAATCTGCATGTTAAGCATATGACAATGTTCCCAAAAGAAGGAAAATCAAAAGAGATCGTTAAATGTACGGCTTACCAAATACGGCATCATGTCCCTCTAGATGAAGGCGAAACATAAATTGCATAATAAAGCGCACGTACTATTCGGAAAATTAAGGATCCTCCACCAACCGAATCCTAAAAAAAAGCTGTATTGTACACGTAGTTTCACCACCCAGGCAGCCATTTCGCTGAACCTCACTGTGCGAGAAAACAAAGCGCCCTGTTTCTCTCTTCTATCGAATCTCGTTTTCGTTCAACGAAACGCTCCTCGTCTCGTCGGTCACCGTTCCGTCTCGCCTACTCTACATGCTGCAGCAGAAACTCGGTGCACCCGAACAATGGCTCTCGTCCCCGCTGTCACCGAAACCGAACTGCATTTCCAGCAGCTGCAACACAGGCCAGATCTTACATTCGCACGCGCGTGAACACAAGCTCAGTGTTTTAGGCAACGAGTTTCCTTGTCGAGCTCTATAGCGATAGAACAGGATTTCACTTTGGCGCTTTTCTTTTTCGATCTTTAGATCTTTATATGGCAGCTGCACGACGTTCGCGATCTCATGTACGGTGGAGACTACTTCGTCGTATAGACATTGACAGTCCACGGTCTTTTGCTGTGACCATCGCTCCGACAGTGTGCGTGGCTTATTTATATTCCTCCACGCCTGACGTTTTCTTTTTCTGGGGCCGATGCATTCGTTTGGTCCCAGAACACTCTTTTTTTCTCTCGTCGGCTTATTACTTTTGAACCGGGATCTCCAGCAATGTTTCTTTTTGCTCTGCAGGAACTTGTTCGGAGAAATCTGGCGTTTTCTTGCCGCTAAGGCATTCTGTATAGCCGCGTGCGATGTCGATTCGTTTGCCTGTTCTTCGGCACGAATGCACAGTGCGTGTAGTTCTGACGTACGAGCTTTATTTTTTTTTTACCTCGACCCGTTGCCTCTCCGCTGCAACTGAATAACCACCTAGTGGACGCTTGAAGATGCAGCTAGTATTTGTTTATTTTTGTTCCACACTGATATTTTTCGCTATTTCGACTATCCCGCCATGGGAGGCGATGTCTTCGTTTATTCGATTCGCCTCTCCTTCTATTCTGCGTGTGCGCTCTGCATATATTTGTACGTTAATCTCGAGAAAAGGTTTTCCGGCCGGCGCGAACGCCTCAGCACGCCAGAAGGTTGCCACCGCAATGCACTCTTAGAAAAAAAAAAGCATAGAATAAGTGAACGCACATATTTATTTGTTTCCAGTATTTTACTATACCTTCGTGGCATCCCTTTACTAGACAGAAACAGGTGAAGCTCGTAACTTACTAACGAGAGAAGCTTCCTTGGTGTTTTAAAGTAGCTTACTACTAGACCATCAACACTGTCAGATCTTTTGTAGATGCTGTAGTGTATTTTGCCGCAATTGTGATAGTCTTTAGCAAAATTTGGATAAACTTTATTTATTACCCTGAAATAAAATGTTCAAGCTACATGAAGACAAACAGATAACCTACTAGAAGAGCACATCCTTATCTGTAAAAAAGGTGAACCGTTTTTCTAAATTCTATAGCTGCTAAGCAGTAGACGGTATGTTACTCTAAAGTAGAACCGTATAGCCATGATGCGGCCGTAATAGAGTAGATATAGGCTATGTAAAAGTCTTGATGTATCGTATTGTGTGCTCATTTGTGACCCGTTCATTTCCCTTTGTACGTTGCTGTGGTGCGCACTTACAATGGTAATATATGAAGTGATTAGCTGTCATTATTTCACTACAAGGACACTGCCACTTTGTTCTGTTTATAGTATGTATACTTTGTAATACAATAATCTTGATATAACAGTACGCATACAAATGTAAACAGGGGGGGGGGTAAACAACAAGAGGGAAGGCAGGGAGGTTAACCAGGCACATGCCCGGTTTGCTACCCCACGCTGGGGGAATAGGAAGGGGGCATAAAGATGAAAGAGAGAGAGAAGAAAGAGAAGAGAAAGAAAGAGAGAGAGAGAGAGAGAGAGAAAAAAAGGATTGTCACATGCAAACAAAATAGGCGTAAACCTCTAATTCACCAATTAAAGTCCGCTAGAGTCAGTGGTAAGCGTGGTTAATAAATATATAAGGAATGAATTAAGCATTCCAGTCATCACCATTCACTTACCGAACTTTCTAACAAGCAAATTTCTCCAACCTGCACTATGCTACGTTCAACGTTAGTTTTTTTTGTGGCAACTATAGATGGTTAGTATTTGTTTATTAAACATGCCAAGCTTCTTTATGAGAATGCGTCTCTCATAATCATAAGGTGGGTTTAGAACGTTGAACCCCACATTTTTTATAACCCCACAATTTTTTATAAGAGTGTTTATGTGGATCGCAGCACTGATACGCGCATCACGGCTAATGCACTCCCGCAAAAGTGTAGACGACGCCAAGATGCCGGGGCAAGAGAACACATAACGATCTATGTTGGTCTGCGACTGCCGGCACAAAGCGGCAATAATAGGCTGCGGTTAACCAGTGTCTTGTCTTCGTAGTTTTACGCTGATGTGTCCTAGTTGCGACAGGGTCGATGCCTGCCTTCGTAACCTTTCAGCGAGGCTGTGATGCCATTGTCTGTGTACTTTGTAGTCTTTTGTGTGGCTCGACGATATCGAATGTTTCTCAATCTCTCGTACACGTCGAAGGATGATGGTTATTGCAGTGCCCGACTGTAGTCCTACTATGACGTACTGTTTTGAGGTATCTGTGCTCTCTGCTCGTCCCATTTTTCTCTTCACTCTCTTAGCTCTCAACTCCTCCCCCTTTTCTGTCCCTTATTTTGCTGTGAAGGGTATTACACTTTTTTTTCTTTTTTTTGATAGCGAAAGCTATAATACTTGTTTCGCAAGGTCTTTATTCACGTCGCAATAACATTGAGCCACCAGAGCGCAAGTGACGTCGTGCTACGTCATCTCCTACGGAGAAGCTTCGCAGCTGCACCACGTGACTAGGCGAAGGAATAACAGCAACTCTGGCGGCACTTGGTCGCGGAAAGTTTCGCTATGGACGTTGCACAGCCAAGGTCGTCTTTGCGTTCCTTTCAGCACAAGCGACAGGCTGAAACAAGTCATCCAGTAGATACAGCTAGACGTCAGGCTCCGAAGTCTCAAGCAAGGGCAACGTCGCCTACTAAAACACCCAAGTAAGGCAAGCCGGATTAGCACGTTACAGAGAAGACAAAGTTCCTAGCATTGCTAACTACTCCATGGATCATAAAAATGTATTTGTCAACATTAAAAACACATAAGGACACGCCATCAGCTTCGCAATAAAACCAAACTTTGATTGATTGATTTGTGGGGTTTAACGTCCCAAAACCACCATATGATTATGAGAGACGCCGTAGTGGAGGGCTCCGGAAATTTTGACCACCTGGGGTTCTTTAACGTGCACCCAAATCTGAGCACACGGGCCTACAACATTTCCGCCTCCATCGGAAATGCAGCCGCCGCAGCCGGGATCCGAACCCGCGACCTGCGGGTCAGCAGCCGAGTACCTTAGCCACTAGACCACCGCGGCGGGGCAATAAAACCAAACTTTGATGAAATACTGTGTTCATATTATCTGCAAAACTCAGCCAAACGCACTTTTCGCTAGGGATATCTACGTTCTACAAAATACACCTCAGAAGTTTGTTTTCTGAATGTTAAGCTTTCTCAATACATTTTCTTCTTTATTTTTGTCTATAGTGTGGTGCTGAGCGCGACATTTTTTGGCATGTGCATAGAAGGTGAAATGAAGCCATCCATTTTGGCTAATCATTGATATTAAAGTATACCGTCGGTGGTACAAAAGTAACGTTTGGCCCACGGCACTCTTCAAGTCGATCCATTTGACTTCTCGTAACAGAAGCATAATATTTGCCCAGTACCGGAAAAACGCCCGAAATGCATCAACTTTGAGAAAAAGGGAACACGCTTTTTTTTTCGTTTTTAAATTTTTTTCTGGCATTTAGGTGATGCTACGTGTGCTGCCATATGTATTATTGCTACTAGAAAATGAAAGGGTCTGAAAGTCACTTGGCATAAAGGACAAAATCGAAAATAGGTTCTCGTATTTTTTCGAACTGTTCCGTATTTTTTCGAACCTCGCGACTATTTACAGGTATTTGGCGGTTATGTTTATTCACGCTTGCTTTAGGGGCGAAGCTCCTTAGAATGTGGATCGTGTCCCTCGTAGTAGAGTGTTGTAATAGTAGCCACTTCTAGTTAATTTGAAGAATCGCTCGCTAGATGGCGTCGTGTGCATATTTTTTTAGGGAGCTTTCACGTGCGCGTCGGCTCGCACGCACATGAAGACTCCCTAATGCCTTTGGAGATTATATCACTAGATGGCGTGAGGGGTTTTCGTATAGTTGATGATTTTATATGGTTGACACATACTGACAGACGCACAGACAGACGCACAGACGGATGGATGAACAGATGGACGGACGGATAGACAGACAGACAGACAGACAGACAGACAGACAGACAGACAGACAGACAGACGCATATAGACAGACAGACAGACAGACAGACAGACAGACAGACAGACAGACAGACAGACAGACAGACAGACAGACAGACGCATATAGACAGACAGACAGACAGACAGACAGACAGACAGACAGACAGACAGACAGACAGACAGACAGACAGACAGACAGACAGACAGACAGACAGACAGACAGACAGACAGACAGACAGACAGACAGACAGACAGACAGACAGACAGACAGACGCTTTGTCCCGCTCATCATCATTCACTCCGTGGATATGCTGTGAATTATTTTTCTTTCTTTTTGGTGATTTCATACCGCACGTTGCATTCCAATCTTACGCTAACCTCGTTACTTTCTCAGATGGCACATTAACTCGAGCTAACTTCAACCTCGCTTCCACGTTCTCCTATTGTGAATGGGGCATCGGGAACTTTCAGGAGGCGCGTCTCGCTAAACCATGGAAACAGCTTCAGGAAGTTGAGGCAGAAGGCGTTCCCGAAATAGTTCCGACACTGTGACGCTCAGTTTTCCATTTCACCCGCTCGGCGACAAGAACTAGCATTCAAAACGCCTCCGCGTTTTCTTTTTTGGCTCTTTTCGATAAAAGACCACTCGGTTTGTGTTGCGTGGTACACATTTTATTTCTCGTTGTGGTACTGGTAAAGTCGAGGTGCGCGGTAGCAATGAAAATCTCTTCGCTTATTCTCTTTTTCCTGATCGCTCCTTCTTAACCACTCTTCCGGCCATATTAGTTTTCTAGCAGGCCCCAACTGAGCGAAAGATTCGCTGCTGCGCTTTTGTCTGCCTGTTTTCTTTGTGGTTATGAGCCGGCTGTTTGTCTCTGTGCCTGTACGAGCTGTTTAGATAAGTATTCGTTTTTGTTTCGTTAGTTGGAGCATGTGCTTTTGAGTCCCACAGCTCTTTTCTTTGCAATCGTAGCCAACGCTTTTGTGTCTATCGCACGCACCTATAGCACCGTAAAAAATCAGCACTGCTCTGGCACTCAATGTCGTATTGCGAAATGGTGAAAGTGCTCTGCCGTCAGCAACCCGTTCCGCTTTCTTCTCTTATGATGTTACGACGCCGCAGTCATGGAAGAAGTCATGCTATGTAAAGTGGTCGCACAGAATACCATAGCTGCTGCCTTAACTTTTTGGAACTTTAAACACATTACCCTGCAGCAGAAAATCCGAATGCCAAACAAAGCATTCGGATTTCAGAAAAAAATGCACGTGCACTGCCTTGATGGGTTTTATTTAGCATGCTGGCTTGGTTGTTTTGGTTGTCTACAATGGTGAATATACCAAACATTTCCTGCTGTCGAGTGACACTAAACCTCGCCATCTTTGGACATGCTAACAAGCGGAGAGGATATCTGTTCTTAAATTAAACTCTACAGGAACACACACACTTCGAACCTATGTAACTACAGTGTTCCAAATCTAAGGTTTGCTGTTTATACATGGGTTAATTATAAATGAAGAAATAATCTTCACGGTGGTGAAACTGCCTGAATATTTCCCAAAATGTCACAGTCTTTGCCTTCCTGTATCTCTTGCTTAGTAGCGAAGATGGCATCGGGTAATGTATAAGCTTTCAGTTTATTTTGTTTGTTGGAACACGAAAAGAGTCTGTCTTTTTGTAAGGTAGTCCCGTTGACTAACAGAGCGTGTAGTGTAGTGCTTCTAGTTGCTTCAGTCACAATAATGCTCCTGTAATGTAGACATTATACACCATTGTCACAGGGCGCTCCGCTGATCGTGATTGGGATGGAGTTCCTAGAATGTGATTAGCTCCCCGCTGCAGCTTGCTTAAACAAGTCAATCACGATCAATGAATTTCGTTCGGATTCAGGCCTGATCGTCATCAACCGTGACCGTGTGACGCAAGAATTACTCCGTCTAAAGCGAATTAGCACGGCTGGATTATACTGTGTGAGATAATGACCATGCAGAACACATCTTCTAAACTTTTTACTGATTGGCTGATTCCCGTTTCATTATACAAGACTACGCACATCGCACTAAGAAACTGCATAGCCTAAGAACAATCAACCTCTTTAGATCAATTGTGCAGCTTTAATATGCCCTTACTATTTTTCATCGTATACCATAGTGTTCCCACACTTGTTCAAAAGAGGATTAGTCGCGACGAACTAATTAGATCGCGAGTTTCTTGTCGTTCAAGAAATCCCCTGTCACTTTTCAATTACTGTTCAATTTAAATATAAGCCCTCTTCATCCATGAACGCACGTGCATCTCCTTCGTCTGGTTTTAACGTAGCATGTTAAGAAAGAAAGCTCGATCAATATCTACTCCTCCATTATCTGGCATGTACGCGGTTTCTGAGTGTGTCGACGTGGAGAGAATAAAAAAGCTTTGCTTGGGTCGTGGTGAAAACTAAATGTCTTCCTGAACACGCCCGTCACAGACACCACTTCATATATTATTCCGAATAACGGTCGCTTCAGCAAAAGGCTATTTTCTTTCTCGTTTGGGATTTCCGAGAACGAAAACAAGTCTCATATTTTCTGTCTTTGTTCTTTCTTACGCTTCAGTTTATTCGGTGAACAAAAATTGACACCAAGACGCTTTTATATTTAGGGCAATAGCGTAGAATTATAGTACTCGGCATTTAAACTGTTCAGCTTTTGAAACCACATGGCTGCAATTGGTCTGCCTTTCATTTAACCTTAGTGAAACTGTGAAACCGAGTAAAATTCTCTACAAAAAGAAAGCAAAATGATAATACTTGATTTCCAAAACAGGGTATAAACAGTAAAAAAATAAGGGTAGCAAATGCGAAATGTCGACAGTGTTGATAAAACAATGAAGCCATCCTCGCACTAGTTGCGCGATGCATGAATGAAGTACACAGCAGGGCGGCCGTCTCTATTTTCTCTTTCTTTTTTCTATTTCTTTCTTCTGTTGTCTTTCTATGTTTTTCTGTCTTTTCTCGCTTCTTCTTTCTCTCTGTCTCTCTCTCTGTTTTTCTTGCTGCCGAGTTTTTCTCTCTTCCTATCTCTTTCTCGCTCTAACCCATCAGAGTTATTCCAGATGGGGTCGGACAAACTGGCGCTCGTATTTTGGGACCACAGCAGCAGATATAGAAAAGGACTAAGAGAAAGAAGACGACGAAGATAGCATGTCCAGTTTCACGACGGTGATAGTTTTCTATTATGGTTTATACAGAGCAAACGCGGACGATAAAAGGAGGCGCGAGGAGTGTTGTTTTCACTGCTTCAACCATAATGAAACCTTACCCACTAACCTAGTTGTCGACCTTGCGATATGGTTTTTGGTTCGCGGATTTCGATGAACGGCTCCCATAAACAGCTCCACATTTCGTGCGCGTTGTGTCCTTGCGTGTTTCCTCTCATACCCTTGTACTCTCACGCATATTTCATCTCGTATATGCGGCCTGTCTACCTGCGCAACAGTACACGTTACAAGCCACCATTCGCAGATGGACATGACCTGCACTGGGGCCTGTTGCTGATCTTCTTAAAAAAAAGCTTTCATACATTTTATATAGAAAGACGTAGGTGAAGGAGGCTCTATTGACTGCAAGATTGACTCATAGGTGACAGCTTCCCACTGGGTTAGTGGGAGCACAAATGCCATAACGTGCATGGCATCGTGAGAGCACCACGTAAGAGAGTCGCCGACAGGTGACGCAGAACGCAGCGATGTGGCCTGCCGCAATAGCTCTGTCACCATGGGAGATACACGTAAGACAATATCTAACACAAGTCAGAAGTGAACAGAGGGGAGGTTAGTGCGTCATGACATTACAAATGTTAGCCCTACAACACGTTGAAAAGTAACAAACGTATATAGTGTGGTCGCATCAAACAACTGCTTTTCGCATCACTCTGTAACAAGGCAACTGGCTTTCTAAAATTTCATTGCAAAAAGGTAAAAAGAAAAGTTGACTCGGCATCGTCCAAACAGTCCTCATGAATAACAATTAAAGATTCGCGAACTACAGCCAACATAATCTCATAAAACTGTAAAGTGAAATCGTTGCTCAAGCTTCGTTTTCCTGTCGCTCGTACTTAAATGGGTGTACATGTTACGCAGAACATTACGAGGTCACAACATAAAAAAAAACTCAAAGGGACTGCCTGTTTTATTACAAATATGCAGTAAAACACCTATTATGAGAATGTCGAGAGCACCTCATTTGTACACGTGATGTCGATGCAGCTTGTGCGGTCACTGCACGGCCTCCGGTGCACATTACCGAAATATTCCATTTATAGATTGCATCCAATAAGGAACTGCTCTTTTGCAAGTTTACCAGCTTGCCCGAGCGTGTCGAGTGTTTCGCTTCGGAAGAGTTAGTTTGCAAACTTGGATTATTTATAGAAGCAATCGGGTCTTTGCCTTGGGTGATGTCGCCCCTTTGTGCATCAACGGTTGTACTTGTTTATGTAGCTTTGAAAAGCTGTTTAACCTCACTTTGATAAAGTTTGAGCAAAAAAGCTCTTGAGTGCACAGTTAAGCACAAAATTTTGTGGTCGTGAATCACGGACAATGCTATAGTGCTTCAGGTTTGATACGAAACGAGTAGGTTCCTTCTATTTATATTTAACTACAAAATGAGGAGGGAATGTCGCCCTTTCTTGCGACTGCCACCCTCTTTCATTTGGTGTGACATATGGGTAAGAAATAATGGAGATAGATCTTTGTAATAATTTAATCGGTAAGTTTTGTTTGTAATAGGGTTCGCTGGTGCTTGGCACGCGCCAGCATAACGGACACGTGGTGCTTAGATGATAGTATTTTGCCCAAACACCATTGTCCTGAAAGAAGCATTGGACGGCTTTCATTGTTCGTTTGAACCTCTGATGTGTATGGCCCCAGACACAGCTTCCACTGAAATCGCTACCTATGTGAGCATTATTGAGTCAGTAGCACAACAAATTATACACATGCCTCCTGCCTGTATCACTATGAATAACATTGACAGAAAAGGTCAATAAAAAACTGCAACGTGGGCAAAGGTTTGCCAATGAAAAGAACTTGTCATTCGTCGACTTGTTTAACAATGAAACTTACAAGAATAGCCTTAGTATTTTATCAAAAACGAAGCCTTACAGCTGAAGAAATTTATCAAAAGAAAGAAAGAAAAGGCAAGACGAAGTGCAGCAACACCTGTTCACTTTGGTTGGAGATGCAGCTTAAGAAACTTGAGTGTGGCCAGAACTATTACCGAGTACTCTACTATGACATGCCCCATATCCTGGTTTTGGCAAGCAAAGAAGGAATGGCACTGACAGTTTGGCGAGTTGCTGTGGGTTCATAGTTATACGGACTTTGGGACGGCTTTTAGCTCTCCCATAGTAGAGTACTAAGTACTCTAAATTGTTAACCACTTTAACCAAACATACAAGAAGGAGTGGTTAGCTTTTTAAACCACATGTATATTATGCAAGCTTACAGTGAAATGGAGTTGTGCTTTGAACATTTCTTTGCAATGTTGTCAATGCTGTCAATGGGCGACTCCAGTTTTTCCTTTTTCAGAAAATTTGTACTCACAATATCTTTTCCCAGGCGTCTATTCCATGCTTCGTGCGCACCATATCTTCCAGGGCACAGTGGACAAATCCATACTGAAACGAGAGAATACGGACGTTTATTATTGTTTGTTTGTGTAGGAGCGAACAATTAATTGCATACTGAGGCAGCTTTCAATACGTACATACTTAAACGAATACTTAAGGTCTAGCGTTACAGTAATCAGGACAGGTGCAAGCGGAGATTCACTCAACGATGAAAATGCTAGGACAAGCACCTGGTGACTCATGGCGCAAGCACGTTGTCATTGTCGTTGTTGATATCGGCTGCAAAAATTTCCTACACAGTCTGGCTGGACATTGCTCTAGGCACAAGAAGTACTAGCTATGTCGCGCCAACCCATGCCTTGTAATGAATGAAAACACGCGTCAGGCCCTCAAACGGGCTCTAGTGGTATACGCAAAACGAAACGCATTCTGAAACACGAACTACGGCAAAGTTCTTATAATTCACATGATCAAAAAATAAAAAAGCACAGCATATCAAAGCGACACACACACACACACACACACACACACACACACACACACACACACACACACGCACACGCACACGCACACGCACACACACACACACACACACACACGCGCGCACACACACACAGACAGACATACATACATACATACATACAGACAGACAGACAGACAGACAGACAGACAGACAGACAGACAGACAGACAGACAGAGAGAGATAGTAGAGAGAGAGAGAGAGAGAGTGACAGACTTCACGCCATGCGTAGGAACCTCCCTGATAGGAACAGATGTTAAGATGTTACGGAGACAGCAAAGAGTTGGCTATCTTGGGAGCTTAAGTTTTAGCCACTGCAGATTCTTTTATTTAAGATGCGAGGCTGACAATCAAAAGCTGAAATAGCTCCAACGAAACAAAATCGTGAGATAGAACACAGACGCTCGCAAAAAGCAGCTTGTAACATCACGGCTAGCGTGTGCGCCAGTGTTGCCAGACTCTGGGGCTGCTGACGTGTTATAAAGGCACTTGTTATAAACTAGGTGTCAAATAAAATGCACTGAAATTTCTCCAGCTTGTTTGCAAACATACAAGGGTTAACCAACATCATACAGATTATGAGCGAAAATTGGGTTTCATGGTCTTTGAGTGGCGTCACAACATGGCGTCATTGGTTACGGGGGTCGCTCAAGTTTTTGTGTCACATCATTCTTGTGTTTCGCTTAATAACCCTCGCAACGAGACATCTAAAGCTCTTGCCTTGAAAAAGGAACCATAATTTCCATCTTTTTCATCCCCGTCAATGCCACAGCATCGCGCTCGCTTTGCTTAGCTTGCCGGATTTCGTGCTGAACGGTTGTGTCACCCGCGATGTCCTGGCGCCAGCGTAGCTCTCGTCAAGTCCGTCATCGGACTCTGTCAACTGTGTCCCAATACTTAGTTTTAGATGCGGAAGCATCTTATACTCGCGCCTTGTAGTGCGCCGTCCGCGCCGTCCGCGCCGCTTCTCGAACATTCGACAGCTGACGCGCGCGCATGCGCCGTCGCGCCGTCGCCCACCATCTGTGCCGCGCGCGCTTCTCCTTCGAGAACATTCGACAGCTGACAGCGCATGCGCCGTCGCGCCGTCGCCATCTGTGCCGCGCGCGCGCTTCTCCTTCGAGAACATTCGACAGCTGACAGCGCATGCGC
Source organism: Rhipicephalus annulatus (assembly GCA_013436015.1). Lineage (NCBI taxonomy): Eukaryota > Metazoa > Arthropoda > Arachnida > Ixodida > Ixodidae > Rhipicephalus > Rhipicephalus annulatus. Next base: position 893,016 of record WOVY01009576.1, on the reverse strand, counting down.
CGTCGTGCTGTATATATACTCAAGGTCGGCGCTCGCTCGCTCAGTTGCCGCTCGTCCGTTGGTTTGTACGGCGCGTCGACGTCCGAAGTCGCCGTGAAATGAATGCCAACGAATCCACAAACAGAATGATCGACATCCCTTCGACCAGCGCCGGCCAAACTGTTGGCGGAACCGCTTCCGCATCCTCCTCAGTGTTCCCCCGAGGGAAGCTGCGGGCAATTTTTTTTCCTAATCTTTACTTCTCGCTCTATCCATTTGAATTCCTCCTGATCTCATTCCCTCGTGAACTACTGCTGATGTGTCGCACTTAGGTGCAGACAGTTGCGGGGCTCATTTTTTTCTTTTCACGAAGATGAGCGTGTTCATCATATTCTTTTGCAATGCATTTAGTACGCCAATGAAAGAGAAAAAATAATGAACAAAGCACCAAGTTTGGACAGATGGCCCTCACAGTAAAGAAGTTACTTAAACCATGGTCTGAGATGCATCTTCAATAAAGTGCAAACATCTTCTTGAAAGGAAAGCTAATGCCATGTCCTCCTTTGCGCAGAACATTGTTTATATCAGGCAGTACACGGATTCGTCTCATCTTCATTTGTCTGGCTCTGTCTGGCTTCGCATGGCTTGAAGCTGCTTTGTCACGAAACGACAATCGGCAAACGACTAAAAGCTGGGCCAGTTGGTGTCAGTAGTTGAACATATTTAACACAGCGCATGACTGCGCGGACGCAAGAGAAGAAGGGCTGCGGTTGGTTCCTTCTTCTCTTTTGTCGGTGTAGCCGTGCGCTGTGGTAAAATATGTTCCATCAGCGAAGGATATACAGTTGCACTTTACCACCTTAACCTTTTAGACTCACCAATTTAAATTCGGCCCTGAAGTTCACAATGGTTTGTTCTTTCATTTGAAGCGAAAGCAAAACACAGCAGGAAACAAAACACAAGTGCGTTTGAAGCCAGCAAACACGAAGACTAGGTAAATCCGTGTACTACCCATCATTCCCATGGTCACAGAACGATCAGAGCGCCAGAGTCCCTATAGTTAATTTTAGGAAACTCCATGGTGGAATGAGCAAACGAACGAACGAACGAACGAACGAACGAACGAACGAACGAACGAACGAACGAACGAACGAACGAACGAACGAACGAACGAACGAACGAACGAACGAACGAACGAACGAACGAACGAACGAACGAACGAACGAACGAACGAACGAACGAACGAACGAACGAACGAACGAACGAACGAACGAACGAACGAACGAACGAACGAACGAACGAACGAACGAACGAACGAACGAACGAACGAACGAACGAACGAACGAACGAACGAACGAACGTGTTCTGCACTTGGCTTCACCCAATTCGCCTGCGCCTCATCTTTGGCTTTGCCTAATTTGCCGGTGGCGTCACTTGCGTGCTCAACGTTTCAAACCTGGGCCACGGATGAGCATTTGTTTTCTGCGTTCGCCTAGCAACAACCATTTGCCGTGGGTCACCAACACACGCGTCCTCCTTCCTCGGGGTCGATCGGGATCAGACCTGCCGCGGTCGCATTGTTTTCCGACGAAAGCGGTCAGCGAATGGAGGAGCTGTCATCGGCTCATATCGACCGAGATAAATATAAATAGGGCAAAGGAACGTCCACGGTAATTGCATGCGGCATTTGATGCTCGTCGTTCAACGAATGACACGAGTGAGGATTCATAGCATTGATTTAGTCAAATTTGTAGCCTAGCGATTCGCAAAAGAAGTGTACTTTACGAGCATCCGATCACGTGTCAACCAATTGCTTGGCAGAAACATTTTGCCATGTGCATGGTTCCATACTTTTTGGATGTGATAAATAAACGCAACACTACGGTATTTCGATGATGACGACGACAACAGCAACAACAACGACGATGACGACGAGAAACTGTATAATGATACAAATATTTACTTAACCATACAGAAAATGCAATATTTTGAAGGGTTCGTCATCACCATGTATTTACATTGATGAAAAGCAGGTGGACGCAAATTATGTTCATACGAAAGAAGACTCGAAATGGAGCTACGGAAGTTCCATATGGTTAATAAAGGATATATAGGCGTACGATTGTTTGCATGTGAAACAAAGTGTCCATTCTCACTCCTGAAGGCAAGTCAGAGTTTTGTGGCACTAACAAGGTTTTTGGCTCTTCATTGAAAAATCACAAGGCTGCGTCAGTAGCGTCTGAAGGCACTGGACAAACTTTTACGTGATGCAGAACTCGACAAGACTCTATAAATATATTTGAACTTCCAAGGTTTTGTTTTATGACCACTTTGCTAGCTCATCAACACCATCTCACAGCTTTTTTTTCTTGCACCCACTTCCTTTTGTTTATGGTAAGTAGCAGGCTAGAAAATGGGTTCAGGCGTATACCTCGGAGCTTTTGTGCCACAGTAAACATTTCTCTGTCTCTCTCTTTCTATACCAACGTTTGGTAGCACATACAGCAATATCACATAACCATGGTATCGATTACGGCTCTTTAAAGTTGACAAGCCGAGGGAGACAAAACATTCAGCGCCCATGGTTTAGTGTGAGCCTAGACACTAATACGCTCCTGATTTATATAACTCGAGTGGAAATATTGCTACCTTGTGACATCATGCCACCTTGTTTTCAAGTTGCGGGAAGCATCACCGAGAAGGAATACATAAGCTGAACAAATGTTCAAATGAATTGGTGATGTAATTACGAGCTTGCATCTTTTGGTCATCGGTTTTGAGGTTACCCAGTCAGCAAGCATTTTCGAAGACATAGCCATTATACAAGGATAAAGAAATGTGGCGGCAGTCCGTAAGTGCATGGAGCTTACTGCGAAGGTGATCAGGGCTTTTTTTGTAACAATCAACAAACAAGACACGCTTGGGCTGCGGCAGGGGAGACCGAAGTAGACAAAATATTCCGAAGCCACATGAATTCAAGCATCGCATTATAGCATATGATACTGTGAAACTTGATACCTGTGGCTTAGCTCACTTTGATTGAGTTTCAATTATATTGCCAGCACACACTGCCGTAACGATTGAGACTGATAAGAAGAAAATTATAAAGCGAAATTGCTACATTTTACTGACACAGAATAAAGAGGGTGACAAGAAAGAGAAAGGTACGAAAGTAAAAAAGTGCGTGTCTGCTTGTTGGAGGTATGACTCCGAAATGGGTGTAGAGTTGAAAGGTACTGTTTGGTGGCAGGAGATTTTAGGACAGTCATGACGCATTGTTACGACAGGCAAATGAAAAACAAAAACAAAAAAGAACAAAAAACAATAACTATTATAGGTCTGCCGATAACGTCTATGCCACCTGCAAAATGTTGACTTCCTTAATGTGAGATGCCATATTTCAAGGTAAGGAGGCTTTTCTGACGGTTAGAGTCATGCAGCCTAGGCAATGTTATTATGGCAACACGAGTTATTAATGGCCACAAGACGGTTAATTCGAAATTTCGATACTGTGACGTGTGATGCCTATATTCACTGAGCGTGCGGGTGAGGAAACCGGAGGACACACACCGTATTAATTGTAAGCATTCTGCGCCCTGTGGAAGTAAATAGCAGGTGGATTATGTGGAATCAGCAGTAGAATTCTGAGTGCCGAACTTGTTTGCGTAAATTGAGTTTAATTGTGCGCCTGTTGCGAACGCGATAAGTTATAATGTGCACTGACCGCTCGGAATAAATCGATGCTACATGCCGATAGGTACGTTCTCCAAAGCCATTGGATCAGGTTCCACTTAAAATAACTTCAATTATAACAAAATAATTGACTAAGCGTTATGCGATATGCCGTAGGTACGCTTGCATAAATTAGTAAGTATTGTAAGATCTCGTGCCAGTTTGGTGCGACGTATGTTGAAGTTAAGATGATATTTGAACTCTGGAGAAGAAACACTGCAGCGTGGTCAGCCTGGTTCGAAAATCAGGCTGGAACTGAGCTGAATGGTTATTACATATTGTTAGCTCCACTAGAAGTGTACTTAAAAGATGCAGGTTGCGCTTAAAGGCGATGCAGAACTCTTGCGGCATCACAATACAACACGTTGTAGCGAGGGAAGGCTGACACAGGCTGACATGTCCCAACCACACTTTTCAGACCCGAGTTCAATACATTATGATAATATGATACATAGACTGACACGTCTCGAGTGCATATTTGAAACACGAGTTTGATATAATGTGACATGTATGCGAGAGCGGTCTGATATGTACAAAGGTACATTTTGAAGCCACAATTTCATTCATGTGTCATTCATTAACATTAGTTTGCTTTGAGCTGAAAATGAAGGAAGTGAACTGTTCTTTGAATTCATGCCACTAGGCATGTACATCAAATGGTCGTCTAAAATTTCAACATTTTGGTAGGCTATTATTGAAGCACGCCGGGTCGAGAGTAATTTATTGAATCCTTATGCACGTTTGCTCAAATACAAAAGGTCAAATAGTGTGTGCCATATCCACCTCAATAGAAGAGAGGCCAAAATTTACCCATTAACAAATAAAAACGTTTTTATTTTTACCTATATCGGCACTGGTGTTGAAGACGCATACCATGCGGAGGCTTATGTGGTTTAAGCTGTAGTATACATGCGACGTTCTTTATCGCCGTGAACTGAAATTGTGGTACTGCACTACGTGATAATTGCCCGATCATTACGCATAGTTACGACGAGAACGTCACTGAGTCATCGTTACAAAATGTGGAAGAAGAAAAGAAGCTTGGATCGCGTAGGATTAAAAGGAAGAGATTCTAGTGACTAGACAAGCAAAAAAAAGTTATTAAAACAAACTAGTTTTAAAATACACGACCCTCTCCAAAGAGTGAAAGGATGTGAGCGTCAGGGGCCATTCACAGGAACTTCTTATGTCGTAGCCACGAAAGGTCGTGAAAGCCGAACGGCGACACGGTTTACCTGGAACAGGAGAACGGCCATCTTATCCTCGTGCGTTGGAGGAAGTGCATCAGCAAGAAACTGAAACGCTGAGCAGAACGTATGCGGATATGTCCTCCGGCATTATCTTCAAGGCACAAAGAAACGAAGGAAAATAAGGAGCGAAAAAAGAAAGCAAGGAAGTAAGAAAAGAAACAAAGGAAAAAGAAACAAAAGAAAGGAAAGAAAGAAAGAGAAAAAGGAAGAAAGCGTCTGTCCAAGTCAAAAGTTGATGACATCCTCCCTCGTTTCACTTTAACGCACCATTATGGACTGTTATTTTTTGTTTTTCGTTTTTGCCCTGACACAAAAGATAAATGGTATAACGCATGTTCAAGGTAGATCTAGTGCCGTGAGGCACCGACTATGATGTGCTGCCTCATACGATATTCTGGAAGTCGTAAAAAATGTGTCTCTAAAAACGATAATCTCTTTTTACCTGTCAACGTATCTCTCTGTGTTTGCTTTACCTTTATTATATTTTTCTCTTGGTGAGGTCTATTATTGAGGTCCTCAAGTAACTGTGCTATCATTAGGACCACCGACATTGGTACGATGCTTTTCCTTAAAAGGTAAGGCAACGGAATGCGGCCACTTTTGGCTTGTAAGTCTATTATCTCCTGTACCCTCCCTTATTTTTTGATTGCGTGCACAAGCAATGGTGCTTTTACATCATCTTTTATCGCAGAGACCCTTATAACGACTCCCGGGTAATGATACGTATAGTTAAGACAAAGATGAGCATAATGCGTGTAGTGCATTTTCTATTGCTCCCCTCGTTTATAAAACGGCTGCGTCTATCCCTGATTTCATGTCTTGCCTGCAAAGTTGAGGACTTGCATTGCAGCGCGATGCATGCAGCGCGCGAAAGTGGCAATAAAGCCATATGACCCTTTATTTACAAAGATTACTAAGTACACGTGGGTACATCTGTACGAGATTAGGGTAGAACTGACGAATGGTGTCCCTTGCGTTAAGTGCGCCTTGTTTCGCCTAGACTGAGGTTCATGGTAACTTTAGGGAGGAGGCAGTGCGAAGGTACTAATGAGCATAATCCAAACGAGGCAGAACTCTAAGGTAAAATGAAGCCATGCGAGGCAAAATTCACGAACCAGCACTGCTATTGGAGGCAATGTTTGGCCAAGTGGCATAGTCGTCTAGTTGCACGTGAATGTGGAAAATCTGCCATCGATTGCTATTAGACAGCAGTTTCGCGATAACGTCATTTCCCGGGTTTTTTTTACCGATGCGAGTTTTCGTTTAAATTTGCTACGTGTCAATGTTGCCCGAATATGAACGCGTGGGCTTTATTGTTACTCTTAGCGATTGAAGTGAAGCTCTGATTTCTCTGGCTTGGAGGGGACATTACGCAAAACAATTGAAAAAATTGAAAAAAACAGGAAAGAAAGAAAGGAAGAAAGAAAGAAAAACAAGTAGGCCAGGCACGAACACGCTCGCTTGCCTCCATTTTCCCGCTAGGAGAGGGGAACCTGAATTATTTATGGTGATAACAATTACATGAAGACTCTAAATTTTGTTGTTGCCTTCAAATCACACACACACAAACACACACACACACACACACACACACACACACACACACACACACACACACACACACACACACACACACACACACACACACACACACACACACACACACACACATATATATATATATATATATATATATATATATATATATATATATTCATTATCTTTTTTTTGAACTGCGGATACGGACGTGCGATCCTTCGCCACGTAGGGTTCGACTACTGAGCCATGGAGAGTACATCCTTCAGCGTAGTAGTAGCGGCCAGGTACCTATCGACACCACTTACCGTTGGCATTATTCATAGCTTCAAGGTGCTTTAGCACTCTCTTTATCACCAGAAAAATAGCGTGAAGCGTACAGAAAGAGCGCTTTAAAGGTCGTCACCCCGCTCCTTGAGGTGCTCGTGCGCGTGTGCCATCTCTACCTCATGTTAATTGCCCCACACGGCGCGGTAGTCTGTGCGCGTGCTTAAATCCTGATGTAGGCGCCTTGCACATCTCGTGCTTTCACCGCAAAGTTCCAGTTGCGGGAGCGTACGAAGGTCACCTCACTCACTGCAGCGGTCGCATTTGCGAAAGAAGTGCGCTCCTCCAACACAAAGAGGTAAAAGCTGTGGCAGTTGTTAGTTCACGCTCATCCTGTGTACCCTGTGCGTCCATTGCGTGCGCCTCTTGTGTTTAGGCAGCGCGCTTTAACTGTTGAGCTGTAACAGTTTTTAGCTCGCGCTTGTCCCATGTGTGTTCTTCTCGTCCGTCATTTGTGTTTTAGGAGAGTGCTAAAAATTTTGAGCTACCTGCCATCATTTACGTTATATTCAAATTTGTTGCTATCGCCCTAATTGCTACGCCGGGACACCAAAAGCGTGCCTTTTCATCTTTTTTTTGCAAAAAGCTTTTTTAAATCGCCATTTAAGCAGCTTTTTCTTGTAAACTCACTTGCGCCATTAACTTCACAAAAAAATTGGAAATCCCACGTACAGTAAAAATCGCTGATATGCAAAGTACGAATGAGGAATGTTGATATGTCACAATAAAATCAGCACAACGTTAGTAGGCAGACGTAAATAATGCCATACATGACTTCTATGTCATGATTATCATGTTTGCGGCTGGCATTTGTGTTTGTCGTCCATTCACCTCACGTACTACAAAATTTAGTATATGTAAAGCAAGCGATACGGCCGGTAGTGCACTATGAGCGCGGCATTTAGTCATGTTTTACATGATACAATGTCATGATTATCATTTTTTGCCCCAGTCACATACCTTCATCATCCATTGACGTCATGTAACACCAAATTTGGTATACGTGAAGCTAGCGAAACGACCGCGAGCGCCTTATGAGATTGGTATGTAGTCATGTTCTTACATGACACACATGTCATGATTGTCATGTATGCACCAGTCATATACGTTTGTAATGCATTTACGTCACGTAACACCAAATTTGGAATAGGTGAGGCTAGCGAAATGGCCACGAGCGCACCATGAACAAGGCGTGTAGTCAAGACTTACATGACGTGTATGTCATGATTTCCCGGTTAGGACCTGTCACTTATGTTCAGCAAGCAGTCATGTCCTAACATACTAGTCTTGCAATATGTCACGTGAACGAAACCACCGCAAGAGCTGGAAGACCAAGACATGTAAATCATGACATTCATCACACACACGTACGTCATGATTTTCATGTTATGACTAGTCACTTGTGCTCGTCATAGTTTGATGTTAGGCCATACCACTTTTAATATAGATGTGATTACCAAAGTGTCCAGGAGAGCTAAAAGTCGTAGGCAGCTAAATAAATCGATCGATCGATCGATCGATAGATAGATAGATAAATAGATAGACAGAACACAGACAGACAGACAGACAGACAGACAGACAGACAGACAGACAGACAGACAGATAGATAGATAGATAGATAGATAGATAGATAGATAGATAGATAGATAGATAGATAGATAGATAGATAGATAGATAGATAGAGATGGTCAACGTCACTGAAGTTCGCTAAGAAATGCTGCGCTTTTAAAAATACTTCCACCGATTGACCTATGAGAAAAGCGTACTGTACGAGTGAGATATGCTGCGAAAGAACATTGCTCGTTGCGGGTGCTTTTTGTTTTCGGACGAAAAAAAATACAAAGAAAGAACAACTGGTTGGCGATCGATTACTTGATTCCTCTGGTTAGTGCTTGTAATTTTTCTTGACAGGTGTCACGTTCCCACGAGGTTGCGCTGGATTTTCGACTGCACTACCACTGACGAGAGCCCCGCTCACGTCAGGTCATTAGTTGGCTGATAAGCTCGGCAGGCCAGAAGCACTTGTATTGAGCGGGAACTCTATGAAGAGAAGTGTTGGGGGAGGTGTCGGCGACATGGCGTGACGTACAATCGCCCAAAATTCCGGGCCCGAAATTCGACCACATAAGCAGTTTTAAATTCCAAGCCTTTCTTTGCGTACTCCAAGTACTTCTATCTATCTATCTATCTATCTATCTATCTATCTATCTATCTATCTATCTATCTATCTATCTATCTATCTATCTAGCTATCTATCTATCTATCTATCTATCTATCTATCTATCTATCTATCTATCTATCTATCTATCTATCTATCTATCTATCTATCTATCTATCTATCTATCTATCTATCTATCTATCTATCTATCTATCTATCTATCTATCTATCTATCTATCTATCTATCTATCTATCTATCTATCTATCTATCTATCTATCTATCTATCTATCTATCTATCTATCTATCTATCTATCTATCTATCTATCTATCTATCTATCTATCTATCTATCTATCTATCTATCTATCTATCTATCTATCTATCTATCTATCTATCTATCTATCTATCTATCTATCTATCTATCTATCTATCTGTCTGTCTGTCTATCTATCTATCTATCTATCTATCTATCTATCTATCTATCTATCTATCTATCTATCTATCTATCTATCTATCTATCTATCTATCTATCTTCTATCTATCTATCTATCTATCTATCTATCTATCTATCTATCTATCTATCTATCTATCTATCTATCTATCTATCTATCTATCTATCTATCTATCTATCTATCTATCTATCTATCTATCTATCTATCTATCTATCTATCTATCTATCTATCTATCTATCTATCTATCTATCTATCTATCTATCTATCTATCTGTCTATCTGTCTATCTATCTATCTATCTATCTGTCTGTCTGTCTGTCTGTCTGTCTGTCTGTCTGTCTGTCTGTCTGTCTGTCTGTCTGTCTGTCTGTCTGTCTGTCTGTCTGTCTGTCTGTCTGTCTGTCTGTCTGTCTGTCTGTCTGTCTGTCTAAGAGTGTAGGTGAATGCATGCAAGATATTTGTACGCCAGAGTACAAATCTCTTTCAATTTATTGATGCTCCTCATGTTTGCTAATCCCACCAAATTTAGAACTTCGCGGGTAATATATGACATCTTAAAACGATTACCATCGCTTATCTGGGCGGTCACGAGATCTGTTTTCAGTAGCTTTCAAGTCACGTAGGAGTGATGGCAAAGGAAATCGATGACAAATTAGCCACTGCCGCACACAGTAAAAATCACTCGAAATCAGTGTACTCCCACTCCATCTTTCTTGTCTTTTGCACACATGCTGGGCATCATCTTTAAGCGTGCGTAATGGTCACCTATAATAAGCGTTGGAAAACTGTTGCCTATGTCACGCCTGCCGTGCGCGATGGGAGGCTCGCTGATCCCTCCTAGTAAGCGTGATCGGTAAGCGTGGAGAGAAACCATGCATACATTAAGCGTGTAAAAAACTTGAAACGCACGTTTAGGTAAGCGCGGGATTTTATAGAATGAACATATGTAGGATGCTAGGGTGCAGAGCAGAGTGCTCCGAGGGCATCCTCCCTCAAGGGGTATCATGTTACTGCCTTGTAGACAATGAACCTCTAGGCTACACACTATTGAAACTAGTTGGGTTGGAAACCAATACACTTGAACGCCCTGTTTAGCCAAAAGCGCGTGACTGCCCCGCCGCGGTGGTCTAGCGGTTAAGGTACTCGGCTGCTGACCCGCAGGTCGCGGGTTCGATTCCCGGCTGCGGCGGCTGCATTTCCGATGGAGGCGGAAATGTTGTAGGCCCGTGTGCTCAGATTTGGGTGCACGTTAAAGAACCCCAGGTGGTCAAAATTTCCGGAGCCCTCCACTACGGCGTCTCTCATAATCATATAGTGGTTTTGGGACGTTAAACCCCACAAATCAATCAATCAAAAGCGCGTGACTCTCCAGCTCTTTATTTTTACGCAAGTCAACCTCGTACATATCTACGCAAGATCTTGGTATCCGTGATTTTCAAGCCAGTGCGCGCCACAGGGCGTTGCCTGTATTTGCTCCGAAGCTCGTGGTTTGCAAATATTTAATACACGGCCATACAACGTTGACCTTGCACGGCCATATTAAGAAAGTTTGATGTGGCGTGCCCTTCGCGAGACGTACGATTCATGGCTTCCTTGTTTATGGCTCACTTTATTAAGATCCGGGCTCTAATAAAGAGCGCACGTAAGTAGTGCTGTCAGGTACCTCCAAAAAACTTCGCAGCATAAAGACGCATAGTCGATCGCACCAGTGTGCTTCCAAAGGTTAATCGGTTAAAAAGAGCAGGTAATAACGGCAGATCCATTTACCTAATGAGCGTCATTGCTTGCACCCATACGCAGTAAGCTAAAATGTCCCCTCTCCCTCCAAAAACGTTTATTCTCTCTAGCAGCATTCACCTTCCAAATTCCTTGAGTTTGTCTGCCTTATCCATAATGTTCATACAACTCGCACGAGCTGAAAAATATATATTGCGGATTTCTTTTGCGCGCCTTGCTGCTTGTAGGCTACCCGACGTCATTCTCAAGCGCAAACATGATTAAACCATGAATAAGGACAGAGCTGCGTAGTTTACAACTGATCACAACTACGAATTTCCGCCTATAAGCAGATGCACTACGCAAATGTGTGAGCCATGGAACGCATAAAGCTTTTCCAGGCCTGCTTGCCGCACTTACGAACAACTTTTACTGAGTGCTACATTAAAGGTCGTCCGTACTGTCTTCCTCTGCATCGCGTTACGAACTTCTTCCCGGAAAAAGTGCTGCAGTCAACAGTGAAACAGGAGGCGCGGTATCGTAAAAGCTGGAATAAAAGAGAGCGCAGTCCGACGTGCTTGCTCGCGATGGTTGTTCCCTTTGCACAGCTTTAATATGTGAAGGCGTACCACTTCGAGCCTTGCGAAGATCAGCATTCGGCACTGCAAGTGCATCGGTGCAAGCGCTAGAAATGTGTACCCTGTGCACTCTTTCCTGATGCGGAATGCATTACACCGAAGTACCGAAATGGCCGTAAACAGAAGATGGGGACAGTCTCCGTTCTATTGACTGATGCGAAATAGCTCGGTACCAACAAAATGCACTGTAAATGTTCTTCAGATAGTTTCTTTAAAAAGAAAGAGTGGCTAAAAGAGAACGCAAATGATTAAAAAAAGATAATGTTAGAGCACCGTCGCACTTACACTAGCGATGTAGCAGACTGACCAACCAGAACAAGCGTAAATAAATAATGGCTGATAAGACAAAAAAAAAAGAGAAAGACGTTGCCCTTGATAATGGAAATGCACATGCTTTCTCGTTATAGTTAGGATAGTAAAAAACATCTCGTTTCCTGTTTTCGACAGTTTGTCCAGCTTTTACGTGTAGAAAGTACGAATTCGCATCTGCTCTTTGTTGCAGATTCGTTTCTCCAACGTTATCTCCTCCATCCTACAGGCTCTTGAGCAGTTCCCATATGCAATGGGGCTGTATGCGATGTATCTCAAAGCACTCTGAAACAGAGGGGATGTTACAGTTCGCAACCGCAAGAACGATCTCCCCTACTCGTTTTTGCAGCAAGTGCTTTAAACAAGGCACTTCGAGTCCACTGAGGCGAATGCACAAAAGTGAGAATTCAAGGATTAGAACATTCTGGGAACGTGCTTTTCGGCAAGTTCCTGGCCCTTACCACCAGTATTGCGCCCAACAATGATCGGTCCGAGCTGAGTGGCTCAACTAGAGAACATTCGTGTAGAAATGATGTTGCGCGCGCCCTGGTGTTAGACGAGGTGACTTAGTTATCAAAAGAAGGAGGTTCCGATAGTATTTTATATCTATCCTCCTACGAATGTGTATGTATAAATAGGCATCGTGCACCCATTTGCCGTGTTATAAAAGCTATTGCTTGCTCTACTTTCGCCCATTTCTTCGTTTCCGTCTGATCATCGCCTTTCTCGCGTGCGGGAAAGGAATCCGGAGACGTGTCTGGCGAGGTATCTGCCCTCATTTATAATGTCTCTGGAGGACCACGTCAATGAGAAAACGAGTTACCGCCGTCATGCGAAGATAGACTTGCATTCCGGCAGTATTGTCTCGAACAATGGTGGATTGTGGCAGAACCACCGCTATAGGCAACTGGCTCGAGGAATCGGAAAACAGAAATGGGAAGAGAGAGGGGGAACATGAGGTGCGCATTCCAAGCACTCTAACAATATGAGAAAACGTTGAGGAAGAATAAATGCAGCTTTTCAAGAACATGCGAGAGAGTGAACGAGAGAGAAAGCGCATACATTCAGAAGTACAAGAGGAAAACTGAAAGAAAAAAACTGCAACTAAAAAACTGCGCAACTACAGCAACGCTTGAACCGTAACATATCTTGGGAAGTAATCGCTGTCGTGCTGTCGTGGAGGTGTTATCGAAATTTCTGTCTCCTTCTTGCTACATCTCTTCCCATGTCTGCTCAGTAGATTTGTTCTTATCTGTTTAGCTAATGGAGTGCTGATGACTGAATGAACGCTACCGCTCTCGCATAATCCGCATATCACGGGAGAGTTTCAAATTTTTAGCTGTTACCCTCCACGTAGATTGGATTTTCGAATGACGTGAATAGAAAGAGCGCACCATTTTTCTGCTTAGGACAATACCAGGCTCAGCGTCTGCATAATGTCCATTGACACGAAATAAAGCGGCAACAATGACAATAAAAAACCTACTCAAGGCGAAATTCTTAGATGTGCATTAACAAGCTACGAATACGGACATCACTCCGTCTATCTTGTAGTCAGTATGCGGTAGTCTCGCACTGTGGCCCTGCAACGACCTCGTAATCTTAGCCATGAAGGCCCAGCGTGCATCAACCCACATGGGCCGAAGGCAATTGTTTTGAGGACAACCTTCTCTTGGGCTCATTGTAAGCGCTCTCTTGAAGGGGCTATCATGATGTGCGATAACAATCATTATTTACTTAATCAAGATGCCGTCTTGAGTGTAGACTTCTACAATTAATGCTCTTTCGTTTGGAAAAATTCCTGGTGGTCCGCTGTTATAACAACAACGTTGTTCTGATCTATTTTTAATCATAATACATTCTTAACGCAAGTAATACACAAGACTTTTTTTTGTTACAAAATCGATCTTCATAGACGGGCTGAACGACTGACTTGAGTATTCGGAGCAGAAATCCTTCTTTCGTGGAAAGTATGTGGTATAGCGGGATATTTTTCCTCCTATGGATCTGTTTTATTTTTGCGAAGTGTTAAACATGATGATTTGTTGATCGATATGTGGCGTTTAACGTCCCAAAACTACCATTTGATTATGTGAGACACCGTAGTGGAGGGCTCCGGAAATTTCTACCACCTGGAGTTCTTTAACGCGCACGCAAATTTGAGCACACGGTCCTACAGCATTTTCGCCTCCATCGAAAATGCAGCCGCCGCCAACGGGATTCAATCCCGCAGCCTGCGGGTCAGCAGCTGAGTACCTTAATCACTAGACCACCGCGGCTGGGCTGTGAAGGGCGAAACTGCAGCCGACAAAACAGAGAGTAAAAGTAGGAGCTATAGATGAGCCATAAGCCAGGTGGCACCCTCTTCTGGGTGCTGCCGATTCGGTAGTACGTGTTCATCGGATGTTCTTTCAACACGTTGATAAAGGGAACAGTCTTGCACAGAACATCCGCCACCAGCCATGCAGAAATTATGCCAACTTCGGCAATAGCTCCGCCTCGGTGGTCTAGTGGCTAAGGTACTCGGATGCTGACCCGCAGGTCGCGGGAATGAAGGCCGGCTCACTCAACTTCGGCAATATCGAATGAGAATCGGATCGAATGGATCGAATGCGAATCAATCAACTTCGGCAATAGAAGGAACAGCAGTTTACATGTTTATTACAATGGGAAGCATATGGACACTCTCAGTGTGTTTGTGCTGTCGCCGTCATCTTTCGTGTAAAGTCCAAACCGATAACTTCGCACTACGCTTCAACTGTTCTGATCCCGAGCAAAAGCACGTCAGTACTGCGGAGGAGCGCGATTGGAGCACAGATAAAACGAGCCGGTGACTTCCGTCACGCGAAGTTTGCATGCGATAGTTTAGATTATATCTTGTCGTAAATGGCCGGCTCGTTTTATTTCTGCTGCAGTGCCATTCATCGCCCTCGCTTGTGCGCTTTCCCTTTCGTGTTGAACGTTTGATGTGCGGGGAGATCTTATAAATCTGGGCTTCTTACGAAGCATGACAGCAAAGGCGACGGCAAGAAACCCATTGAGAGTGTAGATATAATCGCCATTGCAATAATAATGAACTTTGTGCCACATCCTAAGCTCTATGTATGTTTAGTAAACATTACTTGGAACTTCAAAACTATAGTGCGACTATAGAGCAACCTGTGAAAAACTCGAGTAAACATTTCTGTTTACATTAATGTAAGCTATAAAATTGTATGCTTCCGTTCATCTATGCGTGTGATGCTTAGCTAATAGTGCCGAGATATACAATTGTAAACTTCAAATGATTGCGTTATTCGAAAGCTGACAAGTTCGTGACGATGCTCTGTATAGGAAATAATGGGTAGCATGGGTGTGGCTTGGATGGAGAGGACGATGATGGGGCGATCATAAAAGCTTTATTGTGGTGCTGCCCCGAGTGTCATCTCTCTCAGCTCGGCTCTGCCATCAGCGGACTTCGTATACCCGAACGCCTTTTGATAGTGCGAATAATTTGAAACCATCATAATCAGAATTTTCCTTTTCACATCCACTATAATTTACCAAAGTCCGTGGTTCGTTTTGACACCCCGGAAACAGGCTTTCGCCTAAATTGAATTGGTAGGATGGGACTAGATGAGATTCGTAAAGTGACGGGGCCATTCTATTTGTCCTAAAAGCAACATGTCGAACGCCTTGACCTTACGTTGTTTTAATACTTGTTTGGGCTTAACGTCCCAAGACCACCATATGACAATGGGAGACATCGTAGTGGAGAATTGTGGAAATTTCGGCCGCCGGGGATTCTTTAGCATGCACTTATGGGTGACCACATTGGTCTCAAGCGTTTCCACTTTCGTGTAAAATGCGGCCGCCGTGAGCGGGATTTGATACCGCAACCTACGGTTCAGGAAACGAGCACCATAGCCAATACACTACCGTGACGTGCCGTATGTTGTCTTGTCAAGTAAATATAGTATACAGGACTCCTAGAGCTAATCCAGTGTACCTTTGTCAGGGCTAATGGATGGATGCGAAACCTTATTTTGTAAGTACTGAGGGGCACGACTCAACACGCAGCGGGCCGCTCTTACGTTGGTACAGTCAGGCCAAGCCGGACAACCTAAAAATTACTTCTTTATGCTGTACATTTACGTAGCTCATTTCAAGATCCTCGTTAACGACGCGATGTTGCGCACTTTTTCTCGTGGGTTGAAAAGCGAAAGTGATGAACGAATTGATGGGTCCGGTAGGTCACACTAGTTTCTCGCCCGAAGGCATTCGCTTCGTCTTCTCGCCGGTTTCTTCATCGAAAACGAAGGAGGAAAAAAAAAAGCTGCCGAATGCTCCTTCACAGCTGTTGCTATGCTTTGCAAGATAGTTTGCAAGTAGTGTTGCAAGGTGGCCGTAAAACCTTTGCCGAGGGATACGGAAGTGACATTGGGGCATAAGTAGTTATTTCTCGTTCTATCATTGGTAATGGTGAAAATAGCGCGTTGCTTAGTTTACGTTATAACTTGCTCAAGAGTCGTTGTAGCACGGCAGTATTAACGGATTCATTGCTCTTTCGCCACACTTGCAAGAAGCGTGGGTGAAACGCAATAAAACTGGATGCTAGCGACGCAATCTATCGCTACCGCTACACCATGCGAACGTTTATTGGCGACACAAACCGGATAGTTCTGCACACGTCTGGCGTGTGCGTTACGCGATGTAGACGTGGAACCGACGAACGACAGAATAAGCAGCAGCAATATGAAGTAATCTCTTTGCTCGACTAGCGAAGATTGGTTTCGAGTGTGGCCTGGTGGGCCGAAATTTGAGCTGAGAAATGTAGGGGTAAGATAAATTACAAATGAAAAATTTTATGATGATGTAACGTAACCTTCGGGAAGCACGTCCGTTGATCACTTTGAAAATGTATCAGAAAATCCAATCGCATTTACAATACCTATGAGCGCACGCGAGAGCAGATCACGGGAATATGGAGATATGCTTGTGCTACTATTTTGTGAAAGATTCAAGCTAAGAAGATGGGAATCTCCAGTTTCTTAACTTGATCTAGAAGACTAAACAGAGAGTGTGTAAAGAGCAAAAGAATGAGCACTACAACCACGACGACGGCAATATATGCAAGAACTCCAACCAAAAGTTTTGAAGAAACCAGACGTTTCGATACCGGCTTGGTTCCTTCCTCAGGGGTAGCTGCGGGGACTACGAAGCAGCGGCGTCTTCAAGGCACTCGCGGGGCGGATAATGACCGCCCCTTTCTCTCTTTCGTTTTGCCGTGGAGCGCAATCCGTGTGTATACACTGGGGGAAGGGTTCCGAGAGAGCAGTTGATGTTATGGGCTGTCCTCTGTGTGCGCCACGACTCAAGTAATAACCTTCTCCTCCAGTTCTGTTCGCTTTCAAGGATGGCCGTCGCTTCGAAATTTATCCGTTGATCTCAGCATGTTCGGCGACTGCGCTGCGCTCTTTGTAAAGCTTCCGCGCATCGTTGGCGCGTTGCTTCAGTCGTTCTGGTAGGTTTTTCGTCTAGCCGATATACGAAGAGGGGCACTCGGCGCACGGAATTTTGTAAACGACACCGGGGGTCCTGTCCATTGTTGGCCGGTCTTTCGGGCGGGGGAGGAGGCGGCCCAGCGTACACGAAGGCACGTGCGCGATGCGAACTCCTTTTTTCTTGAAGATCCGCGCCAACATCTCGCTAATTCTTTGAACGTATGGAACCGGTACGCGTTTCTGGGGGCTGCCAATATGTTCTCTCTTAGAAAAAACTTGTCAGTTGCGCGTTTCTCTTCTCAATCTGAAGAGGAAAAAAGAAAAAAAAATGAAGTGACCCCACAGGTGTTGTACAGCAATCTGGTTGGGGCAAAATTTTATGCACTGTAAACCGGTTCTTTCCTGTCGGCACCAGCAGGATTCGATTCAAGTAGCTCTCGCATGCTAACCCATGTGCCGCCTCTGCCGCGTAATCGTACTCCTGGCACTGCTCCACCTTGCATTCATTCGAATCGCAACAGAGTTGACCCGCGCCGAACGTGCAGACACTGGCCAGAGCTGTGAGAGCCCGGAAGAGGGAACTCTTCACCGCTGCATCTAAGGCAGAACCAACAAAACGCGCTAACACCGACGAAGCCACCGCTCATACTGTCGTCGCGTGACGTCATCCTCAGAACGCATCAGGACTCGCGTGGTCGCGCTGCGAGGTCGGTGGTTCGAGTACCCTTTGCAAACTAAAGTGGGACGCTGTGAAGGAGCTGAGCGTATTTATTCTGAGAGCTTGATTTTAGCCAGGTCGAATGTGGCGCTTGTCGCCACAGCCTGCTGCCGAGCGTTTGAAAACGAGCAGTGAATGTATTGCGTAGAACAGCCCTCCCTTTGAGTGCCACTAGCTCATTCGATGGTCGCACGTTTCTTCCTCCGGGTTTCGTGGTCACGGTCACGAGACGCGCGCGTGACTCGACTGAACCTTGGGCAACGTTGTTCGTGCTCCGTCCTGGACAAACCTCGCAGCTGCGTGCGCTCAAAACTCGTGCGAGAAGCGGCGCTAAGGTCACGTCGCCTCGCGGTCTCTTCGCTCCAGGTCACGCCTCACACGCAGCGACTGCTAACGATATAGTGCCTCGTCACCATGACGATGGTCCTTAGTCAGCCTCGCGCGCTTCCCCGTGCATGTACGCGTTATATCGCGTCATACTGGCGTTCGACATCCGCAGGGGCGCCTGCGCAAGTAGGCGTTTGGTGTGTAGCGACACCACGAACCCGAGCTAACGGGGGAGTTTCGACTCCCTCCCACGCCTAGCCGTGCGTGGCTTTGCCGTGTCCGAGGAAAAGGGGATCCTGGGGGTTGAGCCGACGCTGGGTGATTGGACCGTTAAGGCCCCCCGGCAGAGGCAACACACCCCTTTGGCCCCGGCTTCACGTAGACGGCACCCCTGAGCTGACCCACCCAGGGGAATCGGCAGTCGCCTTTTCCTATCTCTCTCTCCCTACATCTTCGTCTTTATCTCTTACTATTTATCTGTCCTGTCTTCTACTCTCTTCCGTTTACTTCCAAACTTCCTGGCGGCTAGGGTTAACCCTGTGCAAATAGCCTACCTTGGTCTAGGCGCATTGGGTTATAGTGGCGTTGTACGGCTGGCGTCTGCAGGTTTCAGCATTTGTAACCTTGTAGCGTCCCCTTGTTGGGCTCCGTGGTGGGTGGCCGCCAACGCTGCTGAACAACAATAAGGAAGACATGCATGGAGCATTCCCACTACTGTCTGATCGTACCGGCTTCAAGCCGGTACGCACCGATGATCTCACCAGAGAAGGATTGGCCACCCTGGTGCAGTATCTGGCCACCCCCTCCCGTAGGCATTCGTCAATTAACTCACGGCCCACAGTCCCCACCAGCTGCGGAGCAACTGACTACGGCGGTGGTCAGATCTGCAAAGCAGCAGAGGGTGCTAGGAATCTCTGGATACGGACAGGCCACCATTGGAACTTGAACTTAGCAACGTTTAACGTTAGAACGTTATCTAGTGAGGGAAGTCTAGCTGTATTATTCGAGGAGCTAGAAGGCATTAAATGGGATATAATAGGGCTGAGTGAGGTTAGGAGGACAGATGAGGCCTATACTGTGCTACAGAATGGGCACGTCATTTGCTATCGGGGCTTGGCAGACAGAAGAGAACTGGGAGTAGGGTTCCTAATTCACAGAAACATAGCTGGCAACATAGAGGATTACTATAGCATTAATGAAAGGGTGGTAGGCATTGTAATTAAACTGAATAAAAGATACAAAATGAAGGTAGTACAGGCTTACGCGCCTACATCCAGCCATGATGACGCTTCAGTTGAAAGCTTCTATGAAGACGTGGAATCGGCAATGAGTAAGGTGAAAACACAGTATACTATAGTAATGGGCGACTTTAATGCAAAGGTAGGGAAGAAGCAGGCTGGAGACCAGGCAGTAGGAGATTATGGCATCGGCACTAGAAACGCCAGAGGAGAGCTACTAGTAGAATTCGCAGAACGCAATAATCTGCGTATTTTGAACACCTTCTACCGAAAACGAGAAAACCGCAAGTGGACATGGAGGAGCCCTAATGGCGTAAATAAGAACGAAATAGACTTTATAATGACTGCGCACCCAGGAGTCGTGCAGGATGTGGAAGTGGTTGGCAAGGTAAGATGCAGTGACCATAGAATGGTACGGGCTCGAATCCGCCTAGACTTGAAGAAGGAACGGCAGAAACTGATACGCATGAAGCCAATCAATGAGCTAGCACTGAGAGGGAAAGTACAGGAATTCAGAGTGTCACTGCAGAACAGGTACTCTGCTCTTAGCGAGGAAACCAACCTTAGCGTAGATACAATGAATGATAATCTGACGAGTATCATCACGGAGTGTGCAGTGGAAGTTGGAGGCAGGGTAGCTAGACAGGACACCGGCAAGCTTTCCCAGGAAACGAAGAACCTAATTAAGAAGCGTCAAATCATGAAAGTGTCAAGTACAACAGACAAAATAGAACTGGCAGAGCTTTCGAAGCTGATTAACAGACGTAAAGTATGCGATGTAAGAAGGTATAACATGGAGAGAATTGAGCACGCTCTGAAAAACAGAGGAAGCGTCAAAGCAGTGAAGAGGAAACTTGGGATAGGCAAAAGGCAGATGTATGCACTAAGGGACAAAGAAGGCAAATTAACTACCAATATGAATAGGATAGTTAAAATAGCGGAGGAGTTTTACAGAGATCTGTACAGTAGCCGAGACAACCACGACCTTAATACTATAAGAACTAGCAGTAACCCAGACGACACCCCACCGGTAATGATAGAAGAAGTCAGAAAAGCTTTGGAGAGCATGCACAGAGGCAAAGCTGCTGGTGAGGATCAAGTAACATCAGATCTGCTGAAAGATGGAGGACAGATTGTGTTAGAAAAACTAGCCACTCTATTTACGAGGTGTCTCCTGACGGGAAAAGTACCAGGGTCTTGGAAGAACGCTAACATCATCTTAATACATAAGAAAGGAGATGACAAGGACTTGAAGAATTACAGGCCGATCAGCTTGCTCTCTGTAGTATACAAGCTATTTACAAAGGTAATTGCTAGCAGAATAAAGAAAACATTAGAATTCAATCAACCAAAGGAACAAGCAGGATTTAGAACAGGCTACTCAACAATTGACCACATTCATACTATCAATCAGGTAATAGAGAAATGCTCAGAGTATAACCAACCACTATACATAGCCTTCATAGATTACGAGAAGGCGTTTGATTCAGTAGAAATATCAGCCGTCATGCAAACACTGCGGAATCAGGGCGTAGATGAAATATATATAAACATTCTGGAAGAAATCTACAGGGGATCAACTGCTACCATAGTGCTTCATAAAAAAAGCAACAGAATACCAATAAAGAAGGGTGTAAGGCAGGGGGACACAATCTCCCCAATGCTATTCACTGCGTGCTTACAGGACGTTTTCAGAAGCCTAGAATGGGAACAGTTAGGGATAAGAGTTAATGGAGAGTACCTCAGTAACCTGCGCTTCGCCGATGACATTGCATTGCTGAGTAACTCAGGGGACGAATTGCAACTCATGATTACGGAGTTAGACAAGGAGAGCAGAAAGGTGGGTCTTAAAATTAATCTGCAGAAAACGAAAGTAATGTACAACAACCTCGGACAGGAGCAGCGCTTTGCGATAGGTAATAGTGCACTTGAAGTTGTAAAAGAATATGTCTACTTAGGGCAGGTAATAACCGCAGAGCCTAACCACGAGATTGAAGTAACCAGAAGAATAAGAATGGGGTGGAGCACATTCGGCAGGCACTTTCAAATTATGACAAGTAGATTGCCACTGTCCCTCAAGAGGAAGGTATATAACAGCTGTATCTTGCCGGTACTTAGCTACGGAGCAGAAACCTGGAGACTCACAAAGAGGGTTCAACTTAAATTGAGGACGACGCAGCGAGCAATGGAAAGAAAAATGGTAGGTGTAACCTTAAGAGACAAGAAGAGAGCAGAGTGGATTAGGGAACAAACGGGAGTTAAGGATATCATAGCTGCAATAAAGAAGAGGAAATGGACATGGGCCGGGCATGTAGCACGTAGACAGGATAACCGCTGGTCATTAAGGGTCACCAACTGGATTCCCAGAGAAGGGAAGCGGGGTAGGGGGAGACAGAAGGTTAGGTGGGCAGATGAGATTAAGAAGTTTGCGGGTATAAATTGGCAACAGCAAGCACAGGACCGGGTTGACTGGCGGAACATGGGAGAGGCCTTTGTCCTGCAGTGGACATAGACAGGCTGATGATGATGATGATGATGATGATGATGGAGTTTTCATATCCTCCGTTGCTCTGCGTGGCGGGTGGCGGCTCAAATGAAGTTTTTCGGGTATCCGTTTTTTCTGAGGTCCGCAATTACGGGCGCCTCTTTTTTCTTTCGCTCTGTGTCATTGGAGCTTAAGTTGTTAGCTCTCTCGAGTAGCGTGATCATAACCGAGGCCTTGTGGCAGGTGGGGTAGGAAGAATTAAATTGAAGAAAGCGGCCAGTGTGCGTTGGCTTCCTATGAACGGAGAACGCCGGGTTTCTTCAAAACTTTTGGTTGGAATATAAATCATCTCCCAGTTTCATACCCAACCAGACAGACACATGGTAGCGTGTACTCCTCAAAAGTAGTTGCCCTGTGGAGCAGCAAGCAAGCTCCGATAATGATCACAGCGATAGCTGAGCACATACTTCAAAAGCAATGTCGCGAAACACTGGAATTTGGGAGCTTACAAATAAATATTCATATGCTATTTCTGGGCACAATATCGGCATTCACAACGTACTGCTGTTCAAATGAATGAAGAGAGAGATAATAAACGTTTATTCGTACTGTTTGTCAGTAACAAGCTTTTCGTCCGAGCTTCACTGGCTATAGCGGCTCGCTGGGCTGGTCCAGGGTTGCCACACGGCTTCCCAAGGCCTGTTGTGAGAGTGTGACAACGTGTGTGCTTGTATGAGCGTCGAGTTGGCTGCAACAGGAAGCGAGGGACAGCTGTATGCAATTTGTATAAGTGTGGGTACCCCTTCGTGGTACCCACACTTATCGCAATATTTGGAGAGATGTATTTTAGTAAGTTGATGTAGATTCGGTAAGGTGTTCTTCTGAAGACTGCGCCAGTTTCTCGATTGTGCTCTTTTCAGTTGCACGTGAGGCAATGATGCGTCACTCTTGCCGTTTGGCTACGAAAATGTCAGCTCCACCACGTGGTTACTCATCGTAGTCAGGGTATACATTATCTTCTACAGGCTCAGTAGGTACTTGCACGAGCGAGTTGGTCAGCCCGTTAATTATCGGAATAGCCGTATTTTTCGGGCACCAAGTGATGTCGTGGTCAGATACGATGTGTGAGTCTGTGATCATTAAAACAATTCGTGCTATTGTGCCATGCATCTAATAGACAGTTATAGTTTACCGTTAGCGTGATAGCGGAAGTTAAGGAAATGACGTTACCGTGCAGAAAACGATCGTTGGGGACAGCGTCATATAGTTTAGCGGGATAGCGCTAACGCGGTTTACGTGCCCCAGCTCGGATGATGGCGCCTCCTATCAGAGGTTTGAGAAGTAAGAACAGTGATTGATTGATATGTGGGGTTTAACGTCCCAAAACCACTATATGATTATGAGAGACACCGTAGTGGAGGGCTCCGGAAATTTAGACCACCTGGGGTTCTTTAACGTGCACCCAAATCTGAGCACACGGGCCTACAACATTTCCGCCTCCATCGAAAATGCAGCCGCCGCAGCCGGGATACGAACCCGCGCCCTGCGGGTCAGCAGCCGAGTACCTTAGCCACTAGACCACCGCGGCGGGGCAAGAACAGTGAAAAGAAAACGAGAATGTCTGCCTGTGTCACCGCGAAAAGCATTGTTACAAGTTTGTTTTAATAATAAAACAAGTAAATAAATAGGAACCGTATTGTAAAAGGGGAAAAAAAACTTACCTTGCAAATTTGTTTACACAGAAATGAGAAGCTGTCTCAAAAACTACGCCAACTTATCCGTAATACTCGGTCGTCTTAGCTAACTGAAGGCAAGCGAAGCCACTTTAAACAGTCGTTTGCAGCGAACAAGGTGAATCTTGCAACAACTACGCCAAAATCACTTCGAAGCGGGCGTCCGAGAGTGCCGCCATGGTTACGTACACTACGTACACCTACGCTAACAAGGTAACGTAAATATGAAAAATACCGCGCGTACGGTAAGCGGTACGGGTAACGTACATAATATCTGTGCATGCGCACTTCGATTCCGGTATCACGGTACGCCCGGTATCCTGGTAAGCCCGGTATACTATAACTGTCTAATACCTACATGCTGTTTCTGAATCCGTGAAGGTGGTGGGGTTTGTACTTCGCTTGCCCGCATCCGAGATGGCCAGGGCGATTGCAGCGCCCTCCACTGTTGCAATGGAAGATGTGCGTATGGTCGCTGCTGCCACCAGTCTTCCTGCATTGCTGGTCACTGCCGTGTACGTGTGCAACCAACTTGTAGGGGTGTCTGAAGGGCAGGCGTCTGTATGGTACACGTAAGGATCAGTACCGTGCTTGCGAAGCTTCTGCGCACGATCTTCGCGACGCGCATTGTTGAAGGCCGGGTGCACGTGACACGGTATTGGTGTCACGTGGATCTGCGAGCGTATACTCGGAGGGAGTAATTCTGTACTATCTTCACTGTGCTGCGGGGCGAGCGGAAAGCCAAGCCTGGCCAATATAACCCATCCTTGTGGTGTGGTATTTAGTCATTCGCGCTAGGCGAGAAGGATAGCCATGGTATATTCGTCATACGTAATCTCCATCGCGAGCTGAGACAAGAGCTGTGGTGCTGTCGTTTTGCGGAAGCCCCAAGGCTGCCTTGCAAGCAATTCGAAGGCTTCGGTGCGCTTGCTCGATGTCTGTCCTACGGGTTGCTCGATGAGGCATGCACTAGTCGTAAGGTGTGAGCTTCGCACATTCCTTTTCTGCTGCGAGCGATGCGACCCAAAAAGGTTGGTGATACTCCTCACCATGCACTTGGATGAAGTGAATCGACTTGAGCAGTGGAGCTATTTTTTCGGGCCGTAAAAAGCACGGTGTTCGCGGAAAACCACACGTGGGTAAGCGGCACTAGAATTGGGCAAGCCCCACTACGAAGTATTGCTGGTACGAGAGTTAAACAATGTCTGCTCGCCAGAATAAAGCACGCAAAATACGGGAAAGAAAAAGAGAAAAAAAATGAAAATATAGAAGGACAGAATAAAGAAAAGATAGAAATAAAGGGAAATGAACATCAGAAAGAAAGAGGCAGATGGAGAAAGAAAGAGATAGAAACGAACATGGATAGACTGAGAAAGACAGAGGAAAGGCAGATGTATATAAGAAAATAGGTGCGAAGAAAAATCTGACAGAGAGAAAGAGTGAAAGAGAAAAACTACAAAGAGAGAGAGGTGCAGAAGAAGAAAGAAAGAGGAATAAAATAGAACGAGAAAGAGAGACAAATCGGTTAAAAGAAAAAGATAGAAACTTCTAGGTACAAAAAAACAGAAAAAAGAGAAAAAAGGATTGTCACTAGACTCCACTCTTCCTTCAAGTTTGGTGCCACTAGTGCGAAGCTGCCATAATTTTAAACACAGTCATTGAGTATTTTGTAAATTGTTGTACCTATCATTCTGAGCTTGAGGCCTACGCTTGCTCTCCTATAGTAAGCTGGCGTTGCACCCACAATCATTTACGTCGTTGAATACATAAATCCGATTTTTGCCGCATATTGTTGAAATTGAGAAATGAGCTTTTCTTAAACTATACAATTTTTGCACCTTTATTTCTTGCGACTTGAGTGGGATATGAAATAATAGAGGCTGTCCGAATTACAGGTATAATACAAGTGCGTCAAAACAATAATCGGATCGCCATTTTCTGACCACCAGCGCTGAAAATAAACGTTCTCAGTTAACTTTATCCAGAAAATTATAAATCAAAGCACTTTATATAGAACTCGCTCTCTGCACAGATCGATGCACCGAAGTATTCAATGGCCTGGTAGAACATACATAGGCGCGGAATCAATATTTTTAAGTGTGCATGTTGCCTCGGTTTACGGCTACTAATTGTACATCCATCACACACAGATATTTGATACCCAACATTTCAGTGACATTTGAAAATAGCTGGTGAAGACTATAGTGGATAATGGAAGACAGAGACCGCAAAAATAGCTTTGATCTTGGCTAGAGAATACGCCTACCGAAGCCTAACTAGGTAAGCCTAACTAAAAAGTATACAAGCAAAGGATGAAAGATATTCAACATGCCAGAAGAGCGTCAGGTTTAAGAGCACCAAAATTATAGAAAAAATGAGGGGTGAAAGAAATGTTATCAGAATGAGTTTAACAAAAGATGTGGGTACACCACTGAAAGTCTAAGCTATTGTCTCACCTTTTAAATACCTCGTGCTAGTTTTTTTTTCTGCTTATGTCTTGGAGAATAAGTCAGTTCAAAGCTATTGCTAGCGCCATGTGCCTTTCCGTTCCATCGTCCTGCCGTAACCAAAACGCAAAACTTACATTATCTGTTATTTGAGCAAACTTAAAGGTAATTCATGTGCCTAAATGACGCCGAATAATAGGGAAAGGAAGGAAAATGAATTAAAGCTTTATGCAACAAGTGGCAAGCGCAAAATGTTTTTGTGTCCTGTTCTAGAGTGATGAACATGGTCGCTCAAGCTTCTATTTTTGTTCGCAACGTACATGTCTGTTGCTTCCGGTTTGGCCAAGGAAGAACAGCCGGAAGTCAAAACATTTTTTTTTGGTGTTAGATAACGCGAGGAAGCTTGCTTAGCTGCACAAGTGAACGAGAAGATTCTTTTCCACAGAGCATAAAGCGACCAGCTCACTCTTCTTGTTTCTAAGGCTTTTTAGTTACCGTAAATAATGTTAGTCCCCACCCTTCAATAAAATTTAAAAAAATCATGCGAACAAAGCACGTCTAGGTTACTTTTTCAGGTATGACTTCGAGTTGACATTAGAGAATGCTGGTAAACGCAGCCTCATAAAAGTACAAAGAAAGAAGAGATGATCAAGATATATTTGCATTTTTAAACAACTTCTCGACAGCGGTGTATTCTCGACAGCGGTGTGGTATGGTCTGCTTGCTCAGGAAAGCAAGCAGACCATACCATTGACAACAACGACAAAGAAGCTAAATAAAAAGGAAGTAGTACATAAATGTAAGGCGTGTGAACTTCATATACGAAGATAATCAGAAAGTTACACAAAAGGGGGCTGTTGCTGTTTGTTCAGTGACTCGAGTCTGAAAATAAAAGGTAACTCCTGCGCAGACCACTAAACATAGAATACGTGAACCACGCTTTATGAAACTAGTAACTAAACTAAAGTGACGAACACAATAAATTGAGACAGCTAAAAGGTCGGGGAAAAGAAGAGACACACGTAGTTTTTGTCCGCCTGAAAGCAATCTTTATCCACGCAGTTTCATAACCAAACAGCATTGAGAAAATAAAGATTTCCAATTCTTAGGCAGTACTTTCGAAGCCAAACAGTCAAACAAAGTAAAAGAAGGGTAGATGTTCATATAAAGAAGACAAATAGCCGTTTTACCTGAATGGCACGAAGTTGCTAGAGCAAGGAAGAGGTTTTCTATCTATACGAACCCACATTTAGAAAAATACAAACTACTATTAGCCGTTTGTCAGAGCAAATGACAGCGAGTCATGACTTTGTGCGTCTTGTTAACAAAGAGAGCTTGTCAATGGCAAAAACTATTTATCTGCAAAAAACATGTAAAGAATTAGACTGTTGTTTTGGATAATTCTGTTGATTAATGTCACATTTATACATACGAAAATTTTCTCTCTCGTATCAGTCACACCAGAAAACCAAATAAAAGTAAAAAAATGTCTCATTTGTTTGAAGTTGTCGAGAGAAGAGCTTTGATAGAGCTTACGGTAAAATTGCCTTTAATATGACTGCCAGCGCAGATGGTGTTGTAGGGTCGGATGTTGCTTTGCTTATACCTGAACCCCACTGAAAAAAAAAGAAATACTCCATATAATAAAAAACAAAACTTCTCGAAACAGGCGAAACATCTGACG
Source organism: Rhipicephalus annulatus (assembly GCA_013436015.1). Lineage (NCBI taxonomy): Eukaryota > Metazoa > Arthropoda > Arachnida > Ixodida > Ixodidae > Rhipicephalus > Rhipicephalus annulatus. Next base: position 864,806 of record WOVY01009576.1, on the reverse strand, counting down.
CCCATTCGTAAGATGCATTGTGTAGAGGCAATGTATAATTGAACGTATGCTCGCGGCATCCCATTCACTAAATCGTGGTGCAACGCGCTTTACTCTAACAACACCCGGTATGATATGCTGTGCGGGTCATTGCGAGTTTCATACTAGAGATGACTATTTTACTCAAGTGTACTAAATAAAGCAGCTTTGGTAAAGTGGCTAGCGCGAAAAATTTGCCGAGTAAGGCGCAATTCACTTTAAATTATCGTGAAGTGTCATGTTAGAAGCAGCAGAAAGACACCAGGAAAAGACTTTTTAACTTCTTGTACATGGACAACGATGCCCCCTACAGAGCAGAGTTAGGGCCTGCCAGAGAGCCAAGCTGAATGAACAGTAAGTGGTTTTTCTATGAAACGTGAACGGCACGGATTACGTTCAAGCGAGCAGCTTGACGGCCGCACAATAACACAGTTTTTTGTATTTATGTAAGGAAGTCCCACTTTTTCTAGCCGCACAAGTAGGAGCTCGAAGTCATGAGAATGTTCAGTGACTTGGCAAACAAAGTGAACATTCCAGAGAGATGTCCATTGCCCTAACGACTGCCAAAAAACTGGCGCTTAGTTTAGACTAAAACTAAACTATACAGCTTGCGAAAACGAAACCTTCTTGATACAGACGACAATAATTATTGCTTGTCTCCCGCAGTTGAACTGATTTTCTAAATAGGATGGCAGGCACTTCATGCCTTGTGCTCTTATTCTTCAGCCATCGTTTTGCCTGAGTGAAGTACTCAAACACTGTAAATATTTACTATTTATATTACTTATTCACAAGGCTTAGCGTCTCCAAAGCACGATATGAATATGGCAGACGCCGTAGAAGAGGGCTCCACAAATTTTTATCACCGGGGGTTCTCTAACGTGCGTCCAAATCCAAGTACACGGGCCTTAAGCGTCACTCTGGGACGTTAAATTTCATAGAAAAATGAAGAAAAATTGTCAATAAAACTCTATTTCTAAGCTGAAGGTAAACGTTTGCTTCAGTTTGATTGTTTGCCTCTATTTCTATTTTGTTTTACAGTCAGGCAAATGGAAACTTTCGCCACCGCTACCAGCTCAGCTTCTGTAGAGGCGAAGATTTCAACAGGTAAGTGATTTCAAAAGGTTAGAAATTAGGGAATATGGTTCAGTAAAAATAACAAAGCTGTAAAGTGACCTAGAATAGCCCACTTTATAGTAGAGTAGCCTACTGTTGCCCATTCGCGTTGAGCATTGCATTACTCCTGCGGTGTGCAAGTGATCTGGCAGCAATGAACGTTATAACTTTGTCACGAAATCATGCTTATTCTTAAGTATTTCGCATCATTAGTTCCCCTCTGTGTATCACTGAAGCTGACGGCATGATGTTTTCACTGCCTTTGGTAGCCCCACCTGAGCAGTCACGCGAGTATTCAATACACATATTGTACTCTTTCTCAGATTTTTGAGCAACATTGCATTTTCTATTCACCAAGAATATCGGCTCTCTCGATTTAAACGTCTGATGTTTATGACCGGAAGGTAAATATAAATAGATAGCGTGGTTGAACGAGATAAGATTTTCGTCCGATATCATGAAGCTACACATAAGCAGATGAATCCTGTACGCATACTGCGTATAATAAAAGATCGAATTACTGCCAAATGGACCGAGAAATTCTGACTCATCGAATTTTCATTGGCTAACCTAAGTTCTGATCTCTTGGAAAAGATGCGCATACTTTGTGCACACACGATATCATGTTCATCAAAAATGCATTGAAGGTATCACTGCTTTCTTCTTCGGAATTGACGTCTCATCGGTTGTGCGACGATAGGGAAAATTGCTGTGTCCACAAAAAAGTATGTGCGCCGGAAAATTGTGAAACGTCTCGTAAGGACTACGGCTGAAGGGAGAAGCCATAGTCCGTAGTCAAAACTTTGAGGGATGTGATATTAGAGAACGCTATCAGTCTGTAACCATGGAGATTTCTTGCGTGTAGGCCAGCACTACAGTACTTAGAGCATGCCGGAAATATTGCCACCATAGCAACTTACGGAGATCGTTCATCTAGTGTGGCTGAAGGGGGTGACTGGAGTATTAATCACTTGATTCATCACAGAACCATTCAAAACTATGAAAGTTGATGACCAGCGAAGTGGTGAAGCACATCGCACAGAAGTCACACTGAATTTCAAGGAAAAGTACTGAAATGTACGATAGTTTCATCCAAAGTAGCGACAGATACAGCAAGTCTTCCTTGAACTTGGCGTATGCTCCTTTAAACTTTTTCATTTAAGTGGCGTCGTTACGACGACCAGTGCAAAGATCCGGCCCGAAGGAGACGCTCATCATCATATCTAGTCCAAACGTGGTTCGCAGGAACGCAACAGATGTTCATGTGCGCATCAGGTTCTGAAGAGAAGTGCGTGCACGAACCGAGGATAGAAGACGTGGGTCACGTGTGCGCTTTGAGCTCTCTCTAGCCTTCGTTTCGGCCGGTCCTGTTTCCCGTATTGGCGTCTAGTGTGTTGGACTCTTGTAAATATGTAAATAAATCGTGTTTTCGTCAGCAACAAGAATTACAAGAGTGGTACTTCCCAGGCGCCTGGTCCACTCTTCGGTCACATCAGCGTGCCTTTTTTTTTGTCGCTACATGTGTCGCTCTGTCTGGCCACGGCCGGGCTAGACTGCACCTGCGCAGAATCGCGCGCAGGTGAAGTCTAGCCCGGCCAAGGTCTGGCTTGCCGCATGAGCTTGCTGTTTCTAGCGTTATATTGAGATACCATTCGAGCAGAACGCGTAGTTTTTCCCACATTCTCCGTTTCGCCACGATTTAGTGGACCGTTGGGGGAGCAGCTGGTTTTACTTAATTCCGGCAGTAGTTACGTGTTTGCCCGCGAACAACTTCTACACATTTAGTGTAGCTGTGGAGTGCAGTGGGGTTTGTTTGTTTTCTGCGGCACATAACTGCGTTAAGGACAACCTCCTCATGGTCATTCATTTCGCTTCGGCATATGCAGGTTTCGCCGAAAAATTCCGGCAGAGGAACGATAAACTGCTTCATGTTTTCAGCTTAACTAAATCACCTATCACTTGTTTCGCCACAAATCGTAGATGCGTGAAACCATTGGCACCACGAATGACTCCCTGGTTAGTTTTGTTTGTGGATTCATAAAATTAGCCTCGAGGACGCACTTCACGTTGTAAAAAAACAAAAACTTTCGTGTATGCAACGTCTAGCCCGTCATTACGTTTTGCTGTGCACCGTACTCCCATCGTCCAGAAATAATTCCGTAGCTTGAAACGCTTAAGCCTTTCCATAGATTCTACTAATTTCTTCCCACTCCCATTTTCGTCATTCCTCTGTGTGTGGCATTGCCAATGGCGTTCAGTTTTTGCTGAACGTTGTTACAATCTATTCACAAAGCTTCTTCAAGATTTAATAAAACGTTCACTCCTATTGTACATTTAAGGGCGAATAACTCACTCACCTTGGCACATAACTTGCATAACTGAAGCATTGCTACCTTCTATTTACACCGTTTCTTTGTTGTCTTCCAAGGAAGAAAAAAAAACACTATTGCCTATTACCATTTGTTGTGAGGGAATACTTCACTTACCTGGGTATATCATCAGCACATTTCAAACATGCCAGGGTGTCTATGTACAGAGGCAGCCACGTCTGTGCAGAGCGTGCGAGCTGCCATCTTTTGCTCTGCGGGGTGAAACCTCGAGGCAGTTCCGGGCTCTGACGTAGTCAGCCTGACAGCTAGGTCATGCATTCTCGTGATACACTGCTTCAGAGCCCGAAACTGCTTCAAGGTTTGAAACCGCTGAGAAAAAACCGGCTGCTCGCGCGCTTACACAGACGTGGCCATGTCTGTATGTTTGTACTCGAATTGAGGGAACGAGAATTCACTTTTTGATGCACCCGTCAGAGAAAAACACGTTTATGCTAGTGGCCTGTCCAGGTTCTGCTTCATCGATTTTACTCCTATTTCACGAACCACCCATATTCACATCTGATTAGATGAAAGAAATAAAAGGTTGGCCCAGGGAACGTTAGAATGTGTGCCGCCCAGATTCGTTGTCTGCGGTGAGACAGCCGTGACACGTGTCATCGACCTTGCGCGGTCGCTGACGTCTGTCTGAGGGCAGCCGCAAGTCATCAAAGAAACAAGAACAAAACAAGCATGGCACGGAGACTGCCGTTTTCGTTGAGGATCCCCTCCTTTCTGGGCCGTTTCACGGGAGTACAAAAGTGGATGTCGCAGCTTCGGCCCTTCTTTTTTTGGAGGCTCACGCACGCCAACAGCAGCTCAGGGGGCTTATGGCGGCGCCCAGAGAGCCTTCACTGAAAAGGTCTACATGTGCTCACTGGACGTTGGCATTCCATTGGAGTAATGGTTCAGCAAGATGACGCCGCTTTTTTTTTTGCCTTTGTCCATAATTGCGCAGCGCTTGTTATTTTTTTCGTTGTGTTAGATGATGTCCTTCGCAGTGCCGCTTGATGCTTGTGATGCCAAAACGATTGCTCTTCGATTCGTTTACCAACATACGCAGCGCTGTCTAGCATCTTGTTTTGCGCCTGAAGTTGTTCCAGGTTTCATATACAGAAGTTGAAAACAAACGCGGCAAGAAAAAAAAGAAAGAAATCAATTCAAAATATTAAATCCTGCACAGCGGCTCCCACGTGGGTTTGTAAAAATATTTGGTTTGTAAAATCAGGCGCAGGTTCATGCCAGTCACTTTGAATGGTGCGCTTTGACTTCTTGTTTCTTATTTTTATATCATTTTATTTTGTTTGTATATACTGAGTGACCACTCCTGCGAATACATATCGGCCAATAATATTTGCGTGACTAGAGAGTCGCTGTCGCAAACACAGTTTCTTAAAAGACCAACGTGGGTTTCTTTTGTTGCCCGACATGGTGTTCATCGCTTAGATACGAATAAAACTGTGAAACATTGCTCAGAACAAACATTTTCTACCCCGAAAATGTCGTTGACATTTTAGACAAAATTTTCGTTTACCTTTTTTTTTACCAGAAATAAACTCACTTATCCTTCACATTTATTGAACTTTTATTTTTAGAACACGCCTTCTTTGAGATCACAAATTTTATTTTTACAAATTTGGCTATAACAACGCAGTAGCCCATTTTTTTATCACTTTCATGACACTAAATAACTTTTCACCACCACCATCTTTTCGGGAGAATATTTTTCAAACCCAGCCTCCATAAATAAGTTAGACAGAACTATATGTATACAGGGATATCATTTTCCGGCCCCAGCGGGGCCCTCGCACAGCGCTGTAAAGTTTTACCACGCTGTGTCGTCGGGTACCAAATCTCAATCATGCGTGCCGGGCCTACAGGCTCGTCTCTACGTTGTCGCTCTTTATACCTTCCTAAGTCGCGCCTGATTGGCTCCGTGAAACGAGGTTACAGCCTCGACAAAGTCTCGGCTGTCGTTCCGTTGAACTGTGTTGGTAGTTGGCTTGCTAACAAGACTGCGCCACTGCCCGAAAGACCCGAATGGCAAAGTGCTTCGTTACTATATAGCAGCGCCGCGGTGTTATTACCGCGGGCAATATTGGGGAAAGCCTTCGGAATATTGTGTCCCGCGCCTATCTTTATATTCCCTAGAGATGTTGGGAAACGGAACTGCTCGGTATGACAGAGGCGCCGCATATACACAGGCACACTGCGCCACCGTTGCGTTTTTATACGCAGGAGCCACCACTCTGTTGGGAAACGTGACTGGGTTTTTTGCGCAGCGCTGGTGTTGCGAGCGTTGTGGAATTCGCACTAGGAATACTGTGGTGAGTTGTGTTATAATTAAACATGAGCTTGAACACATACAGTGCGACAGTACAAACGATACGCGTAGGGACGGTGCGCTTAAGAGCTGGGTTTGTTTAATGTCTTTTTTTTCTGTTCTTTGGATGTATTTGCGGGCATTCTAACTGTCTTGGCCGCTACAAATTAGTTATTGTAGGACAATAATCATTATTTTTCATGGTATAAGTGCTTCAGTTGAATGTACTAAAATTATTTAGAGAAACGTTATTGTGATATCGTGAGCAGGTACCCTAGGACGAGTATCAACGCTTCTTAAAAACATTGTCGTTACGTTTCCTAGAAATTGATGAACTCTAAGGACATTGACGTGGGTGGGGCAAACTAAAATGTACGGAATCAACCGGGAACATTCAACACGTAAATGATGTTTGGGAATGCTACACGATGGACCTATGGAGCGGCAATACCTTCAAGAAACTGACAAATAATGCTTATCACACACAGTAGAAAGTGTGTGATAAAATCGACATATACCCTGGAAACTCGCTGACACAATTCTGAGGGGCATTAAAAATGAAAACGTATTTATCCAAAAATAGCATTATAGAAAACAGGAACCATCTGATCCCAAACGGTACATATTTGACACACAAACGCTTTTAACTGAAGTAATTTAATAAAGTCCGCCTCCTCGCATGGAGCTTTTTCTTTTTCATGCCCAGAAAGATGGTTTTCTTGGCACACGAGGAACTGAGTAGCAGCTTCATCAATGAATTGCTCACCTGCGTCAAGGTTACCATACGTGACTGAAGCATGGAGTGCACACTCAGTAGTTACCCCCTGTTTCAAAAGGTGAGGCTATTCGAGCCGTTAATAAACCACGAACATTGATCCCAGAGGCCGCCGCACTACCACAAGTGCCTCCATGGGCCAATGCAACGGGGGTTGTATTACGCGAGAACTGAAACCAGATGAGGTTTTCAGACGTTTTCGCGATTGTAATATCCATTATCCAAGCGCAAGCGAAAACGCGATCGTGTTAGCCGTCCGAAAATGTATTAGCTATATATGACGCCGGCAGTGTACAGAAAGAAAACGCATTATACCAAAAACATATTAAGTGATATCATATTAACGAGTTTTTACTGTAGTAGGAGGTTGTAGATAATCTCCACTAAAACACAAATCCTTTACCACAACAACGATCTTTGGGCTAGAGTCTTGGTCAACTTGAAGCTCGAGCATAAGCTGCCACTTGTCTCGAGGGCTCAGGATGTAGCCCGAGCTCAAATCATTCTGGGTTGTGGACGCTTCTCCGAAAACGGATATTCAAAATACACATGTTCATTCTCTAGATTTCCCTCGCTCTTGCTGTTTTTCCGTTGTATATTTCTGACGCGAGAGTGGAATAATGAGCTAAAGAACATGACGCGTTGGCGTTTTCCTAACCATAAGCGTAAGCCCGAGGGGGCATGGTTGCGCCCCCCCCCTCTTAATCAGTTGAGACAGGGGGGATGCTAAACCTGCCCAATATATTGACTTAATGGAGAGACAAACTTTAACCCCCTCGTCTCAAAGGGGAACTCTACGCACCCCTATGGTCCCAACTGAAACACAGCGAACAAGTTAGCGCTGACGACGACGATCAAGCTGCAGCAATCGTCATTATGGTAGCTAGGTGGTTGTAAACGCAATTTGAGTACGCACACGGAATAACAATGAACATCGCAAACCACTTTGTCAAGGCCGACGTGCTGATGTACAAGACACAGAAACTACCAGACTCATTTGGTTTTGCGGCCAGGCGGTAGGGCCCTAAGCTAATCAGCCTCCAGTGCTCACATGACTATACTCTGCTGATCGCTCCTGGCAGTCTTAAATTATTCTCTCCCATAGGCACGTTTGGTGATCTGGTTTGTGCTGGCATGTGAATATCCATGACTTAAGGCTGCCTCTGGGACTGCAGCTGGCTTTATGTACGCCGATGATACTTGCGCTCATATTTTCATGTGGTAGGCGTGTGCTCCTTTGGAAGTGTTTGTTTCACCAGTTACTAGAAAGCTTGTGCATGGCCGACCAATCACATTTGTTGGAATATTTGCCTTTGAATGAGTTGGTTGCAAGGAATGACCGAGTGATTGACACCTGATGGTTAATAGCTGCACCTAGCTACAGGAAATGTCCTAGTGTGAATTCCTTTGTGTTGTCTATCATGTTCCTGATTTATTGAACAGAAAAAAATGAAATATAGTGTGTGAAAGGGAAGGTATGGAGTTCAGACAAGCGTATCTATGAGGAGGCAAAGTAAGAGAACACGGCTTAATGAAGGAGGGATTTCATGTGCTTTAAAACTAACTTTGCTTGTCCTTTCATTGCCGATAATGTTGCACTGCACAGATAGATAACGAAACAATACAATGAACCCAAGACATTGGGTCTATGCGGGAATCTTTTGTACATTTGGTTTTTTCGCCTACCATCGTGGCCCATGAACTTTCGTGCTTGACTTGGCTACAGTGGCATGGTCAAGTATGACCACTGAACGAATAATAAAAGATTTCGTAAGCCACTGCTTCACTTCATGCACAACGTTAGTCTTTTGGCGCACACTTATTACATATCTGCACAAAAATATTTTGCCTCAAAGGCAAACGTATAGTGCAATGATGATAATACAAGACGGGCGGGCATGCGTGATTTCGTACTCCCGCTCTACAATAATTGACGCGACCATGCCCACACATCGAACCCGTAACGTCGCGCTCCAATAAACAAAGCCACAGCCGGTAAGATGCGACGGTGGATACTCGACATGCATATGGAAGGACTAGCGTACACGTATCTGTCACGTATCTTTATTTCGGTTAGCTAATAACTGCGAGTGCTTCTTAAAAAAAAAGAAAGTTGCTAAAGCAGGGTTAGGCCAAAGGGGGTGAACTTTCACGTGCCTCTCTCCCTCCCCCACTCTGTCGTTTTTTCGCTTCAAGGCGTCATGCTTCGCGGTGTTGTTATAAAAGCCCATGGCATCGTTTTGTCAAAGCAATCTTTACACCGTTCGAAAAGCTGTGGCGGACGCGACGCTGCATGCTGACCTACATGGTTCCACTTACGCTGGCTCTTTTTAACGTGCCTGAGTATTTTCGTTGCGAAATCGTTGCCGCATGCTGCGCCTACCGAAAGCGGTAGTTTTCTATCCTGGCACTCGGTAAAGAATAAAAGTTTAGAAAAAAAAGAGGACAGTTCACAACGCGGCACATTACGCCTGACTGCTGCTGCGGCACGCGTGTGTGAACGTAATTTCAAAGTACACTTGCGAATTACACATACTCTCATCTTCCTGCGTGGTTAACCTTTTCACGGGCATTGCATGAGGCGCACAAAGGGATTTATTCAGTGCTCTAACTCGAGCCAAACGCACACCGTAAAAAAAACGTAGTAACGGGTGAAAGATGAAAGGGCACCAGAAGTGTCAAGGACCTTCTGCAGGTTTTGTGTGTTGTTTTGCGGCCTAGAATGACGATATTTGCGGCGTTCCGTTTTCCGCCACGTTCCCTTTCATTGTCTACGTTGTGCCGAAAGCCGCGTACGTGAGGGCACATCGCGGCTGTCGTACGTGATCTCGTGAGGCAGTAAACACGTCGCTCCTATTCGCCTGTTTGGCCTGGCGGTGCTCGATTCTCTGTTGCTGCGAATCTCCTTCATTCAGGAGACTCGCAGCAACAGAGAGGCTCAACAGCACAAAGTTCTCTCCTTTTGATCCTATGCAAATATCCAAGTACTTCGTAGCGAAGGGCAGCACGTTCACGTGCAGCGATCGATCTAGCGAGAGCGATCGAGCGAGGATCGAGCGAGCGAGCGACGCGAGCGAGCGAGCGAGCGAGCGAGGAGTCGAGCAGCGAGCGAGCGAGCGAGCGAGCGAGCGAGCGAGCGACGCGAGCTAGCAGCGAGCCAGCGAGCCATCTATCCATCTATCCATCTCCCATCTACCATCTACCCATCTACCCATCTACCCATCTACCCATCTACCCATCTACCCATCTATCCATCGACCATCTATCCATCTATCCATCTATCCATCTATCTGTATGTCTGTCTGTCTGTCTGTCTGTCTGTCTGTCTGTCTGTCTGTCTGTCTGTCTGTCTGTCTGTCTGTCTGTCTGTCTGTCTGTCTGTCTGCATCTGAATGCGTCATCGAACACTTCGCTTTACACAGGTGCGGCACATACCCGTATACCACGAGTCGTGGTATGTATGTATACATACCACGGACCATGGTATGCACGTATGCGCCACGGATGTTTGACAATATATATCAACCTAGGAACGGTGAGAACAGACTTTGGCCATTTAAATCTGAGTGCGTTGAGAAAAACAGACGTCGGCAGGTTTGACCACGATTGCAAAGAATAATTATCAGGGTGCCAGCACAATCGAACCAAAGAATTCCATGTGGCGATCAAGTATTCTACAACAGAACCACGCCAGGTCTTGGAAGTGCTTTAGTAAAAAACCTTAAGCAGGCGCAATGTTGGTAAAACGCAAATGTGGTTGCAATCAGCTGTCTTAATTTGCGAACATTACGTAGGAACTCGTATGAAAAAGCGTCTCGTAGGGTTAACACCAATTTTAGTTAAGTACCTTCCTCTAAAGCTGGCGTACGTAGCACCATCCAGGAGTACCAACCTCGTAAGCACAAGCACTTGATGTGGGCTCATTGCTTCTGAAGTTGGGAACACCCGCGTGGCTGTTGGTATTATTAGTCAAGTGTAAATGACTGATCATATAAAATATATGCGATTGCTCTACAGTGTAAACCAGTGTACAACATTTGTACATATGTTTAGCGTCATTTGATAACATCTTGCTTTAACAAAAACGTGGGTAATTCCCCTATATAGAAAACTGTATAACGCGGAAGTGAAACGTGTCTTAACAGAGATAGTGGAGCATTCATTGTACATTGTTTCAGCAACAGCAACAAATTGCAAAGCTAGGTTATGAACGGTAAAGAGCTCATAACTTGCAGCAGGATGGTACTATTACAGCACCGTCCACACCTCTCAACAGCCCACAATGCAGTGAAAGCTCTTCTGTGTCTTTTGAGGACGACAGGTTCATGTGAACGCCTCCGACATAAGGTGGAGTTATACATGTTGCAGTTAATATACTTTCTCTCTCTGCCTTATTCATTTCTTTTGAGTCCCTCCTCCCTTTTTCTTATCTCATTCCCCAATCCCCCAGTGTAGGGTATCCAACTAGATGTCTTTCAGGTTAACCTCCATGCCTTCTCCCTTTGTCTGCTTGCTTCCTTCCTTCAAGCATCAGGCCGACCTCTCTGCCTTTCTGTAAATAAACTTACCTCCTCCTCCTCCTCCTTCAACCAAAAAGTACGCCTGAAATTAGCATACTCGGGGCGAGCGCAGGCCTACAAATGTCACAGCTCGACGTTTAAAGCGTGCCGTTCAAAACTGACAGCACGCACGAAATTAGCAAACACAGGACGGGCGTGGACTAACAAATGTCACAGCTCGACGCCTAGAGCGCGATGTTCAGATATAAAGACAGACAAATGAAACGAGCGCACAAGTATACGGAAGACAAGCGCGAACAACTCTCACAATTCTTCCATTGTCGTGTGGCAGCAGCGCGCTCCTTTCGTAAACGGGGCCGCGGCACCGAGCGAATTGAACTTTGTCCTCTCCCGAATTGCGAGTCTGATAAGAGCTCGCGCAGGAGAGACCATGCTGCGTACTGGCGGCGCTTCGTGGAGGCGACGACCTTTAAAGCACACACAACGGTACCCTACGTTAAAGTGACTTTACCCAATGCATGATGGTCTGGCCATCTCGCTTCTGATAACGCAAGCGCGCTCAAGTTTCGAATCTCGGAGAACCACCGCACGATGTATGGTGTATATAAATGGCTTGCCGTTAGCTTTCCGAACAACGTAAGCTTTGTGGCGTAGTGTTTAGCACTGCATGCTGTGAATCGGGAGGTTGATGCTTTAATACCGCGCAACGAACTCTTCCTTTTTTGTTTTTGTTTCCAAGCGGTTAGTATATAGTTTACAACCTCATATCCGGGATGGAAATACGTCAGCGGAATCGTGGTGGACCCTGGTATAAAGCACTTTCGTGCTATAAAAGTTCCATCAAATCCACTTTCTCTTCGCATGCTTCGCATACCATCGATTCCTATAGTGTGCGGGATGTGCTTTAATCTCTTTTATTTGGTGGTCAGTTCGAGAAAATAAAAAAAGTGTGACCGGAAAGCGATACCGGAATAAGAATCGCGAGGTATTGTGAGCATTAGAAGCGTTGACTTGCTACTACTCACATTTAGTGCAAACTTACAAAAATAAAAAAAAAACCAACTTTTACGTGAAACAACCACTGCCGTAAATAAAAAAAAATGTAGATTTACTGTATATAGCGCATACAGTAACTCCATAAAAACGCACACCGCAGCGCCTACCTGTTTTGCACGGAGAAGCTGTCGTTTTGTCAGAACAAGTGGCCGGAGTTTGTGCAGTGCCGTTGTTGTAGGACGTCAAGACAATTGCAATGGGAATACTTGACATCTTTTTATTTTCAAGTATGCCCGATTTCAGTTAAGTTCGAGCGTTATACGCATTTTAACCTAAACATAAGCAGCGCTTTTATATTTTACCGTGACCATAATGCGGCCATCACGGTTGGGGTGGAAGCCGCTTCATCATGCTGAATGAAATAGCACTGAGCAGCCGTTCTAGCATTATTGCTTTTTGTAACTAGATGAGAGAAAACTCGAGCTGGTTTTATGAAGGTTTTGAAAACGAGTTCCGTAAGCGACATATATGGTCTGCGCCATGTTGTACTGTAATTTGCCAATGTTTATCTCGCCATGCGTTCATCGTTGCTCCGCGTTTCAGCACAACCAGGACCACTCCATCCCGGCTTGTTAGTTACATAAATGGGGCGGCCAGCGTTCTCCTTATCCCATTTCTTCTGTGTCAAATCAAGATGGAAGATGAAGAAAATGTGCTTCTCGATGCATTCCCTTCCAATGTTAAGTTATGCTGACTAGCCTGACGAAATCGCATCTATTAATAGGAAGTGACAAGCAGAGCGGATGCTGTGCGCAAGCTGCGCGTAGAGTGCACGTGTATAAGTTAGAGTGGAAAGTGTCGTATAGACATGTCGTCAGAGCACGACACCATAAATGATTTGTGGTGGCCTGGTTGTCGGAATCCATTGAATGCGAGCATTTAGAGGCTTTATAAATGACAAACATATGTATTCTCGCAAACATCTTTCTGTAGCAATTTTGAAAAATATGGGTTCGTTCTGGCGAAAACTGAAACAAAAGGAAGAGGAGGAATAGACCTAATCAGGTGCCTTTTTTGGTTTTGTTACTCTTGCCAACTTTTTCTCGCGTTTCGTATTGATTCGTGCTTGTTTGCGAACACGCAGCGTCCATATTCAACCTCCAGCTTAACAGGGATCCACGAAAAGACCACGCAACTTAGCGAAACGGAGCACATTAGAGATAAAGAGCTGCCCTGACGACCGCTTCACATGCACGGCCCACGCGAAACGGCAAACGCCGAAGCTCGTACAAAAGGACTCTCTTTTTCTTCTTCTCCATGGGAGAGACAGATATAGCTTTCTAGCGTGTACCCGAATTGCGCCTTTGTTGCCAAAAAAAAAGAAAAAAGACTCGGTTATGGCGGAAGCCTGTAAGACCGTTCCTGAGTGTGTAATGACAGGCCTACTCTCCTATTTATTGTAGTATTTGGAGTGTTTTGAAACTAGTTTGCCGTTACATTCTTCTTTGGCCATAGAAACAGGGCGTTTATGGGCCGAAGTCACGTAAGCAAAGCTTCGCCAGGACAGGGGCTGATCGACAGTCTACTTTTGGGCAACGACTCGGCGAAGGTAAACCGTATAATAGATACGGAGCAAAATAGTTCTTAAGTCATTTCAAACACCGTGATTCTAGTATTTCTCTAAGTTTGAATTGCGCAGAAACTACCTTTAGTACCCCGTCCGTATATACATTGAGATGTTAACAGCAGTGAGATATCAAAGATACGACAGCATTACGCAGGGACACAAGAGGAAGATATTGGAACAAGAAAGACACTTAATGAAATAACATGAAACACGTAGTTAACAAGCTCAATGGCAAATGTTTTAATTTTTAAGGCTATCTAGTACCCGAAGCAGGGTAAGGAAGCTGCTGGGAGACATGGTTTCTTCTCGGCCGACGTCTAGGCGGGAACCCAGCCCGGTAATCTAGGAGAAGTGAATAAAGTTGTTCACTCACTCAAGTGCCCGATGTCCAAACATATATCTATAATGCTTGAGGTGTGTCCTCGCGAAGGACTCCTTGTAGCAGACTACACTTGCGACTACATCTACAAACGGCTACACATATGTCTTACAATAGCTTTTCTCTCTCTTTCTCTTGTTAATATGGTAAAATGCGCTCAATTATTTTTTTTACGTTTCAGAGCCTTTAAAGTAGTTTGCCCTTCAATGTCCTTCCAGCGTCCTATTCCGGCTGCTGGGTACGCGTCGCTCCCTAGAGTGGATCACCTCTCTAACTGCCACCATCGCACAAAACACAACCAACATATTCAGTGAGCGCACAGCCCCCCTTCCGAGCCCGTGTGACCTTGGCACTACTGTCGACCGCCACGAAGGGAAAAATAACGCGAACGGTGGCGCCCGCCAATTTCTTTTTCCCGTTCCGCTGCCTTTCGTCTCTGGAGGTTCCTAGTGGTCCCCCTGCACCACGCGATGGACTCCGAACCCGTTCTGAATGCCGAGTGAATTAAGCCGCATTCACAGCCGGGAGCGCATCACGCAGACCAGGTGGCTCTGCGTGGTGTCGTCTGCGTCTGGTTTCCCGCGGGAGACGATGATTGCGAGGAAGACGTGAACCCCCGAGGCCCCAGGACGCCATTCCCTCGCTAAATACAGTACAGAAAGCCCGGCTTGCGTGCTTGGCTAGCTCACGGATGAAACGTGGATATGCGAGAGAATCGTCGCATTATATAAGGTACTTGCATTCCCGGTAAACAGATTGTCACTGGTACTTTAGGTATAGCTGCTCTCACATCTTTTAAAAGGAGTCAAGTAAGGCGTTTTTCTGAATGCTTTAGAACGCCCGAGCACTGCTGACACGGACTTTGGATGAATTCTAGGGTGCCGAATGTGTACTGCAGCAAATGGCTTTAAGAAGCTTGAGCTGGAAAGGGGCGAAAAAGGCTTATTTAGGCTCACAGCTTAGAGACGCTTAAAGTAGTATCGTCTGTGGGATTACAGCGTGATGTAAACATCTGAATCACCTTGTAGCATTGGTCGGCAAAACTTGTGGAGCTCACTGAGACTCACTGATAAAATATATTTTGAGATTCGGACTCACTCGAACGCAGACTCACGAAAATTTTCTTCAGTCGGACTCACTCGGATTGAAACTCACCAAAACATTACTCACAGGAACTCACTCAGACTCAGATTTATGATTCGATGTGAGTTTGAGTGAAAGTCCAAGTGAGTCGACCCATGAGTCCGGCAGAATAGAACTGGCTTCTTCAACCGTGGTGTGAATTCTGTTTTACACCAATATGTCATGATAGATTTGATAGATAGATTTGTGGGGTTTAACGTCCCAAAACCACCATTTGATTATGAGAGACGCCGTAGTGGAGGGCTCCGGAAATTTTGACCACCTGGGGTTCTTTAACGTGCACCCAAATCTGAGTACACGGGCCTACAACATTTCCGCCTCCATCGGAAATGCAGCCGCCGCAGCCGGGAATCGAACCCGCGACCTGCGGGTCAGAAGCCGAGTACCTTAGCCACTAGACCACCGCGGCGGGGCACCAATATGTCATGCGATTGGTGATCTTACTGGTGTTGTTTGACATAGTCTTGCACCAATATGTCATGCAATTGGTGATCTTACTGGTGTTGTTTGACATAGTCTTGTTGAATATGATTTATGAGTGCTTCCAAACAAGTAAAGTCATTTCTCATGTAAGAGATGGCAGCGCAGGATATAATCATCAAGAAATTCCCTGGATGAGTTGGTGAGGGGAGGTCAAGGCACCCTAATGGGTTATTCACGCCTCTAATTAATAAATAATGAAACGATGTATGAAAGACACTGCTTTAGAATAACTGTGAGTAGACGTGAATATAAATGCGAATTGAGGTGAGGCTGGTAGTAATGCTGAAGATGACTAGATAGGACCTTAGGTCAGCAAAAAAAGTGGAACTTACTCAGACTCACTCAAGAAATATATTTCGCACTTTAGACTCACTCGGATTCAGACTCACCAAAAATTTTTTCGAGCTGAACTCACTCGGACTCATGCTCACAAAAAAATTGAATTATAACGGGTGGGGCGATGCACTAGAGGATTTCATCGCTAAACCATGAACAATCCACGAATATCGCTCGCTACATCATCGAACACGTGACAAACACTGTATATATTTATACAAGAAATTTTATTATTTTTAAGTGGTAGCTATACCCCTGTCTAATAGACAGTTATTTATTTATTTATTTATTTATCTATTCATTTATTCAATTACGGATACTGTCAGCCCTTACATAGGGCGATTACAGGAGTGGAAAAATAGGTACTTGAAAACATAGCGATCCTTCTAAGAACAGCACAAATATAATCAGAAGTAAAAAATACGAGGACAAGAATGAAGGCATAAAAAAGAAAACGCAACCAAAAAAAACACAACCAAGAACTTCATTATTGAATGCACTATAGCATGCAGAGAAAAATAAAGCATTATTACTTACAAACGAGGGTATGTGCTAAGTGTTTTAAAAACATATCTATGAATGAGCTTGAAACCGCCTCATCGCTCAACGAATTCCATTCATTGATTGCTCTCGGGAAAAAGCTATACTTAAAACAGTCGGTGCAAACAGCAGGGGCAGGAATTTACACTGAATGGCAATGTCTAAAATTTCATTACGAAAAATCTCGAAATATTCAGCGTACCTTATCTGAACATGGTCATTAATAATTAGGTAATTATACTTACGTCTTTCGTGTTTGGTCCTAGCTTAAATATTGGGTAACTCCGCTCGTACACACAGTTGAGACGGGGAATCTGTCCACCGATATTTATTAAATAGAAACCATACTGCTAAACGCTGGATTTTTTCAATTAGTGATATGTTTGTAACCGTAAAAGCATCCCAGACAATTTTTGCGTATTCAATTTTCGGTCTAACAAGCGTTATATTTAATAATAGAGAGTAAGAGTATTGTATAACTGTCTAATAGACAGTTATAGTATACCGGGCTTATCGGGATACCAACCTATGCCTAGTAGAACTTTTTATGAAGAATAAAAAAGCAGACAGCCATGGTTTGACTCATTGTTAAGATTTTAACTTCGAAGCAACGCGTGAGCTATGAATAAATTCATACGTAGAGTTTCATGCTTAACTTCTTCGCCCTCTAGTTGTCTGTTTGACACCTGAATTGAATACACGAACATTAATCGAGCTTACATAATCAAAGAAAGTGTTCAACATTCAACGAAGGACACACTGCGCTTTGAAATAAAACGCCTCAACCACCGTTGGCAGCAGTGATACCCTCTATCTAAGGAGTGTTCATCACTTACCCACCGTTGGGGCTTAACGGCCCCATGCGTTATATACTGAAATGCTGGAAGGTATGTGTTTACTTGTCGGCCAACGCGGCCGTATTTATATTAGGTCGAAATTATAGAGTCATAGTGGCAGTGCAGATGACTCCAATTTAAAGAAATGGGGTGATAAAAGTTAGTTCGTTGCTGAACACTACAATCGCGTGCCTCAATGTGTCACCGTAGTTTAGGCCCATATACCCCCCGAATTCAGTTTTACTATGATCTTGCTCGAAACTAAACTCAGACGTAAAATATCTCAGAGGATGAAAAAAATATATAGGAGTACGCTTCAGCGTCGCCTTTAGGAGCAGGTCGCAATAGCGTGATCGGGCCTCGTGCACATTGCGTTCTGACCTCCTAGCCTGGCTTCGGCTCTTGGCGCCTGTCTCAGCAATTTCGTTAGAAAACAAGCGACTGTGCTCGTAAAATTAGCCGTTTCAAAGCATCGTTGAATGCCCATTGCGAGCACAGTTGTAAAGTACCCTCAATGCAGTAATTATTCCTTTTGCGAACCAGTGATGGGCCCACTGCGCGTTAGGGCAACACGAGAACCTATGCAATTGTTCGCTAATTTGATGAATCTTTTGATGATGATGATTAATTATTTATCAGAGCTTTGCAGTGACTGGGCCTTTAATACACCGACTCGTTGCTCACATAGTTTGACGGCTGGCACGACTGTACGCTTCTATCACGCAATATATGATGCCTTAAGGAGACTCCTTTTACTACATGACACAATGCTGTAGCCACAGAATGGGTCACCAGTCCCGTGACTCCTCCCCCTCTTCCCCCCCCACCCGCGCGTACCAAATTTTTTTTCACCATTGCATACAGAGCGAAAAATGACCGTTTCCGAAATGTGACCTTCTCCCTCCCCCCTTCCTGAAATATTGTTGCCTTTGTCCCTGACATGAGATTCCTATATTGCTTTTCTCTAAAGCAGTTCCAATAAATCTCGTGGCGCTGAGGTAGAACACCTGCTTGCTACGCAGACGGCTGGAGTTTTCACGTGGATTCGGAAGTTTTTATATTTATTTTATTCACATCTTTCTTGATTTTTTCTTCGAAGACAAGATGATGATCTTTTGCTCACAACCAACGAAATCGATGCCGACCCCGGAATTTTTGCGAAAAGAGCTCTTTAACGCTATCTCGTTAGGAAATAATGAAAGAAGTGAGGCTCCCGACGCTAGTGTTTTTTTTTCTGCTTGGCTTTGTCTAGCAACAGTAGGAAATAAAGAACACATGTGTGTTACTTTCGCTCTCGCGTTTTAACCTTGGAGTACTTAATCTCCGCGAATTGCGTGACATTGAACAAACTTTATTGAAACGCTGCGGGAAAGTTAGCGCTAAAGAAACTGCTAGGCCTTCATAATAGGTTTGCTCAGCGCTCATCTGCACTTTCCCGAAAGTTTGCAAAAGCCCGGCCGTAATCAAATATAAAAACGTGGAGGTGCAGTCTGCAAGGCAGTGACAGAGTTCTCACATCAGACGCTATTCCCTCTCCCAGGCCAGCGGTGCTCCATTCCCGAGTTGCCTAACCGTTCGTTCTGCTTACACACTTCAGGCATCAGCACTCGAATTGTGAGCATCTTTATTACACTTACCGCTGAGTCAACGGAACTTGTCCAGCTATTGATGCCGCACGTACAACGAGAATAAATTCAAGCGATCAATATCGCGAAGAACAGGAATGCGCTTCTCAACGTGTGAAGTTTCCCGCATTTGAAAAATCCGCTGCCTCTATAATTGCTCCAAGACTGCAATCAGAACCTTCCTTCAAAATCAGTCATGCAGAGGGCATGCACGCCGCGTGTTCGTATAAGGCCACGCGCACAAGTTTTGAGACCAACTCACTCCAGACAGGAGAAATAGAGAGAAAAGACATTTATTTCGTCCAGAAAGAAGAGGATGAGATGCGTATACATCCAACTGCTGACTAGACCCATGTCGGTACGCCTCCCCGCCTTTTGCCACGACGTTTTCTTTCTTTCTTTGCAGCCTGATTACGTTGGTTTAAACCGAGTATTGCAGCCCAAGTGCGCACACTTGGCGGCGCAGCTGAAGTTCGCAACGCATTCATGCAATCTCGTGCTGTGGAGCTGGGGCTCGACGAAATCGTGACTATTTGCTGGCACTGGTTCTTAAGCGTGTGTTCGCGGCTGTAAATAGTTACGCGCGCACAAGATTTCGAATGTTACGTCTTGTCGGTGCTCCTGCTCACTCAGGTAATACGCAACTGAGAACCAATCCTACTGACGTTAGCATATTTATTGCATTCATTTCTTCATACTGTCTGCCAATGCACATGTCCATAAAGAACTTCATTTTGGAGGCAGGATTGTGCATAATATGACCTTATTAGTATGTAAGTTGCATTACGCTGATAGTAAATCGGCGAATGCACTTGCAAATACCAGCGAATGGAACTAAGTGTCATAAACGTGCTCGATTACTTCAACTGCTAGAATGGCCTACGCTGTTACAGGTACAGTGACTGTTACCACAGCATTGAGTATAACCAGATTGCCTGGCATAACTATTTTTTATTCAACGAGATCGAGATCGCTGCTCTCTATAACTCGTGTTTCACATTTTGCAGTGCTGCAGAATATAGCTGTTCTATATGAAGAATATTGTACCATGTGCTTCGCCCCACCTAAACACAGTGGTTTCGGCCTATAAACTTCGCACCATGCTGTTGCAATGCTGATTTGTGGTCGGTGCAGAGATAAGTTTTTTTTTTTTCATTTTTTTTGAAGTCGCAAGTAAAGCCTGAACACGATCAGCGTTATGTAACTAGCTGGCTTTTTGAGCACGCCGTGACGAAGCGGTTCCTTCTGCCTTGCCGTCCCCCTCGCCTCTTTTCTTGTACTTCTACCTACTTTTGTCTAAGAAAGGCTTTCTAAGGTATATAGCTTTTCACAGAAGGGAAAAAAACACCACTACGCTGGTTTGCGCGTAGGGGGACAAAGGCTGACGTCACAGTCTTGGCTGAGCATTTTTGCGGTGTCACGCCTATTTAGCGCAGCCCAGAGAGGATAATGGCGGCGCCCAGGGAGCCGCCATGATCGCCTGCGGACTGCGTAAATGCCGTTGTTTTACGGCTTTAGGAAGGGCAAGAGAGAGAAAGAGAGAGAGAGAGATGCAAGCAAGGATATGAGGGTAAACCTCACGCACGTCTGGTTTGCTATCATGCGCTTGAGAGAGGAGCTAAAAGAGAGAATAAAAGAGAGAGGTAACAGGATCCTCAAATAATCCACAGCAAGACAGTTGCAACAGAAAAAAACAGTACGGAGACACAAAGAATCACGCGCACACTTGGGGGTGCATATTGCATGCAGGTGGTCGCATAGACCTGTCGGGTCTAAGCACTTTTTGTGATGCTTTCGTTGACTTCCGGGCCTTCTAAGAACATGTATATGATCCTAGAACCTTGGCTTCACAAAATGGTCTTGAGTTTCTTTTAATGACGATATATATATATATATATATATATATATATATATATATATATATATATATATATATATATACATATAGTCAAGTAGATCCTCCATGAGCGGTCACAACGTGGTTTATTTCGACGTTTCGGCCTAAAGTCTGGCCTTCATCAGTCAGGATTGAAGGTACAGTTTGTTGGTGTTCAGCTTTATACAATCTCAAATCAGAGGGGGAGAGAGAAAGAGAAAAAAAAGGAAAAAGAAAAAAAGAAGAAAAAAAGATAAAAAAGTATAAGGTGGACTCCCCCCTGGGCGCCCCCTTCCACTCTTCCTTCCACTTCTCCCTTCATCTCTCTCCCCTTTCTCATTTTCACCTTTCTACTCTCTGCGGTCTTTCTATGCTTCCTTGCACTAACGCATTCTTCCCGACCAGACGGCGCCTCTTGGCTCTGGCGGTTCAGTGTGGGGCAAAAAGAGCTTTTCTAAGACGTTTAAGCCTTTAACTACTCAGCGCCCGTCGACATTTCGTCGTAGAAAGAGGGGTTTTGCGTATTGCCGCAGAGGCTGGCAAGCGGGCGCAATGCGAATTCCTTGCCCGCTTCTGGATTACGCGTGCAGTAGGGGCCTCCCGACTGTGTACAGGGTTGCTGTTGGGCGTGTCATGCTTGGCACAATTGATTGGGTAGTAAAGAAAAAAACAGAAAACAGACGACAGCTGTACTTAGGAAGAGTAGTCACACTTGAAATTGTTTTGAGTGGTCCAGTGCCCTTCACAGCTGCAGTGCCGTTAACTCAGGTACTATTCTCATTATTGCCATTATTGTTTTCTGATGCTTTAATTGCTGCAAGTGTACCAGGATTCTCATTTATTCCTCTATCGAGGGTGTTAAATCGGTGGATAAGGTATGACTCTCGTTGTTCACGTTCTCGATTTGATTTAAATCCCGCCTCTAAGAGCGTTACTGATAGTTTGTCGAATGCATGGTCGGGAAGATTGAGATGTTTTGATAGAGGTAGACTTGGGGATGATTTCGCATGGGCTCTGTGATTATTGGAGCGAATCCTAAATGGTGTTTCTGTTTGTCCGATGTACTGCATACTACACACGTTGCATTCGAGTAGGTATACCACATTAGAGGAAGCGCATGTTAGGTTTCCTCGTATGTTAATCGAAAACGTCGATTGTGTGCTGGTTGCTTTGTGTGTTTCTCGCATCGCCTTACATACAAGACATCGTGGCTTTAAACAAGGTCGGCATGAATTATTGGGGGGTGATGTATTAATTTGAGAGTGGGCAAGTGTGTCTTTGAGTTTGCGTGGTCGTCGGCAAACGACGCCTGGAGCGGATGGGAATGCGCGTTTCAGACGTTCACTTTGTTCCAGAATGTTGTAACGCCGTTTAAGGATTTTGTTTACATTGTCGAAGTTTGTGCTGTAGGTCAAGCAGAGGTTTGTTCGTTGTGGGTGTTCTTGCAGTGGTCGCTTCATAAGTAAGTCGTCACGCTTTAGTTTTCTCGCTTTTTGAACAGCGTCATCAATTACATGGGGGGGGGGTATTTTTGTTTCTCGAGCATAAGTTTTAGCCTATGTGAGGTAGTGTCAAAGTTAGCGACTCTAAAGTAGATTCGCTTAAACCGGTGAGCCTGGCTGTATAGAATACTGTTTTTACAGTGGCGCGGGTGATCGCTCTGGTAATGGAGGTATTGTTGTCGATCCGTTGGTTTGCGATATAGGGTTGTAGATAGCTTCTCTTCTGTTATGGTAACATCAAGAAAATTAACGGTTACTTGCGAGTATGTGTGTGTGAAGTGTATGTTCCGAACATACACTCTGTGTTTTCTTTACCACCCAATCAATTGTGCCAAGCATGACATGCCCAACAGCAACCCTGTACACAGTCGGGAGGCCCCACCTGCACGCGTAATCCAGAAGCGGGCAAGGAATTCGCATTGCGCCCGCTTGCCAGCCTCTGCGGCAATACGCAAAACCCCTCTTTCTACGACAAAATGTCGACGGGCGCTGAGTAGTTAAAGGCTTAAACGTCTTAGAAAAGCTCTTTTTGCCCCACACCGAACCGCCAGAGCCAAGAGGCGCCGTCTGGTCGGGAAGAATGCGTTAGTGCAAGGAAGCATAGAAAGACCGCAGAGAGTAGAAAGGTGAAAATGAGAAAGGGGAGAGAGATGAAGGGAGAAGTGGAAGGAAGAGTGGAAGGGGGCGTCCCGGGGGGGAGTCCACCTTATACTTTTTTTATCTTTTTTCCCTTCTTTTTTTCTTTTTCCCTTTTTTATTTTTCTGTCTCCCTCCTCTGATTTGAGATTTTATAAAGCTGAACACCAACAAACTATACCTTCATTCCTGATGAAGGCCAGACTCTAGGTCAAAACGTCGAAATAAACCACGTTGTGACCGCTCACGGATGATCTACTTGACTATATGCAACGCTATGGCCACTCAACCACCACGCCTGCCGATATATGTATAGTGTCATGACCAAGAAAGACGCTGGCGCTTCGGTGCGTGGGCAGCTAAGGGAAGGTAGAGGAAGATGAAGACAGAATAAGAACAGCTGGCCCAGGATCGGGTTCGAAGGCCGCAATGCCAATTGCTGAGGCTCGAGGGTGGTCTTGTTGCCTGTTGTCAGACTGGAGGACTGCGATGAGACATCGAGCTGCCGCCCCACTTGAGCTCGATATATGGTAGTGGGCGCGTTGACGAAGGGTCCAGCTACCCTGTGCCCCTCTGCATCTTCCCCCACGAAAGAGGACGGAGTGACCGATGACTGACACGAATTTGGGTTTGGTACCAGCAACTAGTCTGGAAGGTCATGTGGAGAACTGGAGTGCTGAGCTGGAGCCTCGAGATGGAACCCTTCTTGAACTCCATCCTCGGTACCGGTCAGGTTGGACTGGGTGGTGGAAAGGAGATCGGAGAGTGTCCGGCCGAAGGCAGCTATGAGCTTGGAGCTCCACTCCACCCAGGACTGCTGCTTGAAGCCTTCATACCGGTGCCACGGTATATATATATATATATATATATATATATATATATATATATATATATATATATATATATATATATATATATATATGCCCAGGTAAATAAAGCTGCATCAAGCTCGTATGCTCCAAGTGTTCGCGCAACGCTTTTTGATGAGCCAATTTAAAAAATTATGCAAGTAGGACTTGCAACGTCATGCAAGCATCTAACGACTGCGCATGACTGATTCCAATATTTGTATTGCACAAGTCTAACATATTCGCCAAGTCTCTATTATTAGCCTGCTTTTATTTTTATTCTGTCCTCCCTTTTTAATGAAGTTTTGGCACCCGAAAGATCTACATAAAACAGTATAAGCGGTAAATGTGGGCAATCCAAACTTTCATGTTTTGCGGTTTTCATAAAGCCCATAAAAAGGCACGACTTCAGTGTTTCAGGAGTCCGGACACATAAACAAGAAACTGACAAAGAGATTCAATGCCAAAATTAGTTCGTTTACACACATGCCTTGATTACGGGCAAATAAGCACATGCTGACACGACAACGTTAAAGCGCTCGTTTCGCGAAAATTCCGGTGTTGGCGTCCATCATTGGTTGCGAGGGAAAAATCATTATCTTGTGCGTTACCACAAATATGAGAATGATGTATATAAAATAAATAGTAAAAACTTTCCGGACTGAGTAGGAATAACACCCGAGTCGTTTGCAGGGCAAGGTGGTGCTTTACCGCAAAGACACGTGTCTGCAGGTGAAAACAGAGACTACAGCATCCTTTACTCTGAAATGCAGTGAAAGCAACTTTCATGCTTTACAAACACACGCGTTCTGAATGCATGATTCACGATAGAACATGAACTATTGCACTAATGATGAGGGGTACAAGTGCACATAGCCATCGGGTGAAAGAACATGTTGTTATTTTAATGACTCGATTGTTCAAAGCCAGTTATCCTCTACAAAAGCACACACGTTATTGCGCCTATTCTCTTGATGCCACGTAGTAGGTGCAGAGCAAGTACGAAAAGATTTCAGTCGCGTAGTGTTTGAACTGCACACTATGGACAGGATGTCACTATCGTGTTAAATTCTTAAAATCGAAGCTTGCGGGTGTCCTAATTTGTGAAGATATTGTAAAATGAAACAGCAAGGAAATGGTAAAAAACTGAAATTATTTCTGGCATTGAAGTATTCTTATCGTCTTTATATAATGAAATTCAGGAGTGGTTAAGCGAAATTGTTTTTTCCACATAGAAATACAGTGGTGAATCAAAATGTTCACAATGTCACTTCCTAAATGGTAGCGATGAGTTATGTCAGCGATTGTTACCCTCCTTCAAATATTGGAGCTCCGTCCGCCGTGACGTAGCAGTGTAGTTATGGCGGTCGGCTTGCGACCCGACGGTCACGTGTCTGATTCCGGCCGTGGTGGTCACATTTCGATTGAGGGGAAGTACCAGAGATCCGTGTATTGTGCGATTTTAGGTCACGTTAGACAACACTAGGTGCTCCAAATATCTGGAGCGCTTCACTACCACATCTCCCATAATCATATCGACGTTTTAGGACGTACAACTCCAAGTAATATTGATAAGTACTGCAAATTTCTGCCTGGTACTATTGCACCTAATTATGACCAGTTTGCTCAAATTTGCATGCCTGCAAGACCTACTACTTCGTGTATATTGTGCAGCATGATGAACTGAAGTGCGGCAAGAAATTTCAGAGACTTTACAGAGATACAAGAGATTGGAAAACACGAGTCTTTCCTTCACCGTTGCATATTTTTCTTTCTCCGTTTCAGAGCTTCGCGCTGGTTACTTTTAATCACCCATCTAAATAGAATCGGCCATATCCCGTTACACGGCTCACTTATGTTGTTTTTTAACTACTATACCTGGAAGCCTACGTCAAAAACTACCAGCACGGAATTCACTAGTTAAAAAAAAAGAGGGCGCTTCGGAAATTCATTATCGAGGAATTTCTCGCGTCTCATGAGGCGAGAAATTAAGGATGAGCGTATTTTCGTAGCACCCGGCACGTTTCGCCTCTAAAACTACATCGTTCGTTTCTCGCACAGACTTTGAGAATTTGGACAGTGCGCGTGTACTTGAGTTAGTGTACTTTCAAACATCTCAATCTATAGGTGTGCTCTCTAACTACCAGTGTCACGAGGCGTCGCGTTCTTAAAGTTATTTTGATTTTTGTGTTCTGTGGTTCAGGGTTTAAAAGTACGATAAAGCGATAAATGATTGACTTTGATATACCTACATTTGTGAGGAATGTGTGGGGCGAAATTCTGTGAGAACGCGCACATATTGTTTCGTTAACATTAGAAGCGTAGTATTAAATTCTCAGTGTGGCTTCATGAGCTTCGCGTTAGAATGTGACAAAGTGTCAGGTATCCTAAGAGACGAGCCAAAGTAAACGAGATTCTTCGGTGAAACATTAGTAAGGTTGAATTGAACGCTTCCCTCATGCTTTATTTTGCGTAATATAGTATTTTGTTTACTTGAACAACATTTTTGAACTCGCTTACTTTTCTGGATTCTGCACATTAAACGGACTTTTAGTATACGATTCAAACGAGCACAGTTGGAATTTCAAAGAGAATAGTCACATGCAATGCGACCATTCTCTTTATTTTACACGTTCATCGCAAGATATTTCTACCTGGTGTGCGTGTGCGTGAAAGCTAAGTCAATTAGCAGGAATAGAAATTTAGATAATAATTGACGCGAAGGACACAAGTTGTAGCTTTCACCTTTCTAAGCTTCGGTGTAGAACGCGTTTATGGTAAGCTCGTTTCCTTCGGTACTATACAAAACAGCCGAGAGAATAGAAAAGAGCGATGACGGCGTATTTCTTTGGTCAACAGCTTGTTTCGTAGCGTTGCCCAGACGGATCTCAGGGGTGACGTAGAAAGGAGCGCGTACTTAAGATCAACTCCTCCATGTACCATGATAATTTCGGCTGCTAACGCGAAAGCAGTTCAATCATTTCAATTAGGTGTCTTCAATGATAACTGGCTTGTACTTTAAGTAAACTTATACTGAGATATCAAGTTATCATGTGTATCCACTATAAGTTTTACCTTGAAGCAGAACAACCACGTGATAAGTATATGCGGGCTGCCACACGAAGAAAGGTTGGCCTACTTTAACATCACCGTATATCCGGGTTTTGCTGAAATATAAGAAGGAATTGCTAGTGAGCGGTAAAAAAACCTCCGATTCACACTCAAATTTCTCAAATTTCTGTGCCCCTAAAGGAGTAGCAAATATCACTTTGAATTACTCGTTTGAACAACGACACTGGTCGGCAACGCTAAATTTCAATTGTTTATTTTTCTTTCTTGTCATGAGTGATAGTATATCAATCTCACGTGTTACGCCAGCTTTGTTGTGCAAATAACTTTGTAGAGATGTGGGTCGCTAAAAAAAACACGAGGGAATATCTGTCTCGAACAGTCATCCATCTCTTCAACGTGCCCTTTGCGTATTTCTCATCGATGAACGCGAGTGGCATGGCCATTCTCGTCGAAGTAAGCGGGAATCGGTGTAGACGGGATAGCTTGGAGAATGCACTGTGAAAAAAAGGGGAAAAAGAAAAAAAAGAAAAGAGAGAAGAAACGCATTTGCACGCGTGTTAGAAAACGTCTACTGCATGCAACTAACACGAGTGAAGGAGAACTATCACAGTGAAGGCACCGATTCGCTTACATCGTAGCTGGTTTTACCATTTATATTACGACTCGCGAAACACGATTCCCACGCGCTTCTGTGCAAACGTGGACTCCGTGAGAGTGACTATCGAGAAACACGACCCGAGCATTGCAACATCACCGCCGGTGAAAACAGCGTAATGAGTGACACCAGGTTTTATTGTATTATCGTAGCTTCCCTGTTGGCTGATATGAATGCGTTGAGAAAAAGAAAGCAAGAAGAAACATCTCGCGTCAAGATTCAACCCATCAACTCAGTCGCGTCTTATCGCCGTATTTAATAGCTGTTAGTCAACGTCCCTTACCCATCGTAACCTGTCGTGGTGTTAACAATACGTGATTGTTACGGAACCATCAAAGTGTGGTAAATCGCGTTATTTAACTTTCAGCATCCTGGAAGGTAAGTAACGAGATTCGCCACACTTCTGAATAGCGCATCATCTGGATTGCTGTAACTATTGTGTGAGCACGAAGACAGAAATTTGTGAGCTTAAGTAGAACGAAAGGAAACAAACTCAGTGTGCTGTATTCTTGAAACAATACGACAAAAAATTTCGAATGCACGCATAGGCCTAAACGAGAAAAGAAATTAATAACGCAATTGATGGCGCCTAACAACTGACAGGAAAGTTCAGTGGCTTTAAAGGAGTTCTGCGACCAGCATCGCCGCTTCAACAGCGCCACCTCCGTTTGAACTGCATACTGCAGTACTGCAGTCGTGACATAACCTTGATTGTGACCCGGCTGTTTGCACTATCGCCGCCTGCGAAACCTTAAGAGGACTATAAATAAAATTACAGCCTCATCGTTGCTGCACCGTCTACCATCATCGAATCGCTTCTGATTAGCGACACCGTATGTCCACAATCGCGAAGAATGATGGCGAGACATACGGCTCACCATGTGATAAGCTTGCCTTTTCTAAACAGGACATCGTGCGGTCCGTTCCTTTCGGACGGCACAACGTGGGAAAAGTGCAGGTGGCCCTGTCGCGTTACTGCGCACATCGCTTCCCTCGCGAACCCACCGCGGCAGATCGTGTTCGCGCTTGGCACACGCTGGGTGCGTCTCGTCTGGTGACAATGTGGTGTCTATGTCGCAACGGGAAGATTGCCGCTTACTTTTCTTAGACGAGCAGCCTTGTCCGAGAGAAGCTAACAGCCGCTATACGACTGGGCCATCAACACTCTTAGAGCGGACCTCGCTCATGCAGCTGGGACCTTCCCCGGTGGTCTAGTTGTTTTGGTGCTCGAGTGCTGCTGACCAGAAGGTTGGGGGATCGAGCTCCGATCATGGTAGCTGAATTTTCGATGGACACGAAAAGATTTGAGGCCCATTCCTTTCAATTGAGGAGCAGGTTAGAGAACCCGGAGTGGCCGAAAGTTCCGGAGCCCTTCACTGCGGCGTCCCTCTCTATGAGATCGTAGTTCGGAGACATTAAACCCCAGCAATAACTACATTATATGATGAATCTAGCAGCGTGACGTAACACTACTGAAGTATATTGATATCTAGATTTTTATGTGCCAAAGCCACGATGTGATTATGAGTCAGGCCTGAGTTGAGGGATCTGGCAGTTCTGACTACCCGGAGTACATTAACGTGCACTAACAGTACACAGTATACGGGTCTCTAAGATTCTCTAACAATTGGAATCCGTCGTAATGAGATCGCCGTGATCGTGAAAAAAATACCTGATTTCCGGCTCAGCATCCGAGCACCATACCCGTGTACCTAAATAGACGTGTTTGTATTATGACGACTACAGCAGATCGGTTGGCCCCGCCGCGGTGGTCTAGTGCCTAAGGTACTCGGCTGCTGACCCGCACGTCGCGGGATCAAATCCCGGCTGCGGCGGCTGCATTTCCGATGGAGGCGGAAATGTTGTAGACCCATGTGTTCAGATTCGGTGCACGTTAAAGAACCACAGGTGGTGAAAATTTCCGGAGTCCTCCACTACGCCGTTTCTCATAATAATATGGTGGTTTTCGGGCGTTAAACCCCACATATCAGTCAATGAGCAGATCGGTTGTTTTTGACAAAAAATAATTCGATTCCAAATAAAATTTCTTGGTGCTGATGAACAGATATATTGATTCAACACAAAGTTGTCGTATAATATAGTTCAGGGGACTGCATTTGTAACTGATTTTGTCGAACCATGTGTTAAGTATAACAGTGCTTGTAATGAAAAAAAATAATTTTTTTTCATGGCACTGCAAGCGTTGGGCCGCAGTGCCATGAATACAGTGAACTAGTATATACCATGAACTCGAGATGGTTAAAGGTGGGAAATAGACACGAAGCGCAAGCCGTAAGAAAGTGTGCGTGTGCCTCCTCTCGTTCAGTCCTTGGAATGTCCGCTGGATGGTGGTGCTTCTATATGAGGAATATATGATGAAAAGATGCGAGATGGTGGTACTTGTAGTGTTGAATAGGTGAACGAACGGACACACCAACAGATGCATGGACGGATGGACGCATGGGTGGACGCAAAAGCGGATGCATGGACGAAAGCAGAGACGGACGCACAGATGAACGTGCAGACGCACGAACAGACGGACGCACGGACGGGCGGATGGACGCCCGGGCGGCCACACAGACGCACGCATGGATGGACGGAAGCAAGAACGAATGGACGGATGGATGCTTCCTCCCACTATCCATCATTCACTCTGTGCATGTGCTGCCATTTGTTTCCGAAGCTACGCATCGTCTTGTCGAATTTCATGTTTTGTTAAACTGTCTAGGTTCCTGGTATTATGAAGCAGGCCCAGGAGGGATACCTACGTACTTCTGGTGTGTTTTTCTGACAAATCGGCGTTATCAGATGTCACCGTTTTGCCGAGAGTTTAACTTGGAGGATAACATAGCTTGTTGACACACCTACAAAGAAAAACAAAAGGCAGATCCCACGTAGAATTGAAATCAATGATATGCGAAGCACGATTGAGGAAGGTTGATATATGTCAGTTTAAAATCAGCACAACAATTACGCGATAAACATAAATTATGCCGTACATGACTTACATGTCATGATTACCATGTATCGACGTCTCATTAACCTTCGTCATCTATTCACGCCCCGTGATACGAAATTTGGTATATGTTGAGCTAGCGAAACGGCTGCGAGCGCGCTATGAGCGTAGCATGTAGTCATGTTTTACATAACACGCATCTCATGAATATCATATTTGGAAGTGTTATATATCTTTGTCGCCAGTAACATCACGTAATACCAAGTTTAGTACATGTGAACTAGCGAAACGACCACCATCGCAATGTGAGCGTAGTCACATAGTCATGTTTTTATGACACTCATATCATGATTATCATGTTTGGACATGTCATTTACCTTCGTCGTTCATTCACGTCACGTAATACCAAACTTGGTATATGTGAAGCTACCGAAACTGCCGCGAGTGCATCATGATCGTGGCAAGTAGTCATGTTGTCACCTGACACGCATCTCATCATTATCAAGTTTGTACCAGTCACATGCCTTCGTCATTCACTCACGCCCCGTAATACCAAATTCGGTATATGTGAAGCTAGCGAAACGGCCGTGATCGCATCATGAGTGTGGTATGTAGTCAGGTTGTACATGACACGCATGTCATGATTTCCACGTTAGGGTTTGTCGCTTGTGTTTGTCACGCAGTCGTGTCATAACATACAGCTCTCTGACCGTGTAGTGCTCTACTGATTGATTGATATGTGGGGTTTAACGTCCCAAAACCACTATATGATTATGAAAGACGCCGTAGTGGAGGGCTCCGGAAATTTAGACCACCTGGGGTTCTTTAATGTGCACCCAAATCTGAGTACACGGGCCTACAACATTTCCGCCTCCATCGGAAATGCAGCCGCCGCAGCCGGGATTCGAACCCACGCCCTGCGGGTCAGCAGCCGAGTACCTTAGCCACTAGACCACCGCGGCGGGGCATGTAGTGCTCTACTGACTGCTGGAACCTAACAACTGTTCACTGGCCACCCCGTATATATAAGCACTGGATCACGTGTGCGGAATTCAGTAAAGGGCGTCTTTACTTGGCTTTCGCTTGAAGGGGCACCAGCATCAACGTCACCGCCAGTGTGAGCGTTAGCGCCCTCTACTTTTATTCTACACATGGTTTCCTTTACCAGGAGATACTCCCACTTTTTTTCGTAGTTATGGTTTACGTTATCTTACTATCAGATAGCTATATTAGCTAAATTGTGTTCTATTGCTTCCCCATGCGCATCTTGATTTATTTTTTTCATTTTCTTTGCTGGATGGTTTTCCTGATGCGCCCCCCCCCCCCCATTTCCTCCTCCTCTTTCTTGATCTTAGAACCGCCGTATGTGGTAAAGAAAGAACAAAGCCTGACTCTTGCTAACCAGCCGCCTCCAATGATCATAGAGAACGTGTTCCTAAGGAAAGTAGACGGGTAATGAAAAAACTTTTTATTAACTTCAAGTTTTGCTTCTTCGGTTACCCTTCCATACTCGTCCCCACAGTACAGCCATCTCTTCCCGTGAACAGATTTCTAATCCCCGGAGTACAATTTTCAGGGGACATCACACGCACCACATTTTTTTTTGCCTCTCTACATAACTCTTCGTGAACTGTTTCTTGATTCAAGGCAACAACCACATCCGTGTACCAAGGGTTCGGCGTCGAAAAACTCGTATTGTGTGCGACGCCGGCCAGAAGAGAAGACGTGAGGCGCCGAACGGGTGCGCCAGGGTGCTGCGCCGCTGCAGGGCCCATTAGCGGAATGGCGTTTCCCAATTACCCCAGCCCAGAAGGGAAAGAAAGGTGCCAGCGGCGGTGGCAGAGAGCGGAAGGGCGGGCGTGAACGGACGTGATTCCTGCCCTTCGGCCGTCCCGTCCCGTTTGTCTGCAGGTGTACGGGTACGGCTTTCGCGTTGCTTGCTTTTTTGCTCGTCCGCCACAATGGCGTCGCGTGGTATAGTGTTAATGTACGTATATCTGTTTTTTCGTGACACGGTACGAACAGACCCACCCTTTTGCTTTCAGCGTACTCACTTCATCATCAAACGTGCAGTACGAAGACCGTCACTGCCTATTTCGGTCATGCCATCGCCCCCAGTGGCTCTACTAAATGTGCTAGATTTCCCGGTACAGCGCATTCCTACGTATGCGGCTGAAGTTGGACAACTTTATTCTAAGTTGGAGAGTTCACTTTGACGCTGTAGTATTCGAAAGAACATTCAAGGGATAATTGCGAATATGACATGTTTATAAACACTTGATGGGTAGTTTTGTGCGAGGCCGGCTGGATCGATGGGTTATGTGCGCTTGTTTTCTGTCATATTCATTTGTTCACTTCACCATTTCCACCATTGACTCTTACCCCTTCATGGGATACCGAACTATCGCTTTCACCAAACTTCCATCTCTATACATTGGAGAAAAGCTTGTCAATAAATTAGGATGTTACATAGTGTGCATCAATAAATGACATACACTAACGATAACGTCAAAGAACAAAGCCCTGTGCAGTCGCTGCATTTCGATATCGCGGATTTTAAAGCGTGCTTGACGTTAAAAAAAAGTGATATCTTTGACACTCGGACGCTAGCGTCCAACACTTGATCAATAAGGAAGAATTAAATTTCTCCCAGGAATCTGCACATCGCTTATCGCAAGTACTATGGTGGACATCAGTGGGTACAGTAAGCAGACTCACGAACGACAACCACAACTGCTGAGTGCGAGAGCAACATGTGCTCGTGGAAAGGGTTTGTACATAAACGCATTTGTTTAGCCTCGAACATAGTCAGTGGCTACTTATACGTACCTGTCTCCTCGCTTCATTTCTATCGCAGTAAATCCAACTCATCTCTGCTCGTTAAAGTCGCTGTCTCTGGTTTATTTCTTCCTTTTATCCCTGCGTAATCATTTCCACAACCAACGCTTATAGTTCAATGAACTCCCATTCTCTCTCTCACAGACAAACGCACAGACACACCTGTAACATCTAAGAGAAGAGCAAACGAAAGGCTCCTCAGCGCTGTGAACAAGAAGAAGCTGCAAACTTGCTTCCAGCTCTCAGTGTACATTCAACGAGTGTAGGGGCGAATGCGTGGCGCGCGTCAACCGCGTACATCTCACGCCTTTCAGCCCGAGTACACGTGTTGTCAAGGCAAGCCTTGATTGTTTTTCCGGTGCCTAGAAATTGCGCACTAATCTCAAAAGCTTTGCTGAGACTGCCCTACCAAGGACGGTGAACTTGGACGTAAAAGGTGATTTATCTTATACTTTGATATCCTACTGCTCGTCCGTGCGCATATTTTTTTTCGCAGCAAAATTTGGGAACAGTGCAGGTTAAAGATATATTTTGTGCCCGTAAAGTAGCGTCCAAGTTACGTGCGCTGTTTATGTGTATCTGTGCATGTTTTCACTGGGTTGTGAGGGTGAAGGAGCAAAGCTCACATCGGTCAAGCCGGTACTGTTTATTCGGCGAACTTATGCTAGGAAAGTTAATACTCACTGTGTGTAAAAAATGATAGGTGTGACCTTGGGGGACAAGAAGAGAGTTGGTAAGAACTTAGGGTGCATTATCAAATTAAAGGTTCGGTCCCTGACAGCACCAAGTTTCTTTTTCGCCTATTTTACTTTCTTCAAATCAATATCACTATTACTACAATAGATTTTAAGCAGTGCTAATAACGTTCCCTATACTTAACTTGGCTTCGTTATCTGCTGGTTTTCATTGAAAGTTGCAGCAAAAAAAAAGAAACGAGCGCTTTGAATCTCCCTTTCTTCATTTAAAAAATTACAAGAAAGGGTCGGGGAACAGACGAAAGTTAGGGACATTCTAATTGAAATCAAGAAGGTAAAATGAGCATATGCACTGCATGTAGCAAGATTGCGAGATAACCACTGGTCATTAAGAGGGGCTGATTGGATTCCAAGAGAAGGCAAGCGCGCTAGGAGAAGGCAGAAAGTCAGGTGGCCCTAGGAGATGGGCAATTTTGCGGGCACAATGTGGCGGCAGCAAGAACTGCACCGGGTTGATTGGTGACAAAGGGCACAGAGCTCTGCCTCACAATCTCCTTAGTAAGACTGATAACAATTATGATTGCGATGGTAATGCTGATGGCGATCATTGACGTACAAGCACGCCGCACTGACATGCGCTGATACACGCTCCTCGATTGTTCGATTAATCTGATCATTGCTGCTTTTGTGCAAGTAGAATTGAAGACCCTTTGACGTCATAATAGTTACAAAATAAACATGACTGTTCGCGTTGTGCCTGTGGTCTTGACAAACGAGTTTGGAACGTTCAGCGAGGTTGCGAGGCATTCCTGCAGGGGGGGGGGGCGCTGAGTGGCGATTACTTGTGTAACAGGCTTGTTACTTAAAAAAATACAAAAAGACGCACGTGTAAACAATTTTGAAAGTAGAAAAAAAACGATAATTGCGTCTTTATTTATATCTTTCTTCAGAACATTTTTAAAAACCATTATAATCGTATGCTACGCGAAAATAAACGAGA
The DNA here is from genome assembly GCA_013436015.1 of Rhipicephalus annulatus. Taxonomy (NCBI): domain Eukaryota; kingdom Metazoa; phylum Arthropoda; class Arachnida; order Ixodida; family Ixodidae; genus Rhipicephalus; species Rhipicephalus annulatus. Next base: position 829,645 of record WOVY01009576.1, on the reverse strand, counting down.
ATACTGCATTTTGAGTGTTTCAATATGTAGGAGTGGCACAAAAAACCATCATATCTCAAAGGTTTTTTTCTTATTGTAAAATCAAGAAGCCGACCTATACGCTGTGAATACCAGGCACATCACCTGCGGTGACGACCGTTTGGCCAAAACATTGCACAGAATGGCTGTCTTTCGAATGATCAACCATGAATGACGCCGAGGCACGCTTAAGGGAGGCTGTTCCCGGAAGATAACCACTTGAGAATACGACAGTGAGTAACAGTCACGTTTGCTGTAGTTGCCCGCAACATGAATCATTCCGGAACCAACACAAGAGACTCACCTTGAATAATGGCTGCGGACGTCCGCTTTAAAGTGAAGCACGTCACACACGTCCCTTTTTAGAGAGTCGAGCCATGGCTATTTTTTAAGTAGCAAACAGCATAAAAGAGGTCAGAAGAGAGCTGAAGGTGGTCACGTATTTCAAAACAATGCTCACATTTGGGTCAGGCCAAGGACGTGATGTGCGATACCTCGACAAGCGCGGTTGTTGCTTATGGGCGGTATATTTGATTGTTGTAAGCGGATGAGTGGCATTTACCGGATTTTATGGCTAAGCTTTGCTGCATCAAAGGTATTGTACAGGCGTCACGAGGCAATTTTAGATATTGACCTAAATATATGCTTTATATTTAATCGCAAAATAATCTAACGATTATTCATCATTGAAAAAAAAAAGAGGAACCGATTTTTAGTGTTAGTCGAAAGTTTCCGTTACGTAGAGCAGGTGTGTCATTACTGCCTTATTTCCAATCACCAGAACTTGAGTGGGAACTGCACGTGTGATACGCTGCGTTCTCGTTCAATATTCAATTGACCATCTATATTGAAAGGCCTCGAGTCTACGTTAGAACTTCTATATACATCGAAACGGACTGATTGTTAGAGTGTTTTCGGCTGACGTAATATTACACTTCAGCGGTGAAAAAAACTACTTGCGAAGAAGCCAGTAACGAAAGCAATCGGAAACTCATCGAAGAATGAAAGATGTGAATATTTCATTGGTTAGTGAACGAAAATTTTTTGCCACTCTCGGATGTGTAACAATCCTTAATTATAACTCCTATGATGAAACGTTGACTGTGGCAGCTTTAGGGTATGCTTATGAACTGTACACCTGGTTGGTTGACAAGACAGTTTTCATATTTATTCTGCACTGATCAGTGACCAGCTTTTCGCAGGTCACTGTGAAAGGTTGGCGCGCAGGAGGGAATGTTTTTTTTACATCTCTGTACCCGCCAATATGTGGTTGACTTCGGGTTTAAACGAGAGCATATTTTTCACTCACGTTCTCTTCTCTTCATAAGCATACTTGTTTTGTCTTTATTGTTGTAAGAACGGGTGTTCTTTTTGCGAAGCCTAATTGATCACAGAGGCTTTCTTTCTAAATATAGTAGCACGCGCATCGAGCAACGCTGAGTAGATTGTCTGGATTTATAAACCGATGACGCACGGCGAGTAATTAACTTGCCCTCCTTTTTTCAGTCTAAGATAAAGTATTACGAGTCGAACGTTTGAAGTGAGACCATCCCCGACAAATGCCCTAGACGGTTGAGGCTCGTCTTGTTTTTTTTTGTGCGTTTACATCTGACGTGTAAATCTGACGTGAGCTCGAGGAAATTTAGCTCACGTTAGAATTCGTTCACATGCCTAATTACATGGTGTCGTGAAGTTAAAACTGAACCTACAACTTAAACATTCTTTTATACGAGGTATAATAAATATTGTGTATGATCAAACGACCATGAATTTGAGATCCTAGCAATACGCGTGTTTAATTTCTGTCACGAAAACAAATCAACTGGATGGGCATCAGTGTTCTTGGCGTGAACTTAAATACTGTGTAAAACATCCTGAGAGCTATGGCGGGCGGCAAACTTTTACCAGTTTCAGACTTTTATTTTTAACCCTGCTTGTGAAGACATGTTGTTTTTATTCCTCGATTTACTTTAGCTTTTCGCCTATTTTATATTGAAATGAGAATAATGATCAACTGCCGATAAATTGCATGATGGCGTTAGTTCGTTGCAAGTATTGTAAATCGATGTATTGAATTGAAACAAAAGCTTTTATGAAATCAGAACACAGGTCACGTGTGGCGCCGTAGTTGTTCGCCGCCACAGCCGCCAGTTTCCCTAACAAATATCGCAAGAAAAAAAAAACTCAGTCTATAAAAAAAGAAACACCCAGGACACATTGAAATGGAAACCCGGGTTTGCTGCATGCCAGTCCAGTATTCTACCATCGAGCCATGTCAGCGCTTAAAACTTATTTAAATCTGGCCTTAAGCAGGCTTGATATCGGAAAAGGAATCGTGCTTATACTTGTAATAAAGCGTTTTAAAACATCAAAGGAACAGCCAGGCTTCACACAATGCGAATTACGTAAATAGTGGGTCGTATAATGATCCAAACCTTTACAAGAGCTTGTTTTGTTTCACCTAATTACCGCGGCGCATAGCCACTTCAGACATAATTTTTCGTCGTCGTTAGTCACTGCATAAAAATATGCGAAATATTTCTAGCAAGTGTGTAGCAGATACCACGCTTCTACGAAGAACGATTAAGTTTAGCATAGTGAATGCCAGCCTACTACAAAAATTATGATGAGTTATGCTGTAGTGGGTACCCAGCGAATCCGATTGTAGCAGTTACTCAATGATTACTTTAGGAAAAGGCTCTAAAAGCCGCTTTTTGGGCTTTCACTCTGACAGGAAAGAAAGAAGAACCTGGAAACTGTGGCACACACCCGCTCTGGGGGATTGGCCAAGAACCGGATAGTTCTGGCGAAATACAGTTATTATGTTTGCTCACGTTTATTAAACAATTTAGAGAGCAAGGGAAAAAAATAATCAACAGAAAAGGACAATTCGAAAGTACGGATATAGAAAAGGAAGCAGGTGGTTTCAACTGAAACAATAAATAAAAAAATGAATAAGGCGATTTGGAAAAAAAGTAATTTAGGAGTAATATTTATGTTGCACATTCTGAATCTCTTTGAAGCTTTAATTAACTCCTGCAAGGCTGATCCCCGTCTCTGAATCCTAGGAACCAAGCCCCCAAAGAAAGTACATTTGGAGTGTTTAACTCCAATCTTACGAGCCGGAAGACGGCATCTAATGTGATTTTGGACAATGCAGCGTAATTTTTACAATATGTTAGATAATGGTCTGTTGTCTCAGGGACTTCACAAAATCAACAATAAATTGAAGTAGCCAGACCAACTTTCTGTAAGTAAAAATTGAGATAAAGGAGTTCTACACCTCAGTCTAGGGATTGCGACTTGAACTGCACGCCTATCACATATTTTACTGACCTTCTCTCTTTTTTTATTACAACGTCTCTTTTCTGTCATCTTTTATCCCCCTTACCCCCTTCCCCAGTACAGGGTAGCCAGCCGGTCTGAGAACTGGCTAACCTCCCTGTCCTTCCTCATTTATTCCTCCTCCTCCTCCTCCTTACTGTTCCAACGATTATTTTGATGTTGAAACTTCAACATGTTCATTGTGGATGAGAAAAAAATTCTTCTAACATCATTTTCTCCAAATCTAGCCCCTATAACGAATTTATATGCTAATAATATGTGAATAACCGGGTCATTTATCGATGACTTAGCTAATGCATCCGTTATTTGATTGAGAAAAAGTCCCTTATGCCCTGGTACCCAAACCAATTTAACCAACTGTATATACAATGCAGCGCATTCCGCGCAGGCCTGGCGTTTCTTCCTTTCATTATTTCGCGATGAACAGTGGTTTGTTACTGATGGTTAGCCTAGAATTGAAAAAAAAAGACTGAAAAGTGAGTGCAGGAGCCTGTTATATTAAAATAGTATGCTCCAGCTATTCCTACTTTTAAAACGAGGATCAACAAGAAAATAAAAACAACAACAAAGGCATGAAAAAAAGTAAAGGAATATAATGCACTCTCGTTTGTGTACCTGCATGCTTATTTTAGCTATAAGGCTCACATTATTGTCTACAGGAAAGTTCTCAGATCTTGCTCAAAAACTGGGTCATAGCTCTGTTAAAAAAAAAAAAAACGTACAATTGCATTCCTATGCATACTCTACGGGGACGAATTACCCGAGGCAAGGGTTGAAATGCAACAAACGTTTTCCTAAAAGCAGCGTTGAAAGAAGGAATGTTCAAAAACTACAAGTGACGAAGAGAAATATTGTGAATGCCGCCGGCACTCCGTGGCGTCGGCGATGAATTGGCGGTGCAATATCTGGGCAAAAGCCACAGGTGGAACTCCAGCAGCGAGTACTCCGCGGGGTAACGTGTAGGAAGCTAGTTGTGTCGTTGCGAAATTACCTCTTTAACGGAATACGTTCATGACTGCAGCGCTGTTAGCGGTGACGTTGCCTAAAACATCACGTGCGCGGTGGGTGCATGTGTGCGCGCTTTTTGAGGCTGCGCGTATGAATTAGAGCCTCTGAATTCTTTTTTGTAATGGTACCTCCTTTTTGAACACAGTACTTGCCCCCTTTTTCTCAGTTTCACTTGACAGTTTTTGAAACAGACACTATTGGAAACCACCTTCTCGGCTCTGCTGAAAACAGCTGCATCTCAGTTTTCTTTCCTTAATTCTTCGCCATTTCTGCGATACCACATCTCTACACTATACGTAAAAATAAGTTTAATTTTTTGCCTGAAATTCCGGCTGTTCCGTTGTATCACTCTCTGGTCCCTATATTGTGGTTGAATTAGTCATTTATTCATAGTGGCATTCACTTCCTACGATTCCAAATAGTTCGTGGAACGAATAGAGAGATTTTTACTGCTCATTTTTCTTTCTCGAGAGTTTCGAATAATATTGAAATTTGTGCCGCAGTATTGAAAAGTGATAGATATTTTGCGATTGATTCTGATTCTGTTATTCTCTAGAGTACATGTTTGCCTTCATTTGTCCTTTCACGATACTTTCTGCCGGAAACGTTACAAAAGCAGAAACAAAACCAGCACACATATAACAGGCAAAGCAGTGTGTCTGTGTGTTTAGAAAAAAAAGTTATCAATGATTTAGAGTATACTTGCTACTCTACTATAGGAAAGCAGAAAGCCGTACCATGCAGGGTAACGTCCCCCGCACTATCTACATCTCTGTGACTACAGGTTGCGTTATTCGACGTATCCTTGGAGAAGTGAAATAACCGCCCCGTACCTTCTGCCGTTTGTGTGCGTACGCCTGCTTCTTCACTCTTTTTTTTGTAACTCGTTCTCCTTACCCTTAACGCAGGATAGATGTTTTACTCCGGTTAACTTCAATGGATTTTTTCTTGTATCTCTGTATTTATAACTACTGCATATGGGAAAAGAAAGGATCGAAAAAAATTGGTGATGCTTGCGTTGAGCCGTGCAAGACTTGAAACAGCTAAACTGGATGATTCTGACGACTAATCTGGCTATTTCAAGGCTACTTCTATGCCTTAGGAGATGCAGGTTGTTTGTACATTGACTCTCAGCGCAGGGAGGTTCAAGTTCATTATATGCAGGTGCCCAAGGTAACTTTAGCCAGAGTTCAAAAATATGCCGACACACGCAGTTACTACGTGACCGAATGTATGTTGCTCACTGTTGCCTGGATTTAGTCAGACTAATTTTTTGTGTCCTAGCTTACTGTTTAATTAAATCCGTTTATTAACTATCTTTTGAAGAAAGAAAGATGGATGAAAAAAATCCAATGAGAAAGATGTAGATCGGTTTGGAAAACATTCGATTAGACAGTTTTGAACTTTATGCATTTTAAGTGTTTGTCTTTTTCTGCTAATTACAAATGCCCACGAAATACAAAAACATACAACGTTACCAACCCGCTCGTGCGTCAGTGCGCACGATGATTCTAGTGCTCCCTAACGTTCCGCGCATGAACTTAACGTGTTCATTGTAAAACCACCACCATTGTTGCGGCTCTGTCGAGACAGCACAATGGGGCAAATGCTATGGTCATTCGTACGCAGAACGTTGGGGAGCACTAGAATCATTGTGCGCACTGGCACGCGAGTTGGTTTATGACGTGGTATTTTTTTGTATTTTGCGGCATTTGTAATTAGAGAAAAAGACTAATACCTTGCAGATATAAAGTTCAAAACTGTCTAATCGGACGTTTTGCGAACCGATCTACAACTTTCTCTTTAAATTTTGTATCCATCTTTGTTCCTTCAAAAGTTAGTTAATTAAACAAATCTCACTAAACAATATTTTAGAGCACTAAACATAGTCTGACGAACTCCAGGCAACGGAAAGAAACATGCATTTGGTTGCGTCGTACTTTAGTGCGTTGGCATATTTTTAAACTCCGGCTAAAGTTACCTGGGACACCCTGCCTATAGACGTACGTACCATTTACCTCTGGTCTACTGTCACTGGACTTAAACGTTCTTGAACAAAGCTTGCAGGTTTCGCGCTTGTCACAAAAATGAGGCAGCTTAGTTTAACCGAAAGGTTGAACTCTCCGATTCCCCGTGGTGGGTGGGAGTCATAGATCAAAGAAGAAGCAAGCAAGCAAGCAAGCAGCAAGCGAGCTTCTCCCACCATCCATCTGCTTCTGGCGTCGAGGTGGACAGTCTGAGGTGGATGTTTTGAGGAAGTGCATTGGAACTGTACTTTTCACTGCCGTCACCGGTATTGTCGACGTAGACTGACGCTGAAGAAGCAAGCGCTGGACAAACGCCGGCAAAACTGCTGTATCTAGTTCGGCCTTTGTGATGCCACTCTGTGTCGTACGAACACCTGCGGAACAGCTCCAACGTAATGCTAGTCGCGCTGAAGCAAGGCGGGCTCGTATACGGGCCCAGACACACGAAGAACGTGCTCTGCTGGGCATGCGAGAAACGCCGCAGCTCAACGCACGTTCGACAGTGTTCACTATGTTCTCGTTTGATTCCTAACCTTTTTTGCCTTACTTCGTGTAACGAAGTTTACTTCGCATTCATATGCCGTATTCATATCATATATGCCGTATTCATATACAAAGTATACCTCATATACTTCAACATGAATGCGGCAGCAATGAATGCTATCGCGTTCACTGCTGCCGCCTTGTGCCGAGGCCGTGACTATTTGAATTTATCTGTTCAATTCCAGTTCGAGATCAGGAATACTGAGGGACCGTGTTCGGACATAGTGCAATGAACAGCCTAATTGCCCCGATTCGCTTACGCAATGAAAACAAATGTCAAGACGACACCAGAGAGAAAACGGGTGCGACATAGGGGGCCTCACACTATGGAAATACTCGACAATGGTCATTTGAAGGCCATTGGGCAGGGGCACCTCGAAATAGAAAGTGCGATGCGTGAGTGGTGGCTGTATGTGATGCCGAGACATGTAGTTCGGTCGTGATTCGTTCAGCAATCTGCTTCCGCAAATTGCCCTCCGTGCCGGTGGTCTCCGCCCTATATATAAACGCGCTATTCTGTGCTAGTGCGGCGCAGAATATGGCTTCAGGTTTCTGGGATTGGTAATTAGAATGGAGGTTAAGGATTATTGGCAGACCTGAACTTAGGGGGTTTGCTGACATTGCGTGCAAGTGCACTTCTATTGATAACGCAATGCTTAAAATAGATGGCACCGCACACCACCTTGTTTCAAATGTGTATTGTGGGGCAATGGTATGCTGTACGGGTGTCGTAAAATTATTTTGAGCTTCCTGAGACCCAAGAGAGCAATTCGAGGTGAATTTATTTCGCATTTTCTCGTTTGCTGCTGAGCATACAAGAAAACGGGAAAAAGTTACTCTGGGGAAACAATAAAAAATTGGAGAAACTGAACAGTAAATAAATAGGATTTAAATAACTGAAATTTATGGTAACCATTGAAAAAGCTCTGAATGGTAGTTTAGACCAAGCATTATGCATAAAAATTGATTAAAATTTGATTGAAGACCATTCAGCAGTGCTATCACACATACTAGGTAAAAATAAACAAAGGAACATTCTATTTATGCACTTCAAGGATGAAAACTTGACGTTTCTGGAAAATTTCATTTTCAAGTCCACCGTATGTCACAGATACTCGATGGGGAGTGCTGCCTCATTGAGATTAACTAAAATGGTGCCTTCCCCGCTAGATATTCGAATGGCATGTAAAAATTGTTTTCTGCGTGATTAACTACGCTTGCTTGAAACACTGGCCCCAGTTAGGGTTACAGAAGCCGTGAAGAGGCTTTCAAAAGTCTTGACGCATAGTCGTTGCGCACAGAAACAAAAAAAATTAAGGATTATGCCACCGCCTTCAGTGGAGTTTCCGCAAGGCTGCAGTATCAGTTTAACATTTTGCTGCGAGAGCCGTTATGAGGTCATAAAAACACCCGTTTCGGAGTTGTAGTTGTCCACCGCCGCTGCTGCCGATGTCCGTAATTGATATCGGGCGAAATGAAAAAAAAAATAATATTAAAGAACAATTCCCAGAATCGGATGGAACTTGAACCCAGGCTTTCTGCGTAGAAGTCGAATATTCTGTCACAAAGCGGCGTTGGTGCTTACAACTATTTCGAAAAAAGACAGCCACCCTGTATCACATGGTATGCGAATGCCCACACAGTCCACCTCTACAACCCAGAGCACAGCAAAACACTGTAGGGTGGGAGGCAGCTCTCTCCAGCTCGGATTCGAAGACCCAAGAAGCCCTCGTGAGACGAGCGAGGACCGCGGCCCGTGCCAATGGGATCCCGGACTAAGGAACCCACTCACCGACATTCCTTCCTCAGTCGCAAATAAATGTTTTATTCTCTCTCTCGGAAAAAGGCCCTACGCAGGCGTAATCTGGGGCAAGGAATTACTTTGGCATATGGAATATGCGTGGTAGATGAATAAAATAACAACCAGGTATCACGCAATGCGTATTGTGTTACTACTCGGTCATTGAATGCTTCCAACTAATTACAAATGGGTGAGCCATACTGTGCGGCATAGAGCGTGTCCTGCAGGACCACTACAAAGTTATCTAAGTCATCAATCAATCAATCAATAAATCAATCAATCAATCAATCAATCAATCGATCAAGCAATTAATTAATTAATTAATTAATTAATTAATTAATTATTGGGCTCATGCACAAAGAACACATGACGTCTTCCTCATGTGTAGTGGGCACCATGATTCTCCGCTGCATGACGGCAATGGTATAGTGGGTGCTTCTCCATTTCATGAAGATTACAATATTGACATGATTCGTACCTTGCATGTGCACTTGTATTAGCGGCCTCAAGAGAGTCTGTGAAGGACTCTAGAAACTCCGCTGTTCTATTTTTCACTGCGATTTCACTGCGCCATTTGAATGGCGTCGATGCTGTCACTCCAGGAGTGACTCCCAAACAGTGTGTGCTAAATGGGCATTAGAATTGCTGGTTTTGGGAGAAATCACGTGCCTGGCGAGGTGGTGGTGTCCTTTGTGCGCGGTGCCAGTCAGCAGCAGGCTTTAGAAGCGTGCATTTAGTTAATTATATTGATCATGTCTTAGCTACATCTCTTTGCTAAATTTATCATTTTCAACTTTGTTCGTTTATTGTAACCTCGTTTTGAGCATTGTTAGCCTCGTTTCAGGACTGTACTGAGCGTTTGACTGAGCGCCATCAAGCCACATGAGATGGAGGGACAAAAGTCGTGACGCAGAAGCTTCTATGCATTTAAAACTTTCTCTTTCTTTTGTTGCCTCACTGTAGTATGCGAAAATAATGGCTACCAGAGGTCTGAACCAAGTTATTTTGATGGAAACGTGCTGCGTCACTGGCGTGAAAGAAGAACCACCTACGCGAGGAATAATCCTAGTGGCTAGAAGGGCTAGAACGAACGAACAATGAAAGCGAAATGCTCGTGACGATGGTGGCCGCAGTGCGCGACTACGGCAGGAAATAACGTCTTCCAAAAGCTCAATTTCAGATGAGCTTGCGCTGGGGATCAATCCGACTTACTCTTCCGATATGAGAGAGCAGTGGTGCCCGCGCTTGACCGCTATTGCCGTCAGCCTCTTTTTAGGTGCACTTAGTTGGAAAAAATGACCAGCACAGGGAACGAAAGAGTGCTGCGCGCATGTCATGGTCACTGTTTTAAAACATCGCTCATCATTCTGTGGTACTCTTCAACAAGTGTTGATTTTCGTACGTCTCAAACCACAATAAGATATTGACGAAACAGCCGTAGTAGAGCGCTTCTGAAAAGCCGACCATTTGGGATTCTTTCAATGTAAATTTAATGCAAGTACACGGGCCGGGGCTCTGGCACATTGAATTCATATGAATGAGGGCGCCATGGCCGGGATTCGATCCCACCACCATCGAGTCAGCAGTCATTCTCCATAGCCACCAGACTACTGCGGAGCTGCCGTGCTTCTATCGAGAACTGAAATAAAAAACTAAAATACAAGCTCTCTGTTCTCTTATCGATCCTTCGCGACACTTCATTTCGAAGCGCACTTGGCGGCTGCCTCTATTTCATTATTTACCGTCTGGAACGAGGAGTTGAGCAGCTGCTTCGGTAAATGCAGTGCAAGTGGGTATGGCTTCTTGTGCCACGACATACATACATACATACATACATACATACATACATACATACATACATACATACATACATACATACATACATACATACATACATACATACATACATACATACATACATACATACATACATACATACATACATACATACATACATACATACATACATACATACATACATACATACATACATACATACATACATACATAATTTATCAGCAGTGATACACGTGCACAAGCCGAAAAAATGACTCTAATTGAACGGATAAAAAAGTTTTATCGTGATTTCTGTTCTATTCACAAAGAAGGTGTTAGCAGTTTCTGCTCATTGAGCTTACACCTGAGAACTTAAGTGTTTTTCACGCTACAGAATAGCTAAAACTCGAGTCGAATAAACGTAAGCGCGCTCAGGAGGAGACAGATGGATAAATCATGGCGAATAAATTTTCTCGGTTCTCACAGATACTGAAAAAAAAGAACCTCCGTTTTTCCCCTTAACGGGAACGCTCAATTCTCTGCCACACGAAATTCCGATGAGGCGTGGTGGTGACATCATGAACGTCTTCGCTTGACAAGATCCTCGTCTCTAAAGTGATCGCCCCGCTTGGCCTTCGCAGTCCGCAGAGACGATCACTCTTTCGACGCAAGCTCCCGTAGCAGTAAAAAACTAAAGCATTTGCTTCGACAAGACGAAATGCAAGAAAACAAAAAGATAAGTCTGCTACAGAATACCAGCTGACTGCTGCGATTTCGCCGAAGATGGGGAACATAGGTTGTCGTTTGTTGCTGACGATGCAAGGACGGGGGACTTGTTACGGAAAAGACCATGTGACACTGTCGATAACGGAAGCCCCTTTCAGTCCGAAGCTGTCGCGTTTTTACCCGTCCCCGCCTCGTGTTTCTTGGTTCTTCTCTGCAATGTGGCTGTTATGCGGACCATCTGTGCTTGTAGCTTCATCGTCATACTACGGGGCCTTCGTTTTTGGCGAGCTTTTGACGATGCGCAGAATGCACGCAGCACTCTGTTCGAGCTGTATATTTATTACTTTCGCAGTAAGAAGCGAGCTCTGGGCTGTCCCGATAGAGCAAGAATTGGCGAAAGACAGGAGGGTGGTCTTCATCTTTTCTTTGCTCACGAGAGTAAACTGGTTTGTCAGAAGAACACTCAGTGGTTCTTCGTTTTCTCTTGAAATTGCCACTACAATCGGTGGTTTTTGCTTTTTGTTGAGCACTGCGCTTTCAGTTTTCTCGAAGAGAAATCCCAGTGTACTGGTTGGTCGGGGCCGGGCTTAACTTGCCACTATCACATCAGAGCACAATATTTAGGGTTGGTTGACGTGTGGCTGAACGTTGCATTCAGAAGCATGTTATTATTGTATGCGTCGGATGTCGGAGAATGTTTCAATCTAAGGCGTAATTAACGGTAACAACGAGCCTTCCGAGTCTTGATTTTTCGCTTGGTATTGTCATTGGCTGAATAGAAAGCCGAATAGCTTTCTAATATGTTTGCTTGTTGCAGGTAAATGCTACTGCTATTTGTGCATGTTAAAACCTTACATTCATGTAGTGTAGAAAATATATTTGTGGATCCTAAAATTTTAGCTAATACCTGCTCTGAGGCATCGGCCAAGAATTGGGGTAACTTAGATAAGACATTTAAATATAGAAAAGACAAGAGCGTGTTCCTTTGTTTATTGAGAAAACTAACCGGAATAATTTCGTGACAATAAAGAGAAGATGTGCTGACCGTTATTTTTCTATACTTCGCAGTAGTCAAGGTACTGTGCTGCCATTATCAGCCCATGACTACCTTTATGTGAACGGTGTAGAATTGTAAAAAGCAAGCCTAGTGCCAAGGGCCTTCAATACCCCGCTAGAAATGTTTCACTCTCATGTCGTACTTTGCTTACAAATAACGCTGGCCCTAATAATACCCGCGCCCAACAAAAGTAATTGTTTGCCTGAAAATTGATGAGCTAAGCGATGAAAATGCGCGTTAGTAGGCTTTTGGGACGAGCTTGCGTAATGTTTGCTTTCAGTCTGCAGCATTTCTTACAGAAATATCTAGTTTAGGGTACGAACCATCAGTGCCTTGATGGTCACCAAATCACTGGGGTCATCTTCAGCCAGCAAGGGTTTTTGAACGGTTGTGAACAATGAAAATTGTTTGAGCAAGCACTTAATTTTGCCCAGAGAAAGGGATTTGATTGGTAATACCATATCAGAGTTTTGTAAGAAGTGAGATAGCTAAACAATAAAGCTGAACAAAGTCTTTTTTTTTTAGTTCCGACTCGCTCATGGGAAAGAGTTTCGCTTTCGTATGCTAAACATTCACACCCATCGTTGACTTTAGCAGCACAAAACCAAGTCTTTTTCCTTCACGCACCATGAAGTCCTCAAGGATCGTAGCAGCACAGCCAGTGGCGCGCGAGACCTCGTTTTCATTTACTTCGAACCTAGGCTAACATTTTGAAGGAAGTGGGCGAGTTAACAGACTTTTAAGCCACACAAATGCAAACCCAGATTTGGCATAACTCAAGATGTGGCTTCATGTATGCGCCGATGAAATAATAAAATTGTCGGTTCACATTGCACATCATTCTCAGTGCGTTTGTTTTTAAGCTTTTTAATAGAAGTAAAATGAGACTTAACGACACTCTTCCTAAGGAGTTGTTTTTGAAAGATAAGCAGCTCAGGCAACCTTACAGAGTTTCTGTTTGGTGTCTGGTCGTGCGCGTTTCAGCATAAAGATCGTGCTACGCTCTTCCCAATTCCTGCTTTTCTGGATGCCGGTGCTTTGCGTGGCTGCATATAGTGCGTAGCGCGGGAATTTCCAATTGAGACTTTTTTTTTTGAAGCCCTCGAATAGTTTGAGTTCCTTTTTTTTGTTATTCATCATGTGAGATGGGCTTTGTGACAAACGTCAAGCAACCTACACGCCTTTTTACGTCTCATGCATGATGCATGAGCTGTCGAATCCCGCAAGACATTTACCCTTGAAGTAGGTTTTTACATTCACTGAAAGACTACACTAAAAGACAACGTCTTCAGAACAATTTCCTTCGCTTCTACTAAAGCAATAGCAAGCTCTCGTGATGGGGAACAGCAAGTTGAATGCATAAAAATATTCATGAGTTTTCAGGTTTCCAGCTTGGTTGCTGTTTTTGAGTTTACTTTTTCTGGCTCTCGAAAAAAATATAAATAAAGAAAACAACAAGATCTACCACAACTTATTTTGTTTTTGCAGACACAACGACAACGGTAAAGTAGTGCAAATAGTGTCCTAAGTTTTATTGCCTAAAACTCATGTGAATACAACCGAAAACTTTTCGCGCGTTGATTTCTTCGTTATCGCCAATGTCATCATCATCATTACGTTGATACGAGTAAAAAAAAGCCGAGAAAAGTAATTATTAGTTACCATAATTTTGCGAGGTTTAAAACGTCAGCCTATAGGAGCACGTTTGTAATTTGATGACTCGATTTTCTGCACCATAATACTCGTGCTTCGTCCGCCGCGTTGGCTCGGCGATTACGGTGCTGACCTGGAGGTCATGGGTTCGGTCCTGGCCGTGCTGGTTGCCTATAGATGGCGGTGAGATGCTAGAAGCTCATGTTCCGTGTTCAGTCAGTGCACGTCAAAGAACACCAGGTGATCCAAAGTCCCGGAGCCTTCCACTATGGTGCCTCTCATAATCACATCGTGGTTTTGGGACGTGATAACCTAAATTACATTAAAAAATGCACACACGTGCTTCTTTCTAAGTGGCACCCGTACTGCAACTCAGCCTCATAAGTGACCACTTTCTCTTCTTTGAACATGCCTTCATATCATAGAAATATAACCATCAGAAATTCCTAAATTGGGGGCTTATGTTGCGCTGATGTTTTTACAAGTGAACTTGTCATTTGCAATTTTTTCGAACAAGTACATTTGTTAAAACGTAGGTTGCGGCACTCTGAACCTGTTTATGAACTTCCCACCGCAGGCTTTCATCTTCGCCCTAGAGCCTTTTTTTAGAGATCTAAGTAGTTACACAGAACTATCTTGTCATACATCGTTTGACAACAAAAAAGCCCGCTTTACAGGTACTAATAATTCGGATAAGTATGAGGCTTATATCAAGAGATAAAAAGCGTGAACAAGTGTGGCAACAAGTTAGGTGTAGCGAAACAATTAAGCGATTAGGCATCAAATTAAATAAGCCCACGCAGGGCAGGATGGGCTGAAGGTCAGTGCCCGAGGCCTGCTAATAGGTCAATGTTGATGATGACGATTGAGCAACAACAATAAGCAACATTTACCTGCCACCCATTATCAATGAAGTCGAACCGTGAAGTATAACGCTTTATTAAAAAAATAGAGGAGTCCACTCTGCTACACTGTGTATACGTTACAGGGTGCTCGGATTGATGAATCAGATAGCGAATGAAATTTGTGCTTTTAGTAAGTATTTTTAAATATGTCCGAACAGGATCAATTGTTACGAACAAATATTAGATAGCCTTTGGCTTAACACCTAAGCAATGCGCTGCAAGTTTAAGAATTCTGACAGTCAGGAGCTAGAGCTTTATACAAAAATACATAAAATATTAAGTTCAGTTGCAAGAAATGGTTGTTCTGCGGTGGAGCTGTTGGGTGCTTGATGACTTTGTAATTCGATCGTACGCAGCTTTGCTTTGCGGACGTGTGCCACAGAAAATCGGCAAGCCTTATCTAACATTTGCGACCGTCTAAGTGTGAACTTGTCTCCAATGGCGAGCACCTCGTCCTATGCAATGCATCAATTTCAGGTGGTATGGCCACAGTGCCGATGGTTGTAGCAATAAACCAATAAAAGAGGATGAAACGAAAACTGCACTACAGGTGAAATAGCGAAATCACCCGATGCAGCCTGACAATCATTGAACTTGAATGATGGTGCAGTCCAAGTGATGTGCTTGTGTGAACACCGAACAATAAAGAGCTTTACTTGGCCAATCCAGATGAAAATTACCATTCTACTAGGTAAAGGATAACGTAGATGGCACTTAAGCCAATGAACTTGCTAGGCTTGGCACATTTGCCAATAAATATTACATGGTGTTCAACAAAGTTTCCAAAAATTTACTATGGGCTTTTCAAATGCCACATCGTTTGGCAGCCATTATGCAGTCTTAAAACACGATTCTGTAATAGAAAGAGCGAGCTACCTGTGTCTTACTAAGACATGGTGTCGTTTGGTAGCATTTTGCTAGGATTCTCCCAGTTCCAATGAGCTTTTGTGTTTGCAATAGCAGAGCCACGCGGAAACTTTTGTCCTTTGTGTTGATTAAAGCTAGTTACCTTCCAATATAATAAAATTTATACTAAGCGGTGACGCACACATGAATATGCCTTCAAATTTAACAGAAGCATAATCAGCCAGTCTAGCCACGGTGTCTGAAAAAAGTATGAAGTTGACACTTGAAAACAAGCGTGTTTTTCAACAATCATAAACAAAATAAAGTATTTTAAGTTAAAAAGTACACTAGGTGTGATTTTCAGATTCTTATTGCAATATGACAGCAATATTGAGCTAAGAAACAAAGTAAATACAGTGGAATAAGTACCGTGAAAACTGCAGAAATGCGTGCTTGTTTAAGTGGGCTCTGTTGTTCGACAGCATCGCCTTACAGAAAAGCACGCTTTACAAAAACTAGCACGGGAGAAGTGTAGTTAGTTGTGAATACTTGAAATAGTATGACGTATGAGAACAAAGATGGCAGCCTGCGTTCGATAAGATAGAATGATTCTCGTCTTTCCACGTTCAAAAAAAACGGTGCAATGAAAAGGAGCATATAGGTCAACGAATGGATAAAGTTCGTAAGTAGAGAATGGTGCACTTTCATCCAGCGAGTTCATCCAGAGAGTTCTAGACTCAGTGCTTTCTCTTTAGGAGTACAAAAAAAAACAAACTGGGTGAGCTGGTATGAATTTAGTATGTACAGTTTTCGACGCTGTTTGTTTTCATCCCTTTCAGGTTTGTTGGCCGCGTGCGCGCTGAAAGGTCTTCCTATTGTCTTACTTCTTGCATGTTCTACTTTATGCATTCTTTATTTTAGATTAAATTGCTAAGTTTATTTAGGGTTTTGTTCGGTGTTTTATTGTTGTTTATTTTTGCCGCATATCACCTTTTTCATAGTATATGAGTATAAAAGAGCGCTGTTGGGATTATATTAAATATGAACTGCACCAAATTTTACCATCGCGTGAATACCGAGTCCACATTGATTGTAATGCTTCTGACGAAAATTTACTTGAATCCGACAGTAATAAAAATCCCATCAGTTACTGTTTTCGTGCCATCTTTTGTTATTGTTCCGCGTATTTGGTGCAATTCATTTCTCCTCATGAATGCACACAATCTAACTGAGTATGGCGTACTTATATCAACACATCTGATCTAGAAAGTACTACAGTCGTTTAAAGACTTCATTGCATAGAATATTCTGGTGATCGGAGGAAGTAACATATGTTGCCTAACGTTCGATGCTTTTGTTTATCTCTTCCTCATTTATTCAAGGAAATGACGAGAACCTAAGCATATCCGTAACACATACCAGGAGCTGCGATCATGAGGAAACTGGCTCGCGATAATGACTCATATGTGGAATTTTACGTGCGACAGGACTGTTAATTGCGTACACTCGGGAACGCGACGTGCCTCACCAGCAGCGAATAATATCGCGCGTAAGTTGACGCTGATTATTGGCTCGCCAGGCGATTCGCGATAGTCGCGTAACTCGACTCTCTAACTCCAACAAAGGGAACGACGTTATTCGCGTACTAACGGGGATGAATCATGAACGACGACTTCAAGGCGCTAGCTCTGCTTCTTAGAACGGTAGTTTCCGGATGCCGTGCACAATACCGAGTGCGCTCGTGATCGACGAGTAAGTGGCGAAGTCGGCTGGCGCTGCGGCGACTCTCGGTTTTTAGCCAATGCGCATTAGAGAGAACCCTCACGCCAGCTGCGATTTCCATTTCATGCGCAGTTTTCGTGACGAGCAATTATTTTTCTTTGGTCTTTCCGGATTTGCTGTTCAAGCTTGCCAGAAGCATGTCATTACTGAATGAACGACGCACGTAACTTAGCTTTGCCGGTTTTTAATCTAGTTCCTCGAATGGTTGCTTCATTACTGCCTTTCTCTTGAGCAGAGCTTCGAGGAGATACGCGGCGACAGCTGGAGGCTTGGTCTCCGTCTCTAAGAAAAAAAGATCTTTTTTTTTCACCGTTCTTGCTCTGAGTACACTAAATTAGGGCATGGAATAATCACGTCAATTTATTCCTGCACGAAGCAAATATTATCGATTAAAGCACAAGAACACAGCGTTCTCTGACATTCACTTAATTGAATTCCTTAGACGATAAATAAGAACAAGCTAATGAAGATAAGCCTGAAAGTTTGATGAGGCACATAAACTGTACCCATCATCAAGAGGGGCGATTATTTCTTGAAAGCTTATTTTTTACATTTTTTTGTGTTTTGTTTCAGATGTAAGTAAAATGAAACGCTGTCAATTGACAAACAATCTTTCGAAAGAGTTAAATTTGTATTAATAATCTAAGAGAAGCTATGCCAATGAAAAAATTATTTTTTGTGTGACCGATAGTATGCAGTAGCCTGAACTACAGCGGTTGCACGTGAGATTCGATGAAGGCTTTTGTGGCTCGTAAAACAAGTAGTCAGATTTCGTGCGTTTTGTAAGAGTACTAGTACGCGAAACGTTAGCGAAAATTCGTCGGTGGTATCGTGACTGTTCGTGCTCGTGAAACGAAATTCTTGACAAACCTGAGCTATATATATAGCTAAGGAATACAAAATTATTTGAAACGTCGTGAGTAGCTACGGAATTCAAAGTTATTCGGAACGTCGTGAGAAAATCTTAGAATATCAAATTTTGATGGTTCTTTGTTTTAAACAGGGAGGGAGGTTTATTATGAGAGAAGAGTTTAAAGTTTGGCCTGAATCAATCTTCTCAACTACTACTAAGCGTTAGATAAGGGAAGAGGGTGGTAAAGAAAGTAAAAGAGAGAAAGAGAGAGAAATATAGATGCAAGAAAAGGCAGGGAGGTTAACCAGACGCACATCCGGTTTGCTACCCTGCACTGGGGAAGAGATGAAGGGGAGAAAAGAGGTTGCAGAGAGATGAGAAGGTACAGACAATCACAAGCACACTCGGGGAGCACACACAGTCTACAAACGGTCGCTCAGGTTTGTTGGCTTTAAGTAAAGTAGCAGTGCTTTAGTCGCTTTCTGCGCAACTGAGGCAGATGCCCAAGGCCCTAGAATCTTCTGCACACAAAATGGTCTTGGGTCAAGTTGGTCCAAAACCATCCGGAGCTGGCATCGCTGTGTGTTGTAGCAAGCGCAGCTGCACAGGACGTGTTCAATGGTCTCTTCAGCTCCGCAGTAGTCGCATGTAGAAGTGTCTGCCATATCAATGCGAAAGGAGTACACCTTTGTGAATGCAACACCCAACCAAAGGCGGCATAACAGTGTCGCATCGGAGCGGTAAAGTTGTGATGGCAGCTTTATCTTGAGCGAAGTATCCAGTTCATAAAATTGACAACTTTTTGAAGCTGGCAGACGACCAGAACGTGCGTGTCAGATCTCGAGCCAGCAGGTAAAGTTGTCTTGCTGCATCATTACTTAATAGATGAATTAGGACTACACGGGATCCTTCATGGGCTGAGCGGGCTGCATCATCGGCTAATTGATTTCCGGTAATACCGATATATCAAGGCAGCCATTGATATATAATATCATGCCCTCGTGCTAGAGCTTCGTGATGACAATGTCTTGTTTCTTGTACCAATTGTTCATGACTCCTTCTACGCATAACAGATTACAAACTCTGAAGCGATGCCTTCGAATCACAGAATATGACCCATTTTCCTGGACGTTCTTGAACGAGATATTGTAAAGCAGCCCTTATAGCAGCAAGCTCTCATGCCGTAGATGTACTCATATGCGACAACTTAAACTTGATTGTCATTGCTGCAGCCGGAATCACAGCGGCACCTGATGAGCTGCTGGACGAGACGGACCCATCAGTGTATATCTGCGTTCGGTCTAAGTACAACTCATGTAATAATAGCAGTGTTGCTTGCTTCAATGCCACTCTGGAGTGATTTCTTTTTTTTTGATACCCGGAATTTCTAGACGTACTTGCGGCTGGTCGAGGCACCACAAAGGACATGCCATTCTCGTAGCTGGCGTATATCTTGATAGAATGCTGTCTAGGTGCTTCTCTATGACGTCTGAAAACGTAGCACGTGGTCTTCCGGAGGGTAGAAGGGTCAAGTGGTGGTCGGGGACACGGCTAGCATGTCGAATGTGCGCTCTGATTCAATCCACAACTCTATATGTCCTGACCGGATGGTCTTTGACAAGCATGATTGTGGCATAAGTAGAAGTACATCGAGGCAGTCCTAGGCAGATACGCAGTGCCTGACCCTGCAAACTCTCCAATGAATGAGTAATGGATTTGCAAGTGTTAGTCAGTACCGGCAAGCTGTAGCGCAATAGACCCAAAAATAGGGCCCTGTACAGCTGTAGCATGGAGGTCACAGAAGTTCCCCATGCTTCACCGCACAAGAATTTCATGATATGCACAATAGATAGCAGTCTCTTCTTCAAGTACGCACAATGTGGGCTCCACGAAAGACTTCTGTCGATTATTATGCCCAGGAAACGATGCGTCCGTGCATATTTGACACTCTGCCCATTGATGTAAACAGGGTATGGCGTCATTGATTTGCGTGATAACGCCATAAACGCGCACTTCACAGTTGATATAGTTAGGCCTTGTTTCTGAAGGTAGGCTGTTGTGAGGGTTGCTGCCCGCTGTATTCATACACGCACCTGAGGGCGAGTAACTGCAGCACTCCAGAGGCAAATATCGTCGGCGTATATGGATAGACACACCGACTTTGGCAGAACCTTCACCAGACCAAAAAGAGAGTGTGTTGTTGATAATGAGGATGAAAGTGAGGAAGGCAAAAAGTGAATATTAAACCATAAGCGAAGCATAAGCATCTGAGCGTCGCCATTTTGTTGTTGCATGTGCCATGGCCGTTCGCTTAGAAAAATAAAGCACGGCTTTGAGGACCAAAACACGATATCAGCGTTGAATGATGTAGGAGGGTTATTGCACTGAAATTAGTTTTTTTTAATCTCTGGTGCCACCATAGCTAAGGTCTGATGATTCACTTTAAGCTGACCCACATCAGAACAGGCCATATACAAAAAGAAAAGACACGTTTTTAATTCATGCTAAATTTTGCTTGCACCATGCGGTAGGAAGGCATCGGTCCGATGCTGTTCCAGCTGAGCTATCACGATGGCTGTCCACCCGTCCACATTATGATGCATATATGCGTCATAAAGGGGCTCTGCAACCCCTTTTTAAGCAGATTTTTCATAGATTCACTAGACAAGCTTATTGCCTCGCCAGTTCACCGCCCAAAATAT
This sequence comes from Rhipicephalus annulatus, assembly GCA_013436015.1. Taxonomy (NCBI): domain Eukaryota; kingdom Metazoa; phylum Arthropoda; class Arachnida; order Ixodida; family Ixodidae; genus Rhipicephalus; species Rhipicephalus annulatus. The sequence continues at coordinate 808,603 of WOVY01009576.1, read as the reverse complement.
TTTCATAATACATCCAGTACGAGCAAAGTTACAGTTTCTTTGAACGCTTCAATTGCACTTTGTCTTCCTTCTGGTCCCTATGAAGGTGCCAGAAACTAGTCATGGAGGTATTGTCCGGAAAAAGAAAATCACAACGTGCGCCTAGTGATCTTGAGAACTTTTTCCCTTGTTGTTTTTACGAATACGTGGCTTTTCAGTGCAATAGCGCGTGTGCGTGTGGACAAGTCATTTCCTTCCACGGCGATTGCTGTAGCGAACGAGCGTGCCATGCTCAAATCAGCCAGTGGCGGATACAGTGCCTTTTACGCAATTATTGTCGGTATCCTACGTGATTTCACGAGAGAAGAGAGGCAATTCATAGCTGAGTTTGAGAATGTTTTGCAAATTACAGGTCACGAGATGCGCTGTAATATATGACTTGCGTGTTCTCAGGATCCTCGACTACCGATGGAGAGCGTTTTTTGACGAGCTCAAAAAGTGTTGCAGGGCCCCTTTAACCGTGTCAGTGGAAGGCAGCGCCACCTATCGCCATTGCGGCAAGTGCCGACCACTATTCTTGCCTGTTTTTGCGCCACGCAGTACGTGATACTTATCACGAGATGGCAGCTGACAAATAATCTCTCTTACACCCCCTCATGGCATCAAGTGTGCATGAACGAGATCCTCGCTATGAATTTACAGAAAGTGCATTGTTAGGGCTCGTTTTTCTTTTTTTTTGTTAGATGCAACATTATTGATAACTAACAGACACTACTGTCAGAGAAAGTATAGGGAATATTATAGAAGTAACTGTAATATAAACTTCAAGAAAGAAAAGTGGACGCAAGCATACCTTGCCGTGAGCAGGGACCGAAACTGTGACCTTCGAATAACAGCTGGTGCTGGCACATAACGAGACGTTATGTCTTCCACGTTTAAAGCCCAACTCTGGCGATATTTTAAAGTCAATGAATCTCAATCAAATTCGTTGGGTACGTTCGTTTGCACGTTTGCGCCATTCATGCCAAATTACAGGCTTGAGAGTTTGGCAGATGATCTTCAAATGAATTTTGTAGTCTCTCTCCAAACGCTCACCTCGCTTGCCAGAACCAATGGCAACGATGTGTGTGGGATGTTAATTTTTGCTTGGTGAATGTGACGGAACTGACATGCCACTGCAGCGTCTCCTTGTCTGCTATGCATTGTGTAGGTTTGGCCGGCGCTTTTTTGGTTTCCGTGTTGGTGGGGTGTGCGATAACTGGCAAGTACTAGTAATGTTGCGTTGTGTGCCACACACAATTCGCCATATATTCACCTTAACAGCGTAAGCGTTTTAGCCGATTGCCGCGGACAGGTAGTATCGTCTGGTGAGATTTATGCGCAATCCGGCTGGTTCGGGCAAAGAATTACATCCTGCGTACAAGGGCGATCGGGTGGGTTTCAGTGTTTCGGTTTTTTTTTTGCTAATTTAAGATTATTTTCAAACTTGTTCAGTATTTCAGTTATCGGGTGGGTAAACAAGAGTACTTCAAAAACATAAAAGCACCATTATCCAGACATGGTCGAAAACCGCCAGAGAGGTCCTTCAAGACACATATACACCCCATGAAGTAGACGGGGGAATAGGCGCCGTGGGAGCTCAGTCGGTAGACCGTCAGACGCGTTATTCGTAGGTCGCAGATTCGGTTCTTGCCCACGGAGAATATTTGTCGTCCACTTTTTTTCTTTGAACTTACATTACAATTACCTCTAATAACATCCCTATAGTTTTCCCGGCAGTATTGTCTGTTAGGTTTCTTTTCTCTCTCTCTCTCTCTCTCTCTCTCTCTCTATATATATATATATATATATATATATATATATATATATATATATATATATATAAAGTGTTACAGTTTATATATATGGCTATATATACGCAGATATATATATATATATATATATATATATATATATATATTTATATATATATATATATATATATATATATATATATATATATTTATATATATATATATGAGCCTAAATTATTGTTAGGAAGAACCTCGGCTGGTCAAAAGTTAATCGGATATCCAACATCATGGTGTGTGTCATAATTTTTTTTGGTTTATCGCTCGTACGACATCACATTTCGATATGTTTGATTGCTGGGCCTGTAAGGTGTCTTGGATTGATTGATGTATATGTGGGGTTTAACGTCCCCAAACCACCACATATGATTTTGAGAGACGCCGTAGTGGAGGGTTCCAGAAATTTCGACCACCTGGGGCCCTTTAACGTGTGCCAAAATTTGAGCACATGGGCCTAAAGCATTTCCGCCTCCATCGGAAATGCAGCCGCCGCAGCCGGGATTCAATCCCGCGACCTGCCAAAGTGTCTTGGAAGATCTTAATGTTCGATCAAACAGAACCTAAATGATCTACGCTAACTAAATTCAAATGTTAAACAGTGTACCTATTATTACCAATTTGTAAGCTACGTAAGCATTAGGCAGATGCAGGCACATAACGAGACGTCACAATAAGCTTATTTATAACGTATAATGTAAGAGGACTGGAGTAAAGCAGCGTTAGCGTAAATATGTCAGATCTACCACTGGTAAGAAAAAGAACCACTACATGGTGACTTACAGTACTCTTGTTTCAATGCCGACTCTAAACTTCCTTGTCCTCTTGAACCGTATTCGAATAGCAATATGTGACAACTAGTGATGACCAGTTTTAGGAGCGGGTATAAATTGTTTTACGGCCCCGTTACGGTAGTCTAGTGATTAAGGTACTCGGATGCTGACCCGCAAGTCACGCGATCGAATCCTGACTGAGGTGGCTGTATTTTCGATGGAGGCGAAAATGCTGTAGACCCGTTTGCTCAGATTCGGGCGCACGGTAAAGAACCCAAGATGGTTGAAATTTCCGGAGTACTCCACTACGGCGTCTCTCGTAATCATATAGTGGTTTTGGGACGTTAAATTCCACTTATCAATTAATCAATAGATTGTTTTGCGAAAAATATTTCATGTTTCCTAACTTAATTTGACCTCGTTATTTTATGCATAAGAAATCAAAACAAAACTATTTGTATATAGTAAGCGAAATTAATGTGCGTTCACATTCCTCTTTGTCATAAGACTCACGTTTGTATTTTACTCTTCCTTTCTTTTATCGGGACGATCATTTATATTGACAAAGGGTAACAATTACGTTCCGTTGTGTACTGGCCACCCAGTTAACTCTACGTTATTATTCTATCAGGCACGTTGCAAGGACCTTGCAGAGATTATCCAAAAGCGGTTTACGCTAATCCTATTTAAACAGCGACAACTTTGAGTTCTGCTTTGTACATCGCCTGTTTGGGCTGCGATCCGGTGGGTTCTAAACAAATAGGATACATAGTGCCCCTTAACGTAGCGTAAGAACCGTTAAACATACAGGAAAATTACACTAATGAAGTACTTGCATTAACTATTCACAAGCTTGAACGGCCCTGACTCGTGAAAGAAAACCAACGTAACTTGCATTTCGCCTCGCATGTCTTCATAGTAGCCCGAACTTTCTTAATTAGCGACAGGTTAACGCCATCACATTGACGAGATGATTATTCCTTCGAACAATGTGGCACGCTGCTGATGCTTTTATTTTTTGGGCGTGTTTGTGTAGGTGAACACGTGCGTAGGCGTGTGGTTATTTTTATCACAGTGGGCGAATAATCGAGGAATCTTTTCGGCTACTACGCTTACTTGGGTATCTGAAATTGATATAAAGGTGTTCCTGACTTTTTGGCCAATGACGTCGTTCGAATCAAATTTAACTGAATTTAACTGAAGTATAAGGCCTGGAGTTGCCTGGTGAATTATTCATTAATGTACTTCTTTATTTTATTGAGGGTTGATGCTACAGACAGATGGGTATTAATTTTATATATTTAATGCTTTGGCTTCAGTAATCTGAGGAGTGATATCGCAGAAAAACCCTATTTTTATTATGTTCTGGGTTGAATAATCCTACAATCTCGGAGCCTTTCCTGAAAAAGTATACGCTTCATACCTTCATTGCAAGGTTTTCTTTTTGTGAGAACACGCTCAGATGAAAATGAATTGGTTCGTTCCTGAATGGAATGCAACTGGCGTATATCGATGAAGTAGTTCGTTTACTGTGGCATTCATCACAAGCACTACATGTCTCGGGAAGGGGGGGGGGGGTAGTGATTGCGCATAAAGTTTGAAGACGTTCCAGATTCGCCGTCAAGAGTAGGTCTCGATAGCGTAATCAGGCCTCGTGCGCATCGTATTCTCAATTACTAGCCTCGCTTCAGTTCTCGCTGTATGCCTAAACCTTGCTCCAAGAAACGGCATCGTAACATTGGTCGTTTCAAAGTGCCCTAGAATGTCTTCTATAAATACAGTTAGGTGCCCCGTGAGATTCAGAGAAGAGCCCCTTACGCGCTCATCGAACACCACATTAAACCGTGTAGATGTTCACGTTGTCGATGTCTTTGCTGCTAATCACAGATAAATACGTCGGAGCACTTAGTAATGAGTTTTCGTCATATGCAAATGTTCTGGCCCCTCTCCCAATTCAGCTTTTCTGCCTCGAGACAGAGAAAGAGCAGGAAAGTTTAAGCGGAAGGACAGGGAGGTTAACCAGTTCTTAGACCAGCTGGCTACCCTGTGCTGGGGAAAGATATGAGGCGAATAAAAGATGATGAAAAGAAATATTGTGAAGAGAGAGAGAAAGAATAAATTAACAGAAAGGCTGGGAGCTCAACCAGAATTCTATCATCCGGTTTGCTACACTCCACTAAGAGGAGAGGGAATGGGAAAGAAAGATGAGAAGTAATACGCAGAGAACAGTAGACGCACGTAATATATGATGCGTTAGGGCGACTCCTTCGGCTTCGTTATATTGATGTATTATAATTTTGCAAAACCGTGTTAAGAAATAGCGGTGCTCAATGGTAAAACACTTGCTTGCCAGAGGGCTCGGATTCCATCCTCAATCAGACCACAAATGTGTTCGTAACTTTTTTGGCATCTTTTTTTTGTCAATTTCAAGGTCACTGGCGAGATGAAGCAGTTTTCACTCATAACAAACAATATCAACACCGATGATGATACCAACGCCTTCACAGGATTTCTGCGAAGCGAGCAATTTAACACTGTCGCTAAATGAACTCGACACAAAAGCAGGCAATAGTTCTGCTTTAGCCCTCTCATGAGTGGGGGCCATGGCTGTCACCAGCTCTCCATTCACTCTAGCCAGGCAGCTGTCCATTCGAAGCTTTACATAGAAACGTATCGATGAACAGTTCAGATCTCTAGCCTTGATGGAACAGCGCGCATCGAGATGGTCGGGGTCAGGGGGACTCGGTGTCGATCATTACGGGGACGTTCCTTTCCCGTGCATGTAGTGAGATGAATCGGCCACCACAGTGTGCTGAGCTTAGCAATATTCGATTTTTCTGCGAGCACTAAAAGGGAGATGTGAACAGCACACATCTTTTTATATTCTCGCTGGTGATCTTGAGGAATGAGTGAGTCTTAAAGTCGTTGCCATTGTTGTGTAAAGGTGATCGAAACATTCGTGTATTTGCGGCATTTGAGTCAAAGTGACACAGTGCCACCGGTGGGCTCCTGCCAAGTCGGTGTACATCGATATCCACGCCGAGTCAGCTGTGCCTGAAGCATGGGTTTGTGCGTCGTGACTCTCCGTTTTGGGGCGTATCCTGTTTTCGTTCTGGCGTCGCCTGCATGCGTGACAGTCGATCGCATCATGGAAACTGGGTACTCTTTTTCCGGTGAACACGTGTGAATTACATTAATAATTTTTATTGACACGCAGGGGAGCTCCTTTGTTTATTGCAGTCTTTGCGTTAGTGGAGAATCACAAACCGTTGTTATCATCACTGTGTCGTTGCAGTGTGGGCTGTACTACGCTGCAGAAATCATGCGACACACAGTTCGTGCGTCATCAAGGCATGTCGATAACGGGAACTCATTTCTAGCTGTTCCCCTATACAAGAAAGCGTGCGATTGATAGGCCAAGAATACGCGCATGCCCTTTCGTGAGATAACTGACCTGCAAGGGAGGCGGTAGATAGCTGCCTGTATTATTTTTTCACATCTGTTATGCGCATGATTATTGCCGAACAGCTGTAGCTCTAGAGTCGCTTTCCGGAAAATGTTTGATCGTGAACACAGATAATCCTTTTCGTCTATTTTTTGTTCACATTTAATTATAATTATAGTTACTTCTAGTACGATTCCCCCTACTTTCCGTGACACCATTGTCTCTTAGTTTTGATTAATATTGTGCCTAATTAAGGAAACAAGCTCCTAAACTTGTACGTACTTTCTTTGAAAAAATAAGCACATTATTTTATGCATAGCGAACAATTATAGATACCAGAAAACTGTGTGCTACAATGACGTTGCATGTGTTTCAAAAATATATGCGCCCTAACGAAAACTTCATTAATTGCTTTATTTTGTACCAGTGGGCGTGTAAATTTGCGTCCAGTTTTATTTCTCTCGTGGATACTGAGCATGCCAGTGTTCTTTCCGAACCTGGAGCATATTAACAAAGTTTTTAACATGCTAGATAAGTCAAGAGAAATGCATTGAACTTAACATGATTGTATACAGTTTGCAATACTTCAGACATGAATAGAAAATTACCAGGTAAGAACTGAAATGTAAGGTTGTGCGTGCATCACTTTTTTTTCGTTCGATACTGTATAGTGCTTACCGTCAAGACCTAAGTCCCCTTTTTATGGTCGTAGCAGTTACTAATTAAAAATTGAGTGACCATTTGCCTTAGCTCTGCACGATTTGGAGCAAAGAATAACAGTTGAAGCTGGTAGTTTAGTAGGGATCAATATTGAACCTGAATTTTGGCAATTCTAACTATTACGATATAGGAGATGACTTATGGTACAAGAGATTAAATGCATGCTCAAGCAACTGGCAAAGAACGGTTTTTCTTTGTGTAAGAATTGCCTATTGTATCGCCTCCGACACTATAATTTGTATAGCGTTGCTGTGAAACAATCACTCTAGCAAATACCCTGCAGAAGCACGTGTTTGGGTAAAACAAATTACAATGACGCGAACAGCACGTGCCGTAAAGCTGCTCGGCTTAAATCAGTTCTGATTGAAATACTTACCTTAGCAAAGTGCTAATAGCGCTGGGCCCATTTTTATTACGTGCGTATTCTCCTAAAACATTTAGAATTTCGGCGCTACCTGTTTAGAAATATTTGGGCCTATAGCGCTCAAATGACTTAGTCGAGGACGATGACGCAGACAGTAAAGGTAGCACTTCTCGGCATTTTTTATTATAATTAGTCTCATACAGACATTGCTTTAAGGTGACACGTGTGTACAGAAAATACCTAAATGTTCCAAGCGTGATGCGCAAATGCCTGACAGTGAACATCGGTAGAAGCAGTAACAAACGATTTCCTACAACCTTCAACATTGTTGTTGTGATTGTCAACGTTTGGTTGAGATGATGAACGAAATCCGGCTTAAGCACGCGACGCTCATGTCTTGAATAAATGCAAGGAAGCCAAAGCACTTCACCTGAAAATGTCAGCTAAAGGGCTAAGATGTTCTTCTGTGAAGCAGCCGGTTGGTTGCTCGATTGCTGCCTTTGTTTGGTGATTGCATTTTGAGGGAGGTCATTGTAGAAGCTCAGTGTAGAAGCTGAGCACGGTTAACTCGCAACAGTCTACCTAGAGCAGGAATCGGTAAGCTTTTGGGGCCTACCACAGAATGGCGTGAAGATCACACGGTGAAGGCCGCGCAGCCAATATAAAAGGCAGAGGGGAGGGGGGGCTGCGGGCATAGGGAAAAAGTTTCGTCTCGTATAAAAATTATATTTATTTTCAACACGCAGCTCACAAGGTTGCCATATACTAACACAGATTACAAGCAAAAACTCTATTCGGGGTCTGAAATTTCGTTTAGTCCTTCAATTAAGAAAGCAGAAGGCACACGGGGAAGTGGGGTGTGGTGGGTGCCGTGCCAGGTGCGGCATAATGCTGTTCCGTGGGCCGCTGCTGGCTGACCCTAGACTTAGGTTGTCTTTTAAAGCCATAGTAAAACTAATGTAGCATTCGTGTCCCGTAAGTGGCTTAAGCGCGCACGAAGTACTTATTTGACAACGCAGCGCGTGGTCCATTCTTGAAAGCAAAGAATAGCCGCTCACGTTTTTTCTCCACGTTGTTTTAATTGATGGTTTCACCCTGACCACAGTATCCGCTACTTGAAAGCAATCCATCTCTTCCTTATTCAAGGATGTAATCAGGGAGGTGATATTTCGATGAAACTTTTGTAAACGAAAAGAGCTCTTTAGCGCTCTACTGAAAAGTGGCTACGAGAAAAGAATGTGATGGCGTCCTAAAGATTGCTCGGAACTACGTGACAACAGCATTAGGGACACAATAATCATCTACGCGTCTGCTAAGAGTGCATATACGTCAGAGTTCAATAAAAAAGCTTGCATTATGTTTTAAAAGAACAAAGATTGCTAAGATGGTAAATGAGCAAAAACAAAAACATATGAGGTACTTTAAAGGCAGTAAATTCACATTATTAAGCAAGGAATTAATGGTATCCGAATAATATATATAATGCCGCTACCAATTTCGGTTGAAAAATATATAAAAGTAGCATTCAGTGCAAATATTCACCGTCCGTTGGTTATGTGGAACCAGGCAAGAAAAATGAATGTGTCGCTTTTTCTGTCTATCTCATGAACTTAGCTGCTCTTACAGACGGATCAGCACAGAATCAAACAGCGATGTTTTCAATTACACAATTGCTTTTTTTTTTCGGGGTGGAGTAGCTTTCCAATAAACATTTGTTTTTGTAGCGCACATTGAAAGTGCCAACAAGTAAGAATGTTGCGTTTGGAACCTCAAGTTGCTCTTTTTTGTTTCAAAGCCGCCTATATAGTTGTTGCGGACGGGTTTTCCTAGCTCTTCCCTTCATGGTTTAAACAATGTTGAGATGGTATCAAGGTGTAATTTATTGTGGCAGTGAGCTAATGTCGCCATTTTTCATTCGGACATGTTCATTTCACACCGCGAGGCAGAACGTGTTCATCCGAACATAACGCATGTAGGAGCAGCAAAAACACTCTAATATTTTGTCACTGTGTTTTGTTTCGTGATGACATTGTTAAATTTAAATCCGGCATTAATAACTTTTGCAGTTGATTGCATTCTGAGTGCGTGAGAAGACGAACAGTGATGCTGACGAGATCAAGCGGCAAGGACTTTAGCCGCCAAAAGTGCATAATAACGAAATAATTAAATAATTCTTGCGTTGAAGTCTTTCGTAAACACCCGCCAATCACAACGTGCATAACATAGAAGATAATTGATCGAGGACAGACTCTTCTTACAAGAATAATGTTTTTTTTTTAATTCACCGTCGATGCTTACCTACCCTTTGTTAGCTGTGAATACAAAAACGGCTTCGTCGATGTTTCCAATTTTCACTCACTGTTCCGCGTCTATAAATTGAGGCAGGCCGATCGTGACAGCTTGCATACTAGAAAAAAAATCCTTACAAAGGAACAGCCGTATTCACTAAAAATCTATTTCGGTAAAACTTGGAAAATTATGTCCGATACCGAGATTGCACGGGCAAATATGGGCGTTCGTTTTAACAAAAAAACTTGCTAATATAAATCTAAGAATGCCGTCTCACTTTTTCGCCAATTCTTGAATTGAATCTTCAGTACAACTCAAGATGAGTTCAAGAGGGACGTCATTTACTCCCATTTTCGTTTCGCCCATCGAAACAAAAGAGAGTCACGTTAATGCCCAACATTGGGACGTGTCGTAGGTCTTCACCCACCGGCCCGGGCCTTGCCTAAGTGGCCCCCTTGCAACAAACATCCGGCAACAGCAATGACATACATAGCAGCACAGTAGCACTTACCATGCTGAAGCGGGGTCGTGCCGATAAGCGGTCTCCCTATTCCTCCCTTGCAAAGGCGTGCAACTGAAACAGCAGCACGGGCTTTCTCAGCGTCGTCAGCGGCGGCACGAGTGGCGCGGTGAACGAACCACCAGTCCTCCATGCGGCCGCTGTCAGCGCAGCCGGGACACACTCTGCGCCCGACCGCGTAAAGCCCACCGCCGCGCCTCTCCCCAAAAGGGAGAAGGGAAGAAGGGCACGCGAGGAAGAAGCGCGGAGAGGTAGGGACAGAGGGAGAGAAAGTTAGGCGGGGGCGCGGGTGGCGTGCTAGGTGCGCCGGTCGCTCATCCGCCGCGGGACGATCAGTGTTTGGGCGCTAGTGGCTCGAACGGAATGTGCGCTTGAACTACGGAAGCGTGCCTGCCCGTGCGCGCTGCCGACGCCTGGTCGAGCGAGCTCTTCGGGACCGGCGGGGAAACATATAGCACGGCTGACCAATTTTCGTTCAAGGGTGTATGGCTCTGAATATGAAAAATATATAAAGAGGTGTTATGGGCTAGCCGCTACCATGCCGCCGATTCTCCGCTAGATAGTTTAATCTATCAAGCGACTAGGGACTCGTTCAGCCAAACAACGGGTCGGGAAGGCTCTTTTATCTTTTTTGCTAATATGTGCTCCATGGAAGCAATTATCTGTCTCCCACACCAGTGGTGGAGAAAGGGACAATGCTTACATGAAAGGCAAGTAGGTTAACCAGAAAATAACTATCCGGTTTGCTACCTTGTAATGGGGAAAGTGTAAGGTTGTACAGAAAGGTAAGAATGCAAGGACTGAGACGGAGAGGTTTGCAAGGCATATAAAAGAAAAACAAAACACTCATACACACTGAAGCACAGGAGTTTCATAGTCGGTCAGTGAATACGTTTGACCGCACAAACTTAGCCGCTGTCTGTTGCTTTCTGCTGAAAAGCTTGATCTTTTTGTCATTTCAAAGTGTGTTGATCAGAAGGCGCCTGGACATCAGGGCTTGGGTAGGTTGTGAGAAGGACTGTCTCTGAGCAGGGGTGTAGCCTACGATTATAACGACCAGGTTAACTGGTGAGACATGGAATAGTTTTTACGGATACTGAGGCGTAGTCAGGGTGCGGCGGATGCTGTGATTGTTAATAATCTCGAGAAATTATATAGTGTTTTTTTCCGACCCGGAATAAAACTCTCTTTCTCTAAGAAAGCTCTCCGCAAGGAAGGAAGGAAGGAAGGAAGGAAGGAAAATAGAGGGAAAAGAAAGGCAAGGAGGTTAACCAGCCTATAGGCAGCCGGTTTGCTACCCTGCGCATGGGAGAGGGATGGGGGAGATGAAAGAGAGCAGAGAGGGAAGATAGAAACAGCACATTCGGCAGCACATGCGCGCACAAACAGCACATTCGGCAGCACATGCGCGCACACTCAGTCATAGTATAGTCTTGTTTTTCACGGTGTGTGACATTGCTGTTAAAGTCGCTTGTTCAAGTCGGTGTCGCGTAGGAATTTCAACAGAGCTTTCATCGCCTTCAGTTGCAGTGTCTTCTCTCGGGCACTTGACAGAATAGTGTCCACAGACATTTGGCTGTTGTCGATGCGCGCAAAAGCAGACGCCAGTGACTGTCTCTGGATTTCATACAATGGACAGTCACAAAGGATGTGGTGTAGCGTCTCTTCGCAATGACAGGCATCGCAGAGAGCGTTGTCGGCCATTCCTATGACAAAGGAGTAAGATTTTGTAAATGCCACTTCTAGCCATATGCGATGAAGTAGGGTGGCTTCTCTTCGGTCGAGTCCAGTGGGCATGCGGAGAGCCATCAAAGAGGACAGGTGGTGTTGACAATTCGTATCGATGCTTGGTGGGCACCATAGTGAAAACGTGATTTCACGCGCAAGTCGTCGAAGATTACTGGCAGCATCAGTCCTCGAAAGTGGTATGGCTTCTCGTGTTCCTTCAAGGGGTGCCCGCGCGGCAGTATCGGCATGTTCGTTCCCTATGATGCCGCAATGACTTGGCAGCCATTGAAGCGTCACATGATGCCCTTTCTCGAGTAAAGTGTGGAGAAGGCATCAAATTTCGTAAACAAGCTGTTCGTACGGGCCGCGACGCAGTGCTGAGAGCACAGATTGTACGGCAGCCCTTGAGTCGCTGAAAATCGACCATTGTTGCGGTGGTTCCCGATTGACCACACAAAGTGCAGCGCGCAAAGCAGCTAGTTCCGCTGCTGTAGATGCCGTGGAGTGGTCAGTCCTAAACCTGATGGTAACACCTCTTGCTGGGATAACTACTGCCCCTGACGAACACTGGTGGTTCGTGGAACCATCGGTGTATACATGTATGCTGTCTGAATATTTCTCGTGCAAAAGAAGAAGAGACAGTTGTTTCAGCACGGGCGACGAAAACTCAGATTTCCTCCGGATCCCTGGTACACTAAGATGCACTGTGGGTCGAATAAGACACCAAGGTGGTATGGATGGTTTAGATGCATGAGTGAAGCCCGAGGTAAGTTTATCGTTGTATTTCACGATAATTTTGGCGAACGATGCTTGGCGCCTCTCTGAAGGCAACAGTGCAAGGTAATGGCCGGGGGCACGTGCGAAGTGTCGGATGTGCGTTCTCAGGACTTCTACAACAATGTGAGTTTGTATCGGATAGTCACCAGCAATTGCAATTGTTGCTTCTGTTGACGTACACCTGGGAAGACAGAGGCACACACTCAGCGCTTGGGCTTGTACTGCCTGTAAAACACGAACATTGGTCTTGCAGGTATTGCTAAGCACGGGCAAGCTATATCTGAGGAAACCGAGAAACAGGGCCCTGTAGAGCTTCATCATTGCGTCTACTGACATCCCTCACGTCTTTCCTGCCAGGAACTTGAACAGTTGAGAAATAGCGGTCAGGCGCTTCTTCATATAGGTCACATGCAGACTCCAACAGAGGTCCCTATCAATAATGATGCCCAGAAACCGGTGGGTTTTGGCGTAAGAAATCGGTCGCCCGCAGATTGAGATGACTTAAGGGGTCATTGCTTTGCGAGTGAAAGCCACCAGCGCGCATTTTTCTGGTGATATGCTGAGACCTTGTTTGAACAAGTAGTTGGCAATCATAGTTGCTGCTTTTTGAAGACGGGAACGTATCTGAGGACGTGTGACTGCCGATGTCCAGACACAGATGTCGTCTGCGTATATTGAGATTTTAATGGTGCTTGGCAAGTATTCAGCAAGGCCAATTAGTGCGAGATTGAATAGCGTCGGGCTAAGAACTCCGCCTTGAGGAACACCCCTGGAAGTATAGCGTCGCGTCGTTGGGCCATCTTCTGTTAACACAAAGAATGATCTTGCAGCAAGGAAACTCGAAATCCACCGAAAGACTCGACCACCAAGGCCAACCACTGCAAGAGCACCCAAAATGGCTTCATGTAGTACATTATCATAAGCGCCTTTCACATCTAGAAACAAAGCTGCAGATAGTCGCTTACGGGATCTTTCGTGCTGAACGTACGAAACTAGATCAACGACATTGTCAAAAGAAGAGCGGTCGCGTCGGAAACCAGCCATTGAATTCGGATAAATCTTGTAGTATTCAAGATTCCACTCCAGGCGGCCTAGTATCATTCGTTCCATTATCTTCCCTACGCAGCTGGCCAGTGCTATTGGGCGGTATGAGGTTAGTTCGAGTGGGGATTTGCCCTGCTTCAAGATGGGTAACAAGCGGCTTACTTTCCAGTCATCAGAAACATTGCCATCCTGCCACGAGATGTTGTAGAGGCTCAACAGTTCTCTCCTTGCACCTTCCCCAAGGTTGCACAAGGCTCGGTACGGAATACCATCTGGGCCCGGAGAAGTTGAACGCCTGCAGAGAGCTAGTGCCGCCTCGAGCTCCTCCATTGTAAAAAGGAGGTCCATGTGGTAGTCACGGGAACGGGGGACGTCACCTCTCACTGGAGAATCTGGACGAGTGGCTTGGTTGGCGATCTGCGCACAGAAATCTTCTGTGACATCGATGTCTTGCCTCCTTTGAAATAGCGCAATATATATTCCGCAATATATATTGATGGTTTAGGGGCTCCAAATGAGTGGGTTAGACAGCAGACGGGTTTACAAATACGTTCGATTCACTAGTATGGGGCGGCCGCCGAGCGGACCTTCGTTTTACATGGTAAACATAAGTCACTGCGTAAAACGTTCAAACTGTTTTAAGTGCAGTTGTCCCCCTTCCTTCTAATATTTCCGGCAGGCTGAGGACGTCGCCAGGGCTCAAGGGCTGCAGGGTCATCTAGGCGTGGTACCCACACCACCGAGGCCACTGGGTTCTCAAAATAACGCTTCATTTTCAACCTGTTCCTCCACCTGTATATTATTCTGCAATTAAGTAATCTACCAAATATCCACGCCAGGCCTCGAAACGGCTTTGGAAAGCGACCCTATGTATATGCATTGTTCGTGAAGCGTTCATTTTGTTTGTAGTGCTGACTATCAAATTTTATAAACATGACATATGTACTCTTATGATACAAGCGTCATGTCGGCGAAACGCCATTTGTATACTTAAGGGCCATCCACCGAAGTTGGTATACGTAGCAATAACCATGGCTGCCGCCCTCGCAAGCACAAGCGCTATATTTAGGCTCACCGTTTCAAGTGTTGGTAATAGCCAGGTTGCTGTCAGTGAAGTTCCGTAGCCTTAAAGAACTGGTTTATATAAAATATAAGCGACTCTTCAAGAAACGTGTGCGTAACAGATTTTTATCTATCTTTAGTATCATTTCGTAACGTGCTTCTCAATAAAACATTACCCTGCAGTCGCCTTCCCTCCACCTGGTTCGCGTAACATCGATATCCACGGTACGCAGGATCTGTCAGTTTTAGCGGCGAAGCTCCTGAAGACATGGGTCGTGCGGCTCCTGTATGTAGTAGCCACCTCTCGTTCTAGTCCTTGGAATGTCCGCTGGATGGTGGTACTTCTACATGCTGAATATATGATGAAAAGATGCGAGATGGCGGTACTTGGAGTGTCTACTAGATGGACGGACGGATTGGTGGACCGACATACAGACAGACAGAGGGACGGCCGGACGTATGCAGTCAGTGGATAGTTCATGGTTTACCGATAAAACCCTTCGATGATCCGCCCCACTCGTCATCAATCACTCCGTGGATATAATGTGAGTTTTTTTATTTCATAAGAGAACCGTTGTTTTATTCGGAACACGTCAGTCAGTGTTCCACACCTCTCCTTTTTTTAACAACACTTTTTACACGCGTACCTATAAAGAGCCTTAACGCCACAGATTATGGCTGTGCAAGTGCTACCACGCTTTCTGCTCCAACTGGTGTATCACAAGGTCTGTTATTAGAACACCAGGTGTGTGCATGTGTGACTTTTTTATTTTCTCTCTCGCTCTCAGTCTTTTTAGAACCCCTACTCCTTCACCCATGAGTAGGGTAGGAAACAGACTACCACTGCCAGGTTAAATTCCCTGCCTTTCATTTTTTTTTGTCGTTGTATGTCTGCTAATAGGCGGAACGAAAAAACGCTTTTTTTTAGCGCGAGATTCTGAACTACTCATGTATAATCTACTAATACACTCCACCTCGGGGAACAAAAAAATTAGTTGTAACGGTCTTCTTTTCTCTTTGCATGCTTCTAATTGTAGAATATGCCCTAAATTACAAAAGCTGCTTGTAAAAGTACCACGTGGGTGTGGAAAATAGATAATAAAAGTCCATATATAACTTTTTACGTCATATCGAGGAGAAAGACAGAAAAAAAACAGGGAAAACCTGTTTTATATATAAAGAAAAAAAAAACAGAAATCCCGGCGAATTCTTGAACGCCCGAAAAATATGCAGCGCATGAACATAGAAGCGAATGAGCAGGAAGAAAGAATCGCCGTTCGATTCAAGCGAGTAAAAGGCTACTCAATTTTATTCGTACGGCAGTACGGTAATAACACTTGTCTCGTCACGTACTGCTTATGATGAGGCATGCAAAACGCTAACGCCGTTTTTGATCAAGAAACTGCGTGGGAAGTCTTCAGGCACTGTTGAAACATTATGCTTCTACCCACGCTTATTATCCCGTACGCTCTTCCCAGAAATCATTTAGAGGACGACAGAGCACATATTACATCCGAACAACAACAAAAGGGACCGTTGCTGCGCCGTTCAAGAGTCGACAATCGACACTCTTGCATAAAACTCAGTGACGGCTCAATCTGAAGATACGTTACGCAGGAGCCAGTCCTGCTGTTCTCGTGTAGGAAGGAGAAGTAGGCGTCAAAGGCGAGGGCGAATGAGAGAACGCGCTCTTCACGACGGCATATAGGCAACGTGTGAGCGAACTCGTGCGCCTGCTGTACACAACGCAGCATTCCGTGTCGACTCTGCGAGAGACGGTGGCCATTAACTATCCATTTGCAAGACGCCAGAAACAGGTCGCGACTCAATTAGCGACACGCGTTAACCGAGCGGCGGCAGCGGCGCTCTTGGTGAAGGTAAATACGGGAGCCGGTTTATTTTTCGCATCGTCTTCGATCGCGCTCAGCCGCCTTAGGAGTTCACAGAGCCAGCTTTCAGGCTGGGGAGCTCGCGTACTTGGGTGTCCTTTTGTAAGCACGACGCAGTCGGGCACGAAAAGGTGCAGAAACACGTCGGTGCATAGCTTGTGGCACCGGCAAAGAACACGATCGAAAGGGCTGTTAAATGAGGCGTTATTCGCAGGCGTGTAGGCCGTATCTCTATTAGGTGTTTCAGCCATTCGTCTAGATTCTAGAGGCCGTGGACTGTGGGGAGTGTATATATATATATATATATATATATATATATATATATATATGGGTGATGATGATGATGATGATGATGATGAAAGATTCACATGGCCACGCGAAACCGCAGGGTCAATGCCTCCTTGTCACGAACCAGATCGCGTGACCTCACGGTGTCCCCTTTGGCTCTTCGGCAGCTCAGGCTCTTTGGGACGCAATAGGAGAAGGAAAGTTTAAGCGGAAGGACAGCAGGGAGGTTAGCCAGTTCTTAGACCGGCTGGCTACCCTGTGCTTGGGAAAGGGGTGAGGTGAATAAAGGATGCTCACTTTAGGCTACCATTGGGACGCAATAAATCAACTTGGGAGAAGTGAAGCAGTGGAGCTCTCCTTCTGAAAAACGGGAAAATCGAGCTGATCAGGACGTCTTCAGAGGATAGTTTGTTCATTATTTCAAAGGAAAAAAATTGCGCGTATAAAGAAAAAGGCACCGCAAAGAACGAACACTTAAACAGGTCGAGCGCAAATATGTTTAAGCGCAACCTCTGTTCCCTTTTTTTTTGTGATGTCTTTTTCTTCAGTTGTACAATTATTTACTTTGGAGAAAATTAACATTAGCCGCGGCCAGCTTAAGCTGCTGGAGCATCTCTTTTCAAGAAAGTAGTCATCGTACATTTGGGAAGCGGGTACCGTCCCGCTTATTTTTACGTTTTCGTTGTGGGTACCTAAGTTTAAATGAATAATCATTGATGTATAGTGAAGCTGAGGGGCGGGAATTAGTCGAACCGGATGAGTAAGTGAGGCGTGTTCAGCATGTGAGCATTTCGCAGCATTTGGCGCCATGTCTTACGCTACTGCAACACGTGTGTAGACAAGGAGGCCTGCTTAAGGTACCACCCACGTGGTTTTTTCAAAGCCCGCCTCATTTAGTTCTCGTCGCCAGGCCCCTACACCGAGCTTCGACGTTCAATTCGTTTTTCTCTCTAAAAATGCATTAAATCTGTTCTCAATGGTAGAAAAACAAGGCCCTTTCTAGACCATTCTTGATCTCAGCACACCGGTTTTTCACTGCCTTCGGAATAACTCCACCTACGCGCACCTTCCGAGAGCGATCTAAAAACGCGACTAGGTGTTACTTCTTTGCGACCCACGCACTTCGCTAGCCGAGCCTTGAAGACAGTGATGCATCGGCTTCGTATGCATGCATCCTCCGCATTTGCACGTTTACATTACCTGGCTAGGTAAGTAACAAATGTAAACGAAAAAGGAAGGTTTCCCACCACTCTTACATTGCCACGTTGCTTCGAGAGACCGATAGAGTGACAGAAGAGAAGTTTATAAAGCGGGAAAACTGAAGAAAGCCGTGAACAGGTGCCACCACGGTCCGGAAATTGTATCTGCGCCGTTGCGGTTCAGCAGGACCACTTCTCTGCATGGCGGAAGCCTGCTGCACGCACCTTTTCGGGAATGCTCGTGCTTTAGCACAAAGACGGCAATAATGCAAATGAGTTTAATAAGCTTGAACGACGCCGCCGTCACATCCCGCCGCTGCTGTACCTGAACAAGACATCGTGACAGCGAGAAAAAAAAGTGCTACCCACACCTTCTGCGCTGCCTTTGGCACGTACTGCCTGACTTTATACCCCGCATGCTGGAGGAGTGCCCAGGTTGTCACGTGTTCAGGAAGCCGCGGCACTTCGCTTGCCCCTATGCGCACGACCAAAGAATGTCGCACTTGCTGAGCCCTTCACTCACAACGAAGCGAATCACTGCCACGCGCGTTGCTTTTCGCGAAGCTGCATCCTATCGTTCGTAGCAATAGATAGTCTCGCCGCAGCTGTCACCAATGCTCACGCTTTAGCAGAAAGACCACATTATTGCAAATGAGTCAAGTAAGCTTGAACGACGCCACCATCACGTATCACTGCCATTGCACCCGAACGAGACGTCGCGACAGCGAAAAAAAAAGATTGGTACCGACACCTTCTGCGCTGCCTTTTGAAATTGTTGATGAGGCTTTCGTCCGTGACTCGCCTTGAAATCGATTCTGCCGACGCCGATTCTTCCATGCGACACGTTCGGAACAAGACGACGGGCGTCACATATCAAATGCAATTTTCCGCCGCTGGCTCGCACGTGGCGTGAAGCGTTTCCGCTTCGAATCGCAGCGGGCACCACGGTCGATTTATGCTCGGGCGAAACAGAGCAAGAACACCGCTTGGAGAAGAGCATTGATTCGGCATGGTGTTAGCTTATCGAGCGCCCCGCCGCGAGGAAGTAGGCCTGGGAATAGTACGTATGAAAGAAATGGCACAAAAATGAAGTTGAAAAGAGATGGTAACATTGTGCAAAGACGGAGAAAACAATCTGTTGAAGTCACAGAAAAGCAGAAAATTAGGAACGCTAGTGCGGAAGTGCCAGGCGTTACCTGCCGGAAGCGAAGTGCAGGCATAATTAAATCGTCAGAAAAAAAAAGAAAAACACTATAAGAATAAAAAATTTCCCGTTCGATTCTAACTTGCTTGCTTTGCTAAGGATAATGTTTATATACTCTCCATTTCCCATTCCTCCGCACGCTGATTCATTTCTATAGATTCTGCAGCGTAAAAATAAATTGATGAATACAAAAACGTCATCACAAAGGAAGTCATTGAATATATGAGACCAATAAAATGTCAAAAATATTTCGCTCTCAGAAGTTCACTTTGAAACATAGCTTTCAATGCATTTATTGCTGCTCAAGTTCTGCCCACAGCGCACAAAATAACACATACCTTCGTATACAGCCACACTACAAGCGTTTATATTTCACTGATACAAAGACTTATTAACTACGACAGAGTGTTCTAACACAAATAAACTTTAGCAAAAACAAAAATTAAACTTAGCAAACATTTACGGTGGAGTGGGAGATAAATGCGATAGCATAATGCATCAACGTGTTACGGGCCCCGAATGGATCGAGAAACACTGCAACCTAATTGACAGTGTCACTAGTGCGGCTGCACGTACCTGTATTCATTGGGACGTTACATAATTACGCTATGTGCCCGAGGTGATACCTACAGCAAGCTGTCAACGTTGTATGCAAAAGCGTCTGCGCTCTGACTTGCGCGAAGGCATTCGTTAAGCGCCCGAAGCTTCTGAAGGCACTCACTTGCACACGAGACAACATTGGAGTTGTGCTATATTTTGTGATAACTGTCTTGCTGTAGAGATATTAAGTTTTTTATTACTTCGTATACTCTGTTTTTGTAGGTTCTGCAAAGAAAAAAAAAGGAAAAGGAAAGGTTACCCAAGGTAAACAGTGGCCAGCTAGAAACACGTATATGACTGAAGCAATGCTATTTTACAGTTAGCTTCCAGAAGTTTACCCTACAATAAAGGGTCCACACACGCACATTTCTAACTTTACCGACGGCAATATCTGAACTGAGACATTCCACCTATAACAACACGAAGCTGTATTTTACAAAGGCTTATCCAGTCCGGTATCGGCTAAGAGGCCTTTCGGGAAGTTGTTCACCGTCTTCTGAAGATGAATTTCCGGCCATGACCCATGCGATTCTGTAGTGAGAGTAGTCCGTCTGCCCAAATCTTGCTAATTTCTTCTTTAATTTTTCCTTCATTCGAGTGCTTCACGCAGTCTAAAAAAATATAGGCCAATAATTTCATTTTTGTGACATTAGTAGCATTCAGGTGAGATGGATCGCACCGAATACTATGTTAGGCGAATCTTTATGACTCAGCGATTTCAGTGACGACGTTGCACGCAAAAAATATGGCCCCGGAATGTGCACAGAAATGCTTTGTTTGAAGGTGCCTTGCCCACAGATGTGTCTGTATGCGCCATTTTCATGCAATCGCATTGTACTTAAACTGTACCACTAAGGCAAAAAAAAAGGTGTGTCATTCGATAACACCGTATAGCAATGTGAGTAAATATGACTTTAAACAGCACAAAAAGAAAAAAAAATGAGATGCACATGACGCTCGTTGGTGCCATTTTGACAACGGGCGGGCCGGCAACCAGCCGTTTCTGTAATGGTGATCGGAACTTTTATGGAGGCCACTTGTCATTTCACGTTGCCACATTTCAGTGTCGCCCGGACGTGATCACCGGATTGTCGTTTTTGCCCGTTGCGAACTGAATTGTTGCGCTTCTAAGCATACCGATGAAGGCCCCTTTCTCTGCGCAAAAGAAAGAAAAAAAAGAGAAATAAATAAATAAAAAACAAACAAAAACAAACAAAGAAAAGTAATATGCAGACATCACGCCTCGCTTGGCCCCCATTCCGCCGATGGGGTGAGGGGTTGTGAAATTTAAAATACATTTTGTGAGCCTTACGCTGCTGTGGTACGAGAGCTATACGTCGCTTGAACGCATTTGTCAGAACAATTGTTTACGTTTGTTTATTTTTTTACAAAGGAACTCAACTTCGTCGTCATCGACATTTAGTTCTAGCCTGCATCCGGACCCACGCACGCACCGTGTGCTTTTAATCAACCCAAGTGATTTTTCTAAAGTGGGATCTTATTTCTAGCGTAAAAAGAGAAACAAAAAAAACGCACTACCCAAGCACTCTATACAGATCGTTAAACAGTGAAGCTGAAACATGTGGTCACAGGTAGTTGAAGACGTCGCAGCCAAAGCCACAGTGCCGCTCGAGAAACCCCAGCTGAAAGTGGTCGCCTGTTCCGTTGAACTCGTTCTTGCATTGCGACGTTGACATTGCTCTGCCTGCAACGCTGCTTCCTCGGCTCGTCGTTGTCACTTGTCTTCGGCTCCGAAGGCTGCCGGATGCTCGGTGCGCAGTTGATGCTCGCGCATCACCACCCGGGCCTGTTCTAGTGCCCGGACTCCTGAATCGACCCGGCGAACGTGAATTCGCTCACGGACCACCTGTCGGCGCTGATCTTGGAAAGTTGTTTGCTGTTTGGACGTTTGTGCGATCATGTGGAAGTCGTAAGTTGAAACTTCTGCACGAGGGTTAGGTGGCATGAATGCGAAGGAAAGAACGAATGCGCTGCAAATGGCGTGCACGCTTAGGTGCGACGTAGATAACGACTTAGCTGACGACCAGCTAATGAGGACCTCCGCCATTTCCAGTGGCGAACGTATTAACAACGTAAAAAATTGACATAAGAAGAAAACAAAGTTCCTAGCTGTCACGCTTCGACTTCATCTCTCACGTGTCTGGCATCATTCTGATAGTTTAGAAAGTTCGTAACCAAAGTTTGCGAAAAATAGGGCACGAGTGGGTTAGGACGTTGTTTGTCTTGAGCCATGACAACGTACGAAATGAAAGCCGCTAGAAAAAGAGACCGTTTTATGTTTTAATTAACTAAAGATACTGCGGGCATGGAATGCTTAGGCTATTGTGAGAATAATCGTGATGGCTTTTCTCAGACGCTCTAAAATTTTAAAATATAAAACTTTTATCGCAACCTGAATAACCTCTTGTGTATTGAGGCGTTACTGCCAGGCATACTGGTTGAAGTTTGTTGGATAGTATTAGAAGCTGCGAGGCAGCCTGTCTTCGTCACCACAATTATTACCATCACTTTTAATTGCGCGCCTGCTGTATGTAGCACTGCCTGCCCGGTATGCTCCTAGCTAGCGTTCTCTGTCTAGCACAGCACCAGCTGAGCTAACCCACCGACAGACAGAGCGATTGACTGACCACGCCATTTCAATCTCGATGTCGTATTATATATTATTAAAATGAATAAATAAAGAAATTACAACATAAATATTTAATATATAAATACGAATGAAACTTACCTGTCGAAGATGCTTTCAGTAGCCATGCAACGGAACGTGGAACAAATAACATAAATCTTTATCGCACGACTTATATTAAGCATAAGGCATTTTGCATTTCCTAGAAAGCGATTGGCCAACAAAACAAATGCTTATATGGAAACTAGTCCGCTTTGATCGCCTTGTTGCATACCTAACAGCCAAGCAGACCAGCGATCAGCGCGTACACGTGGGTACAGACTTCTCAAACCAGGGTCATTTCCCGCAGGCGCTTCTTTGGCGTGAACTAAAGACTCGCACGGCACGCCTGCTTACGTCGGCAGCCAGAAAGCGCACAAAGATAATGGAGCCTGCGTGTCCCTTTCTGGCAGCTCTTCGCCCTCCTTTCTGGGGTTTGACAGCGACGCCAGCGTGCGATATTGAATATGGTAATGGCAGCCCGTACAGCCATGGCACACGCCACGCGAAATGCTGGTTCGCCCCTCGTAGGCTCGAAGCGAGATGACGCTTCAGAGCGCGTGACGTCCCGATCGAACCGTGTCGCGCATGCGTACACCACAAGGCCGCTTCGCGGTCTCCCAATGCTTCTACGGCACTTTCCAGCGCTTCCTTATTTATGGCAAAGCATCTTTCTTACTCTGGTGAACGTTTGCTAGTTATGGTAGAATTTCTAAAATCACCTCCTATGGCACCCATTACCATCTAAGAAAACCGCCGAAGTCTGCTAGCGCGGCTTGAAAGCTTGAAAACTCTCAATTCAACATTTTGAAAAGCTTTCAGAGGTGGTAGGGGAATAGTGAACTGCTTTTTCACCCAGTTTGGAAAACGAAGTAGACTATTATTGATCATACACTCACTATTAATGTTTAGGCACCCTACAAATATTCAGCTTCTCCACTCCCTCGCAGAACGGTCGAAAGCGTGCCAGCCAACCTTCCATTCTGGTCGCAACAATCACATTACCTTGTTCAAGTGGAGGCGATGATTCTCGAACATTTATTCATGACTAGCACTTCTAGTAAAACAAGCGTCACTTCACGGTCACGCCAAGATTCTCGATCTTCTTTTTTTTTTCAATTTGAATTTTTAAATACTCCAGGAATACTGATGACAACGTATCAACACATTTCCTTACAAAGCCAAAACAAGATGACTTTGCCAGCGTCTTTGAGTGGGATCAGAACCACGCTCTGCTAAATTTATGCTCCGCCGCGGTGGTCTAGTGGCTAAGGTACTCGGCTGCTGATCCGTAGGTCACGGGTTTGAATCCTGGCTGCGGCGGCTGCATTTCTGATGGAGGCAGAAATGATGTAGGCCCGTATGCTCAGATTTGGGTGCACGTTAAAGAACCCCCAGGTGGTTGAAATTTCCGGAGCCCTTCACTACGGCGTCTCTCATAATCATATGGTGGTTTTGGGACGTTAAACCCCACATAACCATTCAAAGATTTTTTTAAAAATAAGTGTACTTACGAAGAGGCTGGTGCCAATGTGTTGCTCCGTCTACTCCTTTCTCTTACGTGGTGGTGCTTATCATAAATAATAATAATAATAATAATAATAATAATAATAATAATAATAATAATAATAATAATAATAATAATAATAATAATAATAATAATAATAATAATAATAATAATAATAATAATAATAATAATAATAATAATAATAATAATAATAATGTTATTATTATTATTATTATTATTATTATTATTATTATTATATAGAATAGCAAAAATAATGTCTAGAGTTTTGGGTAATATTACTCGAACCCTACAAAGCGATTATGAGAGATGCCATAATGGAGTGCTACAGAAATCTCGACCACTTGTAACGTGCACTCATAACACACAGTAAATGGGTCCCTAACAGTTTGCAGCGGTAGGGATCGACTCGCTTGCTGGATTCCGTGCCGACCGGTTGTGCCCTCGCGATCTCCGGCGTCAGCGTAGCTCTGGCCGACTGGGCTCGCCCTACTTCATCTCCTGACGCCGACGGCCTTCGACTACAGTGTAGATATGCCCGACTGGACTGGCTCTACGCCATCTACTGACGCCGACAAGAGCTCTCACAAGTGGTGCCCCGTGCTTGGACTCCTGTGACCATGTTTCCATCTTTCCTATCTCTCCTATCCCCTCGATTTGTCATCGCTCTCTCTGGCTTACCACCTCACGCCTCTTCCTCTTTTCTACACCTTTACTCCTACACTTTGGATCCCTCCTCACCCCCATCCCTTGTGAGCTACTGTTGAGGTGTCGCTCACTGAAGCAGACAGTTACGGGGCTCACTTTTCTCTTCCTTTCTCTTTTAAGAATCAATTTCAGCAGTGGGGATCGAATCCACGACCATCGAATCAGCAGCCGATCACCATAACTAGTGCTCTACCACAGTGAACTCGTCGTAGAATTCCTGTTCTCACAATCCCTACGGCTACAGTAGGGTAACAGATCAGACTTTCGTCTCGATGACCTCATCTCGTTTACTGCGTTTTCTCTCGCTGCGTGTCCGTCACACTCTTAACTACAACGTTTGCGGAAGGACGGACCCAAGAATAATTGTCTCCATGCGCACCACAGTACGTGACAACCACTGATACAAAAGGGCAGAGCAGTATATAACGGAGAGGTGTCCCCCGTCGCGTCGCTTCTCGGAGTGTCAGCAACGGCGGCTGACACGCAGAAGAACAACGACCGCGTTACCATTGAGTCTCATCTTAATCTCTGCGGGCGTGTCACCTTGATATGTGTATGCGCTTCGTGAATCGCCATTCCTCGGCACGCCGGCTGTCCTTCCAGCGAACGCGATACACACGAAACGGTGCGGCTGCAACCACCGACCGGAAAATAGAGGATCAGGAACCTTGGAGAAAGGTGGACGAGGGGAAGAGGACGAGGAGGGGGGATGGGGGCTGCTCGGGTTTTCGCGGGTTTGAGCGACATTCTGTCGCAACCTCTTTCATCTCCATGAGTCCCTACTTTCTGGAGATTAGGATGCGACTGCGACTCTTGGTGGTCTGGCCATTCCCCAACGCTGATGTATATATATATATATATATATATATATATATATATATATATATATATATATATATAAAAGTGAAAGAAGTGTATACCTAAGGGCTCGTTTTGTTTTTTCTTAGCATCGAACGCGTAATTCGGAGTTCGTAGGTTCGATTCCTGCTCACGGCAAGTTATTGTTTCACCCACTTTTCTGTCTTCTTAATTACTTTACATTGGTTCTAATAACTTCCCCTATATATTCCTTGGCATTATCTTCTGTTAGATCTCATCGTATATATATATATATATATATATATATATATATATATATATATATATATATATATATATATATATATATGAATTATAGGTCACAGCGCGAGATGCCTTGGTGCTCTCATTGGGGGAGATTGGCGGTCTTCAAACTGGCTCATTTTGAAGCCCTTGCTTGTTTGTGTTCTTCACAAAAAGTCGTAAGTTCTAAATCATGACTTGAAAAACTTTTTCAGACCGCAGAAACGCTGTTACGTTCGGTGGACCGGTGTTCACGTGAGGCGCTGCGCACGTGGACGAACAAAAAGAAAAACGTAATTCCGACCGCGAGAATGAATGAATGAAACCATGTTTATTCCACTTTGTTCGCGCCGAGGGCGCTGCGGTGGACAGTCAGGGCACTATAGCAGGGGGGGGGGGGGTAGAGCTGCCTCCGTTTTATTACCGGACGTCATGGAGGCAGCTAAGTGGGGGCCGCTTGAATGGCTTGAATCTTGTGGCTGTCGCGGAGCCGGTCGCCAACCGGTGGCGCGGCCGGGTCCTGGAGGAACATGATGAGTGCTCGCCAGAACTCGATGGCGCGATCAGGGGGCGAAGGCTCCGGGCAGGCCCATGTCCGGAGAGAAGAAGGCCAGGGTCCCCGTTTTATGGTGGCCAGGGCACGGAGCCTAGGCGGGTTGTACACAGGGCACTCCCAGCACAGGTGGTTGAGATCAGCCCGGCAGTTGCACGTGGAGCAGAGACCTGTCACGGGTGGTGGCGTGTCACCCCTGTGGAAACGGTTCAGCAAGAAAGGAGTAAGGAGTGTTCCTGCCTGAATTCTCCGAAGCAGGACAGACTCTCTCCGTGTGAATATCTTCGAAGGAAGCAATGGTATCGAGAGTGGATTACCCACTGCTGTGAGGTAGGCGGCGCGACGTTGTTTGGTAATGTGCTTATCTGCTATCGGATCTGCTAGCTCGGGTGGGGTAGCCAGAAAAGTGGAAGGAGTATCGGAAGCTCTGGCTAGCGCGGTGAGGAGATGAGCGCGCGCTAATCTGTGAGCCTTCTCGTTTCCGGGGATACCGCAATGCCCGGGGACCCAGTGGATGGTAACGTCATGACCACATTCGCGGAGCAGGCGCGTCTGGTGTCGGATCTTCTGGAGTACAGGATCTGTGTAAAGAGAGCACGTCGGGAAAAAATAATCCTTCGGGGCGTGGAAGTTCGGCTCGACCTCTAAACGGGCTGTGCGAACGGTGACACACTCATTTCTCTCATTGATACCACAAGTTGGGAAGAAAAACACCGGCTGCGATTTGGTGATATGAGCTGGAATCTTCAGCTACCAATTTCCTAAGGAATCGTGGGCTGTATGGTGAAAATTACAGACGAAGGAAGTTAGAATATAAAGGAGGAAGTATGAATGCGTGGGAGAGTGTTTTCAGAGAGTCATCAATAAATTTAGTGGAGTTATGTTTGCGTCTGACGTCTATGTCAAGCGCTTAATTTAATGCCTACGTCATAGTTGTTTTTGCAAAATTTCTGTAAAGCAACAACCCAGGAATGCACGGAGCGATCCACATTCGCCAGTTCCTACGCCTTCCACCAAAGCTATTTGCATAATATAGTTTTCTGTCATTTTTATTACAATTTTTCTCTGTTTTTTATAGTCATGTTACCATCTCTACCGTTCCTTTCGCTTCTGTTTCTTCCTTGTGGCACGCTGCAAATGTCGCATTTGAACACAAGGCTGGGCCTTATGCTGACCTGTCTTTATTTGTCATCACTCGAGTTAAATCGCGTCTTAGTCTCTACTTATGGAAAAGAAATTGACCAAACTAACTCGTACGCATGAAGGATTTAGCGGAGAAGCCACGTTGATGGAGGCAGAAAGTTTATCGTAAAGGCTTAATGGGCATTATCACTTGTCGTTTCATTCGTGACGTTGTTGGTATAGCTGTTAAGTAAACACATGCTACTGAAAGGCCGGCTTTTCTAATGTAATGATCAGAGGGTCAGTGAGCTGAACCGCACATCTGCTGTCGTGAGCCAAGGACGCTCTCTAGCAAGTGGGAAGAATGGATGAAGCAAAGTACGTTGTCATATATACATCTCGATTGGCTGCATGTCTCCTGCTTGTACAGAGTAGCGTGAAATTACGTGATACTAAAATAAGAAAAAAATGGCAGCATATCCACGGAGTGAATGATGGAGAGTGGGGCAAAGAATTCGTCCGTCCATTCGTTCTTGCTTCCGTCCATCCATGCGTCCGTCAGTGTGACTGTCCATGCGTCCATCAGCCCGTCCGTGCACGCGTCTGTTCGTGCGTCCGTCCCTGCGTTCGTCCATGCATCCACCCCTGCGTCCGTTCATGCGTCCATCCATGCATCTGTCTATGTGTCCGTTCGTCCATCTATTCAACACTCCAAGTACCACCATCTCGCATCTTTTCATCATATATTCCCCATATAGAAGCACCGCCATCCAGCGGACATTCCAAGGACTAAACTAGAGGTGGCACACGCACACTTTCTTACGTCTTGCGCTTCGGGTCCACTTCCCACCTTTAACCACGTCGAGTTCATGGTATATACTAGTTCACTGTATTCATGGCACTGCGGCCGAACGCTCGCTAAACCTTTCGAAAACCAAGAAGGTTACGCCCAGCGAGTATGACGTAGCAAACTTTTTCAGTCAGATAGTGCTCAATGTACATGCCAATGGCTGCTAATGGGAAATGAGAGGCGGAGAATTCGGCTTTTACTTTCTTACGGCTTGCGCTTCGTATCTACTTCCCATTTTTAACCACCCCGAGTTCATTCATGGTATATACAAGTTCATTGTATTCATGGCACTGCGGCTCAACGCTCGCTAAACCTTTGTAAAGCTAAGGAGGTTACACCCAGCGAGTATAACGTAGCAACCCTTTCTTGTCAGATAGTGCGCAATATACATGCCAATGGCTGCTAATGGTGATCGCAGCCTGCGCGTTAACTAAAAGCCGAATGCTCCTGTCTCTCATTCTCCATTAGCAGCCACTGACATGTACATTGAGCACTATTTTTTATTGTTCAACAACGCACAGAAGTCTCTCACCGGCACCACCTTGGATTGATTGATATGTGGGGTTTAACGTCCCAAAACCACTATATGATTATGAGAGACGCCGTAGTGGAGGGCTCCGGAAATTTAGACCACCTGGGGTTCTTTAACGTGCACCCAAATCTGAGCACACGGGCCTACAACATTTCCGCCTCCATCGGAAGGCACCACCTTGGAGGTCAAAATGTTATACTTGTTACATAATACGGGGGACGAACGGGTACCGCTATAAGGAGTTTCGCCCCTAAAATTACAACATATCTAGGGAGGGAATGACGATGAGTGAGGCGAAGCATCCGAGCGTCCAACCGTCCATCCATCTGTGCGTCCATCTGTGCGCTCGTACGTCGATGCATGCGCCCATCCGTTCGTTTGTGCGTCCGTCCATGCATCCGTCCGCACGCACATCCGTACGTCTATCCATGTGCCCGTCCGTCCGAAACTCGGGATTCTGCCTATTCTTATTGGGTTTTCGGAGTTAACAACCAAGAAGACATCTACCATCTTATATGCCATTGCCCTCGATTTGCCTCTGAAAAACAGAAGCTTTCGGAGGCATTGCGACATTTAGACGATTGGCCACTCTCTATGCAGACGCTACTGGAACACCATCCTCGCCTTTCGTCGGCTCAAAAAGCAGTCAAAGCTGTCTTGTGCTTTTTGAGGACTACAGGCCTACGTGACCACCTTTAAGTTTTGTGTAGTGCCACCACTGCATGCACATCAGCCTATTGACTGACAATCCTTTTTTCTATCTTTCTCTTCTCTTTCCTCTCTCTCATCTTTATGCCCCAATTCCCATTCCCCGGCGTAGGGTAGCAAGCCAGGCATGTGCCTGATTAACCTCCCTGCCTTCTCTCTTGTTGTTCATCTCTGCCCCTCCTGTCAACAACCATCAAAACTTAGATACACTCAAGTGACGTCTTTGAGTGAACTTGAGCTATTCTGTGTCCTCTGATGAGTGCGCGGCTTTAAAGAGCACTGACTTTGACAGTGGGTTACTTCTGTAAACAGGGTCTCAAATTTCCTATTATCCGCTCACTCCATTATTTAGAGTAAATAAACATTATTCCTTCCTATCAGCTACAAAAATTCGAACTCTCTTTGTGATTCGTGTACAACATTGTGCTGGTAGGTAGTGTTACTCATTTATTGTGATCAGATCCACAACCTACGCCATATAAATTAACATGAAAAGTTTGTATATAACAAAACTGCACGCCTGTCACGAGTTCATGGTAAGTTTTTCACTCGAATTTTAAATCACTCGTTCAGAATTCACATTGTGTGAACATGTTTTCATCCATGCTGCGTGGTAACAATGATTCCGTTATTGGAAATGGAAAAGCCAACTTGTGTACACAAAGCTAGCTTTGGCTTGCTGTATGCGAGCCCTTAATTCAGCTGATTACAACACCAGGAACAAATTACTTTAGGCAATACCTCTAGCCCCCTGTAAGTTTCTCCCAATTTACGAAAATGTAACTGATACCATAAATGAGCTCGCACCAAATGCTTGCATTCTTCAGCGACAGAATGAGTTAGGAATGCATACAGAAGCAAGTGGCTGGACCTGAATCTACGAGACACTTTCGGACAATTTAAGCCTCCTGTCTGAGCCCTTTGCTTCCGGCACATTCGGCAGAAAATTGAGTCTCACGAAGTTGTATCTGCAATACCAACCTTTTCTCAAAACAGCGAACTTATACTACTCCACGCATGGGCCCCCATAAACATATGTTCGATCACAAAAGCCTTATTCTGTAAACATGGGCTAGCACCTGTATGGCGCGTTAGCTTCAGCAACGTAACGCTTGTTACATGCTCAGATGCGACCAGTTTAAGGCATAAGAAGTTATGCAATCACAAGATTAAACCAACTCGTGCTCAACGTTTCTTTCGACATCGCAAAATAGTCGCCATGAAATGTCAACGCCCTTTTAGTGCTGGTGTTTCTTAAAAAAAAAAAGCAGCTGCTTCAGAAACAGACGCTCTTTCAATGTGCGCAGCGCAGATAGCAGCCAGGCGAAGGCCGTAAGTCCCGTTTAACTCAAACATAGATTCAGCAGTAGTTTGCATAAAAAATATACAGCTGTCTCGTGTTTCAGCCTTTCTATTTGAGAAGTCTGCTTTGTCTACTGAAACAGCGCCGATGAAATATTTCACAAAAGAGCGGACGCTACGCAGCGCTTTCTTGCAGCGGCTGGTTTTGCAACCCTCACCTGCGGGAGCGTGCAGGTAAAGTGCCACTCACTCACTCACTCACTCACTCACTCACTCACTCACTCACTCACTCACTCACTCACTTTTACCTGTTCCCCGTTTATTCTGATTAAGGAACACTTCCTTCAGCTGATGCCTTTCGGTACCAGATAGTAAGTCTGGAAATTCTCTTACAGCAATATTGAATAGGCGCAATTAAAAGGTCATGTTCAACATCATGAATTTTGCCTTTTGCGAGCGCTCAGGAGGAGGAGGAAGCAACAAAAGGTAGAAGGCAGAGAGGTTAACCAGAAAGACATCCGGTTGGCTACCCTACACTGGGGGATTAGGGAAGCGGGAAAGAAAGAGGAGAAAGAGAGAAGAGAGGAAAAATTAAAAAAAAAGGTAAGGGGAGACTGGCAGTAATTTCACTGCAGCGTGTAGAACTCTACCGCATGTCTGAGGCGTTCACACAAGCCTGTCTTTCTCAGGAAACACAGCAGGGCTTTCACTGCCTTGTGGGCTGTCGAGGCATGTGGACGTTGCTGTAATAGCACCTGCACAGAAAGAGGCTGATCATCCAGTCGCTGCATTGCGTTGGCAAGTACTTGTCTATCTGAGGCAAATCAAGTACAATGGCACAGCAGGTGTTCGATATTTTCGTCGGTGCCACAAACATCGGACGCCGCACTGTCAGTAATTCAGATTAACGTGGTATAAGCTTTCGTGAAAACAACTCCCATCCAAAGGCGATAGAGAAGCAAAGCTGCACGTCGATGTAGGCTGGATGGAGGCCGGAGTTGTAGTGAAGGGTCGAGCTCGTGTAGTCTTGTACGTCGTACGCTTGGTGTGTTCCATTCAGTCAGTGTGAGACTGCGGGCCAGTTTACGAATCTGCCTCGCCGCATCCACTCTTGAAAGCGGAATCGGAACGCTGTTCGCTTCTTTATGTGACGTGCGAGCAGCATGATCTGCAGAATCATTGCCGCCTATACCACAATGCCCAAGTAACCACTGAAAGACGATGTCATGGCCTTTTTGTATTAAAAGGTGGTGAAGCTTCACGGCTTGGTAGGTCAACTGGTCGTGGCATCCGCGTCGGAGAACTGATATCAGGCGCTGTAACGCTGGTTTTGAGTCAGAGAACACAGCCCATTTACCTGGTCTTTCTTCTGAATTGATGAGGTCCAGTGCATTGCGCAGAGCCTCGAGTTCTGCCGTCGATGACGATGTCACATGTGAAGTCTTGAAACACCGAGTTACCCCTTGTGATGATATAACCACTGCTCCACCTGAACTAGACGGCGTTGTAGAGCCATCCGTGTAAATGTGCACGTGGTAACTGTAGTTTTGTTCCAGTAAAAATAGACTTAGTTGTTTCAGGACAAGTGTCGGTAAGTCCGATTTTCTCCTCATTCCTGGAATCATTAAGTGAACTCGCGGCCGGCTCAAGCTCCAAGGAGGAAGCAGTGGCTTTGATGCAGGTGCGTATGTCTCAGTAAACGATGAACGATGCTTGTAGACAATAGTGCCGTATGTCGTGCGGAGCCTTTCAGCAGCTAGGCTCGCCAGGTGGTGAGAAGGGGTCCTGGCATAATGCCTGAGGTGCATGCGCATTGTCTCGGTAATAATATGCGTATTTATTGAGTGATCCTGAGCGATGGCAATGGTTTCAGCCGTTGAAGCACTGCGGGGTAATCCAAGGCATATCTTAAGTGCGTGGGCTTGAATGCTCTGAATTGCGCGCAGGTTGGTCTTGCCGGTGTTAGATATTGCAGGTAAGCTGTACAGTAAGAATCCGATAAACAGCACTCAGTACATTTGTAGCATGAATGGTATGGGCACTCCCCAATTCTTTCCTGCAAGGAATTTGAACATGTGGGATGTTGCGATCAGCCGCTTCACATAGTTCACGTGTGGAGCGCACGACAGGTTTCTATCTATTATGACTCCCAAGAACCTGTGGCTTCTGCTGAACGATATGTAGTTCTTCATTAATTGATATGCTTTAAGCAGACATTGGTTTCCGCGTGAACGCTATCACTGCACATTTTCCGCAGGAAACCTCGAGGCCTTGTTTACGAAGGTAGCATGTCATCGTTGTAGCAGCCTTCTGAAGGCGGGCGCGAAGCTGAGGCCTTGTCACACCTGATGTCCAAATGCAGATGTCATCAGCATAGACAGAAAGTTCTGCAGTGCTAGGTAGCTGCTCGACTAGACCAATGAGAGTTAGGTTGAAAAGTGTAGGGCTTAGCACTCCTCCCTGAGGAACTCCTTGGCTGCTGTAATAATCAGGTGTTGGGCCATTCACTGTTGCGAGCGCTTAATTGCGAAGGAAGCAATAGGCGTGATTGAATGGGCATACAATTTATTTGCAATTTTTGATATGTTGTCGTCCCATTGTGTTTGAATACAGAGTAAACAAAACTTGAAACATACAAGTGTCTAAGCACCCACCAAACGGGGTGAGCTTCCTACACCAAGATATGTAAATGCTATAATTATGAATACAGATGGATTTCGAGCCTTGTGAGAATAAATATCCACTTTCTCATGCGAGCGCAACGTTTTGTCAAGTTAGATTGTCTGGCTGGTGTGCTTTGTATGAACAAATGAACCACAAAGGTTTGTTTAGTCAATTGTCATGGGTGTTAGTCGTCGGGAGAAAGATGTACCACCAAGTATCCACGTGGGTGTATCTACGTTAAACGGAAGTATAGCGAGCAACGATTTATATTTTTAAAGCTCCCTTATATTGGTATGCTGTGGACAATCAACTACTTCTGTAAAGACGTGTTTTCATTCTGAGTTATACTAACTCCTATGACGAATGGAACAGTCATGTTTTTTTCTTTTTTGACCGAAACAACAAGTTCTGATCGAAACAAGAAATCTTTCGCTTGTACTTAGTGGCAGGGGCAACTTTTGTTCGAATAAGTTATGGGTACTCCTTTTATTTTCAATACATACAAAATTGGCAATTAAATACGAAAAAAGGGATGTTTTGGGCAATACTTCTTTTGCGTTTGTGAAGTCCTGTTTAGGCACACTGGAAGGTATGATTACGTCACCAAATGTTCTTGTATTTAGGTTAGGTCATATGGTAAGTGTCAGAAATAATCACACATTTTTAGTCTGCTTTTAGAATCATTTTGAAAAGTTGACACATCAGAATGACTAAAAGAAGACTACGTATTCATTCATTTATTATTTATTCAGAAGTATATAAACACTAATCGTTCAGTAGAGGTTAGTGCTACTCTAGTGGAGCGCGCGGTGAAAACGACGTTAATATTATCTAAAGTTACTGCCCAAAACAACAATATAATTTTGAGGGACGCCAATCAGCAGGCTCCTAAAATGTTGACCATCTGGAGCTGTTTACCGAGCACTGACATGGCACGGCACACGGACCTCCAGTGCTTCACCTCCATCCAAACACTACCGCTACGACTGTCGGGTCAGTAGCAGAGCACCGTACACTGCAAATCATTTCACACCCTCAAGGGTGGATTTTTCAATAAATCACCCATCTTACGCCTATTTTTTCTGCTAAACTTATCCGCACGGGTGTAATTTCTGTAATTACACCCATTGTACACCCATTTGTCATTTTTAGGTGTACTATAGATGTATGTTCGCAAATTACACCCAAGGGTGTTTTCTTGAATTTTACACCTATCATATATGCATATAGTTTAGAGCATCAATACATAGCAAATCTCAATGGATGCAATCAAACCGCAAGCCGAAGTTCTGGTGAAAATATCGATGTTGTGGCCTTTGTTTTCATTTCCCGTATCATTCGCCAAAATATATCGTGCTATGTATTATATTTATTATGCCACCCCTATTTACATTATTCAGAACATTTCTCACGTGTTCAACGATTTAATTCATGGGTTACGTTTTTGGGATTCTTACTAAAAATATTTTGCTGCCGCTCATATCCATTCTTCCCTAATTCTCACAGAGACATCGGTAAAAGAGATTATGTTGCGCTTAAACATAACATGAAACGATTACCCACTCACCCACCAACATGCAGATACGGGGCCATTTTTTTCAATGGGGGTCCACATATTTCCTTACACTGAAGTAATTCGCATCAATACACAAGTCCCTGATTTATTCAGTGAGTTATGTTTAGATCTATAAACATGGATGAGTTCAAATTGAATGTTTGCAGCATTCGCATTGCCGTGGAACTAGGCATGTTTACAAATAACAGGCTAAGCTTACTCTAATGCAGCTGCTG
Source organism: Rhipicephalus annulatus (assembly GCA_013436015.1). Taxonomy (NCBI): domain Eukaryota; kingdom Metazoa; phylum Arthropoda; class Arachnida; order Ixodida; family Ixodidae; genus Rhipicephalus; species Rhipicephalus annulatus. Next base: position 773,333 of record WOVY01009576.1, on the reverse strand, counting down.
TGCACGCATGCCGTGCCGCAGGACAAGCTTAGCGCACATCCGCTAAGCACGGGTGAACTCGTACAATGGTATTCACCACTCTGTGGGCACTTACTGTTCTTTTTTTATATCCTTGATATGAACGCTTGCGCGTCCCTTAATACACACGTGAACCATCGTAGACAACACTAGCGCAATGTACCCGTGCCACAAGAATGGAGAATAGTTGACTAGTTGCAGCATTGTATTTGATAGTTGTTACTGTGGCGTTACAATGAACTGATAATCGCACATTGCTATGCTCACACACAATTTAAGACTTGAAATAAAAGCAAGCGTCATTCATACTTTGTCGGTAAAAAAAGCATAGTCCCCAGGTTCTTGCTGAATGGCAGAGTGTTATTTAAAAGAAGCTAATGGCACAGCGGGGCTGTTGCTGGGATTTATGCATGCAGGGGGATAGAAAGAGAAAAAAAGGGGGCCTGACCCATTTGCATGTACATTTTTGCCTGTGGTTGCACACTTGAGAAACCAAATCGGAAGCTTTCATTTTTTTTTTGTGCGAAATGGACCAAATCCTGACCCGAAAGTAGCTCCAATGACACTCAATTGGCTTATACATACGTTCACCTTTCCTCTAAAGCAGTAATATTAAAACATTATTTAAACTTATCACTGTTCTAGAAAAACGTTGATAGCATGTGTATGCCAAGGCAGCGTTAGTTGAGCTTTTTTCGGTTCCAGATTTGCCCCATTTTGAATAAAAAAAGCTCCTCAAACAAACATAAAAAAGGAGTGGAGATGTGTCAAATATGGAACAACCTCCCCGCCGCCCTTCACTAACTTTTTATTTATATCTATGTTGCACAAGTAACAAATTTTGACTCCAAAATGTCGAAACAACGCCACAATCACGCCTCACTTGGGAAAAGAAAAATGTGCATTACGAAGACTACGCATTTGCCGCCTGCACACGTCAGTGGCAAAAAAAAAAACGACTTCGAAGCTCTGCTAGGCAAATAAATATGTTGTGAAGCATAAAATATTACACTATATGTTGGAGGCTTCACATGGCTTGGAAATTATATCATAAAACGGTACTGCTATCACTTTCGGTTTCGGTTTTGAAGTCTCGGGGCAACTGCGCATCGCCATCGTCAACAGGCAGACTTTGAATTGGGTGGTAACATGTCGTGTGCGTGTTTGCTGTACGCTAACGGTGGTTTATTATTTTACTATTCACTTGCTTTGTCCAGGATGTGTACTTATACGGCTTGCGCGGTTCAACTCACGCTTACAGTAGATGCAGTACGAGTCACTGCAATCTGTGGCGCGTCGGCAAGTACAGAACAACTTCAGTGCGGCGGAGTGTGAGTCCTCTGTCAACGGCTTTCGTAGAAGCTTGTGCACGCCGCAAGCAGAGTGTTTCCGATCAAGCAATGAGCGGAGTGTACGCAGGGAGCTACATGGAGAACGCTTTTGGATTTCGTGCTATTGCTGAAAAGGTAAGCTTTCATGCATGCAAACAACGAAGTGCAGAAGTGCGTGCCTGCCAACGCCCGATGTGCCCGCGATACTCGTAATTGCAGGAAGCGACCCTCTCTTGGCGCCGTCGTGACCTTCGCTCGCTCTGTGCTTATCAGCTGCGATGTCTCAACAGTCGCAGTGTTCGTGAACCTTGCTTTGGCGCATGGTTAAAGAAAACGGGGGGGATGTGCCCCGCGCAGATAAACCTTACGGCATTCGGCAGCGGGTGAGAAAACAAGGGAGGGGGGGGGGGGCTGAGCGAGCCGAGGTGGGCGAAAAAAATGGCATAATAATAATAATAATAATAACGAAGCAGATCAATGGTAAAAGAGGCACCAGTTGTCAGTTAGCGGCACTGCAGTGGACAAATGGGGCGCGTTTATTACGCGGGAGAAAAAAATCCTAGATTTCAGTGACTGAAGATAGGGGTGCGTTTTTAATGCGAGTAAATACGCTATTTAAAGCAACAATTCAAATACTTAAAATTTGTATCAATAACCCTTTGGTGTCTACGCATTGCAGCGGCTTGGCATGTGTTTTGTTAAATATCGTGCAGCTAACCAAAGAATTTATATGTACCTTGTTTGGTCAGCAATTTGCGCTTTTTAGTGCCTTGTTAGGTTTGTTTATATTTATACTACTATATCGTAGATAATCAGGATATAGAAATATTGATCTGCTTTAATAAAGGATTGAACAGCCGCACTCAATTGCACACATTTTTTTGCATTTTTGCACCGTTGCAGTGCGGCACATCGAATATTGTAGAATAGAATATTTCTGTATATTTTGGTGTAGCGTGTTGGCGCTGTGGTTACATATGAAAGCTTTGCCAAAGTGTACCAACAAACACCCACAGAAATCTTTCAGTTAGACTGATACAGCACAGATGATAATGGTGTAGGCATAGTTAGCCACTAAAGAACACGCTCGCGAAAAACAAAATGAGGATGGCGACACAGGTGGCTGTAAATGAAAGCAGGCAAACCTAACAGCTCTTGTATGTTGCATGCATTTTTTCTGTGCAGGTTTCATCCTTACGAATGTAAACACACTGATCCAACTAATAAGCCCTCCATGCATATATTCCTGTTAGCTACTTCTCCAATAAGTCGTGCATTTTTTATTATAATATAGTCCAGCAGTTCAGAGCTTAATGAGCATATATTTAACTTACTTGTGATACATTATCTGTTGCATGGCTGTTTTTATGAATTAAAAAAATTCAACTGCAAATGAGCTGCTTATGCATGCACTTGAAGAATAAGATTAGCACGTCTTATTGATTTTTGAGAGTAGTTCGTTTTACTCGTGGCCTAAAGTTATTTTGTTGACCAATAAGCAACCCCGTGAAAAATATATTATAAAATTATTCCAGTACACCAAATTTATGTAACTGGAGACGAAATTTAGAGGTTAGCTTCCACAAATACACAGTGCTGTGTTTCCAGCAGCAGTTGTCATTTTATAAGTGCTGTTGATTTTTTCAGATTGGGGCTTGCTCGATGTTTTACACTAGTTTTACACAGTAGATTGTACATCTGTGGTGTACATGTCTACAAAACGATCCTTCAAAGTAAATGATAAATATTGCAACTTTTTTTTCTGAATGGGTTTATATAATTTTTTGTATCACCCATTGTAGTGGCCTAGTGGTTAGGGTGTTCTAGCTAAGCAAGAAAACTTGGTATAAAGGCTGAAATTTGAGCATCCCAGTATATTTCAAACTTCTTGGTAGGTGCATGATTCAAGAGAGAAGCACTTTTTCAGCACCACCATGGTGTAGACTCAAACATGGCACTTGCATTCGTACACTAATGTGCACAGGATGCTTGTAAACCTGAAAGTGAATAGTGGTAAAGCTGAAAGTGGGGAAGCTGGAGTTTTTATTATATGACACATCATAATGAGGTTCTGATTGTTCACAGTATTTTTAAATGCTTAGTTGAATGTTGTGCATCTCTTACATGCAGAATGTTGAAAGGAAACCACACTACATCTTCTACGATGGACTGGGTGCTGACGATGCAGTGCACTCTTCATCACATCCTGAAAACAGCTGTTCCGAGCTCACGGCCTCACTCAAAGGGTTGCAGCAGCGGTGGACGCTACTCATAGAGTGCACCAAATATCTTCTACATTTTAGGAACATTCCTCTGATGGAAAAGGCTTCATCTCAAGCTATGTGTCCTATATACCTATTTATTTTTCAATATGAGTACCAGTTTGCCATCAGATTAACAGCAGTGCATGTAGAAAACTGTGTACTATGCATAATGTTACAGTTGTATGATAAACTGGAGATGGCCTTGATGTCTCCAGGTTAAAAGGCTGATTCACTAATGGGTCATTCCACACCAAACATCCCAGCTATTTTAGCGACCATCTCAAATTCATTCGAAACAAATTGTGATGATTTACTGCATTGAAAACAGTGAAACTGTAAAATATTTTCGAAAGAAAAAGTTTTTGGTTGCGTAGTTGCCTTATGAACTTACCGGAATGTCGTTTTATTCTTGTTTGTGCAAAATTTTATTTTAAAAGTACTGCTCCTTGCTTCTATACCAAAATTTGTCTACATGTTAAGTACAAGTTCATGTGTAAAGTGTTTGAAGCGCAGTAATATTAGTGCGATTTCACCGGTACATACACCTCCAAGACTAACAAAGTGCTTGATACGACTGGTTGGTGCTGTATGGTAGACAAAGAAAGTGCTTAACAGTGCAAACGACAAGAAGGGAGAGAAGAGACGAGCTGGGCCCTGAACAAACAACCAAAGTTTATTGCAAACCAACTGCAATATATAGAAAACAGAATCTGCGTATAACCATGCACTATAAGCAGAATCGCGCATACATGCACCATACAGCCTACCTTATCAACAACCGGTCGTATAAATGGACCCAAGATAACTAACTTCACAGCAGTTAAGAAAAATTGAGGGTACGCTAACACAGGAAGCACCAAGTTGTTGAATGTGGAAGGCTTCACTAATCTAGTGCTCGCGCCGATTTTTATATCCCCCCATGATCAAACACTTGTCAAGAATTGGCTGACAACAAGACTTATTACAATGGTCTGCCAAGTGGCTGGGAAAGAAACCTTTTAGAGAGTTAGCGCGCTCCCTCAACCGATCATTCATGCATCGCCCTGTTTGGCCAATGTCCACAACTAAATAATACCTTGTAGAGAATTGCTAAAACACATTCAACATGGCACATAGCGTGTTTCTTAGTGCATGCTTCTTTCTTAGGCCCTTCGCTGTTGACCCTGCAACATAGGCCAGCGAGCTTGTCGCGTGCGCAGAACGCACCTCTTACACCTATTTTGCCAGTGACCTTCTTTAGACTTAGGAAAACTTCGTGTACGTAGGGCATAACAGCCTTGCTAGAATGAGGCTTGTTGAGTTAGCTGTTGCTTTGTCTATATCAGGCACTCTTAGTGACATTAAGAGAGTCTCGGCAATAGAAGTTAGCTCGGGATTAGAAAAGCCGGCTGGTTGAAGGCGGTGAACTTAAAGCGAGAAACTGCACTCTATCTGGCAGTGACAACAGCCAGTTAAAATTGCCTTTAGGCAGGAAAAAGCGATGCTTCACTTGACTAGCTTAGAATGGGTGGACGTAAAAAGGAGGTTCTTTCTTGAGCATGGCTCGTACCGCCAACATACATGATCAACAAAAAAAAAGCATTTCTAATTCTAGACATCGTAGCTTGTCGTCATAAATAAACTCCGACGTTATTTCTAGTTTCTTCATTTCACGTCCGAAAACGTCAAATATCTCATGGGTGGTTCACCGAGGGTCAGATTGATCGATGCGGAAAAACACTAAAAAGTCGTCAACGTAGCCAAACACTTTAACTGTACTCGTGTGATCAAAGTTAGCCATGAGGCTTCTTTCATACCGCGCGAGTGAAAGGTCACAAAGAACCGGTGCTAAACATGAGCCAATGCGCACATCTGCATCGGTGAGATATTTGACTTTTTTTGGCGTGAAATGAATCAACTGTAATTAAAGTCGGAGTTTAATTCATGACGACAAGTTACGATGTCTAGACCTGAAAATGCTTTTTTTGGTTGACCACGTATAATGGAGGTGCAAACCTTGCTGAAGGAATAGCGTTTTTTTTTACGTCCACCCATTCTAAGCTAGTCAAGTGAAGCATCGCTTTTTCCTGCCTAAAGGCAATTCTAACTGGCTCTTGTCACCGCCACATAGAGTGCAGTTTCACGCTCTAAGTTCACCGCCTTCAACAAGCAGGCTTTTTTAATCCCCTGCTAATTCTATTGCCAAGACTCTCGAAACGTCACTCAGATTGCCTGATAAGACACTAAGCAACAGCAAACTCAACAAGCCTCATTCTAGCAAGGCTGTTATTCCCTAGGTACACGAAGTTTCCCATAGGTTAAAGAAGGTCGCTGGAAAAATAGGTGTAAGAGTTGCGTTCTGCGCACGCGACAAGCTCACTGGCCTATGTCGCAGGGTCGACAGCGAAGGGCCTAAGAAAGAAGCATGCTCTAAGAAACATGCTATGTGCCATGTTGAATGTGTTTTAGCAATTCTCTACAAGGTATTATTTAGTTGTGGACATTGGCCAAACAGGGCGATGCATGAATGATCGGTTGAGGGAGCGCGCCAACTCTCTAAAAGGTTTCTTTCCCAGCCACTTGGCAGACCATTGTAATAAGTCTTGTTGTCAGCCAATTCTTGACAAGTGTTTCATCACGGGGGATGTAAAAATCGGCGCGAGCACTAGATTAGTGAAGCCTTCTATATTCAACAACTTGGTGCTTCCTGTGTTAGCGTACCCTCAATTTTTCTTAACTGCTGTGAAGTTAGTTATCTGGGGTCCATTTGTATGAACGGTTGTTGATAAGGTAGGCCGTACGGTGCATGTATGTGTGATTATGTTTATGATGCGTGGATATGCGCAGATTGTTTTCTATATATTGCAGTTGGTTTGCAATAAACTTTGGTTATTTGTTCAGGGCTCTGTTCTCGTCTCTTCTTTCCCTTCTTGTTGTTTGCGCTATTAAGCAATTTCTTTGTCTACCATGCCTTCAAGAACTTAGCCAAAATGTCTTATATTTGAATTTTTCTATTGTGGTACTGCACTTTCTATGAATGTCTAAGTAACGAGTACTAACTACACAAAAGGTATATTTTGATGAAATAATATTATGAGACCTCTTAAGCTGCTAAACATTACGAGAAAAGAATTACAAGTTTTGCAGAATCGTCATTTTCGTCTATATTGATACGCGATTTGCACTGTCGAGTGGTCCAAATAAATATGACCTTCAAACCTAAATCGAAGGAAAGAAAAAGGGTATTTTCATATGCCAATTGTTATCATTACATTTTTTTTGTTTTAAGGAAGAAAATGAGTTTTCAACTTTCCCCATTGATGAAAATAGGGAATTTCAAGGCGGCAGCTGTCGCATGACCAAATGGGAAGATAGGCACCAATAGAATGCTAAAAAAATATTTTCTTCCTTAAAACAAAAAAATATAATGATGGTACATGAAAATAACTGTTTATTTGCTTTCAATTTCTGTGTAAAGGTAATTTTTAGTTGAGCCACCACATGGCGTGATTCGCATCTCAATATGGACAAAAATTACGATTTTGTAAAATTTATGATTTTTTTATAAAGTTCACCAGCTTGAGAGGTCTCAAATATTTTTTTTCTCAAAATATACCTTACATGGAGTAAGTATTCACTACACAGATATTCATACAAACTGCTGTATTGCAATAAAAAAATTGCAAACATAACACATTTTGGATTAATTCTTGGAAGCATATGTGCAAGTATAATTGCAATAATATTACTGAGCTTCAAGCACCTTACACAAGAACCTTAACTCAACATGTAGGCCAAGTTTGCTATAGAACGTACTTTTAAAATAAATTTTTTCACAAACACCCAAATGACATTCCGGAAAGTTCCGAAGGCAACCACGTGGCCGAACATTTTTTTTCTGCGAAATATCCTACCGTTTCAGTACTTTCAATACAGTTAATCAGCACAATATTTTTCTAATGCACTTGAGATGGTTGCCAAAATGGCTGGGCGTTTGGCATGAAATCACCCTAACAGCATGTCATGAGCACAGAAAAAGATCCTATGCTTATTAAGCCCTTTATTTACCAAGAAATATATTGAAAGTGTCTCCTCTGAGGCACTGTATAACGCTGCTTTTTTTCACAGTTATAAGGCGGCTGCACGTGCTGTTGTTGTTTACATGTGCAGCAGTGCCGTTCATATCTAGTAGAACTCGCTGTTGGAATAGTTGGTGCATGTTTGCATTAAACATTAGTCAATTTTGCACCAAAATGACGACCACACATCAAAGAAAACACATAAACGGCATGGGCACTCATTTGCAATTGTTTATTTCTTGAGGAAACAGGCTGATATAAACCCACTTTTCGTCAACGCTAGTGAAACCTACTTGGGCCGTCCCTTACCTAATCACGCTATAGGACACATGATTGCTAGATACCGTGCTTCCAGCTCATACATGATGAGTGAAGTTTTGCTAACGCAATTGATTCCCCGTTTTTTTTGTGAAAGCCCTTCGAAATTGCTCTTGGTGTGAATCCACATGAAGTGACATGTCCTCTTGAACAGGCACCGTCATTATTCTTTGCCGTAAGGGCATGTTCCCTCGCTTGATCATTGACGCAGCGCCTCGTCGTCTGGCTAGCATGTCTCTTTCTGCACGATAGGGGTATTTTGTAAACCACTTCAGTGGCAGACTTCGTGAATGGCCACGCATGCTTCTTTTTACAGCCTTTCAGCTGCTCAGGATGATTTCCAGCGATGCACCGGCGCAACTTTGCTAGTTTGTTAGGCGCACGAACTCCATCAGTACTTCATGCCGACTCGTCACCTTTTTAAGGTTGTGTGTATGAATATATGCTATATTATGAATATATGCTACAAACAGCTGCTAGTGAGCACCCATCCTGCCCATGTGTTTTCTTTGTGTGGTCGTTGTTTCCTCGCAAAATTGACTATTCAATTCAGGCATTCATGTCTATTTACAGCACATGTTTAATGTCTGTAGCACAATATTACATGCTATTTTCGTGTTCTATTTGCATGTTCAAGAGAACAGCAGGCGCGCCAATTGTGTCAATTGGATACAATTTCCTAATTTTGCACAAAACCATTATAAAATGCCCAACCAGCTTCAATTATTTCTCAGTATTGTTAATTTTATCAAGAAACATAAAATCCATTATTCAACATAGGTTTGTGCATCATCATCCAATTGATTGATGTGTGCAGTTTAATGTCCTAAAGCCACCATTTGATTATGAGAGGCCTTAGGGGAGAGCTCCAGAAATTTCGGCCGCCTGGGGTTCTTGTGCACCCAAATCTAAGCAAATGGGCCTACAGCATTTTCGCCTGCATGAAAACTGCAGCTGTGTACCTTGGCAACTAAACCATCGAGGCGGGTTCATCATCATCCAATCAAATACAGATGCGCCGACCGCAATTATAACTTTTAATTGACTATATTCTAACCTCACTGCAAAAGAAAAGAGTAGAACGGTTTAAAAGAAAGTTCTCCCCCCTTTTCTATGACGTCCATAACGCTTTTTAAGTCGCTTTAGCCAGAGTACGCTTTCGCTCTGCGGAAAAGTGTTTTATGATTTGGAAGTGGCTACTAATACTCGCTGTCACAGGGCACAAAATATTTTTCCCTATATTACTCTGCCATGCAGATGCCATACAATAACGGGTACTAGTATGAGTGCTGGCCGTCTTTCAGAGTAATTTATGAGGTTTTTGCAGCCTTAAGCGACAATAAGGAAAATCGTATGCGACTTTTTTCTTTTCGCCACCCCCTTGAGCTCCTCCTTTACGAATATCTGGAATTTCCGGGTCGCATATCAAACAGTTTGACAAGCTCGGCAAATACTACTGTGGGTTTTACCCCCGTATTTTACAACGTCCCTTCACTAAATGCTTCGCCTTGACTTGAGAAAATTGATTCCAGCGCAGTTTCTAGGCAGAGTGAGTCACCCAATATCAGTGATAATCTGCAGCAATTCTCGGGAAACGCAGCATCATATTTAGACAAGCGGTGGTGCTGTGCTCAGCTTGTTCAAATAAGGACGAGATTCAAGTCGAGGAGCGTTCGTAAATAGGGAGGTTAGCATTGTTTGCACTGTGGGACAGTTCAAGAGTGTTTTATTGAAATAGCTGTGCTCTCGTATATTTTGAATGAATTAGCGGATGTCAAATGAGTTCTACATATATTTTTCCTTTTGTGTGATTCAGTCTAATTTGTTGTACTACTGTAAATTTAGAGCCCCACCGCGGTGGTCTAGGGGCTATGGTACTAGGTTGCTGACCCCCAGGTCGCGGGATCGAATCACGGCTACGGTGGCTGCACTTCCGATGGAGGCAGAAACGCTGTGGGCCCGTGTGCTCAGATTTGGGTGCATGTTAAAGAACACCTAGTGGTCGAAATTTCCGGAGCCCTCCACTACGACATTTCTCATAATTGTATGGTGGTTTTGGGACGCTAAACTGCATATATCAATCAATGGTGTAAATATTAAATATCAGGCTCAAAAATGCTACGTTTGTTTTTCCTGAAACCTGCTCCAAATTCAAATTTTCTCCCTGGAAAAGCAAAATATGATGCTCCAAAATATTGCTCCAGATGATAGCTTGGCTGCTCCACCTCTGCTAGCTGTAAGTGGTTACTCTTTCACCCTGCTTTTGTGTGTCCATTTTATGTTCTTTGATGTTGTATTGTTTCAGGGAGACATATGTGACGTGCTTGATATTTTACATCTTTAAATCAATTATTCTGCATGGTTAATACCTAGTGACACTGTTAAGCTATTGTAACTTTGCCTATTGTTTTCACTCCTGTATTATTGTTTCTCCAGTATTATGAATGTCTGAACACACAAGGGTTATTGTGAAATGAAAATGCCATCTTAAGACTGTTTTGTCATTACATTCATTAGAATATCACTAGCCTTGCATAATATGCATAAGGCATGCCACAACACATGCAAACTGTGGTGTATCAATGAGGCAATTGTAGTGTGCATTGATATATTATTTCAGTATATTGGAGGAATAAGGCATGCTACATTGCACTACTCTTCTTGCTGTTTGTATGCTTCACTGCACTGTGCTTTTGTGCTGCATTGAAGCGTGTTAAAATTAGTTCTTCTTTTCTAAGTGCAAATAAAGGCTCTTCTGTTGTACTTTGATATGCATGCATCGGTAGTTAGAGCTCCATGTCGTACCATTGATGTCTTATTTTCGGTCTTTTGTAGCAAGTGGCATTCTGTTCTGCACAATAGACAAAGGCTTTTGATTAAGGTACAATTTGTCTCTGAAGCTTCTATGTGCTCTGTGTCTAATAAAATAAAGCTTGATTTCATTTTGCACTATTGCATGACTTTGTGAACGTTCTGTTATGTGTGACAGCTCATTTTGAGTGATGCCTTCGCATTCAGCTAGGATTAGATGTTATATGTGAGAGCCTTATATGCCGTGCTTCATATATGCACCATAAAAGCTGTGCTAGGGCCAGGATTACCACACTGTGGCAGGAGCCACTACAATGGGACATCTGCACATGAATGGTAAAGGGTAAGCTTTCACGTGCTTCCACAGGGGCCTACTGGAAAGGGGTAACACTCGAATCATGGTATTTTTCGCATGGGTGTTGGGGCATTATTCAGCATGAACACCCCCACACCCTTTTTGCTGTCTGGGAGAATTACACCCTTACACTACTTTTGTTTTTAAGGGTGTTAGGGTGTCAGCAATATTACACCCTTACGCCCTTAAGATTATTTGGGTGTACATTCGCTTTCACACCCTCACTCCCTTAAGGCCACTTGGGTGTACATTTGCTTTTACACCCCAAAAAATGTTTGTGCAATAGGGTGTAAATTCGGAAATCCGCCCATGGTAATAGGTGTAGTCCTGCTTGATACACCCATTTCGTGGGGTGTTGGGGTGTGAGTTATAGACACTATAAAACACCTATATGGGTGTAATTTGGTTTACAGTGTAGCCGCATAAAAACCATGGTGGACGACACTGACGTTCTTCACAGGCGGACGATGAGGCGTAATGAAGCCTGCTGGGTGGCTGGAACGATTCTAGGAACCTACCAGCAAAAAGAAGATGACACGCGTACATTGTAGAAGGCGATGCTTTTGATTTGGTAACGAGCCCACGTGGCGGATGCAAGCTGAGAAGGCACGTCGTGGGTGCATCTCGGCAAGTCAGTTCACATACCTTGAGTATCAGAATGCACGTGTGTGATAGTCTCTGATGTAGGCACTAACCATAAACCCTGCTGCTATAAGTGAGAAGAAGAAGGTGTACTAAATGATCGCATGTACATAAGAACGCCAACGAGTACATAGTAGCTAACAGAAGCAATGCGTAAGGTAGTACTGGAAGACAAGAGCTCGACGCTCTTCTCACAGTCCTTCTCAAAACGTACTTTTGTATGAGTAGGGGAATGACTGTGATTATGACGCTGAGAAGGGCGGATCTGGTGAGCGGAATGGATGTTTGCGCACTGGTGTGAAGTACCGCCGATTGAGTGCTACGTACATATTTGATTAGACGTTGGCCAAAGTCTTCCTGAATCTCGACGTCACCGGGAATGTAGGCACGGGGCTCTTCAGATCTCACCACCAGCCCGCGTATCGTGTCTCTGTCAGTAAATTACTTAACCAAGTAAGCGCCAGCCGAAGCCGCCTTCCACGTTTGCACTGGTCTTGCGGTGCATCGCTTCTGGTACTCGCGGGCGTGAAGCAATAGAATAGGTTCCCTAGAAGAATGTTTTAGCATAGAAGTATGGACGTATTGGATACAGCCATATCTATTTATTGTTGCTTTGTATATAAATGTACTCTCTCTTTCGCTCCCCCCCCCTCACACACAGAGAGAGATAAGAGAGAGAGAAACCTACAGACGGAGAAAAGAGGATTTAACGGAGGGACGGACAGACAGGGCTACTAACTGCCTGAAACTAAAGAGTATATTGCTCTTTATCGGTACGCTACGAATGAGTTACAACCGGAAGTGGTCTTGCTTGTATTTAAACAAAAATCAAGACGGTCATACAAAGAAATGCCATGTTTCCACCGAGTTGTGGATTTTCGTATCAATCTGCAGTTTAGAAAACTCACTTCGTTGTCATTGGTGCTTTCTTCGTGATAACATAACAACTTAACATAACATAACGTGATAACATAACAACTAGCTCACGTTAGTTGACTGTGACATGACGAGCGAGTCGGGCTTGGCCACCAATTTTTCAAATTCTATGACTAGCGCTTCTCTTGTTTAAAATGCCGCCGCAGACGCCTCGAAATTCTGTCCGAGAGCAATTGGTGTGGAGAGGGCTCTTTCGGCGGATATCGCCACCACCGAATCTAGGGAGCCTGCATGACCATGTAGATTACCTAATCAAACCGAATGTGGCGCACTCTCAACAGCCGGAATGCTCAGTGTGAATGAGCCATGACACAGGCTAGCCAAAGAGCTGCTTCGCATCTTATACAGCTGTGTATTCATCTCTCATTGTTCCGGCCCATGTTTCTTCGAAACAATTCAGAGAAAACTCTTTACAATGATGTCGGCTTCCTTTGCTTTTACTTGTCGACGTCATTCATGTCTCGTGAGACCCACTATTCGGAACCAGTGAGTCGGACGCAGTTTCGTATAGCGTAGGGGAATAAAAAAAAAACCCTCAAGAAAAATGTCCTCTGGTGTCGAGAGCGCTGAAAGCGATAATCGAGTTCCGGTTCACCGGAGCACGTTTTTGTACTCTTGTTTAGTCACACGCGTGCTCCTTATTTCTCAAAGTGTTTCTTTTATGTAAGCCAGTTTTGCTGTCAAGCTTGGATTCCCTTTATTGTCGTGACGTCTGAATTTCAACTTGTAGTTCGAAACAGGAGTGACATGTGCACTATAACGCTACGCTCGAACGTATTCGCTTGCTTACTTTCAGGGCTAACTCAGCGGCATTGTGAAACGAAAACGACGACGACGTCGGGAAGCATGCAGATGTTCTTACATATAGCTCACTCGTGCGACGCAGTGTCAAGGCATCTGATTTTCCAGAACACAATTATGGACGTAAAGTGAAGCAGTGCTCCTCTGTAACGAGGACCTTAAGATGTTCCGCCTTAATCAAGACTATCTTTGCGATGCATATGTCACTGAAAATTGCTATTACGCGTGATTAGTTTTCTTGTTTTGCAGTGACTGTGCACAATTAGAAATATTTCTACTGAATCACCTGGTATATGACGTTAGTACACTTTGAAACGTTTTTCGATTCAACGAACGAGAAAGAAGAAACACACAAGCGAGTGAAACAACAAAACACTTTTAAACCAATTTACCGCATATAAGGGGCGTATATTGTGAAGGAATGAGCTATGTGTTAGTACTGTTTTAAATAACGTCGATAACCTTCATTTTCATAGGAAACTGCATGAATTTGTACATCTTTGGAGAAGTTACGACGTGTTCTTTTAGAATTTTGCTTGTGCTTGATCTGCTGTGCTGAACTGTCACACGGTTTCATGCTTATGAGTGCCTTTTGAGTATTTCTGTGGTTTTCGTGACGTTTCCTGCTTCCTTCTGGACACGTCCACCTCATTAATACCACAATAGTACTTAAAAAGGCCTAAAAAAGAAGCACGTGTGTCCTATGCAGCTAGAATATTCAGTACAAATACAATTTTTTCCCCCTTTAATAATATCCAGGATATTGATCTTAGAATACAGTTACTTATTTCACCTAAAAGAATTGTGACAAACAAAATCCACGTGCTCATCACAGAGCCACGTTTTTATTTCCTTTTGCAAGCTTTTTTCTGCTCAAAGGTCTTATTTCAGTAACTGTAGCATGATGCTACAGAAAAAAAAACGTTGGCCCGTTTTTTAAGAGAGAAGCTCCTGAAAATGTCGTTCTGAAATAAAAGGTGGAGTGTACATTTTTACAAGGAATATCGTTCAATCAATCAATCAATCAATCAATCAATCAATCAATCAATCAATCAATCAATCAATCAATCAAACAGTCAATTATTCAGTTAATAAAATAATGTACATATTCAATTAGTCATTAAATAAATAATAATTCTTCAGTTCTTCTATAATTCACAGCAATATTAAGTACAATGCATCATATTTACACCAGCCTAGCCGTTCTAAGCGCTAGGTCTACCTCGTGCCTCTGCTGAACCAGTGTCCCACTGCTATTCACATTGCCCCATAATAATATTCGTACAGCTATTACTCGAGAACTCCATGGGCTGAAAGAGAGCCATCCGTGCTAATCGAAAGTGTAACAGATTTTCTCAAGGCCTTCAAGCGGGTAGTGATGTGGCACGTTAGTGCTGTCGATGCCGTCTTTCCTGTCCCGCCGACATGCTGTTCCGCTGTCACCATGCTGCCTTACTTTCCAAGGATACGTTGCCAGTGGGACATGATGTTCTTGATGCCTAGCTGGCCACTCGTGCTTCTCATGCGGCTAATCTCACGGCTCCACTACTACGAGAAACCGTTACCCGCATCCGGCCTCAATATTTTTTTGCGTTTGTTGCAAGCGCTGTGCTTAGGCCGGCGTCACTCGATGTTCCCAGTAATGTGAATGACTCTTAGTCACTGCTGGCATATAGGCCTTACGACCACTTTCATGGGGTTACGGTTCGTCCATTCGCTGCAGCCGTTTGACCTCGGTGGGCGTTTGGTGAGATGGCGCTGCGTCCTGGTGGGCCTGTCGCCAACGATAGGTCGCTGCAGGCCTCAGGAAGCGCTCGTGATATCGCTGTGCCTCTGCAGGCTCTAAACGTTTCTATGTGCGTAACTTCAGTTCGAATAATGTGTTCGCGACGAGGTTTAATTGTGTAGTGTTTCCGGCTTAGTCATAGGCGAGGATTAACCTAGTAACTTTTGATTGTCGAATAGAACGCTTTCTTTACGCTCATATTGTGGTATAGCTTGCTTCTTTAAGACGCACGACTTAAATCGTTATCAATAGAGATAAGGTGTTAGTAGTGAGGTGTGTTTACAATAACAGAGAACTGGGATAGTTGGTAGGTATTCATGGTAAAGAGACAAGCAGTGGAAACATGGACAAAAGAGAGAAATCAACTACCACAAACCTCCTACTCGATGTTTTCCGCATCCTGACTTTTCTCTTGTCTACGTTCTTGCACGTCCTGCCTATTTAAAGTAAGTGTGTTCCCAAAGAGATTCTGGAATACTTTTTCAGCATCGTCAGAAAACGCCGCCGATAGGTAGTCGCTGCTCCCGAAAATACACCAGCCAAATGATATAGCGCCACATGCTGCCTGGAATTCGCAACTGTCTCAAAGTCAGCCAGAAATTACTCTTCTCTCGGCAAACGACGCCTCAAGCTCGAAAATCACTCCTCACTGCCATTGTACCAGTCATTGGCTGATTTGAGCATAGCGAGCTCGATCGTAACTGGGGCCACCGCAGGAGGCTGCGTCTTGCCCACGCATGCACGCGCGATGGCACTAAAAATCCGCATATTCAAAGAAAAAAGTGAAAAAAGTGCTCATTGTGACGAGGTAGGAGCAGAGCGGATTACGGGACAAACGGGGGTTAAGTATATCTTAGTTGAAATCAAGAAAAGGAAATGGACATGGGCTGGGCATGTAGCGCGAAGACAGGATAACTGCTGGTCATTAAGGGTAAGTAACTGGATTCCCAGAGAAGGGAAGCGGGTTAGGGGGAGACAGAAGGTTAGGTGGGCAGATGAGATTAAGAGGTTGGCGGGTATAAATTGGCAGCAGCAAGCACAGGACTGGGTTAACTGGCGGAACATGGGAGAGGCCTTTGTCCTGCAGTGGACGTAGTCACGCTGATGATGATGATGATGATGCGGGAGGTATGTTTATCCCCGTGCCATCCCCCCCCTGCTTAGCTTGTAGCGCTTTCGTCGAGACGAGGGAAGAGAGAATGCAATTGCAGCGTACGACACGTTTCTGTAACTGCGCTCGTACTGGATGTATTCTGAAGATTTTGGCGGCTGAGGCTATACGCTGCTCTAGTGAATTCATTTCATGGCCACTTAAAAAGTGTTGAAGAGCCCCTTTGAGAGATGAGCACATTCGGCTTAGGAGTGCGATTCCCTCGGCGAGTTGATCGCTCAAGTGGAAACAGTTATAGCGTAGAATAAATGCGCATGGAGGAGAACACGAATGGCGAAATTGTGTACTGTTTAAACTAGAGGCCCCAGAAAATGAATAAGCACTCACAGCACAGGTTAGTAGCGATCGCCCACTGCGGATCTACGGGTGCATTCGTTAATCGTCAGATAATCCCATCGCTGGTGAAGCATGTCGGCCTCATTCATGCTCGACAATTTTATGACCTTGTTAGTTGCAATTTAAACTCAGCTACTCTAGTCGTGTTCGCGCTATTATCTGAACGCTCGAAATTGTTGTGAAAGTTGGCGTACAATCTGGCTTGACTTGCGGCGAACGCCAGCACTTAGTTTTAGCAATCGACAACCGGTTGCGTTGAAGCGATAAAATTTCAGGAGAATTTTATTATTGTGAAGGTGCCAGGCATGATAAAATTTGTGTTAGCATTACTATAAGCGTTATTATTGGCTACATGTTTCTCGTGATTCCGAATTCGTGAGTTTTTTTTTGTCTGTAAGCAAATGAAGGGCCAAATTAGGAGAGACATGTCCTTTTGCCCACTTCGAGGGCATTTCGTGAAAATTCCGTAGTAAATGAAACGAAATAAAAAACTCATGAATGTTTCAGTTAAAGTGCGGCACCAAAGCGACTGTTTTGTGATGCCTTTTGATCGGCCGTGACAATGTTTTGGCGAACGTTTCTGCTGTGTATTGGCATTCACTTCTGTTATTATTTCCGTTTTGAAAACACTTTTTTTCTTGGCGTCGGAGAACTGGTATTAAGTGCAAAAATATTTTTAAGTGTGCTTTTGTGCAATTTTGTTCATGTTATATGCTTTGGAAAACCAACTGTTATGAAAAAAAAATGTAGCCGGCGCTTCACACTGGCACCAACCTGTCCTGTGTATCAATAATAATAATAATAATAATAATAATAATAATAATAATAATAATAATAATAATAATAATAATAATAATAATAATAATAATAATAATAATCAGCCTGAGTTCGTCCACTGTGGAGCAAAGTATTCCGCCAACAACCATGTCCTGTGCTCGCTGCTGGCTCAATACACCCGCAAACTTACTAATCTCACATGGTCACCTAATTTTCAATCTTCCTTTCGTGCGCTTGCCTGTTCTTGGAATCCAGTCAATTACTTTCGATGACCAGCGGTTATTTTAACTACGCGCTACATTCCCTGCCCATTTAAACTTTATGAATTTGATTAGGATGTCCTAACACCACTTGGTTTCCTAACACACCCTGTACTCTTCTGGTCCCTTAAGTCGAGAATTATGATTTTTTTTAATTTCTCACTAGGTTCTAAATTTAAGTTGAGCCCTCCTTGTAAGCTGCTAAGAGGCAGCTTTTATATACTTTCCTCTTGAGCGGCAGTCACGAAATACCATTAATTATCGGAGAAGGCGTGTGAAATCATTCCTATGCACGTTTAATAAAAATAGCCAGTACTTGTGATGCTCTATTTCATTCTATACTTTCCCTACGAGCCCAGTACGTGAAAGCAGCGTAGTGGAAGAGCGACGAACTAAACACGCTCCAGCTTTCGGTGTAGATGTCCCGGTAAGAACGGGAGCTGTTCAGGACATTAGTCGCGCTGTTAGCACGGCGCAAAAGTGACGAAGACTGATGTTAGCGGGGCTATCGACCACCGGAGCGATGTCCGAATGTGCGCAATGGGATCCGCATCATTTCTGACGATCGCGGAATTAGCGTGTACCTCGTAAATGATGACGCGCTCCCGGTGGCAAGGCAATATATGTGTTAAAGATCTCCATGAATCAGTTGCAGCGTGTTGATCGAAGCAGTAGAACCGCAAAGCGAAAATAAAATAGGCCTGGAAGAATTAGAAAAAAAAGTCCTGTCGTTTGACCCAGCACTGACAGGAGAGTGGGTAGAAGGCGGTGCTTTGCCCGCTAGCATGGCGTGGGTTCATGCTACGAAAGGTAGTTAGGCTAAATGCATATTCGTTGTGCAATACTCTGCGCGCGTCTCTTTTGTCTCTTTTATTGCGGTAGCAATTATATGGACACTCTCGGCTGGATTTCACCGCCAGCGTCAGCATCGATGTCATGCACTGTATATATATATATATATATATATATATATATATATATATATATATATATATATAAAGGCAGGAAAGAAAAAAACAACAAAAAAGACTCTGGTGCCCGGAATGCAACGTGGGACCTCCGCGTCGTGAAGGCGAGGCGTTAATTACTGAACCACCGAGGGTTACCTCCTCCAACGATCTAACAGCAAACTATTCATATCTACCACTTACCACAGTTGGTGGGCATCTCGGGGGGGGGACGTATCATGTTTTCAGCATTATCAGTAAGATGGCGCACTGAGCATGCGGCGGCTCTCGTCTTTCACGCGTACTTTCGCCCGCGGAGAGGAGGGGAAAGGATGATCTCTCGCACGCTCTTATCTTCCGATGGGAAGGATCATACGTCTTGGCTGGCGTTGGGCTGGAACGATTCTGTTGTAGTTACAGGGCGCACAAAGGTGATTGCAATCGTTGCACAGCCTCCGTTTGTCAAAAGTGCGTGCTTTTCAGACTCAACGAAGTAACAACTGAGACGCTTATTCGCTTTAATGTGTACTTGTGAGTACGTTTCGTGCGTCCTTTGAGCTTGAGAAACGCAGGGCACGTTTCGATCTGCTTGCCATTCTGCACGTGACCTTCCAATTTGTTGCTATCGCGTTCATTGCTTCGCCTTTGCGGCATAGCTGTTACTTTTGTTTTTCTCAGATTGTCTCCCGATGTTGAATCTCTTTCACTACATATCTTGCCATAGTCTTAAATTCACAGGACTAGCACTTCTGCATCGACTAGAAGCCGCTGCACTCAGAACTTATGGCATATCTAACTGCTCGCCCCCTTTATGATGTCGCATTTACGATGAAGATGAAAAGCTGCAGACTCATGTCTGTATACCATGATAGTGCACATTAAGAAACACGAGATGATCAAAGTTTCCGCAGCCCACTACTAAGTCACCCCTCAGACACCACGTGTTTTTATTTTTATTTACAGATTTTTATTTTGTTTGAATGTGGTCCTAAATCTTGGCTCATTGCATTTAGATTCTTCAGTGCGTTGATTAGTAGGAGCTAGTGAGGGAACAATTAGTGAGACGTACGTTTATATGTGCATGTGTGCCTGCGTGTCTAGATATATTATGACACATGGCGTATGAACGGACTGAGACTCAGACCTCAACAACAATATCTGACATAATCAAGGTTCTACTTAGCACCTTTTGATTTCTTTCCTTCGAATACACCTTATCAGGTGTTGTAATCTAAAACGGATTATCTTTAAATAGGTTACACACCCGAGATGATTTATTGAAAACAACCGTGAAAGTGTCTTAGGCGTAGAAAGGCCTTTCTAGCATATTTTTCATTCCTGTCAAACATGGACACAAAAAAACGGGACGATTGCTCAGGACAGTGACATAGCCTCCGTTTATGAAAAACCACCAGGCCTGCGCTGAACGCACAACACTGTCACAGCGAAAGCTTGAAGAGCGGCTTTTGGGAGACTATTCTAACACTTTTTGGGTAGCTGCTGCAAGCACACTTGCAGGGTACCCACTACGTCATTAACCATTGTGTAGTAGACAGGCATTCACTATGCCATCCTTCGTCATTCTTCGGAGACGCGTGGTGCTTGCTGCACACTTGCTAGAAACTGCGCGTAATTTTTTGTGTGCTGTGGCTGACGACGAGGAAGAATTGTGCCAGAAGCTTTTGTAATCACCACAAGACTTATGACCAATCAATGTCTTGGAAGACACACATTGAAAACATTGCAGCAAAGGGAGGTCGTGCGATGGGAATATTAAGCAAAATTAGTAATAGTCGCTTAGGTATGTGGAGAAATACTCTTATCTCAGTGTATTGTATGTACATTCGCCCGGTGCTTGCGTTTGGGTGTGTGTTATACGCGGGGGCACCTGCCTACAAGATACATCATCTGGTAGTCATAGAGAGACAAGCCTTGAGACCATGCTTAGGTCTCCCCAAGTTTGTTTCAATCAAGATCTTGTATCTTGAAGCTAGGGTTCCCTCACTTGCGACCCGTTTTAAATTGTTAGCTACACAGGCATTTCTTAGGCTCTATGAATCGCTGGTAAGGCGCTTAGAAACAGTTTTTATTGACCGTCCTGACTTGTTTTTTGGACAATACTGAGCGGGATCTTGTATACCACAAATTTTGGTTATACAGCGCTTTCTAGATCATTTAGATGTTCAAATTGATGCTGTTGCTTTAATCAGTACCAATAACAGTGCTATTAAATTACAGTTTGATGATATATTTCCGAAAAATTCAAAATTTATGCCGCTCAGTTTTTCAGAAGCTATATTAAGAGATTACCTGGAACATACGCCAATACAAGCAGTCATAGCAACTGATGCGTCTCAAAGGGAAGAAAAATGTGGAATTGGTATTTTTTCTCCTGCCCTAGACTGGTCCTTCTCGCTTCGCCTTCCCGATTATGTGCCCATATTTGAAGCAGAATTTTTTGCGATAATTTTAGCTCTCCGTAAAAAAACTGCTTCAGTAAGAACCGCAATAATTTTAACAGATTGACTACCAGTATGTGCCTCCCTTACTGCAGATGAGAACTCGCATGCTGAGAATGCTTTCAAAGCATTAGTTCCCTCGCATCTCAATCTGATCAAAGTGGTCTGGGTTCCTGGACATAAGGGCATTTATATGAATGAAATGGCAGATGCGTTGGCCAAGTCATCTTTAAATGGGCCTGTTATTGATGTATTACCGGCATCGAAATTCTTGATAGGCGCTAGATTAAGAAGGAAACTATTGTTAGAGGAACTTTCTACACCTTCACTAACAGCCACACCAGAATTCAAGCACTTGTTATACCATTGGAATAGTAAAATATGTCAAACGCGAGGAACAGAAGTCGCAATCACTGGACTGCGCTGTCAAATTCCACAGCTGAATTTATATTTACACAGAGCTGGTCTGGCAGCCTCCCCTCATTGTCCTGTTTGTGGAGTAAATGAGTCAACTGAACATTATCTCATTTATTGTAATAGCTTCTCTGTCTTACGTAAAAACACTTTAGGAGCCGTTTGCCACCTTCTCGGAATAGATTTAAATACTGAAAATGTGCTTTCTTTCGGGGCTTTGTGTCTAGGCCACAGCGACGGGAAGATGGTTGACGCATTGCAGGAGTTCGTGAAAAGTTCAATGAGGTTTAAGTGTTGAAATCATTGTTCGGCAGATTTTGAAATATCCAAATTTATACTAAATCAAATACGACGCTTTATTGCATTACACTACAGATTATTTACAATTCAACCATCAAATTTGTCTTCTTGCATCTTTCTTTTATGACTCGTAAATGGAATAATTTTAATCTGTTATTAAACAAGAAATTCATGAAAACTATCCGGTTCTTGGCCAATCTCCCAGCGTGGGTATGCGCCACATTGTCAAGGATCTTGACTTCACTTGGCTTGACAATTCCTCACAGTGGGTATGCGCCACAGTGAACAAGAACAAGATCAAGCTGTAAAAGGTTGAGCATTCGAAGATCCACTCGTGCCGCAATTCGCATTACCTGACATCTCGTTGTTTCTTTGCTGTTCCAGAATGCTTTATTACTCATAATAACGTGATTCCTGTCCTGACATCAAGCCTGCCTAGAGCCAATTTGCAAGAGAGTTCCAATTACCAGCGTCGCTCAGTAGTAGAATACTGAGCTGGCCCGCAAGGGACCCGGGTTGGAATCCTATTGCGTCCTTAATGTTTTTTATTCGTAGGCTTTGTTCACCTATTTCGTGTGATATTAGTTGTTACGGACACTGGTGGCGGCAACGTACAACTACGGCGCACACGCGACGCGTACTGTGATCTCATAACAGCTTTCGCTGCAAAAACCACTTCCTAAGGCGGCATCTTTGTAATGCTGACCTGCGCGGCTGTGGTCGCTGAGCACGGGCTTTAGAAAAGCCCAGCTGCCAGGAACGGAGCGCTCATTACTAAAAGAACGAGAACAAAACTTTATTAGTATTACCAAGAGATACCACAGAGTCACTTCGGTGGACACTGAGGGTGCGTGGGAATTCCTCAGTCGAGTACTGCACTGTATGCTGCCGCCAAAACAACTCAACTTACCAGGTTAAGTTCGCACAGGGAGTGGATGTTAGCCTTCTAGTCTTTCGGCTGATCTGTGGGAACGTCCAACGGAGGGTGTAACTTTGTGCGTGGAAAACTTAGTTTTTATAAAGAAAATCTTTTCGGATTGTCATGTGTATAGATGTCTACTGATGAGAGAAATGATTTAAGCGAGAACCATGGTTTTAATATGTTGTAATATTGAGAACGTTCTGTTTTGTGTAGGTCCGAAAAACAACATGAAATTGTTTCGTTGAATCCTAATAGTCCCGGCGAAAAAAACAAGCCGAGATGCGAAAGCATGATAATGCGCTAGTATATTTCGACATTTCTAAGTCTATTTGTTAGTCTAGTTTGTAGGTACCGCTCCGTCTCGACTTGTCGTTTTGTGTTTCTTTGCCCTGTGCATGCGTTCTTCCGCGCCTGAAATATGTTGTCGGATCTTTCGTCGGTCTGCGTTTTTTTTTCCTTCTCTGAACCATCAACAGAATTGGTCGTCTAACTTCTAAAGTCATTCCTATACATTTCACGAATCATATTGAATAAAAATTATGCAAGAACGTTAGGCGTTTCAATTTGAACGGGTGAAAATATGGTAAAACGCTCTACGTGCATTGTAGCAGATGGTTGGAGAGTTCCGAGGTTTTATATGTTATTATTACTGTTCGTATGTTATTCCTTATATTGTGTGCGTGATATCCGATCAAAGGCTAGCAAGTAGCCAGCGCTGTATTTATGCCGCAGTATCTCTTCTTACCGGAGAAATATATGTAATCGATTTTATTTTTCTGGTAGGACACGATATTTTGCCGCACCACTCAGGAATAGCGGCACTACCGTTAGGCAGAAAAAAAGAACCTGTTGTAAATGATAAAATCAAAAAAGCGAAGAATAAACTGTACAAGGCATCATTACCTCGTACTGCTGTTCACTTCCAGCGTCACTGGCGTCTACCTCGGCAATAAGCTCGGTAACAACAAGTAAGCTCCCGTTATGACTCTACTTGATGGGCTGAGGAGCGGGCCATCGAAGCAGTTTTCCTAACGTAAGGAACAAACAAGTACACCATTAGTGTAACCGGGGCCCTTCTCTTCTTTGTGAATGAGTGCAAATAACAAGTCGGGCTGAGGTGAGACGGCTGACAGCAAACTATGCTTGTCACTGCTAACATCGGGTCGTTACTGGCTCCTTTTATTCCCCTTCTCTGACACGGGAGATGCACGGGCGATGGATGGTGTGTGAGAAAACACGCTGCCCGAACGAAGTCTTGGGTAAGGAGGTTGGGGAAAGGGGCGAACAAACTGCTATTCCTGCTGGTTGTGCTTACACGTCGCCAGAGTGGTTGTAAATGTTGGCCATAAACAAACGAGACGGCCTTCTAAAGGTGACAATAGCGTATTGCTGCTGTGAAAGAGTATCTCTTTTGTTCTTATTCCTTTTAGGTTGGTGCTCTTTGGGGGGCTGGTCTGCACGTTATACTGATCTGCGAAGGAAACGTTGATAGAGCACTCGTTCCGGACAACATGGCGGTGTGAACGCCAGCAGTTGATAATCTGATTTTTCTTTTTTATTTGTTGGAGACTCTCGTCTGTGGTTGAGTTCGAACAGGTCACTTTCTTGCCGGCAGTGATGAGATCATAAAATGTCATGGATGTCTCGATTATCGCTGTACGACGCGCCCGAGGCCTATACTGCTCGTGCTCCACTTTTTTTTCTTTGTAAAACAAGAGAGATGTTGAGAAGAAGGTGGCTTTAAAAGACGAAAAATGCTTGAAGAAGTGAATTGCGCTCGAGCGCACGTTTCGGCAACTGCTTTTGCTTTCCTCAATGTAGCAACTCATTGTCAAAACATCAACTCAGTACGTATTCCAAGATTTCTCATTTTATCGAATGCACGCTTATGAATGGCAGATGACCCTGTACGAGACGATCTATCTATAGGCTGGCAACGAAAAACACTGATGCTGCATATACTATACTGTACTATACATTACACTATACTATATACATTGAATGCTTGCTTGTAAGAACGTTCGTTGAACAAATATTTCACAATAGGGAACTTTTAGAAAATCTCTTCTAACAATTTTATGAAAAATTCTTCCAGTTAAAATTCCTTATTTCATAAATTTCAGTGTAGTGAATACTTCAGTTGAGTGAACTTGATCCGTGTATCCAGGCTGATGCTTAAAATGGACTCAGCCAACTTTCACGCTCTGCAGCCTTGGAGTAGCCGATGCACGCCACCCCCAAATCCCCCATCCATCGGCGGCGATACAACATCGCTTGTACATGCTGCACCATCGAAAACACGGCATTTCTCGTGCGGGAGAATGAATACGAGATACGTGTGCGTCAGTTCTTTGTTTTAGGGGCGAAGCTCCTTAAAGTGGCGCAGGTTCGTCCTTCGTAGTAGTCGTAATAGTCGTAGTGGGTAACCAGTCTCACGTTTTGACCTGCAAGGTGGTGCCGGCGGGAGATTTCTCCTGTGCGTTGTTGAACAACAAAAAATTCGCAGCGTGCGCGTTAACTAAAAGCCGAATTCTCCTGTCTCTCATTCCCCATTAGCAGTCATTGGCTTGTACATCGAGCACTATCTGACAAGAAAGGGTTGCTACGTTATACTCGCTGGGCGTAACCTCCTTGGTTTTAGAAAGGTTTAGCGAGCGTTGAGCCGCAGTGCCATGGATACAGTGAACTAGTGTATACCATGAGCTCGAGGTGGTTAAAGGTGGGAAGTAGATACGAAGCGCAAGCAGTAAGAAAGTAAAAGCCGAATTCTCCTGTCTCTCATTCCCCATTAGCAGCCATTGGCATGTACATTGAGCACCATCTGACAAGAAAGGGTTGCTACATTATACTCGCTGGGCGTAACCTCCTTGATTTTAGAAAGGTTTAGCGAGCGTTCGGCCACAGTGCCATGAATACAGTGAACTAGTATATAGCATGAACTCGAGGTGGTTAAAGGTGGGAAGTAGACACGTAGCACAAGCCGTAAGAAAGTGTGCGTGAGCCACCTCTCGTTTAGTCCTTGGAATGTCCGCTGGATAGCGGTGCTTCAATATGGGGAATATATGATGAAAGTATGCGAGATGGTGGTACTTGGAGTGCTGAATAGATGGACGAACGGACACACAGACAGATGCGTGGACGGACGCACGAATGGCTGCACAGACGGATGGACGCATGGACGAACGCAGGGGCAGATGCATGGGCGAACGCAGGGACGGACGCACGGATGGACGTGCGGACGCATGAACAGACGCACGCACGGATGGGCGGTTGGACGCATGGACGGTCACATAGACGGACGCATGGACGGCCGGAAGCAAGAACGAATGAACGGATGGATGCTTCGCCCCACTCTCCATCATTCACCCCTTGGATATGCTGCCATTTATTTACAACGAGGTCGCCTACCACTAATACCTAGCACGCTGGGTATTCTAAACAGGGCTCAGGTGGTTACACTGTGGCTTCTGCAGGCGTGGACATACCCGAACTCGGTACTCATGAATTAAAATATTGCGGACTGTGGGGCTTCGATCTGTTGTTGTAAGTGCTTGATTTGCTCCGTTTATAACATAGGCGTTCGCGCTGCTCGGCTTTGGCCGCTGATGCTTCTCATTGGGAACAGTCATGGCGGCGCATGCTGCAGTCATCTGTTGATGCGCTTACTATTGTCTGCCCATAGTGCCCACGAGGCGGCAGATGGGCTTGGCTTCTCTGTCTTGACGTGAGAGTGGGTTGCATTAATTCTGCACTGATCCTCAAGGCCTCAATAAGATTATTTATGCCATGACACGTGCGTGACAAAGCAACTCCGCTCACGCCTGGCGCACTCTGAAAATTTATGCGGTGGTTGGTTTGTGTGGCAATCAACTCCTTTATAAAGCTATTTGATGGTTAATTGGAAAGATGTCGCAGGGTCCTTTCAAGGAAGCGAAAGCTAAACTCACTCTGTCGTTCTGTTTTCTCCTCCTCCTGATTCAAACATGGAAAGATTTACGAAAGCAAAAGGACAGTGGTTATTGCAGCCTGTTTATATAATGTGGAATTGCTGCATTTTTGATACAGGTTCACGTATTTGCGATTTACCCCGATGTACATACGCAAGCACTTGTATTGCCTGGGACATCAGCATTCGTTCAGCGACACGTCTTGCGTGACTTGGAAAGACAAACACTTGCAAAGGTTCGTGATAGAGGCAGACTGAATGCCATAGAAAATCTCGTGTGCTGTATGTTCTGTAGACGTGGGCATTTTTATGTATGTGTTGTCCATAACAAGCATTTGTATGCACGCTTATCGATTCTTTCGAGCACGAAATAGCCACATTTTACCCATTGTCTGAAAAAACACAGCATAAATTGGTGGGTCGAGCGTGAGTATGCATAAACGATGTAAACTAAAGCCAGATTGTACATTGATATACCGAAGACTTGTTTTTGATGGAAAATAGGGGTACACCATTCAGGAATGGCTTTATTTTCCCGAGCTCTCTTTCATTATCGAGCGCCCTGCTAATAGCATGATGTATACTATGTTTATTTGTAATCTACGTTTGCAGATTGTGTAAGCCAGGAAAATATTTTTGCTGGTCATACCGATAAAGATTTTTTTATGTGCTGTGAATAAGAACATGCTCTCCAGATCAAGACTTAGAGAGGCTTTCTAGTTTATTTGAAGTGTATGATTTAGTTGTACCTCAATACGTGGCACGGTGACCAGCGAAGCAACTATCCCTACCGTGGCAATCTTTATCTATGACAGTTTTCACATTTTTGCTTCACTCGATTAGCTGCTAGGATAACCTGAGATACCAAATTGCTCAACTGATACAATTAGTGTTATTAAAACACGTAATTCTACACGTTGTTTTGAAAATTAGCCATTAAAACCACGATGGAGTCGTTGCGCGTTATGCCTCTATTCTGCCAATAGATCGTGATCAATGTTTTCACTTCTACGGCAGGGCACTGCATTATTGCGAAACATCGCAAAGTGTCAACATTTGCACAAACAATGTTGTAGAACATTACACAATGAAACTGTATATCCCCTTCAGCAGAAGACACTCGGTGAGCGTCGCCTGCCCGCGAATAATATGGCAACTCATCGCCGGCGCCGAGGCGACATGGTTGCAGTACGGGCAGGTCAAGGCCTATGCCGGACTGTCAACAACCAGTCGGTACTTTCTGCCTTGTCGACGACCACCTCTAAGGCGATGTTGTCGGGGACGTCACCTTTCCTGACGCCACCTACTACTGGTGTCTTCAGCCCCACCACAAACGACGCTGCCCCCCTAGCTACTGCGCCGACCCTGCTGACGCCTCC
The DNA here is from genome assembly GCA_013436015.1 of Rhipicephalus annulatus. Taxonomy (NCBI): domain Eukaryota; kingdom Metazoa; phylum Arthropoda; class Arachnida; order Ixodida; family Ixodidae; genus Rhipicephalus; species Rhipicephalus annulatus. The sequence continues at coordinate 745,102 of WOVY01009576.1, read as the reverse complement.
GACCGGCACCCTTGGTGCTGCCGGTGAGCTTTCGTCAACCCCTACGGCTACCTCAGGTATGCTGCTCGCTGGGGACCATGCAGTGGGGCCGGGGATGCAGTGCATGTCCTCCTTTGAACCGAGAAACATCCCTTTGCCACCAGGATCAGGCTTTACGTTATGGACACTATAACCACGCGCAAGCGTTTGCGCCCGAGCTAGCCCCCAAATGACAATGAGGGCGCCTCTCGTAAGCTTCAAGCAGTAGGGTCTTCGTCAGTGTCAAATGGCGTCGAGTTGCCTTAAAGCTTTGCGGCAGCAGGCGAGCGTCCGTCTACCTACCTTCGGTAGTGGCAGCAACGAGAGCAAGTTTGCAAAAGTGCTATCAAAATCGTAAGAATTCCACCAGTGGGCTGCGATACCCGAAGGCATGGCTTGCACCGACACTCGACCTCAAGAGATTGGACTGGCCATCACCTATGCATCGCGACCGCCAGCTCGTGCTGCTACTTCCGGGACCCCGGCTACTTCTACACCAGCCTCACCGGCGACAGCCTGCACGGTTGCTGCTAAGACAAGCAAATATCGATGCTGCCTTTCTCCGTAGCTCTCGCCTGGCCGTGGCGCAAGCGCTCTCCTCGATGCCTGGTGGAAACCAGGCACGCGTTATCACCCAGATGAACATTTTGGCAGTAGATGAGGTATCACCCTAGTGGACGGCACGCCGTATAGCCACGTCCAATATTATCGAGTTGCCTGCGGCTTCGCGCCTTCCTGCTGACCACTCCCAGAGCAGTGGCGTGGTGAAGGTTGTGCACGAAAACTATAACGACGATGATCTCTTGGCAATAGTTCGTCGGAGGTACGAGTAGTTACGGCGAAGCAGCGTGGCACGACCCTGGTGATTCGTTTTGCTGTTCCTACTCCTCCTGCAATAATTTACCTCTTTAACATACCATTCGGGTTGCAGCCCTGCCGACCTCACCCTCTGCAGTGCCTACGTTTTGGATGCTACGGGCAAGCTACTGCGACATTCAAGAGGCCGGTGCGGGGCCGGTTGTGTAGTGGCCAACACCAGGTGAACTCCAGCTGTTCGAGCAGTGTCAAATGCATGCATTGTGGGGCATCCCAACCAGCCGACTTGGCTCACTGCCAGCTGTAGCAGAGGGAGCGCCATTTGGCTACCATAAAGGGGCCGATTCCTACACGCATGCCACATCTAGAGGCACAAGCGGTCCTGCAGGCTGGGCCCTGCAGAGCTGTATCCTATGGTTCCATTTTACTTCAAGCCAGTGTTGCTGGCACCATTACTTATGCTGCAGCACTCAGTGCTCCTGCCACAGAGCTCAAGAAGCCCGCTACTCATCCTCCCCAAGCCTCATTGCAGTTGCGTGGATGACAGGCAAGCAGTAAGAAAGAAGGCGGCGCCAAGCCTGCCTGCAGACGGAGGCTATTCAGTCAACAAGCTATGAGAAGAACAAGAACTGTCGTCTTTTGCGTGTGGTTGCCGACCTCTGTGCTATCCGACAACCAGCAATTGCGTTCCATTTGCCTCTACGGCAGGTGGTCAATTTTATCTTCTTGCCATCATACGAACTGGGTGACTTCAAATTCAAGTCTTCTGCAATAAACCTATTCATATGGACGAGCTCAAAGCTGCCCTAGAACACACGAGGCAACGCTATGCTCCTGGAGATGACGACATCATTTTCAAGATGCTGTACGTGGAACCTGGATAATGCTGAGAAAATGTCGCTCCCCTTATGTTTCAACTGCACCTGAGGTACCTGTTACCTCACCAGGGAGCTGGCCGGTAGCCAAGGTGACTCCTGTGTTGAAACTACCGAAGCATGCCATATCCCTATATGTATGCAGGCTGCTGTCCTTCACCTCTGCTGCCGGTAAGGGGATGGAGAGGGTAGCACTATCTTTCATGAAGTTTCTGGAGCAGCAGGCTGGCTTCATGCACCATCACTGCGCAGCTGACTTCATCTCCGGCGTGGTGTCTACCCTTGAGCAACCGAAGGCCGTGGGAGGTGTGGCCACGCTGGTGCTCTCCGACGTCCGGAGTGCCTTTGATGAACTTCTCTATGCGGTCATTTAAGCCTGTTTGGACCAGGTTGGGCTGAATGGTTTTCTCAGGTGATTCATTTCTGCTTCAATGACTGGGAGAACCTTCCTGGTGCGTGTTCGACCGAAGCTAAGCACAAGGAGGAATGTCCGGATTGGTGTCCCACAGCGGTTTGTGGTAAGTCTATTTCTGTTTAATCTAGCTTTTGCTGGCCTTCACACATAAATCCCGGTAGACTATCGATTCCCTGTTCAGTGTTCTATTGACGCCGATGACGCGGCACTATGGGCCCGGGAACTAAAGAAGTCTATGCTGTGGATTAGGTAGTCACTGTTGCTGCTGGATGCAGGAGTAGATTTTCTGTGCAACATTGGTTTCACCATGTCCGCAGCCAGGACCAAGGCGATGCTGGGTCCACCCACTGCTTTGCGCTCGGCACTGCAACAAGCAGCTGAAGCCCGCCCGAAGCTCACCACCTTAGCAAAAGGAGGTCAGTCAGCAATCTGCGACAATTGCCATTCACCACTGACTCACGGGGATTCCTGTGGACAAAGCAGTCACTTCGAATGTAGGCGAGTACAGGGAGGTGTCAACAGGCCACATAAGCGGGGTCACGGCTGCTCTACAAAGTGGGTGCTCAGACTCATCCGAGCCGCATCTACGTTCATACTGCTCTCTGCCTTGCCAATAGTCTCTCTCACACCAACCAAGAGGGAGCAGCTGGAGACTCTGTATAAAGGCGCTATGAGAAATATCCTGGAACTCCCAAAACACTCACCGATTGCTGCAACGCTGGCAGATGCTAGAAAATGACTGCTTTCTCTGAGGATGCTCGAACGAGGCCTGGGACACATTCCGAATGTTCTTTTTTTGTCTTCGGCCTGCAATGTAGGATTGGGTGGGGTAAAAGGAGACATGGGGCTAAATGCAACATTTTGATTTTGCCAGCCTTTCTCACTGATGCAAAAAACTACTCTTCTTTGTTTTTCTTTCACAGCGAGAAGTGTTGTTCTTTGTCTACCTGTTCATGCGTAAAAGTAATCAATGCTCACAGCATCTGCGCGGGAAAAATTACGCGGCTGGTGACAGTGTGCTAGTGACTCGTCATAAAAGGTGAATATTCTGCTCGACCAAATTACCGGATCCACGGATGAAAATACTCCTGCGTCACTACAGCAACGTTAATATTTATTTTGTTACCGTAGACTAAGAGCAATATAACACCAAGGGTTTAATTCATTCGGTGCGTGGAGACAAAGCGGAAGCACTTTTTTATTTTTTGTATGTGAGAGAAACAAAACATCACAAAAAGGCATCAAATTGCATTGGAGAGTGTCTTAATAATTAAACCAGTAACTTACATTCATCACATAGGGTATTTGGTTTGGACATACAAAATATTATCGTATAAAGCTTACCGGGAGGAAAACCACATGAGATAGCACGAATTGCCGTTAAAGACATGACTCCCTTCATTCGCGCTGCATCGAGGTTTTTTCGTTTTCGCAAGTATGCTCTCAAGTGACGCATAAAAACTGCACAATCTCCAAGTTCACTTGCTGACAAAGACGTATTAGGATTGAGTTTTAATGACGTTTTTTTCAATACACTATTTGAAAAATATAGAGTGCTAGCAAATCTGAATCTAACACAGTTCGAAATTTATTCGTCAATTTTGAACTGTGTTGGAAGGTAAAAAAATGGCCCTGTTTCTGCATGTTAAACTGCAAATGTCGTCAAAAGATGATATTCTTGCATCTGGAGAGAGTGAACAAAACGTGTTCTGCGCAGAAAAATCGGGGAATGGTATTAAGGAGGCACTGCGTTAGAGTGCCCCGATGCCTGCATTGGAGGCGAACGAGCGCATCAAGTCACGTCACGCGTGAGACATGAGCGCTATCAGGCAGTTATCTTGCATAACGAAGCGCGCAGCGTGCACGCCCATCACGGAGGCGAAAAAGTGTAGAACGTAAGGCGACGGGTAGGTGCCACCACCATGTCGTCTTAGCAAAGCGTTGGAAACACTAGCTTTTTTGTGCAAGCGTTGCATTATCAGCGCAGCGTGATAAACGCTATGGTCCTTAGAATTACTTATGTTGGAAATAAAGAAGAAAGAAGGGGCGGTGGGCACGGGCACAAGCCACGGGCGCTGGCTCGCTCAGTTGTTCCTTTGACCTTCGATGTAGGAAGATGATCGGGTCCGGGACCCCTTCTTCGTTTCTTACAACTTGTGTATGCATTTTCTAGTTCCAGGTCGTACAATGTTTTCTTCACTTGCTTTGACCCATGATCTGTTCACATTTGCCACGAGAATACAAGTGTCTAGTGTTTTTGTCTCCCTCGACCAAGAAAAAGCTTTTGACTGATTGAGCAGAATTATCTTCTCGTCGTGTTGGAATGCTTTGGTTTTCCTATTCGTCTTGTCGAGGTTCTTCGTCTACTTTATACTGACTTGGAAGCTTGCTTAGTTGTAAATGGCCACACAACTAAACCCATCGCTGTGAGTTGCGGTATACGGCAAGGTTGCCATCTCTCTGCGCTTTTTTGTACTCTGTATTGAACCTCTGCTAGAACAGACCAACAGATGGAGTTCCATACGCAGATTCCCCCTGCCCGGCCTGGGTGAAGTGAAAGTGGAAGGCTATGTCGACGACATTTCAATTTTTCTCTGGAATGTGGTTAGCTACAGGTCTTTCTTGCAACTCTTTCACACCTACAGCAGCCTCTCGGGAGCACAACTCAATCCAGATAATAGTAAAGCAATACCCTTTGGTAGCTTCGCAGAACAGTTTCCCGATGGAGTCCACTGGGTAGACGGAGCCCGCACCACCAGGAATGAAATTAAGCGCAAAGTGGATGAACGTATTGAGATTGCGAGGACTTTTCGTTTACCTTTTACTGAACGTGCGTATCTCATCAAGACAAGCATAGCAGCTTCCCTTTTTTATGCAGCGAAAATTGCACGGCCACCTCGACCAGTTTTGTTAAGAGTAGCAGCCGCATGTGGCTCCTTCTTATGGGATGGCCATGCGGGAAGCGTCACCAGAGCACTAGTGCACCCACCAACAGAAATGGGAGGTTTCAGCATTCCCGAATTCGAAGTTATATGTCCTGTGTCGGCCTTGAGAACCACATGGGAACTCATCTCAAATACGACATACCGGGAACGAGAACTCACAAAGAACCTGTTGGGAACTTCCCATCGTTTCTTTCGATTAGCAGGCGAGACGGGACCGGCAGCTGAGCGGCCGCCTTCCTACTATGCGTACGTGGTGAAATTTATGCATTTTTTGCAAGATAACTTACCAGACTGTGAAGTAATGGATATGTCACCCACTGAAATATGTGAATGTATTGCTGTAAAACACTTAAACAATGATCAGTTCAAGAAATGTCGCAAACGTCGACGCTGGTTCATGAAAACCACCACCCTACCCGCTGAAGTCCGAGACTTCACGTGGTTAAGAGAGTGGCAGGCTTTGCCAATGGCCGACCGCCTTGCGGCGTGGGTTGTGGCGCCCTCCGCCTTATGTCTGCAGTGTGGCCAGACGGAAACCCTAAATCATGTACTTCACGTATGTCCTGTGGTACGTACTTTCTGGCGTTTGGTGACCAGCATGTTTCAAGTCAGCATGCAATGGCAGTCGTGGCACAGAGACATTGTTGTTGAGTTGATAATGTGTAATGGTGCTTCTGTATTGTGGAAGCGGAGGGGACTGGCATGCCTGCGGCGACGCCCTCAGAGGGCCATGTGTTCTCTGCTACATCGCTTAAGAACCATGATGTTAACAAATCTGAACGAACGGTTATTCATTCTGAGGGAGGAAGTTTTCCTCTTGCGGTGCTCAACACGACTTATTCTTCTCAGAAAGAACAAAGTGTCCATGCCTTGCCTTCATTACTGAGAAGGTAGGTTAGTGTTTGTGATTTCACTGAAATTGCATTTAGTATTGTATAATTATTTATTTATTATTATACGCATTTTAAATGTTGTTTTTTGTTTCTTTTCATAAATTGTACGTACCCCTGAGCATTGTTTTCTTTATGCAAGTTAGAATTTCTGTTTACAGGTACAAACAATTCCTGTTGTGTATTTGAATATATATTAAGATATATTAACAATGTCTTGAGAACGAACAATGTAACACATAAATGTATTCTGCGTATGTATGCTTTCTTCAGAAATAAAATTGTCTTAAACACAGACAGACCAAAATTTTTGCGTCGAAGGTTCGCAAGAAACATAATCTTCTTTAAAAGTACAGCCATAGAGCGACATGTTTACTATGTTACCATGAGGTACAGTTGGGCTTTGTGGGGCAATTACCTCCCAAAGCCTGGCAGACGGAGAGCCACAAAACACCTGAGCATTTCCGCATCAAAACGGCAAAAAGATGTAAAGAAGATGCGTTAACACATTTCTAGCCTGTAAATATTGAGTAATACAGTGAGGGGAAGTCGTTGAACAAAAGACAACATTTGCACAAAGAAGGACTAACGGTGTTTGATACTACGCTGCGAACGACGTTGCCAACAGGAGTTTTAGAGCAGCGTAACAGAGCGTTCTGTCTACATTCACTGCTCAAAGTCCAAGGGCTGGGCTCCTTAAGACAGCGTAAGGATCCTCACTGTGAATTCGAAGTCGCTTTTCTGCAGAAACTGAAGGCACAAATTTTTTTCAGTGTCTCGTTTTTTGCACTCAGCGTCACGTTTTGCCCCGTAGGTTGGCCGCAAAATGAGACGTCTGGATCAATATTTTATTTATTTTTTAAAATATATTTGCGTGAATATATTTATTTAGCATATACCTTCTACCAGAAAACATGTTTACGATTTGATGAACGATTGCATGGAAGGAACAAGAATAAATATTCACTATTCTAAAATTCTAGTCCCATTTTACCCAACCCTATACCCTGCAGCTTTCGCTGCAAAAAATCAGAAATAATGATAACTCGAATTATAATAACTCAAAATACAACATCGGCATTGACGTTGTTTTTGAATGGAATGGGCGATGTGCTGTTTGGTGTGTTGGTTTCGGATTTGACAGACAAATTTCTCAGATATCATTGCATCGCGGTGATTACCAGTGACTGCCTTTCAGGAATTGTAAAGTGGTTACGGCATATTCACGAGAGGGACTCGAATTTCCCCATTTGACTTGGTAACTTATTCTGAAGCGTTAAAAAGCTAATTGAGTGAATTTCTATAACACCACTGCAATTATTCTTTGTACGCATCCGAGGATGCCTTCTGCTACAGTAAACGTAGCACCGCAGGTGGCGTACAGATACATCTCCCTGAATTTTTTTCAATTAATAGTGGACAATTTCTTGAAACACCCTGTACGGTTCCATGAGAGGTTCTAGCTGTTTCAGCAAACTCTCGGCTTGACCACTCAATAGGCCGACTTAGCTGGCGGGGAAACGATTAATGCCGCTGGGAACTTCCCGGTGCACTTCCTGTTGACTGGACTAATGTACCGCTATTTTCGCGTTAAAATTCCGGGAACTTGCATCAAACCACGGAACTCGGCGCTTTTTCTGTACTGGTGCTCATGAGTTTTCTCTCTCATACGCCCTAGAGCAATTCCTTTCGCTGAAAACGGTGTTTCTTTGCCATCCATTCCTCACTTCTCTTTCGCACTCGTATACGAACAGATGCGCTGCGTGAAAGACTTTCCATGCGCGCACCGCGAAGCTCCGGAAATAAGAGCACCCGGCAGTGAAAGCTGAAGCAAAGCGGAACGTGGAGCGAGCACGCGTTGCAATACGGCGAGTTTTTTGCCTATGAAATTGTTTTGTGAGCAACGCAATGGCTCCTGTTTACTTTTCTCGTCTTCGTAGATGGAAATGCTTGGCAGTGTTCTTCCAGGAAGTTTGTGAGTGAATTGTTACGAAGGCGTACACAAAAGACTCGAGGAAGTGCGCGAAGAAAAACCCACCACAAAATGGCGAAGCTGGAGCGTGTTGTTTTATTATTTTCGAGAGTGATCGTGCCCTGCACGTAAATGTGTTAAACGTTAAGAGAGGCTTCTTTTTGCCACACTCAATTGCAAAAATGAAGGCTGAGAACGTATCAATGTTTAGAAGTACGGCGACTGTTAAAATGTACGAAAAAAAAGGTGAAGTAAATCATTCACAGCTGTGTGAACCGATTACGGTGGTGGCACACACCGCGAAAACGTTCAACAGGTTTTCTCAACTATGTATTTCGTTGGGTTGCGCGATCCATAAAATTATGAGAAAAGTATTTGGTCAACGAGGATGCAAGTAAACAAACAATCAAACAAACAAACAAACAAATGAACAAGAAACCACCAAAAGAACAAGCACCGGCTAGCGCATATCCCGAAAGAGTGCGTAATGTATATAATCAGTGAGTGTGTCCATCATAGTAAAGCCCTTTGTGCAAAGCGCAGTACGATTCAAGCGGCTGGCCTGTGAACAAATAGATACGCACACACATACACACGCACACGCACACACACTTACTCACGCACCTGGATGCACACTTCACTGTAAGGCGGCAAAATGTAATGTGTAACGGCTTTTGCTTCTTGAAATCGCGTCACATGCAACTTTGTTCGGGTGAAACAGCCGTTTGAGACGCAATGCTGTTCAGTTTACACCGATCGGAAGAATTGTTTCACGCGTCTCCATCTGCAACGATGTTCAAGCACGAAGGATAATGCTTCAGCAGCAAAGCATTACGGCTCTTCAATACTCTATACAGAAAACGAGAAATCCGTAAGTGGACATGAAGGAACCCTAATGGCTAATGTAAGAACAGAATAGAGCTTTTAATGAGTGCACACCTAGACATTGTGCAGGATGTGGAAGCGCTTAGCAAAGTACGATGCAGTGATCATAAAATAGTACGGTCTCGAATTCAGCTAGACTTGAAGAAAAAACGTCAGAAACTGATACGCCAATCAATGGGCCATTGCTGAGAGGGAAAGTACAGGAATTCAGAGTGTCGCTGCAGAACAGGTACTCGGCTCTTAGTGAGGAAACCAACCTTAGCGTAGACGCAGTGATTTATAATCTGACCAATATCATTACGGAGTGTGCAGAGAAAGTTGCAGGTATGGTACTTGGACAGGACTCAGGTAAGCTGTCCCAGGAGACGAAGAACCTCATTAAGAAACGCCAAAACATGAAAGCTTCAAATAGAATAGAAATTTTCGATGGAGGTGGAAATGTGTGTTCAGATTTAGGTACACGTTAAAGAACCTCAGGTGGCCGAAATTTCCGGAGCTCTCTACTACGGCGTCTCTCATAATCATATGGTGGTTTTGGGATGTTAAACCACACATATAATCATCGTCGTCATCATAATCATCAAATACAATAGACAAAATTGATTGGCAGAGCTTACGAAGTTGATTAATAAGCGTAAAGTATCCGATGTAATAAGGTTTAACATGGAGAAAATCGAAGACACTCTGAAGAACAGAGGCAGCGTCAAAGCAGTAAAGAGAAAAATTGGGATAGGCAAAATAAGATGTATGGACTGAGGGACAAGGAAGGCAAAGTAACTACCAATATGCATATGGTAGTTAAAATAGAGGAGGAGTTTTACAGAGATTTGCACAGTAGCCGGGACAACCACGACCTTAATACAAGAACTTGCAGTATCTCAGATGGCATCCCGCTAGTAATGATAGAAGTCAGAAAAGCCTTGGAGGGAATGCAAAGAGGCAAAGCTGCCGGTGAGGACCAAGTAGCATCACATCTGCTAAAAGACGGAGGACAGATTGGGCTATAAAATCTAGCCACCTTGTTTACGAAGTGTCTACTGAGAGGAAGAGTACCAGAATATTGGAGGAATGCTAACATCATCTCAATACATAAGAAAGGAGGTGACAACGACTTGAAGAATTACAGGCCGATCAGCTTGCTCTTCGTCGTATACAAGTTATTTACAAAGGTAATCGCTAACAGAATTAAGACAATATAATTAAATTAACCAAAGGAACAAGCAGGATTTTGAACAGGCTCATACCACATTCATACTATCAATCAGGTAATAGGGAAATGCTCAGAATATAGCCAACCACTATACATAGCCTTCGTAGATTACGAGAAGGCGTTTGATTCAGTTAAAATATCAGCAGTCATGCATACACTGCGGAATCGGGGCGTTGACGAAGCATATATAAACTCCTAGAAGAAATATACAGGGGATCAACTGCCACCATAGTGTTCTATAAAGAAAGGAACAAAGTACCAATCAAGAAGGGTGTAAGACAGGAGGATACAATCTCACCAATGCTATTTAGTGCATGCCTACAGGAGGTTTTCAGTTGCCTAGTGTGGGATGAGTTAGAAATAAGACTTAATGAAGAGGACCTTAGTCGCCTGCGCTCTTGCCGATGACATAGCATTGCTGAGTAACTCAGGGGACGAATCGCGACTAATTATTATGGAGTTAGACAAGGAGAGCAAAAAGGTAAGTCTTAAAATAACTCAGAAAACGAAAGTAATGTACGACAACCTCGGAAGAGAACAGCGCTTCGAGATAGGTACCGGTGCGCTTGAAGTTGTAAAAGACTACGTCTACTTAGGACTGGTAATAAGTGTTGAGCCAAACCACGAGATTGAATTAACTAGAAGAGTATGAATGGGGTGGAGCTCATTTGGGAAGCCCTGTCAAATAATGACTGTTAGATTGCCACTATCCTTCAAGAGGAAGGTATATATAACAGCGGCATATTGCCGTTACTTAGTTATGGAGCAGAAACATGGAGACTTACAAAGAGGGTTTGTCTCAAGTTGAGGACGACGCAGCGAGAGATGGAAAGAAAAGTGGTAGGTGTAACCTTAAGAGACAAGAAGAGAGCAGAGTGGATCGGGGAACAAGGCGGGGTTAAGGAGATAATAGTTGAAATCAGGAAGAGGAAATAGACATGTGCCGAGTATGTAGCGCGTAGGCAGGATAGCCGCTGGTCATTAGGGGAACTGACGTGGTTTCCAGAGAAAGCAAGCGGGCTAGGGGTAGACAGAAAGTTAGGTTGGTAGATGAGATTAGGGAGTTTGCGGATATAAAGTGGCAGCAGCCAGCACAGGACCGAGTTGACTGGCGAAACGTGGGAGAGGCCTTTGTCCTGCAGTGGACGTAGTCATGCTGCTGCTGCTGCTGATGATGATGATGAAATGTACTCATGAAGTGTCAGTTATTGAAATACTTTTTACTGCAGTGAGGTACTATTATGGCTTTGATGCTCAGTGAATTTAATTACGCTTTCTCGAATGTATATTAAAACCTGCGTTATTGATATTTTTTTCACATTAGCGAGAGTGAATCTCTACGGCTTGACGATTCCGATGTAACTGTTCTCTGTGCGCAGATGTGACGGGCGAAGCACAAACACAAAAGAAGACAAACAAAATGAAAGAACATGGCCACTGATCCGAACGCCATAATCTCTTGCCGTGCGCTCGTATTTCGTATGGTTTCATCCAATCTCGCAATTCAGCCTGAAAGTGTTCATGACATAAAAAAGAGAAGATAATGATGAAGCAAACATTTGGGAGGAATCGGGTGAGAGAGACATTTCGCCTCGCACTTTCAAGGTCTTCACGGGCGAAGCTCACAGGAAATTGAACATCGCACCTTCTTGTGTTTAGAGGTTCTCGCAGATTGTGAAGCCCATCGAGCGAAATCCGAGATGTTCCGGCCCTGTTTATATTGACGAGGCCTTCGCAGTACACTGTGTTCATTCTCGACACGTTCGAAAATCAGGGCTCCTGTCTCCTAAAGTCAACCTGATTTCGACCTTGATTCAGCAACAAAATATAGCCCGAACCTCTCATTTACTTTCCTTCCAATAATTCGGATAGAGCGATAAGGCAAACCTCGACCAACAAGCCCCCTTCCCCCCTCCCTCACCCAAAAAACGGTAATGCGAAGTCTAAGCTTTTGACCTTGCTGTAATGACCTAGTGGCTATGGTTCCACGCGTTGATAAGTCCGATGGCGTGGGCTTGATTTTTGGCCTCGGCCACTATACTTTGATGAGGACTCTGCAAAGAACAACCGCGTACTTCGATTGAGATGTACGTTAAAAATACCCAGTTGGTCAGGACTAATCCGGAGTCACTTAGTACAGCGTGCTAATTAATCTTGTTGTTTCGTCGCGAAAAATCACTCAGTAAATTTTTTTCGGGAACAATGTCTTGGTGAGTGATCATCTTGCTGGGAATAACATTACATTCGTAGGAAATATTATTCCAATGCTGTTACGACACACAGCCAAAAAATCTGAAGCACATCACAAAGCTCAGAAATAGCTGAGAATTGGGATATCCTGCTTTACGAAAGCAGAGACGTTGGTCTGAGCTTGTTCGCTCTGGCCTGCAATAGTATCAGGAGAAAAGGAAAAGAAGAAAAAGAGTGATGAAAATGATGATGAGGATAAGAAGAGGCGATGCGTAGGTTCAGTAACCACGTGACGTAGTCGTAATAATAAAGTATAGTATAAACCACGCAGTGTCCGCAGGATTGTGTTGTAATGCGTACCAATCTTAGTTGCCTTTTATTTTCCGCTTTGTAGAAATTCAGCCCAGCCAGGCACTTAGCTTTCAGAGGCCTTACTAGTAAGTTCGGCCATTGACCCATTCACAAAGGGTCACACCTAATATGAACTGTTGTTTACGCGAGAAGTTTTCATACACTGTCACGATACTCCGGCCACAGCGAGAACAGTGTGTTTTTTTAAAGTGCGCCCAGGCATCTGATGTTCTCTGAAGCTCTGGTGAATCATTTTGTAGGCTTTAGATTTCTCCCAGAAACACTTAGAACTACTGAACCGTGTTTATTATAATGGCAGTTTTCGTCTTGAAGAGAGAGAGAGAGAGAGAGAGAATTATTTTAATGGAAAGCTGGAGAGGATTGCCTCGTTTTTCCCCTGACAGACTACTCCAGTTGCCGGGTGATGACAATGATATGTACAATGATAAACACACAACACATACAGTTACATACTCACATAACAGTCCCATAACACATAAAGTCACTCACACGCACTGCACTATTTACGTTTCGTTCAAGCCTGTGGCCCGTAAGAATGTCAGTAGCGCTTTTGTAGAGTCTAACGGGCTGGAGGTGTTCTGTCATGGGCCTAGAATATTATTCAACTCCAAGATTGTGTCCTGTTGTATTTTCAAGGCCACATTCAGAGACTGTCTCTCTGATGCGTATTTCGTACACTCATAGAGGACATGTTATGTCTTCAACGACGTTACAATGGGCACAAAATGCTGAGTCAGACAGTCCAATTTCGTTCCTGATGTAGATCGCACATGCAAGGTTTATAACAAAGTCATACGATGGATCAATCTTATACAGAGGCTCACACTGTTGGCTAGGGTCTGTCCTGAGGGATCGCTGGAGGCGCCAGGCGTGTGTTTACACTAGCGTTGCTGCGTCTTGCTTCGAGAAAGGTATCTCGATGATTTCTGGTGAAGTGTCATGTCCAGCTTTGGCAGCGTCATTGGCCTAGACGTTGCCTTGTATTTCGCAGTGGGCAGGTATCCACTGCAGAACTATGCGATGATGGAGGTCACAGGCGAAATTCTTGCATAGGTGTTTGATGTCTATGACGAGTTGATCCTGTGTGCATGAAGACCTCAGCAACTGCAGCGCTGCTCTTGAGTCAGTGAAGATGATCCAGGAATCGGCTGTCTGGTCGACGATGTAATTATTGGCAGCCCACAGTGCAGCCTGTTTAGTGGCTGTAGATGAGGTGCAGTGACTGAGTGTGGCAGAGATGGTGACATTGGCAGATGGAATCCAGACGCCAATGCGGGTAATGTAGACACAACAGAGCCGTCAGTGTGAATATGACGATGAGCTCTGTTGCAGTTTTCCAAATGCTCTAGACTGAAATGTCTGAGTGCTGGTCCGGGTCTGCGTCTTCTGCTCTTGAACCCAGGCACAAAGGCGACTATGGTCTACGAAAGAGTTTTCCACGAGGGTTCTGCATGCATTGATGCTCTCTGATAGTGTAGCGGGAGGAGGCTCCGCACAGGACTACTGTATGATCTGGTACTCTGGTGGCATAACGCAAGTGGACTCGAAGAAACTCCTGCTGCGGAAGAACAGGAGCTGACAGGCGCCTGCTTTCAGCAAGGGTTTCGATGCTTGATGTGTTCTATGGTAGGCCAGGGCACACCCTCAGGGCTTGCGCCTGGACTCCAGTCAGTGCCTGTATGTTCGTTCGTGGAATTATATGTATCACAGGAATGCTGTAACGCAGAAGACCTTCGCAGAGTGCGGTATACATTCGTAACATAGCATTACCGGTAGAGCCACCGGCATTGCTTAATAGCAAGCGAAAGATGCTCGCGTATGGCGCAACTTTTTCCTTTAATATCCCAACGTGGGGAGTCCACGTCATTAGCCGGTCGATTGTCACTCCCAGAAACTTATAATTTGTCACGTGCCGAATGGGAGAATGAGCTACCTTTAATATGTAGTGTGAGACATGACGCCTCGTAAAAACAATGGCAGCACACTTTTATGGTGACATCGTTTGACCTCGTTCGAGCAAGAATTTTTCGACGGAGTTGAGAGCTTTCTGCAATCTTGCTTGTAGAACACGTCTGTTGCGACCACTGCTTGATATACAAATCTCATCTGCGTAAAGTGAGATTTTTACTGATGCAGGAACATTCGCAGTTTAACATTTCGCATGCAAATAGCGGGTAGCTCAAGCGTTTTCATTTCAGATTTTCATTCAGCTGAAAATTTTCCGCAGCCAACAATCATGAAGTACGAATGCGGGCGATCGATCTAGGTTAAGCTGTTCAATTTAAAAAGTTGTAGTTATAAGTAAAAGACAAAAGTAATTTTTGAGCTTCCCTATAACAGAGTATCAAGTGAGGATCCGAGCTAGGCTTGCAGGTATAAGACACTTTTCAAGAACATATAATAGCCCAAAACAATAGCCCATGGGCCAGAAATGTGCAAATATGTAAGGTAAGATGGCCTCTCGGATGCACATCATGCTTTTTTTTTCTAAAGACATGCATGGTTTCTGGGTTTCGTTTGGCAACACGGCAGCGCGCTATCTTGTCGGTCGAATGGTTCAGTTTACGTTGTTGTGTGTATGAGAATATTATGAAAGAAAATCCTGCATTTTTTATTGTTCGTCTGAAGAACCCTCAGAAAACTCGAAACTGACAGCTTTTACGCACGTATTTTTCTTTCCTGTCGAACCTTGCAAACAATTTCCAGAGCTTTAGATCCGAAGGTCGGAGGCAAAGCGAACGTGGAAAGCAACAAACCTGTATCAGGTACCGAACCAGAGATGGACTGAAGCTTGTAACCCCCCCCCCTTTTTTTTTTCCTCGAAGCAGGGGCATTCGTTGCAGGAAGAGAGCACTCAAGAGATTGCCTTCTTGCGGCTGTCCTATTCGGTTCCTCCCTCTCCTGAGTTTCCGGTATTATTAGATTTGCTGAACTGTTTTCACAACATGCCCTAATAAATGATTAAAGTAACTGTGCAATAGCTGGGACTAAGTACCCCTCCTGGGGTCCACATAGACCACACCAGTTTGTTATTGAATAAAGGGAGGAAACGTGGCCGACTTCGACAGAAACAGATGGAAACATCGTTGGTTCGACGAAGGTGGAGAGGGGGGAGGCCCGGTATTGTAGGGGAGCAGTGAGGGGGGATGAGTATTTGCGAGTGGTATTAAAAATAAATTAATAACATCCTATCTGCTTGATTATATTGTCTACATACTGGGCTGGCCTCGCAATCATCATCTTAGCGACAATGTATAAGCAATGGTTCTCCCACTCGCTCCATGACGCCTGTAAAAACTTTACGTTCAGGAAGACTCGTAAATGGTCATTATAACGTCAACACATCGCATTATATTTCTTTCTCAACAGGTTATAAAACAAGGCAAAGACATGCTTTAACCATAGTTTCCTTTACCACAAAGAATAACTGTTTTAAGTATTCATTTTTCCTCAGGCTATACTCGGACTGGAATAATCCTACTACCAATGTAGTTTCTCAGAATTATTTTGCCATGTTTGAAAAACATCTAAATATGTTAAGAATTTCTTTGTGTTATTTCATTCGTTCGTTACCAGTGTTTTTTTCCTCCCTTTGATTTCTTAAAAATGTTTGATGAAAGCCTGCAACTTATGTGAGCTAAACTGCTTGTATTTTTATGTATAACCACCCTGTTCAGATTGGGGAACAGATCTCAGTATCTATAAAGAAATAAATAAAAATAAAAAAGACAGAATTTGTTTTATCGCTTGTAAGTCCCACGTACCTAATAGTTTAAACTGCTCTCCCAGTAAGTACGATATACTTTGCGACAGCCATACGTAAACGCCCTTGAAAAGCGCCCCCCCCCCCCCAACACACATGTATATTATATATATATATATATATATATATATATATATATATATATATATATATATATATATATATATATACATTGTGCTATATTTTTATATTTTGTAATCTTGCGTACACTGAGAAGAAATGATACTGGCTCCGGGTAAAAATATGTTCAATGAAGTCGACACACGTACGAAGTAACGCTCGGTAAACAATATGTTTACCGAGCGTCGCCTCCTCTAATGCCAATTCAACGTGATAATATGACGTAAATTGACAAAAAGAGTCGACGACAAAGCAAGCTTTTAGGTCCCTAATGTCTATGTTGAAGTTGCCCCCTACTATATATGGTTTGTGCTTGTGTTTTATATTGTTTTGTAAGAAATATAATTTGTATTAGTCTATTGTTAAACCTTTTTTTGTGTCTGTTATCCACGCACATCCCCGTGACAACGGGCACCTTGGTCATGGACAGACAAGCCTCGGCCATCAGGCGCTTGGCCTCTAAGAATTTTTTACGAGAGGGGATTCGAACACGTGTACTATTGATGCGAAGGCGGTCGTATTGACTGCTGGCCGTCTCAACAGCGTCCTATATACGACTCTAGAAGGCCATCGCATAGCCATATTTTGGTTATTGTAACAATGCGGTGGGACAAGGAAGCGAGAGTGAGGAGAAGAGGTATGATGGTAGGGACAATAAGAGAGACTTGAAGGTAGCATAAAAAATTACAAAGAAAAAAAGTCCCCGTATCTGCATGTTACACTGCAAATGTCGTCGAAAGACGATAGTCTTGCGTCTGGAAAGAGTGAACAAAACATTCATTTGATGTTCTGTGCTGGAAAATCGGTGAATGGTATCCTGTAGGCACTGCGTTAGAGTGCCTCGAGCGTGCAGCGGAGGCGAACGAGCGCATCAAGACATGTCACACGTGAGACATGAGCGCTACGTGGCAGTTATCCTGGAAAACGGAGTGCGCGGCGTGCACGCCCGTCTCTGAGTTGATAAGGTGTGGAACGCAAAGGGACGGGTAGGTGCCACCACCGTGTCGTCTTGGAAAAGCGTCGAAAACACTTGCCTTTTCGTGCAAGCGTTGCATGGTCAGCGCTGCGTGATAAACGCTACGGTCTTTAGAATGTCTTATGTATGCCTTTTATAGTAAAAAATACACATACATTATATTGACGTGTTCTTATGGTGCCTCAGATATGCGCAATAATTGCTTTTTAATTGACAATCAGACAAGTATGAACGCTGAACCTTGAGCAATATTGGTGGGCGCTGCGGATGGAGTCGGCCGTATGGAGTATCATTGGGTCACTTTGATGCCGAAAGAGTACCGTTAAGAGTGGACAAACAGACAAATGCACAGACAGACAGAACAAAATTTTTGCGTCTAAGGTCTACAAGAAAAACTATCTTCTTTTATAGACACCGCGGGGCACGCCATAGATCTTGAAGCTGGACGCATCGATCGACGGGCTGTATAGGAGCAGCTGTGAGCCCGTGCTTCGCTGTGCCGAGTCTTGCGTGGCTTACTGCAAAGTTTCCGTATTTTTGTCGCTGTTTTTATTGATCACATTACGAGGAACAGTGATTTCAATCACAGATTCGCAATCGGATAAATAAATGATATGCGTAGGTGCAGTCTGAGGTGTCTAATGTAACTTGCATTTGAAGTAGTTGCTTTCAAACTTGCCGAATTGTGAAGTGCATGACAAAGGACGGGAAGCTGAAGAAGATTTAAGACCAGGACTGTATGTTCTCGCATCACCTTTGCCCCGCTCTCTCCTGTTGTGCTCTTCTAACCTCTGTTAGAACGAGTGATATGCGCGTCGTAGAAGAGCCTTTACTGCGCCATCTCAAACAGTCGTAGAGCTAAAATGTAGTAAGGAAGCATCGCTCGTCTGGCGCGTCACGAGATCTGTTTCGAATTGCTGCTGTGTCACGTGGGAATTACATGAAACGAGAGAGCGAGAAAAAAAAAAAACAACTTGATTTCCAAAACAGTTTCCTATACTCAGAACGCAAGATTGTTCGTTCCGGACTGCGCCACAAATTGTGAAATAACTCTTAAATTGATGAGCACACGAAGTCTATTTTCTTGTATCTAGCAGATTCATTCCTCTGATATACCCTGAATGAAAAAAAATTGACTGACTCTTGCATTGCCTGTAATCAGAGATCCGTATGCGCTCTTTTCTTGTGCCACAACAAAAAGAGAAGTCCCAGATTGCGACCGAATGCTTTCAATGCGACAAACAACGCGCTCAAGTGAGTGATCGGACGAACAACCTCGAGAGATGACCATTGACAATGATCAAAGTACTCGGACTGCGGCCTCATCTTGATAATCAAAGAACGCACAGTGAGTGGTCTTTGTGAGAGAAGGGGAGGTGTCGTCTCCCCCTCTTTTTTTATACCGTTTATAGGGGTGAAGTCTGTTTACTTATTTGAACATGTCATGCGGCATCGATTAAACTACAGGGTCATGGTCAAGCAGGTTTTTAACAACAGTAGTACAATTAGAGGGTCATGGTCAAGCAGTTTTTGGACGATACTACTCTAAGATTTGTTGAATTGCCCCTTTTACTAGCAGAAGATGGAGACTTGAGGCAGGGCGTTCATTTCCGCAGTCATAGCGATGCTTATTTTTTATTTTCGAAGTTGACCTATGGGTTGGAAAGAAGAGTTAAACTCGCTCAGCCCCCCCCCCCCCCGGTTCTCTAATTGAGTGGTCTGCGCAAGCATATGCACTTACCTAAGGTACGTGCCATCTGTTTGCCTATCGGTTTTCGGTGCTTCCTATTTTCGAAGACATCGAGAATGAACTGCAGGAAGCGATACCCAATGGGAAAACTAAACCTGGGATGTACTTTGCGCGACGCAGAACTTTCGAATTACACATATGGGGAGGGGGCTTATCAGACGGAGCTCGGTCTTCAGTATACAGAAAAACAGATGGCAGAAGCATGTCTGGGGGATTATAGGAATGTGGGATTGGAGGTCTATGCGTCGCACTCTGGGAATCTCGCGGGCAGCAGGATCAGGGGCTCTGCCTCACTTTCTACAGGGAGACGTCTCACGTCTCGATGCTCTCGCGAGCAAACTGCGTAAGAGTCTCGGCCGAACCAGGCAAGCGAGACAGAGCCGCGGGCGAAGCTCAACCTTGCGCGAGGCTTCCTCTCTGCGACCCTCTCTTCGCATCTCTCTTAGCCGGAAACGTCCTGCATGTTTTCGCTGTCCGAGATGCGTGTGAAGTGAGCAGATGGAGCGCTCTGGTTATTACGCGCACCACTGCGTATCCCCGACGCTCCTTCCTGAAAAGAATCACATCGCATTCCGTATTTTTTTGTCCCGCTCGTTTCGTCCCAAAGTCCTGGTGAACCCCTTTACGCGGCGCGTAGGCGGCGTTCGGCAGCTGAGAAAAAAAATTGCTCGCTTTATCTGGCGTACGCAACGTAGCGTCCATCGGTGAATCGTGTGGGTTTGAGGCGCCTGTACAAGATTGCTTGATTTAAGCCATATATGCCCAAAGTTGAAAAAATTAGCAAAATTAATTCATTTCCACAAATTGATTGCTTCTACAACCCCAGAAAGGAGAATAAGGCTTTTATTTAAAAAAAAACTTTTTAGAACAATGGTTTTGGAGCCATCCTATATGTAGGGCACCAATGTCTGACAGACAGTGAACTATAGAAAAAAAAAACATTAGCGCCTATCACTGTCAAGCGAAAGTTACTTGCCCCCTGATAACTGAAGAACAATTGAAAACAATATCAGCATCGAGAACAATTTGACTGCATATTACTTATATATTTGTTTTCGTGGCATGGCGCTCAGCTATACGCACGCGAAATAGCCATTTTGTGACAGAAAGCATGTGGCTATTTGTATCCCAGTGATCACCTAGACTTGCGTGTGACGAGGACAGGGCATTATAAATACCCCTTAGGTGGCGCTTCCTTTTTTACAGAAAATTATTCAAGTTACATTGAAAGGTTTCAGCGTCCTACATGTAGGACACCGGGCACATATGGGTTAATGTTCAGTGTTAATTAATTAGAATTTATCACCTATAAACTGCGATATGGTAATGTGATTATTAGACACGCCCTAATAGAGGGATACGAGAATTGCGACCTTAACCGTCTTCGACTTTTATGGAACGTTACCGTGTTCCTAAACGTAAGCACACAGGCTTCTAGCATTAGGCCTCCATCGAAATGCGGCCGCTGCGGCCATGATTCGGTTTCGCGATGTACTGGATGACTGTCAAGCACGATAACCCCTAGACCACCACGACGGCCATCACACAGTTTAAAAGTGTGACCCTAGTGGAATACTGTGCACGTACTCCTTGAAAAAGTGCCGCGGTTATGTTAGTTGAGGTTACGGCACATATCGAAATTTCCTCTCTGTAGCCGATGACGTCGAAAGCGTCACCCACAAGAAAAAAAATTTCGAGGGTGGCATGAGCATCGAGATGTGGATCAACGACGTTTGGGACGTAAATGCAATGGAAATCCAGTGAATGTTTCTCCCTTAGGTGCTAAAAAATAAAATAAAAACCATCCTAAAAAAGTAACTGGAGCAGGAGCTTTTTGTTACCATGATATTGTCACAAAGACACAGGTACGCAGGTACAAAATAGGGCGTTTACTTTCGTAACCCAAGGGCCAGAAACGCGAACACCAGAGCATGCGCACACCGAAATACTTCGTTGTCCTCCTCAGAGGCTGGCTACTATAGTTGCCACCCCACCTTGCGTCAATTCCCCCCTTTCAAGAGCGACCATCCCGGTCGATTGACTGAGATGCTAGAGGTGGCCATAAAAAAATGATCACGTCAACGAGAAAAAAAGCCCACGCTGTTCTGGATAACAAGGAAAAAGTTCGAAGTGCTTGTAACTCGCGGGCGTGGTACGGTTTCATCCGTACTACTTCTGGACGTGGACGTCTTCGGTTTGAAATGGTATTGGAGCTTTGGGGAATTACCTCGCAATTCACGTCACTGAAGCAGCGCACAACTTCGTAAGAGCCAAAGTAGCGTCGCAATAGCTTCTCTGAAAGCCCACGATGTCGAACTGGTGTCCACACCCATACATAGTCACCTGGTTGATAGTGGACGTTCCTTCGGCCTTGGTTGTAACGGCGAGCGTCGATATCTTGCTGCGTGCGAATGCGGTTTCGTGCAAGCTGGCGGGCTTCCTCGGCTTTCTCGACGAAGTCGGGAACGCTGCCATTTCCGCTGTTGTCCTGGTCTACGGGGAGCATAGCGTCTAACGGTGTTGGGCCGCGACGGCCATAGACAAGCTCGAATGGTGTTAGGTCTGTGGTCTATTGCACAGCGGTGTTATAAGCCAACGTGACGTACGGCGAAATTTAATTCCACGTTTTGTGCTCTACATCAACATGCATAGATAGCATGTCGGCCAGTGTTTTGTTTAACCTCTCCGTCAAGCCGTTCGTTTGGGGATGGTAAGCTGGTGTTTTCCGGTGGTTGGTGTGCGTCAGCTTGGTGACTTGCTGCAATAACTCTGCCGTAAATGCTGCTCCGCGATCGATTATGAGAACAGCAGGTACACCATGACGCAAAACAATGTCGTGGACAAAGAATCTGGCGTCTTGAACTGCAGTTCTCTTAGGCACAGCTTTGGTTTCTGCATAGCGAGTCAGATAGTCGGTTGCGACGATTATCCACCTATTTTCTGAGGATGACGTAGGAAAGGGACCAAGAAGATCCATTCGCACTTGCTGAAACGGTGCTCGAGGTGGATATAAAGGTTGGAGGAAACCGGCGGGCTTTGCGGGTGGAACTTTACGCCTCTGACAGTCACGGCAGGTGCGAACATAGCGCTGGACGGACGAATACAGCTGTGGCCAGTAGTACTTCTGTCGGATCCGCGCTAACGTCCTAGCAAAGCCTAAGTGACCGGCTGAAGGATAGTCGTGGCATGCCTGCAAAACTTCCACACGCAGTGCCGTTGGAACGGCGAGGAGGAAAGTTTCCTGGCTGCTCTCAAGATTTCTCTTGTAGAGAACATTGTTCGGCAGGCAATACGAGACAGGCAGCCAGCATCTGTATGCTTATGTCCTGATCGGTAGACCACCGTTATATCGTACTCTTGAAGGCGGAGGCTCCAACGGGCGAGGCGGCCTGATGGATCCCGTAGATTGGCAAGCCAACAGAGCAAATGTTGGTCACTGACCGCTCGAAATGGCCGGCCGTATAGGTAGAGGCAAAACTTGCTAATGGTCCAAACGACTGCTAGGCACTCTTTTTCGGTGGTAGAGTAATTAGCCTCTGCGTTTGTGAGACTGCGGCTCGCGTAAGCAATCACGCGCTTTGCGCCGTTCTGCCATTGAACTAGAATGGCTCCGATTCCTACGTTGCTGGCGTCTGTGTGGATCTCGGTGTCGGCAGTGTCGTCGAAATGTGCCAGCACTGGAGCTGTGTGCAGTCGATTGCGCAGCTCTACGAAGGCTTGTTGTTGTTCTTCCGTCCATACGAAAGGTACATCTGGCCGTGTCAGTCTTCTAAGAGGTTCCGAAATTCTCGAAAATCCTTCGACAAAACAGCGATAGTACGCACAGAGCCCGAGGAATCGCTGAACAGCCTTTTTGTCTCCAGGACAAGGGAAATCGGCAACGGCAGCCAACTTCTCCGGATCTGGTCGAATACCCTTCAGGCTCAAGTTTCTCGGCCACAACGTGGCCGAGAAACTTGAGTTCCTGATAGCCGAAGTAGCACTTTTCGGGCTTGATAGTAAGGTTCGCTCTCCTTATTGCAGTGAGGACACTTTTTAGCCTTGAAAGATTCTTGTGAAACGTGCTTGAAAACACAACGACATCATCCAAGTATACAAGACAAGTCTGCCACTTTAGTCCAGCTAGTACAATGTCCATCATGCGTTGAAACGTGGCGGGAGCGGAACAGAGACCGAAAGGCAGCACTTTAAATTCGTAGAGCCCGTCAGGTGCCACGAACGCGGTTTTCTCATGGTCGCCCTCGTCAACTTCAATTTGCCAGTACCCTGACTTGAGATCTAATGATGTAAAGAACTGGGCGTGGCGTAGACGGTCTAAGGTGTCATCAATCCGTGGCAGGGGGTAAACGTCGCGTTTTGTGACTTTGTTAAGCCGTCGATTGTCGACGCACAAGCGTAATGTGTTGTCTTTTTTCTTTACCAAGACAACAGGTGACACCCACGGACTTGTCGAGAGTTGAATTACGTCATCGTTCAGCATTTCATGAACTTGACGGTTAATCACCTCTCTTTCCTTCGAGGACACACGGTATGAATGTTGCCAAAGAGGCCGCGCCGACTCCTCGGTAACAATGCGGTGTTTTGTAACGGTGGTACGCTGAGCTATCGATGCTGTGGAGAAGCAGTCGGAGAATTCTCTCACAAGGTTTAGCAGCCGCTCTTTTCGTGAATCTGGCAAGTCTGGATTAACGTGAATGCGGCTTCCCAGGTCAGCGCAAGCTTTTGCATGTGGTGAAGTCGTATCCAATGTGCCGATATCGAAAAAGTCAGCGATTTCACTGAGAAAAGTGACAGTAGTCCCTCTAGGGACGTGCTGAAACTCGTTGCTGAAGTTGGTCAGCAGAACTCGAGAGCGTTTATTCTCTAACCAAACAAGGCATCGGGCTATGCATATGTTTCGTTTGAGCATCAGCGAGATATTTGCCTTTGCAATACCTTTATAGTCGTTGAATTCATCAAAAACGTCGCAGGCTACCAAGGTGAGCACGCTACTTTTCGGCGGTAACGTGACGTCATCGTCAACAATTTTCAAAGCATTGACGTAACTGCCGTGAGGGTTGCGCGCTAAAGCGTGTGCCGTAGAAAACGTCACCTGCGACTCTTGCAAATCAATCATGGCTCCATTATCACGCAGAAAGTCTAGTCCGAGAATTAGGTTCCTCGAGCAACTCAGCAGTATTACAAAATCTCCGAGATACGTAAATCCGTGAATACTGACTCGCGCTGTGCACCACCCCACTGGAGTGAGAAGATGGCTTCCTGCCGTACGTATCTGCGACCCAGCCCACTGGGTAGAAACCTTCTTCAGCCTGCAGGCAAGACACATGCTCATAACGGAAGTGTCTGCTCCAGTGTCAATTAGCGCCATTACTTCTTCATCGTCCACAGTTACCGCAATGTTTGATGTCACCACTCTTCGTACCACGTGTGACTGCGTCTGTACATCTTTTTGCTGCCGTCGCTGTCGTCGTAGTGGAGAATCTTCCGTAGAGTCAGCGTCAGCAGCCTCACCTCCGGAGGTCGCTGAACTCAGTTTTCCCGACTTGCAGGACTGGGTGAACGGCGTCTCGGAGCGCCGCGTGAATAGGCTGGGCTCGGTGACCTGTAGCGAGCAGGCGACGACGAGTGAGGCTCTTGCGACCGATGTTCCATACTGCGACGATTCGAGATGAAACTCTCTATTTTCTGTGATCGCTCGCCAGGTCGTGGACGAGGGGCATTAGGCGAAAATCCACGGAGACCCACACGATTGTCCGGCTTCCCCGCAGTGGAAACAATGGGGCCTGTGGTCGCGTGTACGCCAGATGTCACTCTTTCTCGGTCTTGCTTCGGCGATCAACGGTGAGCTGTGAGGACGGAAGCCTACCTCCATTTGCTGAGCGTGTCGCTCATTGGGGTAAAATACGCTGGTTGAACTGCACGATGAAAGACGTCGCACTGCTTCCGCGTAGCTCATCTCGACGCAGTGCCTCTGTTGTGACGCCACGTATGGTTGGGGAGCGTGAACGGCTTGCCGTAGCTCGGCGCGTATCATCTCCGCAATGCAGGGCTGCTCTACAGGTGAAGCAGTCACCTCCATCTTTTGTAGCTCTTCCTTAATGAGAGCTCTGATAAGCTCTCGCAACGCGCTGATGTCATTGCCGAGAGTGACAGAAGCGACCTCACTTGTGTGTACACCGCGGTTATATGGCCTGGCACGCTGTTGAAGGGCCTTCTCCATGGCAGTGGCTTCCTCACGGAAATCCGCAAGTGTTGCAGGCGGGTATCGAATCAGGCCGGCAAAAATCTTTTATTTAACACCACGCATTAGGTGGCGAACTTTATTGGATTCGGGCATAGAGGGCTCCGCACGCCTGAAAAGCCGATCCATGTCCTCTACGTAAGTCGTCACCCTTTCGTTAGGGCCTTGAACCCTTGCCTCTATAGCAGGCTCCGCTGTCTCTTTCCTGTCCTCTCGGGCAAATGCCTTGAGGAACTGCCGGTGAAACTCATCCCATGACGTAAGCGCTGCTTCATGGTTCTCAAACCACGTTTTCGCGGAGTCCTCCAGGAAGGAGTACACATAGCGTACCTTACCCTCTGGGGTCCAATCGTTGATGATGGCGACCCGGTCGAAATGCTCGAGCCAGTCGTCGGCATCTTCAAAAGCAGCTCCGTGAAATGTCTTCGGCGTCTTGGGCTGGTTGATAACCAGGTGCGCTGGTGCTGGCGCGGTGACGTTAGGCGGTGTTTGATTCATAGTGCCCTCACGTTCAGGCAGCAAACCGTGCTGTGGCTCGAGTCCCTGGAGACGACGGCTGGAACGTACGTGCACAGGGGTAAGCTCGGCTGAGCTACTCGATGGACTTGCGTCAGGGGTGCTCTCAGGGGACCATATCATCTACCGTACCCAGCACTTCCACCAGTAAATGTCACAAAGACACAGGTACACAGGTACAAAATAGGACGTTTACTTTCGTAACCCAAGGGCCAGAAACACGAACACCAGAGCCCGCGCTCACAGAATTACTTCGTTGTCCTCCTGAGAGGCTGGCTACTATAGTTGCCAGCCTACCTTGCGTCAATATGAGAGTATTTATCTTTAAAACTGCTGCTTGTTTAAAAATGTTGGTCTGAGTAAATAAACAAGGTGAGATTATGAACTCTACTTTGTACATGTCAACATGTTCTCTAGAGTGCCCCCCCGAAAAGTTGATTGATAAGTATTTGTACTAGTAAGTAATTAGGTATTGTTGTTTACAGTGTAATACTTTTCACCTTCTCAAATAATCATCTTAGTTGAAAAACATGCACTGAAGTCTGCAGTTGATCTGCAGTCTGTGGAGACATTTGACATGGAACAAAAAATAATGCACTCCATACGAGACAGCTACGTGTGCACCTGCACGGTAAACTTGAAAAGTTGGTTTCTTGTTGTGAAGAAATAAGTGATACTCCAGTTCAGTATTTAGCTTTGCGTTGATTAAGTATAACGCAAGCTGATGTAATTTCTTCTTCATCCACACCAGAGTAGTTGTAGTGAATTTGATCTAGAAAGCAGTAATTTATGTTTAAACTTCTTTGTAGATTAAATTCATTAGAACTTCTCTGGTGTGGATGAAGAAGAAATTACATCAGTTTACACACACACACACACACACACACACACACATATATATATATATATATATATATATATATATATATATATATATATATATATATATATATATATATATATATATGTGTGTGTGTGTGTGTGTGTGTGTGTGTGTGTGTGTGTGTGTGTACTTTGGGATTTTGTAAACTGGTTTCTTCTACTTCACTTACCTTCAGCAGGCCTAAGAACTTTAATGCATACGTGAGCTACTACGCAAAACGTTTCAAGAACTGTCGATGATTGCGCAGTAATGAGCATCGCATCTGGTCGTTCACGCATTGAAAAACCTGTTTTTGCTTGCTAGGACACCGTGCTCTGCGAAGGCTGTAATATTGTGACAAATGAAGAATTGCAGATTCACAAGCACTCTCTGTAAGTTCTATCACAGAAAATAAATTAAGTGAAGCATAACCTAGCTGGGAAAAGCATTTTTATATGAAAAGAGCAATTCTTTCCCCCCAATAGATGAGTACAAAGAGTAGTCACGCAATTTCAGCGAACTTCTTTTTGCTGTGGACTTCGCCTCTTTCACTTTGTTTTTGGAGGCAATGAATTCGAGATGGCATGTAGCTTTCTACCGTGTTGCTTGTACCATAATGGGGCAACGTCAATGATGTCGTGGCATAGGATACATACCGGCAAGTGACGCTTGATATCTGACACCTGTAAAAGGCAGGTACTTAAGGAATCCAAATGTTGGAAGTACTGAACACAGTAGTGGTGCGCAAATGGTGGGATATAAAAAGCCAAAACTGTTATACAATTACTGAGCGTTCTCCACTAAAGAAGCACACGTTAAGCATTAACTGTAGTTTGTTAGATCTCTGGGGTTCTTTAATGAGAGCATATCATACATATCCGGGCATTTTCTGATTCTCAGTGTCACAAAGATGTAGTCTCTGAGGCCGGGTTTGAACCCCTAATATGTATAAATCAGCAGGGCAGTGACAAAGTGGCAGGGTTACGTCAGAGTATTAATGGTCTCATTAATACTCCAGCGCAGGCGGGCATCTAATGCAGCCGCACGTGGGCTTTGCAACATCACGTTGCCCGCACGCCAAATATGCGTACAAACCCCACCTTTGTGCGATTTGTGACAATCTATCATTTCCAAGTGTACGTGACATTGGCTTACTTCACATGTCGACATGTTTACCATGTTAAAACACAGAGTGGCATGTTTGATTACTACGTGTCAAAAGCTAGTTCTCTCATTCGGATGCCAGTCAGGCTGTTTACATACAGCTCTCATCAAAAGTATCACACAGTTGGTACTGAAACGGCAAACGCAGATTGCGGGAGGGTCATTTCGCTGAATCTTCTTCCGAATCACTCAGCCTAGGCAGGGCGAGAAAGAAGTAAGGAAGGCGAGAATAGGAAGCAAAAGCTCAGAAAACGAAAGTACGAACCAAGGCGCCGACGGGAGTCCTGGTGTACGGGCCGGGTGTTATTGTAGCCTGGTGCATCAAATTACGCTTGTGAAGGCGGTGAGAAAATGAGCCACCGCGGGCGTCTAGGTACTTCCATATCGCGTCATATCTTCGTCCTTCTGATCAGCCGAACGTTTACTGCTTATTGACTCGTCCATGCATGGAGGCTGTGCGTACATGTACCCGCACGTTTTTTCTCTTTCGCTGGTTATCACATTTACTTTAGGTTGAGCCTTCTTTCAATAACTATAAATAACAGACGTGTCACACAACCCGTGGAAACGGTTGCTCCACATACTGGCCAAAGCTTTGGGCCGATACAATGACAGTTGTAGTTACCACACGGTAGTTGTGAATGTGAATGAAGAGATGAACAACCTTAAGGAGCCCGCTTTTCATTGGTACCGCTATATGAAGGTTACAGATAATGAGAGCATAAGTGCTTCATTCAAGTTCTTGCTTCCAATTTTTTATTACAATATAAACAAAACGATAGGGCACGTACATAGGCGCCTTGTTGCCGTAGGCAGCTACACCAACAACCTCCGCATTTGGCAGTCGATGCAAAGCAACCCCCCACCCCCCTGGTCTTCTTCTTTGGACAGTGACGTATGCAACCAAAAGTCTCCGCAAATATGCCTAAACAATCAAATATTGCGCACAAACACCATGAACGAATCATATAGATGAACTTCTATGTTTGCTTAATCTAAAGCGTGCGCTGAGATGGATGGCAGCCCTTGACCGAGAAGCTAATAACAACCTAGTGCAGAGGATGAGCAAAGGCACCGCGTTGACTTCACAGATCAAGGAGCACAGCAAAGAGTCTTCAAGTTGTCTTTAGCTTCACAATGAGTTTTCGTAATTTTGTAAGCCCTCCTTTTTTCATCACTTCATAGCCTGAAATGCTCTCGTTAACTGACTGCTTTGTTTATATTGAACTGCCTATGCTACTTCATCGATGCCTGTGTTTGGTGTCACTCTAAAGAATATGTGTTATTCTCCAGCAGGTCACTCAGCATTTTTTTTTCACTCTAATATTCTTCTTTTGATTGATTTCACAAACTTGGTATGTCTAGCGAACAGCATGCTAAAATATGCTTCTAGGCATATCATGTTAATGTAAGTTGATGTACATAATTTTTCTTTCGTAACAGGTTGTGTCAAGAGCATGGCCATTCAGTTATATGATGTCCGCCTTCTCGATAGCATCGATAAAATGCGCGGCTACCGACATGGCCACTAAAGCTGCGATGAAGATGACAGTGATGAAATAGCCGCACCGAGTGGCTTCCATCTTTGACTGGTCCGAGGGGAACGCATAAATTGAGCGGCTAGTTTTTTCATGAAACTGCTTAAAAATGTGAAGTTATGAAGCTTAGTGCACCTGTGTTTCCCATTTTTGTATAGTAACTTTCGTGAGATTTCACGAGAATCGACATAGCTCACTCGACGTCGTCGAAAGCCGCAATCGTTGCTGACAGTGATTGATGATGAGCAGCTTGGCGCGGTGCAGAACATGCTCTCAGTCGTTTGCATTGATGCGGCCTGTGTAAACTCACTCTATACCTCACGAAAGTTACCGTATTTGCGGTAACTATTGCTTATTCTAGGTGAGCCAGCCGATGGCCATAAGGGTACTGACGAAACTGGAAATATTTGTGAAGTACGCCCTGGATGTTTTGGCTTAAGAGGACATGCTACTCGAAGACACCTTTTTTTTAAATATTCACCGTAGAGCTATGAAACTTGAGCTGGTCATTGAACTTTTTACGCTGATTTCAAATTTATAATTAGTTACCTTGCAACTTACACACTTTTAGCTCTGCAACACGACAAAGTAAAAACCTTAACCCATTTGCCCCCCCCCCCTTTTTTATTCCTAAACTTCTGTAATTTTTTACCATTCATAGCTCATAATGCTTTAAATACGGCAAATAACTAATGAAGAAGCATATACAAAATATGTAATATGCGTGAAAAATAATAGACGTAAAAAGTCCATATTTCACCGAACCTAGTAAAAGTATACATACAATTTTTTATTATACAATGAAATATTGAAATTTAAAGTAAATATTTGCATTTGCCGTACTTTCGAAAAAATTTGGGCAAAATTTCATGCAGATCCGAACACTAGAAGTGCCCGAAAAAGGAGGGGCACATTAGACAAAATGGCAAAATTTGCGTTTTGAGAAAAACGAGTTTTAAAGTTAAAATTGAGTTTTTATTTATGAAAGATATCATTAAATCAGATGAAATTTGCCCACCAAAAAGAACAATTCTTCTTGTAGTGGCCACTGCGACTAAAATACACCAGCACCATGAGTTTTCCCTCTCGGCTTTTTCGAGCCGACTCCTCACAAACATTTCGCTCACAGACAGGGCCATGAAACGCTTGCCAAACTTCCGCTCCAACAGGCAGAGTTTTGTGCCAGCTGTAAGCTAGGAAGTAGTTCTACAGGACTGCGAAATCCAAACTAAGTCCAGTGTCATGCCATTTTGCAGCCATGCTTGTGCCACATACCGTCGTATATAATGGCAATATCGTCCCTGCTAAGTTCTTTCACTGCGAGCTCTTTCGACCTCTCAAGATTGGCGCTGACGTCATCTATTGCCGCATCACGAACTTTCCGGCTGATGGGTGTGAATGACTTTTGATGCATTGGTTTTTGCAAGCCAACAAATGCCGCAAATCGGACCAGCTGCTCGTAGCCTATTCCTAAAGAGCATCCCGCACAACGGCTTTCACTTACGAGCAATTCCTTTTTTCATTCATAACGGAGATAAATACACGAGAAAAGCATTGTTCAGCTGCTCTGCTCGACAAGACATGGACGCCGCAAACAGGTTTCACAGAACATACAGGCACGCAGCGGCCAATGGCGGTCCCCGATTCGTACCATGTGATAAGCCAGTCGCGGCACTCGAAAAACGCGCAGAAGCGTGCATCTTTTTATTCTTTATTGCGCTGCATCACCGAGAGAAACTGTTGGTATTCGAAGAGTGAGGCTCGACTCTTCAACTCATGCGATCAACAATGGCGAGCGGCGGCGCATAATCGATGGCAAGGTGCTCGGAGACTGCACACTTTCGACCTTTTAACAGGCACCTTGGGCTCTTTAGATGCAATTTTAAAGCATTTCTAGTTAAGTCTCAACCTGTATTATTTTTTATGACAGTAGGGGTACTAATTTTATCAAAACAGGCTAAAATAAAAAATCGGCATTTTTGAAAAAAAAAAACTCGCGTTTTTCGACCCGCATCTCCCCTTAAGTAAAAACAAACCATTCATTCATTCATTCATTCATTCATTCATTCATTCATTCACTGTTTATTCAGACAAAAGCAATGATTGCTTAGGTTGAAGGGACTAAAGGCAAATTACCTCTGCCTGACTAAGGTCCCTCCACCCATACATGTGCTCAGGTGAAGTGGAACAAAGGATACAAATTTCATTCTGCTTTTAAATGAGGGGACACAAAATTCAAATTCGACAAGTGTAACAGATGTCGACACATGAGTTTTAAAATAACACATAACAGTCATCACCAATTTGCAGTACCAATATCAATATATATATATATATATATATATATATATATATATATATATATATATATATATATATATATATATATATATATATAATGCAACAAGCAGAAATTTCTGAGAGAACTACTAAGTACCATAGAGAAATACATTTGAAAAGAAAGAAATTGAGCAATTTTCATCTAATATGCAAACGCACGAACGACACAAAAGATATATTTATAATAAATAATGCAATTAAGGCTCCTTACGAGGAAGTAAGTACATCTTAACTTTTTTCTTCACACTGTTTTTAGTGTTATGTTATTTCAAAAGTTCGCGGACATAGCTATTTTCGTGGAGTAGATAAGGTATTTGATATGATAAAGTTTGCTTACCATACGTTGTTCTGAAAAAAGGCAACCGAAAACGACCAAAGCGTAGTTCATAGGGAGTATCTCTTGGGTAGCAATGCTCCATATAAGTGCCAAGAATGTTTCCTATTTCATTAATGACATATAAGCTGAGTTTAAGATTGTATAATTGGTAGACAGTATCTGAAGCTTGCCAAAAAATGTAGGAGTACATTCTCTAGGTTGCAGATTTTCTATGTAGCGTACAGACCTTTTTTGTAAAACTAACAGCCTGTCAAGATTGCTTTTTGAAGTTGTGCCCCAAATTAAGAGACAGTAATGTAGTTAGGAATGAACTAAAGAATACTATAGCTGGAGCTTTAACCAGTTTGGAACTAGGGACCTATGTTTATTCAAAACCGAAATCGATCGAGACATATTGGCGTGTACTTTGTCTATTTGAGGTGTCCCACTCAGGTGCTCATTAATAAGTACATCTAAAAATTTAAACAAAGAGACTCGTTGGATTTCATTATTTTTAAACCAGAGAGATCCTGTAATCTTCACACTTGTTTTTGCTCTCAAATAAAATAAATTTAGTTTTACTAACATTCAACTGTGGTTGGTTTGAATCTAGCCAGTAAGAGAGGGAGACCAGGCATTCATTCGCTTTCTTCTCAAGATCTTTTAGACAGCTGCCAGAGAAGAACAAACTTGTATCATCTGCATACATAACTGTAGAAAAAGCCACTGGCACATGAACGACGTCATTTATGTAAATAATAAAAAATAGAGGTCCCAGTATAGAACTTTGAGGCACACCTAGTGTTACTGGTTTTAACTGGGAAACATACCCATGAACACAAGTATATTGTAACCTGTCTGTTAAATAGCTAAATACTAACTCTAGAGCAATACCTCGAAATGCCCTAATACGGTAATTTTTTTGAACAGAATATCATGCTTAACCGAATCAAATGCCTTTCAAAAGTATAAAAATATTCCCAGGGTGAACTGCTTGCTGTCTATATCTTGAGCGATTTGTTCTTTAATGCCAAGTAATGCCATTTCTGTAGGTTTCTTTGCTCGAAAGTCGAATTGCTCACAGACAAGTAGTTCATGATCATCGAGAAACTTGGTTATTCTTGTTTTTATTACGTTTTCTAACACTTTCGAGAATAAGGGCAACACCGATATCGGCCGGTAATTATTGAAATCATTGACAGGGCCTCCTTTATGTAAGATTGTTACCCTAGCAGTTTTCATAGCAGCTGAGAAAATGCCTGTAACTAGCGCTCTGTTGCAGATATGTTGTAAAGGTGCCGCAAGTACATTTGCAAGAAAAGTTATTAAAATTGCATTAATTTCATCGTCACCGGCCACAGTATTTTTATTTCGCCCCATAAGAAAAGAATAGATCTCCAATTCACTACATGGCAATAGAAATAGGGAATTCATACAAGAGGAAGCTATGTATCTTTTAACGTCTAATTGCTTGGCGGAAGACGAATATGTACCAGAGGTTAAGAAGTATGAGTTGAATTTATTTGACAAAGCCACTTTACTGTATGAGACACCACAAGTCACCAACGTGCTAGGAATGGTATTTTGTTCTTGACTAATTAGAGAACGTAATTTGTTCCAAACTTTTTTAGGGTCATAGGAAACAGCAAAGAATTTGTTTTTATAATATTCAGCCCCAACTTTCTTGAGGTCAGAGTTTAACTTGTTTCTCACTTTCTTATACTCCTTTTGCGTTTTTACGGATAACATTTAGGGAAAGCTTTCTCGTAGCAACGCTTGACCTCTTTCAGAAATCAATCGTATGAGCTTGGGTTTTCCTCTTCGAGAACATTTGACCAGTCGACAAGCTCGACCATGGCAGCTTTCAAATAGTGAAGCTAAGCCTGTATGAAGAGCACAGCTGGGTGGCCTTTCTTTCTTAACTTAATTTATGGCCATCTTTGTTATTTTCCTTCTTTTATCTTTGTCTCTGTTTACATTATACGTTTATGTTTGTTCTTATATTTATTTATTTCCCTATTTTGTTCTCGCTCCTTTTAACTTTCTTTTCCTTTTATTTTTCTTTCCATTTGATTCTTTTGGTCTATTTCATTCTTGTTTTTTAGTGTTGTTCTCCTTTCACTATGTTTCTTCCTTAGCCTTTTTTGTCTCTTCATGCTATTTCCTTCCTACCTCATTTTGTGCTTTCTCGTTCGTTATACTTTACGTATTAAATGCGAAGCATTTCTTAGTGAACTTCAGTGACTTTACGCGTATGTATCAATCGATATATCTAGCCGCCTACGACTTTTAGCTCTCCTGGCCGTTTCGATAAGGGTATCGATACCAAACTTGGTATTGCGTAACATGCCTGTATGAAGAACATATCTGATTGTCATAACATGAAAATCATGACATGTATGTCATGAATGTCATGATTCACATTTCGTGGTCCTGCAGCTCTTGCAGTGGTTTTGTTCACATGACATGTTGGAAAACTGGTATGGTATGACGGGATTGCATGGCGAACATAAGCGACAGACCGTGAAATGAAAATTATGACATGAATGTCAAGTAACAACATGAATACGTGCCAAGCTCATGATGCACTTGCAGGCGTTTCGCTAGCGTCACATATGCCAGATTTGGTATTACGGTACGTGAGTGGATGACGTAGGTATGTGACTGGTTCAAACATGATAATCAAGAAATTTGTGTCATGTAACAACATGACTACATGCCGCGCTCATGATGGGCTGGCGGCCGCGTTTCGCTAGCTTCACTTATACCTAATTTCGTAATACGAGACGTGAATGGACGACGAAGGTATGATACTGGTGCAAACATGATAAACTTGAAATGCGTGTCTTGTAATAACATGACTACATGCTACGCTCACGATGCACTCGTGGCCGTTTCGATAGCTTCACATGTACGACATAGGTAAATGACACATACAAACATGATAATCACGACATGCGTGAGAAAGGCACAGGGGTTATCGCGTGTTTCTAGGACACTCCGAAATTACAGCGTTGATTCAAAGCGCCACACTAGTCGCATCTTTGTGCAATACTTTTTTATTATAGCTAGATTTGGAAGCATGTCTTGTCTGGTGCAAATAAAAACAAAACGCGAAAATACAATCTGACAGCTCTCTCGAAAAAACGTCTTTCCAGAACGAACTTGCTTACTGGTGTTTTGTGCCCATCATGATGACCAGACTTGTGGAGAGACGTATGAGGAGCGAAAAATAGCAACAAACAATGCAGACGACACCGAGAGTGGCAAAAAGAAGGAAACGGGCGCTGATCTTGCTTCCGTATTGACAAGCAAGCCTCGACACATGCATTATCCTTCAGTGCTGACTATGCAACGACGGTCTTCTTTTGTGGGAGCACCACGCTAATTTATAAAGAAATAAATGACCTTCGTATGCGACCTTATCCTTGTCATTCTTACGCTTATCGGTGTTTGCTTTCATATACGAGGTGCCCCTTCGTTTATTGGCACGTTTATAAGATTATACCTGTTTTTTTCCACAAAAAACAGCATGTACAGGTTGTTCGAGCACTTCGTTAAGCACACGTCATTTGAACTTACGCAGCTTATTTGATTGTTTAAAGTGCTGGCTTTGTTAAGAGATGAAAAGGGTTTCGACAGCCCAGATGCCAAACCTAGTTTTGCAGGAAAAAAAATCTTCTTCCACTCATTAACAAAACCATTCTAGACAGCTTGAAGGTTGTCTTCACAACATGAAGGCAAGCCTTAAAGACCTGACCGACTTGTACCGTTACTGATACGTTACTCGCTTCATCCTACCATCATCTATGCTCTAGATGTCATCCAATACAAAACCGCTACTGTGACGCTCAGTAGCCCTGTGATTTCTATTGTCCACCGTTACTGTTCACTTGCTGTTATTGTGTCCTAAAGTTAGATCGCACTGACCAAGGTGTTGTTCAGGCGTAATATTGCTAGACAGCTATCCTTTTTACCCGAGTAATATTTTAACGGTTGTGAATGATATAATACGCTGGTCACCTTGTAGTTGGGATACGAGGCCTTTGTGTCCAAAATTTACCTAGAGAAATAATACACTGAAAAATTCGGGTTCATTTGATTATGTAAGGTACAGGGCAGCTCGCTTGTTTTGTCGATAACATTTTTTTAAGCTATCACCAGAAAAGTAAACTACGGAAAGCGTCCTTCTCCGCAGACATACTATTGCTGAGGAGAAGCTTGTTTTAAAAATTATGTTCAGCGGCAACATTACGTACTGAGGACGCATTTGGATACACCACTCTTCGTCTATTCTTTTAACAGTGAAACTATTTAAGCTCGACGTAGAATCTCTGTCGTGACTTAAAGCTATTACCATCATTACCTGGCACGAACGCTTTTTGTAATTTTGTTAATCTTCTGCTTGGGTCCCAGAATACGTGTGCCAATTTCTCCGGCGCGTAATAAGGGAGAGGGAGGAGAATGAGGAAGAATAAACATTTATCGAAACGGCATACTAAGGTTTCCGTGGGTGGGACCCTTATTCCAGGGCCCCACTGGCCCGAGCGGCTCACTAGGTCTGGTCCAAGGTTGCCCGCTGGCTTCCCAGGTACTGCGGTGTAAGTCGCACCTCCCGCGACCTTTCAAATTCGTTTTGCGTGATGATGGGTGAGTTGAACTTCACTGGTCTTTGTCGGCAAGTCCAAGTGATGTGCAGGAGTGTCGGTGTGTCACCGCATCATGGGCAGTGGTCCGCAAATTGGGATGGTCGGATTTCACAAAGCGTGTATGTTGGGTTATGTGTCTGCCATTGGGCGCCATTGTCTGCCAGGCCAGTTTTTGTCTCTCAAGGACACCTCAAGGCAGCGTCGGTGTGAAGTAATCTACCCGGGTTGACATGTCCGTGGCTTGGAAAGTTAATTCTCGAGCCAAGCTTTCTGCCCATTTGTTTCCTCTGACACCTCCGTGGGCGGGGCACCATGTGATGCCGGGGTCTTCTTGGAAGTCTGATCCTAGCATGCTCAACAGTCGGCAAGCCTCTTGGGAATCTGGGAGAACATGCGTAGACTGTGTCTTGTACTCTGCTGCATGGATGTCTAGTCCTATGGCTACCACTTCTGCTACGGTCATGCTTTTCGTACGTAATGTCACCGAAGTGATCGCTTAGTTTCGGTTGGTAACGACTACAGCAAATGCGTTTTGCGTCGTTAGGTATGGAGTGGGTTCTATATAGTAAGTGCCCAGTTAATTCGTAGTCGTTCTCGTGCCACCGCCTTTGCTCGTCTGCGGCCGGCATTGTCTGCGGCTTTTGCTCGTCTGCGGCCTCATTGGAGAACTGTGGTGACAAGAGGTAGTGAAGCCTCTTTAGCAATAGTTTGCTTTGCATCGTCTAGTTGAGTCTCTCTCTTTCTGCGCGATCAATGTGACTGTGGCATGCTCGTCATATGTATTATATACACCCAAGCATTCCAAACGGTCTGTGTCAGTGCAGACTGGGAAGCCCAATGCAGATTTGTAGGCCTGCTCTGCTGCGCATCTGCGTGTGAGTTGGTACGGGAGAGCATATGTAATGCGGCCAATGATAAAGGCATGTACCGACCTCCTGGTGTCTTCTTCCGTCATGCTCTCGTTACTGCAAGTGACTCGCTTTATGAGTCTCGCAACGCTTCTCGTTGTGCGTTTCAGTGTTTTTAGCGCTAACGATGTGCTGCTCGTCTCCTCTATCAGCATTCCCACCACCCTGCGCTCCCATACTTGCTATATCTGGTTCCCATTCAGCACCAGATTGAAGATTGGGGAGCGTGTCCGGCGGGTATTTTTAGGCCGGATTTGCATGTATTCAGATTTTTCCGGTCCGCATGCCATACCTGCCTTTTTGGCATATCCCTCAATTTTATCTATTGCTCGTTGAAGAATGTCTTGGTGGTCTCCATAGAATCATTTCGTCCTCCAAAGCGTGATGTCGTCGGCGTAAGTGGCTACTCCAAGTTATGTGCCTTTCTCCAACATTAGAGTTAATTTCCGCATCTCTATATTGAATAATACGGGGGGAGGGCAGTATAGAGCACTGTGTAGGGCCTTTAGTTTTGCTATTTCGATATTATTACCTCTTAGAGTGGCCAATCCTATGGACGCCGTTCTGTTATTGAGAAAACTTTGAACGTAGTTGTAGGTTATCTCCCCACAGCCTATCTCTTGTAGGGTAATCAGTATAGTGTCTTGAGATATGTTGTCGAAAGCTTTGCGCAAGTCCAACGCAAGCAGAATTCTGTTCATGCTTCCAGCTGGTGGGTCTGGAACTTCGTCGCGACGGAGAAGAAAGACGTCTTACGAGGAAATTCCCTGATAGAAGCCAAACTTGCAACTTCGTAGATGATTGTTGTCCTCTAAGTACCTCCTAAGTCTTGTATGGATGACCTTCTCGAAACGTTTACGCACGCAAAAGGCTAACGATGTTGATCGAAGGTTCTAGAGCAATTTTGGCTTTCGATGATTTGGTATTAAAACCATTTCTGCCTACATCCATTCAGGTGGTATGGATCTTCCAAAGAGTGTCGTTGAAGAAATTTGTTAGGTGCTCTAATGTTTCACTAGCTAAGTTTGTAATCATGGCATTTGTGATGCGATCATGTCCAGGCGCAGTGCTCCTTTTGAAAGATTCCGCTGCAGTGTACACTTCTGCGAGTGATATTGGTTCATCAAGGGTAGTGTTTGCCCGACCCATATAGGGTGTTATAGTTGTCTGTGTTGGCCTTTCTCCCATGTACGTGTCTCGGAATTGGCGAAGATGGTCCGCGTCTGAGCCTGCGTAGTCATTAAGTATACACCTCAGAGCTAGCGTGCTTTCTCTTCGTGTGGCACCATGAGTAAGCATATTACGAATAATTGCCCAAGTTCTTTTCGTGCTTATATTTTCCCAAAATGAGTCGCACAAGCTCCTCCAGTTAGAAGAGTGCCGGTGTGGCAGAATGCCGAATATCTGAGTTCCATGGTTTTTTCTGAATAATTTTGATTTCGCCTGTCAAGCGCGGTTTCCTGCTGGTGTGCGATAGAGGTAGAGCCTTACGGAATACTACTGGACACCGGAATGACCATGGGTGTTGCTTCCAGGAAGCTCTGCAGCTCCGAGAGTGGCACTGACAGTGATGGCACTGAACCCTACTACGTCAGCACTGTTGAATCAGGGGATCACAACTTCGAGCTTGTGCGAAACCACAAGGGAAAGACACGGATTCTGAGCACGCCACCCTATTCGAGTGAGCCCACTATGTGATCTTCGTGGAATGCCAAGGTAATAACCATTTTTTTATGCCAGTTCTCGCTAGTAACAACATGAAACGCCTTAACCGGCAAGCCGTGCCTCTACAGCTAAAGGCACTGTTGCTGAATGAAGTAAAGAAAGTAAGAGTGAATAGTCGCAAGAACATCCTAGCAATTGACGTCAATCACGTGACTGCGCTTGACGGATTGCGTGAACTTACGGAGCTTAACGGGATGAAAGTTCGCTCTCTTATACCGCTGGACAAAGAAGTGAGGACTGGTGTGATATAACATGTTGCCGAAGCCATTGCCAACTTGTACCTACCGGTCTTAATTAGGCCGGCTTCACAAGATGCCATCATTACAAGTATATGTCGTATCGAGACATCACGGTGCGTAAGAATTACATTTAAGGGCGAATCACTTCCATCACACGTAAACGTGCGCCACTTCTGAGACGCAGTTCGCCCTTTTATACCGAAACCACTTCAGTGCTGGAAGTGCATGAAGTTAGGTCACGTAAGTGGTATGTGCACAAACTCTACTCTCTGTTACCGATGCACTGGGCACCACAACAAAACACGTGCCAGGCCACAACTCTGAATTGCTGAAACTGCAATGGGCTACACGATGCCTCTTCGAAGGACTGTCCTTTTATTCGAAAGGAGCTAACAATACTGAAGAAAAGAACTGGAGATTACATCTCACACCGAGAAGCAGCTGCATTTATTACGCGACGATGGTCCCGGCGGTGGCGCTGCACCGAAGCCACCAAAACCTCGTCGCCTCGTGAAGCACGTCCAAAACCACCTGAGCTTCTCCCATTCTGGCTAAGCGCTGTCGATTCTAAGAACAAAGACACTACTTCTAGCAGTGGAGCTGACGCTTCATCCTTATTATCCAGTCAGAACGCACCTGTTTTAAAGGAAAACGATGCCTCTACCAGCAATGCAGGTGACGCTTGGCCTGAACCCCCAAAGATACATGCGCCTGACGTGAGGCATCAGGCTTAGACAGTGAGGGACACTTCATCGGTACCTCATAACTCTACGGACGAAGGACAAGTTATCGCATGGTCAGCACCCTGGTCAATGCTATGCGCGTGTTGCAAAGCAAGATGCCGACACTGACAGCTCAAAGCGTAGTGCAACTGCTTGACATCATGACTCCAGTTCTCGCAAGCCTTCAGAAGTCTGCTGCTTGAGAACGCAAGCTGCACCATCATGGCTTCCCCATTTGCAAGATTTTGGGTGCATGGAACCGCGCATACAAGTTAATGCAACGAATGCGCTCAATTGATTAAGATACGAATGTGACTCACCGTCTGTGATGTTAAGCACATAACTGCCGTTTTGTCGACGGCGTGAGTGGCATTTTCCCCCTTCCCCCTCTCGCTAACTTTTATTAGTTCCCCTTACCCTCTCCCCAGTGCAAGGTAGCCTATCAGCCATGGTTAATCGTCCTGTCTTTTTTTCATCCTTATTTTCTCTCTCTATTCTCTCTCTCCTCTAGTTAGAAGTACGCAGCTCTTGTGAGTACGCATTGGCTGCCTCCGTGATTTGTACTATGCGCTCTCTGAACTTTTGGTTGTGCCGCTGCCTGTTCCATCTTTTTATGAGGCTGCGTCTTGCCTCCCATAGGTGGAACAGATGGTTGTCGGTGGCTGTGTTTCGCAGTGTTGTTTTAAATCGTTTAGTTGCTTGATCTGCTGTCTCCCGTACATAAGTCATCCAGTATGTTATCGTGTTGAGGTCCTGAGTATCAGTCTGGCAATCCCTAAATTTCCTATAATCTGTGAGACATGCAGTACCGGTTGGTTGCCTTATGCTGGTCGATTGTATAGAAATGCTGAGGTTGTAATAATCGCTTCCAAGTGTTTCGTCTAGGTTCGTCCAGGTTACTCCTGGTTCATCACTTACAAAACTTTGGTCAGAGGCGGTGTTTCTGGCCACTCTGTTGCGTGACGACGACTAGATCATGAGCCTGCGTTGCCTTCAGCAAGTTGATTTCTTTGACCGTATCTCTTTTGTAGCCCAACTCTGCATCCCAGGCGCTGAAATCCCCATGCATTATCACCTCGTTTCGCGTTGTTTATAGCATGACAGATAATTGGTGTGAAGTCAGCCATCCGATCTCGAGGTGAACTGTAGACACTCGCGACAATGTTTTTTCAGGCGTCCTCTCTTAACAGGTCATACTGTTGCTGTTTGGTGGTGTATGTCAACCCCTGGTACAGTTTCTAGGCTAACAACGAGATCCTTCAGAACCAATATAGCCATCCCCGTGTTGTTTTTATTTGTGTGGAGTGTGCATCACAATATTGAGCGTTTTGGTGTTCCTGCTTCTTGCAAACATATGAGATCTGGTGCAATTGCGGCGGCTTGCACAATCTGTGTTAGCACAGATTCTTTGTTGCAAGCGAGTGAGAGAAAAAGAGATACAATTAGAAAGGGAGAAAATGTTAGTGAAAAAGATATTCCTCATGAAATAATGTTTACAATCCACGTACTTGCTACGCACAGCAAGCGCTTTAATAACTTTGCTGTCCAGGCTCACTGACCCAACATTGGATAGCCTTGTATAGTATCGAAGAGCAAATAGGTAAGAAATGGAATTAGGGAGGAGGATAAAAGATGCAAAGGTGACAAAAAAGAAGAGATAGTAAATTATAGTATACAAATATAGAGAATCAGGGATATTGGGAGAAAGATGGAAAGAAAGACAAAAACAAAGAAATGAAAATAATTCGAAAGAAGAAAAGAGAAAAAGACAGAGAAAGAGAAATTTTTGAAAGAGAGAATGAAGTAAAAATCGGGGACAAAAAGGCACTAAACACAGAGAAGAGCAAAAATGAAAGAGAGGAAGAAAGATGGTGGCAACAAAAAAAAAAACACAAAAGAAGGCCACCCTGCTATACAGTGAAATATATGGAAATAAAGAAAAAGGTGGCCCGCGAATGGCAACGTGCACGTGCTTCCCTGTGCCACATTTCGCCTAACTTATCGATTACTTCGGACTTTTTATTTCTTTAATTTTTTGACTGGAAGCTCTTCGTGTTTCTAGTTGTGTTTAACCGTCAGTGCACGAAGCACGAATGTGCTATCATTAGTCAGTACAGCGTGTCGACGGCGGCGTGAATGGTGGCGTTCTGCGTGCGTATAACTGTTATTCTCACAAATGATCAACTATAGAAAATAGATGACACGCAGCAGTTGACGAAACAGCTTTCACGTACTATATCTTGCCAGAAAGTTTCGTCTTCTTTTAGCTATCTGCCTTACAGCACCCTTGAGAAGAAATTGAGGAGAATAAGCCTATGCTGCTGGGGTCAATCAAAGAGACTTGTTTATTCCGATGGCCAGAAAAAAGAACTTGCAATCCCGATTGTCCCTATTGCTGCTCACTGTCTCTTAGATGAGGACAGCTAATAAAATGAGGTTGAACCTAATACTACCCTAATTGATAAGGAGCACACCGTTCCCGAGATTTCATGGTTTCTTACCACTTGACTTCAACACTGTGGTGCTTTTATCGACAATCTTCGGCTGCATTCTGGGCTGTAACTTACACAACGTCGCCCATTCGGGTGTGCTTGCTTTCGGAGGGTGGAATAAATAAGTGCAAGCTTCTTTGTAGCCGCTTCAAGAATGCTTACATTGATTACGTCACTAACAAGATGGCTGAGAGGCACGCGCGATCACCGAGGCGGCTTTTCTGTCTGGCTCGCAGCAGACTAATGTAATTGCTTCTATGGAGAAGACACGCGACCATTATTATACATTCCCTGAGCCCTATGCCGAAACAACATCACGATAATATTGATTTAGAAACGTTTCTGTCGGTTAAGCCTGCTGAGTCGGCATTCCTGTTTTTAATTTCTAGGCTACAAAAAAAAAACATCTGAAGTCATTCGTTCATGAAATTCAGGTATTTGGCAGAAACTGTCTTTTTTTACGTCGGTGAAAAAAGTCAGTTTTGTGGTGAAAAAAAGCTTTCTTTATGAAAAAAAAAATGAAA
Source organism: Rhipicephalus annulatus (assembly GCA_013436015.1). Lineage (NCBI taxonomy): Eukaryota > Metazoa > Arthropoda > Arachnida > Ixodida > Ixodidae > Rhipicephalus > Rhipicephalus annulatus. The sequence goes on along the minus strand of WOVY01009576.1, from coordinate 701,669 downwards.
TCCGACACAGAAGGGTAGGAAACGTAAGGAGAAATTTTATTTTGCAAAAAATTTAATGCCAGACTGGCATTTCGATGGTCGCAGGATGCGTCTCCCAAAGTATTGTTACAGGCGCCATAACAACGCCTACCCCAAAATCTTTCAGGTAAGACGACACAATACAGAAAACCGCTATGCTCACGCCTCCAAAACGTGATTCTACGCAAACTTTTTCACTGTCAAGGTTACCGATTGGTACTTTTCCTGCTGTTGCAATCAGCTATAATGCAATTCTTAATTACTGTTTTCAGAGTTTCTAGAAAACGTCTTGTATAAAATAAAACTTGTATGAAATTATTGGTTTTGGTTGTACCTGACAATTATCATTCCCAGGATTGGGAGAAATTTGTATGTGGCACCATCTCTCGGCAGCAGCAACGGTGTCCTGTCATAAATTAATGGGAATTAGGCAAAGAAAAAGCACATCTCTGGAAAAAACTAGTTGTAGAAACGACTCTGGGCTTGACGAAGCAGGGACACACGGGCACATTTTGATAAAATTGCAGTGCCACAGTACAAAGCGCGTGGTTTCACAGGACAATTAAACACGGCCAGTTAGGAACACGAGGTGGACCGCCGTAAAATATTGAACACTGTGGGACGCCACGTCGTTTGTAAAATATTCCAATATGCTAGAAACCTTGTGTAGAATGTTTCACTAAATTGCGGCTGCGTAGACCTGCGATTAGTTCTGATAACTAGTTTGTTTTCATCAGATATCTTTTTTTGCCCCAATTTTTTATACAGTTAAGGCCGGCAATCACTGAGACTGACGGCGAATGACGCTGAGTGCCCATGTCTCTAAATTCTGGTCGTGATTGGATGTATGTGGTCTTGAGCAGATGTTTCAAGGTATTTATTAAAGGTGGATTTATTTGGCTGATTTAAACAGCTGATGTTTTTTTTTTGTGAGCATCTGGAATCATCGCTGCACCTATCGGAATAGATATCAACCATGCGCTCCTTTTTACGTCGTCTCTGAGTTTCACTTCTGCTGCGCGATGAGCGGCAAGGTTAACTTAAAAAATGCCGACATGCGAGTGGCACTAATAGGCGCCCAAATCAAGTATAGGGGTAAGCTCGAAGTTACTAAAAACACGCCAGAAATAAGGTTAAAAGCTTACATACGTTATCAAACGCGAATGTATTCGTTTGCGTCATTGGTGTGAACACCAGCGATGCAAACTATCATGTAATAACATCTTCATACGACGTCACATGTCGTATAAATTCGTGACATCAGTAGCTTGACGCCATCGCATGACATCGTTGAAACTACGTTGTTCGGTGCAGAAAACTTCAGGTGGGGGAAGAGTGGATAAAATTGGCCGACTGAGAAGAAAAGATAAATGGCTTTCGTCTTCAAATAATCCTAGTCAAACGCAAAGAAAACCTAGTGATGAGGCTGTGCATCGCACAGTAGTTCATTGAGAAAAACGCAATTCAAACAAACGTCAATTAAACATACTTTCTTTCAAGACCTTGCCGACCTAGCTGGACTTAATTGAACTTAATGCTAAGGCATTTAGTTTTAGCGAACTAAGTGTAAGGCTATATTTAGTGCCACGAGCATACTTTGGGACACCATTCAATGTCCTTAACGTCACGTTGAACAGAAATTGTCGGAAAGATGGGGTACAGAGAGCGCTTTTTGTTCTGAGGGCTGTGCCAACTATGAATCTCGCGTTGAAACATGCGCCAGTCTATTTGCAGGAGGAACTGTAGCGAGCCACCATTGGCACTTGTTGATGCAACAACTGTGGCAGTTGGCACTCGTCTTGTGTATAGGTGCGCGTCATTTTCGTGCCCCCTTCTTCGTGTCTCAACAGCACGCAGCAAGTTTGTCCTCCCGAGTTTCAGCGTCCAATTAATTGGACATCACGCCATACCAAAACCACAGGCATCACGGAAATAATAAGCTTCACTTTTTATCTTCGTCATCTACTCACCCAGTTGTGAAAGTTTTAGGAAATTCTGTGGACCGAAATCCAACCTGGAAGTCAGGAAGATATAGGTGCTTCCCGTCCTTCCCATGACAGTTCAGTTTCTTGCTAACTTATCCATTGCTTCTCCCTTGAGTCAAAACTGTGTTTTTTTTAATTCAGAGATTTTGCGCACAACTGAACTTTTTTTCGGTGTCTTTTGAAGTTTGTTCACGCGAAGTTTCATGGTATCTATATTACTTTTAGGGTGTATCCAATTGGCGCAATCACTTCACCCCAGTGCACTTTTAACTTTATAATGACCTTGTATTGTAATATACCGGTTTAAAAAGTCTCAAGACAAGCAAAAGGGTCTTGTCTCGGAAATTAATATTGCCGCTGTTCGTAATTCTAATAAGATAACAATAAATAACTATGCAGACTAACCAGTGCCAACAAGGAGGTTTTTTTTTTAGTTTCAGAGGTAAGCAGTAAGTAGTTCTGCCGCTCTACGGATAGTATCTCTTCCATGCATGGGATACGAGGGACGGCTCAGCTCTCCCATAGTACAGTATCAAATACTGTAAATCAGTAAAGCTTTTTCTAAACACATTTCAGTGTCGGAATGTCTTAACACCATTTTGTTTAAGGGTGATCGATATAATGAGCACAGTGGTCTCAACAGATTCATACATTCACAAAACTTTATTTGGGTCCTGAAGCCCGGTCTTTTCAGACCGAGGTGGGCCGCGTCCACGTCGGTACCGTCAGGCCGAGCCTTGTGGCGTCATCGTGGACCTTCTGGACTGCCCGTAGTTGGTCTTGATAAGACGCGCTTCTCACCATCGTCTGCCAGTAAAGCCATTGTTCTTCGGGGTCGGCAAGAGTCGTGGGACAGTCCGCCAGCATGTGTGTGATCCCAATGATGCCATCACACGTGTCACGCTTGGCTTGAATTTCACTCTCAGGGAGAGTTTTATGTAGAAAATACGGAGGGAAGTAAGTTCCGGGTTTCAGTAAACGTAGCGTGACTGCCTGAACCCTGTGCAATTTTGCATGTGGCAGTGGAAATTACCTACGCCACAAGTAGTAATATTTTGTGATGTCGTTGTAAGTGATAAAATTATCTTCATAGCCCCCGGAATGGTAGTGGGTGTCGGATCGGGTCTGACCGGCACGGCAAGCGAGTCCTCGTGCCAGGTCATTCGTCACCTCATTGAGGTTGACCCGATTTTTGTCCACTTGTCCCATATGCTCAGGAAGCCATTGAATTTCAGTATCGATAGGATTGACTTTGTTCATAAGTTTAACCACACTCCCAGCGACATAGCCCTTGTCGAAGCTCGTAATTGCTGCTTTGGAGTTTCTATAGAGGTATGACCTTTTTCTGTTCCTGATAGCTAAAGCAATCGTGGCTTGTTCCGCAACCGTGGAATCCGTAGTGAGTATAGGCAGGGCGTCTCCTACCTCTCCCTGGCTGTCGACCACCACAGCCGTGTAGGCCTCTTGGCCTTTCACCCAGGCTGCGTCCACGACGACCGCCTGTTGTCCTACATGTTCGATTTCTTTCAATAAAGCTTTCGCTCTCGCTTTTCGCCTGCTGACATTGTGTTCCATGCGTCCACAAAGGAATACGCGTACAGTACATCTAAACTACTTTAATGTGCCTGTTTGTGCAAAACAAGTGCAAAAACACAACACTTTCTTGTCACACATTGCTGTTCTCTGTCGTAAGGTATTAAACGTCCTAAGCGGAACGTGATGCAGAGCGGATGTGGAAAATTGCACAAGTTAATAAAATTTCTTCTTTACAAAAACTTGACGTCAAACTTAGGTAGTCCTTGTCCTTTTGAGGAAGCTATTACATGCCTTAACAAAGGAGTAAAATCGAGCGTTGGCGTGCCATCCAGCGGTCGGTTACATTTTTTTTTTTGCTTGGCCGCGAAAAGCCGACAGAGGCCACTCTTTAAGTAGTATATTTCTCTATGGTGCTACGGCCTCTATTTGTAGCGGGGCATAAATACATACATATAGTTTTTCCATGTGTGACCTCCGCGATTGGCCCCGGTAAAGAGATTAGACGTGCTTCGGTACTCCACATGTTATTCTGAATTGCAAAACTTAGCCCTGACAAATACCTAATGTCGTAGTTCAAAGATACCTCCAGTCTCCCACCCCTGCGAGTTTTCTCGGTATCAAGAATGTTTAAGAAAATTGAGGCAGCTGTACTGTATTGGTGAGCAGATCGAGGAGACAATGGCTGTCGTGGGCTTATCCTCCCTTTCAGACCACTTGCCAAGACTATACTACACAAGAGTATGCTACGGCTTGTGCTCTTGTTTGTTTGTAGCCTAGAATCCATGACTCGTACCCACTCTGGTGGATTGGCCAAGAGAACATATAGTCTCATACGGAGGATAACTGCAATTTTGCTTCCATAGTCATCTTCTTTCTCTTCCCCAACGCCTACTCTCAGACATCGCTATACAATTTTTCTAGTGCGTCACGAATGGCGGCGCTGCGAACGGCGCTTCGGTGACACAAAGAGGGGGGAAGGGAGGCGGGATTAAGCTTTTCTCGTCTACTAAGCTCTGACTAGAACAGCAGCATTTTCGTTTTCGTTATAGTTCGTAAACGTCACTCGGCGCTCCTCGAAAACTACCTTCGTTTTCTTCTAGGAATAGCTCTATAAAGTTCTGCCAGCGTTTCAGGTTAAAATGTTTATTTTTAACGTATCTTATATTTATCTACAGCCATCACAGTCAAAATCATGCCCCCGAGTTAGTAGCGTAACTGAATGAGCTGAATGGCATTGCAATATTTTACGTAAAAGCGCGAACGTCTGAACAAGAGAGTTGGGGGGAGTGCACGCCGCTTTTGAAGCGAAGCCGATCAAATTTAGGAATCAGTCGCAAACGTTAGACGTAAAGTGACTTGAGTTGAACAAGAATTCTCACATGATTTTACTCTTAATATAGGTAAAACACACACACACACACACACACACACACACACACACACACACACACACACACACACACACACACACACACACACGCACGCACGCACACGCACACACACACACACACATACACACACACACACACACACACACACACCATTTTGTTGTCCTCTTTGGCTCATTATTTGTATTCTTTGACATGCTGCAACAAGACTGCATGTTTTAAGGCAAGAGCCTCAGATTCATTATCAAACGAGAAACTTAAAAATTGCGTTCCGTGCACCAGGTGCCAGCATGAATGACGCAAAAAATTATTTCATGATGACATTACCACACAACTTCAATGTGGCGTCAAAGATCTCAAATGTTATTTACGTGATCATAATGTGATGATGTCGTAGTTATGACGTTTGTTAGAGCACAGAGCCCCTGTTTAAGGAACTTTGAAGTAAAATAAACATAGCTATGCCAGCACAGGAACTACGTGACTGGAACAGACGAAAGAGACAGCAAAGCATGCGCAGCCTCTCGTCGACTGGCAGCACTGTGCATAAAAAACACAGAGATAATAGAGTTTGGTAGAAACAAAAGGACGTAAAGTTAAGATGTACTATGAGTATAATGACTATGAGTAAAGAATGACTCGCTAACATCTTCGTGTATACACAAATTTTAGACTGAATGGAAGTTTCCAGAAATGTAACAGCACTGAAGTGCTAGTGGCATGGTGTTCACTTGAATTCTTTAAAGCAAGCGAGAGCATTCATTTATGTTTCATACGGAAATGCACCAGATCACGCAAGAAGAAGCAGAAACTGCGTGGAGTCTTTGACACAGATAAAATTCTCCGAACGAGATGCGAGAAAACTGACGAGCTTTTCTTACTATTGCGCAATGTTAGCGCAACTTTTGCTCGATTGCATAGCTTTTTTAACGCTAAAATGTAGCAGCACGCTATGTTCGCTTCACTTCTCACGAAGCAGGCAGTCAACAGTCGATTGCGACGGAATCTGCGATCTCCTCTCTTATGGATTCTTATAACTCCTTGCAGGCAACCTCTCCGAACGACATTTGGAAGACAGATATCCCGACTCTTCCTTTCAAACGCTACGTTCAATCTATATAATTAATTTATCGTTGCCCCGAGCAATCGTTGTATAGACTAACTTGTTCGTGTCATTTTGAAATTGTTGTTTTTTGGCGTACGCTTGTTATCATGTGCGAGGCATTTCATAGGCGTAGTCATAAAACTTGGAACGCGCGCGCAGCGATTGCATCAACATTCCTATGGTTTGGTATCTTAGTAACGTTTTCATTCTGTGCGTATTTAAATGTCCCGTGTTGGTGATTTCTTGCCAAACGAGCAATAAATTATTACATCATCGATGCCAACTCTTGCTGTTACAAAACATGCAGCAAGGTTCACACTTTAGTCGTGCCCAGTTTTGACAAAGTATGCAGCAGGGTGGCTTTGTATGTTTCTTATTATTTTTCTCTTGCTTGTAATCGAGGTACGACATCATTGTTGCTTCTCGCGCCAGATAAACAGGCGAAAGAATTCTGGGAGTGAAGAAAAAGAGGATGACGGTCGATCATCTTGATGATAGTTCTGAGGTGGTGCCACACCACAGGACTGAAGGAAAGCTAAGTAGTGCTTCTGCTAAAGCTGCTTTAATACCATGATGTAGACAGTTGCCTCGAGTGCATTCGCTAGTGCGCTATTCGAAAATACAATTTATTGCGCGATCGCACTCGCCTTGTCCATTCGGTGTAGCTTGAGCGCCGTGAAGCTTATACGTCCGTACAACTCCGGCTTGGACGGAAGACCGAGTCCAAGTTTTGCCGTTAGTTTGCGACGAGGCGGCTTTTCCTACCAATTATCGTTCAAAAGCACCAAATTATGCTGTTACACGCCGTAGTATAAATCTCGCTCGTGGTTTATGGGGACTTAAATTCACAGCCGGAATTCGCAATCAGGAACTAAGTATAACTACAACAACAAAATCTCAAAGCTCGAGACGTAGGCAAATTGCACAGGCTAGCAAACACAATTTTGTCGCACGAATTTCTGTACCAATTTATACAAGTGATTTCCTTGATACAGAAAAAAGTACGACAAAGTGGTGGGTTTCTTCAGGATATTTGAGCTTACAAACATAATGCCTTATCTCTCGCGTAGTGAACAAACATCCGTGGAGTAAAATGTGGCCCGAAAACAGTGATATGTGCTGCGTTCTACTATACTATATATCCACAGCGGTATAAGACGAAAGGTGCACTTTACGTAACTGACAATACTTCTAGTGTTTTGAAAGGCACAAACTCAATGATTGTCACATTCCCTAAGGGACAAGCGACTCATCGTGAAATTTTGATCGCAGATCCATAGTCGACATTTAATAAAGATACGTCTATTACTTCAAGCAAGCCTCCGTGACGTTCGGTCCTTTCGGGCACTTCTAGGGTAGTGTACTAACGGTATTGCGCATGCGCGACAACGGATTTGAAGCAGAGCGCAAAGCAAATGCAATAAACCGAACGAACATGCCAAGACACTTGCAGAAAAACAACGTACACGTCACAACAGCGCATGTCGCCAGTAAACCCTTGCAGAAATTTCAATTCGCAAGCAGGCAAACAAACCGAGGCCTCGCGTATGCACGAACTACCGTTCTCTTTGTTGAAAGGCGCCTCTAAAGCGAAGCGTGATGAAATGCGTCGGCTTTTCGCCACAATCGGTGGGTGGTAAACTCGGTTGGTGTGACGACCATAAAGAGTCGTTAGTAGAGCCTGTCTTGTGTCCACTGTTCCTTTTGCTTTCTTCAGTATTAGTGCTTATTCTTTCAATACTTATGCATTGCCAACTAGTCCTACAGTCTGTTCGGCCAGTGTTGTGCGGTAAATCAAGTAATAACTGGTCAACTTCCCCGCCTTTCATTTCCCTTTCCTCTATCTGTCTTTTTCTTGCTCATCTCAGGTCCATCATCAGAGAGTAGATAAACAAACAAACAGTTCGTTACCATCATTGTCACTTATGTCGCCGCGTGCCCCGGAGAACGCGCGTAATTAATTAACTAGTGGACACAATATCCCTCCCAAAACCAGGATTCCGGACAGCCATGTGTGATTCATCACATGCCACTTTCCTAATCGAGATTTACGCGTCGATTTGTGACGTGCTATGCTGTCACAACTGGAGCTTTCTCACTAGGATGTTCGGTGGCATGTATGTCCAAACCATAACGAAATAAAACGCTGCTTCAAGAATAATTTCAAAACATCAAGTTCACTAAGGTGAAGGTGCCATAGCGATTAACTTATCTTGTGTTCGACTCTCTGTGTAATAATGATTGTCAAGTAAACAAATGTGAATGTACATGATTAACACACTGAAAGGCATAAACTTTTACTACTCTATGTGTCACGCTGTTTTCACCCTTATTAAGTAGCCACTAGATTTCCGTTATCATCAAGTGGTCTCTACATTCCCGACCGCTAACCGGAAGGCCAGGGGTTCAATCCCGGTCGTGTTGGTTGGTCCCAAATTTGGTGTAGGCGAAAATTCTGGAGGCCCATGTACCTAGATTAAGGCGCACGTGATCATTTATGCGTTGTAAAGATTTCCGGAGCCATCTAATACGGCGTGCCTTATAGTTACATTGCGGTTGTGGCGTATCAAACTCCGCCAATTTTTATTACTGTAACTCAAGATAGTCAGTCGTCATCGCACTGACCTAGGCGTGATTCGTTAGCCTGTGCTAGTCTTCCAAGCTTTCAACAGGTAATGCCTCCTAGAATTCTTGCTTGTCCTTATCTCTCTTTTCTTGTTCTTGCTCATACGGATCGTGGAATGTCAGGAAGAACTCTTTGCCATTCTGGGAAAACTGTTCGGTTTATCGTAAGTTTTGCATACCTTAAACATACGAATATCGAATGCATATTCTAAACTTGCAAAATGGTAATGTACGAATTTGTTTTTAGGTGATAGAAGACAATCTTTTCTTCCTCTCGTTAATTTTAGCTGTGTTAAAAATATCCCTCAAAATCAGTTTTCATGTGTTCGCATGGCTATGGCGCGTATTACTAAATGGTATATCAGTCACAGAAATGAAAGAAATCTCATGTTCTTGCTGCCTCATGAAAATGGCCTTATTATTGGGGGCCTTATTAAATTGTAATATCTGTAAGTTACAACTGCACCCACAAGCTACGGAAACATAATAGGTCACGCTGCGCTGCGGGTAAAATAACTGAATTGATGAGAACTGTGCGAGATAATTATCTGCATAGTTCGATTTTTTCTCTGTCTCTTGCACAGCGAGAAAGAAAAACAGCAAGCATTTTTCCCAGCTTACACAACGAAAAGTAAAATGGAGAAAATACGCAATAGTTATGGCCCACAGTTGCACGCACGCGCGCACGCACGCACGCACGCACGCACGCACACACGCACACACACACACACACGCACACACACACACACACACACACACACACACACACACGCACACACGCACACACACACACACACACACACAGAGAGAGAGAGAGATGAAGAAAAGCAGGGAGGTTAACCAGAAAGCAAGTGTCTGGTTCGCTAACCTGCACTGGGAAAGGGAAATGGGAGACAGAAAATTAAATGGCGAGAAATCAAAAAATAAACACATGGAAGTATTCTGAGCAGAGGGTGACGAACATTGATGACATGGTCCAAGAAAACGTGTGGTCATGCACCCACCAAATAAGTAGCATATGCTACTAAAGTTGAAGTGCCCTTAATGTTTTTGCTCCGAACCACTACCATGCAATCCATTGTCGGTCTTCTTTTATTTTTCCGTAAACTACGCGTAGACAAGTCTTCCCGATACACAGCGTTCACAGGAACTACTTATACGCATCAACATGAGTGACATAGTGTATTAAAGTGCGACCTTTAAAATATCATTTTCCAACGCAAGCAAGGTGCATAGTCGGATCAACTTTTACCGTCACAGTCACACCTACTTGAGGTTCATCATGTCCGGCAATCCTGCAGAGACTCATTCATGAGGTGCCACATTTCTTTTCTCGTCCGTCTACACAATAAACGAAAATGACCTGAAATAACCTCAAAAACTGAGTAAAACATTTGTCCTCTAGCGCACTACCTCTCCTGGGATTTTTTTACCACCTACAATCGAGGTAAAAATTTACTCTCGTGCTAACTGAGTTTTTTGAACGTAGGGAGAGTAGTTATGGAACGTAGGGAGAGTAATTATTTACCCCAGTGAGGTTTTGAGCGAGTATAGAGAGAGTAAATTTTTACTGCCTTCGCAAGGTTTTTGAGGTGATTTCTGGGAGTTATTTCTGGTGGTAAAAAATAAAAATTGACGGGTGGATTCGCCCAGAGTCGACTAATTTATTAAATAGCAGAATTGAATGAAATTATTAAGCGGCAGAATTGGTGACACATAGATTTACATACAGACAAACACGCACACACAACAAATGCAGAATAATACACCACTCGAACAGACTGCACGCGTTGCTCAACTACACTTTGACAATCCGGTATATATAGGCACGACTTTTTGACCGGCTCTGTAGGACCGCCAGGAGAGCTTTTTTTGCATTAATTAACAACAATGGTTGAAGCTGCAAGCGTAAACTTAAGGTGGGCTGCAGGGAACTAAATGTCACACCGACCTTTTATTATAAATCTAGCCAATCTCACCTTTTTGAGTATCCAATAATTACTTGGCACACCGGGCTCATGGCCCCACGCGTGTTAGCACTGCTGATCCACAAGTCCATAAAATATACATAAGTACGCACAAACCATGGTGGCTCAATGATTTTCATTGAGCGACGGTGCACAAACACAGTAGCAGCACGTATTCATCACAACAGGCGTAGAGGAGCGGTGCACGCCTGCACACAAGCTTCTTACCGACGGCGTACTAGGCCTTTTCGAGGAGCACGGCTATCCGATGAAACGCAGCTGGCGATCACAGAACACATATCCTGTGCGAATTTCGTCGTCATTTCAGACACAAATGAACACGTGACCGCTATCTTACGGGGACGGGGCGGTGTATGCATACTTCCAACGAAAGACCACCGTCCGAGTTTTCTTCGTGCTCACCGGCAGCCGCTTGCTGGTTCCGTCTGCCTCGTATCGGCTTCGCGCTACATGTTTGAGAACAGTTGGTGCATGAGCTGGGCAATTCGAGCAGCACATTACTCACGCAGACATCGCCTACTGTGGAACAAAATATATGCGATGCTTCTTTCACCTGCCCCGCCGACACACTCCCACTGGTCACTGGCGGCCGCGGCTCGGTGCCGACGACAGAGTGAAGCATTTCGCTTATTGCTTCTCCAGTAGGCAAGCACGGACGATGACACCAGATTGATTTTGTTACCACTGGCAGATATTCGCGATTCGGCTTGGAAGCGAGATATCCGCGACGTGCAGGTTCGGAGGCGCTCGGAAGCGCACTGTCGTTTGACGATGTAGGAAACACGTGAGATCCATCAGCCCAACCAGACACACAGATACCGAGCTTCTTGCACCGTCTGTCTCCAAGGCACCACCGCCGAGCAAACGCCAACAATTTGCGAAAATATGCAGGACAACTTTCCACAGCAGGTTTTTGTTTCTTTTTATTTCTTCTTTTGAGATCCCCCTGTCTTTTTTTTTTCTTTTTCGTTCTCAGAATGCTGTTCTCGCTTGTGCTTATGCTGCCCCCAGTTCCAGTGAAAGTGCGCTGACTCGAGGTCAGTCCTGAGGCACGTCGATGCGAAAAAAAAAAAGATCTGTGGTCCTCGCGTACCTTTAGAATTCCCTGAGAGCGTCACGATGGGGGTATGGGGCAAAAGCCACCAAAGCAGCTGCACCTTCCAGTCACGTAGTAATAAACTCTAAAACGCAGGTTAAAAATCACGTGATAGAAAACTTCCTACGTGGTAAAACTGGATTTTGACATACTTTTACTACTTGCCTGAGAGGTGGTGGTAAAACTATGTCATGTACCATCTTTTACTCCTACACGAGGTAGTAATTTTAAACGCAAGAGAGTTTTCAGAGATCATGAGCCGCAAAAACCCCAAACTCGGATAGTTTTTGCTTACAGTGTACCGGTTCATCATGATTAGGTTTGGGAAACCAGGTTAGAAGCGCCACAGAGTGCTACCTTGGCTGCGAACTGACGATGACTGAAAGGCGGCTGGGTCAGAACTATACTACCCTAGCATAGTGGCAAAGTGCATTTCCATAAAGACGACCTCGTAACGTTATTACCAGGGGTATACAGTGACTATGGCCTGTCGTGCATCAGCTTGCCGTATTTGTCTTTGAACAAAGTCAGAAAAAAAGACGTAGAAAAGTATAGTGTGATCAATGCAAAGGACAAAGGCTCCGCAAATTCTCGCAAGTCGTTTTGTGTCTTGTCATTGTAAACGTGCGAGGCCGGGCAACGATCGTAGACGCCACTCTTGCGACGCTATAAGGCTATGAAAGTGGATCCACGGCAGTGATCACCGAGGTTATAGGCAGGAGAAGGAAATCGAAAAGAAGAAGCATGATAAGGTACCCGATGCCTTGTCCCGATGTGATGTCTCCCAGTATCAGTTTATGCGAGCATGGTCGTTGGTTGCATAACAAAAATAAATAAACCTACATTAAGTACTCTGCGATACGATATTCCTCCGCATTCCGTCACATCATAGTCTCGTCGTCGTTGTTTCGGCACGTTATTTAGTGTTTTAGTGTCGGCAAAGATAATTATTTCCGTGGGAGGAGCCCACTGCTTGGTGTATTAACTTCGGTCAGTATTTCAGAAAGTTTGACCAACCAACCAACATCCATGCTGCGCCGGTCCAGAAGACATTGTCGGACCTTTATTTACGTGAACGCTGGGGTTCGTAAATACGAAACTTCAGGAGATATCTGGGTGCTTAGTGTAAGGAAAGCATGCTTCAACAAATTTCTGTGCTGGAGGAGATGGTGCGTTAACGACTATAAAGGAAGCGGATAACGTAAGCGCATAAAGGTGAACGCGGTATTCATGTCGAGGTGGGGGTGCTGTTGTGGAAGGCTGCGCAGGTTAGCTTGCTTACATAGCCGCACGCAACTATGACTAACTATGACTATGACAGCAAGTGCTGGGGAGGTTGTAACGTTTGCACAATGCTGGGTTGCATTGTCTTAGCCTACCGATCTTGTAAGATCTGGCGGGTTCAGACCACTCAAGTGCAATAATTCGCGATAAGCACATCGTTTTTATCAGCTCATGCCAATCTGTAAATAATAATAATAATAATAATAATAATAATAATAATAATAATAATAATATAATAATAATAATAATAATAATAATAATAATAATAATAATAATAATAAAATCAATTTACATTATTATTATTATTATTATTATTATTATTATTATTATTATTATTATTATTATTATTATTATTATTGTTGTTGTTGTTGTATGGTGTTTTACGCCCCAAAACGGTGATATTACTATGAAAGACGCGGTGATGAAGGATTCTGGTGTTATTACTAAGGTGTTACTTATCGTGAACTGAAATCGCACAGTACACGGGCTTCTATAATTTTGCCTTCATCGAAAATGTGACCGCCGTCATAGAGATAGAATCCGCGACCTTCAGGTAAGCAGCCGGGCGCCGCAGCCACTACACCAACGCGTTGGACACGTCCATATGCAAGGGAAAGAGACATTGGTACTATACGTACAAGCCTAAGGAGATGAGGTAGTCTTAGTGCTTGATCCGATCCCGAAATAACGTCAAGAGGGTCTTACAGTGCTTCGCGTGCGAAGCCTCGATGGGGAACCATACATGGCCTCTTTACCTTAACCTACTTTCCCCAAGTAGACATAAGGTCATTATGTCCATAAATTATTCGGCTTCCGGGAAGATGGACAACGCCCACCTACTTTGGCTGATGTGACCGTCAAGTTACCGTCCCTCCCCCTCTTTTTCTTTTTCTCAATCACTTTTACGTTTTAATCTCCGCGCTCTGCTTGTTTTCTTTTATGGTGGTAACTTCCCTTGCTAAAGTGAAATCTTGTTTCTTTCTGTCAGACACGTACTTTAGTGAGATACATTGTACATTGGAAGGTACTCTTTATATATAAAACCCAAAAACTTAGAACTCCAGAAGCCTTCCTTGGTAAAGAAGTGTGCCGTGTCACTGAAAGCTGATGATCGTAACATGAAGGCGCTTTTGTTCGGCTTTAGTATTTGTAAAGGTTTATGGAAGTGGGTTTTGTAAAGATAACCAAAAAGTAGTATTTCGCCTTATTTGCCCAAATATGTTTCATAGTGGAGCTTTACAGGGCGCGGCTTCTTTATTTGTTCGTTTGTACAAAAATTCCCTTCACGGGGGAAGTGGATGAACTAAACTTTGTGAGTTCTTGTACCAGTTCTACAAAGATCACCGCAGGTTTTATCTCTTTTTAATGCTTCAAATGCGACGCAGTATCAGATCACTGCTTTACTGTGATCAGCACTCACAAAAAAAGCAATGACATAATAAAAATATTCACCCACGATTTCGCTATATCTAATGCAAATTTTCAACAACGTTACCAAGATGTCTTGATTTTTCGATAATTGGAAGCAAATATAGTCGGGCAGCGTTAAACCTCTCCTCTGCTCAGACAGCTTTTTTAGCAGCAGCTGTAGACGACGCACTTCCACCATTTGCGGTGTTGATTGTTCAGAAAGAACTTGCTGAGGCTATTTTGAATGTAAGTACGTGGTTCACATTAAGAAAAGAACGTCGTGAGAAGCGTGACTGAAGCGGACCATGTCATGCTGCCTATTTTACATGAACTGCCACCACGAAAGTCAGCGCGTGGGCGCATTCCGCGATAGTCACCACAGGTGACTATCGTCAGTCCGTTCAGCGCAGGTGACTATCGTCAGTCCGTTCAGTACTTCATTTCTCTAAATGGCATTGGTGGATGCTCTCGCCGATATGCCTTAGTGATGATGTCATCGGCGACGACACGACGTCTTGCATTACTGGGTAACCGCGCACACTTGTATAGTCCGAAATGACCAATGTTCAAGAGCAGTTCCTATGCGGTTGTCTAAAGACAGACTAAAATCTGATGTGTTCATAAAAGGCTTGCAAGATTTGTTTCTAAAGAGAACATACTTGCAGTATGGAGTTGTCATTTCGTTAAGGACAGGGTGCATCGTGGTCATGAGGAACCTCAACAAAGCGAGGGTTTGTCTGCTTTTGGTCGTAGAAATCATGTGTGGACGATGACGTATATGTTGCCAGGCATTCTGCACCGACTCTATGCATGCGATCCCGACTGCGGCGGCTGCATTTCTGATGGAGGCGGTAATGTTGTAGGCCCGTGTGCTCAGATTTGGGTGCGCGTTAAAGAACCCAAGGTGGTCGAAATTTCCGGAGCCATCCACTATGGCTTCTTTCATATTCATATGGTGGTTTTGGGAGGTTAAACTCCTCAATTCAATCAATCAAATCAATCGATCTTTATGCATGCGCAGCGGTGGCAGTGAGGGCCGCGTGGCTCCCGCCTTCGCTTACGAAGCCTTTGCACCTTTTCGGTTCTCCGACAGCGATTCATTGAATTGTGGTCGTGCGGGCAGGGATAGTCGGTTGCAATCGTGTGGTTGCCACGCATTCTAATATCACTCTATGGGCAGTGTGACTCTGCGAATCGTACTCTAGAGAAGAGCTGGAGACGTGCCAATCAGCTCCCATGGTCGCCATCCTTCAAGGAGGAAAAGTGAGAAGCATTTAGCTATGCTGGCATTGAAATAAAATCAAAACGAAACTAACTTTGTCTTTTTCTCTATGTGCAATGAAGCAAATGTGATGAATACGCTTATATGCAAGAAAGTCGTAAATATTGTGCGTTAAGAGATGTCTGGCACACATTTGCAAGCCTTTGGAACTAAGTGATGTACAGGTATAAGTGAACTGGAAGTATCAACTTCGCCTTCGTTAACATTTGCTGAAAGTTCACACGTAGCATTCGTGAGTGCCGCTGGGCTGTGTAATTCTGTGTACACCGCGCGATTCGCAGGTGCACATGAACCTAACTGTACCGCTAGGCTTAGGGACACGCAGGCGTTAGCGTATACGCATATCGGTGGCCTTGGCATACTTCTTGCCGTCACTAAGACGAGGACTGGAATATATTTTTTTTTCGCAGTTCCTTTTTTACTTTTAGGCCTGGACAACGAAGTTCCGACTTTCTTCCATCCACAACTGGATGTCGGTGTGCCATGAATGGTGCTCGGATTAACTCGCATTCTTTGGTACACGGCAGAGCGCTGTGCACGGAGGAGCCGCACGACGTCTTTTTCTTATATGCGGTCAGACGAGAAGCTGATTACGAATGCTGTGAGAAAAGAGAAGTGCCGAGGGAAGGCCCGGCATTTTTTCCCCTCTACGAGACCACGGTCCCGCCTTGCCAGTACTAACGCCGAAGCTGCATTCCCTTGAGACAAGAACAAGAAACGCATTTAGATAGAGCGTTATTGCGATGAGCCACGGCACACGCTGAAACTTGTTTTTGGAGTTCGGCGCAGCACCTTGGGCACGAAGTCTGCCAAGCTGTATATAAAGATTGCGCTGAGAAGTGTCACGTCATTTGGCCGTGACTTTTTACGTGATTGGAAGAACGCTTGTTATATTATGGCTGAGGTGCCACTAAGCTGTCCGTATGCCGTGTGGCAACGTTTTGAAATATGTGACGTGAAGTATGCTACGACGACTTCATTTACGACTGGTTACAGTGGAACCCTTTATGCCCCTTCCATAAGATTAGAAGCTCGATGTAAAGAGAGCGAAACACATGATCTATGTAACCGACTGGCTATCCTATTTTCGTTTAAGGAGTAAGCAGGAAAGCATATCAGAAAGCAGGACTAGAGAAACTGGAAACAAGGCGCTTTCATGACAAGCTAAAGTTATTTTATTTGTTCTATCACAAAATGCTACGAGTTGATTCATCCGCATTCATAAAACCTGGCATTAGCCGCTTTACTCAGTCTCTTCACGCAAAAAAGGTGGCCGAGCTGAAGTGCAGAACAAACACTTTTGCGTACTCTTGCTTTTCTCGGACAATAGTCGAGTGGAACGCCTTATCTGCTCATGCGGTAGAACGTCCCAACATTGATCCTTTCTGCAGGCGATCAGAAATGAAGTTCTTTAATCGCCACTATGCTCGAAGCGTCATGTAAAGTCATGTACTCACTAGCATTCGCTTTCACTTTGCTGTGTTCGAATAAATGGTGAAACTTTCTTTTTCTTTTTCCTTTGACTTTTTGTGCTATGTAAGTACAATGTCAGTACCTGCAATGCTTTCTGCTATGTAAATACTTAACGTGAGTACCTTGTGCTATGCGAGTACTAACTGCCGTGCTATTGGTTCCCTTTCGTTGCTTTTGAATTTTCTGCCAATGCCGTTGATTTGGAGAATACCAAGTCATGTATTTCTTTTTTGTTTGTGCAGTTCTATTCAATACTTCGAGCTTGTTCTGTGATGTGTATTTATGCCCCACTCCTGTCTAAGGCCTCCATATGAGGCCGGCAGTATGTAATTAAAAAACAAATAAATAAATAAATAAATAAATAATACATAAATAAATAAATAATATAAGAAGATGAATATGAAAAGCAAAGTAAAGGAAGCAACGAGATGCGTATAACGCGAGGCGCAATACAATTGTAAAGGTTATGTAGAAAGAGTTTTTTTTAATCTACAGATTGTACTACATTTTACGCAATAGCGGGCAGAACATAAAAGGTTCGTTGAAAAGAAGAGCAGGAAGGAGAACTTTGTGGTGTGGAATATATTGAAAAAATCGTAGTTTAATTGCTCTAAATCACCGCTTTCTTTGCGGCTGAAATGCGGCTGAAAAGTGTATCATACGGCTGAAAAGTGTATGCGGCTGAAAAGTGCGGCTGAAAAGTGTAAAAATGACAGCTGAAAAGTGTATCAAGGGATGTTGTCGCCGACACGTAGTCCTCTTCCCCCCCTCAAACATCTCTATTTATATTTCACGTCGGCTCACACGCAGGCTACTCGGTGCCCTACTTCAGTTGTATGGCAGTGATACGCAAAAAAAGGTTGGTCGTCGGGCTTTTATTTCGCTTCAAAAATCCCCTTCCCACCCCTTCCCAAAACCCCGACTCTCGAGATAACCTGAGGCAATCTCACTTTTTTGTTACTGCCAACATTTCTGACTGCCTGTATATCTGATGCTTTGGAGGATACAAAACCATTCAATCAATCAACGAATCAATTGACAGAGGACTCTCACGCCCTTCTCAGCCGGCAGACCACAGTGACCAAATTTAGTCCCGCAATGGCCGGGGCAGGGATGAAGGTAGTATGGAGGCGGGGTGTTTGAACAAAATTTAGAAAGTGGTACCATTTGCGAAGAAAACTGTCTCATATCTCATATAGAGGTCATTTCTGAAGAAGATTTGGAGCCAGGGTTCCAATATGTCGATGCCGATCTTCAATATGATTTGAAATATGGGGGCCGACTCTGAGGTATAATTTTAGGGGCGAAGCTTCTTACGCCGTGGGTCGTACGTCCCGTGTCGTCGTAGTGGTCTGTTCCATTGCAATGCATGTCAGAAAAAAAAACCGGTGTCACAGCATATCCACAGACTGAATGACAATGAATGAGGTCAAGCGTCCGTCAGTCCGTCCGTCCATGCGTTCCTCCGCGCATCCCTCCGTGCGTCCGTTCAACCACTTCACCCCGCTCGTCATCATTCACGTCATAGATATGCTGTCATTTTTTTTGCTTCATGGTGATGCTTCACATCGAAGTGATTACATGGCATGCCTCACGGAGACATTGGATTAAACCAGTAACGCCTGCGTACCTCACGATCACATTCGATAGAATAGTATAAACAATGGCGGGCGATTAAAGTCATGCGCTGGCCACGGGTGGCAAATGAAAGCCTGGCGGACCACGTGTTTGGGCCCCCTGCTCTAGGATCGTACACAGTTTATTTAATTATTTATTTATTTATTTATTTATTTATTTTCATACTCTAAGCGCCCAAAAGCATTTAAGTGAGCTAAATTAATAGATTACGGATCACTGCACTGAATAAATCACCACCATGTGATCGCTATTGGAACGCCCTTGAAGTCTCCATAGAAGAATAATAGCCTAAATAAAACATTTATTGTTTGCGGTTGGCATTTCGAATGATACAAACAACAAATATTTCAGGTGTCTTTACGAACTACCTTAAGATTCAAAGTGTGCAAGGAAATGATTTGTTTCGCTTCCTTCTTAATTTGAGTTCGAATCATCAGAACTCGTTGAAGAAATGCTCAATCAACGTAATGTGCCGCTTAGAACGAACTTTCACCTTCAGAACCAGCTGGGTGGCCGTTCTTTAGCATGCCGGAAACTCAAGGCAAGAACCGCATGCTGCACGTTTTTCAGTGACGCATAAGTCAGCTACAGCCTCCAGCAGCGCTGCACCGCTTTTAAAGGCGCACTAAGCTCGTCGGTGAAGTGAACGAGCGCGGGAGCGTAGAGACTTTGCCGAGCTCGTAGTTCCCAATGGGAATCCCCGCTTTCGCATTCGGCAGTGGTCGGGGCTCAGACGACGAAATGGAATCGGTGGTGGCCGCCGGCGACTTCTGCCATCAACTACAGCGAGACAGCTACTCTTATTGCGTCCTTTACTGGCCTCGCTGATATACTTCTCCTTCATACGTGACGCACGAGTGCTTGCGGCGACTGCCACTCTGAAGCGTGGAGTTGAGCACAATCACTCCGTGTGTCGGTGTTGGTATTTCACCACAAGTAAGTCGTCGCGGCAGTTCTAGACGCATGCTTTAATTTTTTATCGCTCACGCGACAGTGAGACGCGTATTTGTTTGAATGCGATGACACTCTCTGTACTGTATGAACTTACTCTTAGGTCAAATCTATATTTGTGTTTGTAGATTTCGTTCGATGATTTGATTGATATGTGGGGTTTAACGTCCCAAAACCACCATATGATTATGAGCGACGCCGTAGTGAAGGGCTTTGGAAATTTCGACCACCAGGGGTTCTTTAATGTGCACCCAAATCTGAGCACACCGGTCTTCAACATTTCCGCCACCATCGTAAACGCAGCCGCCACCGCCGGTATTAGAGCCAGCGACCTGCAGGTCAGCAGCCGAGTGCCATAGCCACTAGACCACCGTGGCAGGGCGAATTTTGTTCGAAGTCTTGGACGTATTTTAGTATGCAAGAAATACCAATCTTGTATATGCTGTGTTTAGCTCGCGTTTTCCTTTTAAAGTGACGCTCTATATGGCTAAGATCTCATGTACTTTGCTTTTGTGTCCGCAAAATCGCAGTGTGCCGCACAAATTGGTCCGTTATAGATTGAGAAAAGAACACACCGGCGGCCAACACCCAATAAGGTTTCGCACGGAACGTTAGGCGCATGCGGAAAGCCAGAGATGACAATATTATGTCGAATTCTGGTCGGTCAATTCGTGTTCACGATTGAAAACAGCAGCCATAAAAATACGACGCAAAAAAGGACACAAGCCACTCAACGCTGTGGTCTGCGTCCTTTTTTTTGCCACATTTTTAGCGCAGTATTTTTTTAAAAATTTCACTCGTGTCTATATATATATATATATATATATATATATATATATATATATATATATATATATATATATATATATATATATATATATATATATATATATACGTTTTATGTTTCTCTGAACACCCGTGAGTTAATTTATGCCAAAAAGACAAAAAGAGACTGCCGTGTTACTGGAAGCAACGTGTTCAGTAAAAGTTGCTTCGCAGGGCAAGCTTACTGCTCAAATAAAAGTCTTACATCAATGACGCAACTGGGGGTACTACAAGGGACCACGAAGGCGCGCAACCACGTCGGTGGTGTGCAGTATGAGATGACAGGAAAACCACTTGTTCCTTTTTGTATGCCCCCTTACGCCCTTACGACTTCAGAGCAGGAATATCTGTCCGTGCGCGAAGAACGCCCATGCCAAAAGCGGAATGCGGAACGCTGCCTGAGTTTTACTCTCGGGCCAAATATAGCAGAAACCTATAAAAAAGTAATACATGGTGAAAAACTGTTTTTCATGAAAATGTACACTGTAATGTCTCACTTGGAAGTAATAACAGGAAGCATCGCGACCACATAGGATGTTCTCTAAGATAGCTGAAACCGTCAGATATAAACTTGTACAAGCAAATATTCTTGTTAGAAATCACAGCGTCTTCACGAGGTGAATGATGATGAGTGGGCGAAGCTCAAGCGGTACAACGGTAAACAGTGAATCCTCCGTGAATCTTGCGCAGTCGATCATCATGTGAATACGTGACAAACACTGTCAGTTCCTGGATGAGTTGTTGTAGAAAGTTTGCAAATACTAGGTCTTGACGGCGAACGCACTCTGCAGCCACTTTCTGGGCCCTTCCCTCCGCCGGCTTGTCTTCTTCGTTTATAGTCAGCGCGCAGATAGCCGGCGAATGAGGCAGCGCACTAAGTCAGAAGGCATTTGATAGCTCAGACTCCTAACGGTCTCCCATCACACTAACGCGCATCGGAGCACGTGTCTCCAACGCAAAGAGCCCCCCCCCTCCCCCGAATGGCATCTATTGACCAATTACAGTACTAGCAATGTGAGCTCTATCGAGTGGACAATGCGAGCACTTCGACAAACAACTACAAGGGACAAGCATACACACTAAGAAGCTTCGCCCCTAAATGAATAAGATGAATGACGACTTGTAAGAAGAAGGTTAATGCGTTCATCTTCCTCTTGCTGTCATTGATGATAGCGTTGCTCACGTGACGTGCATCATTGAATAAGAACGAGAGTGCACCACTTGTGCATTCAAAACTATTAAGAAAGCTTATGCAATAAATAGTCATGGTCACTGACCTTGAAAGAGACGTTGAACTGTTCAACAACATGCACGCTATGACTATTGTGTCCTACATGAGTGGGCAATACATTTCATGGTTGCAAAGTAATCTAAAAACTGAGATTTCTCTCTTAGGCTTCCCTCATCACAGTCAATGAATTTAGCTAAAATCTTACTGATTTGCACCCTAGCATTTTTTTGCGAGCCTAATCTGCACTTCTCTATAAGTTCGCATGAAGAGAAATTTAAAAAGTAACCTTGTTGGGGGCTAAAAAAACTGTATCTTTGAGCACAGCCTGCTATCGAGAGCAGTATCAGTTCGCTGAAAAAGGGGGGCGCTTTTTACATTGGAGAAAAAAAGCTGTTATATATATATATATATATGCATATATATATATATACATATATATATATATATATATATATATATATATATATATATATATATATATATATATTTATTTATATTGTAATTAGGCGTAACCCCGCTTGCTCAGAAGTGTTTTTGCAGGAGGGTCACAAAGAGGAAAAAAAAAACAAATCTTCATTATCACTAAAAACTTGCTCAGGCAGCAGACTGCGCACAGGTTCCTCTTCGCCCGACAAGG
The DNA here is from genome assembly GCA_013436015.1 of Rhipicephalus annulatus. Lineage (NCBI taxonomy): Eukaryota > Metazoa > Arthropoda > Arachnida > Ixodida > Ixodidae > Rhipicephalus > Rhipicephalus annulatus. The sequence goes on along the minus strand of WOVY01009576.1, from coordinate 679,197 downwards.
CCTTTTTTGTGTGTATGACCTATACGTTCATACATGTACTCTGGCTATTTAAAGTAAATCTCTCCCTCAATTTCTGTTTTATTATGAATTATCTGATATAACAACTTCAAACTTAGTCTTTTTTAAGTTGTGATAAAAGTTTCTCCCAGTGGAATTTCTTTTTCATTTCGGTACAACAATGATTTTTAAAATATTGACTCAAGTCAAACCTGGCTGCTGCGTTTTGAATTTTCTCTAATTTATTAATCAAGCCTACTTGTGACAGGTCCCAAAGAGTACAAGCATATTCCTAAATATGTCGAATAAAAGTGAGGTAAGCCGTGCTCCTAAGTTGAAGATCTGCACAACTCAAACTTATTTCAATATGCTTCAAAGCCATTGCAGCCTTAGCAACCACATAATTTACAAGGCCATTCCAGGAGCAATAGTCTGACAATATTATACACCCAAATATTCGTACCCACATTTTCTATCTAAATGTTTTTCCTTAAATATTACTTACCTATATTAATTTTGTCTTCTTTCAGAAACCAACTTGTAAGGACGCACTTATTAGTGTTTAAATTCCATTGCCACCTAAGACATCGTTGATAAATACGTTCAAGGTCCGCCTGTAAGTCAGTGACATCATGCTTATTCTGAATATTTCTTTAATTAAGGCAATTATCTGCAAGTAGCCGTATACTGTAGCCTATGCTTACATTATTGTCATTAACAAAATTCATAACAAACAAAGGCTTTAGCAAAGACCCCTGGGGGACGCCTGATGTGACGTCAAGAAATTCCCACTGTTTTCTTTTGTTACAGTCCACTTTCAATGTACATGCATGCGTTTTTTAAGGGTATGACGTGGAGCAAGGCTATAGGACACCGCAGCATTAGGTACTCATTTGTTAGCTGCCATATGCAGTCCTGTGGAAGATTCTGTTGCTGGCAGCGCCCCTAAGTGGGGCAGCCATTCAACTCTCGCTCGAACTTATTTTCAGCTATCGGTTCGATCTCCGCAAGGCGCTTGCGATGCTGCGTCTTGTTAGTGTATTTATTTATAAAGCTGTCACCGAATGCTTGTTTACATAGACACCCAATACCACACCCACCAGCACTGTTTTTACCTCTGATACCGGCACTCTTCAGAAACACATGTGCGCATTGTGCATGTATCCACGTTTTTTTCTCTTCTTTATTGAAATATTCTAAATGACCTCAAGCAGCATTTGTCTACATATCTGTCTTCAGATGAAAAAAAGGTCTGGGTAGTGCCGGTATCGCACGTATAGAAATATACATACAATATATTTGCATATACGTACAATATACACGTAGTCTTTGTTTGCAAAGCCTTGCATATTACTACTACATGAAACCACCATCTACACTATCGTAGCCCCCCCTCTCTCTTCCATCGTCGTGCTGGCAAGCGTTACAAATCCCCATAGAGACAGTGGCGTTTGTAAAGAAAAAGGACTACATTTGACGCCTGCACTCTAAAAAAATATCGAGTAAAAAGGGTGTCTTTTTGTCCTACAACAATAATCGTCATCAGGCTTGCGTGCGCTTCCTTTCTTGAAAACTGGCGCTGGCCACTTTCCTATCGTGAATGCAATGTAACCCTGATAATGGTCATGTCGATCGTGACCGGAATGTACCGGGCGCGGGGCGATAGCGCGAGGATGGAACGCAATATAGATGACGATTATTGTTGTGGGACAAAAAGACACCCTTTTCACTCACTCTTTTCTTAGAGTGTGTGTGGATGATAGCAAACACTGAATGCTATAGAGAGGTGATTCAATAGGAGGGGTGCCATGGTAGCTTGATTATAAATGAAATAAACGGAAAATATTTAATTTACTCACAACAATGTGACAATGTTGAGCGAAACCACGAGATAAATGTAATTAAGCAGGTTGAGAATAAGTTGACCATCCCACAAGCATGTCAGGGCATTGTCGGAATAAAACATGCAGACTAACGCTTGCTTACACCGATGTTTATTTGGCGTCTTTTCAAATCTATTTCTCATATTCCTCTCCAGCTGCTCCGTAGAGAGAGAGAGAGAGAGAGAGAGGTTGAGGACAGGAAAAGCTGCTCTGTAGAAATTTATCCATGTGTATAGAACAAATAGTGAACGCTTTAGAGCACTGCACGCACTCTACTTTGGGAGAACCGCAAGCTGTCTCACACAGGAAGACGATGGGGAGAAGTCTGTTGTGTGTTTAGAACAAACGTTTGACGAGTTAGAGTACGAGGTAAGCTACGACAGGAGCGCAATAAGTTGACCCTGACAACTTAGAGCACGAGGTAATCTACTATAGAAGAGCAATAAGTTGTCCCTGACACAGTGCACAGTTCATTTCTATAGTTACTTCATTGATGCCACCACTGCGTGCCTCTGACCACAGGTAACTGGTAAACGCGCTACAGTCTGCTCCTGGGTTCACGATGAAACATTCAATCTCCCCTCGTAATTCAGTGGAGCCACCGACAACACGAAAAGGCTGGAGTTTAGAATTTCACCCAGAATATAAAGCTTTTATCTTGTAGCAGGCAAAGTGTTCAAAAGGACCAAGCTAGAGCTTACCACTTTCAGGTGCGATTGCTAACCCTGCCATGCAAGTGCGAAAGACTACTGTTAGACTTACGTAACTGTTTATGGTTGAATTGAAACAAGTTGTGGACACGTGTTTGCCTAATAGAAAACAATCATCATTTCAAATATGCCGTTCTTTTTCCCGAGCGACAAGTATGTGGTATCTAGAACCTACATCATTATGACGGTCTTCCGCGACACACAAACGAAACTCCGGCTTATATTTGCGCTTTTACATGTGAGCCAAGGCCCAGAGAAATCGGCCCAATAGAGTTGAGCGTGCCACCAAGGTACGGCACACAACTGATAAAGTAAACAGCTCTCAGCATCAATGTTTGATCGCGGCCTATGGCCTACTGCAGTGGTCTAGTGGCTAAGGTACCTGGCTGCTGACCCGCAGGTCGCGGGATTGAATCCCGGCTGTGGCGGCTGCATTTCCGATGGAGGCGAAAATGTTGTAGGCCCGTGTGCTCAGATTTGGGTGCACGTTAAAGAACCCCAGGTGGTCGAAATTTCTGGAGGCCTCCACTATGGCGTCTCTCATAGGCATATGGTGGTTTGGGGACGTTAAAGCCCACATATATCAAATGAATCGCGGCTTATATTCGCGTAAAAGGTGATCAGGCTTAAAAGCAGGCATAAAGAAGTGCAATAAAAATGTGAGCCAAGGGGTTCTCACGCCTGCAGGGTATTTGGCAATCTTCATTACCTGCCGTGCTTACACAGGAAACATTAGGCGCTGGTTGGGGTCTCGGTCACTGCGATCAATTTGTTTTCCGGGAGACGTCGCATTATACCAGACTACAAACAAAACCAGTCTATTTGCGAGACAAACTGCAATAGTGTGAAAAGTTGGGTTAGCTGGAATATTGATATGTCAGACGTACCACTGAAGGACATAGAAACAGAAACGGCGTCCTCCCTGTACTTTCTGTCCACGTTCGTCTTTAGCGCTGCGAGACTTCCGTGATGTATCTGTGAAATTTCAGGAAGACGCGACAAAAGGGTGACGTGCTTTGCTCAACGAGGTGCTTTTAAATATTGCTTGCGTAGTTAATTACTAAACCTAATCACTTTTATGTAGATCTTCTCTCGGTTGATGCTGCTGTGTCTTTCGTTTGTACGGTGACTCATATTTTCTATTTCACGTGCTATCGCTGTCTGAACTGAATTATCTTGCGCATATTCGGTAGCGGGGGAAGTAATTGAATGATATGTGGGATTTAACGTCCCAAAACCACCATATGATTATGACAGACGCCGTGGTGGAGGGCTCCGGAAATTTTGACCATCTGGGGTTCTTTAACGTGCACCCAAATCTGAGCACAAGGGCCTACAACATTTCCGCCTCCATCAGAAATGCAGCCGCCGCAGCCGGGATTTGAACCCGTGATTTGCGGGTCAGCAGCAGAGTACCTTAGCCACTAGAGCACCACGGCGGGGCTGGTAGCGGGGGAAGTAAGCCGGTGCGTCACAGTCTGATATGAAGCGTGCTATGCAAAGAAATAGCTGGCGTGTGCAGCCCGGCGTAGCAACTGATTGGCTTAGATTTTAGTTTATGCAACCGTTTTGTTTTGTATCGCATAAAAAGGGGACGTTTGTTGGCGCTCTTTTCCCTAGGACCTTATAGGAACATCTGCCATGTCTGTGTAGGGTAGCCCAGTGATCTTTGTCAAAGATGGACAAAGTCAATAAATAAATAAACTGTAGTGAAGAGGAATGCCCACAACTAAAGCGACATCGACACGTTGGCGCGAGGCGCGAGCTAAGACTGCCTGGTTGCTGCTGCGACGCTGCCCGTACACCCGGCCAGCTCTTGCTGCTTCTGTAAAGACGCTGATACCGTTTTTGACCTTGCATTTACAATATAAAACAAACAAATAAATAAATATATAAATCAAGCAAGCAATTTCAGTTTTCCTCCTTATTGATTTTAGTTCAACTTACTTTTCGACTATAGAAACTACATAGGCAACGTGACATGTATGCATAGGAAACTTGTTATTTCGCACGGGAGCAACAGCCTCGGCTAAAGATATAAGGAGCGTGTGTAATAATGGCTCCAAGGTAGAGAGTTAGCTAACAAGGCAGTTTGTAGACGTCAAACACTCCAGTTAGTAGCAACCGACCACCCGATAATCGATACACATGCCGAACGACCTCAGTCAATATACTCTAAGAACGTTTTTCTGTTTTCGTACTAAAGCTGTTGAAGTGTTCTGGTTTAAAGTCGTATACCTACAAACAAAGCTCCTTTCAAAACTAGGGCCGTATATAAAATAGTAGGATGTGGACGCTTCTAGAAACAGTCTTTCGTTTTTTTTATGCGATTCTGAGCCAAGACACTAGTGACGCTGAAGTTTGATTTCGGATAGGGAGCCTTCATGTGCGCGCCACCTCTGTTAAAAACTGAGGCGGCGCGCACATGAAGACTCCCTATTCTTAGAGAAGCCAATTGCGTTTTTTCGGATGTACACTAAGGTGACCGTTAAGCTATGTTTATACTTCTAGTGGTTTCTAACGTTCCAAAGCAAATTCTTTCTCTCTTTTCTATCGTATTTGTTTTCCGTGTCAGTCGACCGCGGCGCGACGTCGAATTGCCAGGAAGCAGCGCATTCCCGCTTACTGTGACGCATCCCCGCGTGATGCGAATCAATAAGACAGACTGCTGTTTGTCCAAAGCAACCAAGAGAAAGAAAAGACAATGAAAAGCCAAGAAAGAGCAGACCGCCTGTCCCGTTTCAAAACGGTTTTCTTGAGGAAATTAAACGTCACCTATTTCTGGCTTGTCTTGACACAAGCCGCACTGAGGACGAGAGGGAACCCACTACTTCACCTCTGCATTTGGGTGTTTACACGAAGCTTGTCCATCGCCTACGTGGTCTAAAATTGAAGCTTAAAATTCCAGCGGTCATCCTAATTCAGGGCTCTTCCTGTGGACTTTTGGTGGTGCGTAGGCTTCGTATTTTCGTTGGTGCCAAGACTGCACCGTCAGTGAGTGGGTGTACGCTTAGTCCAAATAAAAAAAAAGCCATTTTCAACATTTTTTCAGGAATCGAACAAAATAATTTGGTGCGCGCGCATTTGTGCAGTTCGTGACTGCCAGTGAACGCACAGGTTTTGGGACACACTAACCGCGCTTTTAAGCACGAAGAAAAACGCATTTGAGATTAATTGCTAGTAATAATAAATGGTCGTGCCCAGCGAACTTCAGGAATGCGTTGTCGTGAGCGCTCACCTAATGAAGAGTCCGTATCGAAAAACAGGAAGGATAAATTATTGGAACAATTTCCAGGAAAATTCAACTATGCTTCATGAAATGAGGTAAAGAACGCCACCAATACTTGTACGATCAGTCTCGTCGAAAAATAGATTGTACATGCAGCCTCTACGAGAATCACCCCTACACAAGCGCCCGGAAGCATGTGACAGCTATTGCACACTTAAAAAAAATCTTGAGAAGAATAGTGAGCTCGAGGCGGAAATGTTGTAGGCCCGTGTACTCAGATTTGGGTGCACGTTAAAGAACCCCAGGTGGTCGAAATTTCCGGAGCCCTCCACTACGGCGTCTCTCATAATCAAATAGTGGTTTTGGGACGTAAAACCCCACAAATCAATCAATAGTGAGCTTACAATCGATGAATACTTTGAGGGCACGTTAAATGTGCAGAACGAGCAAAACTTCTACGTATCTGTTTATTCTAAGTTTACGTATCTTATCAACCAAGCATCGCTTCTTAGCTCTACGTTTTTCATTATTGCTCAAGTTTCGTAGTTGGTTTCTTCATTTTCCCCCTTTGGGTAAACAAAAGTCGGCGCACTGTTTATATTTACCAAAGAAGAAAAAAGGAATTGATATTTATCGGCAGACGTATGAATAAAACCAGTTGAATGCTGACTACAAAATGTACACCTGCTTCAGTTTATGTCTCATTTAGTTTTGTAATACTGTCAGTTCCATCGTGATACTCCAAAAATTTCATTTAGGCTGCCTAGTTTCCGCTCTCATGTTTAGTGTAGGGTAAGAAACCAGACATTTGGTCTGTTTAATTTTTCTTCCTATTGTCTTCCTTTTTAAATGCGAAGCATTTCTTAGCGAACTTCGGCGACTTTGAGCGTATCTGTCTATCTAGCCGCCTACGACTTTTAGCTATCCTGGCCGTTTTGATAATGGTATCGATACCAAACTTGGTATGGCTTAACATGACCATATGACGAGCATAATTGACTAGTCCTAACATGAAAATCATCACATGACTGTCATGAATGTCATTATTCATGGTCTTGCTGTTGTTGGGGTGGTTTCGTTCACATGAAATGTTGCAGAAGTGGTATGGTATGACGTGATTGCATGGCGAAACGAAGTGATAGACCCTAACATAAAAATCATGACATGCGTGCCATATAACAACATTAGCCCCGCCGCAGTGGTCTAGTGGCTAAGGTACTCGGCTGCTGACCCGCAGGTCGCGGGTTCAAATCCCGGCTGCGGTGGCTGCATTTCCGATGGAGTCGGAAATCTCGTAGGCCCGTGTGCTCAGATTTGGGTGCACGTTAAAGAACCCCAGGTGGTCGAAATTTCCGGAGCCCTCCACTATGGCGTCTCTCATAATCATATGGTGGTTATTGGACGTTAAACCCTACAAACCAAAATCATGTAACAACATTACTAAATTCCACGCTCATGATGCGCTCTCGGCCATTTCGCTAGCGTCCCATATACCAAATTCAGTATTACGGTACGTGAATGGATGACGAAGGTACCTGACTGGTGCAAACATGATAATCTTGAGATGCGTGTCATGTAACAAAATTACAACATACCACGCTCCTACCATGCTCACGGCCATTTAGCCAGCTCCACATATACTAAATTTGGCATCACGTGACGTGAATAGATGACGAAGGATCCAAACGTGATAATCTTGACACGGAAGTCGCGTACGGCGTAATTGGCTTCACCGTCTTAAGGTTGTGTTGATTTTAAAGTGACATATTAAGATTTTTTCATTCGTGCTTCGCATATCATCGATTCCCACTGTACGTGGGATCTGCCGATTTTTCGTTGCTGCATAGCCTTATCCTTAGGACATATTATTTTGCGTGTATATGCGTTATAAACCTGTGGCGTTAGGCTGGCGTTGTGTATGAATTGAAGCAGTGTGTCGTGGAATCTGTTGTCATGTGTCTTGCGGTAATAAATAGCTGTGTCGCCGTAGTGAAGATCAGATTTGCAGCAGGTGACGGGTCCGTTTTGACCAACCCTGGCACCCTCATATAAGATGTCATGCATCAGCTCGCATCACTAGAGTAGAATCGGAAGAGCACGTAGCAACCATGGACTGGTAAATGCGACCACTTCCAAGAGGAGATAACAGCCGGTGTAAGGGCCACCCTGCCGAAGCCTCCTATGCACCACTTCCTCCGCCCTACACAGTAAAAATTTTTGCACCCAAAAGGGTGTAAAAAGGGTGCTTTTACGAGAAAGCACTCTTTGCAACACCCTTTAACACCCATAAATGGTCGATTGAAAAAAAGCACCCTTTTGTTTGGGTGCTTGCCTCGATAGCACCCTAAAATAGGCTCTAAGGGTGCTTTTGTGCCTGAGAAGGGTGTAGGTGCCGATTCATCGGATGGAATATGCAGCATAAGAAGAACACATAATTATAATATTTGGGATTTTACGTCTCAAAAACCTCGATATGATTATGAGGGTCGTCGTAGTGGAAAGCTGCAGATTTTCACCATTTGGTGTTCTTTAATGAGCGCTCATATCGCACAGTGCAAAGGCTTCCACATTTTCGCCTCCGCCTTAATTCGACTGCCACGGCCGGCATCGAACCCGCGACCTTCGGATTGGCGGCTGAGCAGCGCAGCTACTGCACGAATATGTGGACCTTGCGTTAAATGACGGCCTAATTGACTTAGAATGTGTGAAGGTGCTCTCCGAATACAGCAGAATGTCAGCAGAAGCAAAGCGCGTTTCATCTATAATGGCAATTAACTGCAATCCATGTTACGAAAGCTTTCCTTAGCGTTGGTTATAAGCTACATGTTTGCTGTGGATTATATACAGGAACATAATGTTCGCCCGAGTATGGGTGTGTGTGCGTGAGCCTGCGCATGTGTTCGCGTGTAAGCGCGATTGTGTGTACACCCGTGCATGTGTGCGTGCGCGTGTATGTGCGAGTCCGTGCTTGTGTTAGCGTGCCTGTGCACATGTGTACGCCCATGCATGCGTGCGTTTACGGTCGCGTGTGTGTGTTGCCGTATGTGTGTATACGTGTATGTGTGTGCGCCTGTGAATAAGTATGCGTGTGTATCAGCCCGTGCGCCCTCAAATTTCGTGTGTGTGTGCGGGGGGGGGGGGCACTGCTTCATAGTGTTTAAGGTCCCACACCTGTTCAGACTGGGAGTCTATATGGGAGGTGGCTTAAGAAATGGCGGTGGTCAACGCACTGTACACGGACTATTCAGTACATGGAAAACAGCTGCACACTTTCGTACCAAATTATTGCTTACGAACTTGCTGTGGTAGCTGATTAGGTCTGCTGAGGCGCTTCTACGCTCGAAAACGTGGGTTATGACCAATTCACACGGAAAGCCGTCACTGCACTTATGCACAACCATCGTTTATATTAACAACGTTTAACAAGAACGTGCCCTGCCTTTGCTACAGGTGCTTAGCTAGCTCATTGGGCAACCATATGGAATTATGTGCTGATCATGTGGTCAGCAAAAAGTTTGTTATAACAACCTCGGCACGTTTCATGGTGCGTGACAAGCCTTGTAATAAACATCCGCGACTGTGGATTAATTTGTTCCAGCTTCGACTACGCATTCAGTGTTTGCGGCACCATACGCGGAATAGCCAGACACAGACAATGCGAAAAGAAATTCCTCTGGAAAAAGGTGTGGCGATGCTCTCCCGCTAATGCCACCGAGGACGAAATAATTATTGTTTCTGGCCATTCCATTGTGCACTTCGTTTTCCGCAAGATTTGCTTCACTATTTTTCGCCCACTGCAATCGCATTCCGTCAAAATACTCAAAGAACCCGAGGCTGGTAAAGAATCTGCGTCGCTGTGCGACTGGCTGGGAGGAGAGTTGCCGTTTACAAGGAGTCATTCCGCGCCGAACGACCGTCCGCCGTTTGCGCCATAGCGTTTGCCTTTCGGCGCCGCCTTGGCGGGTTTTCGCTCCTCCCCCCCCCCCCCCACCGCTCACGCTCACCCCGGCCAGCGTTGCTCCCACAACGGCGGCGCAGATAAGCGAAGAGTTGCATCACCGAACACCTGCGTGGACAACTGCGGAGGAGGAAGGAGGAGGCACTGGCGCCGCCACGCCGCCGCCAGTGCCTCCTCCTTCTCTCTCTCAACGTTGCTCCCTCTGTCTCATCGTCTTTCAAATGCGTTGCGTTGGTCTGGGGTCTTGGTCGCTGTGTGTATTCTAGCGAACAGGCGCATATTCAATGGTGGTCACGCATGACACCGTGTTCGAAGTGACGCTCGGATTAAGGAATATTCATGCAGTGGCGGACACGGACAACGTGGGCCTATTAACGGTGAGTGTACTGTTTTCGTAGGTAGTAATCATACAGCGCTAGCTGGGCGCCTGCAGCAGCTCTGCCGAAGTAGGCTGCCAGCCATTTACAACAGCATGCGTTCGCGGGCCTGTTGCAGATGCCCGATTAAACGTGTGACTTAACGAGTTCACACTGCTATGCGCGATGTTGTGTAAGTGCCTGCATCACTCATACAGTGAGTGATGTGATCACTTAACAAGGGCGGGATTAGTTGCTGATCGCACATTGTCTCTACACTGAACAAAGTGATTGATATTGTTTTAAGATGTGCTTTGGGCTACATCGTAATAACAATTCTATTATTACTCAAATGTGCAACGTGCTTCTGTAGGTGTAAGCGTAAAAAAAGAAAGAAAAAGCAAAAATTATGTACAGAGGCGCACTGTACGAAATGGCTTTTTTTTTGCTTAAAGACGGTATAGTTGGAGGTGATGATATGCCGCGATGCTCCCAGCACGTGCGCCTCGGTCTTTTAAGCTATTTAGGACAAGTGCCACCAGCAACAGGGAAAGATCTAGCAGACTTGCAAAAACGCGTTGTTGTGGCCATCGCCGTGTGTTGTTTTCCCTCGTTTCTGTTTGCTGTTTTCGTGCTTCGCTTTCATCTGCGATAATGTTCGGCGTTATAACAGAATCGAGAGAGTATACGTGACTGTTGGAGCTATGCGCGGTTGCTCTAGCATAAGCCATGGCTGCTGCTACGTAGTCGGCGTCCGCGCGCGTTGCCGCGTTCGAGCGCTCTTACTTGCGTGATTGTGTTTAACTGAGTATTTAGGCACGGGTTACGTTTGTAAATCCCGTAGTCAATAATCGCTAACAGCGTGCCCCTGATTGCCATCAGAGGATGGGCTTGGTTGTCGAAATATGCCAGACGCTTTTTCTGAAAGCAAGCTTTGAAATTTTTTTTAAAGAAGTGCTTTAATACGTGCAAGGCAGTGCCTATTGCAGGCCCGCAACTCTTTAAAAACTGGACGAGCTATCACATCTTTTATCAAATTACAATGAATTAAGAAGATTGAATTATAGATGACGAATTTCTGTGCTAGATTAGGTGCACAAAACACATGTTCGCAGCCCTACGTCTAGAAAGCAGGCAAATAGGAAGCACAGCGTCAAATTTGGATTAGATTCCATTGACGGAGCGTCTTGTGAGGGTAGAAAGAACGAGAAAATTGTTCATTTTTGAAGCCCTTATAGACGCAGTCAGAATTGCACTGATTGGTGACTTGTAATAATTCCTCAGATTGTTAGAGGCGTGATTAAAGTCAGTAAATCTCTTACTTTTTTTTTGCAGACCTCTTCGCTAGTGCCACGCCCAAGATCATTTGTTCTCATGTAAAAGAGAAAGCAGAGATGTCTTCACTGTTTGTACATGAAGAGGTGAGTTTCTTGTGCATTTTGATTAATGTTACATGTTCTGAGCGTTGTACTTTAGGAATTGTTTTTCACACTGGCTCACTACACTATAAGGAATTTGATTCTTAGGTGAGTTCAGGCTTTCGTAAGTGCCATTTTCGAGCTGTAGTCTTACACTTCACCTCATTTCGGGAATTTGCTGTATGCTGGAAAACTCTTATCTTTATCATACGAAATTATTAGAATGTATGGGTTGTATGCTTCGAGTTCAGTGTAATGTCAATTACACGCCATTTCGAAGGATATACACTACACATTCTTTATATATGGTGCTGCCAGAACAGCACGAACATCCTTTTAAGAGAAGTCATATTTGCTCTTATTACAGGATGAGAGGGTGCCGCTGACGTCCTGCGTAGTCTACCCCCCGGCCCCAGTCTAGAGCAAGCCTACTTCCTGAACCTCCACATGGATAACCGAAACATCTTTCGTGTCAGTAATGACGAAGAAGGAGTGACAGCACTGATGAGTTGATTTTTTTTTATTTTCAACATTGTCTACGACCGCAAGGCCTTTAACAACCACCGTGATTGAGCGGATTTTTCTCGGCGTGAGTTTGGAGTTTATCAAAGAAGTTGTTCAGGCAGTACGACGCTGAAAATTTTAGTGTCACAATGCCTGAACAACTTTTTCTAGTGTGGTCATGGTAGATGAACAAACATTGTTATTTGTGTAAGTTATTTTGCTTAAATATAACTGGACCATTCCATGCCAAACGTCCCAGCCACTTTGGCGACCATCTGAATTGTATTTGAAAAAAAAAAGTGCTGACTTACTGCGTTGAAAACAGTGAACTGCTAGAATATTTCAGCGAGAAAAAAAGTTTTGTTCATGTGGCTGGCTTATAACTTCCTGGCATAATGCCGTCTGTGTGCTGTTTGTGGAAAATTTTGTTTTAAAACTACCGCTTATTTTTTCTAAAGCAAATTCGGTCTACCTGTTAAGTAAATGTGCTTCTGTAAGGTATTTGAAGCTCAATAGTAATAGTGCACTTTTTTAGCCACATTCGCTTCCAAGAATAAAGCCAAAATGTGTTATGTTTGCATTTTTTATTGCAATATTGCACTTTGTATGAATATCTGAGCAGTGAATATTTACTCCACAGAAGGTATATTTTGAGGAAAAAAATATCTTTAGACCTCTCAAGCTGCTGAAATATACGAGAAAATATCACGAATTTCACAAAATTGTGATTTTTGTCCGTATTGAGATGCAATTTGCTCCATGTTGTGACACAATGAAAACTCATTATTATACCTAAATTGTAAGAAAATGAAATTCTTTCTGTAATAAAAATCTTATCGCAAAAAGGACAGGAAAGAGCGCTGTCAACTGAATTTTATTGAAGGTGATACGAGCGTTTTTATACTGAGCACAAGACCAGGGCTCATCTGCAACAACACATGTGTGACCATGACAAAATAAGTTTAACCGAGAAAAGAATACTGTTTTTCGGAAAAGATAAGTGAAGGTGTACTGATGCATTGATCCTTGGCCTTCCTGATAAAGAGTTCTAAAATCTCTCATTTTTCTGCTTGCTTTTTTTCAAAAACCGTGTTTTATGAAACCTAGGACTACACTTACATTCTTACGGTGTCCGGCCATGAGACTACTATAGCTCTTCTTGACATTTAAAGCATGCCGTCTTGCTTGATCATTGAAGCATTGCCCAGTTTGTCCTGTTTACTTTTCCACATGTTAGCGGTATCTTATACACATTAGATTGGCATTCAGTAAGCCTATTCTAGTGACGAATGGTGCAAGATTGACTATTCCTGTTGCTGTAAGTACATGCACTTTTGAAAGCTTGCAAGGGGTGGAAAACAACAATGTCATATCTGCTGGCTCTTTTCCTAAAATTGTGAGACACCTTATGTACGTAGTACCGTGTGACATGCAAAGGTGATTGGTCATTCTCTTTTTCTTTTGGTCCTGCTTCCTTTAACTTTACTTTCTGCAGGAGGGTTTCACAAACAAGTGTGATGATGCTGTTGGGGTATTGGCTGGTGCTATCAGCCCAGGAGTGCTAAGAATGTTCTGCCTTTTGATAGTGGGCATTCAAAATTAGTAGAAAGAGGAATTGATACCTCATGTACTCAGGCCACCCTTCAGAAGTCATGTTAGCACAAGGGTGAGGTCAGGTTTAAAAACCAGATTAAAAGACTAAAAGATGCTGGGTATCCCAACAGAATCATCACACCCGTTTGCAAAACCCTCCTGCAGAAAGTAAAGTTAGACAGGACCAACAAAAAACAATGACCAAAACCTTTGCATGTTATACCACATCATGTGTCTCACAATTAAAAAAATAGCCAGCACATATGATATTAGCGTGTTGTTTTCCACCCCTTGCAAGCTTTCAAAAGTGTGTCTACTAAACAGCAACAGGAATAGTCAATCTTGCCCCATTCGTCACGAGAATAGGTTTACTTAATGCCAATTTAATGTTTGTAGAAGTATTTTTTATCAGGTAAACCAATGATCAGTGCATCACTACACGTTCACTTATCCTTTCCGAGAGGGAGTATTCTTTTCACGGTTAAAGATTATTTTGTAGTGCTCACACGTGTCGTCGCGCATGAACACGGTTCTTGTACTCCGTATAAAAGCGCTCGTAGCACATTCATTAAATTCAGTTGACAGTCGGTGCTCTTTCCTGTCCTCTCTGTCTCTTCCGAAAGTTGTCGCGCTGTGACTAGCACACAACCACGATGAACCAACTCTCCCAAATTAAGCTCTTGTTACGTAACACGTAGACCGAGTTTCGTATGAAAAGAAGGAGCGGTGCTTTTAAAATAAAATTTTTCACATACAACACCTAGACGGCATTCCAGAAAGTTCAGAAGGCAGCCACGTGACCAAATATTTTTCCTCTCCTAAATATTCCAGAAATTCACTATTTTCAATGCAGCACGAGTTTTTCGAATACATTTGAGATGGTTGCCAAAATGGCTGGGACATTTGGCATAAAGTGACCCAGCTGTGTCATTAGCCTTAATTATGCATTACCTCTTTTGTTTTTTGTGTGTTTTGACTCAGTTTTGTGTTCGTTTTTAGCTTATTGTGTTTCTGATCATTGTATTGGTTTCTTAAGTATTCGCTAAAGTTATATGTGCAAAAACCCGTATATGTTTGCATGTACATCATTTCTCATAACCAATTGTTATACATCCAGGAATACAAAGCTTAATCCACTGTGATTATATACATTTGAAAACACTATCCATATATATTTTTGTGTGCATCACTTCTTGGGAACGATTGTGTACATGAAGGCATATATAGTGAAATCATGGTGATTGTATATATTTGAAAGAATCATAAGTATATATATGCTTGTATTTCATTCCTATTAACCGATTGTGTACATGAAGGAGTATTAAACTGGAAACCACTGGGATTGTAGATACTTGAAAGAATTATAGGGATATATTAGCGTATATTTCATTTGTAGTCTCTATGTACTTGAAGCAGTATACTAAACTGAAACCAGTGTAATTGTATGTTGCAAAGAATTGTCAATGAAGGGAAACTGAATAAATATAATAAACATTTGAGGTGTTGCATGTGTAGTGTACGTATACGTGAACGTATATCTGGTGAAAAAGTTGTGTGGCAGAAGAAAAGTTTGTTTTATTTGCCTATTAAATAAACGCAATATGCAAGGGCAGCAAGGCTTCATTTTCTGTAACGCGCATTATGCATATACTGTGAAGTATATATAGATCCAGCACAAGTTCATACACAATGGCACGCGTTTATATTTTTGCCCAGACGCAATGAATGGAGCTCGACAGGTGGCGCACCATTGATAATGAGGACCACTTTCTTCAAGTAGTGTGTAATCAGTGCATGCTGATATCTATTAGTGCAGTCTAAAAGAATACTGGCACCCCTGCCATGGGCACTCAACACCCTTGTGCACCCTTCTCGCACCCTCCTCAGAGGGTGCTAAAAAGTGATGGACATCGAAGGCACCCTTCCTTAAGGGTGTTTTTTTAACACCCTACAGTTTTTTTACATGTACACCCTATTCTAAGGGTGCATGAAAAAGCACCCTTTTTGGAAGGGGCTGAATTAACACCCTTAGGGTGTCGTCCACGGGACAAGCTCATTTACACCCTTCTGGGTGTAAAAATTTTTACTGTGTATAAGGTGAAGAAGGAGATAGCGGAAACGCATGCAGTGGGATAAGAGCGTGTATATCCTGTGGGAGAACATTTTAACGGTCACAGAGTGAGTTTTAGGGTTGAGGTGGAAGGGGAATATTGTGTGCTCACTGCAGCAGGCACGCTGACCTCCTAATACAAAGCTTTCTTTCTTGTTGCTTTTGTAGGCTTTTATAGTAAGAGACGTTGACTTCACTGAGCTCTAGAATTTATCGACCAGATTCAGCTCATTTATTAATCAGGGCGATGGCCATGGCAGTGCCCGGTAATCGCCGGCGTCGGTGGTATAGTGGTTAGCATAGCTGCCTTCCAACCAATGTCTGGTAATTGTTCTTCCTTAAGAGCCCTGTTACACCTAGAAAGAATTGTTCGACGTGAATGTTGTGAGGCTTAGTTGTCAGTGACAACGTGTGCGGATCCAAGAGTTCTCGGCGTATACTGTTACGCAGCAAGTTTTGCCATCACTTTGCACAAAGGCTTCTCGTTAGGAGGTTTCCAATAACCATGCATTAAAGAGATTGAGCACAAACTAACCAACAAAATACCGCAAAGGAGCGTTAATGCGTGTAGCAACTTGAGCGTGTAGGGTACGCTCATGTTTATATGCTGCAAGCTTTTTTTCATAACAGGGGCAAATACTGCGATGAATATAATAATAATAATAATAATAATAATAATAATAATAATAATAATAATAATAATAATAATAATAATATTATTATTATTATTATTTGCCCTCCCATTGGATATGTTAATTCTATAAAATATCTTGGTGTATTCTTCGATAGCAACCTGTCCTGGAATGATCATATGGCTTACATTTGTGACAGACTACGAAAAATTTCGTGGTTACTTTTGAATATTAGATTAATTCCACCCACCAATATTAAAGTGACAATCATGCTTGCTCTTGCGTATAGTATCCTACGATATGGTATCACCTTATTTGCTTTCTGTTTTTCGCGATTGCAGCGTCGCGTTGACAATATTTTTAAAAGTATGTTGAAATCCATTGTGTGTAACCGTTCTTCAACAGACAATGTAAATTTATTTTCTCTACTTCGCCTGCCGTCTCTCAAAGCGTCCTTTAACCAAAATGTTGTATTACGGCATTTCTAGGGCTCTCAGTTCAAAAACGAATGCATTACCTCTCGTATATTTAGAAAAACTGCCCGCTTTTCTGTACCATTCGTCAAAACACGATATGGCAAAGCTCCAAGAAACTTCTATGTCCCTACTGTTTTTAATGACATCCCCGACAGTGTATTTTCGGCTACGACTACACGCAGTCTACGAAAGAGCCTAAGGTCTCTTTAATGCGGCATCAGTTATCGCATTATTATTTTTTTCTAGTTTCTTGCATACTGGATATATTCTGTTTAAAATTTTTCATTGCTTGTCTTCACATTTCTGGTGTTTAGGTAGTATTGCTTCCGCTAGTTTGATTCTCGATTGTTATTTTGTTTATATGTAGGGTAAATTAGTTACATGTATTTTTTATCTGATTGTTTACATGAAAAGCTTTTCAATATATATGCCTTACCTCGTCTGCCGATGTGCCGGGCGAAGTCTTCCAAGCCACCGTCTGGCTTTGACAGGCCTGTTGTTTGTTTTGTGCAACTTAAGATGACAATAAAGATTATTATTATTATTTTGTAAATATTTTATTATTATTATTATTATTATTATTATTATTATTATTAATGTAATGACAACTATATGGAAACTCTTGGCTGGATTTTGTCATCGGCGTCGCCGTCACTCACCATATAAGTGTACGTATCTATACATATACATGAAAACGCTAGAAAAAATTAATGCAGAAAAAGAGTCCAGCGTGCGTTATCGATCATGGGACCTCTGAATTGTGAGTGCGAGGTGCTAGCCTTTGAGCCAAGAAAAAGCACCTTCTTCAATGTTAAAACTGCAAGCTATCTATATCTACCGCTTACCCTGGTGACGGGAATCTCGAAGGGAACCATTGGGTTTTCGGCATTACCAGCAAGGTGAAGAATTGAGTGCGCGTCGCCACATCGTCACGACGTGGTGGCGCGTGCTCTGATATGAAAAGCATTAAGACGATGAAATATCATCATCATCATCATCATCATCATCATCATCAGCCTGACTACGTCCACTGATGGACAAAGGCCTCTCCCATGTTCCGCCAGTTAACCCGATCCTGTGCTTACTGCCAATTTATTTATACCCGCAAACTTCTTAATCTCATCTGCCCACCTAACCTTCTGCCTCCCCCTAACCCGCTTCCCTTCTCTGGGAATCCAGTTAGTTACCCTTAGTGACCAGCGGTTATCCTGTCTACGCGCTACATGCCCGGCCCATGTCAATTTCCTCTTCTTTACTTCAACTATGATATCCTTAACCCCCGTTTTTCCCCTAATCCACTCTGCTCTCTTCTTGTCTCTTAAGGTTGCACCTACCATTTTCTTTCCATTGCTCGCTGCGTCGTCCTCAATTTAAGCTGAACCCTCTTTGTAAGTCTCCAGGTTTCTGCTCCGTAGATAAGTACCGGCAAGATAAAGCTGTTATATACCTTCCTCTTGAGGGATAGTGGCAATCTACCTGTCATAATTTGAGAGTGCTTGCCGAATGTGCTCCACCCCATTCTTATTCTTCTAGTTACTTCAATCTCGTGGTTCGGCTCTGCGGTTATTACCTGCCCTAAGTAAACATAGTCTTTTACAACTTCTAGTGCACTATTACCTATCTCGAGGCGCTGCTCTTTTCCGAGGTTGTTGTACATTACATTCGTTTTCTGCAGATTAATTTTAAGACCCACCTTTCTGCTCTCCTTGTCTAACTCCGTTATCATGAGTTGCAATTCGTCCCCTGAGTTACTCAGCAATGCAATGTCATCGACGAAGCGCAGGTTACTAAGGTATTCTCCATTATCCCTTATCCCTAACTGTTCCCATTCTAGGCTTCTGAAAGCCTCCTGTAAGCACGCGGTAAATAGCATTGGGGAGATTGTGTCCCCCTGCCTTACACCCTTCTTGATTGGTATTCTGTTGCTTTCTTTATGAAGCACTATGGTAGCAGTTGATCCCCTGTAGATTTCTTCCAGAATGTTTATATATACTTCATCGACGCCCTGATTCTGCAGTGCCTGCATGACGGCTGATATTTCTACTGAATCGAATGCCTTCTCGTAATCTATGAAGGCTATGTATAGTGGTTGGTTATATTCTGAGCATTTCTCTATTACCTGATTGATAGTATGAATGTGGTCAATTATTGAGTAGCCTGTTGGAAATCCTGCTTGTTCCTTTGGTTGATTGAATTCAAATGTTTTCTTTACTCTGTTAGCAATTACCTTTGTAAATAGCTTGTATACTACAGAGAGCAAGCTGATCGGCCTGTAGTTCTTCAAGTCCTTGTCATCTCCTTTCTTATGTATTAAGATGATGTTAGCGTTCTTCCAAGACTCTGGTACTCTTCCCGTCAGGAGATACCTCGTAAACAGGGTAGCTAGTTTTTCAAACCCAATCTGTTCTCCATCTTTCAGCAGATCTGATGTTGCCTGATCCTCACCAGCAGCTTTGCCTCTTTGCATGCTCTCCAAAGCTTTTCTGACTTCTTCTATTATTACTGGTGGGGTGTCATCTGGGTTACTGCTAGTTCTTATAGTGTTGAGGTCTTGGTTGTCTCGGCTACTGTACAAATCTCTGTAAACCTTCTCCGCTATTTTAACTATCCTATCCATATTGGTAGTTATTTTGCCTTCTTTGTCCCTTAGTGCATACATCCGACTTTTG
This sequence comes from Rhipicephalus annulatus, assembly GCA_013436015.1. NCBI lineage: Eukaryota > Metazoa > Arthropoda > Arachnida > Ixodida > Ixodidae > Rhipicephalus > Rhipicephalus annulatus. The sequence goes on along the minus strand of WOVY01009576.1, from coordinate 659,662 downwards.
CCTATTCCTAGTTTTCTCTTCACTGCTTTGACGCTTCCTCCGTTTTTCAGAGCGTGTTCAATTCTCTCCATATTATACCTTCTTACATCGCATACTTTACGTCTATTAATCAACTTCGAAAGCTCTGCCAGTTCTATTTTGTCTGTTGTACTTGACACTTTCATGATTTGACGCTTCTTAATTAGGTTCTTCGTTTCCAGGGAAAGCTTGCCAGTGTCCTGTCTAACTACCCTGCCTCCAACTTCCACTGCACACTCCGTAATGATACTCGTCAGATTATCATTCATTGTATCTACGCTAAGGTTGGTTTCCTCACTAAGAGCCGAGTACCTGTTCTGCAGCGACACTCTGTATTCCTGTACTTTCCCTCTCAGTGCTAGCTCATTGATTGGCTTCTTGCGTATCAGTTTATGTCGTTCCTTCTTCAAGTCTAGGCAAATTCGAGACCGTACCATTCTATGGTCACTGCATCGTACCTTGCCAACCACTTCCACATCCTGCACGATTCCTGGGTGTGCACTCATTATAAAGTCTATTTCGTTCTTATTTTCGCCATTGGGGCTCCTCCATGTCCACTTGTGGTTTTCTCGTTTTCGGTAGAAGGTATTCAAAATCCGTAAATTATTGCGTTCTGCGAATTCTCTCAGTAGCTCTCCTCTAGCGTTTCTAGTACCGATGCCATAACCTCCTACTGCCTGGTCTCCAGCCGGCTTCTTTCCTACCTTTGCATTAAAGTCGCCCATCACTATAGTATACTATGTTTTTACCTTACTCATTGCCGATTCCACGTCTTCATAGAAGCTTTCAACTGAAGCGTCATCATGGCTGGATGTAGGCGCGTAAGCCTGTACTACCTTCATCTTGTATCTTTTATTCAGTTTAATTACGATACCTACCACCCTTTCATTAATGCTATAGTAACGATGAAATATAAATAATAACAATCATGACATGCATATCTTGATTTTAATTTTATGACTAGTCACTTATGCTCGTCATACAGTCATGTTATGTTATACCACTTTTCGTATAGGCACCATCATGGAAACGGCCGAGAGAGCTAAAAAGGAGAGAGCAGGCGACTAGATAGATAGATAGATAGATAGATAGATAGATAGATAGATAGATAGATAGATAGATAGATAGATAGACAGACAGGCAGTAAAATGGCCGAAGTTCACTAAGAAATGCTTTGTATTTAATATGATCATCCATGTACTCGAACAACAAGGGTGAGAAGCTTCTCTTCGGAGCGAGCACTCGCATGGCTACGCTATATGTGGTTCTGCTTGCGTCACGCCAAGTGACAATGATAGGATACGATCATGGCCTACGACAGCTCGGCCACCTAAAGTGACCTGCTCTCAATAGGTCAAATGAAATTAAAATAAGGAAATAATTGGGTGAAGCACGTTTTGGTTGCCGAAGCTCACTTTAGATGATACTTTGACACTCGCGTGCGTCTGTTCAAGCCTCTCGGATGCTTCGAACTATAAAAACATCACGCTCTGCCCTAAATAAAGAAAGATAGGGCGCTTAGGACACGACGACCTTTTTTTCTACGCGCAAAAGTACAAAACAACGGCCACCAAGGGTGTCCAGTTCTTATCATCCTCATGCCCAAACACAGGAGGCGTGCCAACGGGTCATCGCGTTCCGTGACCCTGGCGGAAGCAAAAGGAGTCTTCCGTCCCGATAAACCACCCATCCATGCACGCACGTGCTGCTCGCTCTCAATCACGACTGACTAGACACCTGCGATAACCGAATGAGCTCGCTCGGGCAACCACCGTAGGCTTCGCCGATATCTGGGTTCGTGTATGTACAGGTCCGCGCAGTCTTGGTACGACCACGGCGAATCGTGGCTGCGCTCCGCGGGGTGCCAGCCCACACGGTGTGGCTGCGCATTGAAGCTTGTCGACGCCAGCGCACAGGCACTGCCTGATCTTTTGTGGCGCGCCGGTGCTTGCTTTGCCGTGAAGCGCGCTTATCGATGAGCATGCCAGCAGCAATTTAGCTCGCCGCGAGCCGTCGCAAGAAACTGCGAGTCGTTTACTGCAACGTGACGTGTGCCGTTAACTGCAGCGCGTCGCTTACTGCAGCTTTATAAGTAGAAAAGGAGCATCAAACAGGCAGTGCACTGGCCGAATGAGACCCGTGGACCTTTCGTGGATGGTCCGCAGCTTTTCTATGAATAAAATTATCCTGAGTGTGCTAAATAGCGCTCGCATTACTTATTCGCCTATCGCGATTATTAACGTGTTGTTCGGGTAAGCTACCGAGACGGGACTAATCTCAAGCAATTTTTTCGGCGAGGCAGTCAGTCCATACGGTCACCAAGCAGTTAAAGGTAACCAAGGAACAAAACCTAGTATATCTTAAAATCGGCGCTCCAGATCTGTCACTACAAAAATGTGTATCGGTGTTTCTCGAATCTCCACACCAAGTCCCTCTTGAGAAATGATCCACTTGTGAGATACGGTAAATGCGTTCTTTGAAGTTGTGATGTTAGGTTTCACTTTGTTTCAACCTATTCTTCATTGTCTCATTCCTTGCGGGACGAATATTATTCGTGACTTTGGGTGGTGAGCTGAGGTCACTTTGATACCTCTGGTCTGTTTGTGTTTTCACTGATACAATTTTCGCGTATTTTTAGAAGCATATTACCGTTGCTTTGCTTTGACGGATTTACCATCGGAAAGCCATTGGGCATATATGAGAGAAGCTATGGAAGATTTATCCTGATAATTCGACTAATCTCGCCAAGCGTGATTACCGCTGTTACCGCTTCTATATGCGGTAACACGCATTTTCATCCCACATGGTTATTCAACGTAACGAAACCAGTTTTTAACATTTACGAAATAGTATAACACGGTAGTGAAATTGGTAGGGCATTATACGTTTGTGAGGTTACCACAGCCGATTAAAATTTGACGATAAAAAAACGCACCGTGGCTCTAACATACCGCAAAAAAAATTCTTATCTCCACTTAACGAGGCACATGACTCGGAAAACGATTGCAGCCTCGTCATAGCATCGCTAGAAGTAATGAGAGTGTCAAGCACACGATAGAACCAACCTAAATGACTTTGGAGTCATTTTGGGAAACTTTAGGAAGGGGTTACAAAAATTTTAGGATAACGATCAAAGTAGGCGTGCAGCCTCACTCACTCAGCCTACCGGAGGATGGATTCCCTTCGCATCGTATGGTGTTGATAGGCGGATGTAATGGACTATAGGATGTTGTATGAGTAGTTTGTATTGTACTACATATGTAAAGTTACTGAACATCGATGACTTTTCTGTGCGTGATGTTTAACCAGGCCATTTTTTACGTGTGATAAAGAGGGTTAAAGAGCTATTAACACCAAGAACCGAGGAGCTGTTCGTGGGGTGATCTGGTGATGATACGAAGTGTCATTGTTATCAAAACTTTATTGTGGGACATATGACACGTAGAAGGAAGAAAGAGTAAGTAACGGGAGGCAACAAGCGGCAGAACCACTGGCTCCAACGAACAAGCCAATAAGGCTTTGCGAACGGGTATTCATGCATTATCACCCAACATAATAGGGCAGGGCAATCATCTTGTATGGATGAAACTCGTTTTTTTTTGTGCTTATCGGAAATGTAGGCCCTATTCAGTATATTCTCGTATAAAAACTGTCAAGAGACAGCGAGACCATGTTGCCCGACTGAAACTCTTCTGGTTTGGCTGAACTTTTGGGGACATGAGATTCAAGAAGGCCCGCGAGCTGCTTTATGCCATCTGAGTAGAGGTGGCCGAAATTATCCGCAGCCGTCTTCTAGAATGTCTCCCATATATGCAAAGCTGCCCTGCGATCTCTAATTGCATAATTCAAAGAACGCCAAGCAATTTTCAAAGATTCAATGAGCTTTTTACTGGTAAAGTAGTCTGCGCATGCGAGCCAGTCTCTAGGAGGCACGCGTCATGAGTTTTTGTGGTAAAAACGTCACGACGCGCGCGGAACAAGCGGCATCTGGTGACAACAACAAGCAAGTGTTTGCGCCAAAGCGAGGCGCAAACGCATACTCCCGAGATTGTCTGCCGGCATGCGGTGGACCATTTCGCAGTCCAGGAGCCACCAGTTTTGCCTTCGGCGATCGCCACTTCGGGTGTTCTTCAGACTAGGAAAAAGCCCATTTGTTAACAGGGGTTTTAGCACTGAGAAGAGGAACCAGTTACACAGTGGCGACGCACTCAATCGCTACTGGCATGCTGAAAAATAGTCAGACTTCACCTCGAAGCCAGAACAGCACGCCACAAGGGATCAGGCAATGCCTGTGCACTTGCACCGATTAGCTTCGATGCGCGGCCGCATCGTGTGTGCTGGCACCCAGCGGAGCACGGTGACAATGTGCCGTGTTCGTACCAAGAGTGAATGGCACTGTACTTCGAAAACTTCCCCGTGACAACTTAGAATATTCGGACAATCTTGACTCTATCGCCAGTTGGTCGTTGTCGAAAATTTATTTTCATGTGACTTTCTTGCTTTTTACCTGTTGCAGTGAGGTTTGCGTTACTTCTTTTGCATCCTGCACGCCATTGAGCTGCTTAAGCATGTCGGCATGTCTCTTTATTCAGGATAGTTTTAGGGCGACTTCAACTGGCACTTGTGGGCTGATATTCTGAAAGAAAAAAAAACATAGTTGATTCCTCTTTTTAGGAATCGGTATAACACGAAAGTGAAACGTGTCCTCCCAAAGTAATGAATGCTGCTAACAAATTTTTAATATCACGCGATGAAAGGCAAGCAGCTCAAAACTTGCGGAGCACACCTCAAGCAGAACGTAAGCACGAAATGCGCATACACATGACAAGTGTGGACAAACACCTGTCACAATGCTTACTGAAGTAAAGTGTGGGATTGGGCTAGTTGGTAATCCATTATTAAACTTCTCAACGCTAAAACTTCCGACAACTAGCAAAAGAGACGAGGACGAGCGAGGACGACCGCTCGTCCTCGTCTCTTGTGTTAGTTGTCGAAAGTTTTCGCGCTGAGAAGTTTGACAATCATTACTTCGTGTGTGCGCAGCCTGCTCTTTTCGTAAACGCAGCCGCGGCAGTGAACGAATTGACGTTCGAGCTCCTTTTAAACAACGCAACTTCAAAGCAAACATGCGTCGAAGCACAAGAGGTAAGAAGCACCTGAATCCCGAAATAAGCCTGCGCGCGAGTGAACCACCATGCTAGAGAACATTTACACGCTTTTTCACCACGCCATGCGGAGGCGTGCACCCAACGCGGGCTCTTGGTGCCATTTCGCTACTGATTACTAAACGCGCTGAAGTTTCCGAGCTCTGAAGACAGCCACTGGTGCATGGTGTATATAAATGGTTCCCCGGTAACATGTCGGAGAATAGTCACACTGTGGCGTAGTGGTTAGCGCCCCACGATGGCAAGCGTCAGGGCACTGATTCGACGCCACGCTGCGGAACTTTCCCTTCTCCTTTTTTAAAGTGAAGCTCCTTATAGTCTAACCTAGCCACTAGTCACGTTTAACCGAGAGAAAAAGAAAAAAAGGTAAAAGAAATGGATGGCAATTTTTCGTCTCGTTTCCCTAGTTGGCATCACTCTTCTGCTGCTCTCTGAAGTGCCGCTACTCTCCGATTGGCTGCTGCGCGTGCTTTTCTGAGTGCGTGGAGAACGAGCGCCTCTCTCAGTCTCCTGGATAGTCACCATACGTTGCGGAATGTTGGTGGGACATGGACGAAGCAGAGTGGCGGGCGCGTTGAAGACGCTTGCGCTCGGCTTCCTTGGCTTGCGTTTCATTGGGGTTAACCGCGCTCCGTCTGCATTCTCGAACGCGATCAAATGCATTTACGCATGCACGGACGGACGGGCCCACGGACGAATGGACGCTTCGCCTCACTTACCATCATATACTCTGTGGATAAGCTGTGATTTTTCTTCTTTGCAATCTGTTGGTAAACATTTCACATTATATCCGTGACGGAAATACGTCGTGGAGCCGTTGTAGACCACGGAAAAAAACACTTTCGGGCTGAAAAAGAAAACAGCAACTCCTAGAGCAACTACTCTACATTAAAACCTCATCAGTTGTTGGTAATATGACGTAGTGTCAGAGCCATGTGAGCGATGGGGTGAGCACGTACGTATGCTCACGACTTTGATGTTGAAGCTTTATTTTGTTAGGTTTCTTCTGACTGAGAATTCCTCAATGTTTTTGTTGCATTCCATTCGCCTAGGACCTAGAGAGCGTAGCGTATACTCCAACAGAAGGTGTAATAACACATGGTAAACGGAGGCATTGCTTCCGAAAAATCAAAATGGCATTTTCATCAGCTCCTTCATTGTTTCCACAGTGCACTAGATGAGTAGAACTTCGTGCGTTTTACAAATTCTATTGCATCACGGGTGATATACGCAACAAAAGTTCTACAATAACGTTTTATTGTAGACAGCCTCTGTATTCTATACTAAATTGTTTGTATTAAAAAAAGTTTGAACCACGCGTACTCTGCTATTCGAAAGCGGAAAGCTGTACGAAGATGGAAATTTGTACTGCTGAGACAACCTACAATTTTTTCAACTCCATTGCACTCCGCATAACGCAAAAGTCAAGTGACTCTTATAATTAACCTATGGGACTTATACCAGACATTTGAGTTTTACACGTCTCAAGCGTGAAGCCTGCGCGTGTGCTTGGAAATTTTATAAAAACTCCTGATATCACACTGATAGGCTAAATATAGGGTTTTTAATTTTGCCCAATGTGTGCAATAATACTTACCCACGGCATGTGTTTACTCGCTTCTGATAAAAAAGAAAGCACGACAACGCTATGGGATGTTTGGTTCTTAAACTAAGACAGATGTTAGGTTCTCGCGCCCATTCCAAGTGTAAATTTTGACAGCAGAAAGCCTCGTGAGAAGCGCACAAATGGCATCTGCGGGTGCCTGTATAACCGTCATAAATTGTCGTCAGCGCGAGCTTAGTTCACGAAAGCTTGCGTGCAGGGATAGATGTTTGTGTCTGTGCCATTGAAAGTTCGCCGCTTCAAATTTCGATCAGACTAAGGACGTGGAGTCAAAAAGTAAAAACATAGATCACCTAGCTACTTTCGTACGTGTTGGCGCACTGAACAAAACTTTCTTTGAATAAAAGATTTAGTTGTTAGAGCGTTAAAAAGTGGTCCGATACGAAAATCTGAAAACGACAACCAGCTTTTCGAATTACCTTTCGTGAACGTTTCATTTCATGCACACGCCTTCGATGGGAACAGAGGTAATTCTTTCCATTTTTTTATTTAAATGTTTCTGATCGCGTGGCTAAGCTGATATCTATGAGTTTGAGTCAAGAGGTTTTTATACTCAACATTCAAATATAACTATGCTGCGCATGATTTGTAATCCGCGCGAGGGCTCGTTATACGCACCTCACTCATTTGCACATTATCATCATCATCACTACAAAGTATCTGTTCGATGCCGAATTCTTGGTGGAAATAAACGCCTATACAAAAAAAACGACACATTTGGTTGAGGTACAGCGTAGTGAAGTTGCTGGAAACACACTATAAAGTAGTTTCACGCCACTTGGGGTGTGAAAGATAATAAAGGCAGAAAAAACGCTGAAGTGTGTTAGCTGTCAACCACAGGCATGAAGCAACACGAGTGAGTGTCACAGAAGCAACCGAATAACGTTGATGCCACAATAAGTATTGCGCGCTGTTTATGTAACGAACCACATACGCCCCACTAACAATATATTTCATTGCTGTCGTGGCTATCGTCATTATTGGATACCAGGAGGTCGAGAAGCAGCGTAAATAAGAAGCCTGACAACATGAAAAGGACGTCACGTTTCAATTGATAAGTTGATTAAACTTTACACCATAGAGAAACTGTAAGCGCCAGTTGAGTTATCAACCTAACTCATAATGACAATATATGCAAGTGTAAAAAAAAAGTGAGAGTTCCTTAAACTTTGCCCTCAAGAGTTGTACGCGACAGTGATACCCGTGCTTAGTGCTTACTTAAAACACTCATAGTGCGTGAAGTGTTTTCGAGCTTGCTACGCACCCAATACGTGGCCTAAAAAGAATAGGCGAAGTAACGTGTGTGGGCTCGTGTAGTGGGTGACTGGCTTTAATCTGTTAAGTTATTAAGATAAGCAGATGTTCTGACACCCGATGGCAATGTACGCTTGTCCCATGCATGATTACTGCAATCTTTCATGTTGTATTGTGAAGCATGTAAGGCTATGCAGGACGTGTGCGTTTGTAAAACATAAAAGTTACTTTCACTGCATTTCTAAGCAGAGCAAGGTATTTACACTATGTTCACCAAGCCGACGCGTGGCTGTGCATGCTGAAATCGACAGACGTCGAGTTAACGGCCGGACACAATTGCTGCTATCTCAAGAAAGGAAAATATAGGTAGTTTATTATTTCACACACTATCAACAAATTCTGCGTGTCATGAAAAAAAAAAACTCATTGCTTGCATGAACTTCGCTTGACTTGTTTTTTGGCACACCCGATGTGCAAAATTATGGTGTGGCGGTAAGAACGAAAGCACTGGTAATCGTATGAATTTGATATTTCAGCAAAGTGTTATGTTCCGTTATGTGGCTACACTATACACAGAAGCAAACCATCATTTGAATAGCGACTGCACTACACTTTGGCAGTGTTGAATTTCTAGTGATGGGTGACTACCAACACTTGCGAAATTCATTGCTACAAACAATCATTTGTGAAATATAGAACAGAAACATAAATTTAGGTATACGTGACAGCTTCTAAAGTTGTGAATGCTTGGATCATCAGTCATTACACGATATTTCAGAACAGAGAACCATAAGCACACTGTGTAATGAAAAAAAAATTGGCAGATCCCACGTACCTGGGAATCCACTTTATGCGACGCATGCGGAGGGAAGGTGACCGTGTTGCAATATTTATTGAGCGACACTTCAAGAAATGACGTCAAATATATACACAAATGTTGCACGCGCAGACTTATGTTGAAGAGTTGCAGATATTTATATAACCAGTTGTTTGCACTTGTGGAACGATGCCAACTGGAGCATGTGCATCAGCAACACCAGAAGCTGATATGAAGCGCTGATGCTCGCGAAGATGCTGACCCTGAACACTTCTACATAAATCAACTTCAGCGCATGGCAACTAACCACAATTGACGGTAACCTGACGTCACGGCTGTATCAAAGGAGTACATACGTAATGTTTACAAGATTGGGCAGGCGGTACTGCAACCACTATCGACGCTTCACAAAGATTAGCATCCGAGGCCTGGCGTTGCTCTGTGGTAAAATGCTTCATTTCCACGCAGAAAGATTGGGTTCGATTCCAGCTGGAATCCTGACATGTATTCTTTGCATTCGTCGGGTCGATGCTACCAGTGTCGGATATGTCACAACGCTCGCACGTTAAAATTGCCCCTATGTGTTCTCGTCGTTCCTGGGTAGATATTAAGTGTCAAGTACCTGTGGCACGTACCCGCATACCAGCGGCTCATAAACGCCCAGGGGTATGTGCCACTGTCTGGCGGGAAGTTTTTGATGACGTACGCGACGGAATTGTGACAATATTCATGTCTTCACCAGCACGTCATACTCGTCAAACCATCTTACCCTCCCCTGCTAATTTTTCGTTCATGCCAAGTTAAGGGGGTGACCATGAGAGCACCCAAACGTAAGCGGCTAGATAGACAGATGCGCTCAAAGTCGCCGAAGTACGCTAAAGAATCCTTCGTATTAAAACAAAGAACTATCAAGCCTGCTGGTTTCAATAATAATAATAATTATAAAAAATTGACGGCACATTCACGAGGTGAATGATGATGAGATCGGGCGAAACTCCTGGAAGTAATACCGTGAAATTTTCTTCCGTTAATTCGCCTGGCGATATGCGCGCTTCCTCGCCGCTTCCTTTTGTCGAACGTTTTCAAGATCTGCTTCGCGACGTTGACGTGCTACCTCGGCCTCTCGTTCCCGTACGGAAGGATCTTGCCGACGCTGACGTGCCGCTGCAGCTTCCTGTTCACGTACGGCGGGATCTTGCCAACGCTGCCTTGCTGATGTGGCCTCTCGTTCCCGTACAGAAGGATCTTGCCGACGCTGACGTGCCGCTGCAGCTTCTTGTTACCGAACGGCGGGATCTTGCCGACGCTGCCTTGTTGATGTGGCTTCTTGTTCCCGTACAGCAGGATCTCGCCGATGCAGACGTGCCGCTGCAGCTTCTTGTTCACGTATGGCGGGATCTTGCCGACGCTGCCTTGTTGATGTGGCTTCTTGTTCCCGTACAGCAGGATCTTGCCGACGCTGACGTGCTGCTACAGCATCTCGTTCACGTACGGCGGGATCTTGCGGACGCTGCCTTGCTGATGTAGCTTCTTGTTCCCGTACAGCAGGATCTTGCCGACGCTGCCTTGCTGATGTGGCCTCTCGTTCCCGTACAGAAGGATCTTGCCGACGCTGACGTGCCGCTGCAGTTTCCAGTTCACGTACGGCGGGATCTTCCAACGCTGCCTTGCTGATGTGGCCTCTCGTTCCCGTACAGAAAGATCTTGCCGACGCTGACGTGCCGCTGCAGCTTCTTGTTACCGAACGGCGGGATCTTGCCGACGCTGCCTTGTTGATGTGGCTTCTTGTTCCCGTACAGCAGGATCTCGCCGACGCTGACGTGCCGCTGCAGCTTCCTGTTCACGTACGGCGGGATTTTGCCAACGCTGCCTTGCTGATGTGGCCTCTCGTTCCCGTACAGAAGGATCTTGCCGACGCTGACGTGCCGCTGCAGCTTCTTGTTACTGAACGGCGGGATCTTGCCGACGCTGCCTTGTTGATGTGGCTTCTTGGTCCCGTACAGCAGGATCTCGCCGACGCTGACGTGCCGCTGCAGCTTCTTGTTCACGTATGGCGGGATCTTGCCGACGCTGCCTTGTTGATGTGGCTTCTTGTTCCCGTACAGCAGGATCTTGCCGACGCTGACGTGCCGCTGCAGTTTCCAGTTCCCGTACGGCGGGATCTTGCCCACGCTGCCTTGCTGATGTGGCTTCTTCTTTCCGTATAGCAGGATCTTAGCGGCGACGTCGTGCAGCTTTCCGGCGCGCTTCTGCCTTGCGTGCTCTCATTTCAAGGTCTTGTCTGCGAGCGCGCGCCGCCGCTGCCCTGTGCGCCCGCCTTTCGGCATCCTTATCCATACGAGCACACACGATGACAACGAGCATCGGCAACAACAAACTTGTATCGATATTGTTTTGATTGTAATACCATTGCTTTAGAAAACACCTGGCGTCTTTCGTTAAGCAGCTGGCGTCTTCTTTTTGTTTTGCTTTGGAAACATCCGGCGGCTTTCGTTTTGCTTTTAGAAAACATCTGGCCTCTTTCGTTGGTTTATTTCATCAATCAACGGAGTTTTGAACAAAAAGTTTTATCGTTTAATCACGCACAAGAGAAATCTCACCAGGCACTACCTTGGAGGTAAACGATGGCTGCTACTGGGAATGAGAGACAGCAGAAGTCGGCTTCTAACACTTCTACTTCTACTAACGTTTCCTAATGGAACATGTCAATGGCTGCTAATGGGGAATGAGAAACAGAAGAATTCGGCATTTAGTTAACACACACGCTGCGAATTTTCTTTTATTGTTCAACAACGCACAGGAGAAATCTCCCACCGGCACCACCTTGGAGGTCAAAGCGTAAGACTGGTTACACACTACGACTAAGAGGGACGAACGAGTGCCACTATAAGGAGCTTCGCCCCTAATATGTTGGGTTAACCGCCCCAAAACCACCTTTATATGAAGAGCTGCTGCATGGTAAAACTGCAATAAACGCACATACCTACACATAGAGCGCTCAACGCGACTCGGCCTTGCACTCAGCACTTGAATACGGCACGAACCAAAAAACGAAAAATGTTGGCTACGTTTTATTCTCCCCCCTCGCACTAATTTTCTCATACACACATTATATCGCTCTTTCGCGTAAAACAGTCACAAGCAGTTGCCGCTGCAGAAACAAAGCAATTTTAGGTGTCATGAAAGCTGTTAACGAGGCAGCAGTGCTTACTCAAAAATTACGTCGTAGCTTTAGCTAACAATCACTTTTTTATATTCACCACTTCTCTCTTATTGCGCTCGTTAGAGCTTTAGGAAATTTCCGAACGCCACAGATACAAATAAGAAGCATATCTTTGCTTTTAGCAAAATGTCACTCATGCAGTGACTTTGAATATGTGTAGCGGCACAAAGAAAATGTAACAATGCGAGCGAATATTCACTTTTTTGAGCCAACAAATGATTTTCTTGCAAACGTGCTAAACACTTTTACGTCGTGTGAAGCAATCTCTACTCCGAACAGCTCTATCTCTACTCCGAACAGCACAATGCCAGAAATGTTACGTTAAATCTCCAATGACAATTGCAATACGCACTTTAGAAAGCATTGGTGGCGTTCGTACCTAGCAGCAGCCAAGCTGAGAGGCACACGAAACAAGCAAAGACCACGACGCACGCCGGGCATGTTATCGCACACCTTTTATCCCACCTCCCTGCTGCTGTCCGTACTTCTTCCTTGTCTTAAATGCTCACGAACACAATGCACAATAACGTCGCCGTTGCACCGCCACCTGTGGCAACCAGTTCCCGCCAGATCCTGACCTACGATCGTACCATACAATCGCAGGCAATAAGGACGGAGTCGGAGCCAAAATGCTAGTTAGTGAAAGTCACAATCGCAGTCACAAAGACAAGTGGACGTGTAATTCACTAGCAAAGGTACTGTAGTAGATAAGTAGGACACGCGTTTCCTTGAAAGCAGTGAGTGATGTGTTGCCATCTTACGGCCGGCGTGAAGCTACGTAGCGCCGCCGCTTTTGGCCAGTATGACCACTCTTAAGGAAAGAAAATAGGAGAAAAAGAACGGCAGGGAGGTTAACCAGCCGATAGGCAGCCGGTTTGCTACCCTGCGCATGTGAGGAGGATTAGGGAGATGAAAGATAGAGAGCAGAGAGGGAAGAGGGATAAACACAGCACATTCGGCAGCACACGCGCGCTCACTCAGTCATTGTCCAGTCTTATCTTTCGCGGTGTGTGACATTGATGTTACACCCGCTTGTTCAAGTCCGTGTAGCGTAATTTTTATGTTGCTATACGGGGGTTCTCCTTTCGTTCTCCTGGATCGTCACTGTACATGGCATATCTCTGGTGCGGCATGGAAGAAGCGAAGTGGAGGACTTCAGTGGCTGGTGCTAGTCGCCAGGAGGAGGATTGAAAGAGGAAGGACAGAAAGGTTTCCAGATAGACAAAAATACAGGCAGACAAACGAACTCATGGACGCATGGAGCATTGCACGGATGAATGGACAAAAAAACAGACACATGTCAGACGGACGGACGGATGAATGCTTCGCCCCACTCATCATACATTATTCACTCTGTGGATATGCTGTTGTTTTTTTTTTACTAAACTGTTTCCCTATTTCTTGCAATTCGTGGTACAGGCACCACCGGTGGGGGTGGTGGACAACTATGGCACCGCGCGTGACCCGTGTTGTGATATAATGACAGCTTTCGCTGTAAAAATTTTAACACGAACAAAAAGAAAGGCTACTAACAAGAACGAAAAAGGGCTTCAATTCATGATTAAATGCACACTGTTTTGCCTAATCGTCTGCATTCACTTCGTAAATATACGTTTTTTTCTGCCCACATCGCTTTGTCCGAATGTGTGAGTTGGGAGTTGATATATCTGGTCCACGGAGCTCAAATCTCCGGTGCCCGTTGCCAGTCATGCCGTAAATGTTATTGACAGGTCATCCCCATGAGTGAGGACTACAGGACCACTTTTTCTAAATCATTGCCTCCTCTCTACACATCACCTATGCGCTTTGTCATGTACAACAAATGTGATTAGAGATGAATATACTCCTGTAGAGACGGCTCAGTGCTTTCCCATAGTTAAGTACGAAGTACTCGGAATCAATAAAGACTTTTTTCTAAACCCATTGCCCGTCACTCCAGAACGCCTTTACTGCATGCCCTCCATCAAAGTCCACGTACGCTCGGCCTCATCATTGTGCTACGTGACCCCCTAATGCGTGCAGCAATCGGCCGACGTCCAGCAATTGGCCACATCCTAACTGCCCTGTGAAAGTAGGAAACTTGCAATCGCACTTTCGGGGAGCGCAACGAACGTGATCCGAGTGACCACGAGGAAGAAACCAAGTAAGAAACGGCAAGTGCCGGAAGGCAGTCGTCGTCTTGGAGCCCAACAGTAAGCGTGGTCTAAATGAAACGAATCAAATGAAATAAGGCAGGAAACGAGCAAGATTGTGGCTGCAAGATTTTTTTCGTTGCTCATTTGCAGCGTTGGCTGGTTTGTACCGCCTGATTGCGGTCATTCCCACTTCTCTTTTACGTTTATTCTATTTCGTATGTGTTGCCCACCATTCTGTGCAGAGATATTTCTTTGTTACATATGGCTGCCGTAAGCTTCGGTAAACCCGTGTTCTTTTCGCACGTGTATCACACCAGATGGGTCCAATGTCAGTGAAGTCGGGCTCTTCTTTTGGCTACGAAGCGCTTTTTGGTGAAGCGCGAGAAACTTCAGTTGTTTTATTTACGTATCCATCTATCTAACGTCACGTCAGCAAAAATTAGGGGACCCTTAAGCTTTGCCCCAAAGAGTTGATTGAACGCGATAGTGAAATCCGGCCCCTAGTGCACCATTCAACCGCTAAGTACATACTGATTCATATGTTTTGTTACATACACACGCGCGCACACAAATACGCACGCAGTCTATTGGACCAGCGCGTGCTATTATCGCCGTATGGGCTCGTTTTCGTCGTGACACTTGTCACGAAGAAAAAAAATGCGTTAAAGAGGCCCTGAAACACTTTTTTAAGTAACGATGAAATAAATTCACTAGAAGAGCTTATTGAGTGCCGCAAAAATTTTAGGAATCCGTCCAGTGCCAGTGGGGTTACAGAGGTTTGTCGCATGCTGCAATTGTATTATCTCTTATCTCGTCCTGACGAAAGCGCTGTAAGCTATGCAGAGAGGGGTGGCAGGGCTAATAAACTACCAAGCGTCGTGACCTTGAGCACTATTTTTTCCTTCAAATGCGCGGCTTTTTCAGTGATTGCGCGCGCACGCTTGAACAAGTAGCGGGCTCCCGCGGATATTTTGGTAACTTGTTTTTTTTGGTCACAGACGCACAAATGGTTTTTCGCTCACAACCAACGGGGCCGACTCCGGTGGCGGGTTCTCTGCGACACGAGCACTTTAACGCTATCGCGTTAAAACACAGCCTTCTATGGTACCGCCGCGGTTGACGTCCGACGTTACCGACGACCCCTGATGCATTCGGGCGTCGCTCCTCTCGGTATAGCTCCTGCGGCGAACAATAACGGACATTTCTCAAGTGCTCTCATATCAATTTACCGTGAACATTCAACTACTCAAGTAAAGACACCTTCCAGTTTTCTTTTATACCGATTCCCATGACAAGGGAATAACCAATTCGTTTTTTCTTTGTTTTTTTTTGTTCAGCAGCCGACTGCTACTGTGGCTGCAACTAAGGAGCAGGGGATTATCCAGGGGCTGGCACACTGGACCCATGCCCACCTCCATCTTTTTTGCCTAGCCATAGAGAGCGAAGATGCTCCCACTCCTTCCCGAAAAAATTTTCTGACCAAGCCCCTCCAAACGAATGCTATTTAGTAAATTCTGTTCGCTGCTTCTGTTGAACCATAGCGATATCCACATTCTTTAGGGTCAAAGACAGTCGTGTGAGAGGAGAATTTGTGATTTCGGTTGTCAGTGCATCGATAAATATAAGCAGATGATCGTAAAGATGCCATACCTATTTCTCAGTGATTAGCAGTTCCTAATTGCAGCAAGACAATGCACTTTGATAGACAAGCCATGAGTCGGATGGGATGAAAGTTCTAGAAAAAAAAACGAGGTCAACAAAAATGATTGTCGGCAAAATTATAGCGAATTGGCTACAATTGATTTTAATGGTAATTGTTACATATATAAAGCAAATAATGAGAAAACATTGCACTAAACTGAAGTCAAACAACGAGAACTAAGGCAAAAGGCAATGTAACCATGTCGGGCAGTAAACTGCAGATTACGTTGTGTGGCTGAACCGATGTGTGCGCGATCGTGTTAGTCGCAATTTTTGTTTTCAGCAGATACAATAATTATGGCCCTTTTTATTTCGAGTAAGAAACATTGGTTGGAAAAGGCTCACATGACAGAAAGTTTGCGAGACTAAATACGACACTTTCGCTAATAAGTATTAGCTCATACGCTCCATCAACCAAGACCGCATACTTTGCGACATGATATTGCCCTATATTCGCCTTGGCCACGTTATGCTGTAGCCTGCATGACAAACTATGTGAAAGGTGCAAGCTTGACACCCATCGCTATACCCTCGTGTATGATTATAAAGCCGCTAGTTCAAAGAAATCAAGCTCAAACAAAGCAATATTGAAGTGGGATTTTGTCGTAAACATGTGGAAGAGGAAAAAAAAAACAATTCGTCCGAACAGAGTGACTTTCTTGTTCATGAGATTTTGTGCATTTCGCGTTTTCGCGCCTTTTTCTTAAGCGCTCTCGGTGTAATCAACTTGAACAGAATGACATCGTATTAAAGCGGCCTGTACATGTCAAGCGCTTTTTTTACGAAGACGGTCCGCATACACAAACTGGAGCTTGGTTCGCACTGAACCTTAACAAAAGGGACGGCGTCGTGGGGACCCTGAAATTTCCCGTCCTTGCGTAATTTATTTTTAAGCCACGAATCTCCCCATTGCTTTCGACCTCGACCCGCTGTTGGCGTCCGCCGAACTACGTTCTTCAACGGCTCCAAAATTATTCGTTAATA
Source organism: Rhipicephalus annulatus (assembly GCA_013436015.1). Taxonomy (NCBI): domain Eukaryota; kingdom Metazoa; phylum Arthropoda; class Arachnida; order Ixodida; family Ixodidae; genus Rhipicephalus; species Rhipicephalus annulatus. The sequence continues at coordinate 642,741 of WOVY01009576.1, read as the reverse complement.
AGCGCTGACAGATGTGATTCTGGGAGGCCGTCCTCATCATGACCTTGCATGAAACGCTTGTCAAGCCCCGCATATGAACTTCGCGAGGCGCATTAAAGTTCTCAGCACAGCGCGAACATAATAGCTTGCTCGCGTGAGCGTTCATCGCGGAGGCTGGCTCGCAGATAAGTTGGAATCTTCGTGTTTCATTAATTATTTCTATGCATGCTGTTTTGAGGCATAAGACCTTAAGAACTTTCTTCAACTAAACAAACTTGTTATTACTTACAGCCAGTGGTGGAGCAATCTAGCGGACCTCATCCGTCCCGCCGGCGTTGCTGCATCTCAAAGGTATGAGCGTCTTTTCCTCGCCGTGTACCTTTTACAGGTGACAGTTATAAGTGCGCCGTACAGGAAGAACTCGTTCGTGCATAACGCGCACAGTCCCAATGACTACGCTAAGGAAGAACAAACCTCAGAGCTGAAGTTACAACAATTTCTACCGTAAGCACTTTTTCCTTACGTATAGGTAGGTGAACAATCACATCATTGCACATACCAAAAGATTATCGCTCTTTCGTGAGATTCTAAGCCCTCATCGTAGAAATTATGCTTTTGTATTGGATAGCAGGACAAGGTGTTTGGTTCTGTCCTCATCATGAAAATTACGCTTAAGCTTTGCAAAACTGCTTTAATACGTCCATACTTTTGAAGTTTTGTTACTGCAATGTACGGTCAAGCTGCTTGGCGTCGATGCCAGAGTACATGAGATGTGGCAGCGATTTCCACGGCAATGTAGAAAAAAGCTGAAATGCTATTAAAAAAACAGAAGAAGCAAATGAACGGTATATTGGTTGACCTGTCGAAAACCTCGGAACGGCTGTGAATATTCGTGGAAATGACACTACAATCAAAGCAACCTGGTGCTGAAAGGAAATAGTGTGACTAATAGCAACATGCACAGGTCGAGCCAGTTCAGTGCAAAAAAAAAAAAAAACATGCCGAGGCGGCATGCAGGTACCTGCAGTAACGACGCTTAAAGAATAACAAGTACTAAAATGTTTTACTTGCGGTAATTATCGTATGATAATAAGGCCCACCACAATAATTTTTTTCAGGCTTCTTAGAATAACGTGGCTTGCTTTACTATGTACCAACATCGCGAACACGTTAATATGTTTCTATTTCATTTTGCGTTTATCAGAGTGCCGCTGCTCTGAGCAGCACAACATCACGCCATCTCATTTCTTGCACATCAACGCCTTTACAATAATGTCATATACGCGGTGAACGCGACTGTACTCTTCTATCTCAATACTGACTGTAGCGTATAACTTTTCGAGCAATCAGAGCTGATTCTGCAACGTTCAGCGTGTCTCGTCTGTCAAAAAGCATTGCGTGATATGTACGCTACACGATAAGTGTCAGATGGAAGAGGAAGAACTTATTTTTCCTAAGGAACACACTGGTGCCTGGAATAGAAACATACCATGTGACTGCGTATATGTGAAATTGATGCAACCGTACTATAAGTTTATGCGTGCGTTTGTATGTGCGCGTCTACATTATGCGTAAGCGAAATTTAAAATTCTTTATGGGTGTTTCGTTCCCTCTCAGCCCCCCTCCTCTGGCCACGTCCCTGATGCAAATGATCTTGCGCAAGTGGACTGCTAAGCCACGCCAAAGGCTGTTCAAGAGATGACCAGAACAGTTTGTTGACTCTTTAGCGAAGTAATCAAAATAATAAAAAAAAACTTGAACCACTGGTCTTATCTACTTTCTTTTTTTGGTGTACAAACCTTCAGCGTCTTTTACCTGCTGTCGCAACTTCGCAATTAAAGGGCTGCTATGCTAAGCATGAGGGCACGTCTTCGTTTCCCGTTAAACGTCAGCCGCGTTTGGTGGAGGCTAATTGCCAGAACGCCCATCTACGTATATTCAGGGGCGAGGTGAATAACTTCAAGGGGTCAAACTTAATCAGACGTTGTCTCTCATAATCGTATAAAAGGTCCTACACATATTGAGCGGAAAGCAACCTTTCGAAGTATTTTGTGTTAAACGTAAAACTAAAAATAATGCTGCTTTCTCTTGAATGGGGGTTAGCACATATCGTGTGTCGGACGAGGACGTGTTTTTAAGATATCGTTGATGGAAGGAAAGCGATTTCTTGCCTCGTCTCCGAAACAGAGAAGGCCGAAAACCAAAGCGGTGAAACTAATTCGACGGGCGAAGAATAAGATGGAAAAAGAAACTCAACGTGGGAACACGAGTTATGCAGAACACTGGAATGAAGCTGAAGGTAAGGCTGCGTAGAAATAAATTAGTTACGATGGAGAACGATATTAGATACTATGAAAAACACCCAATATACCGGAAATGGATCACCCATACAGTCTTTGGAAAAGTATGGAGAAACGGTTCTATCATAGAAATTGCTGTTAGTGTGAGCGAATGTTTTTTCATAGGCCAGGTTTTTGTAGAAGAGACTTGCTAGCTGGGAGGCTGTGGGAAATAGCGCCTGTTTCTAGACGTATTGACGTTCTCTCTGCTGCTTTCAATTCCGATTCACTGCGTATCAATCTTGCATTCTGCATTAAAGTGTCCTTCGTTTGATTAGGCCGCATCGGTTCTTTGTTATTGAGCCTCACTCCATAAAGCACTGTGACAAGCGATTCGCACGTTTGTATTCACAATCAACCTATTGCTGCACACCTTTAGAAATGAAGCTCGATCTAATTAGAATAATATTTTGGCAAGACTATGCTTACCTGGTAATATATGAACCTTCGTATATATAGAGAGAGATTCAAAGAAAGCAGTGAAGGTTAACCAGAGGCACCTCTTGTTCACTACCCTGCGCTGGGGAAAAAGAGAAAAGGGACATAAAGAGAGATGCAAGAAGAGTAGGGGAAAGAGATACGCAGAATCAAGAACACACTTGGTGGAGAACGTCCAGTCTAGAGGTGGTCACGCAGATTTGTTAATTTCAGGTGCTGCCGTACCGTGTTAGTTGCTTTCTGCGTTTTCGAAAGCAATGTACATGGCCCTAGAATCATCTGTACGGAAATGCGTAACCTATTAACGTAGGCGATGACGTTGGCACACTGCTAAAGGCTGTTACGAAGATTACAGGACATTTGTTCGTCAGTAACACAATTATTACAGCGCCTATTTACTACACATCACGTTTAAATTTGTTACTTACTGGAAAGTCTCGTTGAAGGGTTTTATAAATTACTTCATGCACACAAATGTATCTGCCTATCAAGTAATTTCACCGGAGAGCGTGGGTTGTCTTTAAATCGTGACAGGCAATTCACCGATGTCTCTATTCTGAGCTCAAAATCATTACTTATTGCAGGTACTATACTCAACGAGAACCTTTTTTTGACAGCACTGTGGAAGCTACGAAACCGAAGAGCATGCCAGTTTCTGCACCGAGAAATTGTAATAAAACTAGCTGAAAAATTTCTTCATTTTCGTTGCCGAAATAAATGCTGCTTTGTTTACTGAGACTGGAGTAGTTTCGGATAGCCGTAGGCGAAAAAACAGCTGTTGATTTGTTACAAGAATACCTTCATGTTCTTTCCATTTCTTAGACAGCACCACCTTTTCAAAGCATGCTCTTTTCGAGAGGGAACATAACGTCCCTGACGTATTCAGTCAGTATGTGGCAGCAAATGCGCTGTTTAGTTCTGCAACAAAAATATCCTCGTCACATGGCACCGAAATTTCTACCAAACAATCGAAGCGCATATATATTATTCTTCTAAACGCGTTAACCACGTGAGCGAAAAAAACTAAAATCAACCACACGCTGCAAAACTACTCGCAGGACTACAACAGTATGTGGAACTCCTGCCTCCATAACCTTCGCTCCACTGTCAAGATAAACGGTCCCCGAGTATAGCATTCGAGACTGACACTTGCATCATAACAACGATTCTCTAGAATACGGACGTTTGATTATTTCTTTAATTTAGAAAAAGAATAATGCTGAAAGTCAGTTTAATCCGCTGGCGACTTCTACGTCGCACGTAGTCTTATATTTCTTTATATTTCCACTAGGAAATCAAATAAAGGTTTTCTAATATCTGCGAAATGATTACACTTTGCCATGCAGTGCATAGAAAGCCTAACAAGCGGAGAAAGGTGGTCTGGTTGCTAGGCACGTGAAATAATGAATAAAAAGCACGAAGACAAGTTGAATAAAACAAAATACGACGACCGGCGTGGTCCCTCTTCCGTTAATAAACTCATAATTATTGCCGTAGTCTGGGCAGCTAAAGTACCCGCAGCTGTGGATGTAAGATTTGGTTTACTTCCTTTGCTGCTTATTCTTTGTCTTCTCGTAAGCGTTCACAAACCTCACGAATCGCGGTGGACGCGATCTAAGATAGTTGCAGTAGAACCGTACCGCACGGTTCGCAGTTTGTGAACTTCCAGTGACACGGTGAACGCTGCCATCCGTGCGAGTGTGCTTGTTGTCCTCTATTTCCTTCTGATGTTCTCCCCTTCTCCCTTCAGCTGGTTAGGGTGGCAAACCGGGTTCGATGTGGTTAGCCTCCTTGTCTTCCCATTATTCTATCTTGTTTACCTTCCACTGTCTCCTTCTGTCTTCGTTCTTGGAATGCCACTTAAGACTTGACGAATTCGTTTTTCTTACTTAGAAAATTTATTACTTAAACAATGCTTCTTGGCAGGATGGTTAGTTTTGAAGCATTGTGATAAAGAACAGTGCATGAAGAGAGGCGTGCCCGCTTGAGTATCAATTATGTGCCGTCGTTTCGTTACGTTAATTGCAAATTCATATACCTTGCCAATTTCCGTCGTTCTCACTTGATTTTATGGCGTTTCTGCCATGTTTTTTTGCAGCTGCCTCTACTGTGCTCAACAGAAATACCATATCGACAAAGTTTTTAAACAAACGTTTATTCTGGATGTGGCGTGCTCACCGAGCGTGTACCTTTTTTTAATTGATCGAACGCCGTTAGGTATCTTCAGCAATGATGAATCAGGACACACATACACACATAAAAAAGAATCTGATAAAACAAGTACAAACATATTTCGAAAAAGGAGTAACTAGAGGCATTGGAGCCCGATATTTTCTGAAAAACTCAATCGCGGCCCTCGTTGCTGCTGGCCATCTACGGCGTCCATGGTCCGGTCACATAAGGCGTCGGTCGTACGCCAATATTCTTATTGATCGAAGCAGCCTGACGACGGTCGTAGAAAATTATAGGTTTCGGCTGCAGATGTCGGACGAGTGCTAATAAAAGAAGAAATTAAAGGGGCAGTTCGGTTACCTCTGCAAAAGTTGAAAATGAGAAGTGTCGAAAAATTGAACGTTCGCCACTCCTGCAATCCATTTTCGAGAAAGAATGATAATCTGGCGCCGTAAAGGAACACATGAGGAACAGAAGTGGAGTTCAGTGATGTATTCATTGCGACTTGATAACTAGGGTCTCATATTTTCTTCCGTTGCGATTTTCAGTGAGCATGCCTACCTTTTCTTACATTGCCAAACGTGGCAATTTAAGGAGGAACTGCCTCCGTAACCGGTATAATATGAAAGCACACGTCGCCATTTTCCCTAAGTAATGAAGTTTTCACGTGACATATAATGACGTATGAGGTTCCTAGTTTATCGCAGTATTGCTCTTATGGCGTGAGTGGGAACGTCGGGCTACCGCCTTTTGCAAAACCGCAAATGGCATCCATCTGCGGTGAGTTATTCCAGCAAATTTATTCGTTTATCCACTGATAAAAGAAGCTTATATACATCTGATATGAAAACTGCCGTAGCACACAGAAGTGACTCCAAATTGATTTTCCTTATTTTAGGCGAAGTTGAAACAATCGCTGTTTTACGCAACAGAGAAATAACTGCACCAAATTCAAGAGGTAGCTCTTCAGCGGGTGCGAAAGAAGCTTAGGGTGGGGCGAATTGGGAGAAACATTGCTATGTTAGCAATAAAAAACCAATATTAGTCATCATCATCGTCATCAGCCTGACTGCGCTAACTGCAGGACAAAGACCTCTCTCATTTTTCATCAGTTAACGTGGTCATGTGCTTGCTGCTGCCACTTGGTATCCGCAAACTTCCTAACCTTATGCGCCAACAAAACTTTCCGTTTCTCCTTCACCCACTTGCCTTCTTTCGGAATCAAGTCTGTGATTCTTAATGACCAGCAGTTATCCAGCCTGCCCTATTTCATCTTCTTGATTTCGACTATGATGTCTTTAACACTCTTTTGTTCCCTGATACCCTCCGCTCTCTTCTCGTATCTTAAGGTTACACCTATAATTTTCCTTCCCAATCGCTCGCTACATCGTCTTCAACTTAGGTTGAACCCCCTCTGTTATCTCCAGGTTTCTTCTCCGTAGGTGAGTACAGCTAAGATGCAGCAGTTATATATTTTCCTCTTGAAGAGTAGTGGCCATCTACCATTCATGATTTGAAAATGCTTGCCGAATGCGCTTCACGCCGTTATTATTTTACCAGCTACTTCAATCTCGTGGTTAGGGTCTGCGTTTACTACCTGTACTATGTAGACATACTAATTTACAACCTAAAGTGAACTGCCACCTATCTCAAAACGTTAAAGCATGTAGTGACAATATTTTATAGCACAATTAAGAATACGTGCTCTCATATGAACAATGAACACTTAAACAACCTGATAAGCTCGGGTCCAAATCCCGCCTCTTGAAGAATTTCTTTCTGTATTTCTTTCGTTCTCTTTGTTTGTTATTTTTTCCTCTTTTTTTTCGCTCATCAAGTTTATTCCAGGCCACGCTTGAGAAATCGGCACACGTGTTCTTGGAGCGAAGCAGAAGAAGACGTAGATGAATAAGAGGAAAGAAAGCACGTGTTGGTTTATGATGATGATGATGATGATGATTTCTGTTTCTGAAACACAAATCATGGCCACTTTAAGCCACTTCACTGCTCAGGATACATACTAATATAGAAACCAATATAAAGACAAACTATATAAATACATACTAATATAGAAACCAATACGCCTAACGACGTCGCACAGAAGAGTTCACTGAAGATAATCTATTGTTCGCTGGAAAGCTCAGAAGCTTGTTCATGTTGTGTTCTAGTAAGGAGGATTGCACGTAGTTCACAAGCTCAAGCGTATATTATCGCCATTTATTCACATTTTGAACTGTCCGCTTAAGAGGCGAGCAATGTTAATCCTCGAGTGCTTTTCTTCTGTCTTCATGTCTACCTGATACAAGGGTTATTGTGCGTTTTAGTTGTTCTCGATCTTTTTTTTTTCCTCTCAGGCACTATGAACTGATTCAGGAGGTGTAACAAGAAAGAAGCAGCTTACAAAAAACAGCCAGTGTATTTCATAGTGAACGCTTGTATTGTGGGAAAGAAAAAAAAAACGGCGTACCAGGGTTTTTACCCTTCACTATCGCACACCGAGTATCGACGCTGTGTAGTCGTCCGTCTTGGCTTGCAACACAATGGCGATCAATGCGAATGACTGCATGGTTTCGAGAGCTTGATCATGGCTTGACAGATGGCAAATGCAGATGAGCTCGTTGGACGCGCAATGAAGTACACCAATGTGAATATATAGGAGGACGCATGCCGTACGCGCCAATCTAGCTTCTAGTGCTTCTGTCACATTGACATTTTCGTTAGTGTATTGACGGCGCGCATGGATTTTTTGCTGAATAGAAGGAGACATTGGCCCTGTTGGGACGGACTGGGATATTGATTGTGCACAGTACAACTCAAGTTGGCTGGCATGTGCTTTGTGATTTAGCGGCTGTTGGTGAAGGCATGCTTTTGTAATAGATTATGAGAATGAGACAACGCAGCCCTGATGACTGAATGTCAATGTAGCATATTCACTCGCACGCCCCGCCGCGGTGGTCTAGTGGCTAAGGTACTCGGCTTCTGACCCGCAGGGCGCGGGTTCGCATCCCGGCTGCGGCGGCTGCATTTCCGATGGAGGCGGAAATGTTGTAGGCCCGTGTGCTCAGATTTGGGTGCACGTTAAAGAACACCAGGTGGTCAAAATTTTCGGAGCCCTCCACTACGGCGTCTCTCATAATTATATGGTGGTTTTGGGACGTTAAACCCCACAAATCAATCAATCATATTCACTCGCACCGGTCGCCACGAGTGGCCGAATTACATGTTCATACAGACTGACGAATTGACTTCGTATTTATGAAACACTACTCTTCATTCACCACACGAACGCACGTACTCAGAAGTAATTCTGCTTCATACTGTCACGACGTCAAAATAAAGGACTTGCCGCAGAGGTTGAAACACCTGAAGCAGGTTGGTCTCTTTAATAGAACGCGCAAGCGAGTTCTTCTTTATCGTCCATTTGATGATGATGATGATGATGATCCTTGACACTCTGGCGCACACCCACAAAGGGGGTGCCTATCGTCCATTTCATAGTCCTTCATGGCACATGCACAACTGCCATCGTCTTTCTTGAGCAAGCGCGCGACAATATGCTTACCAGGTCTCTCTAATATCAATAAAAAGCTGAGTGCTTTGTACTCTCTTAAGTGATAGTGGAGCGTGTCGATAATTCAGAATTCTTTAAATCGGCATTATTTTCCGTAATTCGTATCACGCGAGTATGGTTATAAAGAAAACGAGAAAATCGTATGTCTCTGTGCGGGCATTACGTGTTTTTCGCAATATGTATTACAAGAAATAAAAATAAAATATAGTCCAATGACGCTGTAAAAAATTGGAGCTTGACGGAATAAGTTTTCGAATGCACAGCTTGGAAATCTTGGGTAGCATTGGCAGGCAATATTTTGAAAATCTTGAAATGCACCCACTCTGAACAAAAAAAAGTGTTTCCAATAATACATTCTGCAAACTCTGACCGAAATATGCCAGATGGCACTTTTCTACCTAAATGGAAAAATAACTCTGCACATAACACCCAGAAAAACAAACTTTGAAATAATGCTAACTATTTAAATGTTGGGTTGTCCCACTTATCAAGGTAAGGTCCTAACTTCACTCCTTCGCTAGTGCAGAAAACCAGAACACACATTAAGACTGACTGCTCTCACCGATAGGAATTACGTACCTCCCGAAGCCTCGATTTAAAATTCAGGGTGAAAAACCAGTGTGCCCGTGTGAATGCTTTTTAAACGATATACCTCAAGTATAGTGCACTGAAAAACAACAGTGGCATATCGTGTGTGAACCAAGTGGATTGGAACCTGAAATTGCGAGGTGCGTTTGAAGTCCTACTCTTTCCGGAAGATACTGTGTGGCCACACAAATGGGCTTTTCTTCGCTTCAAGCGAAATGGTTGCAATGAATAGAGGGAACGCTGAGTGTTCCTGGTGCAGATCAAAACAGGAATGTGCTGCGTGTTTGGAGGAATTTTAGATCATTCTCGGTCACCGACTTGAAAACATTGGCTGTGCCTCTTTAGTGCATACCATGAACCACGGAGCACTGCGACCATACACCGAAAGTACGAGGAACTGACATGGCGAAAACTCTGCATAGTGCACTGAGTAAGAAAATTCCGAGATTGGGCAAGACATTGTGAAAAGGCGGCATCGACACTATTGATTGATATATGGGGTTTAACGTCCCAAAACCACTATATGATTATGAGAGACGCAGGCATCGACACTATGATAAAAAAAAAACCATAGAGTTTCACACAAATATACCCAGAGAGAAATCTGGCACTGCGATCGTGTACCTCCACGGGAGTTATTGGAAATACAGGCTGCGGATTGGATAGGGTTAGCTAGCCAACTGTCCACAGGCTTTTTTTTTACAGTTTCAGTTTCGTTCTTTATGCAGCGTGTGTAGTGGGGTGCGGTGAAAAGGGCTGAATCAGTGCCTCGTTGTTCGAAGAGGCTGAAGACAACTAATGCTCCTCGTTGGAGCTTAACGTTGGAGCTTTAAGAGTCGTGTTTGACAGTTCAAACAAAGTGGCGTCCACTAGCCGCTGCGCATAGATGTAGCGTCTCATTCCAGTGCAGGACATTTCATCGAGTTCATATTAGGGGCGAAACTTCTTATAACGGCAACCGTTCGTCCCTCGTAGCCGTTGTACTATGTAACAAGTATAACAATTTGACCTTCAAGATGGTGACACTGAGAGATTTCTTCTGTGCGTTGTTGAACAATAAAAAAATAGTGCTCAATGTACATGCCAATGGCTGCTAATGGGGAATGAGAGACAGGATCATTCGGCTTTTAGTTAACGCTCACGCTGGGATCCACATTAGCAGCTATTGGCATGTACATTGAGCACTATCGGACAAGAAAGGGTTGCTACATTATACTCGCTGGGTGTAACCTCCTTGGTTTTAGAAAGGTCTAGCGAGCGTTGAGCCGCAGTGCCATGAATACGATGAAATATACCATGAATGAACTCGGGGTGGTTAAAGGTGGGAAGTAGATACGAAGCGCAAGCCGTAAAAAAGTGTGCGTGTTCCACCTCTCGTTTAGTCCTTGGAATGTCCGCTGGATGGGGAATATATGATGAAAAGATGCGAGATGGTGGTACTCGGAGTGTTGAATAGATGAACACACAGACAGATGCATGGATGGACGCATGAACGAACGCAGGGGCCGATGCATGGACGAACGCAGGGACATATGCGCGATCAGACGCACGCATGGACGGGCGGATGGACGCATGGACGATAACACAGATGGGCGCATGGACGGACGGAAGCAAGAACGAATGGACGAACGAATGCTTCGCCCCACTCTCCATCATTCACTCCGTGGATATGCTGCCATTTTTTTTTCACACGCGCGTCTGACCTAACTTCGTTCTAAATTGACTGCAAAACCATGACGAAGCTAAGTAGACGCACCGTCACGCTCTGCTGAGTGGATTTCAGAACAAAACAAGACATGCGCTGGGGGCATACCACTTGAACAGACGCACCTAGCATCGCAGACAACGAAAAGATAAGTGCTTCTCACTTAACACTGTACTGCTGACTCCATAAATACATAATGTGTACATTCGAGAAAACACAAGCAGGTTTGTTCAGAAGTGTTGTAAAATATAATAATTAAATCTTGATGCCAAATTTGGAACGCAATGACAGAGCAATGCATACCCTGGTGGTTGAATTAGCCCAGGTTTCACTATTGCCGCCTGGTCAGAAAAACGTTTTGCAATAAAATTTGCGTACAAATAAATGCAGCAAGTTTCAAATAAATATAGGCTCATATCACTTTGTTTTACACTCGCAAAAGAAGCGTCGCGAATCTCAGGAACGTAATACATCCGAAGCGGATTCGTAGCCTGTATTCCCCATAATTCCCATGGGGGTACAAGCGCCACTGACGGAGCCCGCGTAGACACTAGCGACACATTCCACTCTAGGTATAATTGTATGAAACTCTATGGAACAAACCAACCAACTAATGAAGTGTGTCAAAAGACGTGTGGTACCAAGCGCACGTACGTGGGCTGATGGCGTACTCAAATTATCACAACGCCACCAGTGGCGAAACCCAATCGCGTCGTCATAAGCACGCATCTCCGCTTAAGTTTTACAGAGCTGCCCATCGCTTCAAACGAACAGTGGAATCGATAGGTTCGGGAAGTCTGGAAGATGTTTCATCACAGGAAATAAGCAAAATGGTGAGAAGTAGCGCATTGAGCAAAGAGGGAAAAAAAGCACCCCCCCCCCCCAAAAAAAAATGGAAACGACGGCGTTGCAATCGCGTACCTAACCAGGTGCGCGAGTTTGAATTGTTGAGAAGATGGAGGGCATTGCCTACGCGTCACCGGTTAGCACGTTGGGAAGTCGTTCCGAATGACCGTTGTCCAAACTGCGGCAAAAGACGGACGGCCCAACATGCTCTGTTTCAGTGTTCGGTGGCGTGGGGCGTCTGGCACATGGTACAACGCCTCTTTGGCTTTCGCACGACGCGCATGGGAACAGAACGTGGGCTGTTTGCAAGACTGGTCTTTACAGTAATTTTGTACGTACTGTGGTGGCGACGCTGTTTAGCGGAAGCACGCCACAAGTCGCATAAGGACGCCTATGCCACACTACAGAAAATACGGCTCATTGTGTGGAATTACCTATGTCAGCAACTGAAAACGCATGGTGAAGAGGCTTTCCTTCGACGATGGCACACACGTTTCTTGAAAGTAAGAGAGGGACAGCTGAAGTTTCTAGTTGTGCCGAACTAGCCATGCACCCACCCTAATACACATGCATAAGTGTTATCCTGTAAAATGTGATTAACTTGATTCATTTCAAATTTCCTTTATTTGTAACATTTGGATACCCAGTGATGAATTAAACTTTGGTGCTCACTTGTTGTGTAAGTTGTATACACTGTCTTTACTTGTGTTCGATGTTTGTTTCGTTTGTGTATGCACAAGTTAAGTGTAAAATGAACTTCCCTTTCTTAAAAGGTGTGGCATTGATTTGACATCACAGCATGACGTCACGTAATAAAGTTCTCAAACGACATCGTCACTTGCTCAAAAGCATGGAGTCATGCAAAATCGTGTTCGGTGCAGAAAGATCGCAATACAGCAGCTTATGTAGGCCGTATAAAACCATGTAAGGCGTCAAAGCGTTCGGAATGGAATGTTATCATTGCAATGAGGTTAAGATGAAAAGTAGCAGAAAAAAATTGGTTCGTCATTGACCCGTCTTGAATGAATGCAGAAGAAACTGTGTGTGGCTTTAAAAATTTTTTAACGCAACTTTGTTCACTAAACGGCAGAACTATAGTGATCACTTTTTGTTGTTTCAGTTAATGTCATGAATTGGCAACGTCTTTGACATTTTCCACATGGCCGGAGCGTTACACAATGAACTGATAAAAAAGTGGGCCCGACAGTAAAATCTCTGGTGAGATTCTTTTTTTAACAAAAGTACTTTTTAAAACTCTTTTACTAATGCCTTGCAGTTACTCTGAAATAGTCTATTGCAAATCAGTCTGCTTTTTCGCGACCAGTTATGCAAGCAGTTTTCGTCTCGGAGTTCATATTATAAGTCAAGTGTTTCTCATAATTTCACGTTATCAATGCAAAATTTTGCATGTATAGGACAAGAAAAAGCAAGTTCGGGAACATTCAAGGTCACCAGAAATTTTCGCATTGACACTAGAATTATTTTCATTGTTATAGACGTTGAATAATTACCAGTAATGTATTGATATAGACAAAATAAAGAAGTTAATCTTCCATCAAGCGACTGTCAAACACGTCACGACGTCCTTTTCCAAGCAGATGACAATTACACGTTTGAAAAACGTGGGCATAGTTTTGTGGTACATCATATATCTCCTTCAGATACCGTCTGTTGTTTCTAAGCCGTCATGACTCAATGAAATTAACTCTTGTATTGAAATTTACTTTTTCTGACTTCAATGTCAGCTGCACGAATTTTCCTTGCCAATGTAAATCTTGGAAAAAATAGTCGCTCCAGTAAATAATTAGATGGCATCACTTGGAAACTGAGTGTGGGAAATTATGGTTGCAGAGCACTGAAGACCCGCCGAGTTTTTTTTTTAATGAGTCGTTGTGAAACGATTGGTGTATTCTTGATTGTGTTCATTTCCGTCTCAATTTTGCGAAACTAAGTTCGAAATGAGGAAGAACTTCTGAATATCAAGAGCTTTCAAAGTTTACCGCTTCTCAGTACGCTTATAAGCACACCTACCCTGACTTCTCTACATACAGATGGAGTGTTACGACACATGGACGTCGGGACATGTAGGTCATCATAAATGTCTTGTCTGCATTCCAGAGTTCCTGCTGGACTAGTACCACGTTAGCTGTTAATTATTCTTGTAGTTACCTAAAAGTGCTTCATCTTATTTAGCCTCGTAAAACAAAATTGTCGAAAAGCCTTCATAGCAATTTCTTAGCGCTGGCATCACCAGGACTTCTCGACTCCGAGTGCGAGTCTAGATCAACTCCGAGTTTTCGGGCGGGGTCGATAGAAACCTCGGCTTCTAAAAACAGTTCCCCGCCATGCTAAAGGAAAGAAAATGAGCAGTGACCTACTTAGCAGAGGAACTAATTAGGACTTATTTTCGCAAGCTGGCAGCTTATCTGATAGTGCAGAAAAGCACTATGCGATAAATAAACAAAACCTGGTCCCCTATAGCCCGCCTGAACAGGCATGGCCAGCTAAGCACAACAACGACGAAATTACAAGGAAAGAAAGATTCAATGCGGCTACTTCGGAATACTCAACGAGCTTAGAAAAAAATATATTTGAATGATGTGTGTCTTCATTGAACGATGTACATGTTGAGATTGTATTCGATGTATATGACATTACATATGCTGTTCACCACACGTGTGATTCAGAAGTTATGTGTCAACAGATTGTGTCACTCCTCGAATTTCAGGACCATCAAGGAATGCTTGCCACGTCTCACTTTATGAGTTTACATGTAATTCTTGTTGCGTTTCAGAGTTTCTCCGCTTCGAATAAAGGATCAACTACGCTTTTCTTGGTTTGCACAGGTGGTTATCAGATATGCGCTGGCACTGAGCGAACATCACTAAGAGATGTTATACCGCAATAGAATAACACTGTGACGTTACATATGAGATTATCTTGCCAATATTCACTTCTCTACTTCGTTTTCTTTACTCTTTTATATTTCGAAATGCCTGACCTCTTTATAAAGTGTCGCATTGTCACGGCCGCGAAGGCCTTCACTGGAGAGGCTGGCGCTACGACCATACCGACGTCACAGATAGGGTGCTCCTGCTCGCCTTGTTGCCGAACGTACTCGACAAATGAATGAAATCGTGGTGCGAGACTTTCAATAATGAACAGATGAAGCTTAATTTGGCCAGCTAGAGAGATTATGGTCCTGTAAGTAGTGCGGTCTTGTTTGCAAGCAACTTCAGCTTAGTGTTTCGTTGGGTGTTGAACATCCAGACTTATGCGACAGATCTCGCTGTAAGTTTTCATCGTCACCTCAAGTGTAATAATAAAAAAAGAATGTGCAATACCTGGCTTGTAAACCTAAAGTTAAAAAGACACTCAACTTTAACTATAGTCGGGTACAACTCTAGAAGGCAGCGGCATTTTCTCTTCAAAGGCGGATGCACACAAGCCTCTACCGATAGGCCCACACTTCGGGTGACGTCATCAGCCGGACGCTGACCCTGCCGACGGAGGATATGCTGCCTTCGTTGTCTCCAGTTCAGCGCACAAACGAACAATCGTTGGCACCAGTGTCAGATGAGATAGCAGGGCGTCTAGCTGCCCGAATGAGCATTTTGAGCTTGCCAACACAGGAAACAATAGTGTTTCAAGTAAGATATGCCAGCATGGAAATGTGTTTCAGTGCTGGCATATTCAACTTCTCAAATCGAGCATGATGTGTGTGGAACGTTGCTTATCGGCATGTGCGACCTGGCATGTGCTGTATCATTTGCATCATTACAGTTTTTCCAAAGCAATCGTCACGATACATAAATTTTATTTATACCGACAATTACTAGTTTTAGAAGCAGTCACTATGTTTTGAGTGGGACTATTTCTTTAGCCGTGAAGTGAATTGGCTACTGCGCTTCAGTGACTTCGGCGGGGCCTCTCTTGTTGTCATAAGTTGTACCCGACTATAGTGGATCTGCATCAAGCACTTTCTCGAAAATTTTGTGTTCTTCGCTGCAGCTGAGATCTTAGGTAACAGCTGATGCGTGGTTGCGAATGCTCCGGCAGCTTATCGTGGCCGTTTGCCGGTGAAAATACTGATTATGGAGAACGACAGGCTGACTGTAAATTAAGAAAATAGTAAAAACAAGCAACTGCGCCTCAAATATATCTCGTTTGAATAGTTTCGAAGCGCAGAAAACTATACATCGATACTCTGCCGACAAGTGTAGGCCAAGGGGAAAAAGTAAACTTACTAGTGGTAAAAGAAAAAGAAAACAAAATAAATGGTGGCAATTGTCAAGTAAATTGAAGCATAGTTTAAAAGAGCAGTGGAGGGCAATCGGTTCTTCGTCATGCATGTCCCCCAGTGCTCTTAAAGAGATACTCAACAAAATTTTTGCTACCAAAATGTTTAACCAAATCGAAAGATTGTGTCCTGAAATTGATAGAGACAACCTTTATTCCCGACAGAAACTACAGGAACATAATAAATATTATGCAATTTTACCAAACTGTCGCGTCTGGCAGCCACGCCGTGAACTACAGGAAGTGAATTTAGTGACTTCAAGCACACGCGAATCGTTGTTGTTGTTGGTGGCGGTTCGAGGAAGAATGAGACGCCTAATTTCTGCAGCCAACAATGCCAGCCGTCGCTTGCGTCTCTCAACTCGTTCATTTCCGCCTCTGGTTCCCAGAACCGGTATGAACAGCACAGGTTGCGAACAATGACTGAAGCACAGAATGAGTGCTTTTGTGGAAGGAGGAAAGTGGAAAGAAAGGAAAGGTGGAGAAAAGGAAGAGGATGGCGGGATCTCGCGTACCCTGCCGGCGTCTAGGTGAATATGACGTCATGATTCTCGCTCTGGTGAGGTCACCGCGTGCTAAATATCCATAAAAAGCACACCCTACTGCTCACAAAGATAAGAAATTAACTTTGTTTATCAGAACAGTTGCATCTTTCGAGTAGAATTACGAAGTTTCATCAGTTTTTATTTTTTTTTTCTTCAGTATGCTTTTAAGTATGTTTCGTGATGCACTCCACTGACACTTCCCACCAGGTCCGCCACGGTGGCGGAGCAGTTGCGGCGCCTGGCTGTTGACCCAAAGGTCGCGTATCGGACCCCAACCACGTTGGCCGCATTTTCATGAAGGCGCCCTTCCAGAGGCCCGTGTACTATACGACGTCTATGCCGGTTAAAAAAAAAACACAAGATGACCAAAATTTTGGAAGCCCTGTCTAACAGCATCCCGCATAATGCCGTAGTTATGGGACGTTAAACCACAAATATTGTTATTAAATGCGAAGCATTTCTTAGCGAACTTCGGCGACTTTGAGCGTATCTATCTATCTATCTATCTATCTATCTATCTATCTATCTATCTATCTATCTATCTATCTATCTATCTATCTATCTATCTATCTATCTATCTATCTATCTATCTATCTATCTATCTATCTATCTATCTATCTATCTATCTATCTATCTATCTATCTATCTATCTATTTATCTATCTATCTATCTATCTATCTATCTATCTATCTATCTATCTATCTATCTATCTATCTATCTATCTATCTATCTATCTATCTATCTATCTATCTATCTATCTATCTATCTATCTATCTATCTATCTATCTATCTATCTATCTATCTATCTATCTATCTATCTATCTATCTACTATCTATCTATCTATCTATCTATCTATCTATCTATCTATCTATCTATCTATCGATCTAATCTATCTATCTATCTATCTATCTATCTAGCTGCCTACGATTTTAATCTCTCCTGGCTGTTTCGGTAGAGCTAACGATACCAAACTTGGTATGGCTCTATGACTCTATCAGTCATAGAGCCATACCAAGTTTGTCATAGAGCCATACCAAGTATCTATGACTCTATCATGACTCTATGAAAAACATATTTGACTAGCTATACCTTGAAAATCATGACACGTATGTCATGAATGTCATGATTTACATTTCATGGTCCTGCAGCTCTTGCGGTGGTTTCGTTCACATGACATGTTGCAAAACTGCTATGGTATGGCATGATTGCATGGCGAACACAAGCGACAGACCTTAACACGAAAATCATGACATGCTTGTCATGTAACAGCATGACCACAAGCCATGCTCATGACGCGCTCATGGCCGTTTTCGCTAGCGACATATACCAAATTGCGTAATACAGTACGTGAATGAATGACGAAGGTATGTCACTGGTGCAAACATGATAATCGTGAGATGCGTGTCATGTGAGAACATGACTACATGCCACAGTCAAGGCGCCAATACATTTCGACGTGACACGTTGCGCGTTCTTATCGGCGTTCATTTCATCGCATTACGCTGGCGTTACCACGCCAGGTGCCGGTCCTACCAAATACTCGCAGGCGCGCGCCGTGCTGCGTTGCTTCAACGCATGCGCGGCGTGCCTCAGTCGGGAAAAGAGGAAGACACAGTGTTTTTTGGGTAACCCATCGGCGCGAAATGCAGCATGTCGCATTTCGCGCCGGTTGCCGACGGGCCACGCCGACGGACGCTGGTCGCACCTGCCGCCAGACAATAGAGTGCTCGCATTTTGCTAACGTAGCGTCGCTGTTCCTGCAGTGCGTTCGCGCGTCAATGCTGCATTGCAGTATATGGGCCCTTCATGGTGTGCTCGCCGCCGTTCTGTTAGCTCCTCAATTACCAAATTTGATGTGACATGACGTCAATCGATGACAAAGTATATGACTGTGGCAAATATGATAATTCTGACATCCGTGTCATGTAAGAATATGACAACATATGTATACCACGCTCATAGCGTGCTCGCGGCCGTTTCGATAGCTCCATATATACTAAATTTGGTTTAACGTGACGTGAATGAATGACGAAGGTAAACGACACATCAAAACATGATAATCCTGACACGGAAGTCATGTACGGCATCATTTACCTCCACCTCGTAACGTTGCATTTATTAGTACCCCGAACTTGGTAAGTTAAAGAGGCGTGGCTGACGCCTTCGAGTCATTTTAGACAAGCCCATAAGCGCCTTATATAATTTCAGTTGAGATTTATTCGTTGCCACAGTGCTTACAGGCTGCGGCGTGAGGCGTCCCAATGCGGAAAGCGTAGGCCTTGGTAAACGCAAAGCCCAACCACAGCCTACATAAAAGGGCCTGGTCTGCTCAGCAAAGCCTCGACGGGACTTGAAGACTTAACGTAGGGTCGAGCGGTTACAGTCAGCCATGCTTGAATTTCGGCTGATTCCATTGTGATGTGGACTATGCCTTGGGAAGGAACTTAGCAAATTTGATATTCAAACTTTGTCAGATGAAAAATTTTACAATACTGACAAGATGCAACTTCACAGAAGAAGGCCCTGAGAGCGCTACTGCACTTTTTGTGATCAACCGGCCTTTCTGAACAGTTGTAGCCAGGTCGCCCTTTCTCTGTGCGTTTTGTTTTCTCATGAGTGTATGTGCGTTTTTTTCTTCATTTTTGCCTCACTCTCTACGCCCTTCTTTCCCGTATTTCCCCACCCCCAGTGTGGGGTAGCAAACCGTATACGAATATCTGGTTAACCTCCCGGCCTTTTTTTTCTCGCTTTCTTTCAGTTGAGATGTTAATTCAAAAGGTAATGAAGATTGACGTCATCTGAGACATAGTCTTTCACGCAGGCAGTGAGGTTGAAAAAACTTACTCTCTGGCTAGTCAATGTTGGATCCCCGACATCACAATTCTTACTGTGCAAAAGAACAGAAAGAACTGGCTGAAAAGACAAGATTATTGGTGATGTTGATGATGATGTTGATGCCTGAACTATGGCTTATACCATCTAAGTATGATTGAAGATTTGTTTATATGATCTTTTAAGTCTTTCAAATATCCTAGTGAACTTTCTTCTTCTCTTCTCGGGCACTTTTCTTTGTGTTAGCGCTACAAATAGGACGTCTGGGCAGAGATGTCGAAATGCTCAGGAGATGGGGGGGGGGGGGGGGGGGGGGCTTTGTTTTGAATAATAAAAAATGTTGTCTTATGTTATTGCATAAAAGACTGTACATATTTGTAGTTGCCATGCGAAGTTGGAGGGTGTATAGAAAACTTGTATAATCTCACCAAATCGTACCTAATCGCCACTAATATTTCACTTTAACAACATAAGACTAAGAGCCTTAGGAATACCACTTTAATTGAGCACAAAAATATTGGCTTCGTTTTAGAAAACTGATTGTTTGGAAACTCTTCAGAAAAATGCTGGAAAGCAGTACTTTGTTTATTCTATACCTTACTAACAAAACACTGCTGTAAATCTCAGATGAAGCTTATAAAGAAATGCTAATGGGAAATGATATTGTACATAAAAAAAATGTATGCTGAATTCTTGTTTTTGGCGCTTCTATTTTTTTCAGGGCGTAGAAAGACCGCTTTGTTTTGGGATGCTTCACTTCTCCAATGAGAAAGGGTGAGGGCAAGAATGATTTTAAAAGGTAAGCGATATTACTTTTTCAACTATTTTCTCAACCACTTCACTGGTTCAAATAAGGCAATATTAACCACATCACACGGCGACATTGATTGATTGATTGATATGTGGGGTTTAACGTCCCAAAACCACTATATGATTATGAGAGACGCCGTAGTGGAGGGCTCCGGAAATTTAGACCACCTGGGGTTCTTTAACGTGCACCCAAATCTGAGCACACGGGCCTACAACATTTCCGCCTCCATCGAAAATGCAGCCGCCGCAGCCGGGATTCGAACCCGCGCCCTGCGGGTCAGCAGCCGAGTACCTTAGCCACTAGACCACACGGCGACATTGGCTTTCTGTACTTGACACTAAATGGTGCTGCACTGTGTCTGAGACAGTTAATGTGTTGAAAAAATTGTTCAACTATTTTGAGTACTTCGTACTCAACTATGGGAGCACTGAGCCGTCCCGCTAAAAGTTGTATATGTATGTACTTACTGACTGATGGTGTTTAGAAAAAAAATGGCAGCATATCCACGGAGTGAATGATGGATAGTGGGGACGAAGCATCCGTCCGTCCATTCGATCTTGCTTCCATCCATCCATGCGTGCGTCGGTGTGGCCGCCCGTGCGTCCATCTGCCCGTCCGTGCGTGCGTCTGTTCGTGCGTCCGTACGTTCATCTGAGCGTCTGTCCCTGCTTTCGTCCATGCATCCGCGCCTGCATCCGTCCATGCGTCCATTCGTCCGCGCAGCCATCCATGCGTCCGTTCATGCATCTGTCTGTATGTCCGTTCGTCCGCCTATTCAACACTCCAAGTACCACCATCTAGCATCTTTTCATCATATATTCTTCATATAGAAGCACCGCCATCCAGCGGACATTTAAGGACTGAGCGAGAGGTGGCACACGCACACTTTCTTACGGCTTGCGGTTCGTGTCTACTTCCCACCTTTAACCACCTCGAGCTCATGCTATATACTAGTTCACTGTATTCATGGCTATGCGGCCCAATGCTCGCTAAACCTTTCTGAAACCTAGGAGCTTACGCCCCGTGAGTATAACGTAGCAATACTTTCTTGTCTTCTGTGCGTTGTTGAACAATAAAAAATTCGCAGCGTGCGCGTTAACTAAAAGCCGAATTCTCCTGTCTCTCATTCCTCCTTAGCAGCCATTGGAATTGAGCGCTATCTTTTATTGTTCAACAACGCACAGAAGAAATCTCTCACCGGCACTACCTTGGAGGTCAAAATGTAATACTAGTTACACACTACGATGGTACGAGGGACGAACGGGTGCTGCTATGAGTAGCTTCGGCCATAAAACGTTTAACGATTTCGCGTACTTCGTACTCAACTATGGCAGAGCAGTGAGCCGACCTGCTGTGTGCAAAGAGCAATATTTTAGACAAATTGAGAAAAGTTTTATTTACTTCAAACACGAGACAAATGCGATAACAAACCTAAAACGTTTTGTTCTAACCGCAGCTGTGTGAAGTGCTACCAAAAGCCCTAACAATCATAGTGTACATTATTTCTTCTCAGGTGCTCAGCAGAACAACAATGCCATTATCTACTACTACACTACTCCTAATATTGCATTTAATGGAACGTTGTGCTGTTTAAAACACATTGTGATGAATTGTTTATTTATATCAAACGTCTGCGCTCAGCGCAATCATTGGTCATGTCAAAAACACACACAAATTTGCTTCGTTAATAAAATCTGATAGTGAACGGTGGTTAAGTCCAGCGATCCAGCGATAGAGGTCGGGTGGTCGGCCACGCATAAGGGACGTTGCGTAGAGGTGGAGAAGGAAGTTTAAATATAGTCCTGCGCAAGCCCACAAGTGTGTGACAGTAATATCGCAGTAACATCGTGTCACAAAACGCACGGGGTGTACCATGTGGCCCGAAGTAATGCTGCGCCAAGAGGGTGGTCACAGGTGGGATAAGCACAACCCCGACACGAAGCCTCCGCGACGTAACCTTTTACCAGTACGTTAAATTGCCAATAAAGTCTGGCCCACACGGAGCTATAAGCGTATAAGGCTTTCTTCAAGCGCCGAAGCTCCTCCACCCATGACTGGTCTCGCGATGTGTAGCCCATATAGTTCTGATTGCTCCCGCGAAAGGCGCAGCTGTCCTATAGCTTGAAGCACCCCAGGTAGATGTCACGGCACACACCTGCAATTTCCGGTTCCACACACTCCGCTGCAAACTTGCCGCGTGGGCTAGCTACTCATCACGTACATGCCAAAAACGAAGGCAGTGGAGCCGCGGACCCACAAGGCAGCAGCAGCGCCAAGACTCTGTGGTGAGGGCCCGGGAGACTGAAATGAAAAAGACAGTTCAGAAAGCGGACCCAGCGCTGAGGCCCAGCGAGACAGAAACGTCCAGTAAGCGAAGGCAAGCCGACCCCCAGCTGAGTGCCCACGAGGCCCGAGAAGCGAAAGCGGCGAAAAGCGAACTTATAAGAAGCGGAACTGGAGCTGGATGTGCATGTAAGTGTACATACAATCACCCTATAACAACGTGTCACGTCTTTGTATCATGTGTGGGACGAATGTTTCGCGGGTAAACCGATAAGCCTTGAAGTTCACCCCACCCATCAGCATTCACTTCGTGGAACTGCCTATGTAACTGCCTGTGAAGAAAAACATCGTGAACGGCGCTTTAGGCGCGCATCTGCTTGTGTATAAGGCGAACTATTCTCTATTTTCCTTGTATTCTCTCGGTCTTTTTACATATTCAGAGGTACAGGCTAGCGGATTGGTCTGAGATCGACTAAGCGTTAAGCTTCTATATGATGACATCGTTATCCCTCTCTTTCTCTCTCCATGGTCTTAGTGACAAGGTAGATATGCCTCTTTTATTACACTTTTTCCGCATTGTGTACACCGACAGGGACAGATTTTTGTCGCGCGTTTCTGTGAGCATCATAATTTTTTTCTTTACTTTCTTTTTTGCGTCTGTTTATGTCTGTTAAGTTTACGTTCTTAGGTGTCCACGTGCATTACTTTGGAAATGTCATGCTTCGTTTTAGTTTACTAACCAGTGGCGTACCAACACTTTCGCGTGTGGGGGGGGGAGCAAACAACCTACCTTGCTCGTCAGGCAGGATATATATATATATATATATATATATATATATATATATATATATATATATATATATATATAATCAAGAGAGAGACGGGACTTCATCGACGCAATTGCACTTTGCTGCTGTGACTTATAATGCACACAGCGTTTAATAGCGTAAAAAAGGGACATGTTGTGAGTTTAAGGCAGCCTTCACTAAGACAACACATTTATGTGTGTCTTGTGTCATGCACATAGTTGTTGTTGTTGTTGTTGTTGTTTTAACTGTTTTGCTGAGGAGAGGTTGAGGAGCCTATTGCCTCGGCTACTCCATATCACAGAGTTCTGCAGCGAAAAATAAAATAATAATACAGAACGGTACCCAAAAATTAACAATACGGAAAAGGAAAAAAAACACATAATAGCACACTGAAACCAGTTCAAATAACATGTCAATACACAGTTTTCTTCACGCAGTTCACACAGTCATAAACTACTTTCACGCACACCTTACTACTCTAATGCCAGTATATACATGACCACACTTTACATAATACTCATTTCTGGCTGTCAGTCATAGGCGCTTGTCCAGTCCGGTCTCCACTAAAAAGTCTGTCAGGAACATTATTGCCTTTTTCTGAAGATGCATCTCAGGCCATGGTCCAAGTAGTTTCTTTATTGTGAGGCGCCGTCTGTCCAAACTTGCTAATTTGTTCTTTAATTTTTCTCTTTCTTTCGCGTACTTAATGCACTCCAAAAGAATATGGTGAACATTTTCTTCTGCATGACCACAATGGCATTCCGGTGAGTTGGATTGATGAATCTTGTGCAGGAAGCTGTTTGTGTATGCTACTTCCAATCTAAGTCGGTGGATCAATGTCTCTAGGTGTCGTGGAAGGTCTGTCGCTATGGAAAATTTTCTGTGTGGATCAACTTCATAAAGTACCGTTTCCTTTGATTTAGGGCTCTCAAACCACTTCTCCATCGAACAATGGTTAGCTCCTTGCGATATAAAATGTCGAATATCCGTCCCAGATATAGGGATTGTGCAATACCATCCTTCCTTCAATGCTTTCTTCGCGAGACTATCAGCATCTTCATTTCCCTTTATTCCAATGTGGCTGGGTATCCATTGGAATACGATGTTGTGACCCTGCGATGAGGCATATTCCACAGTTTCTGCGATACATTGTGGTATTTCACCATTTCTGTAAGGTGATCTCACATTTCTGATTAGCTGAAGAGCAGGTTTGCTATCAGTGCATATCACCCATTTTCGTGGATCTGGATTCCCGCAGATAAGCTTAACTGCTTCAAAGATAGCCACCAATTCTGCTGTCGTCGATGAAGATTTGTGCGATAATTTGTACATCTTCTTTTCCTGAATTTCGGGTATAAAGACCGCACAGGCTGACGCTTCTTCTGTGCATGATCCATCTGTATATATCTTCGTTTTTCCATTATGCATTACATGAAGCTGATGAAGTACCAACTGTGCCGCTACTAGAGGTGCCATGGCTGCTTTCTTCTCTATGCCGTCTATTTCATGGATAACGTTGAGAAGTGGCAGCGTCCAAGGTGGTTTTGAAGGTTTCCATTGTTTAAATTCTGGTACTACTGCTTGAAATGATGATATAGTATCCTATAGTCTCGTTGCCGTTTTTTGTGTTAGTGCACCAGATAAAAAATGACTTTCATGTTGCGTGAAAATTCTAAATAAATTTCGAGATGTTTCTTTAGTTCGCAGTACTGCCAAAAGTGGCTCTCGAGCCTCCGCATACACTAAATTACTGGAAGTTGACCGTGGTAAACCCAGACATACCCTCAAGCTCCTTGCCAATAACAAGTGAAGTCTCCTTTCGGTGGAGGCTGGGAGTCCGTGCAGCAGGGGCAGTGAGTAAGTTACGATGGGGCGTATCCAGGCAACATGTAGGGCTAATAACGACTCTGTAGTACCACCCCATTTGGCCCCGCAGAGATGCCGGAGGATTCGAATGGCCTGATTCACTTTTTGTTCCAGGGACTGGACATGAGGCGACCATGTTAGTCTCCGGTCTAAAATTACTCTAAAGAATTTATGAGTTTTAACCATTTTAATAGGCTGATTTTGCAGAATAATCTGGAAATTTCCAGGTCTTTTTAATGTAAACGGAATTATGGCTGTTTTGGCCAGACTCAGTGCCATACCTCTTTGTTTTACAAAATGGTCTACATTATCCAATCCTTCTTGTAGAGTTTGTTGTATATCCAAAAACGATGGACCAGACGTCCATATACTTATATCATCAGCATATACTGAACATCTGATGCTGGGTGGAAGATTATACGGGAGCTGGGCCATGACTGCATTAAAGAGAGTAGGGCTTAGTACGCTGCCCTGTGGCACTCCTTGGTTGACGACATGTTCTGACGTTGGGCCCTCCTGCGTAACTACAAAAATTTTCCGGTGCTTCAGGAAGTCAGCGATCCAACGCAGTATCTTGCCCTTGAATCCCTGTAACGCCAGGCCTTCCAAAACGTGAACGTGACTCACTGTGTCGTATGCTCGGTGGACATCAAGGAATACAGCGACAGTGATGTTTCCTTGCGTTCGTTGGTTTTCCACATCTGTGACCAAATCCAGAATGCAGTCCATTGTGCATCTACCTCTTCTGAAGCCGGCTATGCTTTCTGGTAGTAGTTTTTTCATGTCTTGCCACCATAAAATTCGTTCATTGATCATTTTTTCCATCACTTTTGAAAAACAACTTGTCAAACTAACCGGCCTAAACGAGTCCAACTGCATAGGGCTCTTCCCTGGCTTTAGCAACGGTACTACTTTTGATATCTTCCAACTTTCCGGAACTTTTTCTTCTTGCCAAATTTTATTATAGATGTCCAACAGGTGTAATTTTCCTTTTTTGCACAAATTAGCAAGAGCAGCGTATGTAACTCCATCTGTTCCTGGTGAACTTGTTCGTTTTACTGAAGACAACACATATTGGAGCTCCTCTGGTGTGAAGCTGTCATCCAGATCTGATGAACTGATCGCAGAGGACTTTGTTACAACCGCCGAAGCTGATTCTGCTGAGGATTTATATTCGCTCGTTTGGGCGGTCTCTCCATTTCTCAGTATAAGATCGCAAAATTCTTCGGCAATCACCCATTCGCTAACTCCTCGAGACAGCGCTAGAGCCTGTAGTGGTCTCGAGTGGACTACTGGCTGTCGGAGGGCGCGTACCATGTTCCACAGTTGAGTTGCCGAGGTAAATGGGGAAAGTGAGGCACATAAATCTTGCCACCTTTTGGTTGAAAGCTTCTGCAGTTGGTTACGCATTGTAGTGTGTACTTTCTGTGCAACCTTGAAATCTTCTAAATTACCTGACCTGCAATATCTTCTTTCAGATCGGCGTCGTATTGCCCGAAGCCTCTCATACTCAGCGTCAACACCCGAATACCCATCTGGAATGGGTACTGTACGAGTTGCTTTTGTTAGAAAACTTTTTATCTTAGATGCATACGTTTCTGCGTCAGAACAGGGTTCAAGATTTTGTCTCTGTAGTTCTCGAAAGATTGCCCAGTTTGTAATTCTTGTTGTGCGGTTATTTCTTGTTTTCTTCAAATTTGGGTGATATATGAATACTGGCAAGTGGTCACTTCATCTTGTGTCAGCGTCTGCAGTCCAGTCTGCTCCAGCCGCTAATTCAGAGGAGCACACAGTAATGTCTAGTACGCTGCAGTAGTTATGCCCCCGTAGAAACGTTGGAGAACCATCATTTAGTATAGTGTAACCATAATCTTCGCATATTTTTACTATAGCAGATCCCCTTACACTACAACGCTCACTACCCCACAATTCATGGTGAGCGTTAAAATCACCACATATAATTATGGGATCATGGTCAGATCTACACACTGCAGCCAACTCTGCGTATGAAACGTTTGCTTGAGGGTGCACGTAAACACTAACTACAGTTACCGTAACGTTACCAAACTTCACTTTGCATCTAACAAATTCCGGCGCATCTGTTTTTGAAGTAGCCACAAGTGTCGACGGAATATCGCGTCTCGCACACAACATCACTCTGCTTATTGCAGCAGGACGGTCTGCTTGGTACACCACATAATTGGACAAGCGAAAGTTAGTGGATACTCTTGTTTCGGAAATACACAAAATCGGAAACCCGTGCTGAGCGACGAATTTTCGAAAATCTCCACTTTTATTCTGCAAACCGTTGCAGTTCCACTGGAATATTGCACTTCTTTTGTACCAGTTAGATAGTCCGGTAGCCATGATTACGACAAGAGAAGATGCTCAACATCTAGCAGCAATTTCACTTCTGGTAAAGAACCTGCTTGTGGCAGGGATCGTAGAATTGATTTGAGAGCCGCAAAGATTATTGGCAAAATGACTTGCTCGCTTCCGGCTGTCTCCGCCGAGATCGCATTTCTCGAAGAAGTTTTACTCAGCAAGCTGCTGTGACCCTCCCCTTTGGTAGTCAGTGGCTCCTTGGCTGTGTCTGGCCTGGTAGAAAGTTCCACTTCAGCATGTTCCGGGGCCCGGACTTCTTTTCCAACGCGATGTTTTGGTTCTGAGCGCTTCAATACTTCCGAGTAAGAGTCGTGGCGCCGCTGTTTTGCACTTCTTTGTGCCGCAGGAACATCTTCGACTATATCCGCATTGGGTGCTGGACCTTTTTGTATCTTATGGTACCCTTTTACAATTCTCTCTCTTTGTGCCGCTGATGCCAAACGGTTTCGAGAGCAGCCTGAGAACGACGCCGGATGTGGTCCAGCACAGTTTGCACACTTAGGTTGACGCTTCGAGGTGCATTCTTTGTAATCATGTGCGCCCGCACATACCTTGCATCTCTTGGTTCCCCTGCAAGTCTTAGCCTTATGCCCATATCTCTGGCAGTTGTAACACCTTACCGCCGGCTCAATGTATTCCTCGACAGTGTGAACCGTAAAGCCGAGAGCAACTCTTTTTGGCAATGGCATGTCATGTCTAAACTGGAGTATTACATTTCGTATGGGCTGCATTGTGGCACTTCCATCTTCATTTCTTACCCATCTCTTTTGTCGTGTGACCGAGATTACTCCAGCATCTTTAAGATAATCCAGTAGGTCATAATCACTGTATTCGAGTGGAACATCTCTTATCTTTGCTAGGGTCTTCATGTAAGACTGAGGTATCATCACTTGTACAGGCAATCCAGCCCGACTCTTGATCAGCAGTAACTTGTTTGCCGAGTACAAAGACCGTACTCCAACACAAAAACTTCCGTCTCTGTTGATTCTTGATGATGTCACTTTCTCATTGATAGCAGAGATTATCTCAGACGCTATGCGATTGGGATTCACCTTCCAGAAGGAGTCCTCGGCAGCGATTGGTCTGAATACCAACGGTATCCCCGTAGCTCTGTTCTTGTGATGGGTGACCACCGTGTAAGCTCCCTCGTCTTCCTTGGGTGCTTCTGTATCCATCTGTGTCATGTCGTTAAGGGAGTACGCCGATGTAGCGTCATCGTTGTCAACCTCTTCCTCCTCTGTACGCCTCTTCTTGCACTGCGAGGCCTCGCTGCTCTCTGTATGGGACGTCAATATTGTTGCTGAGCCTGCAGCAACTTGAAGTCGAGCGGGATGGATAAGTGGTGCTCCTCTTGGCGCTAGCGGCACCTCGTTGTCCCCCATACCCGGGCTTTGCCAGGTATGAGGCACGGCCCCGCTAAGGGGCAACTCTGATCGCGATGCGTAGTGAAACTCCGACTCACCGATGTTTAGCTGCCACTCTGGAGACAGTCCACCCACCGCACACGCTGTAAAAAGATCCTGAACTCAATATAATAACTGAATTAAGAGAGCGAAATGAAGCTACGGGCTTCTTCCATTCACTTCTTCTTCCTCCACCATGCACATAGTAATATTACTTGAGACACTTTTTATGGATTGCCTCGCAACTTTCCGCGTGAGTAAAATTTATGTAGTTGGTGGCCTCCCCAACACTATATATTTATTTGCATCATTAAATTAATGTTTGATGACTAAAAGCAGCTCACGAAGAAATGGAATTTTAAATGCATGGCAATATATAAAGAAACAAAGACGTTTTGAGCATTTCTATCTACTTATCTAGATATCTGGTTAGCTATAGGTCTTGGTACTCTCGCATTCACCTCATCGCTTAGTGCATACAGAAATCGGCATGGGGGGGGGGGACACACAAAGATATGAGAACATGTGTATGATGCCGACATAACGTGAAAATCACCTGTACGTCATGAAACTCTTTCTTTCAGCCATGTGTCCCATACCCGTATAGCACGGGCTGCGGTATGCTGGTATGCGCCTTAAAGTTTGAATCTACCTAGGAGCAGTGACAACAGATTTCGCTCATTTACACGCGAGAACCTTCCAAAAATCTCGCATTTGCAGTGCTGATACGATGAGTGCAAATGATAAAAATCAGGATCCAAGAAGGAATCGAAATCTAGCATTTCGTGGGGCAGTCATGTTTTCCATCACAGAACCACGCAAGGTATTCAATCTGCTTGTGTAAAAGTACTGCGCATACCTCAAGTCGGTGCGATGTGATTACGGTTACTATGTCAGCTATCTAAGTTTATAACAAGGAGATAAACATTTCATATGTACTCCTACTATACAGATGCACGTCATGTTTGTTTAACATCAGTTGCAGCTTCAGCATGGCACCGCTAGGAGCCTTCAAGAGCAATCGTCACAGCATAAATTTCGGAAAATATCTACTTTATTAAAACATTCTCTGTTAACATTTTCATTTCCTCGTAACAATATAATTGAGTGATTACCGTGGTGAAGGAACACTCCGACTTCGTTGTTGGTTTCCCCAGCATGCAGCCACCCGTGACCACTGTCAACTTTTCTCAAGGGGGGGGGTCGCACCCCTTTTGCCTCCCCCCTGCGGCTGATACGCCTATGTTACTAACGTATTTTTTGTGGGAACTTTCCTTCCTCAGATCGTAGAACTTGGGCTGTATGAAGCGTTCGAATGCTAGGAACAAGAACAAGCTATAAATTATAGCTAACTCATTTGTAGTACACTCTTTGAAAAGGAGTACATGTGTTGTCCCCAAGGAGAGGCGATGTTTTCTTTTGTTCTTGAACTTCCCATTCTGCTCACACAAAAATATGCATACTTCTTTCAGGCCTGTAAAAGTTTTCACATCTTAACTCTGCAATGAAAATGATTGCCCAATTTTCAGCATATACTTACGCGAGAGAGCTATAGAGCTCGTTTCGCAGCGCTTTCAGACTACCATCTCTCGACGTCCCTCTTTTTCTCAATTCGAAGGTTGTTTTTGAAGTCTATCTTGTGGAGAAAATTCGACATTTATTAACGTCTATTTCTCTCAAATCTCCAATACTGTGAGGTGCGGTGTCAAGTTTTGTTCTATATGTTGTTGCGATATCTTATTAATTTCATTTCAATCAAAAGGCATTGCCTTGTTGCTGATAACACTGTTTTCCCATCCTTTCATTTTCCTCACTGCCTCTTCATTTACGCTGTTAATAAGGATTTTAGTGTGCGTTGGTGTGAAGGCACCGAAGGGAACTTTGCGGGGGCAAGCTGTACTAAAACGTTCCGCAAGGGCCACTTCTTCGTGCCGTATGTGATAGTATCAATGACTTTGGTCATGAGACCTTTCGAAATGCTATGGGCTTAAAATTCGAGATTTTATAGAAATATTAGGATTGTACCTGCCCTCTGAAACCGTTGCTTTTAATATTACGCCTTTCTTTCAAAAGGAAGTAATCTGTATTAGATTATTCACTGCTCTGGTTATGAGGATTCCAACTGTATCCTTTAGTTACAAGCGTATTTCCAAGTGTAGAAAAATTATGGCTGCTCTGACTTAAACTTTTTGAGATATATCACCGATTACGTCATGATCCTAAAATAAGCGAAGCTGGGAGTTTTTGAAGAGATGTGACAAAAAGAACTTAGCGTTTTTTTAGTCTCGCTGCAAAGGAGTCAGATTCATGCTTGAAGTACTTGCATAAAGATTCGTTCAGTTTCTTGATATCAGCCAAAGTGCACATAAAAGTCAGGTATGCTGCACATACTATCCATGATGAAAAAAAAACAGTTTTCAGCTACGATTCAACCTCTTACAGGTCATAAAAAAAGGCATTGCCAAAAATGCATGCACACTGCTCTTAGAAAGTCCCGAGTTCGTCAGGTAATGTGAAGCCTCCAGTTCCAGGTGCTCCACCTTGCCCGTTGAATTGTTGAATTCCATTCCCGGAAGCTTGATCAAACAATTGAATACAAAGAACCACACTGGCGCCAATCATTCGGACATCAAAATGGTGTGGTCGAATGTTGTGCCATAAGTGCATGACCTCTTCCACGGCTTCAAGAAGGTGGCCGAGACATGCGGCATTTGGGTTGTTTATTTAGCATCTGGTAAGTTTAAACCTATAGATACACACCTATAAATGGGGCTACCAAGGCTGGCTGTACAGAGGGTGCCACATATTTCATTGTGGCGTGCAGTGGTTGGGATTTGCAGTATCCCACTTAGTTGTGGAATGGGCAGTGTTGGCCACACTGGCCGCTGCTGTAATGAAAGGCTGAGAGAACATTGCGCAGCCGTCAATTCACTGGCGGGTCGGGTGCACACTTGGCAGATCACTGCGGCTGTTGTTTTTGCACGCCCGACTCCAAGGGCGTCAGTAACTTGCGCCACCTCGCCGTGGTGGTCCAGTGGCCAAGGTACTCGGATTCTAACCCACAGGTCGCGGGATCGAATTCTAGATGTGGCGGCCGCATTTTAGATGGGAGCGAAGATAGTGTAGCCCCGTGTGCTCGGATTTGCCAGCACGTCCAAATACTGCAGGTGGTCGAAATTTCCGAAGCCCTCCACAACGGCGCCTCTCATAATCATATCGTGGTTTTGGGACGTTAAACCCCGCTTATCAGTCAACCAATCAGTATCTTGTGCAGCTTTGCTACTGAGCAAGCTCGTGAGAGCTGTGAGGCATAATGCATCATTATCGAAGCTTATAAATGCATAGGTACACATTCACTAGCTTTGCACGCGATAAAACAAGTAAATCTCAAGCTACAATCCAGATATTTGTCTCAGTAGCGATTTCTTCACCTATTATAGGGTTCTGTGCATGTCTGTACATTTTTCGTCGTTTTATGTCAGTAACCGTTCTGTTTATATCTTGCGCACAAGCTGTATGCGTGACTCTTCTTTTGTGCTTGTTCCGGTGCGCTTGCTAAGCTGGATACGTGTACCTACGTGTGCTACATTAGAGAGTTTTAGTATTGCGTATGCTGCGTATGTGGCGGCGTTGCGTACGTAAGGACGCCACGTTCTGCGTAGTGCGCATGCGCAGACCGCAACGCGCACGTATCGCGTTACGTACGCAGCCGCTACGTACGCACACATGAGATGCGTGCGTGCGTACGTATGAGGTCATCGCGCCGCTCTCGATCAAGTTCGCGACAGCGCGAGACTTCGTTTTGCAAATTGGCGGCATCGAAGACAAGCACCGACCGGCTCTGTGGCTTAAAATATGGCCATAATCTGGCTATATACCACTTGGATTGGCTCACATTGGCTGTGAACAACACGTACTCCTGTTTTGATCTACCAGATGACGCAACACGCTTCACGCTCGTTGCGTACGCGGGTACTACGGCGTACTAAAAGCCGATTAGTGGCAAACGACGCCACGTAATGCAAGGCGCTTGCGTGATGTGTACGTAGCACCATTCCGCAGTACTAAAACTCTCTATTTACTGTGGCTGCCACAAGTGCATTGCGCGGGATGACTTTTGAGTGCCCTTGTGAGGCCTAAACTATGCAAAGAAATGTTGTTTCAAAATGGCCACCAGCTGTTCTAGCAGAAAATTATATGCAAGATACATTTGTAATGACTCGCGAACGACACGTAATTTTTTCTACATGAGAGGTGAACATTCTTGAAGGAGTAACAAATATACTACTGTGAAATGCTGGAGTGTGGAGAGTGGCACCAACTTTCAGCCGGTATGACTGTTCAAACTCACCCCCTGCGCCACACAGATGGAGGCACACTTGGGTATTAGAGCACGTACCGCCATCTCACAGCTGAAGCTAGTACTAGCCGATGCACGATGTGGCGGCTACAATCAAGAGAGGGCAATATTGTTCAAAGCGAGATCACTTGGAAGTTGCGCAGAGTACATTGCAATGTGTTAGTTGCATGTCAGACAGCTTGTTCTTAGATTGTGTATGGAAAAAACGGTATGCTTACGAAACATAATAACGGTGCAGGTCACATCGCTTGAATCTAAAAAAAAAAAACTCTGATCATCATCGCTGAATTTTTCGTGAAGATTACGATGAGACTTACTAAGAAAAATGAATATTGCATATTTACAACTCTTCGACAGTTCCGGCCAAATATATGCGCCACCCACACATTCATTGTCCGCAACAAACAGTGGCTTGCGGCAACAGATCGATATTGTGCGCCGCCACTGCAAGCGAAGCCATCGAAGGCCGGCTGAGTCAAGCTACGCTTGCGCTACCACGAAAACAGATAGTGCCTGCGCGTGCAGGTGCTGAATGTTACCGCGGTAGCACCACACTCTTTCAGCACATGCGGACGAGTACATACCGGAATCGAATACTATGCGCTATAGCTATGTATTGATGCTGAATGAGTTGTATAGTGACGTGCACTCCTAGACGACTGTCACGTGCCCAGGCAAAAAGTAATTTATATGGCAGCCACATGAATGCGTAGCACGTTCCTATGTCCAGCCTAATGGATATCGTGAAGTAGCAGGATAGAACATGCTACCACTGAGGCCGACCTCTCTGGCTTTCTGTAAATATAGCTGTGTCTCCCCTCTCTCTGAAATTCACGGCACATAGTCGCTCCAAACAGAAGATGCAGACAGAAATCAGTGCCTTACGAATCAATAAACATGAAACAGTGATTTCAACCAAAACAGCCGATCAACCTTATGCTATTTAATAAGCAGAAACGGGAGAGGGGTGCGCTTGCTTTGATTACTGCCCGATTGGTGGACTGTGCGCTCGCAATCTTTCTGTAACTGGTGTCACGGTTATCAATAACGTTCCACGTCAGTCAATTCCACCTTTTGTGTTGTACAGATCACATATCTGGCAAGACATAACTACCGTATACAAAAAGACAGCGCAAGAAGATAACTCACACTGAAACGGGAGCGAACTTAACCAAGACCTGCTGTACACTCAAGTCCGAAATTACTGGCAGTCCACTCATTGTGACACTGACAACCAGGGAAACTATACAGGCTGCGTTCATGGGAGTTGGTGATCATTATTTCTGTCTTGCTGCCGGTGGGTGGCCCAAGTCGCCTCAGTTGTCTCAATACGGCTAGAACCCTATTACCCCCCTTCGACATCATCTGCGTAGATTTAGCACCGGGGTGGTGCTTCTACCGCCGGGGGTTATTATACATAACAGTCGCTAAACACGGCTGCATGAAAGAGGATGAAGTGAGCTTTTGTTTGATGCTGGACTGGCGCCATCGTGCTCGTCGAGTTCTGTGCGTTGTAAATAGATTATTAAAGAAGATACTCATAAAACTATGAAGTGGATTCTGCAGCATATGCAGCGCATACGGTCGCGTACAAGCTAGCGTATGCTATCGAGTGATGCTACCTTGAACGGTTGTTTGCGATGTCCTAACACCAAACATAACCAGAGTTCATTTAGGATTGGTACGACGTTGAAGGCACAAAAAAGAAAGAAGTTTTAGTGGAAAACTACATTTATTCCCCATTTTAGGTAAAGCTTCTTCACAATGAACCAACCGCTGTGGCATCACGCACTGCAGTGTAGGCGTAACGCTATACCATATATCAGCCCACGAGAACAAAACTAGAGCGCTCATAGCAGACTATTTAAAATCGTCTTAGCGGCTGCTAAGTTGCAAGGTTGGTCTACGAGTGGCAACCAGGAGTACTAGAGGGCTTATTTGGGCTGGATGCTACACGTTCACAGAGCACGAGAAACGGCATGACCCACACGACAACAAGACAAGGGCGAACCAAGTGTTAATGAGCGCCTTAGACAACACTAATCTAAGGCCACCTGGCTGCGCAGAGTGTCATCTGGCTTTTTTGTGCCCTATTTGATTCCATACAAAATACAAACCCGTTATGATGACAATCGAGGGCGCCAAATACATGACGCTTAATGCATCACCAAAAATACGGCAAATCTACCCTAGCGATCGTTATTATGCGAACCATGCGCAGAAAAGATGACTATATTACAATTTTTTATTGAGCGAAATGCTATGAAACTACGCTTAAGATATGTGCAAAGTTTTACGCACAGGCATATGTTTGACAGTCGAATATCTTTTATATAGCCAGTTGCTTACAGTACCTGAACGTTGCCCACAGAAACATGGATATTACCCGACAAGCAGTTAGCTGAAATGTAGCGCTTGTGCTCACGAGGTTGGTAGCCCTCGATAGTGCTACGTAGGCCAACTGCAGTGGATGGCACTTAATTGCCACCGACGTTAACCGAATGTGGCTGGCAATGTACATATGTAATGCTTATAAAATTAGATAGTCAGCACTGCAGCAACATTTGACATTTTGCCAACATTACGCCTTAATAGGGTCTTTTTTCCAAAGCAGTTCCGTGACCTGGCGTGTCTCTGCAGTACCAGTACTTAACGCCATGCCGAATGCTTGGGTTGGATTCCAGCTGGGACCATCACATATTTATTCTTTGCATTCGTCGGGACACCGCTGCCGATGTCAGTTTTTCTTAACGCTCTCACAATAATGTTGCCACTGTCTCTCCTCGCTGTTCCTGGGTAGATATGAATTGCCAATGGCTTGTGGTACAAACTCGCATGCCGCCGCTTGTGGTATATGGGTATGTGCCACATGTCTCTAGATGAAAGGGTACGACAATTTGCATGACGGGATTTTGGCATTATTCATTTAATGAAAAGACATTCATATTCGTCAAACTTTCTTACTTTCTTATACTAATTTCGGCCTACTACAAGCTAAAGGCGGATCACGAGAGAGCCCAGACATAGGCGGCTCGATAGATAGATAGATAGATAGATAGATAAATAGATAGATAGATAGATAGATAAAGAGATAGATAGATAGATAGATAGATAGATAGATAGATAGATAGATAGATAGATAGATAGATAGATAGATAGACAGATGCTCAAA
Organism: Rhipicephalus annulatus; assembly: GCA_013436015.1. NCBI lineage: Eukaryota > Metazoa > Arthropoda > Arachnida > Ixodida > Ixodidae > Rhipicephalus > Rhipicephalus annulatus. Next base: position 606,337 of record WOVY01009576.1, on the reverse strand, counting down.
GTGGCTGCAGTACCTATGCTTTGCATTTAAAAGGTGATATTTGCGTGAGTTTACTTCAATAGCGCTCCTCGCCAAGGAAGGTGCAAACCTGTCATTTCCAATTTTCATAAAATTTTTAACAGATAGTTTGCCACTCTTTTTTTTCTTCCCCAAATCCACTTTAGTCTTGTTCTGCTGTGGTTTTTAGTGTTTCTCTTACTTTATTAATTAACTGGGAGGTTTTCGGAGGTCTCGTTCATTCGATAGTTTTTCCACTTACCTCTTTGTCTATTTCATTTTTGGAAAACTAAGGCTAAAGAAAGATCCAGCTAGCATTGGCAAAACAAGAAAGTGACACGTATGTAGAAGTGCGCGAACAAAGAGGTCTCTCATCGAGCTTCCCCGTTCGTGTAGTTGTCAATCTCCGATATGTCGGCAAGGAGTGAAAATTGCCCTAAGTAAAAAAAAATTGCGAGAGCGGTGTCTTCAGCAATCCAAGTCCGTAGATGTGTAAAAACAAAGACTGTAGCCATGTAGATTATTCGTTCCAATATGTTCTCCTGCTGGCTTCAGTGTCTCGAAACAAACGCTTGGACACAGCAAGAAAAAAATGATGGCATTCTTTTCTGCGCAACAGTATCGACGAAATCAAAGCAGTCGCTCCGCATCATCGAGGCACACAGGTAAACTCTGAATAGTTCTGAAATATACCAAAGGGATATTTTATTGTTTGTTTATATGGACGTTGATAATGCACATGGAGGCACCTGGACCAAAATTCATAAATACATGGCGTGGACTCGGCTTGCTCTGGCACTGCGGTGCTCAGCTTGACACGGGAATTTGCGCTGCCTTCTTTTATTCTCTTTCCCGACACCCTCCAAACACACTTCGAACGAATACTTCTAGTATAACATATTTCGTGAGACGGCAACACTCAGGATGGCGGGAAATTGGCTATCTGTCGAAGTGGAAAGAGCTAAGCGTGTTTGTTCATCCGTCTTCCAACTGAACGACTAGACGAGTAATGTTAAGAGCGGCCGTGGGCTGGCGCGTCATGAATCTGTGTGTGGTCTGGGAATGCAAGTAGGTCAAGAATATTCTAGAGGCATCCTCCAACGACTTCCGTGAAGAGCGTAAAGAGCCATTGGCCCATAAGAGTTACTGAGCAGTGCTGAAAGCGCCCCCGATACAGTTTAAATTCTTAAACGTGGCCGATGCGACTTTCTGGATTGGCTCGCTTTCAAAGCACAAATGCGTTTTGGAAACTGCTACGAATTCAGTAGATCAAACAGCTAAGTGAAAACAATGTGAACGAATGAATGTAGGAAATGGACATCGTTAGATAGAAGTGATTGACTTACATGGTGTCTATATGTGGAGCTTCTCTAGGGTGACTCGATCAGTTGACTGCAAAACTTAACAATTTACAGCCAGGGTATGCATATACTGCAATCGATCCGTATACGTCATTGTAAGTGTGGAGGCATTGGAACCATCATTGCGTGTAATAGCAATGTGTGTAGTTCCATTACACACAATAATGGTTATTGCAATGGTGCAAGGTTTCATCTTGAGAAATAATTTCGGAGTAGAGCAGGAGGCGCTTTATTTGAAGCTAAAGTTCCTGTAAATCCTCAACACTTAACAGCAGACAATTTCGAAAGATCTCTGCATAGGAATAATCTTGCTTTCACTGCAGTGAATACTCGTTCTAAAAAGATGATGGCATAGGAATAATCTTGGTTTTACTGCAGTGGATACTCGTTCGAAAAAGATGACTCCATGACAAAGTACACATACTTAGAGGCTCTGCGACACGGCGAATTGGCCAAGAATGGCTGTGCGAAATTTAAGAAATGAAAAAAAAAAATAAACCAGGAAACCGCTTCATGCTATGCAGTCTCGCGCTCTTATATAACACTTCTCGGAGCAACTTCAATCCGATAAGTTTTAACGCGCCCACTAATCAACTTCTTTTTTGGCGTATTAACGAAGCGTTGAAAGCAAATACACAGTTGTAGAAGCATAAACTAGGAGAAACCTTAAAAATATGTGAAGAAAATGAACGTCCTGTTACGCTCCCATATAAGGACTTATGAAGATAACACAGCGCTGACTTTCAACTGCACTTTGTGATATTTACCAGTCTTTGTCTGTTTCGCCGTTCTTATTTTCAGTGTGAAACAGCAACGTGCCCTAGTGTTTACCCTTCATAATGTGTTTACATGCTTCGTCAGCACGTATGAGCACTTTACAAGTTTGTTATCAATTTAGAAGTTAAATGTCGATATTCTAAGCCTTGATGTTGTGTTGCTACACAAAGGTCAAATGAGATTAGTGCACAGCAACCGTTTGCTTTTCGTCAGTCACTTCTTACTGCATTAAACTAATCATAGCCATGGGCAGAAATGGGGTAGCTGAGGGTACCACCCGTCCCTTTATTTATCTGAAGGAAGAGGGGGTGAAATCTACCCAATACGTTTGCTCAGTCGGATTCGTTTTATTGTTGTTTTACTCTTGCGAGCATCCACCGTGCTCACAACCACCGTTTCTTCATTTTTTTTTACTCATAAAACACGTGAGCCCCACGTTTTGGATTTAAATTGTGCATATTTGAAGCTTTTGGCAATCTGACAGACATGACTCTACTTCATTTGGGCTTCAATGTAGCACGTCACGTTTGCTTCTTCCGGCTGCCATTGTCCTCAAGGTGTGCTTGATGGTGTACCAGAGATATTTTATAGATGTATAAGTATGTGCTGTGCCTACTATGTTGATAGTTCAAGAAAGCATGTTTTATGAGTACCTAACGCTAAGTACTAGAGAAATGAAGAGCTGTTCTCAGTCAGTACAGAGCACCATGTCACTGAAATGGTGGTCATTTCGGGTGACCACGATACTGAAAGGTCTTAGAAGGCAGGTTATACACATTAGGGGAGTGCCGGCTGCAGGTGCGTCAACCGTAGAAAAAAAGAACGAAGAACGATGTCATCTTCGCAGCTCGCGCTCAGCGGCCGCTGACAGGAGACCCTTCCCAGCCGAAGCTTGCACGAGTAAAAACTGTCGCTCTGTGCCTTGGTCTCGTCTCTTGGGTAGTGATTCTGAGCCATGGATGTGTCTGGGACTTCTTGTGAACTGGTGGAAGTGATGGGGACCCCTTGCAGTGGAGGTGAGGGAGGGAAGGGGGGGTACGTAGGTAAATAAACACAACTGTAACGTGAAACAGGTATTTTCTATTGCTACCACACACATCAAACAAATGTGCCACGTTACTTCATTTTGGACAGTTCCTCAATACGTGACACACTCGCGCTTAAACAAAGTTTAAGTGCTACTTTTCTAAAAAGAAAGTGGGTGAGGGTTTCACAGATCATAGAAATGACTTCGCAGACCCCTAGAGTACAAGAACACTCATTTGAGAACCACTGTGTTAGAGCTTTCTAGCCAAATGCCACCCAGAACACCCCAGTATATGTTCTCGAAGTGGAAACTTTCCAGAATTATGCGATTCTTGCTATGACTTTGTGCGTTTTCAGGTAGACCACCGTTAGTGCGCTTACATGAAATATTAAATGAAGCGCCCTTTGCAAAAGTAGTACTACCTATGTTTTCTCCTTATTATTTTGATAGCATCGCACATCATGTCGTCCTTGTTGCCAATACGAAGGAGTTTAGAAATGAAAAGCTGCACTCGATCAGTATAATGTGGACCGTGTCGATGAAGTTGGTGATAATCTAATGCCTGGAAGTCCTGAGAGGGGTGTTAATATGCTGCTTTCCATCGTTCTGTGGATGTGTTTTGCAGGATATATACAAGTGCCTCTCAAAATGAGATGAATGTGCGCTACATACAATGTCCACTTGCTTTTGCGAAAAAAAAGGACTGCTTTAGGCATTTTACCAAAAGGAACCAGTAGACAGACCCTTCTGCATGGCGGTCATCTCAGGTAGCTACCTCATGTCTTTTAAACTAAAATTACGAATTTCTCGTTTCTTGTGATAAAATCATTTTCTGCGAATTTTTTGTTCCTTTTTTCATAAAACTCTGTTTCTCGTCAAAAATGGAGTTCTCTGCATGAAAGAGTTCAAGTGTCAGATTATAGCAATTCTCGAGTTTGACAATAATGGGTACTGACGAGCCCTCATGCCGCATTCAAAGAGCTGTTTGCTTCCCAAATTTTATTCATGGGTAATCAAAACCACACGGGAGGCTGGCTGATGCTAGGGACACGTCATTCTTTGATTTACGCATTTGCGTCCATGGTGAAGCTTGGTTTTGTTCTAAGTTGAAAAACCGGCTGAGGAGCAGGCAGGGCACTGCAGGGAGAATTAACCTTGATATAATTGAAATCCTGCACATGCCTATGTTAGAACCAAAAAAAAAGAAGAAAGGTAAAATCCTCTGGAACAATGTGTAAGAATTGTCCTACATTATTATAGTTGATATAAGCCGCCAGCACGGGTGAGCTTCGATGTTGCGTCAACGTGTGCTATTCTCGGTGCAAATGCACGATTACAGTGCGCTGGGGTGATTTTGTACCTGCTGTTTACATGCTTGAACTGCGCAAAGGATAGCTGTTTTACATTCTCAGCAGCTGTTGTCGTAGAAGAGTATTCCCAGGACAGTGGCGTAGAGCGCAGAATGACGATTTGCCTGACCGCAGCTCCATTTATGTTCAAGGTTGTGGCTCATACCCCCCTCCATGTTCAGCGTTCCCGAAAGAAAATTCTGTCTACGCCCCTGATGAAAAAATAAGCGTGAATTCACTAGCGGATGGCTCGCCAACTTTTGTTTTCTAGACAAATTTTCTCGACCTAGGAAACAAATGCCACTGCAAAAAGCTGGTGTCTGGAGAGCCGCAAAAATTTTGGTGAGCGCAGGTGCTGTGACTGTTCGAACTCCCCCGGCACCACATCAGCGAAAGCGTATTTTGTTCTTGAAGCAGGTACCGCTATCTCACCGCTCATGCTCAGACTAGTTGGTGGCCAAGGTGGTAGTTATTATGAATAGGGGGCAGTAACGTTCAAAGCGCCTTCAACTGTGACGTGCGCAGCGTTCTTTACGTAAAGCTAGTTTCTCGCCAAAATGCTAGATTTTAGAAAGTGACTGCAAAAACTGCTAAGCTTAAAAAAACACAATTACGGTAGATGGCACATAGTGCAGTGAACGCGAAGAAGCTTTACGATCATAGTCCTCGAATATTTATTGTGCGTATGCCTTTTTTTTTTCAAACTTCATGTGAAGTTGAGCAGCAAAAACATGAAATACGATTTCACTTGATTGTGTGTTCAATGTTGCTTGATCAAAAAGACTTTTTTTTACATCTTGAAATTAAATAAAAGCTCGAAGTCTATTGTGTAGGTACCTCTTGCAGTGGTATCAACACACTGTTTAAAGTTCATACTTCGGTCAGTGGTAAAACAATGTGTGAAGGAAATGAACGTTTCACGAGCGAAAAACTATGCAAGTCTCAAAACTGGGTTTGTTATGGTAAAAGTCATAAAGATTATTGTCTGGATTTATTTGAACAAGTGTATAAATCGTTAATATGGCATATTGTTTTGCGTAAAAAAGGTCTTGTGTATAGTTCACCAGTTTATACTACGTATAGATAGCGACATGTGAAATCTCACTTCCTGATATGTGTAGTAAATTCTTCTTATGACGCTTACTTTATGTGGGTAATTTATTGGTAACAATGTTTCATTAAACAAAAAGTTATTGATTGCCAATGCATCTAAGATTCGGGAAGTGGACTGTCTTTATAGGTGTGTCAAAATGTCGCAAAATGCTGTAATAATGAAAAAAATTTCGGAACGTATCTTCTCTAAACTTATTGAAAGTAGTTATCAATATATTAATAAGAATAAAATCATGCTCCGCACCAAAGCGCTGACAAGTTCCCAGTTTTCTGTACAAATGACACTAGATTGTCTGGGAAGGTTGAGGTGCACTTAGGTTCCCAATGGCTACTGCATATACATGAAGTTTAGGGAAACTTATAGGGAACACACAAACGCCCGCCAAGACCTTATTTAGGGAGTAACCATGTGAATGTTAGCTCCATAAGGAATCTGCGTACGAAGGAAAATTACAAAAGACTCTTCAGCCCCTGCAAACTTCACCTCCTATCTTATTTGTTTTATTGTTCTCGTTTTTTTTGTAAATGAAGCTGTCATGAAATTGTCAACTAGGAAAGAAACTGTCTCTTAGAAAAGATAGATTAGCTCGGCATTCGGTACATCCTCTTTCAACAGAAAAAAGTGAACATAAGCGTTAAATACAAGGAATGTCGCTCTTTATTTGCAGCCAAATCTGTGACGGAGACTCGTACAGAAGCGCTAGGTTGCTTTTAAGAATGTACCACGGGAAAGGTAGCGCATTCACATGCTTAGCACGTTTCGACAGTGCCATGTTTTTCACAGAAATGTTCAGTTCTGCTGGGCAATGGTATACGGGCACCGATTCGTCGCTACTGGTACTACTGGTACTACTAGTTTCGTCCTACTGGTACTCCCAGCAACGGTTTCCTGGCACACTTCGGCATTGCAGGCGAAGTGTTATAGGTAGACCACCAAAGTATTCTGGATGACAGCGGTAATACATACCCATATATTTCCGCTAATAATTTTAAGAGTATTTTAAGAACAAAACATCTTCGCGATGATTTGGGTACATGTGCACCGGTGGAGAACTGATGAGGCAAGTAAGCAAGTTACACAAGTATAGGAAAGTTGATAACTGAAGGTTTGATTAGAGAGCATGGTTTATATTCGAGATAAAGGTATTGGGCTCTTGTTCTGCACCCTACTACAAAAGTTCAAAGGACGGATGTATTAAACTGCAATGTAGCACCCGATACTATATCCCTGATGTATTCACTGCAGCGAATGCATCAAGAACGTTAAAACTTAAAAGCTAACTTGGTCGAACAGTCGTTTCTATATTTTGATACAGCTAGACACAAGTCAAGGATGTTTACTTTCAGAGTAAGCAATACAAAGATATGCGACCAGAAGGTATTGACAGAACAAAAAAACGTGACAGCATGAGGCCCCTAAGTGAATGACAAAGCATAAACAAGAGGAATCAATTGGCAGTAAGCCCAATTTTAAGCCAGTGACATTCTTGCAAAACACTTGCATGCATATCCAGTCCTTTCAGTATGCTCCGTGTGTAGTGCTGGCGTGAAGGCAAGGACATAAGATTTGCTTAGAAGGATGAATATTCTGTGTTTACATCATCTCGAAACTTCTGGCTCAAATATTTTGGCCCTCTATACGTAGTTCTTGTCGGCAACGAACAGAGGCTTCCCGCAGCACATCGATATTAGGCGTTAGCGTTCTGAGCAAATGCATCAAAAGCTGGCTGAGGCGAGCACTAGTTGTGCTACCGTGGAAACTTATGGTGTTCTTGTATTATATGTTTTTAGATGCCATATAATTTTGTGTGTGTTAGCGCCACCTTTCTTTAGCGCACTAAGACAAGCACATACCTCTACTGTATACATAAGGAGTGCTGTAGCTGGTATCGCTGCAGCACGAGTTGTATATTTATGTTTATTCCTATATAAATACCGCCTATGCAAAGAATAATAATTTATGTGGTAGCCACATGATTTTGTAGTGCATTCGTATAGCCGCAAGAACGGAAATTTGAAGTTGACGGCACACGCGTTGTCCAAACAACACATGCATACAGAAACCTTCCATACGAAGCAGCAGCAAAAAAACACGCAGTTTTGAAATCAATACATGTAGACACGCTGCTTCTATTATAACAACAAGAATGAAGGTGTCTCGTTCCATGGGATTGTTCCACGACATTTGCGTGTGCGCTCATAGTCTTCCTGTCACTGGTGTGTTGGTTAAGAACAATGTTCTACGACAGGCAGTCCTGCGTCCCATTGTGTGAATAGAGTTTTTCCCTGACGAGATCAAAAGTACAGACCATACAAAAAAAATAATACTCGCGGAACTAACACAAAAAGAAACGGGAACGAACCTAATCGAAAACTGTGGCCGCAAGACAAAATATAGGGGTAGTCCGCTGATTCAAGTGTCGTGACAGCCAGTGAGCGTCACCCAGGCTCGCGCTTTGCCATTTCTCCGGCCTCTTGTCTCTGCTTATCGTGTAGAGTTAGGGCGACATGGGCCACGCATTGCAGAACAAAAGCAGCGCGTGTGAGGTGAGGTGAACGGGATAGCAGAAAGGGTGCGATCCGGCTGGGACAAGATCCCCGCCTCGCCATCGATTTCGCGTGGTTGCTGCGAGGAACAGGGTAACAATGTGCACCATAAAGGGCGTCTCAGACGAATGGAAGATGCTTCTGATGATGTCACACTTAGCGAAGTACGTCGAAGATCCGAGGAGATGGTAAGAGGACAGCAATGAGCATTAGGGCTTTATATATGACGGCTAGTTTAGCTATCTGTGTAGATAATATCAGTACATTATTTTACCGCTATCTGTGCAGAATGCCGGATTTTGGTACTTCTTAACGTTAAGGTATCGCCGAATTTGTACTCCATTGTACAATACGTTAACAGTAACACCAAAATATAATTGAAGAATAATGCGAGGGGCGCCGCCATGGGGGCCCAGTGACTGAGGTACTCGAATGCGGACCTGCAGATCGTGGGATGGAACCCCGGCTTCGGCGGTTGCATTTTCGATGAAGGCGAAAATGCTGCAGGCTCGCGTGGTCATGTTCGGGTCCACGTTAACGAACCCCACGTGGACGAAATTTCTAGAGCCCTCCACTACGGCGTCACCCATAATCATATGGTAGTTTTCAGACGTTAAACCCCACATGTCAATCATAGATCAATGTATGATGTGAGGGAACACCGACATAAGCCACCTCTGTTGCCATGCCTCCGTTCTTTAGTTAATTATTCATGATTTTTATGTATTCTGCTATGCGGAATAAGATGCTCTTCGGGTAGACCAGTGAGTTTGGGTATTGCGCTCTTCATGTATAGGTCATGAGGTCCAAGCCTCCCACTACAGCCACATTTTAATTTTCCCGAGTTTAAAAATGCTTGTGCGTATAGAAGAATTTGCGAAATGCCAAGTGGATGAATTATCATAAAGTCAAAATTTTTCTGTTATTGTACTGTTCAGCTGAACCACAAAATTTATTCACATCTCGCGTCTCTCATAATCATATGGCGGTTTTGGGACGTTAAACCCCACGTATCAATTAAAATTTATTCACATCTTCTCAATATCTTAAACGTAGTTTCATTTATAGTTCCGAATAAACAATATAATGAGGTGGACATATCCCTGCATTCTTTGAATTTTATGAGCGGTTTTTTTTGTACGTTGTAGACAGCCGGTGTATGTTGATTGCTGCAGGTGATTATAGCATTGTTATGGAGTTGAGTACGCTAGATAGTGCTAATTTTAGAAATATAATAATGTCATATGGGTTTGAAAATGTTATTATAGATCCAACACGAATAATACCTCAATGTCGATCGGGGTTAGACATAATTATAACAAATATTTCATTATCACAGATTAAAGCTGGCACCTGGGGTTGTTTTATTAGTGGCCACCTTCCTGTGTTTTTTAATATTACCGGTATACCCAGAAACAGTCCGCCTGTGCAAAGCTTTTACCAAGCAATAACTGATACGGCTTCTGACGCATTCAGCAAGGAGCTTTTCCAGCCTGACTGGTCCACGATACTCAATTTGTATGATGCGGACCTTGCATACAGTGATTGTTTAGATATATTCGAGTATTTACAGAGTTCACTTTCCTGTCAAAACACGCAAAAGAAATAGAAAATTTAGGAAGCGATGGGTAACGCACGAGGTCTACCAACAAATGAGAACAAAGGATATGCTCTTAAAACTTGCAATTTGAATGACCTGACCAATTAAAAATAACAAAATAAACTAAATAAGAATCTGCGCATCGCACGAAATGAGTACTTCTCGTCTTTCATGAATGTTAAAACTCCATCAAGCGAGCTGCTTTAGGACAAATTAAACGTGTTACTCTATCGTGGTAATAACCATAACAGCGTATCCAAACTTACAATTGAAGGAAAAGAGTTAAATGTGGTGGAATGAGCTGATGCATTTAACAGTTGTTTTTACAAATGTGAGTACCTTAGGTAGTCCCACAGAGGCATGTCAGTATATGAACATGAGGAAGGATAAAATTTTATTTATGCCGCCAGTCACAGATCAGGAAGTGATTTCAATAATTACAAATTTATAGAACAGCAGCGGCATTTATAAAGATGAAATCCAGATAAAACCTGTGAAATTTGTTGTAGATATAATAGCACCAGTTCTTGCACACATATTCAACACCTGTATAACTACATCAGCTTTCCCAGTAAAAATGCAAATAGCCAAGATAACAATGCTCTACAAAAAGGGGAATCGGTATGAATTAGGAAATTACCGCCCTTTGTCTATATTACCCATTTTTTTCCAAACCTCTTGAGAAAGTGTTTCATTGTAGGCTTTCAATGTTTTTCGAGAACTCTAATATGTTAACACTCCAACCGTTTGGGTTCCGGAAAAACAGATCAACAGAATTAGCGTTGCTTCACCAGAAAGAATAGATTTTACAGAAGTTTTAAAGCAAGAAAGTAGTAATTGCTTTATTTGTTGATTTTTTCAAGGTTTTTGACTTGGTGAATCATGAGGTCTTGTTAAGTAAGTGAGATATTCATGGTGTTCGTAGATGTGGGTTAAATTTACTGTGGTCATACCTGTCCCACCGGCGACAAGTTGTCCAAATAAATAACTCGCGATCACAAATTCTGCCACTGCTCTGTGGTGTTCCACAGGGTGTTCCATTTGTGAGATTGTACAAGGTGGAAATAAAATTTGAATTTGAATTGAACTTTAGGCAAAGGTAGGCACATTTCTATAAGTGATTGTTATCTGAAGGTGCTACTTGAATTTAGGCGAGAGAAGAGAAAGGGAAGATAGAAATAGATAAAAGGAAGAAAAAGACAGGGCGGTTAACCTGGTAGAAGTACCAGTTCGCTACTCTGTATAGGGACGGGAAAGTAAGTATCGCAAAGAAGACAGAAATAAAATAGGAATAAAATAAATAAAAAAACGGCAGAATATCCACGGAGTGAATGATGGAGAGTGGGGCGAAGCATTCGTCCGTCCATGCGTCCGTCTGTGTGACCGTCCATGCGTCTGTTTGTGCGCCCGTCCCTGCGTTCTTTCATGCATCCGCCCCTGCGTCCGTTCATGCGTCCATGCATGCATCTGTTTGTGTGTCCATTCGTTCATCTATTCAACACTCCAAGTCCCATCATCTCGAATCTTTTTTTCATATATTCCCCATATAGAAGCACCGCCATCCAGCGGACATTCCAAGGACTAAACGAGAGGTGGCACACGCACACTTTCTTACGGCCTGCGCTTTGGGTCCACTTCCCACCTTTAACCACCTCGAGTTCATGGTATATTCTAGTTCACTGTATTCATGGCACTGCGACCAAACGCTCGCTAAACCTTTCGAAAACCAAGGAGGTTACGCCCAGCGAGTATAACGTAGCAACCTTTCCCTGTCATATAGGGCTCAATTTACATGCCAATGGCTGCTAATGAGAAATGAGAGACAGGAAAATTCGGCTTTTACTTTCTTACGGCTTGCGCTTCGTATCTACTTCTCCTTTTTAACCACCTTGAGTTCATTCATGGTATATACAAGTTCATTGTATTCATGGCACTGCGGCTCAACGCTCGCTAAACCTTTCTAAAGCTAAGGAGGTTACACCCAGCGAGTATAATGTAGCATCCCTTTCTTGTCCGATAGTGCTCAATGTACATGCCAATGGCTGCTAATGGGGATCGCAGCGTGCGCGTTGACTAAAAGCCGAATGCTCATGTCTCTCATTCCCCATTAGCAGCCATTGGCATGTACATTGAGCACTATTTTTTATTGTTAAACAGCGCACAGAAGAAATCTCTCACTGGCACCACCTTGGAGGTCAAGTGTTATACCTATTTCGGGTATGTGCCACTGGTGGTTACATACGAGGGACGCCCAAGCCATGCCATAAGGAGCTTCGCCCCTAAAACGCACACAATCAGAGTGGTAGAAGGCGATGCGTTGAACGTATACAGCCATGAAGCATATGCACAGGCTTCTTTTGCGACGTTTATTCTTGTCTGTAGCGCTGACATTTTTCTTCCTAGGGAGTTTGGTCGTCCAGTTGATGAAATGCGTTGCAGAGCTACAGTATCTGTGAACAGTAGCGCGGGAATTTGCACAGAATATGCTGAATTGTTTCGTCAGTGCCACAGGGTTCACAGGCTGCGGTTTCAGCCAATCCTATGCGGAACGTGTACGCTTTGGAATTATGACACCAACCATAACCTGCACAGTAGGATAACATCCCTTCGGAAAAGTCCTGGAAGAGGATGAAGAAGGATAGTTGGATTTAGGGTATATAATCGTGCGCGCATGAAGTGTGGCTCCTTCTACTTCGAAGTGGTGTGTTCGCAAGCATGTGGAGCTTCCGTGCACGTTCAGTTTTCAAGAGCGGAATTGATATTTGATTGTTTTCAATATTGCAGAATGAGCAGCTCTATCGACCCGTTTGTTGCTAATAATTCCACAATGACTTGGAAGCCATTGGAAGGCTAGTTCATTCATGTGCTTTTTAAATTAAATGGTGGGTCTCTTCTGCAATCTCGAACACCAGTTGTTCCCCCGCAGGGGCGCCTGCGCAAGTAGGCGTTTGGTGTGTAGCGACACCACGGACCCGAGCTAACGGGGGAGTTTCGGCTCCCTCCCACGCCTAGCCGTGCGTGGCTTTGCCGTGTCCGGGGAAAAGGGGATCCTGGGGTTTGAGCCAATGCTGGGTGATTGGACCATTAAGGCCCCCCGGCAGAGGCAACACACCCCTTTGGCCCCGGCTTCACGTAGACGGCACCCCTGGGCTGACCCACCCAGGGGAAATCGGCAGTCGCCTTTTCCTATCTCTCTCTTCCTATATCTTAGTATTTTCTCGTCTTTAAATCTGTCCTGTCTTCTTCTCTCTTCCATTTACTTCCGATTTTTCATGGCGGCAAGGGTTAACCTTGTGTAATTACTCAACCTTGAGTAGTTATATTTGGTTATAGTGGCAATGTACGGCTGGCGTCTGCAGCCTTATGCTATTAAGTGCTTCAGCGTCCCCTGGTTGGACTCCATGGTGGGTGGTCGCCATTGCTGCCGAACAAAAAGTACACTACTATGAGAACACCTGCATTTCCCCGTCTCCTAGATCGTCTGCCGCCTAAGAGGGGACGCACCGATGACATATCATTTTTCAGCAAACCCAGACAATGTTTTCCCAAATTCCATGTTGTGCACAGTGAAAACCCAACAAAACAAGCCAGAGCAATATCTCCATTCCTTGTTGCTAAATCTCTGACAGAGGTCTTTGGCCCAGAATACAAGGTTACAAAGATGGCTAGTGGAGACCTTCTCCTTGAGCTACCTGAAAAACACCACTATGAGAAACATGGCAGCCTCGTAGCATTTGGTAATATCCAATTATCTATTTCACCCCATAGATCAATGAACACCTCACGCGGAGTTGTTTCAGAAGCAGACCTTCTTGAAATGTCTGAACAGGAACTGCTTGAAGGGTGGAAAGAGCAAAATGTTACAGATGTGAAACGAATCGTCATCAGACGAGACAACAAAGAAATACCTACCAAACATTTAATACTCACCTTTGCATCTAGCACACTGCCTTCATCTATCGACACAGGCTACACAAACTTTCTGTCCGCCCCTACATTCCTAATCCAAGGCGGTGTTATAAATGTCAACGATTTGGTCATGGCTCGCAGAACTGCCGCGGTCAGGAAACTTGTGCAAGATGTGGTAGCCACGGCCACACATCTGATAACTGTGTTACTACGCCTCACTGCGTGAATTGTGATGGGGAACACGCCGCGTATTCGCGTTCGTGTCCTAACTAGAAGAAAGAAAAAGAAATAATTACTCTTAAAGTTAAAGAAAACATCACATTCAAAGAAGCAAGACGAAGAGTGTCGCCATTTTACGGCGCAACATATGCTGATGCGGCGCGTCAGGGGGCAACGCCGCACCAGCCCTCGCCACCCCTTCGGCCAGCGCAGAGCGAGCCGTCGGCTGTGGCGCCTGCCCCCAAGGCGGCAGTAGTTCAGTCTACTCCGCCTTCAAGCAAATTGAGGCCGGAGACTCCAGGGTCCTCTGGTCTCAAGGCCTCACCTCACCAGGCGAGGCCTAAAATCCGAACCACCAGCTCGCATGTGCGGGCATCCAGTGCCTCTGACGAGGCAATGGATACAACGGTACCCTTGGTACCAAAAGAGCGGCGCGCCTCCTTGGAGCGCGCCAAGAAAAATAAAAAACCAATAACGGGGCCGGACGACCGTCCTGCCACCTAAAATAACAAGCTCACTTTAACACAGCACACTCTCTGTACACACAGCAGCATCTCTTCTTTTAGTATGCAGACAGAAATATTACAGTGGAACATCCGAGGCCTTCTTCGAAACCTTGATGACTTACAAGAACTCCTCCATGAATACAATCCAAGAGTGCTGTGTGTACAAGAGACACACTTAAAACGAACAAACACAAACTTTTTACGTAAGTACGTAATCTTCCGAAAAGATAGAGATGATGCCATGCCACCATCCGGTGGTGTAGCGGTTATAGTTAGTCAAGGGATAGCATGCACACAATTACCCCTTAAAACTTCCGTCGAGGCGGTGGCTGTTCGAGCAGTTATTCTAAACAAACTTGTCACTGTCTGCTCTTTGTACATACCTCCGCACCACCGTCTTGAAAAACTCCAATTCCAGTCTTTAATGGACGAACTACCTGAACCTTATCTGGTCCTTGGGGACCTGAATGCACATAATGGTCTGTGGGGTGACTCTCGCTGTGATGCACGAGGTCGTCTCATTGAACAATTCCTCATTTCATCAGGTGCTTGTCTGTTGAATAGGAAAGAGGCAACATACTATAACCTTGCCAACAAAACTTACTCTTCCATAGACCTGAGTATCGCATCTCCTTCACTTGTACCATTGCTTCAGTGGAAAGTCATAAAAAATCCATACGGAAGTGACCATTTTCCTTTAGTTTTGAGTACACTAATAATATATGAATGTCCTCCACATGTTCCCAAATGGCTGGTAAACAAAGCCGACTGGGAACAATTTCAAAAGCTTACTCACCTGAATTGGACTGACATATGCGGGTTAGGCATAGATGAAGCTGTGCAGTATTTTACGGCTTTTCTTACTGACGCAGCAACCAAGTGCATTCCACAAACGTCTGGACTGCCCGGCAAACGACAGGTCCCGTGGTGGAATACTGAGTGTAAGAATGAGCGAAAGGAACAGAACAGGGCATGGAGGTTGCTGCGAAACTCGCCGACGGCGGAAAACCTTGAGAGCTTCAAGAAAATAAAATCTCGAGGCAGGAGAACGCGTCGGCAGGCCAGAAGAGAAAGCTGGCACAAGTTTTTATCAGGGATAAATTCATATACACAAGAGGCCAAAGTCTGGAACATGGTTCGTAGGGTAGCAGGAAGAAAAGTGCACTCACTCCCACTTGTAAACACTCAGGGTGATACCTTAGAAGATCAAGCAAACTTCCTCGGTGCGCACTTTGAACAGGTATCCAGCTCGTCCCACTATACTGACAGTTTCCAAAAATACAGAACAAGAATAGAAAAGCTGAAACTCGAACACAAAACCACTAGATACGAGGCATATAACCAAGCTTTCAGTCTAGCTGAGCTCCGAACATCTCTAAACTCCTGCAGTACTTCTGCCCCAGGTTCTGATCGTGTGGTGTATGAAATGTTAAAAAACCTACCAGCAGAAACACGAAAAACCCTACTCTGTTTGTACAATGCTATCTGGTTTTCTGGCACTATCCCTATCTCCTGGAAAGAGGCTATTATTATTCCCATTTTGAAAGAGGGCAAGGACCCTTCTTTAGCTTCAAGTTATAGGCCTATTGCACTTACAAGCTGCTTGTGCAAATTCTTCGAAAAAATGATAAACTGCCGACTTGTACATATCCTTGAAACAAACAATTTGCTCGACCCATTTCAGTGCGGGTTTCGAGAAAGTAGATCCACCACAGACCACCTCGTTCGTATCGAGGCACAGATCAGAGACGCCTTCGTCCATAAACAATATTTTCTCTCTGTGTTCCTCGATATCGAAAAGGCGTATGATACAACATGGCGTTTTGGAATCCTAGGAGACCTGTCCCACCTTGGTGTGCGCGGAAGAATGTTTCATATAATCGAAAGTTACCCGTCAAACCGGACATTCCGTGTCCGTCTGGGCAGTGTGCTCTCTCAAACATTTGTCCAGGAAACAGGCGTGCCACAAGGTGGTGTGCTTAGTTGCACACTTTTTATCATCAAAATGAATTCTTTGTACTTGTCCATTCCCCGCATGATGTTCTATTGTACATATGTCGACGACGTTCAGCTTGGCTTCAAGTCATGCAACTTAGCCGTGTGTGAGCGGCAGGTTCAGATGGGTTTAAATAAGGTCTCCAAATGGGCAGACGAAAACGGATTTCGACTTAACCCACAAAAAAGCACGTGTGTCTTGTTCTCTCGAAAGAGAGGCATGCACTCAGAACCTGACATTCGGCTGAACGGGCAACGTCTGTCCGTTAAAGCCGAGCATAAATTCTTAGGCTTAATCTTGGACAACAAGTTGACCTTCGTACCGCACATCAAGTATTTAAAAACAATATGTTTAAAAGCCATGAATGTTATAAAAGTGTTGTCACGTACTACGTGGGGTAGTGATAGGCAATGCCTCATGAACTTCTATAGAAGCCTTATTCGTACCCGCTTAGATTATGGGGCCGTTGTCTATCAATCTGCCACTCAAAGTGCCTTGAAGATGCTTGACCCCGTGCATCATTTGGGCATCCGCCTTTCTACGGGTGCTTTTCGCACCAGCCCCGTAGAAAGCCTTTACGTTGAGTCAAATGAGTGGTCGCTTCATCTGCAGAGAACTTACATGTCCTGTGTTTATTTCCTTAAGGTGAAAGCAGACAAGAAGCACCCCTCATACTCTACAATTAACGATTTGTCGAGCTCAACTCTGTTTCAAAACAGGCCTTCGATGAGGCAGCCCTTCTCAATTCGCCTGAAGTGTCTAGCTGAAGAAACTGAAGTGTCACTTAAACACAGTTTAATGGCTCCTGTAGCATACCCGCCACCGTGGCAGTGGCAGACTATAGACTGCGATGTGTCTTTCCTAGAGGTTACAAAACATGCACCTATTGCCCATATCCGAACATACTTTCTGGAACTTCAACCCAAATACACATGTCCTGAGTTCTTCACAGATGCCTCCAAGACTAACTCCTCTGTGTCCTACGCTGCTGTCGGCCCATCCTTTTCGGATGCTGGCCCTCTACATCCACGCACAAGTATCTTCACAGCGGAAGCTTACGCGATACTGGTGGCAGCTAAACACATCAAACAATTACAAATACAAAAAGCAGTAATTTATACAGACTCCCTCAGTGTAGTAACGGCTCTGCACAGTCTTAAAAAACAAAAAAACCTAGTCCTTGTCTCACTTTACTCCATTTTGTGCACACTCTACACGCACAAACAACATGTTGTAGTGTGCTGGGTGCCAGGGCACCGTGAGATCCAAGGCAACGTGAGGGCGGATCAGCTCGCTGCATCCGTCCATGAGAGCACCGCCATTACATCCATATCAATCCCGGCCCTTGATCTTAAGCCGTCTCTCAAACTAAACCTCAGGGACTACTGGCAGAGCAAGTGGGATACACACACACAAAACAAACTACACGTTATTAAGCCACACCTTGGCCATTGGCCACCAGTATCAAAATCACGTCTAACAGAGGTAACACTAACAAGACTCAGAATAGGACACACATACACGACACACACACATCTTTTGTCCGGTGGTGATCCACCATTGTGTGATAAATGTGGTGAGGCATTAACAGTTCTTCACGTTTTAATCCAATGTAAACAATTAGAAACTCTTAGAAGACAACACTTTCCATTACCCTACCGACAACATATACCTTTACACCCTGCAATGTTCGTCGGTAGGGAACCGCTTTTTAGTCACAAATCATTGTTAGCGTTTTTTAAAGAAATTCATAGTTTTCATGTCATATACCCGGGCATCCCGTAGCATGACCTCTCCAGAGAGGTTTTTGCTGCGGTGATTACACAAGAAAGCACGTGCCTCACGGCCCTTGGACGCAAGGGTATGAACGTGTGAGGCACTTGTGCTAAAGCCGTACATATCCACCATCGTCTTTTATTATCACCAACTTTTGTCATTTATTCACACCACACACACATTTCACGGCATGGTCATCATTTTATTACTTGTATGTTTTTACCCGCCTTACCGCGAGGATTTTTATGGCCCTTATACAGCCGCTAATCACAATCATCGTCCACATTCCATGTCCCATGAATTGGCGCTCTTTGGCCATCAAATGGCCCTTGCGCCAAAAAACACCATATATCATCATCATCAACACCAGTTGTTCGTTTGGCGGTAGTGGAAAAGTGACAGACGGGATTGCAATGCCATCTTGGAAGCACAGAAATTAGTCCATTTCAGTGCCCGTTAAGCACTAATGAATACTAATGGGGCACGAAGCGCTGAGAGCTCCACTGCCGTCGATGTCGTAAAGTGGGAGGTCCTGAATCAAATTGTAGTGGCTTTTTTGTATCACAACAGATGACGAAGCCGTCGGTATATACAGCATTGGTACACATTATATAGCAGGAGTAGACTAAGCTGCTCAAAAGTCTGTGATGGCATACCTGATTTTTTTCTGGATGCTAGGTGTTGTTAGCCACATGTTAGGCTGAGTCCGGTGCGACGGAGGAGTCGAAATTTTCGCGGCAGGCATAAAGCATGTTGGTAAAGGCTCACGACACGTGGTTATTGTTTTATTGTTTGGCAAAAAGAAGAACGTGGTCTGCCTGCTGGCAAAGAGACTAGGTGGTGGTGGGGTGTCTGAGCGAAAAGCCTACATGTCTTCTGGTGTTTTAACGTCAATATGTGTCGCGATGAGGTTATGAATGTAAGGCCTAATATATAGAGAAGCGTGTGCGTTCTGAACGATTATGGCCCACATTCAATAACATCAATATTTTTGTTCCTGCTGTGTGATAGCGTTTCATTTCCGTTATAGTGTATAAGTGAATAATTAGAACAGACCAAGAGGTCCGTAGAAAAAAAGTTGAAGGAAGTCTAACGCCACATTCTGAATCGGAGACAAACACTATCACATCGCTTCCAGTGTTCGGTGATTGGCTGGTTGGGAAAAGACTGGAAAGCAATCACTTCACTGGACACGTTGGACAATGCATTATACCATGCGAGAGTGTCGTCTCAGAATACAGCCCCCAAGTGAATAGGTCAACTCATTGTCTAAAATCATGCTTTTTTTGGTTTGTGCATATGCTGTGGTTTCGAGGTCTGAATGAATTGGTGTATGATGTGGAATTTTTCGTTAGGAGGCAGCATTCAAGGAAAGAAAGAAGCGAAAACAAAAGAAAAAGAAGAAACCAAGCACGGTATCACCATTTTTCAATTACATTTTGATGATTAACCATCCCAACATTTTTGCAAACCCGTTGAAATTTAAAACTACTCATTTTTAGCCAGTCCCCAAGAGTGGGTACGTCACATTGTTTTTAAAGAAAAAACAAACAAAATCCTACGTAAAGGTTCACGTGTCTTTAATTCACCACTTTTCCGTTAAGGGAAGAGAGTTAACACTTTGTCCTCTCGGGTAGGTCTGCTCGACTGTTTCTTCTTTCCCGTAACGTGCCATACAAGTTTAAGTACGACGATCCAACTAGCCCAATCTTCAACACTTCATGGTTCCAGACTTGAATTTTCTAACACTGACACTCTGCGGCAGTCTTGGCATAGAACGATTATAGGCATATATTACAAGATTGGCTGTTGTATACCATGACAGGTGTGTGACATCGCTAATCTCTCAGGTATACGCAGCAATAACATGAACAACCAAAACAACAGCAGATAGATCCATTTATTTCCCAGCAATGCGCTATATAAGTTCAAATACAATGAACCAACTTGTGCAATCTTCAACACTTTCGGAAAAATGACTTGCTTTTCTTTTCGAAGTAGCACTCGCTGGCAGTCTGAGCATACAGCGATTATACGTACACATTGCAAGATCACTTGTTACTCCCCATGGCAGTCGTGTGTCATTTATAATCACTTAAATATCCACAGCAATAACTACCAAAACAGCAGCAAGGAACTGCCGAAACCAGCAACAACCCAGATCATAGAGGTCGTTAATATGAAACCACATTTATTAATAGCATTACTAGTAATAATTGCCACGAAAAACTTGCAACGTTGCTTGAGAAAGAGCCTGTGTCTGAGATTCAAGAGTTCATCCAGAGGGAAGCATCAATAAAACATCGCGCATTAAATGCAGGGTGCGTTCATCGTCCTTGTGAGATGTGAGTGAGTGTTATCGCAAAAGAAAGAGCGCATACTTTCGTATTTACCTTTTGTTCAGTAAAAGTCTCCAGACAAAATAAATAGAAGAATCTTCTAGTAAAAGCGCCGCTTAACAAACACTGCTTCTCATTTCAAACACAGAGCACTAAACCAAAATATTTATGCTGTACGTCCTGTCAGATGCAAAAGCTTCTGAGAAACTTACTCAAGCAACGATCAGAAACCTACGTGCAATGTCTTCTCAATATGTTCAAACAACTTCTACTGGCATTCCATATGTGTCAGCGACAGCTGATACATGCAGGAAATGCTAGAAGAGCTAGAACGCCTAGAAATAGATACAAGGAACTGGACACGACAAACATGGTGCGAGCTTTTTCGACTACAACGAGAATGCATTGCCACCTATTCGTTTCGCGAAGGCCGGCCAAACATATTGCTGTCTCCGGAATAGGGCGTACGTCGTGGCCAATACGCCGATCGAAACGCATATATGACTTGGCGCTTGTGGTATGACAGGAGGTGAGTGCGAAACAAGCGCTCAAAGGGAAAAGACTCCGAACGATGGAGACTACGGAAACACGTATATAGGCTGATTGAGTATCGGTGCTTTGACTTCCCTACATGACAGATATGCTGCGACGAGCCTTGTGTTGTTCTCGACTGCGTTCACGAGCAGGTATAGGCTTTAGGTAACGTTCTCTTTCAGATGCGATAATTTCCTAGTCGATAGGCATTGTAAGTTTTCATGACATTTATGAGAAGATAAAAGATGTTTATTGGTTGTTGAATGAACCTTATTTCTAACAAAGTTTGCACTAACTAAGCATTTCTGCATTCAAACCTGAGCCGGTGTGTTGTGAATTCAGCAATACCTGTGAATATTGGGTGCGCAGCACTGTTAGCCTAAGGGAAAGGAAGTTTCGGATGCCAAGTAGCTGAAACATTTGAAGATATAATTTAAAGCGTTTGCACGTGTTAAATGCTGCGTGAAAACAGTAACTACGAGACAGTTCATTTACGAGCTTTCAACTGTTGGTTGTCTGTTACTGGCAAAAGGAATATTTATATATTTTTTCTTAATACTTATAGTGTTTAGGGCTTGACCGAGAAAGACCAGAGATATGGGCACATAGTAAAAAAAGGTAAGGACGGAAGTTCGAAGGGGGCATTATAGTATGCACGTGCAGTTGTCACGGCTTAAGCATCGAATAACTTGCGTACAATATGTGCATGAGGAATAACTCATTTATTGCTGAAAACTAGCAAGGAGGCCAGTGCGGTGAAGGACTGATATGCAACAGAAGCCCTCGTTCAACGGATAGACTCGCTCACAAAGTCCTCATTTGGAATTTCGCTTTCCAAATATTTTCAAAAGGGCATTTATTATTGTCAAATACTCGTGCGTCCGCAGTCGGTATTTGCACGTGTCTTGACTCCCTGTTTGTTTGTTTTGAAGTTGTCCAGCTTCCTGGGTTTTCTGTAAACATACGGGCAGTAGACAGGGTTTGTGAAACTTTATAAGATCAATTGCAATCCCTGAGATACTCATCTGTATGTATTCTCTTTCTAAATACGTGACGCGCAACGAGATCCTGAATAGGTTGCTTTGTGAGAAAAATAAATATATCCTCTTCCATCTTTTGTCATTAGACTTGCACAATGAAGGAATAGGTTGCGAAAGAGCGCAGTGTGGTGGTTCGGGACCCTCAGACCCGGACAACCTAGATACAGATGAGAAACATTTATCGACTTGACACAATTACCACTGTGAACAGCCAGACACTACAAGCAGCATTTACGTCCTAAACCTGACGCTTTTAAACGTACAGAAGCCCGAGTATTAGGGCATACCGAAGTCTCAGTTCGTCCGACGTCACTCACATGCACCATGGGGATGTCGACAACACACGAACAAAGAGGCAGGTTCACGACCAAGTCCAACCAGCGTGCACGATGAGGTCATGCGAGGCTGCTGGAGCAGACGTTGTACTGCTCCTTCAGGAACACGCCAGGCCACGTTGCGCCGGACGTAGCACAGAGGCCATGCCTTCAGCTCCGGGTTGCGATGGACCCGCTCGTACGTGGCATAATGACCATGATCACAGCCGGTTGTGCCGGACCTACTCGGACGTTGCACCGAGACCACGATCTCCGCCGCCACTGGATTGGGATCCGCTGCTCGCCCAGGCTGCTCACTCGTTCACCGCGGAAACAGCACTGCTATGCCGGGTCAGGAACACTCGCTTGTCCTCATGCCACGCCAAGCTCAACCCAGCTAGCCTGTTGCACCAGCTCTCTCCTCTTCGGTCCACCAAGTCGAACGAACTGCTGTCGCCAGCTGCCACGTTTTCCAGCAACTCGAAGTCTGCCAGCTCACGTGTGCCACGTTTTTTTCTGTTTACGTACACACTTTGGTCGTCCTCGGTATTTTCACTTTTGGTTTCGTTGGCCCTCTTACCACATTCCCTCCAACTATCAGTACGTTGTGCCCCGGAAAACTTCAGTGTTACGCGACACAGCGGAACAAAATAATATTAAAGGCAATCACTGCAGACATCACAATGCTAACATTGCGGACATTCTCTCACTAGAACTCTGTGAGTCAATTGTTCGGAGCACTCTGGCATTAGTGGTCGAATAAGCTCTGTGACGAAATGTGTTTCCCGTGTGCTGAAAGCGCGCTCCTACATGACGCACCAATTCACCGTGCCTGCCCTATGTATGGAAACACGTGGTACTGACGTCACAGTTGCCACTTAAACCACTGTGAAATAAACAGCGGGGTTTTTTCTTGCTTGTCTATCGCCTGGCCTGCCGTCGCCTCCTTTCTTTCACCGATCACCGACTCATAGTGGCGGGCGCCGCTACAACATGGTGTCAGAAGTTATGTGTTCCGCCCACCTCTAACACCATCGTAAAAAAAAGAGAATCGAGACGTCGGCCCAGGGAGAGGCTGCAATGGCCACTGCACCACCGCCACCTACGCCGGGCCTTCAGCAACCAACGCCACTGGACTTTGACACTACCTCAGACTGGTCGGCATGGATACAACACTTCGACGACTATCGATATGCGTCGGGCCTGTGTGAGCACTCGGAGGAGGCGCAAGTGCGCACTCTGCTGTACACCATGAGGCGGCAAGCAAGGGACATCTTCGTTACCTTCAATCTCTCAGCAGAAGATTCGAAGAACTTTGAGATGGTCAAAAAGAAGTTCGACGAGTACTTCATCAAGGAGACCAACGTTGTGTACGAGAGTGCTTGCTTTCACAAGTGGCACCAGATGCCGGGCGAGTCTATTGACCAGTTCATGATGGCTCTACACATCTTGGCGGAAAAATGTGACTTCGGAGAATTCAAGCAGTGCCTCATCACAGACCAGTTCGTCGTTGGCCTGCGGGACGAAAAACTTTCCGAGTCGCTCTAAATGGACCCGAAGCTATCTCTCGCGACAGCTCTGGCGAAGGCCCGCCTGAAAGAGACAGTTCAGCAGCAATAAGCAGAGCTTCGCAACTCCAACGAGGCTCGCGACAACACTCAGTCCAATCCATCTGAAGAAATCAACGTCGACGTGTGGGTCACTGCGCGAAACCACGCCGCAGTGAGGACACCCGGCCGCCAGCAGTTCGTTACAAAAGACAGTGCATCTTCTGCGACGGCCACTCCCACCCTAGGTCAGACTGCCCAGCTGGAGCGCAGAAGTGCTTTAACTGCGGCGTAAAGGGACATTTTGGAAAGGTGTGCCTCAAAGGGACTTTTCCAAGCAACAAGTGAAAGGTGCGAGTGTCGTCCGTACAAAAAGACACTGGTAAAAGTTTTCTAGGCGCATTGGAAGCGCTTGGTAGGCGCGTTACGTTCAAGTATTGGTTAATGCAGTGCCTGTCTTTGCAAAGATTGTTTCGGGGGCAGAAGTGTCCGTAATTCGAGCATCGTTTCGTGGACTTCCCACGAGCTTAGAAAAGGCCGACGACATCTTGACAGGTGCTAGCGGTGCCCGACTAAATGTTCTGAGCAAGTTTCAGGCAGATATAGTTTGGAAGGGACGAACTTCTCGCCAAACATGTTATGTCGTCAGTCTTTTGCGCCATGTACTGCCGGAGTTGCCAGCTCTTGAAGCATTAAAAGTTAAGTTCACTGACTCTGTCGCTGAGAAAAAGTCTGACTACGAGGTTTTGTGCTTTCAGGTTTTTGAAACTTAGGCTGTATGCCCGGGGAGTATACACTCAGGCTACAACTAGACGCAGTTCCATTTGCTGTAAGCGCAGCACGCAGGATTTCTATACCGCTTCAGGAACCTGTGAAGCGGGAATTGGATAAGATGGAACAAAATGGCGTAATTCAGGCCGTCGAAGAGCCAACTGAATGGTGTGCCGGCGTTTTTGCTGTACAAAAGCCCTCGGGAGACGTAAGGATCTGTGTCGACCTAACGCAGTTGAAGTAGTTTGTCATAAGGGAAAGGTATACGTTGCCTATATACTGTAGACCAAGCACTAGGCTCATTGGCCGGCACGAAATTGTTTTCCAAACTAGACGAGCAAGGCCTCAGAACTACTGACCACGTTCATTATGCCATTTTGGCGGTACTGTTTCACTCGGTTGCCGCTTGGTATTACTTCAGCCCCAGAGTACTTTCAAAGGAGAATGTCTAAAATACTGGCAGGCCTTCCTGGTGTCGTTAACCTGACGGACGATATTTTCATATTTGGTGACAGCAAAGAGAAACATGATTCTAGGCTATCGAATGTCTTAGCTAGGTTGTTCCAGTCTAACGTTACGCCTAACAAAGCAAAGTGTGTATTTCGTGCACGAAGCATGGGCCTTTTGGGTCACTTTCTAAGTGAAGAAGGCGTATAGCCTGATACGACTAAACTCAGATTCATTACAGAGCTGAGCTCGCCTTCGAGTATTTCACTATTGCGCAGTGTTCTCGGCATGGCCAATCACCTAGGCCGCTTTTTGCCGAACTTAGCGCAAACCACTGCCCCACTACGGACGCTTTTGCAGAAAGTAACTGAATGGGTTTGGGGTCCATCTCCGAACACAGCTTTCGATACCTTAAAAGCTCTTATCTGCTAGGCAAAGTGTATGCCATGTACGATCCACGACTTCCCACAATTCTTTCGGTGGATGCCTCCTGGTTTGTTCTCAGGGCCATCCATTTCCAAAACAACGTAAGGGTGAGCGCCGCCCAATAGCATTCGCTTCAAGGTCAATGACCAAAACCGAGCAGCGCTATGCGCAAGTCGAAAAGGAGGCCCTATAGCATTAACGTGGGCTGCGGAAAGATTTGACGAATATATACGAGGTGTCGATGTGTCGTTCGAAACAGACCACAAACCTGTTGTCTTGTTGTTCGGTAAAATGCCTATTGATTTATTGATGCCAAGAGTGCAGCGCTTCAAAATGCGGTTGACGCACTATCAATTTGAAATTGTGTACGTTCCCGGCAAAAGCTTGATTACGGCGGACGCTCTTTCACGAGCGCCGATGAAAGCAGATAAACTCGCCGGTGAACTGACCGTCTCTGAAATCTCGTCATTTGTTAAATCTTGTGTTCAAGGGCTTCAAACGGGCGACAATTTTGTTAACCAAGTACGTGATCCTCAAAGGCGGACGTTGTTTGTCAGGCCTTGTTGAAGTTGTGTCGCCAAGGCTGTCCAGAACAACCAAAACTTCCATGCTACCTAGCTTCGTACTGGCAGGAACGTGCAGTAATAGCCGAATGCAATGGCGTGTTGCTAAAGGGGACTATATCGGCAGTACCTTAATGCCTAAGAAAAGAAGTACCAAGCTCCATGATGGTAATCAGGGTATCTCAAAGACAAGAGGTTTGGCGAAATAACTAGTCTGGTGGCCAGGCCTCGGCAAACAACTTGCACGGCAATTAAAAGAATGTGTTACTTGTGCACGGTTCATCACCCAGAACTGTGAGCCGTTGATCTCAACCTTAACGCCAAGTTTCGCGGGAGAACGAGTTGACGTCGACTTGCGTTTTGTCAACAACTTTCACTACCTTGTCTTGGCCGACTACCTTTCGCGGTATCCGGAAGTAGCCCTTTTTCCCTCAACGAAAACTGGTGTGGTTGTAGAAATGCTAAAAAGCATTTTTGCATGTCATGGCATTCCGGAGACCGTGGGGACAGATAATGGACCACAGCTTTCTTGTACTGAGTTTGAGAAGTTTGCCCATGATTACGACTTTGGTCACGTCACTGCAAGCCCTAGGTACCCTCAGGCTAATGGGGAAGTAGAACGCATGGTTCAAACGATTAAGCGCCTGATACTCAAATCCAAGGGCCCATGTTTGGCTTTGCTTGACTACAGGGCAACTCCAGGTGTCATCGGCTCTAGCCCGGCAGAAATCTTTATGGGCTGGCGTCTTCGGACGAGAGTTCCCATGGCACCTTAGCTCCGTGATCCAGTACAGTCACCGCTGCTTTCTCTTGCGACCAAAGACAGAGCCAACAAAAAGTTGCAAGCACAGTACTACAACAAACGCCACCAAGTCAGGAAGTTGAATAAACTAACACCAGGTGATTTTGTTTGGGTAATGGATATGAAAGCCAGATGAACTGTGCTAGCGACAGCCGCTACTCCCCGTTCCTACATAATACGAACCGAGGATGGGGTTACGCTTCGGCGTAGCAGACGAATGCTGAACCACCTGCTACAACAGGGGAAGCGTGAAGGCAGCTACGAGTTCCCAAACGAAAGTGAGCCAGCTGACTTGGTTTCGACGAAAAGGGCACCACCCGCCGCCTCAACGTCAGCTTCAGTGCCTACAGATTCTGAGACTGATTTCCACGTCAGTACCTTCCGCTTCCGTGACTGTGACCATGTCTGGCAGAGGGGTTAAGCGACCGGTTCACTACGGTATTGATGAATAAGCTTTTGTTCGTGGTTCTTTACCACCAAGGGTTCTGGGTTTTTTCATGTGTGAATGTTCTAAATTCCACGAGCGAAACCACTGTTATTTTGCAAAAGGGGGGACATGCCGGAATGTGTTTCCCGTGTGCTGAAAGCGCGCTCCTACATGACGCGCCGATTCACCGTGTCTGGCCCATGTATGGAAACGCGTGGTACTGACGTCGCAGTTGCTACTTGAACCGCTGTGAAATAAACAGCGGGGTTTTTCTTGCTTGCCTATTGTCTGGACTGCCGTCGCCTCCTTTCTTTCACCGATCACCTACTGATCGTGGCGGACGCCGCTACAAAAAGCTCCTCGCATGTTTGAATACTGCTGGCTTTGACACAACCTACACACTGCGCATATTTCCAATTAGGCGCGCACACACTACTGGGTCTGGTATTGAAACACGTGCCTACACTCAGCACACATACCACAAGGTTTACACCACCGATGTCTCATTCTCACCTGGTCCTCTTCGTACAGTGACGACGCCACACCATGCATCAACCAGTTGTCGTCATTGGGTGCTGTCACGTTGCTTGTACGTCTTGAATCTGTGTGGTGCGTAGGGACCAAGGCAAAGTTGTGGCTGCAACGGTGGCAAAGGTGGCGATGGTGACTGCTGCACAGGGCCACAGACGCTCTTAGTGCCATCACTGTGGAGTATAAAAAAAGCCCCGGCTGAGTTCAAATGGGGCAGCCGCTACTGCGTCGCTTGAAGTGGGCTTGCTTCCTGGCTCGCAAACGTGGAGGTACCCTGGGCGACATGTTCACGGCTGACCATGCCTCCACATGTGGGGTAGGCAGGTTGCGGAAACATGTCAAATTCAATTGCAAATAATGTCACGGCGAAGAAGATAGCTGCGAAGGTATCTTGAATGTGACGTTCCTTGGCATCTCATAACCCATGCCGTCTATCTATCGCTCTCTGTCTCAGATGCACCGCTGTCACTCGGTCCGGGTGTAGATGCATGAGGTCAATTTACATCGTGATTTACGGTGACCTAATGTCGTCGCCTATCTCGATGAACTTGAGACGCCTTAGGCGTCATTCTCTCGATGTCTGTGCGTGGACTTGGATTGACTTCTCTGTTGTCCATTTCAGCCATGATGTCGAGTGAGAAAGCACCTTCGATGTTTCCAAGCACAGAATCGTAAAATGATTCATGCAGGCAGTGCGCAAGAACGTCTCTTTTAAAAATTTACGTATAAAAAAATACTACCGCTTACGGTAGGTAGTGTACCATCCAGTCAGAAAACAGTACGGGCCGATACCTTGCGGGTAACGTTTCCTTCGGCTCTAATGCCTGTCGCTGTATGACTGTGTAGCAGCTAGCGTCGCGCAGTACTGTAAAAGGGCGTTTATTCTGGAAGCTTTTCACAACGAGCATATTCTCAGTTTTGGAAGATAAAACACTTCGGTTGACCACAGTGTTTGCCACAGGGATCCTTTGTCCATCCTAAAAAACGACTTGATCGGTGTTAGTCGCAGACTTTCTCTTGCTCCACCCCACTGATACCACGCGAGCCGATTCGCATTTGTCATGTGAACTGGTGGAATACTTGCCACCACTCTGACCATGCAGAGAGGAACATGCTTCCGTGCGCGACCAGCATTGAGCTGTGCGATGTCCCGTCTTCTCACATAGGGAGCAGCGATACGAGCGCTTTGCTGTCTTTCTCACTCTATTTTTTTCTTAACATCCGATTATTCGTCTTCTCAATAAGCTCATCCTCTGAATTAGAGAGGGTCTGCGCTTCCACAAAGCTGTCTGTGATCTCAGGCATCGTCCTTATCATCTGACGTTTCCTCTCCTCGAGAAAAACTAAAGGTGCCCGGGAACAGCCTTTCATAAACTGTTCGTGGAGGACTAGTTCCATCAAACCCGTATAACATGTTTCTGTCTGGCTCATTTGAAATCAAGGCTAAAAACAATTGGCAAATCGTGCAGCGTACTGCACGCTGGACTTCAATGTTTCCGTTTGTGGAATTTCTCCCGATACTTTTATGCAGTGTACCGGAAACGCTGCATTAGTGTTTCTCCTAATTAGTCGTAAGCAGTGTTAAAAGTTTTAGAACTGCGTGCGATATTGCTCTTTCAAAAGACGATATGCACCAAAATGGAATAAAAAATGCTTAGATGGACATATCGTAAAGCCAACCCATGTGGAGCGGAAAGAGTTGACGCTAGATGAAATAGCGATGATGAAGAATTACGGCTTGGGATTTTGTAATAGATTAGAGCGACTTACGACCCTCTCGTAACACAGCTCCCATTGTAGGGCGCTTTGTTTAAAAGTATTACTCATATTAAAGAGATTCTATTCACGAAAAGAACCCTGCCTGGGGCTGCAACTATGTTTGAAGCAGTGGCGATGCTCGGGGGTAGAATGCCGGGCCGGCACGCAGGGGACCCGTGTTCGAATCTTTGTGTCATCGTTTTGTAATCGCTCAGTTTTTTTTCTTATTTTGTGCGATAGTGACAAACACCAGTGGTGGCGGACAACTACAGCACACGTGACCCTTGTTATCTCATAACAGCTTTCGCTGTGAATTCTGAAAGGGAAGCATTTTAATTTAAACTATAAACTCGAGGTTGGTGTGAAGGACTGGGTCTCCTGGTACCCACCGGAATCCTAAAGAAAAATTTTGTCAGGTACTTCATCAGTCGGATTTACCATATGTAGCCCGAATAAGGACTTGAATATTCACATACGTGTTGGGAAAATGTGTGCCAATCAAGCGAACAGCATAACTAGATGTATAAACAAGTGTAAAATGACTACTAAATCTGAAAGAAAACAAAAAAAAACAAACTTAATCTGAAAGAAAACATAACAAACTGAAACATTAGATTTATTAACGGGGTATTAATTAGGTCAATTTTCTAAAACGAAGGTTTTGTCAGTTATCGTGAGCCAGTTTGCCTACTAATAATGCGCTCCAATGCGATCAAAAACGATGCCTGAATTATCAATCTCTGAAGCTGACGCCGGTTGCAACATATTAATTTTGGCCAGGTAACAAAATAAATTGGCGTCAGTAATGGTAATTTATTAAATAAAAAGTTGCTCTACAAAAGTATTGATTGGAATGACAATAAATTTTAAACCACAAGCTTAAACGCGGGTTCCCCTTTGAACGAAGAAAACGATACTCCGCCGGTTCATCTTTTTGAAAGAAAATTTCTTGCGCATAGATCAGCGTGGGATGTTTTCGTCGACTTGCAGGCATTTGTAATCACCACCGTTCAAGTATGGCACCGACGCCAGAGGCTATCCCATACTTGAGAACTCGGGACCAAGTGGATGTGCCCTGAAAAGAATATGACAACCATTCATAAATTGTAAGATACGTGGTAACTGAAGCATCTATGCATTTATTGCAATTGCGTTGTTTTGTACGAAGAAAACAACCCTAATGTTTACTTCAAAAACACCTAAAACAAGCTTTCCTCGTGACTTCCTTCCGAACATACGCCATGTACGTAGCCACGAGGGATGGCGTTAAAGGTTCAATTCCCTTCCTAAATTTTTAAATTTAGCTTTTGTATGTGTACGCTGAAACATAAAAACACGCACACGAACAGGCAAGTGTTTAAAGTGTGGACTTTCTGGCTACGCTACTGACATAAATCATTCAGAAGAATGGCCACGTTTCTACGGGAAATTTCTCAACGTCTGTTGTGAAGTCACTTTCTAAGGCGGAAGGCATACGTTTCTCGTTGTGTGGACCCTTGAGATAAACAGGGTGGGCCAAATAGATGTCACTAGAACAAACGTGTCCTTCGCCGTTGATGACGTCATATTGGCGTAAGAGAATCCAGAAATCTTCTTAACCACGACTTGGCATGGTCACATCAATAGATGACATCATGTCCTGGTATTGAAAAGATGCTATTTAGATGGTGATCGGTTGGCGGCGTAAGCGATACAGTTACAAAGAGTGTTGAGTGAAATGTCAAACAGGTGGGAAAAATGTATTGGACAGCTGTGATGGAAAGAATGTGGGATCTAGGTTAAAACCAAAAGGGTAAAAACAAAATGAGCAAGTGTACACGTTGCGATAATTCAAGTGGATTCATTAAAGAGAAATGCACTAGCCCGGGGAAAGTAACGAAATCACGGAGCATGTTTATTTCAATGTGAAGAACCTGATGTGACAGTAGCCTACATAAACCCTCAGGGCCCCACCGTGGAGGTCTAGTGGCTAACGTACTTGGATGCCGACCCACAGGTCGCGGGATCGAATCCCGGCTGCGGCGGCTGCATTTCCGATGGAGGCGGAAATGTTGGAGGCCCATGTGCTCAGATTTGGGCGCGCGTTAAAGAACCCCGGGTGGTCGAAATTTCCGGAGCCCTCCTCTACGGCGTCTCTCATAATTCTATCATGGTTTTGGGACGTTAAACCCCACATATGAATAAATCAACATCAACCCTCGGGCTTTAGGGGTTTTTGGGGCAACATTGCAAAGTTAAACAAATCTTCGACAGAAATAAGTGAAAGATGACTACGGAATTGCTGCCATGAATCTAAGCAAATAAGAAAAAACGAAACAAAAGTGACTATGTTTTGCCCTTTGAAAATAATAATAATAATAATAATAATAATAATAATAATAATAATAATAATAATAATAATAATAATAATAATAATAATAATAATAATAATAATAATAATAATAATAATAATAATAATATAATAATATTAATCATTAAATACGTCTTCCCAAAGGGAACCCTGATGAGATGTGAATGAAGCAGCAGAGTTGCGCATGGACAAGAACGTCGTGTTTCATTGCCGTGACTGGCTGTTGTGCCTTCTGCTACAAGTCGCAGTTCATTGTGCAGGACGTCGTGATCTCTCAGCCAGGTTTCATTACCGCTTCTGCGGGGGCTGTTTTTTTTTTGTACCCAAAACATGCTTACGTGTTCTGCTTGTTATGCGCCGACTGGTTTGAGTTCACGGTACTGGTTTGTGCGCTAATAATGTAAGTGAAAATACGCTCGAAATAGGGAATACGGAACATCGGAGATTTCGCGTTGCTGTTTTGAATAAACAAAACTGATGTTCAGCAACTTAAATTGAGATTGGTACTCTGCGTTGTGTTTTCGTGCGTGCTCGTATATTTCAGAGCAAATTGCTCTCTGTGGCTCTTTTAAGTTGACCGATAAGCCGTGGGACACGCGATGCAAGGGCATGCAGCTATGCAAAGCGTGCATGCCTTCTAGGCATTGGGTGCGTGCATCGCTTAGGAACTTCACACATACGTGTCATTTCGCGTGATAGTTTATTTGCTAGGTCGTATTGTATTTCGTATATCAGCAAGTGGGGCTCTGGCGAAGTATTCGCGTATGGTGGCACGCTAGTTCATTCATACGCTAGCTCATTCTTTAGGCGATATAGTTCATATGTGAGATGCGTCCACAAGGCGCACTTCTTAAATATGATTCGTGCATCTAATCACTTCAAGATACAACCACAGCTGTTTGAATGTATCAACTGTGCGCCTTGCGACACATTATTAAGTCTTTATATGCTTCACCAAACGCTAAATTGGTCATCGGCGACATCGCCGTCCCGCATAGACAGCGTCAGCGCGAGATATTGCTTTCATTTCATTGAATGACAGTCACTGTGAATGCTCTCTTCACATATAGTGAACCCTATACACGGTGAAGCTTGCACCAACAATGCGCTCGTTAAGGAAAGACAGTCGCACTTACCCTTCAGGCGCTATTGCGCCAGCTAACACAAAGGTTAGCCATATCAGCCACACATGAACGTTTCAGCGATGTTATTTACAGTGTAGAGCTTATTCGGAGACGCGCTAAACGATGGGTCAAGAAAAACGGGTGTTCTCATTAACGATCAAATTTTTACATTAAGAACAAAGTTAACATCCGGTCACTGCAATGCCGAGTAACTAGGATCAAGGCCCGATCACAAGTACGCCTTGCGCGTGGAACTAAACGAAGCTGATATGGGCTAACGCTACACTAAGATAAGTTTAAGATGTGTTGGACGACTGGTGCGAATGCTCTCAGCGCGCTGCCTGCCGAGCAAGCGCTTTCTTCGCGAAAGGGCGTCTGCTACGCAGGAGCAATGCAGGTGGCGCCACGTTCAAAATGCGAATGTGAAGGAGAAGGGACCGAGTAGAAACGCGAGCGGAGGAGGAGATTCTCGCTACTTCACGAAGTTCTAGGCGCTCTAGCTTTGCTTTCCGGCGTACTCTCTATAGCGCATAAACAAGTGTTCACTCGATGTGCGCTCGAACATTGCGAGTGGTGGAGAGGGTGAAGCGAGAGATTGGTGACACGCGGCAAGCGCGTGGCAGGTAAGCAAGAGAATGACGTCACCACTCACTGTGAGGAAAGTAGTGACCTACTTGGCACCGCCCCGAGAACTATGGCAAGAGGAGCGCGGTAAGGCGCGTTAGCACGAAGATACGGACGGGTAGTGTTGCACAGTCCATAGTAAAAGAGCTGCTTCGCATATAATAATGACAACAATAAACACAATAAACCCATCAGCTTGGCGAAGCACAAGTCACCAAACCGTCTTCAAGGGGACGCCCTTTCACCGGCCAACCCCAGTCACCGAAAATACTCCCTTGCTTATAACTCGAAGGCACAAACGAACTTCCTTTTTATGTTCTCAGTTGACTTCATTGATCGCCCCGCCGTCACAAGATTGATATTAGTTTTCACGTTTTCGCTACGCTGATGACTCGTGAATTGAGAAGAAATGTCAGCTTCAGAGATGTCGCGTTAATCATTGACATCGTTCTTTGATCGACTATGAGCGAAAATAGAAATTACCCCGTGTCTGCTGAAAAAACCATGTTAAGACCCTGCCTCAGGCTGCTGATGAACTTTGAAAATGCCCAACAAATGAAGTAATTATCATATGATTACTATAGGAGTCTTTTTTTAACTGCGCTGCTTGCGAACACGTACGAAGATTTACAAGCGCGGCATATGTATCTTTCACCCCACCACGGTGGTCTAGTGGCTAAGGTACTCGGCTGCCGACCCGCAGGTCGCGCGATCAAATCCCGACCTCGGCGACTGCATTTCAGATGGATGCGGAAATGTAGGCCCGTGTGCTCAGATTTGGGTGCACGTTAAAGAACCCCAGGTGGTCGAAATTTCCGGAGCCCTCCACTACGGCGTCTCTCATAATCATATGGTGGTTTTGGGACGTTGAACTACATATATCTATCTATTGCATTTACCGATCTGTCTGCCGTTAGGTCGCCTCATGCGAATCCTGTCAACACCGCAAAAAATAAGCAACCCTTCCAGCGGGACGCCTTCAGCTCATTCAGATCCCATCCAAACCAATTGATAGGGTAGGTCTTGACTTACTAGAACCGTTCCCCTTATCGGCCAGCGGAAACAAGTGGATAGCAGTCACCACGAATTACACCACTCGGTATGCCATCACACGGGCTCTTCCTACCAGTTGTGCGACCGACGTCGCTGACTTTCTTCTAGAAGACGTCATACTACACCACGGCGCTCCTCGGCAACTGCTTACTGATCGGGGTCGCTACTTTTTATCACACGTTATCGAAGACATATTACACTCTTGCGCTACAAAGCACAAGTTCACAACGGCGTATCATCCTCAAACCAACGGGCTGATGGAGCGGCTAAATAGAACTATCACCGACATGCTCGCGATGTACATTTCCTCAAACCATCGTGACTGGGACTCCGCCCTCGTATTTGTGACATTTGCCTATATAATACGTCCTGTCCCGGCATGATACTGCAGATTTCTCGCCCTTTTTTCCTCTTTTACGGACAAGAACCCACGTTGTCTTTTAGCGCGACCCTTGCTGCCGATGGCCATACGTCAGAATATGCCCACTATGTAATATCTGGAGCTCTAGAGGCACGTGCGATTGCTCGCCTGCGTCTGATAGATTCACAGTAACGACAACGACTGGTCTACAACGCGTGCCATCGTGATGTTCACTTCAGTCGTGGTGACAGTCCTTCTCTGGACGCCATCACGGCGACTTGGCCTCAGCAAAAAGCTGACTTCGCCATACTCGGGTCCGTACCGTATGGTGCGCCTAGTCACCGACGTGACATATGAAATTGAACCTCTTGACGCCACCAGCGCGCGATCGCGTTTGGACTTTGTTCAGTTCGCTTGACTACAGCGATATTACTCTGACCAATCAAGCATCGAGACGGTGCCTTCACCGCCGGGGGTGATGCTACGGCGCGCCACAAATGAACATAATAGGAGAAAGGACAATGTTTGGTGCGAGCTCGTGCAGACTGGGCTCCATATTGTATGCCTGCCTGTTTATCTAAAGTAAAGCTATTTTTCAGACGCTTCTTCCCCGTAACAATATGTATCTGATTGATTGATATGTAGGGTTTAACGTCCTAAAACCACCATATGATTATGAGAGACACCGTAGTGAAGGGCTCCGGAAATTTTGACCACCCGGGGTTCTTTAACGTGCACCCAAATCGGAGCACACGGGCCTACAACATTGCCGCCTCCATCAGAAATGCAGACTCCGCAGCCTGGATTTGATACCGCGACCTGCGGGTCAGCAGCCGAGTACCTTAGCCACTAGACCGCCGCAGCGGGGCAACAATATGTATCTCTCACACACGTTAACCGGTACTCCTGCTTGACGGGATGGTCCCAACATCTGGAAGTTATCACCAAGCATTGCGTCGCCACACAATTGAGCGCCGATCGGGAGCGATTGCGCGACGATGCAGTTAACACCCCAGAATTCTTCTGATGCCTTTAGGGCGCCTTGATGCAGCCGACAAACTCTGGCTCCGCTAGCATCGAGGAGCTGCCCTTGACCAGGTTGCGTGCTTTGCCTTTTATGTGCTGTTAGCCGTGTGACGGATTGTTGTCAAAATAGTGCACCCTCTACATGCATCAACAGCGTGTCTCCGCCGCCTATGGTGCTTCCAGTGAAAATACGCCGACCATTAAAAAATGCTTATATAAGCAAAGAACGAAGGAAAAGGCCTAATAAGTCGCAGAAAGGGAATGACGTAGACGGGGGAGTGTTGCGCCTTGGTGGAGCGAGACACGCCAGCGTAGAGCAGAACGCCGTCGCGCGTTGACGGCTCTGGCTACGAGTCTCTGCCTCCCGCGTTCTTGAGGCTTCCCGTGTCTCTGGGAAGCACCAACCTCACCGTTTCCCTCCTGAATGGACCATTTTCTGAGTGCCAGATTCAATACTAGTGCTAAATGTGCATTTTCTCCGTTAATAATATATATGCACTATAACGGAAAGAGAATATTTCGAAAGAAAGAAGGCACCTGTAGAAAATTGGAAAAGTTTTTCACTGATTACACCCTACAGCTTCCGTAATTAAGCACTTGTGTATTGAGAGTCCAGCTGAGAGTAACTGCCGTGACGAATATTGACACCAGATTTCAGGATTTCACCCTTTCTTATTGCCTCGGGCCCCACTGCCTTCCACGGAACTTATTTTACTCGCGTAGGTATATAGGTTTTAATCGGCTACGTGTATCACATGAACTCAAATTGTTTCACATCAGTGGTGAAAAAAGTAAGTGAATCTGATGTGGAACTGCCTCTTAGCTAAGTTTACTTAGGCCGAGCCGCGCAGCTATCATCTCTGCCCGTAGGCTAAGAATTGCCTACTTTGTTGGTAAGCTTGGACAAGAGAACCTAACAAAGTTGCCAATGCCAATCAGCCGCTACAGTTTTGAGCGAAGGCAAACTAAACAATAGTAGGTTATCTCTATATCGTAAAGCGTAAACTATCTCTAAGTGAAGAACCACTAAAGGTAACGTTGACTCTGGTCTAAGTGTTAATCACGCTGTGACACCACGATCAATATAGGGTGAAAAAACGAAAGCGTGCGCCTTACTTAGCCCCAATTTTCACATCTCATTCCGCACAATATGCGCGTCGTCTAATATTGGTCGTTAGTGAAGTCATATAAGGGGACTACAGTTCTGAAATCGTCACTTTGCATTCATGATAACAGAGTATTTTACAGGAAGCCCGTCGTATGGCCATCCGCGTTTTTGGTTTTCTTTAAAATAACGGAAATGTTGTATTGCAAGCTACATAGTCATGCTGGGCTGAGGACAACAGAATCGCTTTCTTTAAGAATACCGAGATAACGTGCTCGTAATAACGAAGTGCGCTGTATGCGGTGATACAGCAGATAGAGATACGGAGTCTCCGTGAAACGAAGTCTGATGTTCTTTATTTACAGAAATGCCTCTGTCACCGATTAACCAACAACTTCTACTGTGAACTGAGACTATTTTCAGAGTATAATGAGTTCGAAGCATTGAGATGACTGACGTCTTAGCTATCGCTGTAAAATTTGGCTATGAATATGTCATGTGCCAATGAAAGTAAAATTCCCAGAGTACATGATTTTTTCGTCGCAATCTTTCAATGATGTAATATCTTTGCTGCATAACCTACATTGGAATTTTGACTCTTAAGACTACACAGTGTAATTAGTGTAATAAAAAGTGTAGAATAAAGGGGCAGGTGCATTATGATCTACTCGCATTCGGGCACTATGTAGGCGCGGCCGCTGACAGAGGTCATTACGTATCACGCCAGCTGTAAGCACAAAATGCCTAGAAGATTAGGGAGCCATCACGCCAGCGTCAGCAGCCGCTAATGACTTTGGTGATTTGCATTACGAGCAAATGATGGAAACAAAAATAGACGGATTGCTCTAGATACGTTGTGAATGGTGACAATGTTTATGGGGAGTTAAAATGCCTTCATATATAGTTATACAATATATATCCACGTTTTCTTTCCGTTTTATGAGGTTCAACGAACGCTTAGGTTTTCAACGCTTGTTACCCATTTTAGTTCTCTCGCCGATGCATTTTTTTTTCTGCCACGTTAACTTATTAGCTGAATGCTCCTCGCTCTACTCGCCTTATGGCCTATAATTTCCCTTTGTGGCTCTTTCCACACAATCTACAGCCTCGGCTGCCCTCACTATAACACGTACCATTCCCTGCGTACCATTCCCTAGTGCGCGAGACATCAAAGAAGTAATGTTTTCTAAAAGAAACAATATCTATAGGTTAGCGTGCGTGTGCCTTCGTTTGTGGGCGAAGCTGGTTCCCCGAGAAGCAGCTTGGCCTATATATATATATATATATATATATATATATATATATATATATATATATATATAGGTCGTTGGTCACGAAAAATACAAAAAAATCTTACATACAGTAGAAAATTCGAAGTTCAGATAAAAATTGTTAACGTTATGTTTTCATACGTTTATTGTATTATACTGTTAAACTACCGAAGAAGCAGTACCAGTTCTGCGTATACATTTCTGCGAATGTGGGATATCATGAGGCGGAATAAGCAAGCACCATGCCAACTGTCTTTTTTGACCACAAAGCTTCACGCCGGCATGAAATACAGAGTTTTGCTTGGCTCCGTGTGGGTGGTCAACGTTGCGCAATAGAATATTCCCGTCAGCATTTATAGGTAAGGCTGCACTTGTTATTGAGGCTGCTTTGGTGGTTATTGTTGCCTCAATGTCCGTACTTTTTACAGTAATGAACAACGGAGGCGGCACTGAATACCTCAGAATGAAAAAGATGCAAGCAGCCCCTGTTTTTGTTTCGTGGCTTATTCATTGCCAAGCAATGTAAAAGGTTCTTACTAAATTCTACGATGTCTTGGCGTCTACAATAAGTAGCCGAAAAAAGGCGACAAGCGACCACTTAAGAAACACAGGTACAGCAATTTTGGTTTTGATAAATTCTGAAGCTTATATTGCGAAAATTTATCATGATTTTATTAGGCGCCAACCATCCAGCTTTTCAGAATGTCATTCAGTAAACATTGAGCCACCTTTAACAAAGAAGAGTACGTCATCATCTCTTTGCTTTTTTTTTTCTGTGACCGTATCGCAGAAAGGCAAGAACAGTCAGATTCACTGGAGCTACGAGGTCTATGGATCTCTTGTAAGATAAAGGGCGCAGGTAGAGAATGAACGCTGCGCATAAAGATTTCTAAAGCTCCTCAGCATCTGGTTTCAACATTTTATTGCAAAGCAATGCATAAGAATTGCTCCTCAACGTCACGCAAATTCGTTTACGATTTGGGAAGTTTTTCGATTCGGATCAGTCAACAATTTTTTTGCGCATTAACGCTTAGAAGGTAGTGACTATCATATCTGTGAAAAAGATATAAACAACTACTGCAGCTAATTCCAGTAGAACTTACTGCGTGGAGAGTTTCACCGACTTCAAGATGAGAAATAACTCCTCACCCGCGCAGAATTATCAGCAAAGTCAAAGCAATAATGTAAGAGTAGTTTATATAGATCCTTTTCTAAGCATTCTTGTGGAAAGTACTACGCTGCATAGCACCCATTGCTTTATAAATGTTCATAACTTTTGTGAAGACAATAAGTACCAACTACGCTGTGCTTCTTTCGCGAGAAAGCGTGGAATACAGCACACACCTGTAAGGCAATCTGTACAACTTGTTGATGTTGCCTTTGGTGAAGTATCATGGCGGCGTCTTTTGTAATGAGCTGAAAGCATTCTACGACCCCCTTGTTAAACAATTTACATTGTCCGACCATTGGCCACATTACTCTTCTAAGGCACTATTACACCTAATAATCCAATTATTTTCCAAAAATGATGCGTGTGCAGTGTTTGCGAAAGAGTTTCAAGCAATGGCCGCACTTCTTGGCAGAATACTGGGCGAGCACGCCGGGTTTGATTGACAATCTATCCTAAATTTGTTATTTATTTCATTAGGCTAACATTAGCTTCTGCAGGTTAACTAACTGTAGCTAGTGTGCAGGATTGGCAAAACATTATGGTATCCATGCAGAACTCGCATACACACACTCATCGGCGAACAACTCGATGTAGACTGCATACCAATGAAAATGCTGTTTATAAATGACAACAGCAGCACTTGTCCGAACAATGAACCTTGTCGTTCTAAGAGCCCATAAATATTGCACTATGGGCACTGTTGACTGTGAGAGTACAAGGCATTTAAGTATATACAAAAGTTTATCCAATCCAATCTCATTTTGCTACGTGTAAACAGCGCAGTCAGTGCGCGCACTGGTGCACCTGTATTGCAATTATAAAAAAAACCCTCCCCTCTCTTCCCCCCTTAAAAACTGAAAATTGCGTCAAACCTATATTTAGCATGTAAAAGTGGGCTTCTTGATTAATTTAGCGTAATGCAGCGCATACCAAAACAAGATCACTTGAAACACAAGGTATACACAAGCACTGATTGAATTGTGGGTACAATGAGAGATTGATTTTTTTTTTATTTTCCTGTACTGTCATTTGCTGTTTTGAAGGAATATTGTAGGGCTTGGTAAGTACCGCGACTACCGGCAATAGCAAAAACAAAGCCCCCCTCTCCTTGCCTCCTTTGCCAGATCAAGAGGAGTTACGTCACTTTTTTTTCCTTCTCCGATAGGGCAAGATTGCATGTGCTTTGGCGTCGTGAATAAATGAGTAATGTATCTGGTGCAAGTTGTGATTTCTCCGTTACGCTTCCATCCTTTCAAGGCTCGAATATTTTTTTACCGGCAGGACGAGAACCGATAATAGTGAAGACACCTGCAGAAATCTGCGTGTAATGTTCACTCAAGCAGAGACCCATTGAACATGCTCTACATTGATAAAGAGTAAAATATATGTTTGTAATGGTGCAAGCACAAGGTTGTTTCTAGAAAGCAGGGGGGGGGGGGTCACGTTCTTGACCAGTGGGTACTGTCATTTTGTGCTTTGCGTGTTCCATAGCAAAAACACATTTTCAGAGCGGCGTGCGCCCGGTGTGCCACCCTGTAGTTCCGTATGCATGCCCACACTATATCGTCGTCAGTATTGGACAGTAGGGTGCATTCTGCGAATGCTAACATCCAATAAATATTACTAAAACACGCTACATCACCTACGAAGACTTTCTCGGAAATAACATTTTTTATCTTCAAGAAATTTATGGTAGTACGAGTGTTCTTCTACTAAATCTTGTCCCGAGAGTGTAACGGTTCTTTTTAAACGGCTGGCACGAATCGGGAAATCAAGCAAAAGCGCTAACATTTGAACAGCTTTCCAAAATAACTGAAGCTGTGTAGGAGCAACCGAGAAGCGACATTTGTCCGTACTTCTTCCTTCCCACAAAGAAG
The DNA here is from genome assembly GCA_013436015.1 of Rhipicephalus annulatus. Lineage (NCBI taxonomy): Eukaryota > Metazoa > Arthropoda > Arachnida > Ixodida > Ixodidae > Rhipicephalus > Rhipicephalus annulatus. The sequence continues at coordinate 564,699 of WOVY01009576.1, read as the reverse complement.
CTATTTTTTTTTCAAGTATCCTACAATGCTGCACTGCAAAAGCGGAAACTTTTTAGATGCGGAAGCATCTTATACTCGCGCCTTGTAGTGCGCCGTCCGCACCGCTTCTCGAACATTCGACAGCTGACGCGCGTGCATGCGCCGTCGCGCCCTCGCCCACCATCTGTGCCGCGCGCGCTTCTCCTTCGAGAACATTCGACAGCTGACAGCGCATGCGCCGTCGCGCCGTCGCCATCTGTGCCGCGCGCGCGCTTCTCCTTCGAGAACATTCGACAGCTGACAGCGCATGCGCCGTCGTGCTGTATATATACTCAAGGTCGGCGCTCGCTCGCTCAGTTGCCGCTCGTCCGTTGGTTTGTACGGCGCGTCGACGTCCGAAGTCACCGTGAAATGAATGCCAACGAATCCACAAACACAATGATCGACGTCCCTTCGACCAGCGCCGCCCTTTCGCATACGTGTGTACGTGTTCACTCATTTAACACCCCCTCCTACAACCACGTTAACCAATTTAGCCATCGACCCAAGTAAGTCGCAATTTAACACCCCATTTCACAACCACGTTAACCAATTTAGCCATCGACCCAAGTAAGTCGCACTTTAACACCCCGTTAACCAATTATATGCTCCGCATCCTCCTCAGTGTTCCCCCGAGGGAAGCTGCGGGCAATTTTATTATTGCATGCTTGGTGCTTTCGTTTATGCTGCTACACGAAAGCCCAGCGAGTGATCTGGCTTATATAGAATTGTATCGTAGAATAATCATGCTTGAAATATGGTGTCGTTAAGAATAATTTTTTTCTGGCATTAAACAAATGTGGGAGAGAAATGAGGGAACGCACATTTGGCACAGTACAGCCTGTGGGCATCTCGCATTTGTTAACTGCATTTCAGAGGATACTTTTCAGTGTAAAAAATACATCACCACACCAACAGGAGCAATGAAAACGCTGTGTTTTGGGGCCTTTTTTTAATGAAGACGCGAACATTACTCGGTGCTGCTAACAGTAGGTGAGCGCTCCGTCAGGTAGTGAATTATCTACTGTAGGGTACGTTGGAAATATATAGCTACAATACCGGCAACTTTATGTTTCTGCGTTTTGTTGTATCTTCGTCGTGTATTTCGTCGCCCCGAGAGCGCAGTGCTCGGAATGTGGAACTCGACTAGGGCCTCATCTTCCAGCTTTCCAGGTGTCAGGGTAAATGTCCTCAGTGGGCTTACGTGATTTGTTTTTGTACGTTAGCGGTAGAATGGTAATCACATTATATTCTTTTAATACTTTTACTCCCATTGTGATTACCGTAATGGACACAGATTTCTAAGCAGTAAAGTGCTTGCCGCCGCCATCCGCAACGGGCGCCATCTCCGCCATTAAAGACAGAATGACCTGCTGGCTAACGAGGTACTCGGAATGAGCTTTCGGTATGTAAACCGACACTGCTTCTTTGTAAATTCTTAGTGCGCTGTTTTTCGGCACACTCCTACAATCGGACGCAGCATAAGCGTGCTTTTTGAGTCACTTGTACTTACTCTTTCATTTGCAAAAGCTACAGAGCCAACGCTGAATATCTATTTCGTTAGTGTAAGCAAAAGGTAGCATCGTTGTCTGTAGTGCCTTATTATACTGGCGACGTAATATACTGGCCACGAATAACTCTGCGAGGTGGCCAGTTATGTCGTTTCAACTGGTTTGAACGATTACGAGCATGAATTACCAGAGTCACACGCGTACTGTCACCACGGGTTGTACAATTTTCGTGAGACGCTCTAGAAGAATTTTCAGTGCCTTTAGTTTATTGCAAAATGAAGAGTCTTTTATAGCAATGTGAACTTGCATGTCTAAATAAATAAATTAGCTGCTAATGGGGTAAAAACAGAACAGGTTGCAACTTTGTGACTCAAATGCGGAGGATAAATAATAATTATATTCCACAAGATATTTATTTCACATCGCTGTCAATTATCCGATATTTTATCCCGACAGGTAATACTGAAGCTTATGATTTAGTCCGTGTGGTAGCTCAGGTTGTTAACACACGTTTTTCATGTTCTTTAACGCCCATGTTTCTAACTCCAACATCACGTTATAGTTAATTTCAACTTTTCAAAAATAACGTTTTCTTTAACACCGACATATCCGATGATCAATTCTCTAGGGGGCGCCTTTTCATCTCGTACCTTCATAATTAAGTAATCAGAGGCTGCAATCCAGTAAGGGAATTTTCATTGAAGATATTGCTCAAACTTCCCGTCAAAACATTTTTCGGGCCAATAAATCAAGGTATCCCTCTCTTCCGTTTCTTCCTTAAGTCTGCTTTGATCAATGAATAATTAGCCGGCATGTGAATGCTATAGTGCACTGAAGCATGTTTTAGTAGGCTAGAGTATTAACGTGAGCTTGCACAGGGCTCACACTAATGAACAAGTTAAGAAGAGCGACCTAAGATCAGTGGAAAATGTGGTGCTTCCACAGATTCAGAGCAGCGAAAGGCGCCAGGACTGCGCAGAATGCGCAGCAGAGTCGCTGTGAAAGCTGCAAGGGAAGCCTTTATAGATGTTCCTTTAAACACTCTTGGCGCAACTACATGTACTCTTGCATGTCACCCAATGTGCTATAAATGATTAATTTTGGTGGAACGCGAGCATTAACTTTAAGCCATTACTCGTTAATCTGTGGGAAAGTGCGGCACGCGATACACATATGTAAGAAGTTATGAGCAGTTGGTTGATGCGTTGGCTCATGAAGATTGAAGGCTGAGTCCTTTGTGTTTTGTTAAACGACCCACTGGTTACATCATTCGCATTGTGTGACGCGTGGTCGTTACATGACTCCGCTACAACGCCATATTGAAGGCGTCAACGGGAACTAAGAAAAAAAAATACCGACATCTTCTAAAAGAAAATCGTTATGGGATGCGAAGCAGCAGCGTTGTGTACGGACGCGATCGGCTTTCTTGACTCGCACCTCGTCGGTATCATTGGTCTTCTACTGCCGTCGCTTGAGTTCGGCTTCTCCGGCTCATGCCTCGTGGGTATTGCAAGTGCGATGTCACCATTGGCGAGCGCGATCGGCTCTGCTAACCGTGACAACGCCGGCGACGGCCGCGTTAGGCCTACACTTCGGCAACTGTTTCGGGGGCAAATGAGCCTCGCTTTTCGGCGTGTCAGAGCATCGCAGATAATAGAGCCGTAAGCCGTAAGAATGTTCACTCGATGTGATCTCGGACGTTGCAATCGGTGGAGAGGGTGAAGTGAGAGAGAGGTGACATGCGGCGAGCGCACAGCAGGCGAGGAAGAGTGACGTCATCGCGCACTGCGATGAAAGGCGTGACCTACTTGGCACCACGCCAACACCTGCGGCGAGGGGAGTGCGGTATGGCGCGTTGGCAAGGAGACACGAACGGACAGCGTTACAGGGGCATTTCAAATTGCTGCTTCGCATCTAAAATATGGATGATCTATCTTTTTAGGATTCGGCATAACATGAAACTACTGCAATAAGTACCACAGCAAAAAATTGCAATTTCATGCGAAGAACGACAAGCAGCTTGGAACTTACAGTGCGCACCTCATGCATGAAGCAAGCCCGCACGAAATTAGCATGCATGTATGGGCGTGGATAGACAACTATCTCAGCTCGACCCTTAAATGGCTTGCTGTTAGCAAGCTTGACAACGTACGCTTCGTGGCATAGCGACTTGTGTCGTGCGCTGCTGAGTGAGAGGTCGTCGAGTCGACGCTCCGCTGAGAAACTTTTTCTTACCGTTTTTTTTGCCATCTGTCAATTTGTATTTTACTACGTCATATTCTTGAAGGAAATATGTCAACAAAGCTGTGGTGGACCCCGGTATTAAACTATATAGTGTTAAAAAAATTTTTGTTGAGGTTCTCGGCAATCGAAGCATGGAGTCCTCATGGGCTTCCTCGGCAACTAATACAAGTTAACTTGAGGTATTTGACCTACCACGTTATATCGCACATGTTAACGTCATTTTTTTGAAATTAACATTGCTTACGGTCTTTTTACGAAGGTGTTTGAAGCACTGGCAAATACTGGGCTCGAACAGAGTGGCCACAGGTATGAATCCTGTTCAATTCAAGACATTTTTCTCATTTTGTATTTCTTATTTCGTGTGGTAGTAGTTAAAGAAATGGGTGGTGGCGGCAGCAACGGTCGACAACTACGGCGCCAAAAGCGACCGTTCTTGTCACGCCATAACGACTCACACTGAGGTTTAATTTGCGCGCAGGACTCACTCGAACTACGACTCACTGAAATTTCCTTCGATGAGATTTACTCAAACCCCGGCTTAAAAATTTTACAACCCCATTAACTCATACACTAACAGAAGCATTACTCAGCCGTACTCACTGATCATCAGACTCACGGCCTGAAAAGAGTCTGAGCGAGCCCGAGCGAGTCGACTCTTGATTGAGTTTGCAGAATTGTGCTGAATGAGGTGTGATACAACACACGCTTGTGAAGCCTCATCAGTGCGTTAGTGTCGGCAGGGCAGTGGTCAGGTGAGGCGGAATCTATCATCGGGGATTTACAAGTCGTTAGTTTGACTGCCACGAACAACAAGATAACGAAACTTTTCATGTAGTTTTTTTCTCTTCTTAATTACACTGACGTACTTTCCCTGGCAGAAATTTTTCAGTCAAGTTTTGTGGACCCTGGCATATAGCCCTTTGTTGCTAAAAAAAGCCACGAGTCTACGTTGTTACGGTGGTCGGCAAGCGAAGCCATGCCATGATCGGAACCAATAAACCAGAATTATTCAACACGCAGCCCGAGACATTTCGCCATTGGCTTGGTTTGTAAATGACTCATCACCTCATATTTTTTTTATTTCTAAGCGACTAGTTCACGCGCTTTGAACCACCAACCGATAGCTGATAGTTGCAGAAAGAACCTTTTTGGGGAAGGCAAACGACGTGTTTAAACTTTATAAATATTATGAGGTTCACCAGTGAAAGTTCTAATATTTTTCGGTTCTTGCAATAGTTCATTGCATATTGCGAATATTATTTGAATACCTTAAGCTAGACAAGCATGGCTTGCCTCAAATACTATTTTATCTAGACACCCTATGCTATTACCACTTATCCAAACAACCCTGAAAGAAGAACTAGTTCAGAATCGGAGTTCTGACTTTAGTCATTTCGGAGATGAATAATGATATGTCTCTTGATTCCCACAGACGCCAACTGCTCTTCAGAACCGATACTCAAATATAAATCATGAGACATGCCTGCTGAATAGAAACCCGAGTTTTAGACCACTGATATAAATTTACGCACGCACGAACAGACATGAATAATGGCTGAGCCTCATCTCGTGTGGTTTAGCTGGTGACTGTACACAGGGGTGCGACACACCAGCTTGCTTTTCTTATGTTATTTCCCTTGTTATAATAGAAACACTTCTCAAAGTGGTCATAGGAGAATCGATAGAATTTAGCGAGCCTAGTTTTTACCTTTTATTATTTCACTTTAGGAACGTTCAATTATTGTAGGTTAAGAAGACTTGCAAATTTTATTCATTCCTTCATTCATTCACTTTTTACTGCTATTTTTCTGTTTACAAAGCTTATTCATTAACAAAGAAAATGCGTTTAGTTCATAGGCATCAAATTTATCTTATACATTTGATGAAAAACACAGTCGCATTCACTGTGGTGAATGTGTATTATCTGAGGGCCAATACACTTACGACAATAGTAAACTTGTTATTTGAAAGCGTGAGACATTAGCAGCACAATCACATTTATGTGGCCTACGGTAGTTAACACGGACTACCGAGAAGTAGATAATCACGCTCTCGTTTTGATGTCAATATCTAATAATACTCTGGAGATAAGGTGGATTAACTTGTAACAGTAGTTCGAGAACATGCACATATGGCACTTTATTTGAATGTTGAAAGGCAGATTGTCTGGTCAATACTGGCGACACGTATCGATTTGAAACGAATGACCGAGTTGTGATAGGAGAATCAGTTTGGGTGACCAAAGAGCGCACATCACAGGCCTCTGCGGATCGCGCGTGCCTCTCGTCTCTTCCAAATGGCCATGCGACTTCGGATGGGCAGATGGTCGAAGTCCACCGAGGAGTCTTCATCGTCGGAATCGGCATCTGTTTCGGTCCAAGACCGAGCCTGAGCAGCGGAGAGAAAAATGACAGTACATGACAATGCTATGACAGATGCTAAAGCTGCCCGTTTCCCTGGCATAATTCCGGCACTTCACAACCCAAGCTTGGGAAGAGTCATGTTGCACAATATTAGCGCAAAGCGAAATACCATTTCCAACAGTCCAATCGTTTATCCTAATATCAACAATATAGATAGTTGAAACTGCCTTTCTAGGTCACTGCTTTCAGGAAAGCACGCAAAGCTGACAATTTATAAAAGTGCTTCGCCTTGCAACCCGCAACTATAGCCTAAGCAAACGGAGCGAACGTACAGAATTGTGTTGTGTAGCGGATGTACGCAAATAGTCTACGGTAGCCACTTCTAACAAAACAAAGTCGGTAGCGATCACTCTTGCATAGAGGATGAAAAACAAGAGCACAGTCGGTCTTTGTGCGGACACACTGAAGTATCTTGTCACTTATGTTTAATGTAAAACGTCCTCTAAACAAATTCGGGCGTTTTTCAATTGATCGCGGAAAAACCACATCGCCTTGACCCCGACAATTACATTTAACACCTTCAAAAGCGAATGTGACGAGCACAAAACTTGGCGTATTCTGCACCTGCACATATGCTGGAAGCAGGCTCGTGGTTGGTGCCCTTCTTGGCTGGCGCCAACTACACGTAAGCGTGCACACGCAGATATTTCCATACAATGCCATAAAAGACACAACTTTTATTAGTGAAAATATTTTGCTAACTGCAGGCGCCCCAGATCCAATGAAATCCTCCAAGGCCGTCCCAGTCAGCGTCGTCATTGGATCAAGTTGTGCTTTCATCACTCAACTTTAATTCGTTTTAACACCGTGACGTTATCTAGCCTAGTATATAGTACAGCCTTCACGAGATTGTGCATAATATTAATCAAACTTACAGTAAAAATTTCTTGGGTCATCGTTATGAGGAGCAATAACTTGGTAGTATGGGAGTTAGTCCCGGTCCATTCATTTAAATTTTGGCTTTTATTACGTTTATAGAGCCTTCTAATTCTTAGAACGACCAGTATTGAAAATGCATGAAATGTAAATTACCTGTGATTTCGGAGCGAATCCTCCAGTTACGGCCCTGAAAGACGAAAGTATGTATGTGACTGCGACTCAAGCAGAACTGCACGAAAGGTTCCACATCACAGCTCCCTCCTGATAAAAAGAGAAAAAAAGATAGCGGACACTCGTCAGAACGACACAATTTTCAATGTCCATAGACTGCCACGCCACTGATTGGAGTTCAGCATGATGAGTATTAGTAGACGCCCAATTGCAGCCACTACTTTGTTCAAGTGTGTATCATGATAACGCCTGGCAAAAAAGCAACACTTTGGCTTCAGATACGTCGTGATTGATATGTGGTGTTTAACGTCCCGAAACCACCATATGATTGTGAGAGACGCCGTAGTGGAGGGCGTTGGGAGTTTTGACCACCTGGAATTCTTTAACGTGCACCCAAATCTGAGCACAGAGGCCTACAACATTTCGGCCTCCATCGGAAATGCAGCCGCCACAGCCGGGATTCAGATGTGTCGTGCACCAGGAAGCAAACGCGGCCGTTCGTCAGAAGATCAATCGAATTCTTTCTCGCGACAGGCAAAACTTCTCTGAAAGTACGTGATGAAGAACCTTGAACAAGTCGATTGTTATAGCGCGAGCTCAGAGCGATGACAAAAGACAAGAAGACGCTCGTCATCTTGTCCCTTTGTTGTTGTTCTGAGCTCGCGTTAACAATCGTCATGTCCTACCAACTAGCCCAAACCACCATGCTTGAACAAGTGATGCTGCCAATCATGTCCTGCGACATACATGTTTAAGCTTCACAAACTTTTTTGCAGCTCATGGTTTAGCGATGAGGTAATGCCACTTTGCTGTTTTTTTATTTTTGAAACGTATGCCATTTTGTTTGCGAATAGAGTTCGTACTGTTCGTCATGTTGTTGCAGTGTATGAGGTCCGCAATATTCGTGATAAGTTCGGTGAGCAATAACATGGCCTTCATTACAATTAGGGGACAATTTAAGACGCTTCAAGATCTCGTGAGAAATTCCTAAGTCATTAGCATCTGGGTTCCTTCCACTGCTAAGACGGAGTATGGGCCACTTCATGTGGTCGATGCAGTCCTCGGCAGCCTAATGCAGTCTATTTACAATGAACCTGACGGACATGATTAAATGTAATTGACCTTAGGCATTTATTTAAAGCCCAATGAATAGCTTCAACTTCCCACTCCATTTCCTACTTTCATTTCACACTCATAATTCACTTTGAGTGTGTTAATTGTTTCCATATTGATTTGACCAAAATTAATTTTTGACCAAATAAATAAAAAATAAATTTGACCAAAATAAATCACCCCGTTACACTGGTGATTCAAGAAGCAGAATTTCTTCGTCTTATAAGGCGCCGCATGCCACCAACACGCTCAACAAGCGAAAGTGAGGGGGATAAAATGATGAAACACACAGTCATGGTGACAGTGCGCCCAGATTTTAAGCCAGATGAAGTGAAGTGAGTATATGCCACTTGGTTTTTCATTCCAAAAGTGATTACAATGCAATATAAGACACAGGACAAAGAGCTCGCGTCGGAGCAGCATTCATCTTCACTGGTATCCGTCTCGAGTCTTCTCTAGCACTTTTTGCCAAGTTAGGTTCACTTCTACCGTATGAACGACAATAATTCGTAGATTGAAAGGCGCACTAAGCTTTAACGTGATGTCCAAATTACTAAAATAACATGAATTACACGGCAGATTTAGATATATGCGGCCATCGAGATCATGCGAATCAGTCGGTGAGTACCAACCCACACAGGCTTTCTCGCTTTGACTACAGCTTTAGGAGTTCAGTTGATGACCATGAATAAACTTAGTAATGCGCCTATCGTGGAGTTTCCAGGCACGTCTACAACACTTGCAGTGTAGAGGATAGCTCAGAGTCAACTTCGGCGTCAGCCGTCACGTTAAAAGGATGTCAGTAATAAAGTAACGAATGACATACTATGGTGCGATGATGTGCATGCAAGCAGCGGTCATCAGCGGATTCGAGAATCGTATGTGAAGTCCGTAGCTGTTTCATCGTCATCAAAGCGGATAGCCATCACTGCAACCACAACTGCGTTGCCCCGACATAACGCTTGTATAGGGTATTATTCAGAAGTATTCTGGACCCCGGCCTGACTCTGTAGCAGAATAATAAACTGCCCGCAGAATGCCTAGTTTCGAGGCGAACCTCGAGCCGTAATATTTATTTTTCTGCTTTCACACAGGACAACGCTGTCGACGCAAGCTCCACATTTTCGACAACATATGTGATCGCAATATCCAGTCTATTTTCGCCGTCCCTAGGTTGACTGATGCTGATCTGTTGGTCATACCCGTGCACCACTGGCCGTGTTACGCGTTTATGTGCCCCACGTGTGTAGTGAAAAGGGCTTCATGACGCACTGGACACGCAAGTCAAGCTATCCAGGTGAATCGTGCTCGCTATTTATTTATCTTTTCTGTCATTTCCGCTGAATACTAAGGTTTGGATTGAGAGAATGCCCAGATATAATCTGACAGCTAGACAGGCAAACAAATATAGACAGATAGATAGATAGATACATAGATAGATAGACAGATAGATAGATAGATAGATAGATAGATAGATAGATAGATAGATAGATAGATCTGCAGCAGCGTGTTCATTGTTGTTTTTGTTGATGACAAGTTCGAGGTACCGTGGGTCTCGGTCTTGATTTGCTACAATTTATACTTACGGATCAAGGTTGATGCCCCGTTCGTAGAGTAAATTTTAAAGAAATAAAGCCGACATTCATCGTAAGCTATCGAAAAACATCTTACGAGGAATACGACGAAGGAAAAACAGGAGGATATAAGAGAACTCACGGCTTCTTGGTGAAAAGCTCCCCGAACTCTTCCTTCCTGTACTTTTCGGGCTGCTTTTGGGCACCCTCGATGCTCATGAGGTCCCGAGCCAGTGTGCAAGTGTCGTGGCCCCCTTCGGACAGCACCGTGGCGCCACGCAACTGGCCAATCTTTTCGAGGAACTGCTTGGCCACGGAGCCCTTGGCTTTTACTGGTGGAGCAGCTTCAGCGCCTACCGAACGAGGGCCTCGGACTTCGGCCGACAGTGGCGCCACGTTGCGGCATGCTCCAAGTTGGTTTCGCTGGGACAGCGATGGTGGCACTGGCTGGCTTTCGGCTGGCGGCGGCGGCAGGTCTTCGAGCACTGCGATCCACAGTGCAGCACAATGAAAAAAAGATGAGTGTACGCCAACAGGCAAAAAATGAGTGTCCCACACTCACCGCAATGGAAACAGGCGGCGCTGAATGAAACTCCCACGTTTAAATTTACATACATATCCTATAAAGAGGATAGAGCATAGCTGCCAGGGTAGCTAAGCAGGTAAATCATCGGACGCGTTATTTGAAGGTCGCGAGTTAAGTGTCTGCTCACAGCATTCAATCATCTCATTATTTTTCTTTCTTCGTAATTACATTACAATTACTTATGACACCCCCTATATTTTCCTTTACATAACTGTCTGTCACTTGACCTTAATACATTTAGAGGCGCTTTCGGTTACAATAACGCTTAAAGATGGATGATACATCAGTAATCTCCGATTATTTGATGGCACTGGTTTAAAGTTCTAAAAATACTTAGCTTTTTTTGTCAACTGGCTAGTACAGTTACTTAGGATATCAGTCTTGCTTGCATGACCTAAATATCATTTCATAAGTAGACCGCTATAAATTTCTGGCTTAAGTTTATGCATTTTCCCAACACGAAAGTGTTATATTCCGGGGTCCACCAAGAATTCAGTGACGTATTTCTGTCACTGAAGGAAGTGAAAAATACCCCCGATTAGAACATAAAAAATAAAGTTCTGTCAATCGGATTCACACCAGTGACCTCTGGGTCCGTGGCAACATATGCTGGGCATGCTATACACTGCGCCATGGTCAACTGTGAGGGCTTTGAAAACGCGCTTTTTATGTCTTCTTCTGTCCCCTCACAGCGTTTTTGGTAAAGTGCAGTAACGCATTAAGACGACGACATCCGCGATCAAATTCTGCGACGCATCGTTTCGAGGCGTTTTCTCTTCGGCGCGTTTCTAATAGGAGAATCACAATTTTGCCAATGCCTAAACACACCCCCAGGTGGCGACATTACCTAATGTGTCGGCATCGCTCATGGCATCAATGCGGCACCCGCCGGCATCGCCTGGCTTTAACTCCACATTCCCCACATTCGCTCACGCCACGAGTAATCACCCAAAAGGAAGAAAGGGCGCGCTTTGAGTTTTCCACTGGTCGGGCACCGCCTACTCTATTTTAAATAGAGAAGGCGCGGGGTCGGGCAACGGTGTTCGATAGCACCAACATGCCACGAGTAGGTGACCTTAGCCCACGTTCCGCGTCGAATCATTCACGCTCTTCTGGCTGCAACATCGCTTGCTCTTATTCCGCCCTTAACGTTATTTACTACAATTAGCACAAGCATGAATTACCATATTACCATAGAGTTTCCTATTCGCAACTTTCACGGATGATGGCGTCTGCCATGCGGCATCCGTCGTGACTGTCGTTTGGGGTATGCCCACGCGGCCAGCTCATGCCTTCGTTCAGTCGGCCTCACCTTGGCGGTTCGCTGGTGCTTTATATTTTGTCGCTGGCGATTTCTACTACGGTCATTCTGAATTAGGTAGTGAACTACCGAATTCGAACAGGTACTGTGAGTCGTAGTAGCAATGATTTACTCTTTATTGTTTGCTTGCTGAGCTAGATTAATCACTAAACATGTTGGATGCCACTGTGCAGACGCCGTGCAGTCAAAGGCGAGGTTTCCTGCTTTGCACGACCATGGCCGCTCGATCTTCCCTGGTAGTGACACGAGCAGCATTCACAAAGCTGTACGTGCATTCATTCACACCGCAGCAGACAATGTGCCCGGCGTTCAAAACTCTTTTTCTTTCAATATACGTTGCACACGTGTTTTTCAACACGCTGTGTGGGTATAATATATGCTAGAGTCAATGACCTTCTCAGCAAAGCCTTGACAACACGGCGGCTTCAGCCAGAAATACCACGCAGTTTGAAGTGACGGGCACACCTCTGGCGGCTGCCCGTGCGCCGGCTACGTGATCCCCCAAACGACAGCCATGTTAGGCTTGCACAAGCGCCCTCTCTAGGCGGTGAAAGTTGCGAATAAATACGCTTGATGAAACTCTGGCGTTAGTGTCTGTGAGAGCTGCAAATCATGTCACTTCAGCGGGCATGGAAATGATGGGTAGTACACGGATGTGTCTAATCTTCGTACTTCCGGCTCCAGTTGGCTTCGTGTGGCTTAAAGCTGCTTCGTCACGAAACAATATTCAGTAAATTTTCGGCAGCTACGCTTCACCACCTTGACATTTTAAGCTCACTAATTCAAATTGGCACACGAAGTTTCAAATGATTTGTTCTTTCGAAACAAAATCAAAACACTGCGATAAATGAAGCCATAAGCGCGATGGCCGCAAGCAAGCACAAAGACTCGTCCAATCCATGCGCTACCCATAATTTCGTTGGACGATGAACGATCGCAGTGCCAGAGTCCCCTCTGGTTAATTTAAAAATCTTTATATCAATGATAACAAAGGTTTACTTAATTATGATGATGGACGTTAGTCGTCGGGATGGCGATGTGTGTCTAAGCGGCATCGTAGATGCATCGACACTAAACACCAATAGACATTCCGCAAGCTATGCTATGTACACTAAACATTTACCTCCTTCTGTAAGGACACGTTTTACTTTGGTGTTTTAGCGCTCTGACGAAGAGATCAGTCAGGCTTTTTGTTTACATCTATTGCTCCGACTATTGCCACTGGTCCTCCAAACGCCTTTTACCGATCTCCGTGTCCACATTTTCTCTTTTGTCCATACAGTGCAGGTCTGCATGTACGCTTGCTTCCGCCACATACATAGAGGTGCATTTCGTGGCATTTAAATATCATGAGCTCCCTCGTTCCGGTAGCTCTCCTAAAGCAAGTACACACGTCCGCAATACTGAAAGTAGCTTTGTAACTACGTGTTCTAAGACAATGCCATCTAGTTCAAAAAGCAAAGTCAGATTATCTATCTATCTATCTATCTATCTATCTATCTATCTATCTATCTATCTATCTATCTATCTATCTATCTATCTATCTATCTATCTATCTATCTATCTGTCTATCTGTCTATCTATCTGTCTATCTGTCTGTCTATCTGTCTGTCTGTCTGTCTGTCTGTCTGTCTGTCTGTCTGTCTGTCTGTCTGTCTGTCTGTCTGTCTGTCTGTCTGTCTGTCTGTCTGTCTGTCTATCTATCTATCTATCTATCTATCTATCTATCTATCTATCTATCTATCTATCTATCTATCTATCTATCTATCTATCTATCTATCTATCTATCTATCTATCTATCTATCTATCTATCTATCTATCTATCTATCTATCTATCTATCTATCTATCTATCTATCTATCTATCTGTCTGTCTGTCTGTCTGTCTATCTATCTATCTATCTATCTATCTATCTATCTATCTATCTATCTATCTATCTATCTATCTATCTATCTATCTGTCTATCCGCCTATGACTGTTCGCTCTCCTGGCCATTGCGATAGTGGTATCAATACCAAACTTGGCATAACATCATTGTATAAAGAACATATTTGACTAGTCATAACATGAAAATCATGAAAGGCATGTCATAAATGTCATGATTTACATTTCATGATCCTGCAGCTCTTGAGATGGTTTCCTCCACATGGCACGTTGCAAAACTGGTATGGTATGGCATGATTGCATGGAGAACACAAGCGACAGACACTAACATGAAAATGATGACATGCGTGTCATGTAACAACATCACTACATGCCATGCTCTTGATACGCTCGCGGCCATTTCGCTAGCGTCACATATAGCAAATTTGGTATTGCAGTACGGGATTGCAGTGTGCGCGTTAACTAAAAGCCGAATGCTTCTGTCTCTCATTCCCCACTAGCAGCCATTGGCATGTACGTTGAGCACTATTTTTTATTGTTCAACAACGCACAAAAAAAGAAATCTCTCACCGGCATCACCTTGGAAGTCAAAATATTATACTTGTTACACACTACAACGGCTACGAGGGATGGACAGGTGCCGGTGTAAGGAGCTTCGCCCCTAATGTTGAATTCCAATGGCGGAGTTGGTGCAGCCGACCGACTTCGTGAGCGAGCACTCGACTCTGGCGTAGAGCAAATCCTTCAAATCCGCCATCGGAACACAACCCGCCCTGCTGGAGCAAGGCGGAAGCTGCCGCGTTACCCAGGATACCTTGCGCTGTCTTTTCCGCTGTCTGTTTCCCACGTGCTTTACCAGCATCGCCGCATCGTTCGTTTGCTTGTTCAGCGCTATTCACCTGTGTGGAATGGATATCACGCCAAGCGTGCAACAGCTATTGTCCACGACGTCTGCTGTCGCTATCGAGTAGCAGAAGCATTGCCGTACGCTTTGCCGAGGTAGCCGAGCCGTCCGCCATTATCAACACGACTCGCGCCGCGCCAGCCGCGCCCCCAAGCAGGCAAACGTGTTAAAGGAAATGCGTCACGCTGAGTTCCGGTCCACTCCACTGATTTCGGCGGAGCAGTTTTTCCTGCTCCACGGAGGGACTCCCGCTCTGAATCCCCTCCTGCTCTCTCATTGGAACTTATGACTCTCGCTCTCACTCTGTCATTGGAACACACTTGCTCTTAAAGGAGCAGAAAAACTTGCTCCGACTCCGCCTTTGGAATTCCGCATAAAATAGGACACACGACACATTGCGCCTGTGTCGTGTGTCCTCCTCTTGTTTCCCTGTTTCTTTGAGCTATTTTCGGTCGTCACAATGTACTAACAAGCCCGAATTTCGACGGAATGTGTAGAGGTACGTGTGAAGGATCTTACAAATCTAAGCCAATATAAAGCTCACAGTAACGATGGAGATCAGTAGATAGGACTATTGGGCGGCAAATAAAAGCGGAGGTCACTGAGAATTCAAGAATCATATTTTTTGGTTTTAGCTTACTCGCATTCAGACACGCCCGTATGATTTATTCACTAAGACTCATTCAGTCATACTCACGAACCGATTCGATTCAGAGTAATGGAGTTCACTCATGAGTGAGGTTGCTAACGTATGGCTGCACGTCGTCATCTCATCTTTCTCATATTGTGAAATGTACTTACCCAAAACCGGTGACGGTTGAGTGTGCGCCGAAAGGTGTGGTCTGTTGCGCGTCTGATAAGGAGACCTTGGCCGCACGGGTACGTCTTCTATTACTTTGACTTCAGCCGTGCTGGTTGCCTTGTCTTCCTTCGAGATGTCACTGATATCAGGCAGAACCGCGGATTCAGCCAGCGACTGCTCGGAAATCTGGAGCTTTGGCTCCGATGAATCCGGATGCAAATCTGCGGAAAGTTTGGTGCGCACTTGTGATAACAGTTACAGCGATTCGAAAACTATATATGAATTATGGTGCAGGAGTTGCCATAAAGTGGCAGCACGTAAACGGAACCATTCCTTCTCTGGTGAGCCACAGTATGTACTCTGCTCTCAATAGCGCTGGTAGGTTTTTGTAACGAGTTTCGTGCAGTCATAGTGTGCTGTGCGAGTTGTGCTGAGTCGTCATCCTCTACCCTCTGCGATCCACTTCGAATGCCGCTTTAGCCCGTACTTCTATACTAGTTGTGTGAGTACCAAGGGACGGCTTTGAGCTCTCCCATAGTAGAGTAGAGAGTACTCTAAGCTGTTAACCACTTTTTCCAAACACACTTCGCCTCGAAGGGAGCGGAAGCGAGAAAACTCACCGGAGGTTAGTCGCCTATAAGCGGCCAGAAAACCACACTGCGAGTCCGGCTCGCGAAAATCTGTCTTCATCTGAGTTTGTCAGCCAGGCGAAAGTGAATGGCCTTTTCTTTTGCCGGTTGTGGCTGCACTGGCCGAAACTACTTGATCTGAGCAGCCAGCCAAATATTCAACATGACGACGAAGACGTCAGTGGTGGCTCTGTCACAGAACGAGCGCTAAAAATGGGCGCGCCGCCAAATTCTTACGGTAACGCGCGGAAGAGACGCCGGGAGGTCAAAAAAAGAGAGAAAATAAGCATCCAAGGCTCCCCGGGCGCGCGCTCTCCCCTTGGAAGCGTGGCTTCGCCGACGAACCTCCTCACCCCACATCGGCGGCCGAGATAGCCCGCGATATTTGTAGAACGAAGGAGGCGTGGCCACGCCGAGTTGAGTCATCGGCCGGGGAGAGCATTCCAACTGTCTCGCCCTCTTCCCAGCCTTCGCTGTGTATCGCGCCGACGAAATGACGAGAACCATCTGGAATGTCGCGCGCAAGGTATTTAACCGAGCAGCCAAGATGAGAGATCAGGAGGAGACGGAAGTGAGCGCCAGAGCGCGTAGGGATTCCGCCGTGTAGTCGGCGAAGGTTTTGGTCCGTAGGGACGAAGCCGGAGATGAAGAGGATTTCCACCTGAGGGGTGAAGGCTCGAGCTACAGGCAAGAGCGTGTGTTTACCGCTATCGAGCGAAGACGCGTGGCAACAGCTGCGTGTGGGAAGCCGACGTGTTTCCGGCGAAGAAGTTCGAAGCTTGGAGAGTGGCCATTTGAAGACGCGAGGTTTCTTGGAAGAGAAACTTCAGGGGGCAGCGGAACGACAACAACGCTGGACTTTGAGTGAGTGATTCTCGGAAGAGTATCATTCAGACTTTTGTTCCAAGGACTTTGGACTGAATAGGTTTTCTATCTCTTTAGTCTTTAAGTGCTTGGTTGTTCAATGCATGCGACTGCATTGTAGTGCGTATTGTTGTCTGTGTCCATTGTTTTGAGTGTGGCTGATTGTACGGTGTAGTACGTTGTTTGATTGGTGACATATTGTCCTCAGCTATTGTGGAGTGAGCATATTCGTGTATTGTTTTTCTGATCTGCCATTATTGAGAAAATAATTTTGTTTGTTTATCAACTCTCGGCTCTGACTTGTTCTTTGGGCCACAACCGGCGTCTGCTGGTGCGCCAATAAGGACCACTTCTAAATTGTCCACGCTTTCGTGGTGCGGTTCGGGGGGCCGATACTTCGGCTATTGGAATTAGCCCGGCGATCGC
The DNA here is from genome assembly GCA_013436015.1 of Rhipicephalus annulatus. Classification (NCBI taxonomy): domain Eukaryota; kingdom Metazoa; phylum Arthropoda; class Arachnida; order Ixodida; family Ixodidae; genus Rhipicephalus; species Rhipicephalus annulatus. The sequence goes on along the minus strand of WOVY01009576.1, from coordinate 547,351 downwards.
CTCCCTATTTAACGGGACATGTGTGACAATTAATCTGGCGTCGGCGACAGGACCTTTTGTTGCACAGTGTGTCCAAAGTAGTGAGAAAGAGCCTCGAGTTGTTGATAGTGCTATCGGAACGATTTTGTGTGTTGTTCAGTGTTCTCGTTAACGAGTGCAGGGGAGTGTTCCGATAGACTGATTTAGGCAGATACTTTTTACACGTGGCAAGGTTTTATTTGCGAGACACAATGGATCTCGAAAAGTTAGTTGCTCTTGGTGAGAAGATGGGTCTTTCTGGCGCCGAACTACGGAAGTGGGTAAGCCAGAAGGAGAAAGAGGCGGTGGAGAGAGAGGGGTTGGCAGCTGAGAGGGCCAAGGAAGAAAAGGCAGCTGAGTTGGAGAGAGAAAGGCTGGCCACTGAAAGGGCGAAGAAAAAAAGAGAGCAACAATTGAAGTTGGAGTTGGAGAGAGAAAAGCTGGCAGCTGAAAGGGCGAAAGAAGAAAGAGAAGCGAGGGAGCGACAGCTGAAGGAAGAAAGAGAAGCGAGGGAGCGACAGCTGAAAGAAGAAAGAGAAGCGGAGATGGCTGAAAGGGAACGGCAGCGGCAGCACGAGATGGATCTCGAGCGGCTCCGTTTGCAACAGCGAAGTGAAACTCCCTTCCAAGCTAGAGTTGAAAGCAGCGAACGGGAAGATCATGGCTTCCGCTTGAACCCGAGCAAGCTGCTCGTCGCGTTTGATGAAAGGAAGGACGACCTTGACGCGTACCTTCACCGATTTGAGACGATTGCAAGAAGCCAGAATTGGCCGGAACATCAATGGGCAACTGCTTTGAGTACCTGCTTGGGTGGCGAAGCGCTCAGTGTGTACGGCAGGCTGATGCCGACCGATGCAGCCAACTATGCCAAGGTGAAAGCTGCTTTGCTGAAGCGATTTAGATTTACTGTAGAAGGCTTCCGGGACAGATTTCGGACAGGAAAGCCAGCTGATGGTGAGACGGCTACGCAGTATGCCGCCCGACTTTGCCATTATTTCGACAGATGGATTGAACTTTCAGGGACAGCGCAGGAGTACGATGAGCTTAGAGAGCTGCTAATTAGAGAACAATTTCTTACTAGTTGCCACCCAAGCCTGTCACTGTACTTGAAAGAGAGGAAGGCTGACTCACTTGAAGACGTGCTTGAATTGGCTGATCAATTCTTGGAAGCGCAAGGTGGAACTAATTTGGCCAAGGTCAAGAAGGAGTGTCCCGATGATTCGAAGAAATTGGCTCCCGAAAAAAAGAAGCGTGCATCAGAGAGCATTCCGCGATGTTTTCTGTGTAACCGAGTGGGTCATCGTGCGAGCAACTGTCGTACTAACTTTACGAGCCCTACGGTAGTAAAATGTTTTAAGTGTGGTCAAACTGGGCACAAAGCAGACGCTTGTCGGAACGGAGTGAGTCAAACTCACCAGGTATCCTGTGTGCAAGCGGCACCGAAATCTGATAATAATGCCGTAACTGATGGATTCGTAGAGTTAAAAAATGGGGAGAAAATTCCTATTGTGGGTGCTGTAATGACAAAACAGCCAGCCGGTGTCACGAAGGGAATGCCAACGCTGCCTGGAAAAGTTGCGGGCAAGAAGGTTACGGTGTTAAGAGACACCGGTAGCTCCACCGTTATAGTGCGAAGAAATTTGGTACAGGAAAGTGAGTTAACAGGCAAAACGAAACCGGTTTGCTTAATTGACCGTACGGTTCGGATGCTTCCCGAAGCAGAAATTGAGGTTGAAACCCCGTACTTCAGCGGGAAGGTTACTGCTTTATGCATGACGACCCCCCTGTACGACCTTGTCATCGGAAACATCGACGGGGCGCGAGGACCGAATGATCCGGAATGTTTGGGAGAAGACCCTAAGATAGAGCCCTCGCCAACCCAGCGACCGCGAGATACTGTGGAGGAGCATCCCGTGATGGATCTCACTAGAGCCCAAGGTGAAGCTGCGGCGCAAGAGACAGCGAAGGAGAAGACGATCGTGTCGAATAAGTTCACGGGCCGAGCAACCGGACTTACGTCGGCACGACCTTAACCGACCGACAGTGTAAAGGAGACGGAGTTGGCCAGCCGGGCAAAATGTAGAGGCATGATCAAGCGGGTAAATAAACAGACAGGACCCGTCGAATGTAATGACGCGTTAACGGTGTCGGAAGTGACAACGATGGCTGAGGCGCCGCCTCAGATACCGTCGTTGGAAAGGGCTCGCCGAAAAAGAACGAGGAAAAACAAGAGATCGAGCGAGCACCACAAGAAAGGACGCAAGCGCAGCTCAAAGTACACAGGATAAGTGCTGAGGTCAAAGCAGAATGTGTTTGGCAGTGTTGAGTGCCATATGTTGTGTTAATGTGGTGGTATCCTGTGTCACAAGTGTCGAAGTGTTGTGCTGTGATGCGATGTATAGTATTGTACCATTGTTGTAATGAGAGAACTTTGTACATTTGTATTATTGGGAATGTGTGGTGGAGTGTTGTACTCATGTGCTTGTCGTTGTGTTTTCACGTGTTGTGTAATTGAATTACAATGTACAATTGTATTAAGTGATCTATTTTGAATGTGACGTGTCATGAGCGACGGACTATGTTACAGTCTGTGAGAGTGTGTGGTGACTGTTCGCGCTCGTTTGTGTGGTTTTGAATATTATGAGATAATATTGTTAAAGTGGGGGGCAGTGTCACAGAACGAGCGCTAAAAATGGGCGCGCCGCCAAATTCTTGCGGTAACGCGCGGAAGAGACGCCAGGAGGTCAAAAAAAAGAGAAAATAAGCATCCAAGGCTCCCCGGGCGCGCGCTCTCCCCTTGGAAGCGTGGCTTCGCCGACGAACCTCTTCACCCCACATCGGCGGCCGAGATAGCCCACGATATTTTTAGAACGAAGGAGGCGTGGCCACGCCGAGTTGAGTCATCGGCCGGGGAGGGCATTCCAACCGTCTCGCCCTCTTCGCAGCCTTCGCTGTGTATCGCGCCGACGAAATGACGAGAACCGTCTGGAATGTCGCGCGCAAGGTATTTAACCGAGCAGCCGAGATGAGAGATCAGGAGGAGGCGGAAGTGAGCGCCAGAGCGCGTAGGGATTCCGCCGTGTAGTCGGCGAAGGTTTTTGTCCGTAGGGACGAAGCCGGAGATGAAGACGATTTCCACCTGAGGGGTGAAGGCTCGAGCTACAGGCAAGAGCGTGTGTTTACCGCTATCGAGCGAAGACGCGTGGCAACAGCTGCGTGTGGGAAGCCGACGTGTTTCCGGCGAAGAAGTTCGAAGCTTGGAGAGTGGCCATTTGAAGACGCGAGGTTTCTTGGAAGAGAAACTTCAGGGGGCAGCGGAACGACAACAACGCTGGACTTTGAGTGAGTGATTCTCGGAAGAGTATCATTCAGACTTTTGTTCCAAGGACTTTGGACTGAATAGGTTTTCTATCTCTTTAGTCTTTAAGTGTCTTGGTTGTTCAATGCATGCGACTGCATTGTAGTGCGTATTGTTGTCTGTGTCCGTTGTTTTGAGTGTGGCTGATTGTACGGTGTAGTACGTTGTTTGATTGGTGACATATTGTCCTCAGCTATTGTGGAGTGAGCATATTCGTGTATTGTTTTTCTGATCTGCCATTATTGAGAAAATAATTTTGTTTGTTTATCAACTCTCGGCTCTGACTTGTTCTTTGGGCCACAACCGGCGTCTGCTGGCGCGCCAATAAGGACCACTTCTAAATTGTCCACGCTATCGTGGTGCGGTTCGGGGGGCCGATACTTCGGCTCTTGGAATTAGCCCGGCGATCGCCTCCCTAATTAACGGGACACGTGTGACAGGCTCCCATCAGCTCACATTGCAAACTACTGATGCAGCACGAAGAAGCTGCAGCCTGAACGAGGGCGCATTCATAGAGAGCCTGGTTTGGATTCAGATTGCTAAGAACACTGGAAGTAGACGGTGCAGCAGCAGCGAGTCGGCATATCCCAACGTCTCTCGCTTTTGCGCATCCGGCTGAATGCGCCGCCGTCGCTGCCGCTGCGTTCGCTCGTGTCAATTCCGTTGGTGCATCTCCCAAAACAACGTTGCTTTTCAGTACTTTGCGTGAAGATCAAGAGTTCGGTATGAAATTTAGTGCTCAGAGGAGAGAAAACATTCAATGAATTCTCAAAGCAAAGGTGGCATGATTGAGGGGCAGAACGAATGTGAACATTTTCTACGTACGCGGACGTTTTTCCGGCCGCTCTGGCGCTTTCCTTTTTGCTTGATTTATCAAGTAGGAAACGTGGCCGAATCGTTTCAAAACGAGTCATTCACACGATGAATGAGCTTCATCATGCAATATTGCGCAAAGAATTTTACTCTGTCGTCAGAAACTACTTGAACATGCTAGAAGTTTCCATATTTGGTTTTGGGACGTTAAACCCCGACTAATATAATTTCCACATTCTCTTACACTTTCGAATAAAATTAGTGCTTTCAAGACTCATTGTACATATTGATTTAGATATATGGAGTTTAACGTTCCGAAACCACCACATGATTATTAGAGATGCCGTTGTGAAGGGCTTCGGAAATTTCAACCACCTGGAGTTGTTTAACGTGCACCCAAATCTGAGCACACAGGCCTACAACATTTCCGCCTCCATCGGAAATTGAACCGCCGCAGTCAGAATTTCATCCCGCGACCGGCGGGTGAGCAGCCGAGTACCTCAGCCACTAGATCACCATGGCAGGGCACTCATTCTATAAGTTGATTGCGCATGAAGCATTGTTGCTTATTACAGTCCATCCGTTGGTGAAAACGTTTACACTATGATGGCTCTGTGATGACTATGATGAGGATTTTCTTTTAGAACTTTTGACCATAATGTTCACATGGCAAAACAAAAAAAGAGTTTCAAATTAATAACCTTCAGTCCTAAAAGAAAGTTCACCAGTCAGGAACGATATTCCTTATGGCCAATCGTTTATTCGTTTGGAATTACACAACATTCACAAAACTACCTGAAGGCACCATAGCTGGACGAATAATGCGAGTGTTTAAAATCAACTTTCCGAGCAATACTTTTCAGAAATTGCACTGAGGTTAAGGAGTACTTTTATTTCGGCGCCTGCGTATGTTGGTTATCATTATGGTCTTATACTGCACTGGAGTTCTTGAACAGGGAGAGTACTGGGTAATATTTATTGATGAGGTTCAACTCACCAAAACCACTTCATGCTTATGAGAGACACCACCGTGGAGGCCTCAGTAAATGTTTGACAATTAGGGGTTCTTTATGTGCACCCAAATCTATGTATGCGGTATTCAAGTATTTCGCCTTCATGGAAATTCGGCCGCCGCGGCCGGGATTCAATCTCGCGAGCTTCAGGTGAGCAGCTTATGGCGCTGCCATTCGTAGCCTGCGTTTTGTCGTTTGGCAGTTGCGCGCTAATCTGCAAAAGTGGTGCATAGATAGACTGTTCGCCTCTCACTTAAAAACCGCGCTCGAGTTGCAGCTGTAGATAGTGACTTTTTATTTTCAGAGTCGCTTGTTAAATATCATTTCTTTTGTTTGAAAACTAGTTTCAGTTGGCGCTCATCGTCACGAGCATAAAGTTAACGCAAAGTTAAGCGAAATGAAAGAAATTTGACAGTTGAATTTTTTCACCACTGCCACCACACCGGATTTTACAAAAACAAAATTGTGGCGTCCGAGATTTACGCTAATATGAAAATCGGTCAGAGTGTGTTTCATACGCTGCTTTTGGTTGCCGGCTGCTTATGCGCAACAAAAGAAAAACGTATATTTATGGCAGAAAATAGTTTTGTTGAAATGCATGTAGCCACGCTCCCAATATTTACGCTTTCTTAGTTTATCTTATCTTACTGGTCGTTTCAGGTTACTTTCTGCAGTAATATGCAGCAAGGGCGCAGATGTGAAGTGAAAATAAAGAAATCTGACGCTGAGAGATCTCATCTGCATCAATACCGCACGGCACTCCACAAGAACGTAAAGCATGGCTTCGTGAGATTTTCGCGAAGACGCAACTCGAAACAAGATTTCACATGGTACGTTAGTTCTTGCAGGAAAAAGAAACTACTGAACTTAGAGTTAAACCATTGAAAAATCATTACAGCTATAGCAAGCGACCCTAAAATTGATAAACCAGAATTTACAACTGCGTTTCGAACACGGGTATTTTGAGTAGGAAGCGGCCATTTTACCCATGAATCACTTTTTCGGAGCCGAGCTTAACTCTCCTAAACGGCGACACACTGCGGGCTACCGATCACTGCGTCAAGAGTGGCTTGACTTAGTTAGAGCTTCGCTTTCTCTATATTGGTGCAGCAGACGTTCCGAGAACTCGCTACACATATAGTTGCAACGGGCAGTCACAGTGCGAGTGATTATTATTATTATTATTATTATTATTATTATTATTATTATTATTAATATTATAAATATGATTGCGTACTGTTACCGGGCTCTGTGGAGAGCTCTTGGTCCGGGATGGGCAGCGCGTCGAGGATGAGAGGAGACGGTTCCTCCTCCATGTGAGTGCTCAGTTCCTCGGGGCTTCGTTCGGGTGGGTGCTCCATCTCTAGCAGCGCCTCTAGCTCGGGCTCCTCTGGGATCGGCGCCAAGGGCTGGGACACGGGCGACTGCTGTCCCAACGAGTCGTCGCCCTCCGACACGCTCAGGTCTGCGAACCCGGTAGAAGGCATGTAGGTCTCAAATTAGGCTTATAGTATATCGTGACGTGGTACCTAATGTCAAGCGGGATGGGTGAGCGGTCAATGTCGAACATACGCACGAACGCCAATAGTCTATGTTCTCCGATTGCTGGAGTAATCGCCTTGGTTGTCACCTTATATCTCGCCTGCATATAACAACACACCTATGCACTGTTATAGAATGTAACATACCTGCCATCGCATATGTGCGTTTACGATTCGCCTTGTCACGATGAAAAACTTGTAGCAGCAGGAAATGTAAAGAAGATGCGTGTTGCTCTCTGCCCTATAAAACCCTGTAGGAGCAAAGCTACTCCCTGTACAAGCTACATCGTAGTGTAGGTCGGTTAATGTATCATCGTAATCCAATTCGGACATTCCACGCATTTCATTACCGTCAATCACTCATGCCTACCTCAGCTCGTTACCAAGGACGAAATTAAAACATGTCCAGTTGTGAATCTTCTGCAAGGCACGACCAGGGATCGCATTAGGATGCGTCTTTGGAATCTGTATATACCGCAGTACCAGAGACCATTGTAAGCACAAACATACCCAACGGATCAGCTGTGATGGTGTGCTTCGGGGGGAGGGAAACGTCCGAGAATCCTGAAATGAGGGCGCCATCCCCTGGTGGGAAGTCCTTGTCTGGGTCACCGTCCAAGAGACTGTCCTCGCTGTTATAGAGCGTGTCAGAATACATACGCACACCTGTCAAACACCTGTTTGTGGCGATATATGACCAAACTACCAAACCAGCCGTTATCTATGAATTAACCCTTATGAGTTTACAATATAGCGCGGAAAGTTACTCCCACGATCTGGAACGAAGAGGAAATATGAAGGCAGATACACGAAGTGAATGCTGTAGGGGCGAAACAGCTCAAATCAAATCGTAGACTTATGTTCTGTTTCTGTTAACAGCCTTTCATTTTGTTATTGCTAAGCTTTTGTTCTTTCATGTGTTTTGATTGATGTGGGGGGGATACGTCTTGGTGTTTTCACAGTGTTGGGGCCTTTCATTTTGTAGACTATATGCTCGCTATTTACCCCCTGTAGATGGCCTTACGCACGCAAGTTTCGCACCTGCGCTTCAAATGTGCCCGGCGCCTACTCGAAGTGAAGCAGGAAGAACCTTGTGAAGTGCTAAGAAGCTTCACTCCTAAGAAGATGTGAGAACTCCACTTTCTCATCTAATTAAGCATACATTTCTCTATATCGTTCGTGCTTTTAGAATGAAACCATTGCAGTTATCACTCCCTTTTTTGTCACATAAATGGTAAGTTGCAGCACAGCTTCAAAATGGTCTACAATGTATGCAGGGGCTTCTGTTCATAAACACAGCACTCCACTTCTTGTATTTTACGCCAACTTTCACTGGTGAATCGCGTAACACACCTTACAACGACCACGAGTTTATGTCTACAAGTAGACGTACAGGACTGGTCAAAAGTTGCCAGACCACTATCCCATGTATGGCGATGCCAGCATGACGTCTAAACTTTTGACCCCACGCCCTCTACCCGTGTACCTTTGATTGGGACTATCTATACAGCTACGTTACATGCGATCGCGCTGTAGTTTAGGTTTATAGTGCCGAACTGTTTGGCTCCCACGTATAAAAATAACTGAAATGAAAGCTTACTCTAGAGACAGTCCAGACTTTTCAGATGGCATATCCTCAAATGCACCCGAACGTTTCTGAAATGAAGCAGTGTAACATTTATTATAGCATCATCAGTGCACCATGAGTATGTGACGTTATTGGCCACGGGAGTTAACTATAGTATTTGCCAATGGTAGGTATAGTATGTGCACATTTATTGGTTCACACTTCAATTTCAGCTCGCTGAATTCAAACGGTATGATTTGGGCGTGTTTGCCCCACAACTGTAATTGCCCTCTGTATAGAGTGCCTTGCCATGCGTTATCACAGCGTGCGCGCCACTCACAGGTCCCCGATCAGCCTACATGCTAATACAACCATCGCGACGCAGCATTCCTTGCAGGTAATTGTGTAGCTTGTTTTCAAGAAAGAAGGGGCAAGAAATGGAGGTTATTGTTGCTGAACTGAAAGACAGCCGAGGCACTGTTTCACCTTTGAGGGCCATTTTTTTCCGTCATGGTTGTTTTATAGTCATGTGGGACGGAAAGTATATGCACACAATTTTCATCTCTTTGGATAATAAGTTTCGCCACGTTTAGATAGATAAATAGATAGATAGATAGATAGATAGATAAATTAGATAGATAGATAGATAGATAGATAGATAGATAGATAGATAGATAGATACTGCTAAATTTCAGCTTAGCAACTGGTGTCAAGCTGAAAACGGTGAAACGAGAGCCGCCATGGTGGCCTAGTGGCTAAGGCGTTCGGCTACTGACTCGCAGGTCATGGGATCAAATGCCAGCCTCAACTAACGCATTTTCGGTAGAGACAAAAATACTTAGGCCCGTGTGCTCAGATTTAGATGCATGTTAAAGAGCCCCTAATGGCCAAAATTTCCCAATCCTTTCATTACGGCGTCTCTCAATCATATGGTGGTTTTGGGACGTTAAACAACAAATAAAAAAAAACGATGAAGCGAAGAGCGTTGTGAGCGTACCACCGTGGCCGTGTAGCTGGAGCGCGCCACCGTGACCGAGACGTCAAGGTCACACTCGAGGCTGGAATTTCGGGTGGCCACCCGAGCCAGCTCTTCTGCAATGTCACGATCCGCCTCGCTGTGCCAGTCGTCCTCGGTGAAGGCGGCCATTTTGCCTCGATGTTCTTACGGCAGTAGCAATCTAGAATGCCTGCACAAAATGCCATGTGGCACGTTTCAATGTCCAGCTTGCGGCCCACAAAACACGTTCGCAGCAGCACAAGTTGAGTACATATAAAGGCGCTCTCTTAAGGCATGACTTGCAAAAGATGAAGATAACGCCAGTAAAACTACAGGCTTGCATATACGACTTTAATCAGTTCGAACTGTGAAAGTTGTGTTTCGAAGCTTTTCTTTATTATACATTTATCGGGAGAAGATCACTATGTGAAAATTAAAGGCCAGGGTATATAAAGGCCAGGCTAGCATCTAAGGGATGTTATTTTACGGACCTAAGAGCGATTATAAATAGAAAAATACGCATAGCTATGTCACCGCTTGTCTACAAACTCCTTTCTGGCTTACGAAGCTTCCTATTACACTGAGCGCTGCTGAATAAACCTACTACGTTTAATATAACAAGTCACCTTAATGAGCATTCTTAATATGCTTATCTGCATAACTGTTCTCAACGTTTATTTTACAATTATGGCCAAAGTAACTACACGAGATGCACACGCGTCAAGGTTTTTTTCTACGTCTAAGGGGTGCAGGTGTTTGCAAACATAATCGGATGAACCAACTTTAAAGCCACAAGCGCGACTTGAAAAGCGCAAAAAGCCTTGCAGTAATGAAGGTCTACGCTTTGCTGAAAAGCGAAATTGAAAAAACGTGTGCTTATAGCATCCTTTTGATACTAGAGTACAGCCTGCGCGAGAAGTAAACATCCTTTACAGCAAATTGCGTTATCCGACTGCCAGTCACCCCTTATAGAGTAATAGGCGCGAGGATTCGCTGGTGCACTGAAGAGGTGATGGTGGGTAGCAGCGTCGGGTGAAGAAGAGCTCTTAAAATAGTGATGCTTTAATACATTTCTGAGGGCCTGCAGAATGACTACGACCTTCATGAGGGAAGATGTAGAGTGGGCTAACACAGACAGAGGACGAATGAAGTACCCGACACAAACAGTACTAATAAAGTAATGGTGTCGACAGCTACCAAACTGCGTGATCACAAAAGCAGCAAATCAATGAAACCCACGACAAAATTGTACTGATCAATTATTAAAAATCGCTTAACATCTACCTTCTCTTCTGTCGGGAACACAAAGTTAATAAATAAATGAAATGCAACTATTTTTATAAAGCCAGGCCTGACAACGGTTCACTTGAACGACAGGCTGACAAGGAGCCAATATTTTAGTACAAGCCTGGGTCTTTCTTATTGGCACCAGTATACCCTGCAGAATAAGTTTATTTAAGAAATACTGCATATCCTCGGTGTGCATGATGATTAGTGGGGCGAAGCGTCTGTCCGTTCATTCGTTCTTGCTTCCGCTCATCCATGCGTCTATTCGTCTATGTGTCTGTCCATGCGTCCGTCGCTGTGTCCGTCCACACGTACGTCCATGCATGCGTCTGTTCGTCCATTCATCTATCCGTGTGTGTGTCTGTCTGCCCGTCCGTGCGTCTGTCTATCCATCCGTTCATCAAGTAAACACTTCAAGTACCACCATCTCGCATCTTTTCATAACATATTCACCAAAGAAATACCACCATCTAGCGGACATTCCATGAACTAAACGAGAGGTTGCAAGGCCGGACTAGAGGAGCAGCACACGCGCACTCTCTTACGGCCTGCGCTTCGTGTCTAATTCACACCTTTCACCTACGCTAGTTCGTGGCACGGCAAGGAGGTTACGCCCAGCGAGTTTAACGTGGCAACAATTTATGGCTAGATAGTGCTCAAAGTGCGTCTTTCTGTTACAATTGTTTTAATAAACATGATAATCAAGGCAAACTTTATTGGAGATTAAGTCACCACGCATTACTCGTGTCTGTAAGTCACTTCATCAGAACTTTTTTTTATTAACGTGCACGGGTTTCCTCCCAAGTTCAAAAGGGTGCACGCGTTCCGCTCGTCTTGTCTGGCTGTGGAGATGGCTACGTAATACTACTACGTACAACGCGGACGCACGACACACGGCTTAGAAAGCTTCGCCCCCCCCCCAAAAAAAAACAAAACAAAACAAATCACAGCATATCCATGGAGTGCACGATGATGAGTGGGCGAAGCATCCGTCAGTCCGTCCCTGCGTCCGTCCACCCATTCATCCGCGCACCCGTCCTTGCATCTGTTCGTGCATCCGTGTGTTCATTCAACCGTCCATGCGTCCGTCCGTTCCTCCATCTTTCCATCCATCCGTCCGTCCGTGCATAGTCTGTCTGTCTGTCTGTCTGTCTGTCTGTCTGTCTGTCTGTCTGTCTGTCTGTCTGTCTGTCTGTCTGTCTGTCTGTCTGTCTGTCTGTCTGTCTGTCTGTCTGTCTGTCTGTCTGTCTGTCTGTCTGTCTGTCTGTCTGTCTGTCTGTCTGTCTGTCTGTCTGTCTGTCTGTCTGTCTGTCTGTCCCAAGCGTCTGTCTATCCAACCGTCCATCTCGTGAACACTCTAAAGTGCCGCCATCTCACATCTCTTCATTCTGTAATCATCATGCACAAGTACCGCCATCCAGCGGACATTCCAAGGACTAATTGAGGTGGCATGGCTGGGCTAGAGGAGCGGCACACGCGCATTATATTACGGCCTGCGCTTCGTGTCTAGTTAACCGCCGCTAATTCATGACACTGCGATCCAACCCTCGCTAAACCTTGCTAATACCAAGGAGGTTAGGCCCAGCGAGTTTAACGTGATGACTATTTCTGGTCAGGTAGTGCTGAAAGTGCATCCTTCCGTGGCTATTTTTTTAGTAAGCATCAAGGCAAACTTTATAGCATTCAAGGCAAACTTTATAGCAGATTAAGCCGCCGATACTCGTCTCTATAGGTTATTTCATCAGAAACAAAAATCGTTTTATTTATGAATAACGTGCGCAGCGCGCCTCCTCAATTCAAAAGAGTGCACGCGTGCCTCTAGTTCGGCTGTGGAGGTGGGTACTTACTACGACGATGACTACTATTACTACTACTACATACATCGTGGTTGCACGGCCCACGATTTAAGGAGCTTCACCCCTAAAAACTACGTTTCCTATATGAAGGCCAGGAGGGGTCGATGCAGTGGACCACACGTGCAGGCTGGGGTGGTAGTGACGAACAAAGTTGATGTTCCAAGCAACAAAAGTGATTGTGTTGGGTCCGAAACACCCTTGAATGACTATGTAGCGATATGACGGCGTCCGAGGTAGAGATGTCGTCGTCGCTATGTTAATAAGATGACGCACTACAGCTGAGGAAGAAAGCGAGAGGCGGAACCAGAGAAGAGGTTATGGCGTGCAGCCAGCCAAAGCAGCGAAATGTTTCAGCTGCTCCGAGCCACGAACCAACGGCGCTGGGCGTCTTAATCCCATCGACTGGCTCCCACTAACGCGGAGCTAGTTGCGCTAGCACAGTGCTAGTGGCAACCAGCCGGCAGGAAAGGATCGAGCCTACAAAGACCCTTCAGGGGCCGGGGCATCCATGAACAAACTTGCGGTGACGTGACAGGGTCCAAGGTAGACGGGCCGTCGTCACTTCTTCAATGAAGGAGGAAGGTAACCAGCTAAAGGAAGCGAGAGGCCGAAGCAGAGCAGCGGCTGTGGCGTCCAGCCCGCCAAAAGCGCCTGAGCGTTCTAACTGCTTCACGCCACGAGCCACTGGCACGCGTCGTGCCTTTCTCCTGCCCTTTGGTCGCCACTAGCGCTACGCCACAAACCATATCTTTAGGCTTAGCTTTCTAGTGCTTCGACGTGAAGGAGGTCAAGAGGTACCGGTTATTTCAAGAGGCACAAACCACTGGCCAAAGATGCTGTAAATAACCAATGTTTGCACGAGGCGCCGCGTCTTTCCAGATGAGAGCTGTGCTCTTTTTAAAGTGCCGGCACCGAATCTTCTCGACCCATGTCAGACATGTTCCATTACCTGCCGCGGGATGTTCAAGAATTTTTAACGCAAACAAGCAAACAACAAAAGCGACTGCCTATCAGCAGGCCTCTGCGAGTACCTTTCGTCATTTGCCTAGACAAGCTACGGCCTGGTAAACCGGAAGGATACACGACGGTAAGTTGAAGATAAGGTACTTACCAATGTGGGCCTGCGGACGACCTCGCTGAGCGACTGTCTTCTGCGGGAACACCACGCGACTGCGAGGCCTCGAGCGACGCCGCGCGACCAGCATGAGCCGCACGAGCACGCACTTCTTCTGCCTCTTCATTTGTCCTGTCGTTGGGGGGCGGCCTTTGAACGAAAGTAACGAAAAGAAATCAAATGAGCAAAATCTGTCTCACCGGCACCATTTTTGAAATGTATATAGCGCTAGTGCGATTTATATTTCATCGAGCTGCGGAAAACTGGTCAGGACGATTGTACTTTTCTCATTTGCAGCCACCTAGTTAGAATGACGATAATCCACCACATTTATCCAACGGGGGGGGGGAGAGGTCAAGTACCGAGAGAGCGCGAATCTGTACGAATTACTTACTAGAAGAGAGGAAACAAAAACTGTAAAAAAGAAAGACTAAAGAAACAAAAGAAGCAGTAGATACTTCAGCAATTCCTCAGAGACCTAATTATCAAAGTGGTTAAATTTCCCCCTGACAAGGCCCCACAGAAATATCGCGGTCATATAGCTTCTTATTTGAGAGAAGCTATATTTGTTCATCATAATAGGAAATCTAAGGAAGAGAAACGACACATTCCCATGCAAAGCAGGAGGTGCGCTTCTCCTTGTAAGTGTGCATCCTCTGTTTGGCACGTCTAATGCCTAGAAACAACACTTTTTTTTTAACAAAACAGACTTTCGCGGGTGGTTATGCGCCTGTTGTGATGTGTACTGGACAATATGGATTGACTATGACAATGTGGCGAGCTGTCTTTCTCGATCTCTTTCGTTATTTACTTCTCTGTCTAATTCCCTTTCACTTTCCTCGGGATTGGGTAGCATACTGGATATTCGAAATTGATGAAGGTTTCTACCTTTTCTCTCTTTTCTGTTTTATCTTCTTTCTCGGTTGGCTAACTAAAGTTGAGGGACCACAACATGTGCACATCGCGAGCCAACCCTCTTCAATGTGAATAACATTCTTGGCATCGTAGGACCAAATTAGATTCAGACTTTCTAGCCAGTTGTATGGGCTAATCTTTAAAGTATTGTGCGATCTGCAAAAAAGTTTAGCAAACTTATCAATGATGACTGGTTTTATTTGCAACTTGATTGGACAAGTTATTACAGTGTAATGACTTTGTAATGATTTTGCCAACCTTTTTAAAGAGTGAACATTTATCTTAAGTTTTATGAACTTTCAATAAAAGGAACGTCAACAATTGTTTTTTTTATGTAAACATTTGACAGAAGTCTGTCTGGTTGGGCATGAAACTGGGAGATGACTGGGAGATACAAAGGAGCTATTTTCAGGCTGAACAGTGGAACGGCGATGGGAGCTTCCATCTCCGTCACGATGGCAAACCTAACCATGGAGTACATAAAAGAAAAAGCACACAGCTCCTTCTCGCCGCGACCCAAGGTTTTTATGCGTTATATGGACGATTGCTTTTGCGTCATTAGGACATCTGAAGTTGAAAACTTCAGACAACAGCTAAATTTCGTGCACCCAGCCATACAATTCACGGCCGAGTGTGAAAGCGACCACTGCCTGCCCTTTCTCGACGTCCAAATGGTAAGAAAGCGCAACGGCCTGGATTTCTCCGTTCATATAAAGCCAACGCGCACTGGTCGCTACCTTCAATTTGATTCTTCCCACCCCGCCTGCGTCAAGGCCTCGGTTGTGACCACGCTACTCGAGAGAGCCAGGAACTTATGCTCTAATGACAAAGAGCGGAAGAAAGAAGAGGCCCGCGTAATTGCGGACAAAGAAAAAACGGATACCCAAAAAACTTCATTCGAGTGGCCAACCGCTACGCAGAGCAACAGAGGATACGAAAACCCCAATCGACCTTAATTGGCGGCCCTCGAAACGCGTACCGGTTCCATACGTTCAGGAAACGAGCGACATTTTGGCGCGGATCTTGAAGAAGGAAGGGGTTCGCATCGCGCACGTGCCTTCGTGTACGCTGGGCCGCCTGCTCCCCCGCCCCAAAGAGCGGCCAACAATGGACAAGATCCCCGTGTCGTTTACAAAATTCCGTGCACTGAGTGCCCCGCGTCGTACATCGGCGAGACGAAAAACCTACCGCAACGACTGAAGCAACACGCCAACGATGTGCGGCAGTTCTTCAAAGAGCGCAGCGCAGTCGCCGAACATGCTGAGACGTTAGATCACCAGATGAACTTCGAAGCGACGGCCATCCTTGAAAGCGAGCCGAACTGGAGGAGAAGGTTATTACTCGAGTCGTGGCACATACAGAGAACAGCCCATAACATCAACTGCTCTCTCAGAACCCGTCCCCCAGTGATTACACATGGGCTGCGCTTCACGACAAAACGAGAGAAAGAGAGAGAGAGATAGGTCATTATACACCCCGCGAGTGCTTTGAAGACGCCGCTGCTACGTAGCCTCCGCAATCACCCCTGAGGAAGGAACCAAGTTGGTTTTGAAACGTCGGGTTTCTTCAAAACTTTTGGTTGGAGTCTAAATCATCTCCCTTGTTTTTTTTTGTGTATTTTCAGCTAGGTCACTGTTTTCGCGACATATCTGGGACAAGGATTGGTGTTGTGTAGTGCCAGGAATGACAAGGTCAAGAAAAGAAGCAGAGAAAGAAGTTATATTGAATAGATAATTTTAAACTGATTTCCTTGCTTGGTTTTAGTTCCACAGACCATTACAGTAGGCAGCCTGCCACTGGTTCTTCTCCCATCCCTCTTCGTGCGTAAGCGCCAATCATGCGAGATCATCATCATCATCATCATCATCATCATCGTCGTCGTCGTCGTCGTCGTCGTCGTCGTCATCGTCGTCGTCGTCATCATCATCATCAACGCGTATCAATGGCAACCCGGCCCTGGTCGTTACCATTTGTATCGAAGTCGAACAAAGTTGGTACATAGCGGTGAGCGGACGAACCCCGTAGTGTGAATAAATTCTTGCATTATCTACTAGCCACGCGTGTTTCCATGTGTGCGAACTCCATGCATGTCCTCTATGAGCTACTTATCCAGGTATGATTACCATGGCTCAGATGGTTGTACGGATTCGTGAATAGTATGCGCAAGCATTTCGGGGATTATATCCACTCTAATGTACGTGTACATGCGTGTGTCGGTATGGCATGAAGTATCACCAAGGTACCACTTATTCACCAAAATTATTTCTATGTGGGTACCAATTCGTCATTCGAGCACATCACGTAGTGCATTTGGCGTCTTCTTAATAAACGAAATAAGGGAGGCAGAAAAGCAGCACATTTCGATAGGTGGAGAGACTGTGGAAGTTGTAAAGAAATTTGTCTATTTAGGACAGGTAGTAACCGTGGAGCCAAATGACGAAAGTGAAATAAATAGAAAAATTGGCCTCGAGGACATACCGTGGCGCCACCTACGTGATGACGTCAGTCCTAGGAAGCCGGGTCGACTTTGTTTGCTAGAAACACCGCATTTCCTGCGCTTTTGCTGCGGAAAGCGTGCGTGCTTCTCTTTATTTTGAAGCTCAGTGCTTAAAGAAGCGGCATAACCTGATAATACGGGCAAGCGAACTACAATTCGGTGCCCCCGGGGGCACTCTCGCGTCTAATTTGCATCGTAAAATTGCAAATAAGCACCGGTGTAGCCATGGGAGGTGATACAAGCAATGTCGCGAAAGCAAAGCTTCCGTATTCCACTAATACGCATTCTATCTGTGACGTCATAATGATCACAACGCTGGCGTCTCTATTGGAGGCCCTCGTGGCCAATAAAAAAGGGGTGGATCACATTCGGCAAACGTTCTCAAGTAGTGAATGATAATCTGCCACTAACCCTCAAGAGGACGGCAGCGGCGGGTACTTTATGGAGCAGAAACCTGGAGGCTTACAGAGAAGGTTCAGCTTAACTTGAGGATAACGCATCGAGCGATGGAAAGAATAATGATAAGTGTATAAGACAAGAAGAGAACAGCGTGGGTCAGGGAAGAAACGGAGGTTAAGGTCAAGTCAAGATCCTTGATGATGTGGCGCACACCCACGCTGGGGGATTGGCCAAGTACCGGATATCATGACTGAAATGAAGAAGGAGAATTGCACATGGACCGAACACGTAGCACGTAGGCCGGACAACCACTGGTCATTAAGGGCAAGTCACTCGCGTCTCAGAGAAGGCCAATGCATGAAGGGGAGGCAAAAAGTTAGCTGGGCTGATGAGATGAAAAAGTTTCGCCGGTATGAAGTGGCAGCAGAAAGCACAAGACCACGTTCTTCGCAGAATCATGGGAGATGCCTCTGCAGTGGGCGTAGTCAAGATGATGATCATGACAATGCTGCTGCTGCTGATGAGCATGATGAACAAAATAAGTAAAAGAGGGTTGAGGTGTGAATTCAGAATCTTAGCAACCCTATCTGCTCAAGTTCTGGTTATCTCAAAATCCTGGCAATAGTGCACAAGAGGAACTAGCGTCTGCAATGGCCGACTGGCGCTAGAAAACAACTTAGATACGTCTAATTCAATAGCTAAACAATATTTGTTGTTAGTAGTGTATTCCATCACTGCCGTCTAAGGGTTACGCACCTTTATCGGTTATGTGATGGGCGGCGATCGGTTACTGCCGTTTTCGGAGTTTTTGTGTCGCTACAGAGCAAAATGTTCATAAACAATTGAGCTTCATCTTCAAGAATACTACGTGGTAGCGTAATTAGGCCTTGGGCGCATTGCCTTCAACGATTCGGTTAGGAAAATAACGTCCGTAAATTCAACATTGGCCGTTTCGAGCTATCCTAGAATGCTCTCTAGATGTACAGTCAGCCAAATCTTCAGCTATCGTGCATGAGTGTAAGTTTTTTCTGTGTATCTTTGCCATACGGCTGAAACAAGTTTCAGTTGAATTAGGGACAAGTTTATGCACCTAAAGCACATGTGCACCTAGCAAGTTTTTGTAACTTCTTTTTATTGTATGGCGCTGACAGACAAAAACGTTGCCACTGCTCACAATAGCTAATGTTCTAACCTACTGTACAGTATCGTACACTGTAAAGGGAACAGTACAACGAGCACCGCAGATATTACTGCCCTCTAACAGCAAGTGGATAAGGAAACTATTTTCGTACATGGCACAAGTATGTCAAAAGAAGTGAGAATTACCAATCAGAGGTACTCTCACGCATGTCTAAGGCATTGTGCTTGTGCAAGCGAGTAAAATACAAACATAGCATGACCCATATGCACAGCCGTCAGCACGTTTAACTTGAATGGCCACTCACGTGGCCTCTCCCCGCTTCGTTGCTATCTGCAACAAAGTACAGGTGGAGCGCGTGTAGATTGTGCTAGTAAATTTCTGTTTCTGTTTTGAGCCCGGCGTGGTGGAGCAGTGGTTGAGGTGCTCGGACGCTGACCCGAAGATTAGAGGTTCGATTCCTGCAATGGTGGTCGCATTTCGATGGAAGTGAAAGGGTAGAGGGCCGTGTACTGTGTGATGTCAGTGCATGTAGAAGAGTATCAGATGGTTGAAATTTGCTGAGCTTTCCACTGCGCCATCTCTCGTAATCAAAACATGGTTTTGAGACAAACGGAAGGGCATTTTTTCTCGTCGCGTCGGCATAGACACTTAGCAACTGTATTTTGATGATGCGACACCACCACTTCATCTATGGCCTGGCTAACAGAAGTAGCATTATTGGGCCAGGCCCTAATTAGAAGCGAACGCGTCGACTGCATACTCCGCTTTCAACCATAAATGGTATGTCCTATGGAGGAAAGACGGTTGGTAAGACCAGTTAGCATAGATACCCTGCCATGCTGTTTTCATGATGCGACAGCAACACTTCATTCACGGGTTGGCTAGCAGATGCAGTAAAATGGGGCCAGGCTCTGATTAGAAGCGATCGCATCGAGATCTTCCATGATTGGTAGCAAGGAGGAATGGTGTTTGTTAAGACCTGTTGGCATAGAGACTTTCAATGATGTTTTCATGATGCGACAGCAGGACTTCACCCACAGCCTAGCGAGCAGATGTTGCAAAATGGGGCCAGGGCCGGATTAGAAGCAAACGCGTAGAGGGTGCCTCTCCCTTTCAAACCACCCATGATTGGTATCATGGAGGAAATGGGGTTGGCAGGATAACCCCTTTATAGCTGGCGTGGAGAGCACTTCCCACAGTTCTTATCAGGCGCTAAACACGTTAGAGGCTCGGGCTGCCATCTTATCTCCTGTCTACTTAGTCTTCACTTGGCGTCGTGCAGGTAGAACTGTGTGTAAGAGGGGTATCAAACAAGTAGCCCACGGGCCACCTGCGGCTCGTGCCCGACCTGCGCGTGAGTGCCTTGTTCTTGTTTTAGAAGCGAAGCTCCACATATTCTAACCTTGTCCAACGTCAGGCCTAACCAGCAGTATCTCCCGAACAGTACAAAAGATGGAGCTGTCTCATAGAAGCATATACAAGCTGCAGTTGAGCGAGAATATTCTGGATGGCACCGCACTGCTACTCTCCGATCGGCTGCGGCGCGGGCTTTGCCTGCGTGCGCGGGGAACGAGTGCCTCTGTCATTCTCCTGGATCGTCACCGTACGTCGGATTGTGTGTGGGGCATGAACGAAGCGGAGTCGTCAGTGTGATTGTTGGCACCCGTTGCGCGATATCTGCACATCGATACCTTTAGCGGGAGGTGGCGCAATTTTTTTCGCTTTTTTTTATGGTCTATAAAAGATGTCTTGTCTCCAACATTGTAAGGTGAGAAACGTCATGGTGCGACAACGTGTTAAAACACAACTGCTGAAGAAATGCCCATGCCAGCCTGACAGCAATTTTTTTACAGAAATGACCCGAACTGTAGTATGGGACTGGCCTTCTTTCGAATAGTTGGCAAGACTACTTGCCACTTTTTTCCCACACAAAAAATAACAATATTTGCCACCCATATTTGGCCAAGCTTTATTGCGGCCCACTAGGATAGGTGAGCTTGAGACCCCTGCGACCGACCATATAGTGGTATAACCTTGAAATATTGAGCATTGTACAACTTGTAATAGTTCAGGGGAAGCCTACATTCTCCTCACACATTATACAGAGCTAGGAAGAGATAAAGATCCTTTTACACTCATTTTTGTATTTATTTCACTATATTTATGTGGATACTTACACTATCAGCTCGTGTGCCATTGCAGGAACGTAGAAAACCTATAAAACACGCTCTCGTGATGCCCCTCGTTACTGGGTCACGATGAAGCCGACCAAGCCAAATGGTGTGCCGGTATTAGAAGCCCCAATGAAGGAGATAAGCTGTAGGTCATCAGGAAAGCCCACAATGCTGTGGTCGGGCTTGAAGTGCCTATCCTATACGTGGTAGAAACGCACTGCGTGCTAGTGGCGTCTCTCAGCACTGTTCGACCAACCAAGACAACAATACACACTATATCGTCGTGTTTACGCTGCCACTTCGGAGTTCCGAGTATGCGTGGTATTCTCACAACGTCGTCGCATTAACAATAAAATAACTTGCTAGTACACGCGGAGCAGCAGAGAAACATAAAGTTTGTTGAAAGAATATTAGGAATTATTGCGGGTGACATAGTGAGGCATTGCTAATGCTTCTCGATTTTTTTTCAGACGAGAAACTCATGTGGTTTTATCATTACTTCTAACATTTCCGTGTTGTAAAGCTATCTTTGTTGTTCAATTTTGACACTTGAATGCGAAGTCGAACCCGATCATTTCGAACTTAGTGAAATCAAATTATCCTTTATCTCAAACTGTATTGAAACACACCCATGCTTTATTAACAAATCACAGGAAGATATAGAGCTAGATTAAACAAAAGAACGCACACAACTTA
Source organism: Rhipicephalus annulatus (assembly GCA_013436015.1). NCBI lineage: Eukaryota > Metazoa > Arthropoda > Arachnida > Ixodida > Ixodidae > Rhipicephalus > Rhipicephalus annulatus. Next base: position 525,965 of record WOVY01009576.1, on the reverse strand, counting down.
CTGCATCAAATATAGTGTAGTGCAAAACACCCCAAAAAGCTGAATTTCTCTCGTTAAATTTGGCTGTTCTTCATGATCAGGACCTTAACATATATATTTTATAGAGAGTTAGAGATTGAATTAGAAGCACGGTTTCCAATTAATATGCCAGAAGTAACTCTGGCGCTAGTGGCTATGGGAGTGGCAAGGCTTGGCTATTAAGCCAGCATATGAATGATAAGAACACTAATTTGTGGAAGCTTCGTTCTTTCGGTTCCACGTGGCCTGGAATTGCTTTGTCGATTCAGGAAGTTCAGAACGTGTTTAGCCCTTCCGCTTCACCCCCTCAACTTTTGTAAGCTCACTAATTGAAATCGATCAACGAAGTTTACTACGATCTATGCTTTTATTCTAAAAAAAACGCCCAAACACAGCAATAAACAACACCAAAGTGCTCTTGAAACCGTAAGCCCGAATATTTACGTAAATTCATGTGCATTACACCGTTACTCTGGTAGCTGAATGATCCCAGCGCCTGGGTCCTGACCTCTTGTAGACATTGTAAGAAACCCTATGATTAGGAGCGTGGTGTGCCAAACCAGTAAAAGTTATTGCTTGCCACCGTGTAAATTCGCCGGTGATATCATTGTTACGTTATACTGGCTCGTCGTGTAGAGCTCTCGTTCACTTCTCCGCTCCTTTTGTTAATATGATGGATATCGTGAAAATGAATAACCTGTTATAGTGCACTGAACTCGTGATAATTATGATAGTAGATTATGGAGAACAGGACACTGAAGACACCGTGGCTGTACGATGAACAGGTGTACACCCTATATTCAGGGAGGCTCCACCTTCAATACCAGCCACCGCCTTCAATACAGCTCGTTTGAGATGCCTTGAAACCACATGAACACAGCGTGTTTGAAATGAGTTTGTGCTGCTTATGACAAGCCAAGTTCAAGAGAAGGAGCGTTTCTGAATATGTGGATAAACAAAGCTGACGATAGGGTCAAGCCACAGTACACTGTATTAGCACCCGAGCAATGCGCGTAGCAGCGTATGAAACTTTTTAGCCCCTAGTTACATCGATACCCTATTTTTAGGCATGTTCGGTATTAATGCGTCCAACCTCGCACTACATATAACCTCGCACTCTTATTTACAGGCCACTGAGAAAAAAATGGGAGCATATCCACGGAGTGAATGATGATGAGTAGGGCGAAGCGTTCATACGTCCATCCATGCTTCTGTCCATCTGTCCGTTCGTGTATCCATCCGCTGTCTCTCTGTCTGTCCGTCTGCCCGTCTGTCTGCCAGTGCGTACTTTCGTCAGTCCGTCCATATGTCTGTCTGTATGTATATCTGTATGTCTAACTGTTGATCTATCCGTCTGTCCGTGCGTCCGTCCATCCGTCCATCCATTCGTGTGTCCATTCACCCATGCATGTGTCCATCTGTCTTATCGTGTTCGAGAAAGCACACGGCGCGCGGGTAACACCGAGGAGACGTGAGCCAAGGAAGCCAGTCGTAAGCGTCTGCATAGGGTCCGCCACTCTGCTTCGTTCTTGCACCACTAATGATCCGACACGTACTGTGACTATCCAGGAGACTGAGAGAGGCACTTCTTCCTCGCACACCCAGGCACAACCCGCGCAGCAGCCAGTCGGAGAGTAGTGGTACAGCGTTATCTAGACTATTCTCACTCAAGGGCAGTTTGTATAAACTTCTATGAGACAGAGCCGTCTATTATACTGTTCGAGAGATACTGCCTTCCTTTTTTTTCTCGTCTTTTCTTATCTCGCTTACGCTAGACGCAGGACAAGGTTAGACTAAAATGAGCTCCGCCCCTCAAACAACAACAGCGTATATTCCTCAAGGTGTGTTCTTTTCGTTTTCTTGAGGCGATGCCGAAAAGTGAATTTCCGACCGTAAATTTACATTGACGATGAAACATTATTATTATAGCTGTATATCAACCTACATGATAAACAGAACTAATGTTTGATATGTCATGTTAGTTTTGCGAGTTTGTTAAATGGAGATTCTAGCATTGAAAGACGTCGGCTCGGCTTCCGCGTAGGTTTTTCTGCATGTTGCGCCTCAAAAGTTTTTTTAAGGTGCATAATAAATTAGGGAAATTCTCTATTTTTGTCCGCCACAGAAGGGGCCTAAGAATCTGGAGTAAAATTGAGTAATCTGCCCAATCGCCAGTGACAGCTGCCGAACCATAGTCCTCTCAGTGTTCCTTCTGCATAGAGAAATGGGAGCTTCTGTGCAAGGAAACAAAAATGCAGTTTCCAAGTTCCATTTGTCAGACTTTCTAAGCCGTAGACAATGTAATTTGGCCGCTCACATAGAATCAGTTCTTCTTTTCCGAATTTGAACATAACGGCAAAGCGCGTGCACGCATCTTTTCTTTTAGGTAATCTTGGTGATTTTTCTTTCCCGTTTTGGTTTAAGTAGTATGCGTCTTTTCCCGCGGAATTGATTTAAGCTGATAGTGAGACGTAAGTGGAGAGGGATTGGTTGAGAAGACTGTAATCGCGAGGCTCGATAGTAACACCCGGTACCACTCATCGTTCCTTGTTTTTCGAATATTGCACCTGAGTTATAATCATGCACAAATGAAAGGGGAAGGCAGTCAAAATCACCTGGAGCAAGCTTATTAGAGCAATCTTGAGGCCGGCGTCAGCGCGTATTGTACAAAGGAGTCGCGCTTAAATTAGATTCCATCACTCTGGTCCTTTCTTTTGGTCTTGCAATTTGGCATGATTTCGGCTGTAATGTTTCACTTTCTCGCTTTTTTTTCCTCGTCTGTAGTTTTTCGTTTGAAGCACACCAGCCCAAGATTTCTGACAGCTTTCTCTTACTTGAGAGCAGTTTCAAAACTCGACTGAATGGCATCTTTTACAACTCGGCAATATTAGCTATTATAGAAAAAAGCCGTATTTGGCAAAAAACTGTATTTAACAAAGAGGTTGGCCGGGAGCTAAAACGAAAACGTAGGAAACGTATAAAGGTATTATGGAAATTCGTATTTACGAGATACCAGTTTGTATGAGTTCATTCATGTTATAGATTAAAGACAGACTTCTTATTTCTACTGGAAATTGTTTGGACGCACAGCAACTAATCAGCGTATGACAATAATTAAGCTCATACGGTAGGTTGAAGGCAGACTTTTTGTTTATACTAGAGATAATTTAGACGCGTAGTAACTAATCAGCGTATGTCGCTTATTAAACTGATATGTTAGAGTAGTGACAAACGTTTTATTTCTTCTAGAGATTATTTGGGCGTCTTGTAACTAATCAGCCTAATGCGCTTATTATATTCGTATAGTAGGTTAGAGACATACTTTTATTTCTTCTGGAGGTCATTTATATGCGTGGTAACTAATGAGCGTATGACGCTCCTTATACTCATACCACGAGGGCCTATCTTGTGTGAGAACAAATAACCAGTATGTTCATACAGGCACCAATGTGCCTGTATGAACATACAGGCACATTGATACATTCGATAAAGTACCTCACCAATTACTCCTCCTGAAAATTAGTGCCTTAAACATTGACCCGAACATTCTTAAATTGATTGAATGCTTTCTGACTAATCGCACTCAGTTTGTAACAACTAGTGGCTATAACTCACCTCTTTCTAAAGTAACATCCGGCGTACCCCAAGGTTCCGTATTAGGCCCTTTACTTTTCCTTATATATATTAATGATCTCCCCGACAGCATTAACTCCGCTATAAGGTTATTTGCAGATGATTGTGTAATTTACCGCGAAATAAACAATGAATCTGATAACCAATTTCTACAGTCAGACCTTGACACTGTCTCAACCTGGTGCAATAAATGGCTTATGACTCTCAACTCTAACAAATCTAAATGCATGTCAATAACCCGGCGATCTATTTCTCTCCCCTGTACTTACAGAATTAACGCCGTTCCCATCCAGCATGTCTCTTCATATAAGTACCTCGGCGTTTACATTACCAACAATCTATCTTGGCACACGCATGTTACCTACATCTGTAATAACGCTAACCGAACGCAAGGATACTTACGCCACAACTTTTCTCGCGCTCCGCTGTCCCTCAAAATTCTATTATACCGATCACTAATTCACCCAAAGCTTGAGTACGCGTCCGCTATATGGGATCCCGTGCAGCAAAATTTAATCAACGCGTTAGAATCTGTTCAGAACCGCTCAGTTCGGTTCATTTGTTCTAATTATTCCAGTACTGCTAGCATATCAGAAATGAAATCTAACCTTGACCTGCCCAATTTAACTGTCCGGAGGAAACTGGCGCGACTGCATTTTTTTCATAAGATATTTTTTCACAATCCATCAATGAAGCGAGACCTCATTTCACAACCGTCATACCACTCGTCGCGCATTGATCACCAGCATAAGGTTGCCATTCCGTTTTGCCGCACCAAATTCTTTTCAGCAGCCTTCTTACCGAAAACAGCCGTCGATTGGAACCACCTTCCCTCTTCCGTTGTAACAATAACAGACCCTTTGTTATTCAAGACTGCAATTTCTCAGCAATGCTTGTAACTATACGCAGTTTCCATTATCTATCTTTGTCTTGTATGTGCTTGAATTCTCACTTATACATTTTTAGTTGACTTATGTTGCCTTCCTGATTTACGCATCTGACACTTGTTTCTTTATTTTGTCTTTTTTCTTGTGTGTTATAAATGTTGTACCCACCCCCTCTGTAATGCCCTACGGGCCCTGAGGGTATTCTAATAAATAAATAAATAAATAAATGTGAGTGAGAAATGTGGGACGATCGTCAAGAGACACCCACTTGTTGTTCGTGGCTGCATCATTACCAGTGCCGCCAACGCGAATGCGTACATGCACTTATGTAGCACTAAGCTGTAAGGAGACGCTTATTATTTAGGCCTTCATTTGCAGTAATTGCTACGAACAGTTGGCGAAGCGTCGCACCAAACTCCTCTTTGTCAACGTAATAGCCTCGCATGTTATTGATATTATGATGCTAAGTACTGTTGCTGACTGCGTTAGATGCTGAATTTTCGGGGGCTTTTGAGCAGCCTCATTTTGTTTTTTAGATGCTACGTGGTTCGAAATTTGTCATTTGTTCTACTGGAATACGAGAGTGTCGATTCAACAAGAAATATATCCTTGCGCTAGGCGCCCTAAGCTCGAGATGAAAGGTTGTTTAAAAGCTTGGAAGTGTCTTCCCCCTTATTAGAGTTCCCAACCATGTTTTATTTTTTAATTCGCATTCCTATACTGTGCAAGAGCTTCAGGTAACTGTGTTAACCGCCGTAGTGCAGCTAGACAAGGCTACAGCCGCTAGCAACTGATGCCTGAGATTTGATGAGAAAAACAAAACCCACAAGGTCCCTTGTGCCTTAACGTAAGATTACTAGAAGTAGAAAGCCAATGTATTTTACTTCTCAGTCGAAGTATATATTACTTGGGGTTTTACGTACCAAAACCACGATATGATTACGAGGGACGCCATAGAGGAAGACTGCGTTAATTGGGACCACCTGGTGTTTTATAACGTACACTGATATTGCACATTACACGCACCACTAACATTTTGCATCCATCAAAACGTGACCGCCAAGGCCGGAATGAAACCCGCTACCTTCGGGTCAGCAGCCGAGCATCGTAGCCACTCTTCTACCGAGGCGGGCAGTCGATAGATCACGAGCCATAGCTTCACGACGCACTGCTACGCACCGTCTTCAATTTCTTCTCTTCAGGTCGCACGCTCTCCGGTTTTGTTCCCCGCACAAAGGAGGGTGCTACAATGGCATATTCTATTGTTACGTCAGATGACGCTTGATGACGTTACAAACGTTTTGATGGCAGCATCGTTATGACGTCATATGCCAACGTCATCACGCGATGATGACTTTTCGCATCCCTCGTCCTAAACGCCGCGGGACGGTCACCACCGATGGTCAAATTTCCCGTTTGTTAAGGTATGTATGCATTTCTGCTTAGTGAAGTTAGTTGAACGTTTGAACCTCTCCGCCTTGACCTCTCTCGTCTTTGGTTAGTTGCGCGCATTTTATTATGATTCAGAATTACTATCCAACTGGCACAGCTGAAAGTCGAGTTAACAAAGAAAGAAAAAGCAAAAAAATAGGCAGATTCCGCGTACAGTGGGAATCTATGATATGCGAAGCACGAATGAGAGATGTTGATATCTCACTTTAAAATCAGCACAACGTTACGAGGTGGAGGTAAACGATGCTGTATATGACTTCCGTGTCATGATTATATTATTTGGATGTGTCGTTTACCTTCGTCATCTATTCACGTCATGTGATACAAAATTTAGTATATGTGAAGCGTGTGAAACGGCTGATAGCATGCTATGAGCGTGGTATGTTGTCATGTTGTTACATGACACGCGTGTCAGGATTATCACGTTTGCACCAGTCATATATTTCTTCATCAAACAACGTCATGTAACACCAAATTTGGCATATATGGAGCTAGCAAAACGGCCACGAGCGCATCATGATGGGCCCAATATACTCCAATGTATCGTTGACGCGCGCACACGCTGGGAACAGCGACGCTACGTTAGCAAAAGGTGAGCACTCTATAGTCTGACGCCAGGCGCGACCAGCGTCCGTCGGCGGCGCACGACGGCAATCGGAGCGAAATGCGACATGCTGAATTTTGCGCCGATGCGTTACCCAGACAACACTGCGTCTCCCTCTTTTCGTGACGGAGGGACGCTGGACACACTTAAACGCGCATGCGTTAAAGCAACGCAGCGCGCCCCTGCGAGCATATGGCAGGACGAGCGCATGGCGTGGCAACGCCGGCGTGACGCGATGAAATTAACGTCGGCGAGCGCGCGCACCGCGTCACGTTGAAATGTATTAGCGCCTTGACTGTGGCATGTATTCATGTTCTCACATGACATGAACCTCATGATTACCATTTTTGCACCAGTTCCTTACTTCTGTCGTCCATTGGCGTCACGTAATACCGCATTGGGCATATGTGACGCTAGCGAAACGGCCGCGAGCGCATCATGAGCGTGGCATGGAGTCATGTTTTTACATGACACACATGTCATGATTTTCATGTTAGGGTCTGTCGCTTGTGTTCACCGTGCATTCATGTCATACCATACCAGTTTTGCAACATGCCATGTGAACGAAACCACAGCAAGAGCTGCAGGACCATGGAATGTAAAGCATGACACTCATGACATACATGTCATGTTTTTCAGGTTATCACTAGTCAGATATGTTCTGCATACAGTCATGTTATGGCATACCAAATTTGGTATTGATACTATTATCAAAACGGCCGGGACAGGTAAAAGTCGTAGGCGGCTAGATAGATAGATATGCGCAAAGTCGCCGAAGTTAGCTAAGAAATGCTTCGCATTCAAGAAAATGGGGGAAGGGGGCATAATAACTTAGGTGCCTGCTCATGGCGCTCGTACATCGATGTTCTTGAGCCTCGGCATATTCCTCAGGTAAATTTTTCATCTCACGCGCTGCCGTGACACATCTCCGAGAGCAGGTATAAAAAAGGCACGGTGGAGACTTGCGCGCGAAGGTTCAAGCTGACCACTAGAAAAGAATGCCTTTCATTGAACTAATTAAATTATGTTTGCCCAATAATCCTGACAGTTAATAGACTCTTGTTTTACGTAAACGTATGCTCCCGTATAACATGCATATTGTAAAACTATTAAACAGAACCATTGATAAGCAGAACCATTGAACCACGTATATTTTTAAAACACATTTCTTAATAATCTGAAAACCGGAAGAAAGCTCTTCGAGAAGACACGAGATTGTTAGTCTTAACTCGTGCAGCTTAAGGCATATGAAATGGAGTTGATCAATGCTGGTGTGTAATGTAATTCTAGAGCTTTACCGAAAGCTCCAGTGGGATGCCCTTCGAGCGCCACACATAATTTCGATCGCTCTCGGTCAGATATCGACGCTAATGACGCGGGCTTAGACGGTGCTCTGAGAATTCGCAACGACTGAAGTTTTAATGAGACACTGAATGCCAGAGGCGATGGCTGCCCTTTCATCGAGAATCTTTATAAGCGGTTCGTTTATGAAACACAACAGCGAATCAGCTGCACTTCACTCGGCTTGGACCACTGCGTATACAAATACGTATATAGCTTACACCATGATCAATTAACTATTTGCTTTGAGTAGAGTTTCATGTACAAGAGACATGTGTAAAGGATATGCTGGACTAAATACGACCGTAGCTTTTGAAGTTTCACTTATTGCTATGTCAATAGAGAATTAAGACTTATTTATAACTGATGTCTGGTAATCACGAGTCTACTAAGAAAAATACACTGTTACTGAAAGAACTCGATGTGTTAGTTCCTATTCCAATGAAAAGCTTTCTTGCTGGTCATTCCCATTTTCTGTAAGTTAAGATTATCTGATTCATGGTATGTGCAGAAATGACCCGTATTCATATGCACCACTTTGAATAGAAATTGCGAATGACCCTATTTTTGGTGTCCGGCCATGCACCATCGTTCTAGGCACGGGGAATGTAACCATAAAACAAGTTCCCCGATGATTACTATACTCTGTAGTGCAAAATCTCACGACCACTGCTTAAGTGTTTTACCAAAACACGCAGGAGTGGCATGTTTGGAAACAATAACAAACCTCACGTGAAAATAGCGGCCACGTGCACACTCGAAGTTTAGTGTCTAGTCCGAGGTGATGAATTTGCGCTCCGGCGGTGCGAACATATAGATTCTCGCGTGCCAGTTTCTGAGTATCTGCTAGGACAGCTTGTAAAGAAGTGGTAAAAGTGAAAAAAAGACATTTCTATGTCATTTGGAAATTATGCGTAGAAGGAAGTGGCTGAAGCAATATGCATTGGTCTTACAAAAAAAAAGGCGCTGTGAATAGCATGACTAACGTACACCAAGGTTCTTTTTGGCATAAACAGCGTTAGTGAAAACGATAGCTAATGATGCCAAGGACGGCATAGGATACAACAATTGTAGTGATGTTAGCGTACGTTCATATATGGTATACAGAGGAAGAAAGGGAGTTCTACTAAAAATCACAGCATTATCATGAAGTGAATGATGATGATTGGGCGAAGCTCTGAAAAGACTCATCAATAAACCGTGAATGTTCCGTTTGCCCAGTCCGTCATCATTTAAAGATGTGAGGAACGCTGTGCGTATATGCCGCGCCGCTTGGGCCTCCCGCTCTCGTATAGCAGGATCTTGGCGACGGCGTCGCGCAGCTTTAGGCACGCTTCTGCCTCGCGTGCTCGCGCATCAAAGTTTCGCCTTCGAGCGCGAGCCACCACCACTTTTCGGGCACGCCACTGTGCAGCCTTGTCCATCCGCCGACCTTCTGAACAGGCGCGTTTGCCAAAACGGCTTTTATTTTACTGCACCGCGCCCCCTAGCGTATGGCACCGCCAGCGAACACGCGATCGCCAACGTCTTCGTGTGACGTCATTTCTATTCTCTGGCGTGTTCGCACAATAGGGTTTGTCTTTGAGCGCGAGCCACCGCCGCCTTGCCTATATCACACTACAACTAACGCCATCTAGTATCTTGCATTTTCAGCATATATGCATTAGTTGTAAGTACCGCCATCTAATGACCGGTTCAAGACCTAACGAGAGCTGGCTACATACAATTACGACGGGACGCCCGACCAGAACGATTCGCTGCCGGTAGGGACTGAACGAGCAATGTTTAGATAACGCGCTTCCTGCTATCGCAACTCAGCTAAGGTGGTGGATAACACATTCAGCCCCGCCCTACCGACTCGGCGTGCACTGACGGACAGGGGCCAGGAGCTGCTGGATACATACGGGTCCCGCAACTAGGAAGCGCCCCGTCTGGTGCCTGCGCGCACTACCAGCAATGTTGGGCCCAATAAATGTTGATTCATCATCAGCTAAGATGGTGGTTGTCTCCTTGATTGGGTACTTATAATAACGAAAACAAAATTATTAGTCAGCTAGCACTGCCACGAATTGCTAGAGTCTTCGCGAATTGGCACAATTCGTCAAAAAGGCGTACCTCGAGAATGCTTCAGTCAAAACTCAGCTCTCCTTCCAAGTCAGATGTTTATATATATCATCTTACATCAGGGCTAAACGCTAAAAATGGCTAAGAAATCACATTTTGCTACGAGCCGAGCACATCCCTTATTTCTACACAGTAGGTGTCTGCGTGCGTGCAGGTACGGTTGTTTTGTCTACACTTTTATGAATGCTCACATGTGCTAGGCCATTACTTTGACAAGCGAAAACGCCAAATTAAAGACATTCCTGCACAGAGGCGAAGCAACTGTGCGGCATAGTAGACTTGCCGACAGGCTGCGAACAAGCCGTGAATCGACGCATCAAGCAGCAGCAATAAGAGTCGGGCCTCAAGCAGCCGCGACGTGGGTAAACATTTGCTCAAGGTACTGTGCCTTCTGAACTTATGAAGTAAGCGTACCTGCATAGGGGAAACGCCGAATGATCAATTCTGCAGGAAATGTTAACAAAGATTCTCAGAACAGACGCACGTAAGTATTGTGATCGAAAAGAAAATAGTTTTGTGGCATTAAAATTCACTTTATTTTGAATAAAACAGTAGTTTTTCTTTGTGTATTTTTAGGATGAACTTAAAAAGCTTACAAAATTAAACCCACCACAGCAGGATGTGGTCTACACGAAACGCGCATCATATTCAAGGCGAAAGCTACAAGAGCAGCCTTTCAGAGCCTTTCATGAACACTCTTTGAGTAACTGCTGCAAGCCCACGTGCAGGGTACCCACTTCGCCATAAATTATTATACTTTTTGTGTACTAGAGAGGCATTTTCTGTTCAATTCTTCGTCATTTCTTGGAGAAGCATTGCACCCAAAACACACAAGAATATTCAAGAATTTTTGTGATGCTGGGAATGACGAAGATGAAGAATTATGCGGAAGCATTTGTAATGAAGTTGGGGGATTCAACGACCCGTGATTCGCATTGTACGACGTCTGGTTGTTTCTTTGCTGTTCTAAAACGCTTTATCACTCATTACTTTATCCCGAACTTGCCTTAAGCAGGCTTGATGTCGAAAAAGGAATCGCAATAGTTTGCGCAGTAAAGTGTATTTTAAAACAGCTAAAAAACTACGAGGTCTCACACAACGCGCAACCATAGCAAGTGGGTCGTCCAATGCTGCAACCCATTACAAAAGATCGTTTTTTATCACCTATGTCAGCTGTGGCACATACCCACTTCAGGCATAATTCCTCATCGTCGTCAGCCACTGCATAAACAATTGGCACAAAATTCCTTGCAATGGTTTAGCAGAGAAGAATGATAAAAAATAGCATAGCGAATGCTTGTCTACTACACACAAATAATTATTATTAATGTTGTACTAGGTACTAGGCAAGTTTGATTGCAGCAGTTACCCAATGAGCGATTCTGAAAGTGACTCGGCAAGGCCACTCTTCAAGCTTTCGCTGTGATTGTGCTGCGCCTCCCGCGCAGGCCTGGCATTTTTATTTACTTGGTTTTGTTCTTATGTTGCACCATAGTAGTTAAGGACCCCGGCGGTGGCTCTTGTAGTCTCATAACAGCTTCCACTGTAAAATGTGAGAGCCATCCACAAAGCTGCGAATATATTCTTCGTCATCATTCAAAGCTGTAGCTTTAGTGTGCTCTTTTGTGGGGTGAATTCTACTGTGTCATGAAATATTTCCAAGTAAAGCATAAATATCAAGCTTGCATCGATAATGCAGTCAATCATGTGCTGAGAACGCGCAAGCGCAGAACAACCTTCATGTAGGCTTCATTCGTAGTTTCAATACAGATCCTCTAAAATGCGAACGACATTTAGGACAAGGGTCTATCAGTATTGATTGTGAAGATTTCGGCAGCACATACCAATTAACAAGAGCTTTCACATTATTTCGCGTGGGAATCAGTACATCGTGAACCTGTCTTGCATTGATACGGAATAGAAAAATTTGAAGGTAATATATTAAACAAAAACGCCAGGCCTCCATGGTAGGCGCAGCACAGTCACAGCGAAAGCTAGAAGAGTAACCTTTCAGAGCCTTTTCAAAACACTCATTGGGTAATTGCTGCAAGCACACTTGCTTGGTATGCACTAGGGCATTAATAATAAACTTTTGGGTAGTTGGCTGGCATTGGCTATGCTAATTTTTGTCATTCTTCTGAGAAGCGTGGTATCCGCTAAATTATTGCGAAGAATTTTGTGCCGATTTCTTATGCAGTGGCTGACGACGATCAGGAATTATGGCTGAAGTGGGTGTGCGCCACAGTCAATAGGGGAAGAAGAACAAGCTTTTGTAATAGGTTGGATCATTGGATGACCCACTTGTTATGCTAATCGCATTGTGCGGCGACTGCTTGTTTTTTCGCTGTTTTTAAACTGTTTATAAGTCGTATTACCACGATTGCTTTTCCGACATCAAGCTTGCCCAAGGCAAGTGTGACAACAAGTCACAAACACCGGTGTAGCTCAGTGGTAGAATACTCACCTGGCGCGCAGCGGACCCCAGTTCGAGCCCCACTGTGCCTTTGGTGCAAGGTTTTTAAAAACGAAGATTTTCTTAGCGAACTTAAGTGACTTTGAGCATATATCTATCTATCTAGCCGCCTACGACTTTTAGCTTTCCTGGCTGTTTCTATAATTACATCTATACCAAACTTGACATGGCATAACATAACTATATGAAGAACACATTTGATTAGTTATAACATAAAAATCATGTCATGAATGTCATGATTTACATTTCATGATCCTGCAGCTCTTGCGGTGGTTTCGTTCACATGACATGTTGCTAAACTGGTATGGTATGACATAATTGGATGCTGAACACAAGCGACAGACTGAAACATGAAAATCATCACATGCGTGTCATGTAACAACATGACGACATACTATGCCCATGATGCGCTCGCAACCGTTTCGCTAGCTTCACATATCCAATTTGGTGTTATGGGACGTGAATGAATGACGAAGGTATGTGACTGGTGCAAACATGATAATAATGAGATGCATGTAATGTAACAACATGACTACACGCCACACACATGATGCACTGGCGACCGTTCTACAAGCTTCTCTTATTATACCAAATTTGGTATTACGGGTCATGCATGGATGACGAAGGTATGATAAGGGTGCAAACGCGGTAAACATGAGGTGCTTGTCAGGTAACAACATGACCACATGCTACGCTCATGATGCTGTCGCGGCCGTTTCTCTAGCTTCACGTGTACCAAACTCGGTATTACGTGACACGAACGGACGACATAGGTAAATGACACATCCAGACATGATAATCACGACATGTGTATTATAGTAACAACATGACTACATGTCACACGCATAATGCGCTCGCGCCCGTTTCGCTAGCTTCACATATCTCAAATTTGGTATTACGTGACGCCAATGGGTGACGAAGGTATCTGACTGGTGCAAACATAATAATCATGAGATGCGTGTTATGTGAGAATATGACTACATGCCACAGTCAAGGAGCCAATACATTTCAACATGACGCAGTGCACGGGTACGCCGGCGTTCATTTCATCACGTCACGCCGGCCTTGCCACGCCAGGCGCTGGTCCTGCCATATACTCGCAGACGCGCGCCATACTGCGTTGCTTTGACGCATGCGCATTTCAGCGCGTCCGGCGTTCCTCTGTCACGAAAAGAGGGAGACGCAGTGTTGTCTGGGTAACACATCGGCATAGAGAAATGTTACTCTATGGCATCAGCGCGAAATGCAGCATGTCGCATTTCGCGCCGGTTGCCGTGGAACCGCGCTGACGTACGCTGATCACACCTGGCGTCAGACTATAGAGTGCTTGCGTTTTGCTAACGCAGCGTCGCTGTGCATAGCGTGTGCGCGCGTCAACGCTACATTGGAGAAAATTGGGCCTTTCATGATGTACCCGTGGCTGTTCTGCTAGCTCCACATATAACAAATTTGGTGTTACGTGACGTCAATGAATGACGAAATTTGTCACTGGTGCAAACATTATAACCCCGACATGCGTGTCATGTAAGAACATGACAACATACCACGCTCATAGCGTGCTCGCGGCCGTTTCGCTAGCTTCACATATACTAAATTTAGTATCACGTGACGTGAATACATGACGAAGGTGAATGACACATCCAAACATGATGATCATGACACGGAAGTCATGTACGGCATCATTTACTTACACTTCGTAAGGTTGTGCTGATTTTAAAGTGACATATGAACATCTCTTTCATGCTTCACATATCATCGCTTCCCACTGTACGTAGGATCCGCCAATTCTTCAAGGGCGAAGCTCCTTATAGCGGCACCCGTTCGTCCCTAGTAGTCGTAGAAGTAGTCGTAGTGTGTAACCAGTCTTACATTTTGACCTCCAAGGTGGTGTCGGTAAGAAATTTCTTCTGTGCGTTGAACAATAAAAATTTTCAGCGTGCGCGTTAACTAAAAGCCGAATTCTCCTGTCTCTCATTCCCCCTTAGCAGCCATTGGCACGCACATTGAGCACTATCTGACAAGAAAGGGTTGCTACCTTATACTCGCCGGGCATAACCTCCTTGGTTTTAGAAAGGTTTAGCGAGCGTTGGACCGCAGTGCCATGAATAGAGTGAACTAGTATATACCATGAACTCGAAGTGGTTAACGATGGGAAGTAGACACGAAGCACAAACCGTAAGAAAGTGTGCGTGTGCCACCTCTATTTTAGTCCTTGGAATGTCCGCTGGATGGCGGTGCGTATGCGGAATATATGATGAAAAGATGCGAGATGGTGGTACTTGGAGTGTTGAATAGATGGACGAATGGACACACAGACAGATGCATGGACCGACTCATGGATGGCTGCACTGACGAATGGACGCATGAACGGTCGCAGGGGCGGATGCATGGACGAACGCAGGGACGGATGCACGGACGAACACAGGGACGAACGCACAGATGGACGTGCAGACGCACGAACAGACGCACGCTCGGACGGGCGAATGAACGCACGGACGATCACCAGATGGACGCATAGACAGACGGATGCTTCGCCCCACTCTCCATCATTCACTCCGTGGATATGCTGCCATTTTTTTTTTTCAAATTTCGCGCGGTGTGGTTACGGACACCGGTAGCGGCGGTGGCGGACAACATGCAACTGCGCGTGACCCGGAAAGTGATCTCATAACAGATTTTGCTATAAAGAACCGCCGACCGTGTAGTGATGAGCTAGCTGGAGAAACATCGTTAACAACTGAGTTTAAGGACCTGAGACATGTAGTTGAAAAAAAAAAAAACAATGATAGGCGTCCAAACATCGGCACAACAAAACCACCCCACAATCTGCTTCCTCACCCATACCTGCACTCAGCTCTCGGGGAAACAAATTTATTTTTGCTAAAGAACAATGAAAAGGGCGGTCATATATTTTCGTGTTTTTTTTGTAAATATGAAAGGCTTTCTGAAGCTCTTGCACCAGCCTATCTCGTGTGCTATGCAGGAAGCTCTGAGCTTCTGGGGCAGACAAGTTTGCTCTGAGCTCGCTTTACGGAAGCCATGGCATAAATACAGTGCAGATCGCATGAACGCAGCGCTGATAAAAATGGCTACAAGAATGCGCGTGGCGTAATAATGGGTTGTTGGGCAGTCGCGCTGGTTTTCAAAGGAACACCGCATGCGTACGCGTCAGCGTCGCTATTCAATCACCATTTCAGCAGTTCAGGACGATCCGCTTGATTCTCGCGCTTCTTTCTCTTTTGCCACAGAAATGTTGTAGGCCCATGTACTCAGATTTGGGTGCACGTTAAAGAACCCCAGGTGGTGGAAATTTCCGGAGCCCTGCACTTCGGCGTCTCTCATAATCATATGGTGGTTTGGGGCATTAAACCCCACAAATCAATCAAATCTGTTTTGCCAACTCAACATTCGCTTCCGCAGGTGTGTTCGTGGGCGTTTGTTCGCCTTCGGCCGAGTTATTTCGTTGCACCTGCAGCATGGAAATTTTAAATTTCAAAAGCGGCAAGGGTGCACACGCAGCAGCACCCTCGTGCGGCTCGTTTCACTTGTTTGAAGTGTTGTAGATAAATATAAAGTCAGGTTTTCACCAGGGGCGCTCACATCATGGCGTCAACGGGGCGGCGGTGATTGGACACGTCGTGAGAGGGGTGCCATTGAATTCGATGCATTGCAGCCACGTGATGATAGAATACTTCTGCGTACGTGTGTTGTATAGCCTGCGTGATAAAGCTGATAAATGAATCATGCCGCTGGCTGGTGTTGCGGCGTGAGCACTCCTCTTCGGCGAGAGCAAAAGTGGCCAAGTATACCACCCAGCCAAATAGCTAATTAGCCGGCAGCACATGGTGCGGCGTTGGCGGTTGACAAAGACGACGAAGACACTCATCAGCCGAACATCGCGCTATAGTATACAGGCTGATCGTGATCGGTCCCAAGGTTTAGCGGTAGTTGCGATGTTGTGAGGCGCTCGGCCTGAAGAAATCTCGGAAGGCAACATGCTGCTTATTCTAAAGCAAGCCTGATGCAGACATTAAAAGCTTCAAATTGAATTCGAACAGCTCGTTTCTTCAATTAATATCATCAGGAAGAGCTTCCGATTCTTTTATTTCATGGAGGCACATTGCATTCAGTAAAGCGACAAACAAGGGAAAGAAGATGCTTCTGGTTTGAAAACACCAGCCACCTTGGTCGACCGTCCTTGACGTGATGCCGAGTTCCATAGTGACCAGTAAGATGCAGCATGTTGAGTGGTGTATTTGATTTTGTTTAGCACTGTTGGCTCATTAAAATGGGGGTGTTGTTACAGCTCGGAAAGATCCCAAGTTTTGCAAAGCTCGGGTAATCCTGCATAGCGCCCCTGCATACCGGCTTATCACTTCGCACTCTTCGAATGAAGGTCGGCTTCTGCAGTTTGCAACATGCGGGGCTAATGTGTTCCCGGTAGAATTTCGCACATCGTACCCGTATTTACGTAGGCGATTATTGATACAATGCCTTATTTGTCGTACGTACGAGCGTCCGCAAGAAACGGGATGACATATAGTACTTGACTCTTACACGCTATAAACGGCTTCAGGTACTTCTTGATGCAGAGTTTTCCACACTGTTCCACGCTCAATATGTACCACGAAAAAAAAAGCCCTGAAACGCAAAAACACTTGTTTCATTACACATGTGACCTATAGAAGAACAATGCTTTCTGTTGCTGGGCCCTCTGCCCTCCAACATTTTTATGTGGAATTTCAGCTGTTTTGGTGTACGTTACAGCGTATAAGAGGATTTATACTCCAGGATTGTTACTATTTTTTGTGCTTATGCATTATCTCTATAATAAAAAGGAAGCCTGTCGTCACCTTACGAAAAACAAGGTGGTCCTTATCAAATTAGTGCTAACCTAGTTTGTTCTCGATAAGCGCTGCGGTAAGCCGATTACAGCTTTCTTGCATGAGCATGGCCGAAAGCAAACACGAAAGTAAGCGCCCGAATTCTCCGGCTATCTGAAGCTTTCAATTAAGTATTGCCTGGCTGCAGTAGTTGTATAAAATGCGCTGAAATACGTGCTGTTGGTATCCCGCATCACCTAAGCAGTTTCATTGGTTCACCGTAGTTTCTTATGAATTCACTAAGCTTTTCTGGAACGTCTAATCTGCACGTTACCCAATGTAACCACCACCCACCCGTTTTGGGCCCCACGTATTTTTTCTTGTTAAATCGTCCTGCAGTCGTCAGCAAACATCTTGGTTTTGTTAACAGCAGGACGCAGAACCCCTAATATTACCGAGAAAGAAAACAACATGACAGATATATTGTGACCACCAATGACCCTTTCAGAACCATTATTGGTGCTTTAATTTCAGACATAGAAATGGATATTGCCCATCCTCTTCCATCACTACTGTGTAAGCAGTCACATTAGATGTCAAAATATCTAAGCGAGAACGCTATACTACACGCACTGAACTCCAAAAGTAGAACACGCTCCGATAAGCGCACGAAAAGAGATATTAGTAGCGGTACGTCAGCTAAGGTGGTTGTCGATGTAATATTTGGGGCGAAGCTCCTTAAGACGTCACCCCATCGTCCTGCGTAGTAACCACCTCCCTCCGGTAAGTGCCACAGGGGAGTTTAGTTCTTTGAATGTCTGCTAGATGGCGATACTTGTTTATTATCAATATATGATGAAAAAATGCGAGATGGTGGTACTTGGAGTGTTCGCTAGATGGTTGGACATGGAGACCGGCAGACAGACGGACAGATGCACGGCCGGACAGATTGACCCACGACTGAACGGACAGGTGGATGCTTTGCCCCACTCATCATCATTCAGTCCGTGGATATGCTGTGATTTTTATTTTTTTGCTTTTTTGTACTTTTGTTCTTGTGTGGCATACCAAATTAAATGAAACATGCTAAAAAGTGGCCCATCTCAGTTACATGAAAAAAGCTTCAAATGTGAGCTTCAAACTCACCCACCTGGGCGTGTTCATACGACCATCTTAAGCAGACGTTGTGCTTCGTCAGTTTAACTAGTGGGAAAGGAAGCTTTCTATATTTGGCACTAATAAAAAAAAAACTCAAAATATACGCCTAAACAGAAATCAAGAATAGCATATTCACGAAGTGAATGATAATGCGTGGACCAAGCATTGGGATCGCACAGATTTACCATAAATCACCCGTCACATTGAACACTCACGCATAAAAATGAGTGCCAAGTAGTGTACAGTTATCTACAATGTTTATTGATCATAGTTGATATTTTGTGTTGGCTTCGGAATGCGATTTTGTCTACATTATTAATGCTTTGCGCCATGGGATTTAGCCAGAGGTTGGCAAAGGTCTGGCCACGTTTTGATGGTGGTTGTTAGCTGCTCCCAGTCATACGAAATGCATCATACAGCATATCGAGACGTCATCTACTGCACAAGCCAATTGTTGTCCATGGTCATCATGGTCATCGTCAGCAGCGTCATCATGATCGTCATGACGTATAGTGGGTACCTTGCAAGTGCTGTGCCGTGATGGCAGACAGAGAATCTGTGACTTGGAACGCGCTTGTTCTTCAGCTACCATTTCAACCTCCAGACAGCAGCTGAATCCAGACACTACTTCCTAGCATTAGCGTGTATGTCAATGACAGGCCAATACCACAGGTGGCCCACACGACAGTACTCGCATTCATTGCACATACAAACCACCACAACATCGCTACGCTAGACCGCTTCTCCGTAAAAGTGAACCAGACGGCCCATGTCGTATCTCGAGTGGGCACGCGCAATCGAGACATGAAGGAGAAGGAACTGCTACAAAAACTTGCACCCTAAGGTCCTTAACTGGATAGAGGAATTTCTTAGTAACCGATCACAATAAGTCATTATTAACAATACTGCTTCTGAATTTCTACCAATCACGTAAGCTGTCTTCCAGGGTTCTGCTTTAGGTACCCTCTTATTCTTAATATACATAAACGATCTACCATCCCATGTATTATCTAAAATTCGATTGTTTGCAGACGATTGCGTCCATTATCGATCTATCATCAACAACAACGACCACATCTCATTGCAGAATGGCATAAATAACACGAAAAACTGGTGTGATCAGTGCAGGATAGTCTTCAATACAAATAAATGTAAATCCATGTCGATTTCTCGCAGACATATTCGTAATCGCATTGCTTTCACAATTGATGACACCCGCATCAACCATGTTAAGTCATACAAATACCTTGGTATTACAATTACGCATGATCGCAACTGATGCTTCAATGTGACTACAACACTTCATCTGCAAACAAAACTTTATGATTTCTCAAACGTAACCTTCACAGTGCTCCTCATTCCTTAAAACTACTCGGATATAAAACATTGGTCAGGCCTAAACTCCGCTATTCATCGCCTATATGGAATCCTCATCAGAACTATCTCAACGACGCCATAGAGTCCGTGCAGAGTCGCGCAGTGAGAAATATTCATTCATTATTCTCAAACGACGTCAGTGTTTTATCTTTAAAAGCAGATTCTGAGTTGGAATCGATGGCTCATCGTCGTCGTATCATGAGCTTGTCATTATATCACAAGTTTTACAACAGTTCACTTTGTCAAGCACCTTACATTTCTCCTCCTACACGCGTTTCACTGCGCATAGGCCATTCACATAACATTGCTCGCCCAAGTGCGCGCACTGTAGCATGCTCATCATGATTTTTTCATTATACAGTGAAAGACTGGAACGACCTTCCTCACCACTTCACTTCCATCACCACCTCAACTGCCTTGGCGGATGCATTGGCAGGATTTTTTTGTGAACGGTCTCTGTAATTTTTCCTGTTTATATTGTATACCAAACTCCTTATGTAACACCCCAGCGGGGTCTTTAAGGTAAAATAAATGAAATGAAATGAAATAATGCAGGCCTGCGTTCTATCGTGCTTCACGTACGCCCTTACTTATTTGCATCTCCTTCAGCTTCAGCAAGCTCAACTAAACCGGTATGCACACCAAGTATTTACGATGGCATTGGGGCTCCCGCGAAACTCCTCGACAGTGCACCTACTCCGTCTCGGGCTACATAACACCTTATAAGAACTTCTTCAAGCTCATCTTACACCACAAATTCACCGATTACAGGGAAGCGATGCCGGTTAATAAATTCTTGCTGAAATTGGCCACCTAGTATCTCCCACGGCTAACGATCTTGCCGTCATCTCCCCCGACACCGGAAAGAAATTCTTCATAAAATCACTGCTAAAGAGCATGTTGGCCAACAACTACGACGGCAGAAGGAAAGCGAGGGATCAAACCTTGAACAAAACGTACACGTCCATCCCAGCCGTAGAAAACACTGACGCCGCCTAATATTGAGACTTTACAAATGCACATGTAATAAACGTTATCACTCTCCCCAGCAACAACGCCTATTCGCCCCGAATCAAAACTGCTGCTTCCATCCGTATACTTAACACGATGAAAGCCTAGGAAGTGACCCTCGCGCTAGCAGCAGCAGACAGATTCGCCTTTGCACTCAGCGACTCAAAGGCCGCTATAATTGATTGATATGTGAAGTTTAATGTCCCAAAACCACCATATGATTATGAGAGACGGCGTAGTGGAGGGCTCCGAAAATTTAGACCACCGGGGGTTCTTTAACGTGCACCCAAATCTGAGCACACAGGCCTACAACACTTCGGCCTCCATCGGAAATGCGGCTGGGATTCAATCCGGTGACGTGCGGGTGAACAGCCGGGTACCTTAGCCACTAGACCACTGCGGTGGGGCAAAAAAGGCTGATATATATCCAGCTTCACACGTCGTATTGCGGCCCCTAGAACGCTGCATTTACTCTTGCTCGGACTCCTTACAAATGTGGAGGAAGACCCACTATGTTCCGCTGAGTCGGAAGGGGTGGCGGTTCACGTGGGGAGTCCATGGGGAAAGGCGCGGCCATCAATATGCTCGAGGATTTATCAGCCGAGTGGTAGTACCCGCCTCTGATCCTGGAAACCTTGGTGAAGCCTTGACATCCTACCATGACATTATGAAGTATAACCGTCTTTCAAGATAGTCAAAACCACCCCCGCACCATAAGCTAACTAAGCGCCGGGAGGTTGTTTAGCGCCGACTACAAACATATTAATTCCCGTGTCCATACATTTGTGCACGTGTACATTTCCAAAACGATTGATCCATATCGTATTTATTGTGGCTCAACAGACACACTCTATTACAATCTATGGGTCAGGAAAGGTGGGAGAAATCCCAACTCTCCTGATCTCCTGGCCGCTCTCTCACCAGAGGGGTGGGAGGTGGTTCTGACTACACCAGCCTGGCAGTTCAGCTCCAGGCCGTACAAAGGACAGAGGAGGTGGTCATCAGGTTCAGCCTGGTGGATCACCTTGCTCCTTAAGTCTGACGACAATAAAGTTGTGTTCTCTTTCTGCGTACTTCGCACAAAATGTCGTCGAAAGATGGTAGTCTTTTGCCGGCCGTCCTATATGAGTCTTGGTGTGATTCATGGCCACGCATGATGTTATTTTCGTATCTTTTCCGGCTGGCCTGGTGACTCCACCATATCTTCGGCAGAGCGCTTTTTCGTGCATAGCGCCGCATTTTCAGCGCACCGTAAGCAACACTAGGGTCTTTAGAATTACTCATCTATGATTATAGTAAAAAAGCCTTCACCTATTACTCAAGTGCTGATATTGCGCCTAAGGTATGCATAATATTTGCTTTCTGATCGACATTGTTCAGGAGTTCGAACGCAGCCACCAGTTCAAGATGGCCGGGCATTCAGCAAGTGCTTAAAAATTGGCCTGGAGTCAGAATCGTGTGACAGACAGACAGACAGACAGACAGACAGACAGACAGACAGACAGACAGACAGACAGACAGACAGACAGACAGACAGACAGACAGAAGACAGACAGACAGACAGACAGACAGACAGACAGACAGACAGACAGACAGACAGACAGACAGACAGACAGACAGACAGACAGACAGACAGACAGACAGACAGACAGACAGACAGACAGACAGACAGACAGACAGACAGACAGACAGACAGACAGATAGGCGGCGGCAGCAGCAGCAGCAGCAGCAGGCAGGCAGGCAGGCAGGCGAACGGATGGACGGACGAATAGATGGAAGGATGGACAAGCAGACAGACAGACATACCGACCAACATTTATGCGTTCAATTATTCCTAAAAAGACTATCGTCTTTAAAAGATCCCAAAGCTCGATTAATGGGCCATGTGGCATATGAAGTTATTTTGACAAACTCTTTACCCACCCCAAGCATTCATGCATAAATCGCAGAAAATAGATTTAGCTGTCGTTTCTTGATTATGCAAATATTCTGTATAGTGCAGCTTGTATTAACATTCGACTACCTATTTAGTGTGTATGTGGAAATCACCATGTTGCTACTGTGAGAGCGTCCAACAAATGCGACCCCAGATTAGTTGCTTCCAACTGCAATATTTACTTGTGGTCGTGCAGCGGCAGTTATTTCTGAAAACAGGCCATTCAGTTTCTTTGAAGAGTTACGAAAATACGCATAATTTGTAACCATGCACGGGTTTCAGCATTATCGATGAGCGAATCATGCGGAATTCTTGATACGAAAGCACCAAACAGTATATCTCAAAGCGCCCCGCCGCGGCGGTCTAGTGGCTAAGGTACTCGGCTGCTGCCGCACACGTCGCGGGATCAAATCCAGGCTGCGGCGGCTGCATTTACGTTGGAGCCAGAAAGGTTGTAGGCCCGTGTGTTCAGATTTGGGTACACGGTCGAAATTTCCGGAGCCCTCCACTACGGCATCTCTCATAATCATATGGTGATTTCGGGACGTTAAACCCCACATATCAATCAATCATCAGTATATCGCGAAATTCAGAGCTGTGGCGCGTGTGAAGAAAGGCGTAACATTTCATGCAACATTTCAGTATATGTAGCAGGTGGGATATACGTGTCTGAAAGGTGTAGGATGACTGTGAATGGAACCATCGTAGATAGTGCAGGCAGGTGTTTACAGAAGCACGCGCACGAAAGCGTAGGAACAAACTTCATATATGCATCGCGCATGTCTGACACAGACAGTCGTATTTGCGCCGTGGTTGTGCAAATACTTTCGCCTCCTTATACAGGCGGCGTAGATTATGCATTATAGCAAAGCTTTCACTAGACTTAAGTCGCCGCAGCCGAGATAGCATGCCATCGACGCGTGGGAATTATGTCGAACAGTTACCTATATTTATGCGCGTCTTTTCGCGAGAAAGCTCGTCAGCACCACTGCTTTTCCACTTGGCCTTTCTGTGCTTTGCTTCCATAGGATATAAAGGCAGAGCTTTTTATGTCTGATACTTGCATCCATCGGTCCGTCCGTCCTTGCCATGTAATGGTACCATCTGTGGCCTCTCTCCCATCACACTTTCTGAGCATTGACGTGATGAAACAGCAGCGCATAGCAACAGCTGCGCAATCTCAGCTGTGGCCTATACCAATTACACTCATTTATTAATTACATGATTGCTGTGTGTAAAAAACTAATGAAAAATCAAGAAAGTTTACACCATCTCCCACTAAAGAGGATATGTGAGCAGGAGACGCAGTGCTGGTGTTCACTAGTGTTTCTATCTCTTGTTTGCATTTGTATGTTTCCATGAATGTTTCATTTGTGCGTGGAATTCTGTACCACTTACCTTACCCGATTTCCCATTTCTGTGTGCTACCATGTGTGGGCCCCAAAGGGAACCCCTGGCGTTACTAGGAGAGTGCAACGCAGTGAACGCACGCTGCATTAAATAAGAGCGCACAGTTGTGGCGGAAAGATAATCGGGCGAAGAAAATTAAGGCGAAAGCAGCGCTCAGCCCCTTCCTCTACCCCACCTTCTCGTGCTTATGTGAGGAAAGGGGGAGGGTTGGCGCATGCGTAGTGGGGGAGTGAGTGGTCACCGCAGGACGGACACAGCTCCAAGCAAGAGCTGCTTCGCATGTAAAAAAAGGACATGGTATAGTCAGTCAAATAGACATAGGAATTTGCCGATCTTTTTGAATTTACTAAGTGTCCTTCATTGTGAAGCCCTGTTCGCGTGGTGAGCTGAAGTAGGTATGACATTTGTTGACGGATCTCGCACTACACTAATCGAGGAAAGCCAGTTATCTATAGGTAAGGCGGCTGGATCATCTCATACGATCCCAGTTGTGATCTTATGCCACTTACCTTGCAAAGTGGTCTTGTTAGTAAGGCATTTCTGAATTATATGGCGGTACAAATTAACAAACGTGAAATTCACAAGATAAATCACGTAGCACCTTGTACATGTAATTGTGGGGCTTTCTTGTGCTCTTCTTTTTCTGCGGTGCATACATCGTCACTCACAAGTCACACGATCGTACGTATTTTCGCGTAAATTAAAGCGGGCTTTTCAACAGAGCACTATCTGCTGGTCATGACACAGTTGTAATAAACGAATCAATTAGATTACCAAGCGCATTCATTTGGCTGCAAGAACTCAGCGAGCATCAAGGAAAGATGGGTGCTAACAGACCAGGTAATGTCGGCTACTCATTTTGCTGCAACACGTAAAGAAACCGCACATTGTCATAAAGGCAGCGATGTTAACTTGACAACCTTTCACTTATAAACAACGCATGAACACTAGCAGTGCCACAGGTTTCTCTTTTCACTATTTCATGCCAGTCAAGCGTGTGCTGTGGTATGAGGTGCAAGGAGAAAACACCAAAGGGAACGCAACAATGCTATAACTGAAGAACTATAGACTGACTACCTGCCCAATCAAAAAGCAATACCTAATGAAGCGAGAAGATGTTGATTGACATGTGGAGTTTAACGTCCAAAATCACCATATGATTATGAGAGACGCCGTAGTGGAGGGCTCCGCAAATTTCGACCACCCGAGGTGTTTTAACGTGCACCCAAATCTGAGCACACGGGCATACAACATTTCCACCTCCACCAAAAATGCAGCCGCCCCAGCCGCCGGGATTCGATCCCGTGACCAGCGGGTCAGCAGCCGAGTATCTTAGCCACTAGACCACCGTGGCGGGGCTAGCGATTAGGTGTTCAGTAGTCATTACGTACAAGTACGTTATAGCGTACACTTACATACATACATACATACATACATACATACATACATACATACATACATACATACATACATACATACATACACATATAAACATACATACATACATACATACATAGGTACATACATACATACATACATACATACATACATACATACATACATACATACATACATACATACATACCTACATACATACATACATACACGTATGTTTGTAAGTACGTGCATATATGGCTTAATGAAGTACTTACGAATCTGAAAAATGTAGCAGTAATTTTAAAATGGCTAACCGAAGTGATCACAAAGACAAATTGTCGGAGTCTCAGACACGACTTAAACAAAAGTGATGTAGAAATGATTTAAAGGTTTAGTGAGTCAGTAACGATCTAGCAGATGAAGATAGGCACTCGGACAACGAAAATGCAGAATAAGGAAAGGGCCATCTGCTTTGCCTATTTCCACTGTCTTGTATCCGTACAGCCAGCCCGACATTTCAGTCACCGACGCTGAAAATCGCGATCAAAGAGTTACCTATGTCTCTAAGATCAGTCTAGCAATCGGATACCGTGATTATCTCTCATTTTGTTTGCGTTTGTGTTCACTCAAATTCGTAAGGCTATGCTTTTGATTATTTACTGGTCCTCAAAATGTACAATTATCTACGGGGAAAAAACCTAACCTGAGGAGGTCAGGGCTTGCCGTTAGAGACAGAAGATCAGACACCGAGATCCACAAGGTCGAACCAAGGGAACAATATGAGTGGACCATGCTATGGAGCCGTGAAAAAAAAAAAACCGGCAAGATTTCGTCTGGAAGACGCGGGGTCAACAAGCCAGACCGTTTCCATTTGAATCGGCTCCACTTAAAGCTATAGGCACGTCCGACCAAGTTCCAGATTGTGCTAAGTCTTTTGGTAAGGAAAATAGAGGTTAGAAAATAGCCGGAGAAAGCCCTAAACCCAGTTTTGAGGGCTTTCGTGAGATGGCAGTGCTCTAATCCCCGAAAGTAGAGAACCCAGGCAACTATAGCTCCACAGTGTGTGCCTCGGAGGCATGTGTCTGAAAGGGCCGCTCATTCCGAGCCGGCCACTTTAGTGCCTGGATTCGAGCTGTCTTTACGTTTACTATTTTATTTGCTTCACCGGCAGCGTAGCTCATTCCTATACCAGGCCATACTGAGAGGTAAACCTTTCAAAGAGTGCCGCTCCAATCGCGAGTAAAACGTACTTATACTGATCGAGATTTAGCCTTATTGTCGAGAGCTCAAAGTACTCGAGGCACCGTACTTTGAAAGAACACTAGAGCCATTTATATTCCCCCACATAGCTCAAGCTTGATACCAGGCCTCTTTACTTCCTTTACGACCACATTGCAAGAAATGAAAACTTTGATTCCATATTTTCATTGTTTGAAAGTCATGACGGTCTGCTTCGTGAAAGATTATGATTCCCAAATATAAATCGGGCAAGTTAGCTTCTGTGAACTGAAGCAATGTATATAAAGTAGCGACGACAAAGTGTACTATAGAATAATTTTACGGCTTTTAGTTTCAAAGGCTGTAGGGCATCGCAGTAGTACATTTCTCATATTGGTTTGGATGACATCAGGACACGCGTCTGGCAACTGTTCGAAGAAATGGCGAATATTGTTTTCTTTTGGCAGCGCATTCAAAACATACAATGCTCCTAAGACATTCAAGGTGGCAAATAGAGACGAAAAAACGAAGACTACATGGTGGGCAGCACACGTAATTCTTGTCTGCAACACATCACGCAAAGCCGTAGTCGTATTGAAGTCAACTGGGTGAAGAAAATTAACGTATTTTAATTCTTCACCGTAGAAGCAGTGAATAAAACAATGATAATACGACAAGCAAGGTATACACCGCGCAACAATGTCATTTCCCTGTCTTCGTTTCTTGCCCTACTTTGTACGACGATGCAGGAACAACTTGCCCATCAAGCCAGCAAGCCACTTTCAGAAAAGTTATTTCGCATGAAGATTATTTCCGAACATAGTCTAGTATACGATGGGATGCAAGCGTTATCTACGAATTATCGGAAGGAGAGAAAAGGAGAAGAAGAATGGAAGTACAGGGAGGTTAGCCAGTTGTCCGACCAGCTGGCTACCCTGTGCTGAGGATTAGGTTAAGAGGAGCAAAAAATTGTTGAAGAGAGAAGTTACAGAAAGAACTGAAGAAAAAGCAAACAGACCAACAATACGTTAGACGACACTGCTTAATCCTTTCAGCCCTTCATTTTTTAACCAGCAGATATTTGAGTTTCTCGTTAATTTGCAGTTACTACAACCTCAGTATACAAGTACTGAGTATATCGGTATACAAGAAAAATGACTCCATGTCCTAAATATAGGACGCCAGGGCTTAGTGGTTGTAAAGTAAAATATGGTGAATTTCAATACACCTAATTATTTAACCCTGTCAGTGCAAGTGATCGTTGTGAAACTAATATACAGCAACCACTTATTAGTTACAGCGCCTAAACTGTCCAATAGCAAGTCTGTGTTCGTGATACACAGCTCCTCATTGACCTTGAATGGTCACCATCTACATATTGAACCCTTTGGAAGATCCAGCATGATAAAAATAAAATTCGACAGATCCTTCGTACCTGGGAATAGACGTTATGCGAAGCATGCGGAGGAAAGGTGGCCATGTTGCACTTTTTTTATTGTGTGACACGGCATGAAATGACGCTAAGTATATGTACAAACTTTTCACGAACAGACATATGTTGAAAAGTTGCTGATGTTTATATAATCAGCTCTTTGAACTTGTGCAACGATGGCAACTGGAACCTACGTATTAGCAACACCAGAAGCTGATATGAAGCGCTGAAGCTCGCGAGGATGCTGGCCCAGAACGCTGCCACAAAATCAACTTTATCGCATGGAAACTAACCACAATTGACGCTAACCCAACGTGATTAATCTATGAAAGGAGCACATGTGTTATGTTTATAAAATTGAGTAGGCAGCACTGCAACCACTATTGACGTTTCGCAAAGATAACATCTATTTGAAAAGTAGTTCCGAAACCTGGCGTAGCTCTGTGGTAAAATGCTTCATTGCCACGCAGAATGCTTGGGTTCGATTCCAGCTAAAACCCTGACATTTATTCTTGGCATTCGTCAGGTTGATGCTACCGATTTTGGTAATTTCTTAACGCTCGCACGTTAAAATTGCCCATGTGTGTTCTCGTCGTTCGTGGGTAGATACTGAGTGTCAATCACCTGTGGCACATACCCGCATACCAGTGGCACATACCCGCCCGTGGGTATGTGCCACTGTCTAGTGGGACGTATTTGACGACGTAAGTGACGTGATTGTGACATAATTGAGGTCTTGAGCAGCGCGTCATTTTCGTCAAACCATCTTACCCTCCCATGATAATTTTGGTTCACGCGAAGTTGGGGGGGGGGGGGGTTGACCACGAGAGCACCCAAACGTACGCGGCTAGATAGATAGATAGATACGCTCAAAGTCGCCGAAGTTCGCATAAAAATGCTTCGCCTTTAAAATTGCCGTATCCTGCTTTGAGGTACCCCAGTTGATGCCACCCATGTTTACAAAGTTGGTCGGTTGGTTGGTTCCTCAACAACTTGGCGCAACCAACCTAGGGTGATAGGCCATGAATGGGACGGTGCCTTGCTTTTTAAATTACTTCACTTCTTTAAAGGAAGGGTTGAATCCATTAGGTATTATAGGTAATAGTTTAAAGGTGTTGGATTTCTAAACAAACAAAAACTCTTGAAAAGGATAACATAATAAACACAAACAGAAAAGAAAAAAGTCTATACATAAAACATCAGAATTTATCTATGTTTAGCATTCCATTCTTTTAGATTCTCGTAAGAAATTTGTAACAGTCGTAAAAACGTTCCTGCGGCTGAAGCCGATTGCGATGCCGCCATATGAAGCAATCACCAAAAGTGTCAAGTTTAAGTTCAAATTTTGTAGGGGTTCTTCTAGTAGTTTTTTTCCTTTGACTTTTCAATTT
The DNA here is from genome assembly GCA_013436015.1 of Rhipicephalus annulatus. Classification (NCBI taxonomy): domain Eukaryota; kingdom Metazoa; phylum Arthropoda; class Arachnida; order Ixodida; family Ixodidae; genus Rhipicephalus; species Rhipicephalus annulatus. Next base: position 496,300 of record WOVY01009576.1, on the reverse strand, counting down.
TCGGCAAAACAAAAAGAAGTGCTCCAAAGATTCACTCTTATTACAGTGAAGGCATAAAGGTGACTGTGCTATACCTAACCTGTGAAGGTAAAAGTTCAATGAAGGTACTCGACAACGCAGCCTTGTAATCACTATTCGTTCCTTTCTTGATGAGCACTGCTTGTTATTCCAAGGGAACTTTAGTTGTGAATAGTCTGATAAAACAAAGGAGATTTTTTGAAGTTATTGGCCGTTGTGCGTGTTTAAAAGCGTGCTGCTGTGATACATTAAGAAGTAAGCAAAATAGGTAAAACAGGACAATCAAGGGAAGATACAGCTAGTGCATCTGCATGCTCATTGAGAGCTAAACCTCTATGGCCTGGCTCCCAAACTAGTAGAACGAGTCGCACATGTCTAGGAATGAGCGAATACAAAGTTTCTGAGGTACGCGAAAAAGTTGGTGAGCTTAAGGCAGTACAGACCAAGAGACAGTCTGTTAAAACAATCACCGCTGATAGATCTTGGGGTACTTTACGCAATGCTAGGACAATTGCCAGTAGCTGAGCTTGGTAAATAGGGGTAAAGTCGGGTAATCGAATAGAGAAAGCCCAATCTAGAGAAGATGATACTATTTCTACGCCAGCAGTCTCTTCTTAAACGGAAGCGTCAGTTGCTATCACAATGAATGTTTCTAGATTGGCCAAATAATCTTCCAAAATGCCATTTATAAACTGGTATGGTATTTTTTGCATTCTTAGAATATATATCATCAAATTCAATCCTAATTGCATCTACAGTGTTGAGCACAAGTATTTCCCAAAGATTAACTCTCAAGGGGCCCAAAAGTTTCTGTGTAAATATTACTAGAGGGCACCGTAATTCAGACCGTTGGTGGTAGAAAAATGAGGTCTGCTGGTTATTGAACACATACTGTCACCTTCTCTGAGGTGATGCATATATTTTAGGGAATGTTCGTACTGTTAGAATATGAAATCTTTTGATAAGAGAAGGCAGGCGGGATTCTTCATATAATATATTGTTCGCACATATTTAGCTAGCGCTAGGCATAAGCGTAATGATTCACGTTCTAACAGAATCAGTGGTCGAACTTTGTAAGCCGGAGTGCCAGAAAACAAAACACAGCCGAATTCTAATATCGGTCGAATGTACATGCAATATATCATGACGAGCACGTCTCTACGCAAAGCGGCACAATAATTACTGAGCCTGCGCAGCATCCTTACAGCACGTGCTCCTCTAGCCGCCATGTTTTCTATGTGGGGACTCCAGTTAAGTGTTTCGCTGTAGGTTACCCCCAAGTACCTAACTGACTCGAACTGAGGTATGACGTCTTGTCGGTACATTAGGGAAGTTCGCACTGGGGCATTTTGTGCGAAAAGTATGATTGTGCTTTTGTTAACATTGAGGCATAGGTTGATATCCTTTAGCCACGTTTCCAGGCGATTCATGTATGTCTGCAGAATTAGGTACAGTGTGTGAATGTCCGCCGACGCAGGAAAAAAAATGCGATATCATCGGCATAGACATAGACCTGCACATCTGCTGTATGGGAATGGTACATAGTAGTAAATTAAACAATAAGGGCGATAGTAGTGATCCTTGCGGTAGACCTCTCGTTTGCCTATATATTGAAGAGTTGCCACCTGATTGCGAGTAGTAAAATTCTCTATCACTTGAGAAAACATGAATTCAGGCTACAAAGTATTGAGGCTGTCCTAAGTTCTGAAGCGAATCAGCAGTTTCACATGGTCCACGCTGTCATAAGCTTTTGTGATATCTAAGGTTACCAAAGCGGAATATTGTCTCTGATATCGAGCAAGTTGAATTCTGCTTTCGAGATCCACGTGGGCACACCAAATGGAGCAACCATGTTTGAATCTAATTGGACATGGACTCAGTGTAATTTTTTCCAACATTCATCAATCTATGCGTCTATATAAACTTCTTTCATTGAGTTTTACTAGGTTGTATGTAGGTGCAATGGGCCTGATATGATCTAAGGTAAACCCAGTGCCTTGCTTTTTTAATAATGAAATCACTTTTGTCGTTCTCCAATTGGGTGGAATCCAAGAGTTTCTAAGTGAGCGATTATAATATCGAGTAGGCCAAGTGGGTATGGGTATGTACTGATTTTATCACTGGCGTCGTCATGCCATCAGGACCACGAGCAGAATGGGGTAGTGTTCTGACTACGTTTGCTAGTTCTGCAGGTGTGACCTCTTCAAAATTCTCAGCCCTATGGGGAGACTAGGCTTGGTATGAGATAATTGTCATAAAGCGACTTTTTAGGCCCTGAGCTATATCTTTGAGAAAGGCCTTCAGTTCAACTAGTGATGATACTACAGATTCTATATTTCTTAGTACCAGAAGAACTTTTTTCATTTCTCAGGAAGCGAAAAAGTGCTTTTGTATTGACCGGCTTTAAAAGGGACTCACATCGTTCGTTGTTATATTTCTCCTTCGCATTAGCAATAATTCTCTTAAAAATAGCGGCCGCATACTTATAATCACTGCAGTTCCTGAGACACTGGTTGAAAATTAATGCTTTTCATGTAGCTTTTCTTAGTCTATAAGTACGCGAACAGTCTGCATTCCACCAAGGGTTGGCAAAAGGTTTAGAACTTTCAATAGTGAATTTTGAATTATTCAACGACTCTTTTAAAATGTCGCTTATTCTGATGGCACCTAGTTCCTCATAATTCGTTCGGTTAGACAAAGCGCCTGGGAATGATTTCTCGAATGTATTGATGCTTGCATGCGTAACCGATAATATATTCATGGACGTTATTGGACATACCACCTCGAACAATATAGGCATACGGTCACTGCTTGTTCCCGAGTTAATCGCAGACCATAATAATATGTACAGGTTAGCGTTAAGAAAAGTTAGATCAAGCACCGAGGAGGATGGATTACACATAAAATTAGGAGTTCTTGTGTTTGTGCATATAAATTTATTCTTGTTCACCCAATTCCTTAAATGTTTGCCATTCGAATTATTTTTAAACCCCATGAAATATGATGAGAATTGCATTCACCTACTAAAACATTATCATTTTGGCAATAGTAAACTGCAGAATCTAGAACGGAAGAATTTAGAACACCCACAGAGAAATAAGTATTAATAAATGAGAATGGGAAGAACCAAGCAATAGTAATGCCTAATGCTAAAATATAACTTTCTGAAGTCATTTACTGTTATATATATTTAGCTCTATGGGCGATTTATATGAGATAAATATTGCCAAACCTCCTCCCCAAGTTGGGCGGTCTAGACAAAATGTGGGGTAATTTTAATCGCAAAGTACTTATTTTCTGCAAGCCATGTTTCTTGTAAAGCAACAATGATCGCAAAGATGAAGTAAGTCGGTAGCTGCTGAAAAAATTGAGCAGCAATTCCACTGTAGTACTTTTAAATTGCCCATTTCGAAGAGATACCAGCAGCACTCTCTGCTTTCTCTAAGATGCCATCCTTTAAAAATCCTTTTTTGATGGATTTTCTTTCTGGTATTTCTTTTTTTTCTTGATTTATTGAACTGCACTTCATCGTCGTATTCTTATAGTCCCATGACGCATTATTATTATATCTCGTAAAACCACTCATATTACATTTCATAAATATAACATTCGTTACGTACTATCTCGCTATTAGACACAACTTACACATTATCTAAGTGATGTGGGAAGGTTTCTCGAATAAAATAACAAGAAATCAGAAGCTTTCATAAAACCTACACATCGGGACTAGCCTGAATGCATTCAGAGGTCTGAAAACCACTGAGCCCTGCATGGTGTTTTATATTTATGACGTGAAGACTGTCCACTGCTGCGAGCAATACGTTAGTGTTAGGATAGACCCATTTTGTAAATAGCAAGTTAGACATTTTAGAAGCAACATCGAAAATTACGATAGCTACTAATCCAATAGTTAACCAGTAACGTGTCAGTCATTATTTGATTGTGGCGAGTGTCATTGTTAGCGCGATCCGCCATTGTGTTTTCTACTTTGCAGAGGTCCATAGAAGACGACGAGAAAAAAATCACTACCTAAATTTGAGCTTGTGTATTGAGAATAGTTCGGACATCTTTTTCAATTTTTGTCTTTATTGTGTCGTATTTGGAAGCAAAATTACTTCATGTCATTTTCATAGGACGCCAGGGCCGAAAGCCCTAAAGTCTGTCTTTGCGACTAGTTGTCCGCAAGAAACGCAATAACGCTCTCAAAGCTTTCCACACCGAGGGCAGCTTCAGCCAACGTCCTAAGATCTTTTCCTCCAACCATGGACGATTGTCCAGAAAAAGTACCGAGGCAGGCATCTTTATAGAGTGTTCCCCTTGCTATGAAATGTACAGGACGTGTATTTCACGTTACAGTGAGGAATAAAATATAGAGAAAGTAAAAGAACTTTGCGGATTTGTGCGACAAAGGTTCAGTTATTTCGAGCAGGAGCAATGACTGTAAACTACATCTACTCAAGCCGACAACACGATAGATTAGCCTTTTTTGGCGCCTGGTTGAAGGCTTGCCATAGAATGGCTGCAACATTGCGTCAATTTTCAAGAAACATTGTTCTGAGGCTGTAGCTCATCCTGAAACATTTTTTTTATTATGTAGCACATGGAAAATATACTAACAGCTTGTCATGCGCACTGACTGTATGATGGATAACCTGTCAAACCACAATATATTGACCTGTAAGAAGTACTATTCCATCAGGACGTTTAGGCAGACGTTCGAGGACTGTGATAAGAGGTACTTTTAAAATGTTGACTCATCTGATATAACTTCGAAAAATTGCCTCCCTTGGCACCCCAGCAAACTCAGCATTTCCTGGCTTGAAAAGAGCTCGAGTGCTTTCGAAACGGCTCTGGCCGATGGCTAATGAAGCAAACCGCGTTGAAGAAACCAATATTGTTGCACCCGAAGCCTAAATGTGACTCAGTATCGCACCCAAGGAGAGGTCGTTACCGGTGGCTACCTTTTCAAGATCGACGCCCGCGTCTGTGCTCCATTATCTATCCTGGAGGTTCCCAGAGAAACATAAAACTATCGCTGGAAAAACATTCGACAAATCCCACGTACCTGGGAATAGATATGTGAAGCATGCGGAGGAAAGGTGACCGTGTTGCAATTATTTTATTGAGTGACACGCCGTGAAATGACGCTAAATATATGTACGAATGCTGCACGCACAGACATATGTTGAAGAAATGTAGATATTCATAGACACTTTCAAGGTTTATGAACACAGTTCTTGCTGACTTCCGGTTTTGTCCATTGATGTGCTTTAATAGTTTTGGTGGACCACAAGAGCTTTAGAAAGTATGCCACTAATTTTCCACAGTTTCCTTCTTTTATTTAGCAAAATATATTCAAAAAATGCTCTTTTGGGCGGCATAAAAGTTATAAAATATTCCTTCGTTCATTGCGCACGTTTGTTTGATGAGAAAAACGAAAGAGAGACTTTCCTTACGCTTGAAAATAAATTCAAAACATGCTTTCAGTTTCGACGTTAGAAGCTGGTAAATGAGGTGACCGTAATATTTTTGGGGTACAACGCTTGTGACCTTGAAACAATCTTTATAACCAGTTGTTCACACTTGCTCAACGATGCCAACTGGAACATGCGTATTAGCAACACCAGAAGCTGATATGTAGCGCTGATGCTCGCGAGGATGCTGGCCCCGTACTCTGCAACATAAATCAACTTCAGAACCTGGCAACAAACAACAATTGACGTGAACCCGACGTGACGGCTGCATTAAAAAGTACATAAGTAATGTTTATAAAATTGTAAAGGTAGCACTGCAACCACTCTTTACGTTTCACGAAAATTGGCGTGTACTTGAAAAGTAGTTCTGAGACCTTACGAAGCTCTGTGGTAAAATGCTTCACTGCCATGCAGAACGCCTGGGTTCGATTCCATCTGGAACCGTGACATTTACTCTTTGCATTGCTCCGTTCGACGCTACTTATGTCGGGTATTTCTTACCGCTCACGTGCTAAAATTGCCCATGTGTGTTCTCGTCGTTCATGGGTAAATACTGTCAATCACCTGTGGTACATACCCGCCTACCAGTGGCACATACCGGCCCATGGGTATGTGCGACTGTCTGGCGGCAAGTGTTTGACGACGTAGGTGACGGGACCAAAATTAGCACAGGAGGGTACTCCCATGCTAATTTTGGTTCACGCCAAGTAAAGTGGGTAACCACGAGAGCACCCAAACGTAACCAGCTAGATAGATAGATAGATAGATAGATAGATAGATAGATAGATAGATAGATAGATAGATAGATAGATAGATAGATAGATAAATGGATAGATAGATAGATAGATAGATAGATAAGTTGTGAATTGAAGCTACATCATACTATTCTTTCTAGTGGTTGTTCGAATCTCAGTTGTACATAGGCCTTCCTTACTAACTAGAAAGAGCACTTACAACCAAATGCAGAAAAAAGTACGCCTCCTTCATCGAAGTTTGAAAAAATTGCGTTCGGACATTACGGCTTCAATCAGCTTTTTCCTTCAGTATTTTGCTTCAGCTGTAACATTATAAGTAAGGCTTTGTTATTTGAAAATTACGTTGACTGATACTGCAGGATTAAAACAGAGCGATTAATTGAAGAATTCTGTACGGGCCAAAACATAGCAAACATACGGATTGAAATTCACAGCTTAAAGCGGATGCATCGCACAAGATCGTTTTGAGAAAAATAGTAAAGCTTAATGTGCTGTAAAGATGGCAACTTTGTAGGATATCTTTATTTATTTACCAAGAAGAATTTTTTACCAAGCAGACTTTTATGTTGGTACTTGGCGTTATTACTACAAGATATAGGGTGTAACTTTAAGCTTATTCGAAGGTTTCCACCACAAATCTTTCACTGGCGTGAAACTTATTAGTACACCTGTTCATTAGACATTATGATGCTTTATGTGTTCAGAGATACAATGTCACGATTATTTAGCAATGTAAAAAAGTGCGTTCTTCGACAAAACCAAACCACATTCGCCTAAAATAAAGATTTATTGAAAGTTCTTACAATAATATTAGCACATTTTGTATTGATAGGGGCATGTAAGAGGCAGACGAAATATTTGCATGAAACACATAAACCTCATCAATCACGACACACTATTGATGTTTCCTTAGTGGTATACCAGAGAGTATCATAATACTACGTTATGAGAATCGTATATATTCTGCCTTGCTACGTGTATCTTACGAAAGTATATGGAAAAGGAATGTTGCTCAGCTCATGTACTTTCTTCATTTCACTTTTTTTTAATATATCAGCCGTAGAAATTTCGCTCAATATGCTTTCGATTGTCTGTGCAACGGTGGCTTCAGCTTGGAAGGCGATATTGCGACTACATTCGCGAGACAAGAGTAACACCGCTGGATGATAAATTGGACTTCTCGTAGCTAGATAGTTTTCGGCATTGACTCTTTGGAGCACGCGTTACAAAATGAAAAGCAAGTTGAAAAAGGGGAAGAAAAAAGATGCCGGTTCACGACGTCTCCTATTATGCCCGTTAGGCACTGCGTAACAAATCATCTGTACGCTTGCCGAGGCAGTTTCAACATCCCAGTCACTGAGGCGCTCAAACGTGGCGTCGCACATAATTAATGACGTTTTTCGTGGACAAGATTCATTATACACGCAGTCATCCGATACTTTGATTTTCAGGCAAGCCACACTTGCTTGCAGCATCGTGCCATTGCAGACCAATAACGCGTGAAAACTGGACAAATTGAATTCTTTGGCTTGTTTGCACGTCCATAATTTCACTTTCAGCAACCAGCGTAAAGTTATGCTAAGTGTCTCTTACTGACGTTAGTGACATGGAGGAGGCGAGGGTAAAACAGAAGTAAAGGTAGAAATATTGAAAGAGTGAGAAAGAAAGGTGAAAATTAATATCCATGCTGGCGTCAAGGGAAGAGTGTGCCGATAGACCAGCCCTTCTACACCACCCATTCTTTATGCCGTGGCCAGGCCTTGGTTTTTGGTGGCGTTTTCTCAGAGTTGGTCTATTGGACGCGTGGTGAGCAGCATAGCCCCACAATGCTTGGGCATGGTTGTCGTAATTGTATGACTGGTGCGGTGTTTAAACCTCTCTTTTCAAATATTTTTTGCCTACTTGATTCTACGTGTCCTGCAAAGGCTCAGGTGATTTAATCGGTAAAATATATTCAAGTTATTCTCTTTTTTAATTATGCAGTTGTGTGGCTTGACTTCACGTTCATTCCAAAAAGTCCCCTAACTTCACCAGTATTTGGTGCAGAAAATGTTTATAAAATTTATTATAAGACAAATACGTTGTTCATGTCTAGCCATACACAATGGGAAGAAGCAGCTGATCTGCAAAGTGTTGGACTAATTCGACCATTGCGTACTATCAAAGTAAAGCCTTCTGGTTCTTCGAACTCATAGAACAATAACATAGAACTTCAGATGCTATTACTCATGCTTAAGAAGTTAAGAAGCTCATATCACAACTGCCCCGCCGCGGTGGTCTTGGGGCTAAGGCACTAGGCTACTGACCCGCAGGTCATGGGATCGAATCCAGACTACGGCGGCTGTATTTCCGATGGAGGCGGAAATATTGTAGGCCCGTGTGCTCAGATTTGTGTGCACGTCAAAGAACCCCAGGTGGTCGAAATTTCCGCAGCCCTCCACAACGGCGTCTCTCATAATCATATGGTGGTTTTGGGACGTTAAACCCCACACATAAATCAATTGGATACCGCGCCCTACTGACCCAACAAAATAAGATTGAACTGGAACAGCATGCAACAAAGCTTTTATATGGAATATTTTGAATGACGCGCTTGCTGGTTGATTACGTGCCCTTTGTGGAACTTGATGACGTGCCCGATGATTTCGTTCTCGGATAGTCAGTAACAGGATCTACATTAGTATTGCACCGTAATATACGGGACCGCGAGACAGAACAATGCGGGGCTGGAATCAACGCGGCCCTCGTTACGTGAAGACGCTAATGAGGCAAATGCGCTGCGCAGAGACAACTGCAGCTGTCACATGACACGAGCTCGCCGAGTGCGATGCCGACTGAGTGCTAATGAGGCTCCGATGTAAACTTTGCCCGAGAGAATACCGCCGAGCGAGAGGACGAAGGTTTATGCAGATGCCTCGCATCATCACGACGCGGCCCTTTCTGAAGGAAACAATGTGAAAACAATCGCACGGGAATTTTCTTGCTCAGAACATGCATTGCGGGCTTCCGTCGAGGCGTACGTGGCCCGATGTCAGAGCCTAAACAACGTACAAAATTTTGTTGGCAGATACCACACATTGCACCAATCCATCTAATGTGGTATTGTCTAAGGAGCTCGCTGTATCGCATTGGATGACGTTGAGCCCGTGTTACTGCAGACAGTTAAGCTCTAGAATTCTCTGCACGCTTAAGCTTTCCGCGAACACACTCGATTATCCCCAAAAGCGATTATCCCCAAAAGTGTTGCAAGCAGTGATATATTTTCTCATAATCCAAAAAAGTCTGCTTGTGTGTTTGTGTTCGTAAAATTGTTTAGTAACCTGCGCCCGCATATATTCGTCAAGAAGAATCTAGTTAACTCTATATACATGCTCATGTGGGAGACAGTCACTGAAGAGTGTATCTAGGCCTAGTTGATTGGGAATAAATACCGAAGCACTGCAACACCGGCACTTGTACGACTTCTGGATGTTAAAGCGTCTGTGATGAGTCACGCGTAAGCAAACTAAAAGTGGTTCGTGCATGAGGTGCATGTAGCGTGCGTAAGTGAACAAAAAAAAAAGCCGCATATACAGTGAAGGTAGCCAAGCAATGACGAAAGTCAAATGGGCTGCACGAACACAGATATGCTTGCATGGTCTGCGTACTCGAGAGCGAAGCACTTGGTCGACGGAGCCTTGTCTCCATTAGTCCAAGGAAGGATCATTAACCGTGTGTCTCTATTTTTCTCCTAAGGTTTAAGAAGCGTTAAGCAAGCACCGTCGAATCGAATAACTTAGTTCGGATCTCTAAAGGTTGTAGAAGCTTTGTTATGAAATTCTAAGTGGGCAGCTTGAAAAAAAAAACAAGAAAAAACCGATTCCTTTGAAGTAAGATTTTGCAACACCCGGCGTCCTCCTGTGTCCTCGTAAGTGCCTGTGAAAAAGAAGGAAACACTCTAATGGAAGTGCTATTTGTTATTGCGCTACACATAAAGTGGCTTTTATTTGAATAAACGCAATTGAACTTTTCTGAAATGTAAGGATGGACGAACGACTGCCCCAAGCTAGTTGCTCCTTTCGCTCGGTGTTGGAACTACAAGTACCATTGAGTGGAGCTAAGTTTCCTTGTGAAAACTGTTCATGCATGTGCCTCATTTGTTTGCTTACTGTCAATCTGCTTCAGTTTCAATGTTGGGCATCCCTCCAATACAATTGGAGGGATGCCCAACAAAAAATGGCGATTTCCACGCGACGAAGATTAAGGCACACTGTGACAAGGCGTACAGAAAGGTGACCAACTATACAGCAGCGCACATATATATCATATTTATTATAACAGTGAATGCAGATAAGCAGGCGTCTACACAAGGCAGTAATTTTGGGACCTTAAACCCCACATACCAACCAACACATGGCAGTAAAAATAAATGCTTTAGTAATAGCGCTACACTCCACAAGAACAAAAAAACAGAAACAAAACTTTGCAATTATAGTGCATAATACTATCATAAACATTGCAAGTACCATAGATAAAACATCCAAATCAATCAAACAATTTGTAATGGTATATGTTGCGAAAGTCAATGTTTTAGAGTTTCAGACTGTGCTAGTTTGCCCATACAATACCTGAATGATAAAACGGAGCTAGAACCCGACGAAAACGAGAAAGCACAAGCCTGGTGGTAGCCGTCTTCATCTTGTGGTAGCTATTTTATCCTTCAAAATCGGGTTATATGGCCTGGGGGAGTTATATCAATCGGTAACTGAACATTTACTACCACTCATTCATTACACGTCTAGATTTCGCTATAACCATTCTACCTGCTGGCTAATTCAAGCCGATGAATAGAAGTAGCCATACATCTAAGTTAGCATCGGCAGGAAAATGTACTTAGTTTTTTTCCCCTAACACGAAGCTCTCTTTTTAGCTGAGTCATTTTCTTCTCTCTTTTTCAGTTGTGGCCTTGCACCTGCACACCTATTATGTTGTACTCCCCTGATTGCAAGGTACCTCAGGGCCCACGTCCCAGTGTCGTCATCGGTAGCTGTGAGTCGCCCGCAAAGGTTGATGGAGCTACTTGTTTCATTAGCCCAGGTCAGTGAGTTCGCACTTTTTGTGGCCGGCTTCCATTGCAGCAACACTATCACGTGGGTCAGTTGGTTCTTATTTAGGTGAAGGTGCAACGCCTCTGACGCAAGACAAGGACAAACGACGTGGCTTTATGATGTGGCGATGTGGTTTCGTTTTCCGGCCTTGCTTCGTCTCAATTTCGACACGCACACATTTAATGAAGCGACTAAGGCGAAATCCCTAGACACCTCGCCAAGCGCCGTAGTCGTAGGGATTGTTTTTAGCAGCAACTGTATTGCACATATGGCTTTTACATTAAATTGAAACTAAGATACTATAGTGAGAAGGAAAATATAGTGGGTAGTATTTGTAGCAAGTGCAATGTAAAAGTAACACTTACGCTATATGGGCAATAACAAACTAAAATGTGACGGAAAGTATAGGGAATGTTATTAGCGGCAAATGTGATGTAATTTTGAGATCTACATTACATAGACATTAACGTATTGTAATGGCAAGTAAACTACAGAGAATGTTATTAGAAGTAAATGTAATGCTATGTCACACTACCATCACGTCTTATACTAATAACATCTCCTATATTTCGTTCGCATTGTAGTTCGTTAGTTGTCATTATTTTTAGATGCAGAAAGCTTACGGATAGGTACGGTGGGAACAGGTGAATCAATACAGTCGACAGAGAAGACAAAGGCAACTTTATTTCACCTTCTATTCACCTTTTTTTCGTTTCTGCTTGCAGTGAGAGTACTGCAAGTGTCCTTTAAAATTACAACAGTGTAACAATATTCAATAAGAATCACTTGGAGCATGTTTGTTGAAATTGAACAGCCATTATGTTTGAGACGAGGTCCCCAATTTAAGTTTGTATTACTTTTTTCTAGGCAATGGCCAGTTTCCCGAACTTAGTAAGGAGCACGCTTTTAGATGCGAAGCAGCTTTTGCTCGGGCTGTGTCAGCTTCTCGGCGACCATCCACTTTCCCACTACGTATGCGCCAGCTCTCCCTTTCTCATCTGGTGAGTGTGAAGAGGTGGGGTGGTAGAGGTGGCACAGTGCTGCCTCCGCTTCATTTCCCCCCTCCCATTTATCTCCCCGCCACAGCTGTGTTCCCGAATACGACGGTGCGAGCACTCACTCTGTTGCACTAACTGGTCACTTTTCTCTACACTCGAGGACACTGAGAGAGAGGTAGAGAAAAAAGAAGGCAGGGAGGTTAACCGGATATTGGCATCCGATTCGCTACCTAGAACTGGGGGTGGGAAAAGAGAGGCAAGAAAGAAAAGTAGATAGAGAGTAAAAAAAAACATTTATTTGTTGTTCTGTGCAAGAAAATCGGTGAATGGTATTCTGGAGGCGCTGCGTTAGAGTGCCTTGAGCATGCAGCGGAGGCGAACGAACGCATCAAGTCACGTGACACGTGAGACATAAGTGCCATCTGGCAGTTTTTTTTTTGAAAACGGAGCGCGTGGCTCTGAGATAGGTGTGCGCGCCTGTCTCAGAGGTGATAAGGTGTAGAACGCAAGGTGACACCTAGGTGCCACCACCATCTCGTTTTAGCAAAGCGTTGGAAACACTCGCCTGTTCGTGCAAGCATTGCATGGTCAGCGTAACGTGATAAGCGCTATGGTCCTTACAATTACCCATGTATGCCTTTACAAATAAAGACGCACATGCAGAATATATACGTGTTGTTGTGGTGCCCCAGACATGCGCAATAATTGCTTTTTAATTGATAATTGCACAAGTATGAACGCTCAATCTTGAGCAACATTGGTGGGCGCCGCGGATTGGGTCGGCAGTTTCAAGAACGCAATGCCGTTAAGAGTGGACAAACAGACAAATATACAGACAGACAGACAGACAGACAGACAGACAGACAGACAGACAGACAGACAGACAGACAGACAGACAGACAGACAGGCAGACCGAAATTTCTGTGTCACAGGTCCCCAAGAAAGACTATCGTCTTTGAAAAACGCACTCGCAATCATGAAAAAATGACAACACACACAGGAAGGGCGTTCTGACCAAAACCGTTCAGAAAGGCCGGTCGATCGCAAAAAGGGCAATAGCCCTTTCAGGGGCTTCTCCTGTGAAGTTGCATCTTGTTATTATCGTAAAATTGTTTCCTCCGACAGAGGTTGATTATCTGATTTCCTGAGTTCTTTGCGAAGCCATAGTCGTTGTCTACTAAGCACGAATGAGAAATATTATTTCGTCACTTTAAAATCAGCACAACGTTACTAGGTGGAGGTAAATGATTACGTACGTGACTTCCGTGTCATGATTATCATGTTTGGATGTGTCGTTTACCTTCGTCATCAATTAACGTCACGGGATACCAAATTTAATATATGTGAAGCTAGCGCAAAGACCGCGAGCACGATATGAGCGTGGCATGTAGTCATGTTCTCACATTATACGTATCTCATGATCATGATGTTTGCACCAGTCACATACCTTCGTCATTCATTAGCGTCACGTAATGTGAAGCTAGCCAAACGGCCACGAATGCATCATGAGCGTAGCATATAATCATGTTGTTACATGACACGTATCTCATGTTTATTATGTTTGCACCAGTCACATACCTTCATCATCTATTTACGTACTGTAATACCAAACTTGGCATATGTGACGCTAGCGAAACGGCCACGAGCGCATTATGAGCGTGGCATTTAGTCGTGTTGTTTTATGACACGCATGTGATGATTTTCATGTTAAGGTCTGTCGCTTTTGTTCGCCATGTAATCATGCCGTACCATACAAGTTTCGCAACATGTCATGTGAACGAAACCACCGCAAGAGCTGCAGGACCATAAAACGTGAATCATGACATTCAAGAACTACATGTCATTTTTTCATGTTATGGCTAGTCAAATATATTCTTCATACAGTTATGTTATGCCATACGAAGTTTGGTATTGATACCATTATTGAAATTGCCAGGAGAGCTAAAAGTTGCAGGTGGACAGATAGATAGATAGATAGATAGATAGATAGATAAATAAATAAATAGATAGATAGATAGATAGATAGACACGCTCAAAGTCATTAAAATTCGATAAGAAATACTTCGCATTTAAAAACAACATTATCTTCTACTGGATGCTTTTCATAAAGAGACGCTGCACGCACCGAAGAAATATCATTATTTGTTGTAGCTTTCTGAAGAGTCACATCGCGTTTTTGGGCGTGTGAAAACGTCGCACATTTCACGTGCACCTCACAGACAAAATCGCGTCTTGGTCTTTAGGTAAGTGTGCGTCACCCTCCAGCTAATCTGACGACTCGCCGAAGGAGCTCGTTTCGAATTTAACTCACAAATAGATGTGTAAGCGGACATATCAAATTGTGTGCAGCCTAATTACTTGAACACGGCCGTCATTCCTAACGCGAGCCGAACCGGACTACTTTGTGGAGGAGTACAAGAGCAGTAGCTCCACCCAAATAGCTTTCCCTTCACCGCCACAAAAAGTTCCTGAGTATAGCAGCACTGGGTGCTCCCTTTGTGACACGCACATGGTAATACACACAAATGGGAGAAGGTTAACGTAAGAGGTACAAAGCATATCTCCACATACATATGAAACACACACAGAGGCATACAAATGGAAACAACAAATGGAAAAACAGGTGAACACCAGTGCTGCTTCTCATCCGCACTCAGTTCTATTTCGTGAGAGATGACGTAATCTTTAGGTATAGTGTCTGTTATAGTATCATGAATAGCTTCAGCATTGCTTTTATTACAAGCAACGCGGCTAAAAATAAAAAAAAAGCTCCGTGAACAAGGCTAAAGAGTTTGTCGGCTCGATTCCGTGTTACGACCACTGCATCTTTACAGTGGTGAAGTGGGAAAAATCAACTGGGTGCTCTGATTCTTGAACATGTTAAAGAACCTCGTATATTGATAATCAATACAATGTTCGTCATTATGGTGCAAGTCATTAAACATTTTAACCGGCCAAGTTCAATCATACTTGAAAAGTTAATAGGTGGGCACAAAGTATACAGAATGACGCTGTAACAAAAGAATAGTTGGTTCAGGGTTTGCCCTTCTTCGCATTTTTTATAGGTGTGTCCTTGGGTACCATTCGTGCAACTTGTTTATCTTTACAATCGTATTTATATAGTTATTTTTACACGGACTATGTAAGAATTTGGATTTCTCTAAAACTTGCAACGGGGTTCAATTCCGATGAGCTACTTTCTCTGCTACTTTTATGAAAGTACGATTTTTGAGATTGCTTTTCTTATAAGAGTGCATTTCACTTATAATCCTATTTTACCTTTTCCCTGGCTTCGTTGGGTGAACATAATATGCGGCTTACTTATTTCGTCCGTAAAATAAACATCAGGCAACAAAAATCTCGCAATTTCAGATAACCTAAGCGGTAAAGCCAAGCTCAGTCGATCGCGTAACATCGGGCACGCTCAGAGCTCGGCCGAGTAGTTGACGCTATGGCAAGCTCAGCGCCCAATTCATGATGTAGGAAATTGGATGGCTGCGTGTGCCTGACGCTGGACGTTTTTTTAATCAGGACGTGCCACGCATTCCGAACAGAGTCGCCGCAGTCTGCACCGCACTTCGTAGAACTGTCACGCACACAGCCGGGCTTGATGTTGAAGCGATGCAATTATAGCCGACGTCGCGCGATAGTTTCCCGCTGATATAAAGTGTTCTACTTATATTATTGTTTGAATCGTTGCATTCCTGCAGCTCCTGTCCCCTACCACGCGTTCACTAGCTTGACTGTTCACTTCCACTGTTCGTTCTTTGCACTCCTTGCAAATAATACAGTAATTATAGCATAGTTATAATTGAAACGAAGTTAACTGAGTCTTAATGGGGTGAAGAAGTAGCCTAGAATTACGGGCATATTCTTTCGGACATCTATAGTTTCGCAATTCGAAAAATTCCTCGAATTGTCAATACTTCCAGTTGCCAAAGCTGATGTTAGTACACATTTATAAAAAGGGAGAGAAGCATTGCTGTCTGTTTTTCGCCAAGTAACAGACATTTGCGTTCAATAGAGGATAGTGAAAGCAAATCTATAATTTAGTACCGCTTAAGTAAGTGGGCACTTAAAGGACCTATCTACGCACTTCATGTCGGAGGGTGGATTTCAGGCACATATGTACGGGTTCATGATTCCCTTCACATCTTGGCTTCTTTTCTTGTCGTCTTCTCACGTTAATCGTATTTTGGGCTTGTTTGTGGAAGATTTATTGCGGGTATTATGTCCGTATACGGCTTGACACTTAGTGCTCGTTGTTGGCGGCAGTGGTACAGGGGTTATGACGCGCAGCTGCTGAACCGATTGTCACGTGTCTGATCCTGGCTGTGGTGGTCGCACTTCGATGGAGGCGAAACGTCAGAGGCTTGTGTACTGGGTGATCTCATTGCCCGTTAAAGAATACCGAATGGTCGAAATTTTTGTAGCTCTTCGTTACGGTGCACCTCATAATGATGTCCTTACCACGTGACCTGCAATGGTCTTTCGATTACTTTTCTCTCGTTCGGTTAGCTTTTGGTTCATGCAAGAAGAATGTTGCCTGAATGGGCAGCATGCCTGAATGGGCAGCACGGCATCGGAAACTGACGAGCCATAAGTTCTTTGAGGGGGTGTTGAGCCAACTGAGACATGTCAAAGGAATTAAATTGCTGAGCCGTTTCTACTGATTCAGTCCTATGCTGAGCGCGAGTAATGGAAATCTCTTTTCAAGTGAAATATGTGATGCGAATTTTTATGCATTGCAACAGCAACTATTCTGGGCTATAAGAACTAGAGCTGTGTTAATGACAAAATCCGTTATCGTTTCTTGCATACAAAGTACTCCACTGGCGTGTGCGGAAGCAGGAAATGAGCCGTGCCATCCGCGCGGAATTGGGCGAAGTGCACAAAAAGGAGCGCATACTTCGTTTAGTATATGTCATTATATTCCGCAGGCAAAACGTATCCGTGCCAATCAATTTCTCCAATGAGCGATGACCACCATTTGTTGTATCTTTCGTACATATTAAGCTTTTGAACCTACGCTTGTTTTGCGTCTACATCACCGCTCATTAGAGCAGCTTCGCTTATGACTCGAATTAATTTAATGCCAAATGAACGCAAGACCAACACTGCCAAGTTATTAAATCGACCACGATACACGACACTCGGGGCTTCCCGAGCAGCTCTAGGAGGTGGGCGATTAAGAGGAACCGCAAGCAGGATTATTCTTCCATCTGTGCACGAGCCTCGAAGACTGTGGCAGTCTTTAATAACTTTATCAGAGCGCTTATAATTAAAAAGACCCGAAAGAGACGCAGCCATGCTGTAGTTTTTTCCCCTTTTCGTTTGTTGTACCGTGCAGCGTGTTGGGCGAGAGCAGCAGTGTGCTTCGTAGAAATTGCAAGTTTTTATAGGCAGTAAAAACATCGCCGCCAATACACGTAGTCCCTAGTGAGTTTCAGGGCGCTTGTAGAAGGACATCATTCTGCCATATTGCTTTTAGAGAAATGGTCAAATGAGTGCAACCGTTGATGCAGCTGAAGAAAACGGATGAGACATTATCTGATCTTTTTAACTGTCATGCAATATTTATTCGGTTAAGAGGAAGGAATAAAGTCATCAAAAAGCACCCATTAAGCTGGCGGGATCCATACATCGTCGGCGGAATCCTTCGAACTGCTCTACCTGTCTTCTACAGATTTTGCGATGGCGAAATTAAAAGAGAGCAGGGAGTGTTTAGTAAAGGGTATCGCGTTTCGAAGCAAGGGAAGCTGTCATAGAACTAATCTAAAGAAACGAAGACAACTTGAAGCAACCAGCCTATAACGGTTATGAAGCCCCGCCGCGGTGGTCTAGTGGCTAAGGTACTCGGCTGCTGACCCGCAGGTCGCGGGTTCGATTCCCGGCTGCGGCGGCTGCATTTCCGATGGAGGCGGAAATGTCGTAGGCCCGTGTGCTCAGATTTGGGTGCACGTTAAAAAACCCCAGGTGGTCAAAATTTCCGGAGCCCTCCACTACGGCGTCTCTCATAATCAAAAGGTGGTTTTGGGACGTTAAACCCCACAAATCAATCATTATAACGGTTATGAAAAGTGAAAAAAAAAACAGAGAATACTTTGTTCGAAGTTTTCAAAAATTTATTTTCGGGATATGTTTCCGGCTGTCGAATAATTTTATTACGCACTGGTGCATTGTAGCCTGTTGGCCGCAAGAAGGCGGGAGCATTATCTTCGAAATATTGCTAGAAACTAGTCCATTATCGCGACATGTGCATATTTTTCATAAACAGAGAACTTCTAGTATACTTAAACATTATGTAGTGTAACCACTGTTTTGTGTTCCATCAGTGAGTTAGTATTGTGTATTTAAAAAGCATGCACATGTTTTTTTCTTGGACAGTTCAGATGTTTATAGGAACCAAAAGTAACGCTCCTGTAATTTTCGCGCAAGCATCGACGAGGAAAAACTTGACCCCAGCTGAAATGAGACTGTTCTGACCCGATAATGAAAGTGTGTTATTGAACTTTCTAATTGTTCATCTGACGAAAGTTTATATTAGAAAGTTGTAGGGCGTCCATTGCAGTGCTCTTATGGTTGTAGTGCTCGGCGGCTGATCCGCATGTCGTAAGTGGGTTCGATCTAAGCGACAGCGGTCGTATTTTGATGTATGCGAAATAGTTGAGGCGCGTGCATTTGCGATGTCAGTTCACGTCAAAGACACCAGAAGGTTGAAATTTCCTGAGCCCTCTACTACGGTGTCCTCGTAACGTTATTTGTGTTCTGGGACGTCAAACCCTATATATTATTAAAAAAAATTTACAGCGCAGGATGATTTATGTGATACCCTGTTTTGGAATGACTGTACTTCGACGTAATTTCAGATGTTAATTCAGAAATGTACATGGTGATATCAGAAATAGTCACGCCTGGCGCACACTAAGCTCGACTGTTCTGTTGTATGTTATGCCGGAACCACCCGTGATAGATTGATTGATATATGGGGTCTAAGGTCCCGAAACCACCACATGATTATGACAGACGCCGTAGTGGAGGCCTCCGGAAATTTCGACCACCTGTGGTTATTTAACGTGCACGCACCTGAATCTGAGCACACGGGCCTATACATTTTCGTCTCTATCGAAAATGCACCACCGCAGCGGGGATTTGATCCCATGACCTAAGGGTCAGCAGCCGAATACCTTAGCCACTAAAACAACGTGTTGGAATGCCCGTGATAGAAGGTGATGATGAAATTTGATGAACGGTGCCCATTATCTCACTTGTCCACCACATCACTTGCGCCATCGGATTATCTTACCTTCGCGTCTGTTGTTTGGCGCTTATCGGCTTCTTTCAGGCTGCGCGCAAAACAACCGCTGTATCAGCGTTGCCTTTTTTTTTAGTATAAGTTTCAGCACCATCTCGTGTGGCACATCGTATTTTAAAAGAGCGAAGTAGTTTCTCGTGCCTGCTTATAGTTTCAAGAACAGATAAACACGAAACACTGCGACCAAACAGCAAGCTATTACACGTGCATTTCAGAATTTCTGCGCCTTTTTCTGGCAAGAGTCCGTTTCGTCGCTACCTAATCAAAATTGCGCGACTTTCTCGACGTATGTAGTTGCGATCGTAACGTACAGGCTGCTTTCCTTCATGACAAGAGCGATCAGTTTTAATATCGCCTTTGAGATTAGTTAATAATAATAATAATAATAATAATAATAATAATGCTAATAAAAGTATTATTATGAAGCATTAGTAGTAGTAGCAATAATAGCGTCTGGGGTTTAACGCCCCAAAACCACAATAATATTATAAGAGAAGCTGTAGTGGAGGGTTCTGAAAATTTCGAACACATGGTGTTCATTAACATGCTCTCACATCGCACTGTACACGGGCCCGTACACCATTTTGCATCCATCGAAATGCAACCGCCGCAGCCGGGATCAAGAATACTATATCGAGTTATGCGCAAATTTATCGTTTTCTAAACAATGGGAATGCCGAAGATTGGCAAGTGCTATGCGAGTGTTTGTTACTCAGTCACGTAAAGGTCATTTTATTTGTGCCAAAGTATTTCGCTTCTACACAGACTTCAAATGGGAAAACGATGGGAGCCTTGTTTCTGCAGAGTTTTAGGGAAAAAGATTTGTATTGTCTAAAAAAGCGGCTCCCTGTATAAAGCAAGTAAACGAAGACAGATGAAAGGTAATGACAATTAAGATGTTACAGAGAACTATGTTGCCAATATTTTATTTCGGTCCTCGTTTGTGGGCGTTAACTATATTTTGCAAATGAGCGGTGCACTTTTAAAGCATCATGATACTATACGTAAACTTTTCACTCTTCAACATAAAGGAAGCATTCGAGAGTTATAGTACAATATATTTGTGGGTTTTTAGCAACAAGAAAATAAACAAAACTCGTGTTATTTAACGTCAAAACACGCGCAGAGACTGCCTATTTCATAAATAATGCTGGGCATTCCCTCATGGGAGAACTACACCTAGACGAGCTAAACTATGCCGAATACTGAGTAAAATTATTACTGACCAACCCCTCACACGTTTGCCTTTGGCGACCTAATAGTTCAGTAAAAGCGAGAAGTACCGCGTGGGTGTGTGCACTAATTCCGCGTTCAATTTTCTGTGTGCACAAAACCACGTGTGCACAAATTCTGCATTCACGTCTATAATTACTTTTTTTGCATTGCTATAGCAGCTCTTACATTGTGTTCTGCTTCCTACAGGCTTGTGCTCCTCATTTTTCTAGACCCATAATGTACGAGCTTGTGGGGCTTTGGAAATAAGGATGGATACTAGCCTACTATAGCTAGCATGCGGTACATGTTATACCGATCATACCTCATCCACAGCTTCAAATCTTCGAGCACACTTCCTGTGCACAGCAAATCGGTTAGTGTAATAATGCAGTTGAGATACTTGGCTAATGTGAGCTAAACCAGAGGTAGAAACACGATACTGCTTGCCAGACGCCAGTTATTGCCGATACTACGCAGGCTCGTTAACGGGAGGCAATTAGTCGTGCAGGTGGTGGCGATCGACCGAACAGCCCTGTTGTGGCAGCGCCGAGCAGCTGAACAAGATGATCATGGGCGGCGCTGCCTTAAATCTCCATTCACTGCTAATCTTTCTTTTTTTTCGTGTGCACATAGCAGGCCATGCGAGTTACTCGCCCGATAGGTTACAGAGGTCGGCCGGCCACGATCGTTGGGTCCTACGTTATTTACGCACCACCTTATACTGATGAATGCATCCGAAGTATGTCGGGAAGCTGAGGCCTAACGGCGTTGTTAGCTTCAAACGAGTATACGCATCTTTGTACTGCCTATACAGGAGAAATAAAGTGATGCATGGGCGCGTATAAGCTTGAATGGGGTCAATAACTAAAGCTGTCCAGAAACGTGCGGGGCTGTTCGATGCATGGCAATGTATTATGTTATGCTTTTAGTGCACTTTCAATGTGAGAACACACGGTGGCGTTCTTTAATCCGCCTTTGAATTTGAGGGCCGAGCCTCCCAAAAGTTTCAATGGCAAAGCAGCATCTTGAAAGCCTAAAAGATTGCTTGGTCACTGATTTGTAGTGAGCGAAGTAAGCGCCGCTTTTTGGAGCAGCAAACGCACTAAGTTGTAGTGACTGGTATAGCGCAACTCCATTATAATCAGTTAATATTTTAGCAAAGTATACCGAAGGGCTCAAATTTAACAGGTAGCACCCATTCAACATTTTAAGTGATTGTCATATCAATCAGTGTAGTTCAGGGCTAGCCTGTGAATACCTGATCCCGCATTCACGAGATGGTCCTCCATAGACTTCTTCGTAAAAGAAAACTGCAGCTGATTATTTCAGTGAACACATCTTTAGCGGAGCCGCCTTGTTATGGCAAAAACAAAACAAAAATTGGCCCCAAATTTGCATGTTTTACTGCGAATTTCATCGAAAGACGATAGTCTTGCGTATGGAGAGAGTGAACAAAACGTTTATTTGATGTTCTACTCGAGAAAATCGGTAAATTGTTTACTGGAGGCGCTGCGTTAGTCTCAATTCGTGCAGCGAAGGTGAGCCAGTGTACCAAGGCACGTTAGACACGAGCGCTATGTGGCAGTTATCTTGGAAAACGGAGGAAGGCGTGCGCGCCTGTCTTGGCGGCGATAAGGTGTAGAACGCAAAGCGATGGGTAGGTGCCACCATCATGTCGTCTTGGCAAAGCGTTGGAAACTCTTGCCTTTTTGAGCACCGCGTTGCATTGCAATCGAAGCGTGATAAACGCAATGGTCCTTATAATTACTTATGTATGCCTTCTCCAGTATAAAGACGCACATATACAGTATTGACGTGTCGTTATGGTGCCCCCGATATGCACAATAATTGCTTTTAATTCACAATCGCACAAATATCAACGCTGAAATTTGAGCAATGTTTGTGGGTGCTGCGTATGGGAATCCCTGTTTGAAGTATCTTAGAGGCCGTTTTGGGGTATCGTTACGGCTGACAAACAGACAAATGTACATGCAGACAGACCAAAATTTTTAGGACGAAGTACCCCAAAAAAGACTGCCGGGTTTAAAACGGAAACAAAGCGAAAGTTGTGCAAGTCAGTTTGTGGTGTTCGGCTTTGCTTTTAGCTTGGCTAGCGTATGCCCTCTAAGCTGTATGTTCAGGGTGTCTTCTTTTTCTCTATTTAGCAAAATCTCGAGAAGGAATTATTACCCTGGTGACTGTAGAGAGAGAGAGAGAAAGAAACAAGAAAAAAGGAAGGCAGGGAGGTTAACCAGATGCTAGTATCCAGTATGCTACCCTACACTGGTGTTGGGGAATAGGGGGTTGAAAAAGAGAGAAAGAGAGAGTTAAAAATAAATAAGAGATACACAAGGACACACACGCACACACAAAATCAGTCCACTCAGAGGTGTTCTGACAGGCCAGTAGTCCGCGAGAAGCCCAGCAGTGCTTGCACGGCCTCCTTCTCTGATGATGAGTCATGACGATGGTGCAGTATACTTTCTTCTGACACCGGCTGGTCATCTAACTTGTTTGGGGTAGTATAAAGGTATTGTTTTTCTAGGTTATATTTCGGGCAGTCACACAGGCCGTGTCGAATTGTCTCTTTGTTTCCACAGTGTGCACAGGCGGCGGCGTCGGCCACCCTTTTAGGTACGCGTACGCACGAGTAAACGCGACTCCCAACCATAGTCTGCACAGAGCAGTAGCATCACCTCGTCGAAGCTTTGTTGGAAGCTGCAAGCTTAACGTTGAATCAAGGGATTCTAATCTTGCCGTAAAAAGAGGCTCATTCTAAAGTGACATGGAGCGTTGTCGAGCAAGCATGGGGTGCCTCATAGCAGCATCCGTCCTAGAGAGATGTATTAACTGATTGCTGTCTTCTGTATGGGCTGAACGGGTAGCTTGATCGGCCCTTTCATTACCTGTGATTCCACAGTGGCTTGGAAACCACTGAAGTATGATGTGGTGCCATTTCTCTGTTACATTGTGTAGTATTTCTGCTGTCTCAAGTACCAACGGCTCGTGCGGACCATGGCGTAGAATTGACAGATGAGACTGCAGTGCCACCTTGCAGTCGCAGAAAATCGTCCACCGTTGCGTGCTTTGGTCGTTAATGAAATGAAACGCAGCGCCAGGCGCTGCAAGCTCTGCTGTCATTGATGTGGTTGCATGAGCTGTCCTGAATTTGGTGGTTGTGGCTTGCATTGGAAAAACGGCCGCCGCTGTTGAGCTGTTTGGCAGAACGGAGCCGTTGGTGTAGACGTGGGTGAAGTCTTGATACTTCTCGTACAGCAGAAGTAAGGCGAGCTGATTGATGGCTGGTGTTGACAAATCTCGTTTTTTCGGGATCCCTGGTATTGTCAGGTTCATGACTGGCTGTTTGAGGTACCATAGAGGATCTAATGGTCTCGCCGCGGGCGTAAAACCAGTTGGTAAAGAGTCACCATGTGAAGTTACTGTTCAACAAAAAGAAGTATGAGGCAAATCCACTGGTTAGGTTGTGACGGGGAGTCCGGGCCACATGCCTTATGTGTGTTCTCTGGGCTTCAATTTCAATATGGATCTGCACAAGGTGGTCTTTGACTAAAGCTATAGTCGCCACTGTTGAGACACCCTGAGGCAGACCTAGACAGATTCGAAGCGCCTGTGCCTGAACGCTTTGTATCATGCGTCGACCTGTTTTCCTGGCGTTTGATAATGCAGGCAGACTGTATCGTAGTAAACCAAAGAAAAGCACTCTGTACACTCGTAACGTAGCATAGGGTTGCATTTCCCAAGTCTTTCCAGCGAGAAACTTGGAAATACAGCATATGCCCATCAATCACTTTTGAAGCCGCTCCAGCTCTATGTCAATGTCCTTGACTTTTCCAGAGCATGGAATTGTACACACAGTTTTTTTGTACCGTGCTCTTGATGGCCTCTTCTAAATCGGATATGTGTGCTTGGAATTGGTATTCCATATGAGACTGAATTTCTTTTCAGTCCACTCTTTTAACCGTGTTGTAAACTTTAGGAGGTGACAATGCGCTGATCTTGACGTGTGTTGGAATAAGATCACTCCCATGCGTTTCTATATCCGTAAACCATTCAGTATGTTTCATAAGGCTTCGCGAAACACTGATCATGATGTATGTTGGAATGTGATCAATCCTATGTGTTTCTATATCCGTAAACCATTCAGTGTGCTTCACTAGGCTTCGCGAAACAAAAGCCAAGTCGAGACAGCTGCGGTATGTGGAGCCACGTGAAATAGTAGGACTGCCGTCATTTAGTAACCAATGTTCGTTGACGGAGGCAAAAGACACCAGGTTTCTGCCCATGATGTTAGTCTTCTGACTTCCCCATAATGTATGATGAGCGTTAAAATCTCGGATGATAACACATGGGCCAGGCGTTGACGCTATGGTGTCTCATAGTTTTTTTTTATCGAACTGACTTGATGGTGATAACTTATAAGTATGCGCCAACCACAGTGATGTTGAGCTTTCTCTTTGATTTGACCTATTGATTTCCGTCATGAGGCAGTACGGGTTGAAGGATGTAAGTGAGGTCTCGGCAAATGAACACCAGAACCTTGCTCCTTTCAGTAGCAGTAGACGACATCAAATATTCGTATCCCGAAAGTCTTATTGCATTCGATAAGTTCCGTTCACAGATGACAATTAAGTGAACCTTATTGACGTACACGAATTGACGGAAATGAGCAATGCGCGATCTTATTCCCCTGGCATTACACTGCAGTATTGCTGCTTTACGAACCTCATCCTTGAAAGACAGTGGTGGATTAGCCATGGTCTACTCTAGGGCTGCTAGCACTGCACTCAGCGCATCCAGTACTTGAAGGGCACTTTTGCCTGGTGGTGTATTCATGTTGCTTAACGACACGCAATTGGTGTCCACTAATGATCACAGTATCATCATCACGCGATTATCTGGCTTCTCGGCCGTTGCAGCATCTGGTGCCTGTTCTTGAGGTGGTTTCTGTTGAGGCTCAACAGGTCGTGTAGGCGGCTTCTGTTGAGGGTCAACAGATCGTGTAGGCTGAAGGGGTGGCCATTCTTTTGGTGAGAGATATCTCTCAATTTTTTCTCTTTCGGCACAGATGTTTGCCGTGCTAGGAGCCACGCCTCTCGATTTCGCTTGAGTTTATGCCTTTTTCGTTAGATTTGGTTCTGTCCTTCGTGAGGACCTTCGACGATGACGGTGCCTTCGCCTTACCTTTTGCGCAGCTTTTTCGTGAGCCAAGTTGCCTCGCACCATTTGCCTTAGAATAGAAATCTCCTTCTTAATCTGAGGACAGTCTTTGGAGGAAGCACTGTGAGCACTGTGGCATTTGGGGCATTTAAACGTAGTTTCACTAAAGCTGTCTTCTGAGTGGTGTTCAGCGCATCGGGGGCACACTGCGCAATTTCTGCGAACGCCCTTCGTGTGCCAATCTGCATAAGATTTGGAATAAATGGGCGAACCTGGTGACGAAAATGGCCAACCTTCACGTAAGAGGGAAGACAGTCAGCCTTGAATGCTATGCGCAGACAACGAGAGTTGCCAAGGCGACCATCCTGCACAATGACGTTGTTTTCGCTCACTGGTTTTATCACTACAAAAAAATCTTCATTGGCGATTTTGGTGTCTATATCATAGATAACTCTTGTTACGGTGTCAGCATTCGCTGGTATGGTGGATCGAACTTTGATGTTTCCGAGCTTTGACACATGCAGTAGCTTGTTCAGTGCGCTCGGGTTCATCACGTCGATTGCCAAAATATTGTTCCTCGCGTTAATCCTGATGTCCTTGATCTCGTTAGGCACAATGTTCTCAAGATACAAGGACAGTGCTTGCCTGTTGAGAACAATTAGATTGGCAGTAGTGGTTTGCGGCACAAACAGAATGGAGTGAGGCCATCGCTGAGGTGCAGTTCTCACAGTGGCTGTACTTGATGCCGATGATGCTTTTATGATTTTTCATTTGGCCTTGTAGTAGAGCACAGGTTAAAAGCCTTCTTCCGAGGACTCGTCGTCTGATGCGGAGTACAGCTCGGTGTCTTCCCTCTCAATAGATGCATTACCACGCTTTCTTGAAGCGATGACCATGGATGAACCGCGACCGGGCGGGATCTCCGGAGATTGTACATCCAAAACGACGATATAAGGGGTGAAAAAGCCGGCTGTTGCGCCATGGAACGTAGAGAGTAGACGACCAAGAACCGTATCGGGCTCATAGACACGATTCTAACTTTTTCATTTTGAGACGTAATGCTTGTTCATACTGCGTTCAGTGTTTGTTTTACTTCATGTGTTTACTGGCAAGTTGTGCAACAAAGGAGAACGCAGTCATCGCTGAGCCCCCCCAAAAAATGCAGAAAGGTTTGCTTTGATAGTGTTTGCTCATTGTCAGTTATTCGCTATCTCTTTACATTATATACAACTTATTTTTATTCTTCCACTCCTGTCCTCAGGTATGTCAAAATAAGCTTGCCGTACTTCGGTAGCTATAAAACGATCGATGTTCTTGTAAAGTGAAAAGTTCTAGGCTAAGGAAATTCGTGTAGCACAGAAAGAGATGAAAGATTAAGAAAACAGCTATACCGTCATCATTATTATTGTAGGTCGACTGTTCGGCCCTATGTACAAACAAGAAGCGAATCTCCACAATTTGCCGGAAAATGGGATCAGTCAGCTCTTGCACTTGTTTGCCCGACTGGAAAACAAACATTCTTTTCAATTTCCTCCTAACGAATGTTGCACGACGCAAGCTCATAGTGATTCTGTAGGAAGAGTGGGCGCTGCGCACGAAAATGATTGCGTTGTCAAGGTGACAAAAATTTTTATCAGTATTTGTCGTTCTTCGAACTCGCAGCTCCCCCTTTCATAAAGAATGCGTGAATGTACAGACGTGGCCAATGTGAAAGGGAACACCTATGCACAGAATGCTTACGTTTCGCTATCTTACTGAAACATAGTAGCTTAGATATGCATAAGACTACTGGCGTTTGAAAGCTTTGACTCCTCTTGACAGGCTATAGTGAAGTGCATGCTAATTGTTTTCTTAACTGCTCGGCGTTAGAGGGCCAGAATTATAGATTGTGTTCATGCGAGTGTTACGTTCAACAGTGGATGGTACTGTATGTTAGGCTTGATATTTTTATACCGCCTCTACACGCGAAAGGCATTTCTTACTTAACAAGATTACTAATCTGGGCTTCACTTAACGAAGAACTCAGGGTACTAAATTGTTTTGTGCTTAGTGAGGCAAACAAATAGCAGTGTATGAAATGAAAGGAACCTAATGCAATAGACTCTATCGAGTAAGCTTTCAGGGAAACCAGAAAGTAGTGCACCTAAGTAAAAGTTTGCTAAACTGAATATATGATAGAATATAAACCCACCGTGAGCACTGCTGACATAGAGTCAAAATTGTGAAATGCAACCTAATAATAAATGCGAAGCATTTCTCAGCGAGCTTCGGTGACTTTGAGCGTATCTATCTATCTATCTATCTATCTATCTATCTATCTATCTATCTATCTATCTATCTATCTATCTATCTATCTATCTATCTATCTATCTATCTATCTATCTATCTATCTATCTATCTATCTATCTATCTATCTATCTATCTATCTATCTATCTATCTATCTATCTATCTATCTATCTATCTATCTATCTATCTATCTATCTATCTATCGATATATCTATCTATCTATCTATCATACTATCTATCTATCTAGTCGCCTACGACGTTTAGCTCTCCTGGCCGTTTCGATAATGGTATCAATACCAAACTTGGTATGACATAACATGACAGTATGAAGAACATATTTGACTAGTCATAACATGAAAATATTGACATGGATGTCTTGAATGTCATGATTTACATATCATGGTCCTGCAGCTCTTGCAGTAGATTCGTTCACATGGATTGTTGAAAAACTGGTATGCTATGACATGATTGCATGATGAACACAAGCGACAGACCCTAACATGAAAATCGCGACATGCGCGCCTTGTAACAACATGACTACATGCAAAGCTCATGATGTGCTCACGGCTGTTTCGCTAGCGTCACATATACCAAATTTGGTATTATGGGACGTGAATGGATGACGAAGGAATGATAATGGTGCAAACATAATAGACATGAGATGCATGTCATGTAAAACATGACTACATGCTACGCTCAGGATGTGCTCGTGGCTGTTTCGCTAGCTTCACATGTTCTAAACTCGGTATTACGCGACGTGAACGGACGACATAGGTAAACCACACATACAAACATAATAATCGCGACACGCGTGTCATGTGACAACATGACTACATGCCACACTCATAATGCGCTTGCGCCCGTTGCGCTAGCTTCACACATGCCAAATTTGGTATTACGTGACGTCAATGGATGACGAAGGTATGTGACTGGTGCAAAGATGATAATCATGAGATGTAGGTCATGTGCGAACATGACTACATGTCACAGTCGAGGCGCAAATACATTTCGCCGTGACGCGGTATGCGTGCTCGCCAGTGTTCATTGCGACGCCAGGCGCCGGTCCTGCCATAAACTCGCAGGCGCCCGCTGCGCTGCGTTGCTTTGACACATGCGCGTTTCAGCGCGTCCGGCGTCCCTCCGTCAAGAAAAGAAGGACACGCAGTGTTGTCCGGGTAACACATCAGTGCGAAATGCAGCATGTCGCATTTTGCACAGGTTGCCGTCGGGCCGCGCTGACGGACTCTTGTCGCGCCAGTTGCGCCCGGCGTCAGACTATAGAGCGCTTGCGTTTTGCTAACGTAGTCGCGCTGTTCCCAGCGGGCGCGCGCGTCAACGCTACATTTAAGTATATTGGGCCCTTCATTTTTTATATACCAAATTTGGTGTTAAGTGACGTCAATGGATGGCGAAAGTATATGACTGGTGCAAACATGATAATCTTGACGCGCGTGTCATGTAAGAATATTACAACATACCACGCTCATAGCGTACTCACGGCCATTTCGCTAGCTCCACATATACTGAATTAGGTATCACGTGACGTGATTAGACGGCAAAGGTAAACGACACAACCGAACTTGATGATCATGACACGGAAGTCACGTACGGCATCATTTGCCTCCACCTCGTGACGTTGTGCTGATTTCAAAATGAAATATCAATCATTCTCAATCGTGCTTCGCATAACGTCTATTCCCTTGTACGTGGGATCTGCCAATTTTTTTGTGAAGAATTGTATATGCTTGATTTAGACTTTTGTCAATAAAGCTGAAGGATAAACGATGCTGTCCAGGGAGTCTGTGCACTGCCTCTGGCATGGATTGCTCGTTGACGTGTATTCTCACTTGTTAGTTATATATCCGGATCAGATACTTATTTATTTATTCCATTAACCTTATGGCACCAGCAGTACATGATGAACTGGCGGAGCAAGAACACTATATCTTTAACTAAGAGCAAAATAAATGGGTCAAGAAATGTTAGAAAACTGAGCAGAAGCTGTGGTGTGATAGAAGCAGCCTCTTCCGTTTTGTCGACCTGCCACAAATTTAGGCGCACGAACAGCGTTGTTACCTGAAACGAAGATGAATAAACAATACAGGACAGACAAAGAAACGAGAAGGTTGGAGAAAGAACGCGAGTGGGGCTCGTTCATTGCTACGCCAGTGCCACAGAGCAGAAAACATCGTAAAAAATATTTCAAAAATAAGTCTCCTTCCTCCGATCAAGTTCGTTCGATTGAAACTATCTATTGAGCAATTAGTTTAACTGAAAGATTCTGCATAAAACGTGTGCCAGGGATTTCTTGTAGGTTTATTATCCTGAAATATTTGTTCAAAGCATGTTCGTACAAAAGACAGTTCACTGTATATAGAAGTGGTCATTAACAAATAGATGATATATATATATATATATATATAAATAATACATTTATTTAAACAACGTTATTCCTCGGCAATCAGGCTGCAATGAACAGGTACGTTG
Organism: Rhipicephalus annulatus; assembly: GCA_013436015.1. Classification (NCBI taxonomy): domain Eukaryota; kingdom Metazoa; phylum Arthropoda; class Arachnida; order Ixodida; family Ixodidae; genus Rhipicephalus; species Rhipicephalus annulatus. The sequence continues at coordinate 465,486 of WOVY01009576.1, read as the reverse complement.
ACGAATTATGATAGCATTAAAACAGTATTATTATAGAATTATTAGACAAAGCCGTAGTGAATGATATCAGAAAGTTGAACCTCATGGTGTTTTTACCGTTCCCGGACCATCTCATCAAAGAGCATTGTCGTGTTTTGCTGAATGGAGCATATCGTCCAGTCATTGTGAATCTCACCATCACAAAGGTTAGCTGCATTTGTACGGTATGAAAACACACTATTGCGCAAGTAGATGCAATGGCTAATGTAAAACATTTATTTCAAGTGGTTGTTTTCAGCGTGTAACCTTAAGGGCCTTTTTTTCGACAGATACAACATTATTAAGCACTTTCAGACCTCAATGATGTTGTTTTCACTGTTGGTATTTATGTGACCGCTACGGTAGCATAGCAGCTATACAAAGAGCACATAGGTAACACTAACGTGTGGCACATGCAGTCGTCATTCAAAAAACACTAGAAATACGTTTTCAGCAATAGCGCTTCGCCGGTTGGTGGTTATAAGCACACGCCCAGGGTTGTCTTATTCTTTATTTGAAGTAGCAAAAAGTAACCCTCTTGTCCTTAAGCAGTGACTTCAGGTAGACTGCCTACGTCCGGTTTGGGCAAAGTTAACTCCTTCCAGCACAATGGTTACCCCTGGTAACCACTTTTTTTCCTTTGTTTTCTTTTTCTTCTTGAAACACATGAGCCCTACATGTCAGATTTTAAGTCGCGCCTATTTCAAATCTTTCGGCAATCTTACAGAGATGGCGCTACTTCTTTTGGGCTCCAATGTGACATGCTAAGTTTGCTTTCTTCCAGCTTCCGTCGTGCTCAAGGAGCACTGGGTGGAGCACTAGAGATATTTTTTTATATATTGTTACGGAGATAAAAGTAAGTGGTGTTCTTATTATGCCGATAGTGCAAGAGAGCATGTTCTACGAGTAGCTAATGCATAGGAATATGAAAATGAAGAGCTTTACTTTCCCCAAAAGTGACCAGTAGACACTCAATGCATGGCGGTTGCCTCAGGTGACCACCTCATATGTTTTGAATTAAGCTAACAATTTTTTTGTTTCTTGCGATGAACTCATTTCCTGCAAAAGATATCGACAGTTTTTCAGTTAAACTCTGTTTTTTTCGCCCGAAACGGAGTTCTGCACGTGAGAAAGTTAGAAACCTGTTTCCAACCTAAAACTCATTTCGAATAGAAAGAAAAAAATATACGAAATTCATGGTTCTAGTTAAGATGTATGCCGGATACATATAAAGGAAAAATGAGGTTACATCAGACATGAATCAGTCAAGCCTTAATACATTTAATTCATTGAATGATTTCGTTAAACGAGTTGACAGATTTCTTTCGAGCAGCTGGAATTTTCGCGGCACCTGGTGGAGCATATTTAAACCACGAGCATGGCCTCTGCTCCGCTTCAGCACATGTTAGCACATTGTCAACCCAAGGAATGCACCATGGCCCAACAATGGCGAGGTGCGAATGCCGCTATCATACACTAACGCCATCTATGGTGGCCGCCAGCACTTTTTTTTAGCTCAATGATTGAGACACGCATGGTTTTATGTATGTACCACGCGTTCCAATTTATTTAGACTCCAGGATCTACGTTTTCTTCACGGCGCTAAAAAGATTGGATTTGCTACGGTTTTGCCTCTGTTACAACAATGACACCCTCCGCAAGAAATGTGATGCAGTCTACCCCTGTCAATATTCGATAATCTGAACAGTCAAAATAAATTAAGCTTACGTGATGTGATCGACTTTAGTTAGCTTTATTTCACGTTGCCACCAACGAAAGAATAAAAAATCCAAATGGCCCTCTTTTCTTCTTTCGCACTTTTCTGTGTTTTAAACGTCTTCAACGCTCCTCACTGTACAATTTCGCTGAATAGTGCAAATGAAACTCCGCTGATCGCTTGCAGTGACTGCACAAACACGCAAACACGGGACTACCATCGTCACTTTCTATGTTTCACGCAGGTGGCAAAGTTTATCCGAATGAGTAATTGAGTACTAATTTAATAGTGATTAGCCTTTATCAATATCTTCAAATTCAATAATTACTGACTGATTACAGTGTATATTTCACTTCAAAAGTCAATAATGGTACATAATTTCATTTCACAACCGTCATACCACTCATCGCGCATTGATCACCAGCATAAGGTTGCCATTCCGTTTTGCCGCACCAAATTCTATTCAGCAGCCTTCTTACCGAAAACACCCGCCGATTGGAACCACCTTCCCTCTTCCGTTGTAACAATAACAGACCCTTTGTTATTCAAGACTGCAATTTCTCAGCAATGCTTGTAACTATACGCAGTTTCCATTATCTATCTTTGTCTTGTATGTGCTTGAATTCTTACTTATACATTTTTAGTTGACTTATGTTGCCTTCCTGATTCGCGCATCTGACACTTGTTTCTTTATTTTGTCTTTTTTTTCTTGTGTGTTATAAATGTTGTACCCACCCCCTCTGTAATGCTCTACGGGCCCTGAGGGTATTCTAATAAATAAATAAATAAATATGTGGCATCGAATACTCACTATCTTGTGTAATAGCACGCAAAAGAAAATGAGCTTGCGCGCTGAAACAACTAATGAGTGTCAAGGATCATCATCATCATCATCATAATGTGACGCGCTGTAAGTATGCAGATGAAATCAAAAAGCAGTGATGGAGCTGACCAGAAATATTCGTTGCCCACTACCAAAACAGCAGCACTAGGCAGCTATGACTTAATTATGACGGAGATAACAATTTGTTGTATGCCTCCCGAAGTTTGCCTTTTTATAACAGCACGTTTTAAACTTGTCGTATGAAATAAACACATGGTTGGAGGTAGATAAAAAGAGCGTAAGTGAAGGAAATAATTTCTTTTTTTTGGTGGGGGGGGGGACAGTAAGAAAACCAGGCAATTTTTTCTTCCGAGTCAAAATTGGCAGCGTTTTCAAATCGAAATGGGCAGCGTTTTAAGGGTCAAAGAAGCAGGAATCAAATACTATAGAGAAGGAGCAAGTTGACTGAAGATAGTTATAGCGAAGAAAAATAAAAACGCTCTTTTCTAGAAAGGAAGACATAGAGAAGTTTAAAGAGTCTAATGAGAAAAAATTGCCCGCAGCTTCCCTCGGGGGAACACTGAGGAGGATGCGGAAGCATGTAATTGGTTAACGGGTGTTAAATTGCGACTTACTTGGGTCGATGGCTAAATTGGTTAACGTGGTTGTGAAATGGGGTGTTAAATGAGTGAACACGTACGGCACGTATGCGAAAGGGCGGTGTTTTATTTATTGCGACGAACCAACGGACGAGCGGCAACTGAGCGAGCGAGCGCCGACCTTGAGTATATATACAGCGCGACGGTCCATGTGCTGTCAGCTGTCGAATGTTCTCGAAGGAGAAGCGCGCGCGCGGCACAGATGGCGACGGCGCGACGGCGCATGCGCTGTCAGCTGTCGAATGTTCTCGAAGGAGAAGCGCGCGCGGCACAGATGGTGGGCGACGGCGCATGCGCGCGCGTCAGCTGTCGAATGTTCGAGAAGCGGTGCGGACGGCGCGGACGGCGCACTACAAGGCGCGAGTATAAGATGCTTCCGCATCTAATATGTTGAACGATTATGAGTACTTCGTACTCAACTATGGGAGAGCACTGAGCCGCCCCGCTAAAACAGTTTAGTGGCTGGTAACAGAGTTAGACAGGGGGGTTAGAAAAAGGGGGTAACGATTTAGAGCACAGAGTACTCTACTATGGGAGAGCTTAAAGCCGTCCCGATAACATGCCTGAATACACAGGCATGGTTCAGTGTGCACCGACACATGCCTGAATACACAGGCATGGTTCAGAGTTAGACACATGCCTGAATACACAGGCATGGTTCAGTGTGCACCGACGCTCGCGTAGGTTTTAAATAGCTAACTTTACCGTACAAGCTCATGTTTGTGTTACTGGTTTCCGTACCAATACTTTATCTTCCTGGTGGATTTAATGTGAAACTTGGACCGTTTTAACTCGGACACATGTATGCTTTTGAAGTGCAACAAATAACCTTATACTTGATGAACGCGTGAATATTGCAGTAGCAGAGAACGAGTGATTATTGTATCAGACGTAATGAATTAGCTCAACTAAGGCGGTGCGGACGGCGCGGACGGCGCACTACAAGGCGCGAGTATAAGATGCTTCCGCATCTAAAAGAAATTCGGCAATCTTCTGCATGATCCCCTCTTTCAGTCTTGTGCTTAAAGAAGAAAATGTCTTTCGTAGTCTAACCAGAAGCTCATCGAAGCTAAATCTACTTCAAATGTTTTGCTATTTTAATAGTTTTTGACACATTAGTGCGCATCAGAGAACAGAGAAAAATGGGAGATGGACGCAAGAATCTTGACTTTGTCTAAGATTGGGTGGCTAAACAAACTTCCACTGATATTTAGAGCTGAAATCTGTAATAATTATTTTTTACTAAATTTAATTTGTTCGAACATATCAGAAGCACTACAGTACTGCCACTAGTGAAGTTCACCTAATAATGATCCTTTTCTTGAAGCCTTACAAAATTTATTGTGTAGCTTTGAAATGTTAGAACCCTGGAAGGCTTATTGTGAAACTTTGCTGAAGTGATTTAACAGTTTCGCAAAGCTTACTTGCCTCGAATCTCTGTTGTGGTCAAGAGAAATTTCCTTGACGACGAGGCATAACTTGTTCTTAACCTCCAATGCTACGAAAAGGGGGATGCCTTGAATACTTATCTTTCACAGATCAACTGCGGGGCCCCGGATACACAGAAAGGCAATAAAAAAAAACACCCATCTTCTGCAGTCGATGTAAACCATCCCCATCCTCGTAACGACGGAAGGAGGCTATTTTTTCCTCGTGACTATTTACCATGCATTTTATCTTTTGTTGGCGTTAACACATAGAAATCAATCTGGAACTTCTCATCCCGGTAGGTTGTTCTTTCGTTATTTTTCGTTATCGGGTCAAGCTACTTCCTCATTTTCAGTTGTGGCCTCACAGGAAGCTTCGCATGGCACCGGATGTCGATTTGATGCCACAGCGGCTTTCTCACTCTTCTCTGGAAGAATGCACCGACTTTTCGAAGACAAGGGACAAAAAAAAAACTAAAGAGAGTGAGAATAGGCACAACAACTTGTATTTTATTTTAGTAGTATAATTTGTAGATAAGTTGCATTGTTAACGTTCTTGGAGGAATGGAATAAAAAAACTTTATTTCAGTCCTGCAGGACGCACTTAACGCGTAGCGGGCGTCTCCCACGTAGGGACCGACAGGAAGTACCTGGCGGCCGCTTCGGCAGAAGCTTTCTTTCAGACGCGTTTTTCTAAAGGGTATGTTGTGTACGCAAACTCGGTGTACACACCATACTCTTTAGCAAAACGCTTCTGAAGGAAAGATTCTGCCTTACGACATTGTTAACAGTGGAACTGAAAACAATTTGGGTGGCATGGCACGATTACTCGTGCATGGAAGCGAACCAGTACATAGAAAGAAAAAAAAACATAGCTGATCTTTCTGTCATACGAATCAATATAACAAGAAAGGTATACATGTATTCACAGAGGTAGTTGAGCGTTTATTGCTATTGTTTTCCCACAAAAACGAAGGAATGAATGCTATTGAAACAAATCGTCACACTACCGGAAAAAACAAAAACTAGCTAGAAACTTGCAGCGCACTCATCAAGCGCGAAATGAGCGCGAAACGGGCATACACCAGATGAGCGTAAGCTAATAGCGGTCACAGCTCACAACTTGGAGCGCTCTGCTCAAACATCGAGAAGAACGCATGTAGTGAACGCACAGGATGAGGGTGAACAAGCAACTTTGACGTTTGTTACTTCTTGGTTTGTTATCAGCCCACTTAAATAAAAAATTCGGCCGCTGCAGTGACCGTAGGGTCGTGTTTTTTGTAACTTCACGTCGCACATGCGGTGATAGTCTAAGTGAATGCAGGAACAGAGCAACCTACAAGTAGTTGCTTCGTAGCTACGGAAGCGAAAAAAACAAGGACAGTTCTTCAGTTATGTCCTACCAACTTGCCCTAGCTTCCACGCTTCATAACTTCAATGGTAGTCCAAGACATCAAAAAAAGTGACAGCTTTGCCACAAAGCCAAAGCAATGAACACGATAGCAACAAATTATAAGGTCACGCAGATAATGGCAAGCAGGTAGAAACGTGACACGCGTTGCTCACGCACAATTGACCCACGAATTACACTCACAGGTACACATGAATGCAAATAAGCGTATCGGTTAATACTTCACTGTGTCGGAAAAGCGTGCCCTTTTCGCAAACAGGCTGTTCGACAATTGCAGTGACCTTTGTCTGCCCAGTAAATACACCAGAATCGTTCCTGTGAAAGCCCAATAAGTGCGCTTATCCCCACTGCGAGATAAGCAAGCGCACGTGTGATCGTCCACCCTGCCTGCCCCTCTCCGCGGGGTAAAGTATGCGCCGGAGATGAGAGTGCGCGTCGAAGCGTCGTGACGATGTGGTGCATGACGCACGCTCATTTCGCCATCTCGCTGGTAATGCTGAAATCACGATAGTTCCCCCCGAGATGCCCATCACTAGCGGTAAGTAATAAGTATAAAGAGCTTGCCATTTTAACGTTGAAGGAGGAGCTTCTTCGTGGCTCAGTGGCTAACACCTCACACTCACAATTGCAGAGGTCCGACGTCCCATTCCGCGCACTGGGGTCTCTCTCTGGATTAGTTTTTTTTCTTGCGTTTTCACATATACAGATGCGTGTACATATATAAATAATGACGCCCGCACTTGTGGCAAAATTCAGCCGAGAGTCTTCATATAACTGCTATCGCTGTAAAACGCGTCCAATCGTAAGATAAGCGCGTGCGCACAAGTGACCAGGCGCTGCTGAGACACGCCGCGTCACACCGTGCACGTGATGATGACCTTTAAAGTGCACGCACTGACGAAGGCGCTTGAGCTGCGGTGGACCCGGGTAGAAAAATGAAAAATTAAAGAAAGAATAAAAAACAAAAAAAGAAACAACAGAAAAAATAAGGGAATATATAGTAAGAAAGATGCAGGAACAGATAAACAAATACGAAAAGATGGATGGAGAGAAAAAGAAACAAAAGAGAAATACTGGGGGAAAAACGAAGAAAATTGCACTAAGCCACGCGAGGCTGCGATCAGCGAAAGCGGACTATTCTGAATGAGAATATTGGTGCCTGTAAAGGTAATTTTTAGGCCTCAGCTAGGAGATGCAGGTCCCTTTCATGTTGCTTCTAGGTTGTTTCTAGGGTTCAGATAGATAATGCTAGTTTGCCTCTGCGTTGATTCTCTGCGCAAGGAGACTTGAGCAACACCTTAGACAGTCACACGGGGCGGTCCTTAACGTGAGCCTTCTTTCGCTTCAGGGTCTTCAAGCAGCCCCAGTTGCATTTCCAGTTCCCGGTAACTCTTTCTTTGTACGTAGGGCTAACTTGGGTTAACGTGCGTGTGTGTCCTTCATTTTGGGTCGACCTGTGGTGAGTGCTGGTATTTACACAAATTCTGAGGCACAGATTCATTTTCAATGAATGTATCTTTCATGCAGCTATCTTTTTGATGATAATCGCTTAAGCGGTAACGGCTTTCAGCGCATTCCCATAGCCTGCACAATTTGAGGCTGGCCTTAAACAGTTTCGCCGTTGAAACAGGGAGCATGACCGCTGAGGCGGAAAAAGAGTGACAGAAATAGACAGAATCAAGAAAATAGAGTGAGAAATATATAACGAGAAATAGAGATAGAAAGGAAAATAAGTAATGAGTTTTTAAGGTTTGACGTCCCAAAACAACGGTATGATTGTGAGCTGTGCTGCAGGGAAGTTTTGGCACAATTAGTATAATTTGGCGCACCTAAATCAATGGGTGCAGATCTCAAGTCCAGTGAAACGTAAGGCGACTTGGTGCCTCACCCTATTAAATATTTGTGGCACTACTAAGCACTTACCCTGCATCGAAAATGCTGCAGCCGTGGCCAGGATTTGAGCCAACGACCTTTGGATCAGCTGCCGAGCACCATAGCCGCTAGGTAACTAAGGCTGGTAGAAAGAAGTAAGAAGAGACAAATTAAAAAAGAAAAATGAAAAGATGGAAGAAAGCTAGCAAGAAAGATAACCCAAAAGAAGAATAAATGAGTGAAACGAAAAATGTAATAAACAAAAAAGCTAGAAATATTTTATAGAAATAGAGAGCCATGAATTAGAAAAAAAACTGAGAAAAGAAGCAAGGAAGAAAGAAAAAGACAAAAAGGAAAGGAAAAAAAAAGGCCAGCGAGCTGTACTTTACGAGCGCTGTCGAAGCAGCCAAGTTTATGCCCGTCTTTTTTTTTTTTCAGGATATATTATACTTTTATATTTTTCGAAATATTTCGTTCTTTGCAGCTTCGGTTAGTCCTCTCGCACGAGCATCGCGGTTGGCTTGACGACGACATGTCCGTTTTCGTGCCAACTCTCACTGACGTTCACGTGGGGCGCGTTTTTCATCAGGAGAACGAAAAATGTTCACGATATTGAAAGTGCAAACTCCAGAACACTGTCACTGATATGCTATATTTTAGTCTACTGCTCCTCGCCATCACGCAATCTTGGCGCGTTTCTCGAAGGTTCACCCCTCGACATTGTCCACCTTCCCTCTCAGCTCTCGCAGCGAACGAAGTCCTACTTTTCCTACCGAGGCACACTTCCGACAATGCAAGACCAAGTGATCAGTGCTACGAAAATGCCGGACATAAAAATCTTGGCTAAAAACAGCTTCGCTCTTTAAAGAAGAAAAAAGTAAGGATGCCCAATTAGTGCTTTCTTCAAGCCTGGCACGACTAGCGTGAAGCTTCCAAAACAATTTTTTTTTATAATGTTTGTTCTAAAACAAACGAGTAGGCACTGGAGATGGACGTCCTTTAGGTTTGCTGGGCGCTGCTCGTCAATACAGCTGCAAGTGAAGTTTTTTCACGCTTCCATTGACAGCAAAAATGGTCCAAGGCAAGCAATTAAGCTAAAGTTATCTAATGACTAGATTTCTCTCTGATACTCTCGCCCCGTCTTCATACTTATTCACATTTGAGAACGCGCTATTTTGAACTGAAACTTTTTATTGCGGAACTTCAGATAGAACACATTTGCACTGTTAGACGGCATTAGTAAAGTAGACTAGAGAAGAGGAGAGTAGAACCTTTGACAAGTCCACACCGGGGAATCGGCCAGTAGACGCACAGACAAGCGCTTTGTGCCTTTCCTTTGCCTTCGAAATTCGCTTTGGTGAAACAATGAATCAGTTGATGTGATGATCAAATATCGACCAGTGTAATTTTAGCCTAATTCAAAGGGCTGACGTGCTTTGGTCCGTTAAGTAGGAAGTGCCTAAACTTGAATAATGAACAACCTCGCGTTATATGTGTTTTCACCTAAAGCATACGTATAACCTTTATTTTCATCGTTCTGGGTGGTGTTCTATATAGGGTTCAGATTACCTTGGCTCGTGTTATATATTCCATAATCTGCATCGAAATCTAAAAAAACCTTTTTGAATAATGGAAAGTACTCGGAAAATATTAAACTAGGGCACTATAGCATTTAGCTACTGTGGTCTAAAATAGTTCCATCCATAGGAATTGGGACACAGTGATGCAAGTGATATCCGTGATGGCCTATATATACCGGCATGGTAAAGTTATTGGTACCTTTAGTAATCGCGTGTCTTTCAATGGCGTCTCTGGAAAATAACTGATGTGCTCCTAGGCTCTTATTTATTGTTCTAACATTAGCTGCACTTTGTGGCTCATCCAATTTAAAGGGAAATATTACTTTTCTTTCTCCTTCTTCCTGAATGCTCAGATTCTCCTGTAGAAAGTCACATGGCCGGAGTACAATAGGTAATTACGCACTTCATAGGGCCACGCATGGATACGCTGTCGATGATGAACGCTGAAATCTGTATGTTTCACAATGATGTTGATTTCACGAACGTGATGCAGTGTGTTTTTTACTGCTTCTGTATACTCCAGGAACAAATTAAAAGCCATAGAAATGGAGAAAACCATCGTTTTTAGTTCTTTGCAGACAAACAAGCTGATTTTGTCTCGCAGCAATTTGCAGTGTACTTCGTCCTACTCGATTCTTAACCTTATTTGCAGCGCAGCGCATCCACCACAGCACAAACAAAAAAAGTCCCTCCATATGCGAAAAACTTACTGCGGCTGAATACGATGTGTTTGTGAGCCTGACCAGCTATGTGCGGATCTCGAACAGCTCCTATAAATTAATCATAAAATATTTATATTTCCAAATGTCTTCAAGTGAAAGGCCTAGAAACGCTGAACCTCGGCGCAATTAACGTTGCGTTAGTTTCCCGAGCGTTTTCTGTTAAACTGAAGGAAGTGTGGTAAGAACGGCTCTCTCTCTTTCTCTGTCTGTATATATATATATATATATATATATATATATATATATATATATATATATATATATATATATATATATATTAAGGATTTGTTGATCGACATGCATTCCCCATGACATCCAGAGAAAAAACAGCCACCTGTTAGGTGTTCGATGATTGTGCGAGCACTTGAATATATACACAAATATGTTCTTTCTTTGATAACAATCAAGTAAAATCTTCTTCATGTGCTGCGCAAAGTGGTTTTGCAGCACAGCTTTGCGATACATGCGGGTAAGATTTATTTTGGCTTTCAAACAATGTTGCTCTTTTCTATATACATATAGTGCACCTAAATTGTGTCGGGTCCTCAACATTCTATCACTCTTGACTCATTTGGTAAGCCCTTCTCGAAACATCAAACCTGCATAGTTACAACTGCATGCAGGAGTGTTACAATAAAATTAATTCCAGCTGTTTGTCAGAGCTATACCTTTTGTTGATCCTTTTAGATACCATAATTAGTTTTATGAGGCCAACCAGCAGTTGTAGAAGAGAAAAAAAAACCAGGTCTGCGTGGAAGGTGCAGCACAGTCGCTGCGAAAGCTAGAAGAGCGGCCTTTCATAGCTTTACTAAAGAATCGTTGGGTAACTGCTGCAAGCACACTTGCTGGGTGCGCACTACGGCATTAATAATATTAATTTGTGGGTAGTAGACTGGCATTTGCTATGCTATTCTTCGTAGTTCTTCCGAGAAGAGTGGTATCCGCTAAGCACTTGCAAGGAATTTTGTGCCAATGTTCATGCAGTGGCTGACGACGATGAGGAATTATGCCTGCAGTGGGTATGCGCCACAGTTAATAGGTGATGAAGCTTTTGCAATAGTTAGAGCATTGGTTGGAGCATTGGATGACCCACTAGTTGTCCTGTTCACATTGTGTGACCCATAGTTGTCTTTTTGCTGTTCTAAAACGCTTTATTACTCACAATAACGCGATTAATTTACCGACATCAAGCCTACCCAAGGCAAGTTTGAGAACAATCCCCAAGCACCGACGCGGCTCAGCGGCAGAATACTGGGCTCGCATGCACTGTACCAAAGTTAGAGCTCCACTGTGTCCTTAGCACACATATTTGTTTTCTTATATTTGTGTGACAATTGTTACGGACTCTGGCAGCGGTGGCGGCGGCTGTTGACAACTATGGCGCCACGCGTGACCGGATGTTTTATCTTGTTACAGCTTTCGCTGTTTGAAGATTTCATAAAGTAATAATTACGAAATATGATGAAGGCGTACTGTGCCTACAAAAATTTACAACAGTTATAGCGTACTGCGCCACTTCTTGGACTGTTCGACGCAGACATTGCTGCCAGAGGCGAGCTTTCACAATCGATGTACTTGAACCTTTATTGAATTCAGAAGAACAGGTGTACGAAAGATGAAGCATTGCCGACGGCAACAATTTACTTTCTAAGATATCCGTTCGGTAAACGTTCATGTAATCGTAAAATCACGTCTTGTTCATCATTGTTTAACTCGTAGAGAGCACCAGCTAAGATTACCAAAGGTGCTCAAAAAAGTTCCCAGGCCAACGTATATGCGGAGAAAAATGTTCACTTGGCCGAGTTCAAAACATCAAGAGACGAGACGGCGTTTGGAAACGTGGGTTCAATATAACTATGTTACTAAGTCAAGCGGCAATCACCTGCTGGTTGATTCCTTAAGAATGAACGATTTCGACAGGAATGCAGCAAGGGCGGAAAATCTACACTGCGCAATAAATAGGTGAACACTGCAATCAGAGCTGTATCCGCGTAAGTTCGATGCAAACAAAAGATATTGAAAAAACTGCACGGCAGCAATCGAACTTATTCACAATATTATATAAGCTAAAAGCAGGTTCCATTTTGTTTTCTTTAAGCGCGACGTGGAGTAGTGAATTACTTATGGCAAATCAGAGCAGTTTCCCAACAGGTGGCACATTCGTAAAAGCTAACCGCTGGTTTCTGCAGGCCATGTAGCTCCTCAAAAGATAAGTTAGACAAGGCCAGCAAGAAGAATGGCTGCGACAAGTTTAGATTCTGCTGTAGAGCAGTCGTAAGTGTGGTGTTTGGATGTGCGGAGTTTCCATCAGTAAGATCAAAGAAAGAACACTCTTGGGAAAGAGCGCAGATGTTCGCTGGAACAAATAATCGGACATTGCCGTGGGGCGAATGGACTGATAAAATAGCCGGACCATGACAAGGTCCAATTAAGAAACCACACTTGCACACTGAAGCCATAGAACACTGAGAAAACAATAAGGTACAAGGCAGCAACAGCTTCTGTGCTGGTTTCATTCGTCTGCAGACGTTAGGTGAGCTCATTCAGTCGACGCCGCTGTGATTGCCTGGGGTGTAAACATGTGATGAATCTATCTATTCGCTGTAGCAATATAGCACACACTTAAGCGACTGGCCGAGAAAGAAACTGGTGGGAAGTAGGAGAAATAGAGACATCTGTGCTCTGACATGAAGTGGGGCTGCTGTTGTAGATACACTGAGTATCCTCTCTGCGATATGTGTTTATCCACACGTGGCGACATGGGCAACTTCTCAAAACAAAGAACGTGAACAGAACCTGGCCGTGATACGGTGGTACTTTGCTGGGTTTCAGTGCCCTGAATGACTGCGAGGAGCACATGACTAGGTCGTAGGAATGCGTTCTTTGCGTCAGTGGGAAGCTTCAGTGCAAACAGTGGTCATTGCAGTGACAAGAATAAATGTACGCACAGATAAATGAAGGTCTAATATATTAAAGCACTTATTCTTATATAACAGTAAAGTTTATGACATTGCTATAGTTCGTTCTTAGTAATTTTCAGTGGCTATCGACTTCAGCGTATTATGTTTGCCGAGTCAGTAATGTTTTTTTTTGAGTTTTTGTATGCTGTAGTGGGAATAGGAAAGAACCCGCATTGTGTATTTATTTATTTATTTATTTATTTATCTGTTTATTTATTATTTACTTGCGCACTTAATGCAATACCTCTAATTCTCATTGGCGTGGCAGAGGGAAGTGGCCTTTCAAACAGAGCAAAATGCATTTGTCATCGGCTAAGTAAAACTAGCATCAGCTGCGACGTATCACTACAAATGTAGCGCGAATTGTGAGGTGTCCTTTCGAGTCACGTATTCGCAAAAATCTCGGAGAATATACATCCCGTTTTTGTTTAACACCACGCCTTGGTGCTGCGAATATTTACGCTCACTATAAAATTTCTTGTATTTTACTCTATATTTTGCGTCTCTTTTTGTAGCAATGCTAGGCCGCTGAAGTTAATTTCAGAAAACAAAAAAACTACATTTGCAGCTCTAACTGTGGCACTAAAAATAAGAACCTACCATCTACAGCCGTGGATCGAGCGCGGACCTTTCGAGTGGGAAGCGGTTGTTGTACTGCAGCCCAACATGTGTGTATTGATATGCCCGAAGAGGGGTTGAGGCTGCCACACAGGATCCGGTGAAGGACGACTCTTGCGACGCGTCTCACGAACAAGTAGAAGATGCGTTTAATTTACATATTTGCAAGAGAAGTCCAGAGAGAGAGCTCTGGACCCTTGTGATAGAAAGGCGCGTCAGTACGCTCTCGCTGCAATGTTCTTCTCTTGCAAATATGTAAATTAAACGCATCTTCTACTTATTTGTGAGACGCGTCGCAAGAGTCGTCCTTCGCCGGATCCTGGGTGGCAGCCTCAACCCCTCCCCGGGCATATCAACTGGTTGGCAGCGGCGGGATCGGTTCGTGTTCTTTCCTGGTGCCGATGCTGGTGAGTGCTCACTTTCCGTAGAGATTCTGCCAGGTGTTTTGGAGAGATGGTGATGTTTATCCAAAAGCGTGGATTAGTTGCTGCTTTGTGAAGGATTGGGTTTATTAGAGACTTTCACGGCAGTTTGAGCAACGGAAGTCTGCACGGGGTGACCATGGACTTGAACAAATTGAGGAAACCGGATTTAGTGCTGCTGTGCCAGGAGCTGGGGATTGACGTGGCGACTATACATAGAAAGCCACTTTTAATACAGGCGGTTAAGGATTCTGGCGCGGATGCGGAGGAGCTCGCCGAGTGCTGGGAGCTAATTCAGGAGAGGATGAAAAGGGCACAAGAAGTCGAAGAGCGAGAGCGCCTTATGTTTGAAAGAGAAACCGTCAGGCGCAAAGAAGAAGCGGAAAGCCAAGAAAGGGAGCTTGAGCGCTTTCGGCTTCAGATTAAGATTGCAGAGGCAAAAGGCGCTAGTGATCTGAGAACAGAAAATGCAGAGATTCAGACAGGCGCATAAATGAGCATGAGGGACCTCTTGCAGCCTTACAAAATGAGCGAGGACATAGCGTTGTTCCTTGTAAATTTCGAAAGAACTTGTGTGAGGATGGGGTTTGATCGTGCCACGTGGCCTCAAAAGCTACTAATGGTATTGCCCTGCGAAGCAGTGGACACGCTTGCGCGTTTGCCAGCAACAGACGCGGATGACTATAACAAAGTGAAGGCTGCCCTCCTAAAGAAATTCCGGCTTTCAGCAGAAGCGTTTTGCCGCCGCTTTAGGGACGCACAAAAGAAAACGGGCGAGACATTTCAGGAGTTTGCATTCAACATGAAGGCCGATTTGGTGGAGCGGCTGAAGGGAGAAGGTGTCTACGAGGATCGGAATAAGCTGGTGGACTTGATCTGCCTTGAGCAATTTCACGGGTGCTTGGATGAGGAAATGCGCCTGTGGATTCAAAATAGACCTGGGGAGAGGAACATGGAGCGCGCGGCTGAGCTAGCTGATGAGTACACCGTCCTTCGCCGGATCCTGGGTGGCAGCCTCAACCCCTTCCCGGGCATATCAGTATCCACATGCAACACTGAAACGACGATACGTTGCAGACTACCAATCAGCACACCGCAAGTGACTTGATCATGTTCGGGCTTCACTTTTCGACGTTCATTCTGAGCTATCCCGTGTTCTAGTACACTCTAGTTACACCTTATGTTGCTTTTCAAAAGTCATTGTAGTGCGCATAGTAAGCCCCGGATGTGCGCAATACTCCAGCAGAAAAAACTTCTCGGTCTACCTCAACATCTGGCTCAATGACAAAAAAAAAATCAGCGTGGACTACTTCACCGACTGCTTCGCGTGAAACAAATTGCACTGTAAATGGGACCTGCCAAGTTTTCGTTTCGACCATCTTTTTAAGTCTTTAAGTAAAACAAACTAAGGTATTCTTGTACAAACACAGGCAGGCATCAAGACAAATATGGTGGCAAAGCGCTTGCACGTAGTGAATACGTGAGATACCGAAGACTACTCAACAAAAAATGGCCCCGTATCTGCATGTTACACTGCAAATGTCGTCGTAAGACGATAGTCTTGTGTCTGAAGAGAGTGAACAAAACGTTTATTTGATGTTCTGCGCAAGAAAATAGGTAAATGGTATTCTGGAGGCGCTGCGTTCGAGTACCTCGAGCATGCAGTGGAAGCGAAAGAGCGCATCAAGTCACGTCACACGTGAGAAATCAGCGCTACCTGGCAGTTATCCTGGAAATTGAAGCGCGTGGCGTGCGCGTGCGTCTCTGGGGTGATAAGGTGTAGAACGCAAGGCGACGGGTAGGTGCCACCACTGTGTCGTCTTAGCGAAGCGTTGGAGACACTTGCCTTTTCGTGCAAGCGTTGCATGGTCAGCGCAGCGTGATAAGCGCTAAGGTCCTTAGAATTACTTATGTATGCTTTTTATAATAAAAAATACACATATTATTGACGTGTTGTTATGGTGCCTCAGATATGCACAACAATTACGTTTTAGTTGAAAATCGCACAAGTATGATCGCTGAACCTTGAGCAATATTAGTGGGTGCTTTGGATAGAGTTGGCCGTTTGGAGTATCGTTTGGCCACTTTGGTACCGTTTGGGGTACCGTTAAAGGCGGACAAACAGACTAATGTACAGACAGACAGGCCAAAATTTTCGCGTCGAACGTCTCCAAGAAAGACTATCGCCTTTCAAACCCGGGATATAATCAGGGCAATAAATATACCCACTGTCACGGACGGCTATTTTTGGCGACACCAGGTCACGGCAATTAACGGGCGCCGTACTCCCCGACTGACCGTGAGAAACGGCAGCGCATGAAAGGGAGCCGAGAAGTGCAAAATGGGGTGCTCTTCTTAGAACGTCGCCGCCGACAGTTAATCCTTTTGTAACTGTGGCGACGTCTGCAAGGTCGTAGAAGGCCGCGGTATACCCCGAACAAGGATTAGACTACAAGACGCACCGGCTGAGAGCCAAACGTTTGACCGTTCCCACGGAGAAAAGTGTGGGAAACGCTCTGGTGGCCAAGCCGTATGACAACAACCCGACAGGTTGTCACTCTCGCTAGTTGCGGGCCCTCTCCCAATTAAAAAGGGGTGGGGTCAAAATATTTTTGGGGTGGAGTTTCCGTCAATTAAACGCGCATGATTAGACCCATGTAGAGGTCTCTTGTCCCCAAGGAAGAGAGCGAGGAGAGACGAGGGGGATTTAAGCGCAGGATTTTGCCCTGCTAAGCAGACTAGTCGCTGACCAACATGGTGTAGAAACAGATCAACAAGCATCTCTTCTAGAAGTTTTTAGTGTGGCTCTGTATCGGCTGGCCACCTAAACTTAGCCGTTCGTCTAGTTGTGACGTGATATCAACGTCTGCAACGTATACATCGGGACTTCGCCTCGAGATAGCTCAACCTGCTCGAAGTCACCTGCAAGCACTAGCCTCCCGGAGCCACCAGCGTTGCAACACCGCCGACATCGCAGTCGTGCCAGAACTCTCTTCGACTTCTCGCATCCGATCGTCGGGGACACAACGCTGCCGGTCATCACACGTATGCCTTCACCTGTTTATATCTTCGAACTTTCACCTGCGTAGTTCTATTGTTGTTAGTTTGTGTATATTGTCATAGTTCTCTCGCGTAAGCTGATTTATTGTTTTTATATGTATTTTTCAGTTGTATCAAGTGTTGATGTATTTTGTTAGTTGTATTGAAGTGTTGTATTAGATCCCGTGTGCTGCAATATCAATAGAGTGAAGTTGTTTTGTTTTCTCACGTCTCTGATCTCTTCACTGTCTCTGCTTGCGTACGGAACGAACCAACCTGCTGTCATTCCCGTCGCCGACTTCACGCTGGCGACGCTAGAGTGGCAGCTTGTAACAAAACTGGAGTCCGCGAGACAGGACGTTCCGTACAAGAGTAAGACAGTGAGGGGTGAACGAGAACCGTGCGGACAGCGTGGTGATAGAGCCGCACAGTTGAAGCGGTTGCATCCTGCATAAGATTGCGCTGGTTTTATAGTGGCATTATAGTGACAGTTTGCAGTATGGAGTGTATGGATTTGGATAGGTGGATCGCGCACGGTAAACAGTTAGGCCTCGAGGGCGCCGAACTGAGACAATGGATTAAGGAGCAGCAGGAACAGGTGCAGGCGTTAGCCAGAGAAGAGCGGGCACTGGCCCGGGAGGAAAAGGAAAAAGAAAGTTAAGCGGCTAGGGAAGCCGGAGAATGGGAAGTGCAGTTACTGCAATTAAAGATTCGCCTCAATGAGAGTAGCAGTGTGAGCAGATCCAGCAGTGAGCACGGCGATGCCGGGGAGGAGCCGAGTTTGAGAATGCACGCAGGTAGACTGCTCGTCACCTTTGACGAAGGAAGGGACGACTTAGATGCGTTTATACGCCGGTTTGAGAGCATCGCCAGAGGGCAAAAGTGGCCTGAAAGCCAATGGGTGATGGCGCTTTCGACATGTCTTACAGGAGAGGCGCTAAGTGTTTATGGCAGGCTACCGCCTGCAGATGCAGCGGACTACACCAAGGTTAAAACCGCCCTCCTGAAGCGCTTTCGATTCACGGCGGATGGGTTCCGAGACAAGTTTAATAAGGAGAGGCCAGTAGGGGGTGAAACAGCAACACAGTACGCGGCTCGCTTAAGACACTACTTCGATAGATGGGTTGAGCTGTCCAAAACTGAGACAGAATTCGAGTCCCTCCGAGCATTGTTGATTAGAGAGAGGGTTTTGCATGGATGTGGTTCGAACCTGGCATTATATTTGAAAGAAAGGAGGGCGGAATCTCTGGAAGACATGCTTGAGCTGGCAGACCAGTTTTTGGAAGCTCAGGGTGGAGCAAGCCTAGCGAAAACAAAGAGAGATGGTCCCATAACGGACGAAAAGGGGAAATACGAAAAAGGAGGCAACAGCCACTCACCACTACCACGGTGCTATATTTGCAATCGTGGGAATCACCCACCGCACTTGTGCCGCAACAGACCTGCCGCTAATGTAGCCATCGTCTGCTTCAAGTGTGAGAAAAAAGGACATAGGGCAAACGACTGCCGGTCAGGAGCAAATAACTCCCTCCAGGCGTCCTGCCTCTACGCACCAAGGGAAACGCGTGAGGATCCCATATGCGACGGGTATGTCGAGCTTAGGAATGGCGAAAAAGTCCCCGTCGTCAACGCCGTAAGGGTGACACCACCGAAAAATCTGGCCGAGAACCTACCAGTGGCCACAGGGACCCTCCGAGGCACAGACATATCAGTGTTGCGGGATACGGGGTGCAACGCAGTAATCGTGCGGAGGAAGTTGGTGAAGGAAGACGAGCTGACAGGTACAAGCAGACTCGTCTACTTGGTTGACGGAACAGCGAGGATGCTGCCCGAAGCACGGATTGAGGTGGACACCCCCTACTTTATTGGCAATCTGACAGCACTATGTCTGCAAGATCCACTGTATGACCTCATTCTGGGCAATATCGAGGGCGTAATACCTCCTAATGATCCAAGAAAGCAGACTGAAAACCCAGTCGCGACAAAGGAGTAAGAGAAGAGCCTGTGGCAGCAGCTATAACCCGTTCCCAAGCGCACGCACAGCCGGGAAAATTTGCCAAGCTTCGTACGCCTGGGACCACGGCGGGATTGCCGGGAGATAACTATGGCTGTGAGCAGAGGGGAGATGCGACACTCAAACAGTGTTTTGAGAAGATCGGCAGGAAGCAAACATGCCGAAATGAGAAGGGAATCGTAGAGTACAAACAAGAACAGGGACTGCTGTACCGACAGTACACAGAGGCCAACGGACGGCTTGTACGCCAATTAGTCGTTCCGCGCTGCCACCGAGAAGCTGTGCTTAAAACGGCACACGATGGTATAATGGCAGGACACTTGGGCACGCAGAAAACCAAGGACTGGATCTCGGAGGAGTTCTTTTGGCCAGGCATCACAGCTGACGTGAAAAGGTTCGTCGCCTCATGTGACATTTGTCAGCGCACCGTACCAAAGGGCCGTGTACCAGATGTTCCACTGGGGAGGGCACCCATAATCGACACGCCATTCAAGGGAGTGGCGATCAATATAGTGGGACCAATTCACCCGCCCTCAAAACATGGGAACCGATACATTTTGACTTTGATGGATTATGCCACCCGGTATCGAGACGCGGTGGCGCTCCCGAGTATCGAAACTGAGCGAGTGGCGGAAGCCCTGGTCGAGATGTTCTCCCGATTTGGCGTCCCCCGCGAGGTACTGAGCGACCGTGGCACGAACTTCACATCGGACCTGATGAAGGAAGTAGCGCGGCTCCTTTCCGTGCGCCAGCTCCACACCACCCCATATCACCCCTTGGCGAATGGCTTGGTGGAAAAATTCAACGGCACCTTAAAATTAATGTTGAAGCGCATGTGCGCCGAAAAACCGAGAGATTGGGACCGCTACCTGGCACCTCTCCTCTTTGCCTATAGGGAGGTTCCGCAGGCCAGTATGGGGTTTTCACCCTTCGAGCTTCTCTACGGCCGCCATGTGAAGGGACTCTTGGCGATACTGAAGGAGCTGTGGACGAACGCCGACTTGACAGAAGAAGCTAAGACGACGTACCAGCATGTCTTCGATCTTTGGAACCGTTTGGAGGAAACGTGCCGCCTGGCACACGAGGAGTTGGAAAAAGCCGGAGCACGGTACACGAAGCTGTACAATCGAAAGGCGAAGGAGCGGAGTTTTAACCCCGGAGACAAGATACTAATTTTACTTCCAACCGACACGAATAAGCTGCTGCTGCAATGGAAGGGCCCTTTTGAAGTCCGGGAAAAGAAAGGTGAAGCTGACTATGTCGTAGACACGGCTGGCGGCAGAAAAATCTTCCACGCCAACTTACTAAAAAGATACGAGGAGAGGGACAGCCCCTTCACCAAGGTGTGCAACGTGACATTTGGCGTTGTGGAATCGAGCGAGGACGAGAATATTCCAACCCCTGACTGGCTGAAAGTAGAAGGGGAAGAAGACGTGAAGCTCTCCGACAAACCTGACACTCAGCAGATCGGACAGCTGCAAAGAATTGTCAGGGAACACGCTCGTATTTTCTCGGATGTCCCGGGAAAAACTGACTGGGTCCACTGCAACCTCGAACTTACCACGAGTAACCCCGTCCACGTGAAACAATACCCTCTTCTCTTTGCAACGCGGGAAGGTGTAGAGAAAGAGGTGCGGGAGATGGAGAAGCTCGGCATCATTGAGAAATCAGAGTCCCCTTATAATTCGCCAGTCATTTTGGTAAAGAAACCCGACGGGACAAATCGACTGTGTATCGATTTTCGACGCCTGAACAACGTTCTGGTGGCCGACTCCGAACCTATGACAAGAACTGACGCGGTGTTTGCTACAGTGGGAAAGAAGAAGTATTTCTCGAAGCTCGACTTCGTGAAGGGCTATTGGCGGATCCCGCTTACCGAAGAGTCCAAAGCGAAGACAGCCTTCTCGACGACATCGGGACTATATCAGTTCCGCTTCATGCCATTCGGCATCAAGACAGCGCCTGCTGTATTTGCTAAGTTGATGCGGAAGGTTGCAGAAGGTATACCCGGTGTGGACCACTACTACGATGATGTACTGGTAGCCACCGAGACATGGGAAGAGCACCTGAGGTCCCTGGGACTGATTTTTGAGCGCATACAGAAGGGCGGGCTTACAGTGCGCCCCAGTAAATGCGAACTTGGTGTAGAAGAAATCGATTTCTTGAAACACCGAGTTGGCAGGGGCAGATTGCAACCACTGGGGAAAACACTCGACAAGATCGAAGCTGCACCACGTCCTTCAACCAAGCGACAAGTGCGCGCCTTCCTCGGTTTGACCGGGTACTATCGGGAATTTATCCCGAATTACGCAGAAGTCAGCGCTCCCCTTACAGATTTAACTCGGAAGGGCGAAGCTAACTCGGTGAAATGGACAGCAGCCCACGAGGCTTTTCGAAGTCTCAAACAACATGTCTAGACGGAGCCGATACTACGGCTACCAGATTTGCACCAACCATTCGTACTTCGAACGGACGCATCGGACACAAGTCTCGGAGCCGTGCTCATGCAGGCCCACGAAGGCAAGCTCCACCCCACAGCTTATGCCAGCCGAAAGCTACTTCCACGGGAGGCTTCCTATAGTACCATCGAACGCGAATGTCTCGCGTTGGTATGGGGAATTCAGAAATTCTCCATGTACTTATATGGAGTACATTTTTGTGTCCAGACAGAACACCAGCCTCTGAGTTATATCCAAAAGGCGAAACAGCTGAACGCACGAGTACTTCGACGGAGTTTACTACTCCAAGAGTACCAGTTCACCATTACGTATATTAAGGGTAGCGAAAACGTGGGAGCCGATTACTTGAGCCGGATATAGTTCTTGAGGTCTATGAGCATGTTGTTTTTTTCCTTCCGTCGGTTGTTTTCTGTTTGTATGTACGTATTTCATTGTATAAGAAGTGTATTTTGTGTTATTTTCTTGTTGCTTGGTGCATTGGCTGTTTTTACTTGCTGTAATGCACATTGAAGGATTGCACTACAGTAGAAAAGCGCACCTGTTCCGTTTTGTTTCGTAGTATACATTCGTGCAGTGTATTCTGTATTGATGGCTGCCGTACACGGCTATTTCCTCTTCTTGGTTGTATGGCGCATTGATATTGTTGCGTGTAAATGAAGCTGGTACTCTAACAATTGTTTGTTTTTCCTTTTGTTGTTACTTTGATGCACTCTGCCTATGTATGTTGTGTATGAGAGGGACAGTCCTCATGCCTCCCTTGTTGGTGGTGTTTTGTTCCTTGTTGTCGAAAAAATTCCCCTCCGTGTGAACAAATGTTATGAATAACATTCTGAAAGTGGGGGGGCAATGTCACGGACGGCTATTTTTGGCGACACCGCGTCACGGCAATTAACGGGCGCCGTACTCCCCGACTGACCGTGAGAAACGGCGGCGCATGAAAGGGAGCCGAGAAGTGCAAAATGGGGTGCTCTTCTTAGAACGTCGCCGCCGACAGTTAATCCTTTTGTAACTGTGGCGACGTCTGCAAGGTCGTAGAAGGCCGCGGTATACCCCGAACAAGGATTAGACTACAAGACGCACCGGCTGAGAGCCAAACGTTTGACCGTTCCCACGGAGAAAAGCGTGGGAAACGCTCTGGTGGCCAAGCCGTATGACAACAACCCGACAGGTTGTCACTCTCGCTAGTTGCGGGCCCTCTCCCAATTAAAAAGGGGTGGGGTCAAAATATTTTTGGGGCGGAGTTTCCGTCAATTAAACGCGCATGATTGGACCCATGTAGAGGTCTCTTGTCCCCAAGAAAGAGAGCGAGGAGAGACGAGGGGGATTTAAGCGCAGGATTTTGCCCTGCTAAGCAGACTAGTCGCTGACCAACATGGTGTAGAAACAGATCAACAAGCATCTCTTCTAGAAGTTTTTAGTGTGGCTCTGTATCGGCTGGCCACCTAAACTTAGCCGTTCGTCTAGTTGTGACGCGATATCAACGTCTGCAACGTATACATCGGGACTTCGCCTCGAGTTAGCTCAACCTGCTCGAAGTCACCTGCAAGCACTAGCCTCCCGGAGCCACCAGCGTTGCAACACCGCCGACATCGCAGTCGTGCCAGAACTCTCTTTGACTTCTCGCATCCGATCATCAGGGACACAACGCTGCCGGTCATCACACGTACGCCTTCACCTGTTTATATCTCCGAACTTTTTCCTGCGCAGTTCTATTGTTGTTAGTTTGTGTATATTGTCATAGTTCTCTCGCGTAAGCTGATTTATTGTTTTTATATGTATTTTTCAGTTGTATCAAGTGTTGATGTATTTTGTTAGTTGTATTGAAGTGTTGTATTAGATCCCGTGTGCTGCAATATCAATAGAGTAAAGTTGTTTTGTTTTCTCACGTCTCTGATCTCTTCACTGTCTCTGCTTGCGTACGGAACGAACCAACCTCCTGTCATTCCCGTCACCGACTTCGCGCTGGCGACGCTAGCGTGGCAGCTTGTAACACCCACTGACTAACCTAAATGTCACTAGTGTGCCTAGGTGACAACATATAATAATTACATAAACCGTGGAGAAAGCTACGTAAAATCACACTTCATCATACTCTGAGAGAGTATTCATCAAAAAGACCAAGCTACCTGGGATAGAAGATTTCAGTTGTCCTTCTTATGAAGTTGCTTAAACTGCGAAAATTTTCTGCCATTTTGTCGAGCACATAGCTCCAGGTTTTTTGGTGGTTTCAGTAATGCTACATCGGCTTCTTCGACTTCTTTAAACGAAAATTGCGAGTCGTGTAAGCTTAAAAAAGGCTGCCACACCTCCAATTGTTGCAGTCAGCACTTTAACTCTTGCTACCGTGTTGCCTTTCGAAGTGTAGTTCGGCATCTATGCAGAGGTTTCAACAAAGGTGTTTATGTCAGCGAAACCTGATCCCTACCAGAAGGGTAAACTGGTATATAAAAAAAATCTGAGTCTACAATTCTGCCTCTCGCGGAAATAAGCTCCATTGGAGCTTCTAGTTTTTCACAAGTAGGCCTCTAAATAAGGACCTTCTACATTTTTTTTCTGAAAATGTAAAACAATGCCGACGAGGAAGCCAGGAAGCAGGAAGCTGCAGGACGTTTCTCGTCATGCTCACAACGCTTATTTATTCCCATAACGGAAGTGGTGAAACAGAGGGTGGTCCTGCGACGACTTCATAGATTGCTGCTTATCGACCACAGAAAACGCTTGCTATGCAACGGCTCGAAAATTGTGTATTTAAAAACTGCCATCAATTTTCCTCTGGAATGGTAACGCGCATTCGCTTGAAGATAAGTTAGTTATTAACACGCAATATATCATAGCGGAGAAAAATGTGAGTAGTATTTGCTCACACGGGTTTCATTGGTATGCATGAAAATTTAATACTTCTGTCACACGACCAATTTTGAGCGCGATCAAAAATTATCCGTATTAGTCTCGATGTGCTGCTGCACGGTAAGTTTAATCATGATCAGGGTCAACCGAGATCAATGCAGTCGAGATCTGCATATCAAGACCTTCCTCTGAGATCACAATTTTACAGAAGTCCGCTCTGAGCTCGATCCGGAGTAGTTTGCACCATGTAGCAGCGACTATTTAGTGGCCGTGAGAGGAACCATCCGGATCGTCCGTGGTGGCGATGCCCGTGTGACACCAGTGTAAGTTAATGAATAGTATTGCGCCTTACCTTGAAGAGGTCACTGACGCTTCGATTCGAGCCACCAACCTCATTCTGCACAGCGGAATGCAGTTGCCACTTTGCATCTCTCGGTGGCGTTTGTCGCTAAAAAATATTTTCACATCCCGATAGAGACTCTAACCCCATTGTTACGAGCGACATGATAAGGAAAGTGTCTTGTCTGAATATCTGCTTACATGTATCAGAAATATACATGTTCTTTTGCTGAAGCCCGACACAACAAAGAAATCGTAGTCAGTTGGTTCAAGCCCAGAAGTATGCTCTCTCACGACAAGCTCTCAGACTCCACTCACCTTTACTAACGAAGACGTTGGAATAGACGCGCACATTCTAACCGCGACGAAGAAAAACAAAAATTGCCCTAGTTGAAGATGTCCTTGGTGTTTCACTCGCTGCCTTAGCAATCCCTCCGGTAACTATACTTTCAAGTTTCGCTGAAAGCCGTTGACAGAACCGGGTAGATGTGCTTCATTGAGCAATAAGAACACTGTACATGCACGGGCAGTCTGTAATGCAAATATGGGCGGCTTTCTTCTGCGTTGAGCAACACCGTCGTAGAAGCTTTCTTATGTCAAAAAGATGTGCCACCTGTCCTGCACAATATTGTCTGCTGTCTCACTGGCTGGCGCATAGCTGGGTTGAAATTCTTAAGAGCAGAAGTAAGAATGCAGATAAACAACAAATAGGAGACATGGACAAGCGAGAGATGTATACTTGTGCGCCTGTCTGTGTGTCTGCTTGGTTAATTTTTTTTCTCTTCTTTGTTCTGCGCCAACGAATTCCGTCCCAGACTCATTCTGAAGAAATTCCAACGCAAATGCAACATGCCTCTATTTTAGAGTACTTGAGAAGTACAGTTCACAGTGCTCTTCGAAGAAAGGCTCGCTTTGAAACGCATGACGGCCCTCTTCCACAAGCTACAGCATAGGCTTTATCAGCCATCTCTGCTTGTTTTTTCAAGTGCTTGTGATGCATATTATGTACACTACGTATTCCTTATTGGAAAGAGTATGACATTGGTGCTTTGGGATAAAGGAACAGCTGATATGAAATATTGTTTTTTCTTTCTCGCCGCCCATGGCAGTTCACATACATCGCAGCTTTATATTGAAAGGTCACTGCCTCCACTGGAATAATGGCTTATTCATGTCTTTTTGTTTGTACAAGAGCCAGCAACGTTTTTTTTTCGCATTGCATGTTTCACTTAAGAAAAAGCAGGGAATAACATCCACACAAAGCAAAACAGATAGATGTGTAATTATGGCATTTTTCAGAGGTAGTGCAGCGCATTTGGTCCTAGCCAGATATTTATAATTATTTTACCGAAGCAAGCTGATGTAGCCTATATTCAAAAGAAAGAAAATAGGGTGCGTACTAAGACACAGTAAGGTATACCTGTGCAAGCTTTTCACGTTTGTATGAGTTTACCCTAGCATATTTTTTGTTCTATAATTACTTAATAATATTTGCGTATATGTTGTGTGGTGTTCACAGCGTGATCACCTCTTATAACATCACATAGAGCCATATAACAATGAATAGACAATCAATATTAACACAAATTTAGGTACTGCCCCGTGGACACAAGGTACTCTAAAATCGATCGAGGGTCCAAACAAGCTGTCATTAGTAATTTCACACAAGCTGCGACAGTCATACCGTAATTTTACAAAAATAATTCTGAAATTCCCGATAACCAATAGCTTGATAATAGATTGATAGTTTATATTCATAAACGTGATTGAACATTTCTACTAAAAACAGGCATCTAGAAAGAAACAGAAACAGAACGAGCACTATCTATGACATAACTGTTTTCTCATAAAAAAGGGGCACCTTTTTTACATTGCGTAGGATGTGTAAATGTACAAGTGTAATAAAAAGTATTCAGCCGAAATCCGAATTCTCTATGCAAACAAAAAAAAATTTTGTTTCAAAACAAAGCAAGTGACGAAGCCTTTTCGCAATTCTATTCTTCATTTTGAGTGAAAAAAAAAAACGTTTCATACATTGCTTTCTGCGCTTGTATTTTTTACTGCTACAGACTTTCTTCTTTGTCAAGGTGGTATGCATGTGCTCTTGTTACATAGGCTCAGTAAACTATACACGTTACACGCACTGAGTTCTTCACATACTGATGATATCTTGGTTCCTACGTCCAAAAAAAAACTCATATGCAAAGGAATGTGTTTCTTCTAATGAAGTATAAATAGTTGGGCAGTGAACACTTGCTCTCACCGGTGTTTCTTTCTCGATGTCCTCGTCAAAACTATATATATATATATATATATATATATATATATATATATATATATATATATATATATATATATATTACTACAAATATATTATGCAGTGTATATTATGTATATATACTACAATATATATACTGTGGCAATTCGCAAGGCAATGAATGACCAGTGAGGCCATCTCTGAGCGCGAACTGCGAGCGTCTGCTTGCAGTTCTGCCTACTACCTGGAGTCGCTATTAAACTCCCTTGCAAAGTGCTGGAGGTGCTGGGTAGTAGGCACGATGACCAGTTCAGATTTGGCCGTGCTTTGCTGGGTGGCGCCTTGCTGGGTCGTCTGATCAGAGAAATTGCTGATGCAGTTGGCAGCTTCCGGCTTCGCGTACCCAGCCCACTTATCACTCTATCTATCTATCTATCTATCTATCTATCTATCTATCTATCTATCTATCTATCTATCTATCTATCTATCTATCTATCTATCTATCTATCTATCTATCTATCTATCTATCTATCTATCTATCTATATATATATATATATATATATATATATATATATATATATATATTGCCACGTTCCATTTCCCAAGTTTTGTTATCGTATGTTAAACACCACACAATTCTCAGCGCAAAACGCGCCTGCAGTTTTCGAGAAGGTTCCGGACTGTAGTAGATCATTTCGATAAGATCACGCCCACTGTGCGAACGGTACAGATTGTTCTGGAACCTACGCCACCGCCAGCGATAACGCTAGAACATTCGACATCAAGAGTATAAATGCCGACGCGCTTCGCCACTTGTCAGTTGTTGATCGAAGGCCGACGCTCCGTTCGCCGCTATCAGTCCGAGACTGCTATCTCTGCAAGACTACTGCTGTAATTGGACTTTCCATTTACCGGGCACAGGTTCGCTCAAATAAACAGTTAAATCCCAACATGAAGTCTCCTGTCTTCGGCCACGTCACGACCCCGTGACATCTGGTGGAGGTGCTGCTTCGTTCATGTACCGGACGCCCCCGTCAAGCCGTGAACCCAGCCCACGTCGCGGAGAAGACACCGACACCAACCAAGAGCAGCGAACAAGCCGCCGACTGCAAGGGCTACCACCGGAGTACGGGCTTCTAGAAGACAAGGCGCGGAAGACGAAGGCCATGACCGCGACTGCAGCGACAATGACAACCGCAGCGTCCCAGTCCACGATGGTCATGCATCAACCCCGGGAACCACCAATTTTCCATGGGTCATCGTTCGAAGACCCGGAGTCCTGGCTAGAAACATACGACCGTGTGGCCGCCCTCAACCACTGGGACCATGACGAAAAGCTGCGTCGTGTGTTCTTCTATTTGGAAGACACCGCAAGGACCTGGCTAGAGAATTGTGAGTCCACGCTCCGAACGTGGGATGTCTTCTGCGGCGCATTTCTGCAAACGTTCGCGAGCGTCGCTCGCAAAGAGAGGGCCGCTGCTCTACTAGAGACCCGGGTGAAGCTACCAAATGAGAAGGTTGCAATTTTCACGGAAGGGATGGCCCGCCTATTTCGTCACGCTGACCCAGACATGCTTGAGAAGAAAGTTCGTTTCCTCATGCGAGGGGTCAAACAGGAGCTCTTCGCAGGACTAATGAGGAATCCACCGAACACCGTCCAAGAATTTGTATCCGAGGCGACCACCATCGAAAAAACCCTTGACATGCGCACCAGCCAGTATAATCGTCGCCTGACTCCAGAATGCGCTGCTCCTAAAACCAGTGACTCCGAAAACCTGCGTGAAACGATCCGAGCGATCGTGCGAGAAGAGCTGCGCAAACTGTTGCCTTCGGCGCACCCTCAAGTGGATTTGATCGCCAACATTGTGCGAGAAGAAGTTCGGCAATCACTTCGAATTCCCCAAACACCGCTGCCCGAGCCAGAAACTATGAGCTACGCCGCTGCAGTGCGCCACAACGCTCCTCCCCGTCTACGCCAAAACGCCGCTCCGTCGCACTTCTGTCGCCAGACACCACCACCGCCACCACCCCCACCGACGACCTACCGTTCACCAGCGGGCCAGCGCAGTGCGCCGAGAAAAACCGACGTTTGGCGCACCCCTGACCACCGCCCACTGTGCTACCACTGCGGCGAGGCCAGGCACACTTACCGCCGTTGCCAGTACCGACAGATGGGACTTCGTGGCTTCGCCGTCGATGCACCACGTCCGCAGCCAGGGGAACGGCCACGTGACATCGCCGACTACCTGACAGGAACTCAATGGACACCACGAAGTCCTTCCCGTTTGCCGCCGCCCAGCCGCCGCATGTCACCGCACCCCCGACAGTACTCCGGCCCAACGCGGGGCCGGTCTCCTAGCCCGTATCCGGGAAACTTAGGGCAGCAACCGGCGGAGGTGCGGTTGCTGTGCGACGAACTACCGAAGATCCTCCGACGACGACGACGCCGCGACGGAGCTTTCCGAACACAATGACAACCAGGCAAAGCCCTGGCGGCGAAAACTCACTTACCGGAGGTGGCCTGACGACGCAACATGGAAGCAGCGGAACAAGCCGACGCAGCCGTGACCCGACGCCACGCCCTAACTGTAATGCGAGACGGCGAACTAGCGAAATCGACGTTCTTATCGACGTCCACAGTGTGACCGCTCTCGTCGATACTGGAGCCGACTATTCTGTCATCAGTGGGTCGTTCGCCGCGAAGTTAAAGAAAGTTAGGACAGCTTGGAAAGGCCCTGAAATCCGCACAGCTGGTGGTCATCTCGTAACGCCTGCTGGAATCTGCACATCGAGAGTCACCATTAACGGCCGTATTTATCCTACAGACTTCGTAGTCCTACAGTGTGGCTCGAGAGATGTCATCCTTGGCATGGACTTCTTAAGCCTCCATGGTGCTGTCATCAACCTAAAAACAAAGTCGATAACGTTATCCACAGAAGAAGCACTACCACCGCGCACGCCGTCAGGACACCATGCCTTGAATGTGCTGGAAGAACAAGTCACCATTCCGCCTCGCTCAAGCGTCATTATTTCAGTCGGCGCTCCTAAATCACCTGACTTGGAAGGCGTCGTTGAAGGCAGTCAGCATCTGTTGGTCACCCGAAATATTTGCGTCGCAAGAGGAATTGCAGAGCTGCGAGGAGGCAAAGCAACGGTTATGCTCACGAATTTCAGCAATGAGTACAAACATGTGAACAAAGGAACAACGGTCGCATGCGTCGAAGAAATCGTCAAAGCCACCAGTGCTTTCACCCTCGCCGATTCTGCGGAACCTGCTCAGAGGAACCAAGCCCCTCCCATAGCGTTCGACGCAAATCCCAGACTTCCTAACGATAAGCAAGAACAGCTCAAGGCCCTGCTCCTGCAATACGAAGATTGCTTTTCGTCGTCATCGAAAATTCGGCAGACCCCAATCACGAAACATCGCATCATAACCGAAGAAAATGCCAGACCACCCCGTCAGAGTCCGTACAGGGTTTCGAGGCGAGAACGTGAGGCCATGAAGAGACAAGTTTATGGAATGCTGCGGGATGACATTATCCAGCCGTCCAAGAGTCCATGGGCATCGCCCGTGGTGTTAGTGAAGAAAAAGGATGGGATCCTACGTTTCTGCGTCGATTATCGCCGCCTGAACAAAATCACAAGAAAGGACGTGTAACCTTTCCCACGAATAGACGACGCACTTGATCGGCTCCATAACGCCAAGTACTTTTCGTCAATGGACCTCAAGACTGGCTATTGGCAAATCGAAGTCGACGAAAGAGACCGAGAGAAGACGGCGTTTATAACACCGGACGGCCTCTTCGAGTTTAAGGTGATGCCCTTCGGCCTTTGCTCAGCGCCTGCAACTTTTCAACGCGTTATGGATACAGTACTGGCAGGATTGAAGTGGCAGACTTGCCTTGTGTACTTGGACGACGTCGTCGTGTTTTCCTCGAGTTTCGACGAGCATCTTCGGCGCCTTGAAGCTGTACTTTAAGCCATCAAGACGTCCGGACTCACACTGAAGCCAGAAAAGTGCAGATTTGCGTATGAGGAGCTCTTGTTTCTGGGACACGTTATCAGCAAGTCTGGAGTTCGTCCCGATCCACGGAAAACAGCCGCCATCGCCGACTTCCCGCCGCCCACTGACAAGGAGGCCGTGCGCCGATTTCTGGGCCTGTGCGCCTATTATAGGCGGTTCGTGAAAAACTTCCCCGCATCACCAATCCTCTCACTAATCTTACCAAGGCCGACGTGGAGTTCAAGTGGGTCACGCCACAGGAACACGCTTTCCAGGAGCTTAAACATCGCCTCCCGACGCCTCCGTTACTTGCCCATTATGACGAATTCGCCGAGACAGAAATACATACTGACGCAAGCAGCGTAGGTCTTGGCGCCGTTATTGTGCAGAGGGCTGACGGACTTGAAAGGGTTATTAGTTACGCCAGCCGATCGCTATCCAAAGCAGAAGCAAATTATTCCACAACAGAAAAGGAGTGCCTCGCCTTCATCTGGGCTACGTCGAAATTTCGCCCCTACCTCTACGGCAGGCCCTTCAAAGTTGTGAGCGACCACCACGCCTTGTGTTGGCTAGCCACCTTGAAGGACCCTTCAGGTCGCCTCGCACGATGGAGCCTGAGACTTCAAGAGTATGACGTTACTGTCATTTACAAGTCCGGCAAAAAACACTCTGACGCCGACTGTCTCTCTCGTGCGCCTGTCGACCAACCGCTACCCGACGACCCGGATGACGAGTACTTCTTGGGAACGATAACTACCGACGACTTCGCTGAACGACAGCGGGCCGACCCGGAACTTAAGGCCCTAATAGAATACCTCGAAGGCAGGACCGCCGAAGTCCCGAAGGTATTCAAGCACGCACTTGCGTCGTTCTTTCTACGAAACGGTCATCTACAAAAGAAAAACTTTTCACCGCTTCGAGCTAAGTACCTCCTTGTGGTGCCTTCAGCTCTGCGACCAGAACTCCTGCAGGCCCTGCACGACGATCCGACGGCAGGGCACCTCGGTGTTTCTCGCACGCTCGCGAGGATACAAGAAAGGTACTACTGGCCACGTCTTACCGCCGACGTCACTCGTTATGTGAGGACATGCCGGGACTGTCAGTGACGCAAGACACCGCCGACAAGGCCAGCGGGACTTCTGCAGCCAATTGATCCACCTTGCCGACCTTTCCAGCAGATTGGTATGGACCTACTGGGGCCGTTCCCGACGTCGGCTTTTGGAAACAAGTGGATCGTGGTAGCTACCGACTACCTCACCCGCTACGCCGAGACAAAAGCCCTGCCAAAAGGCAGTGCATCCGAGGTAGCTAAGTTCTTCGTCGAAAATATCGTCCTACGTCACGGCGCCCCGGAGGTCCTTATCACCGACAGAGGAACGGCATTCACTGCCGATTAACTCAAGCGATCTTGGCATACAGCCAAACAAACCACCGCCGGACGACAGCGTACCACCCACAGACCAACGACCTCACCGAGCGGCTTAACAAGACGATCGCCGACATGCTGTCAATGTACGTCGATGTCGAACACAAGACGTGGGACGCCATTCTTCCGTATGTGACCTTCGCATGCAACACGGCGGTGCAGGAGACGACGCAGATATCTCCATACAAATTGGTTTACAGAAGGAGCCCGGCAATGACGCTCGATGCCATGTTACCCAACGTCACCGACGAAGAAAACCTCGATGTGAGCGAGTACCTTCAACGCGCCGAAGAAGCCCGACAACTTGCTCGTCTCCGTATCAGGAATCAACAGACGACCGACAGCCACCGTTACAATCTTCGACGACGCTTCGTGGAATACCAGCCTGGTGAACGGGTTTGGGTGTGGACGCCGATACGCCAACGTGGACTAAGTAAAAAGCTTCTGCGACGGTACTTCGGACCGTACAGGGTGGTTCGACGTCTCGGCCCACTTGATTACGAGGTTGTCACCGACGGCATCACGAACTCTCAACGACGCCGATCGTGACCTGAAGTCGTCCATGTCGCGCACCTCAAGCCGTTTCATTCGCGTTGACAAACTGAAGCACTGTTTTTTGTATTATTATTGTATCGTAATTTATTCATTGTACTTTCTTGCATTATTGTTGTACCTTCATCTTTAGTTATAGCATCGGGACGATGCCTTTTTTCAGAGGGGGGCAATGCCACGTTCCATTTCCCAAGTTTTTGTTATCGTCCCAAAACACCACACGATTCTCAGCGCAAACCGCGCCTGCAGTTTTCGAGAAGGTTCCGGACTGTAGTAGATCATTTTGATAAGATCACGCCCACTGTGCAAACGGTACAGATTGTTCTGAAAACTACGCCACCGCCAGCGATAACGCTAGAACATTCGACAGCAAGAGTATAAATGCCGACGCGCTTCGCCGCTTGTCAGTTGTTGATTGAAGGCCGACGCTCCGTTCGCCGCTATCAGTCCGAGACTGCTATCTCTGCAAGACTACTGCTGTGATTGAACTTTCCGTTTACCGGGCACAGGTTCGCCCAAATAAACAGTTAAATCCCAACACGAAGTCTCCTGTCTTCGGCCACGTCACGACCCCGTGACAATATACACAAGTTTTTCGATTGATTATTTTATTTGCATAGGCTACGTGCTCTCAACCATACCGTGAGCTCCGTACGAAGAACTTTTAGTGGGTGCGGCCTCTTACTACTTTTTGGAGCGCGAGAGTTATAAAAACTTGACAGGCGTGTCGATGTGATGGCGGCGTGAGGCCTAATTTATGAAATATACGGCGGCGACCAGAAGGCTGAAGTGTGTTCCCCGTGTGAGTGGTGCCTTTTGGCTTCTAATTCGCAGTGATAGTTTTCCACGGCCCCTGCCAGTGGTGTTAGGCGAAGCAGGACACAAAACCTGATGGCTGCAAGCACAGCATCACTTTTCTTGTTCTCTCGGCGTCACGAAGGCAGTTGGTGTCAGTTTGCCAGTACGAAGGTATTGTGTTTGCTTCTTTTTTCTTTCTTCTTTTCCGAGTAATCCTGCGGCTCAGACTTTTGGCGGACGGCAGCCGAGGCAGTCAATCAGTGACACTTGAAAAACCAGAAAGTTCTGAGCACTGATCCACTTGTAACCTGACGTTTTTCATCATTGTCCTGATGTGTTCCACGTGGTAACACTGTGCCTTCTTATGTTAGCTTGATAGTCTTTACTTTCCATCTATTTAATATCTGAATGCATGATTGGTGCATAGTGGGAACCTGCGTGATAACTTTTGTGGGGTGAAGACCAAACGTTTTTCTACACTCCTGCATGTAGTTCACTAACGCTTACATTAGGATACTGCTTAGCTTAAAAAACAGCTGAACACCCTTACTTTTCATGTTCAGGGATGACTTAATATTCATACGAACACTGCACCTTTATTTTAGCCGACGACAAAATTGATGGAAATATTATATTGAATGTTCTTTTTTATATAAGCTTCACGAGTAAGACATTTTTTTGCATTTATATTTTTTGTGGCGTTGGGGTGAGCACCTGCTGATGATAGCCCACTTTGCTGCTTCCGTAAACAGTCATGGCGTTTCGCAGGCGCGCATCAAAACTTGCAAGCCACCATGGTCGAGGGTTCCTGAATTGTATTGAATTCATCGAGTAGGAAAAAAAGAAGACAGCTGGGTATTGCGAGGTGTTGTGCTGTCTGCGTACAGCCGTGAAAACGGTGAGCAGTGGCCGTCGCCAGCAATTCCACTTGCTTGAATCCAAAAGTGATTTAAATAATTCATTTATTGGCTTCCGTATGCATACACTGCCAAGATTTCCGGTTGTTTTCAGTCACTGATGCAATCACGTTAAAGACCCGTTGAATATGTAACACGTATCGGATGCTTCAGTGCTTATTTAAGGCTAAAGACTTACATCCGTCATAGAACTTTATGTGGCCGCCGGGGTGAACGTGAGCACGAGTGCGACAAAAACTTACCACCATGTAATGACTGGTGCATATGGCACCATAATGACGTGAAGTGTCACTAAAATACTCGTCGATTAGGTAGTAAATTCCAATATAAACAGTTGTACATGCTAATATAAACAGGTAATCATAATTCAATACGGGTTTATTTCGTTTTATGCGCTTGTATTTTTTATTTTTGAATAAGTTAAAGAGGCAGAGTTTCCGCAATATCCTAATTCAAAGGCAACGTCGAAGCGTAGCATACTGAAGCCAGGAATGAGAATAACATAGCGCAGAACTGAAAAGTAGAGATACACATAACTTTATTCCGGCTTACAGAGGCATTCTAATACACATATTTTGCACAGAGAACGCAAGAGAACCCAATGTATCACTGACATAGCTGATGGCCTGGTAGAGGCGTTGCACCTTAAGTCACTAGAATTTTTTTCTCTTTAGAAAATCTTGTGTCTTTAGTCACATCTGTTCATGTTGCAACCATGACGCTTTGGCACTGGCCATCAGCAGCTGTGTAGTATTCGCTGCCAGAGGACTTCACTGTCGTTAAGAGAGAGATCACACGCCGGAGTGAGTGACATCACATCGTCCATATCACTTTCCAAACGAATACAGAGCCCGCATTGCGAGTGGCTACTTTGTTGTCTTCGCTGTCGAAGAAACAGAATTGCGCGCCGGCTCGAGCACGTGACGCAGAGCCTGAGGCGGATGCCTTAGGTACTATGTGACGCTCACTGGGGAACAAGGCTCGACCCTTAGAAAATCTCTCTCTAAAATTAAGGTAGCCCAGCACAAGCGGTGCTCAGCCAGAAGAATGCACAACTGGGCGGCCTTCCTTTTTAAAACCGGAGCACCCTAGAGTGCCGGCATGAGGGCGTGTCCTGTAATCGCCCGGTCCATCAGTATACGGGCACGCAACAATTACTTCGGTAAGCTGCATTTCTCAACATAGGTTCAGAGTATATATATGACGAGTTCAATGTTCGTTGTCGCTGCCTAAAACATTATGTTTGCCTCAGCAGTAACCTAGCAATCTACGACGAAATTTATCACGACGCCAAAGTTTTTTATCTGAAAGCAGAGACAAAAATGTTCATCCTTAAGGCAAGTTTACATATTTGAAACACGACTTTCTGAAAGTGGTGGTACTTTACTCGCCATCAATCTACTAGAAATAAAGAAGGCAACAGGTAACCCAACAAATAGCAGACGACGTTAGTGGAACTGAAACATCCTCCCCTACATGACGTAGGGAAATGATTCCAGGCATTTAGGGAAGTAGAAAAAGCACCCTAGTCACTACGTATACCAACTAACTCAACACATATTTCTAAGCACCTTAAGCTGCACGCTGGCTCTGTTTTACGATGACGTCATTAGAGCTGAAACATCCTTCCCTACATGACGTAGCGAACTGATGCAGACATTTAGGGAAAAAGAAAAAGCACCCTTGTCCATACGTACCAAGTAACTCAGATCTGTTATTCGAAGCGTCTTAAGCTGCACGCTGACGCTATTTTACGATGACGTCATTGCACCTGAAGTATCCTTCCCTACATGACGTAGGGAAGTGATGCCAGGCTTTGAGGGAAGAAGAAAAAGCACCCTAGTGGATAAGCACCAAGTAACTCAGATCTGTTATTCTAAGCCACTTAAGTTATACGCTGATGGTGTTTTGCGACGACGTCATTGGAGTTGAAACAGCCTTCCCTACACGACGTAGGGAACTGATGCCAGGTACGTAGGGAAGAAAAAAAGCACCCTTGTCGGCACGTACCAACAAGATTAGCTCCCTGTTATTATAAGGCTCTTAGGCTGCTCTCAGTTTCACGACGACGTCATGCATTCATACATTCACGGTTCGAGGCTTGGTACCACCTAGTGCCTCATCAAAGAAATCTCCCTCAAAACAATGTGACGAGTTACCTCGGTCAGACCCTTCTTTGTTTATCTCTCATTAGCCCAATAGCTGCAATTTTCCTGTGGGAAACACTGCTCAACAGTGCATGTTTCACCGCTGACCAAGATTCCCGTGAATGACACTGAAAGTTTTTTTCCTACATATTTCACCCCTCCCCAATTCCTTTCACACATCCTCTCTTTTTTCCATCACTCTCTTCCTCCATGTTTCCGTTTTTTTTGTTCTATTTCCATTCTTTCTTGTTCTATCTTTCTTATTCTTTTACCTTTCTCTCATTCTTGTGTCTACACTTCTCGCTTCCTCATCCTATCTTTCTCTCTCTTTTTAGCTTTGATTCTCCTTCTTCCTGTTTTCGTATACCTCTCTGACTTCCTTTCTCCTTTTCTATATTTCTTTTTTGTCCAGTTTTTTCTCTGGCTTTATTTCCTTTCTTTCCTTCTCATCGTATTAGTTTTCCCGAACACCATACCCATCGCATTCTACAACTAGCAAATGCTCACGTTTTTTCGCACGGGAGCAAATTAGAAGACGAAGGGACGGGGAGAGTGCACGCCACTTCATGATGGTGATGATTTTTATTCGTGACTAACGCCCTTTCACAGTTGAGCTCAGCTGCTGAAAACACGCCACATTTGGGCGTAGAAATATTAAAAACTATTGTGCGGCATTGATTATAACTGTTTCTTTTATTTGCTCCGGTATTTGGAGACAATACTATTTCATTGCGTATTCGTGACGTACTTGCCGAGACGAGTTATCTCGGAGTGTCCTTTGTTTTATTTCTTTGTAACTGTGTCGTCACAAAAACGGTCATCAGGTGTCCTAAAAACACCGTGCAAGGGCGCTATTGTAAAAAAAAAAACTTGGCAGCATATTCATGGAGTGAGAATGATTGAGAGTGCGGTGAAGCATTCGTCCGTCCATTCGTTTTTTCTTCCGTCCATCCATGCGTCCGCCTGTGTGACCGTCCATGCGTCCATCCGTCCGTCCGTGCGTGCGTCTTTCGTGCGTCCATCCCTGCGTTCGTCCATGCATCGGCCCCTGCGTCCGTTCATGCGTCCATCCATGCATCTGTCTGTGTGTTCGTTCGTGCATCCATTCAACACTCCAAGTACCACCATCTCGCATCTTTTCATCATATGTTCCCCATATAGAAGCACCGCTATCCAGCGGACATTCCAAGGACTAAACGAGAGGTGGCACACGTACACTTTCTTACGGCTTGCGCTTCGGCTCTACTTCCCACCTTTAACCACCTCGAGTTGATGGTATATACTAGTTCACTGTATTCATGGCACTACAGCCCAACGCTCGCTAAACCTTTCTAAAACTGAGGAGGTTACGTATAGCGAGTATAACGTAGCAGCCTTTTCCTGTCAGATAGTGCTCAATGTACATGCCAATGGCTGCTAATGGGAAATGAGAGACAGGAGAATTAGGCTTTTACTTCCTTAAGACTTGCGCTTCGTATCTACTTCCCACCTTTAGTCACGTCGAGTTCATTCACGGTATATACTAGTTCATTGTATTCATGGCACTGCGGCTCAACGCTCGCTAAACCTTTCTAAAAATAAGGAGGTTACACCCAACGAGTATAACGTAGCAACCCTTTCTTGTCAAATAGTGCTCAATGTACATGCCAATTGCTGCCAATGGAGATTGCAGCGTGCGCGTTAACTAAAAGCCGAATGATCCTGTCTCTCATTCCCCATTAGCAGCCATTGACATGTACTCAATGTATAACGAGTATAACGTAGCAACCTTTTCTTGTCAAATAGTGCTCAATGTACATGCCAATGGCTGCCAATGGGGATTGCAGCGTGCGCGTTAACCAAAAACCGAATGATCCTGTCTCTCACTCCCCATTAGCAGCCATTGGCATGTACATTGAGCACTATGTTTTATTGTTCAACAACGCACAGAAGAAATCTTTCACCGGCACCACCTTGGAGGTCAAAATGTTATACTTGTTACACACTGCAACGGCTACGAGGGACGAACGGGTGCCGCTCTAAGAAGTTTCGCCCTTAAAATGGTTCTGAAAGAATGATTCGAATAAACTGTAAACGCTTCAGAGCACTGTACTATGGCAGAATTATAAGCTCTCCCAGGAAAGGGGGGGGGGTTAGAAAAAGGGGGTAACGATTTAGAGCACAGAGTACTCTACTATGGGAGAGCTTAAAGCTTAAAGACAACGTAGAGTTCCGGACTGTCAACTGAGTCGAATAGTTAGTAGCACGTCCTAGCTCTGCTGTTGATAAAAAGCCTTCATAAATTTTTTGGTTTTAAAAGGCAAAGCTTTTTCTTTGTACTGATCGACATTATGATCCAAGTGGACATGAAGTTGTGAGAGAATGAGGGACATATCCGGCTTCCTACTCTTTAAGCTAGAATAGATAAAAAATCCAAGCTGATATCATGCGTATGCTATATATTTATAATGATTGCTCGGAATGCATGCCTCTTGGAAATAAATTTTGTACTACTGGTGTGGGAACGGGACGATCGGCTCACTTAGTTTTGTCACATAACTCTTAACTATCGAAGGAAAGACGGGAGTACCCTCCAGCTCACCCCAAGCTAAATCAGACCCAGTCCATTTAATGGCAACACCTACAAACACGCACACATAAGAACCCAGTCATCATGCACCGTATATATTCCAAAGCCTATAACGCTAATCTATACCAGTACTGTACAACCAGAGCCACTCTTGACTATATCCTGTGGGCATGTCCAGTATTAGCAGTTCTAGGGTCACGGCCTTTATTAAAGGCCTCCGGGCGCGTTGGCGGACTGCGCTGCTCAGTTGAGGCCTGGAAAAGCAACTCTGGGCGATACAGCCAGCCAAAGAAGCTGCCTGGATACACAGTCTTTCTGCTGGCTTCTAAGTGGGTGCCCGGCAAAGCAATCTGCCGGAAATTAATAAACTTTACCTCTTTTTCTGCCTATGTCAAGCCTGGCATGAAGTTTTTACACTCTAAGAAGTAAAGAAAGAGAAGGGGTATTGAGGTTGCTCCTTTAGAGGAGCAACTAACCTGCCACACCCATTGCACCATTTTGGGAGTAACTGCGAAGAAGCAACCGCGCTCTCACAGGTACTCCTCAAAGGAGGAGCAGTTGGCAAAAGAAAAATCAGGCTTTGGTTGACTTGACCAGCCTTTAGAAGTGTGCGCAGGCCTTTGATCAGATGTGCAATAAATATGCAAGCAACACATTAAGAAACGAACTTCAAAAAATTTGCAGCAAACACACGGAATCCAAACTCGCTACTCATTCAATCACCATGCGCATACACTAACCACTACACCAAGCCACGCTACGGCACGATCTAAAATGATGCAGGCTTGTGTAGGCACTGATGGGTCGTTTGCAGACGGCGCGAACACTGCGTTCCTGCAGTTACTCCATAAACCAGCGCTTTACACCACAAAGAGGAAAGTGCCCCTCCTTGCTGTGGCGTGAGCAATCTTTCGGGCATGTTTTGTCTTTTAAAGGAGCAAAGAGCCCTTTTCGGGGTAACTGCTCAGTTGATTTATCTGTGGGGTTTAACGTCCCAAAATTACCATATGATTCTGAGAGATGCCGTAGTGGAGGGCCTCGGAAATTTCGACCACCTGGGGTTCTTTCACGTGCACCGAAATCTAAGTACATGGGCCTACAGCATTTCCGCCTCCATGGGAAAGGCAGCCGCCACAGCCGGGATTCGATCCCGCGACCTGCAGGTCAGCAGCCAAGTACTTTAGCCACTATACCACCATGGCGGGTCGGTAACTGTTCAGTTCCTCTACAAATCTTTTTAGAGTGAAGAGCGGACTGTGGTGCTATACCCATGGAGAACTTTTCTTGGCAATGAAGGGAAAGCTACAGAAGTAGAACTACTGTACATGTGCTACTACGCGAGGTATAGTCCGGCTTTTTACGTGTTCGGTACTGCTTTGGAAAGTGATGGCCGTGCGCGACCAGCGTTTTATATCGACGCAGGTACCACTTCACGTTCCACGTACACATAAAAGGCGCGGTTTTCTCACGTCTTGAAAAAAACGTAAAGTGACAAAGAACAATTATGACATACACGAATATCTTGCTGGTGTGAGCTGCGTCCTGTGTCAAAGAGCTACATGCTAAAATTGAAGGCAGTATTTTTCAAGCAGCGATGTCCCTTTCGTTTCTTTTGTGCTTTGTCTCCGCGGGGTGCTGCATACGTAAACATATATTATATCTCACCTCGAAAATGAGGGCACTATTGTAGGACTACATTAATAACAGGCAGGATATGCAAGATTTGGCTCTGTAGTCTTCACTCGAATTCCCAACAAACATTGTCCGCGAATTCAATGTGATGAGGGAGCTACAACGCAGG
The DNA here is from genome assembly GCA_013436015.1 of Rhipicephalus annulatus. NCBI lineage: Eukaryota > Metazoa > Arthropoda > Arachnida > Ixodida > Ixodidae > Rhipicephalus > Rhipicephalus annulatus. The sequence continues at coordinate 424,088 of WOVY01009576.1, read as the reverse complement.
ACAATAGAGCCAGTATGGGGATTATGGGTAGTACACGAATGAGTCTAATCTTCGTTCTTCTGGCAGAACTTGGTTTTTCAGGCCTGAGTTTTCATTGCCGCAAGGTAAAGTTCAGCTAAAGTTCAGTAGTTTCGCTGCCCCGATTTGGTCTTTTAGGGGCGAAGTTCCTTAAGCTGTGGGTCATGCATCGACGACAAATGTAGTCGTAGTATTTGTTGAAGTCGTCCTCATAGTAGTACTAGTAGTGCATCTTTGTAGTGGGTAGCCACCTCCACAGCCGGACTAGAGGAGTGGCACGCGCGCACTCATTCGAATGGAGGAGGAAATCCATGCACGTTAATTATGAAAAAATATAGTTGTTTCTGAATAAATAACCTACATAGATGGGTATCGGTGATTTAATCCGCGATAAGATTTTTCTTGAATTCGATGCTTAGTTAAAAAAACTACAATCTGAAGAACACCCTTTGAGCACTATATGCTTGCCACGTTGAACACTCAGGGCGTAACCTCTTTGGTTTAGCAAGGTTTAGCGAGTGTTAGGTTGCAGTTTTGTGAAGTAGAGGCGACGAAAGAGGGAACTGGACACGAAGTGCGGGCCGTAAAAAAGTGCGCGCGTGCCGCTCCTCTGGTTCGGCAGTGCCATCTTTCATTTAGTCCTTGGAACGTCTGCTAGATGGCGGTACTTCTATATGATGAATATATTGTAATGAATCTGAATAACGGCCGCTCTGCTGGTAATAAAGAAGACGATGATGATTGGTGGTTGTAGTAGTAGCTCGCGCACGCCGCTCGCCATTAGCCAGACCTGCCTGATAAAGCACACTTTGTCAAGCTTCGTCTGAACCTTTCTCGACGTACAACACCTGTATTTTAAGTGGTGGAGGAGCCGGGGTTCCCATCAACCTGGAGCTTCGCAATCGGACGCTACCCTCACTGTTCACCATGACTGCTCCTGGCCATTCTCAAGCTGCCCCACCAACGACAGTCTACTGCACTGGCGTGCCTCGACAACGCGACCCACCAATTTTTCGCGGCAACGACGAACAAGACATCTGGCTTGTCAAGTACGAAATCGTAAGCGCTTCTACAAGGGGAACACCTGCGACCAGCTCACAAACGTGAGCTTTTACCTCGCTGATGTGGCCAGCCTCTGGCTCAAGAACCACGAAGGCGAAATCACCAACTGGTACACCTTCAAGACCACCATTGCTGCGGTCTTCGGTCGCCCCGCCGTGAGCCGGCTTCGCGCGGAACAGCGTCTCCGTAGTTGAGTCCAGCGCAGGGACGAGACTTTTACAAGTTATATTGAAGGTGTCTTGTCTCTTTGCAAGCGCGTCAATGAATCTCTAACCGAACGCGACAAAATCAAGCACATTATCAAAGGAGTTCACGACAGTACCTTTCAGATGCTCGTCGCTAGGAATCCACAGACCGTCACCGATGTTGTACAGCTCTGTCAGGAGTACGACGAGTTGCGTAAGCAGCGTGTCTCGACGCGCAGGGCCGCTGAAGATAGGGCGGAAGTTGTCGCCCTCGTGCACGACGTCGCTGCTGATCACACCTTCTTACTGCCCCACATCAAAAAATTCATTCGTGAAGAAGTTGCGTGTAAACTTTATCTTGTGGCCGAAGCATCCGAGCCAGTTACCTCGTTAGACCCACGTTTACGCCAGGTCATTTAGACACAGGTCACGCAGGCACTGCCTTTCCCTACGCCACTGACCTACGCTGCCGTCGTTGCTATAACCCTAGCCCCACCTGTCTCTGGCGCATAACGGGGCATTGGGTCCTCCTACCCTACGACGCTGCCTGCATACACGGCACCCCATCCTATTTCGCCCCCTGCACCTTCTGTCGTTATCCCATCGCGCACCTTGGATAATCGACCCGTCTGTTTTGCATGCGGTTTTGTGGGACATATAGCACGCTACTGTCGCTGTCGCAACTTCCAGCCTCCAGACCATGGGAATTCTGCGAATTGCCAGGCTGCCCAGAATCTCCAGCGACTATCTTTACCTATCACCGACTCATTGTCCCCACGACGCCCTGCAGACTCTCGCCGGTCATTACCACCCCGTCGCTGATCTGTCTCCCCGATGCTTCGGCGCACGAGCCCCGCTCGAGAGGAAAACTGACGGCCGCAGTTCCGGAGGCAAGAACTGCGTCATAGTCGAACTCTCCAAGACCTCATTTTTGTCCGTCCAACAAAATTGATGTGCTAGTAGAAGGTGTTGCTGTACGTGCAATTGTCGACCCAGGCGCCGTCGTTTCTGTGAATAGTGCAAAACTGTGTCACGATTTGAGAAAAGTTACAACGCCGCTTAAAAATCTTGCTCTGCGTACAGCCACCTTCAATTTCATCGCACTGACGGCTCAGTGCACAGCACGCGTTCTTATTCAAGATGTTTGGTACGCCGTCAACTTTGTTGTTCTTCCACGTTTATCTTACGACGTTATACTAGGATGGGATTTCCTTTATACCCATCAGGCCCTCGTCAACTGCGCTCAGCTGAACTCACGTTGACGAATTCGTGCCTTAATGTTGACCACCACAGTTCCTCGAAAGTGTTTGCCGCAGCTGACGTCCGCATCGCGCCGTTGTCCGCCGTCCTAGTGCCTGTGTTTTCCCCTGCTGCCACTAACTCGACGCTCCTGTATGGAGCTAGTGGGCACCACCGAACCATCGAACCATCATCCTGCCGTTTACCGTCATCAAATCTTCCGAAGGTTCGGCGGTACTTTATGCGTGCATCGTTTCTGCTTGTCCGTACATCCTGCTACGCGGCGAGTGTCTGCGAAGCCTCGAGACCTTAAATTGTATTTTCAAATACCCGATGTATCCAGACAAGCCATTTTTACCGACTTGTGCCACTACACCCGCAAGTGACGCCAATGAACCTATGGATGTATTCCGCAAATCCATTGATTGTCACCTCACGCCGGGGCAGCAGGAACAGCTTATCAAGCTCCTCCAGTATTGTCGAGCCTCGTTTGACCATAATAAGTCTTCCTTAGGTCGAGCGTCATCTGTTGTTCACCGTATAGATGCCGGTCAAGAGACGCCATTACGGCAGCGTCCATATCGTGTGTCAACTACCGAACTCCATGCCATCAATGAACAGGTTGACGATATGCTGACACGTGGCCTAATCGAACCGTCAAGCAGTCCCTGGGCCTTTCCAGTTGTGTTGGTGGAGAAGAAGGATGGATCATCAGGTTTTTCGTGGACTACCGACATCTCAACCGAATCACGCGCAAGGATGTCTATCCGCGGCCACGCATTGACGATGCGTTGGACTGCCTACAGGGAGCCGAACTTTTTTCTTGTTTAGATCTGCGCTCTGGATACCGGCAGGTACCCATGGCAGAGGTCGATTGCGAAAAAACTACTTTCATCACGCCCGACGGACTTTACGAATTCACAGTCATGCCCTTTGGCCTCTGAAAGGCACCAGCTACTTTCGAGTGAAAGATGGGCTCTATCCTTCGAGGCCTCAAATGGAACGTTTGACTTTGTTATTTAGAGGACATTGTCGTCTTTTCAACTGATTTCGCAACCCATTTAACCCACCTCGAGAAAGTCCTCGCGTGTATTTCTGCCGCGGGGCTGCAACTGAATCTAAAGAAGTGCCATTTCGCCGCTCGAAAGCTTACGATCCTTGGCCCCGTGGTTTCAAAAGACGGCATTCTTACTGACCCTGCCAAATTTACAGCCGTTTCAGCGTTTCCCAAACCAACCACTATGAAAGAGCTGCGAAGCTTCATAAGCCTTTGCTCTTACTTCTGGTGCTTCGTCCGCAATTTCGCGACGATCATCGCTCCTTTGACCAAGCTCCTGGCCGGCTCTAGAGACCTTTGAGCCTGGTCTGCCACCTTTGACGATTATTTCAATGAACTGCGCCGCCTCCTCACGTCACCGGCTATTCTGCGACACTACGACCCACCGGCACCCACAGAGATCCACACCGACGGTAGTGGTGTCGGGTTCGGAGCTATTCTTGCACAGCAGAAGGACGGCTTCCAAGAGTACGGGGTTGCCTACGCAAGCCGATCTCGTAGCAAAGTCGAAATCAACTATTCCGTCACTGAAAAGGAATGCCTCGCCATTATTTGGGCGATAGAGGAATTTCGACCTTACGTGTACGGGAGTAACTTTTGACGTCGTGACTGACCACCACGCCCGCTGCTGGTTGTCGTCACTGAAGGATCCAAGCGGTCGCCTCGCTCTATGGGCGTTACGCCTCAAAGAATATAATATTCGCGTGGTCTATCGCTTCGGCCGGAAACATTCGGACGCAGACGCCCTCTCCCGTTCGCTCCTACCCCCTGACCCGGACTGCTGCGAAAGTCTAACCTGTGATGCCACTGCCATCACCATCGCCGACATTTCATCTGATCAACGCAAGACTCTTGGCTTGCTTCGATTCAAGACATCCTGACTGGGTGGACGGCTTCCCCCCCTTCTCGCACGTTGCGTCGGAAAGTCGAGCACTTCACCACTCGCGACGACGACGACGTGCTGTACCGACGCAACTACGCACCCGGTGGACGTCAGTGGCTACTCGTGATTCCACGTCATCTGCGATCCGAAATTTGTTCCACGTTTAATGACGACCCCCAATGTGGCCACGCAGGTTTCCTGAAGACTTATTCTCGCATACGTCTCTGATATTACTGGCGTGGCATGTACCGTTTTATACGACAATACGTTCGGGCCTGCTCGACGTGCCAGAGACGAAGAACTCCCCCTAATCACGCCAGCGGTACCTTGTTACCCTTACCATGCCCATCCCGACCATTCGACCCTGTCAGCATCGATATCTATGGTCCCCTTCCCATTACTGCTGACGGTAACCGCTGGATCATAGTTGCCGTCGACCACCTCACGCGGTATACCGAAACTTCACCCCTTCCCTTGTCTACAGCAAAAGACGTTGCGACTTTTGTTCTTCACAACATCGTATTACGTCATGAAGCACCTCGGAAGTTACTGAGCGATCTTGTTCACGTATTCTTGTCAGACCTCATCACAGCATTGCTGTGTGAGTGCCACGTCATTGACCGCACTACAAGCGTCTATCATCCCCAGACGAAGAAAATGACAGAGCATTTCAACCGCACCCTTGGTGACATGCTGTCTATGTACATCTCGTCAGACCAGACCACTCCAATTGAGACCGAGTGCTCCCGTTTATCACGTTCGCCTATATTACCGCCATTCAAAGCACTACTGGGTTCTCTCCTTTTTTCCTCCTTTACGGACGCGAACCTTCTTGCACTACGGACACCATTCTTTCGTACAAACCTGACTCCTCAGAGTCCACGACTTTGTCTCAAGCAGCTACATACGCTGAATAATGCCGCACTCTGGCAAGAACATTCACAACCCAAGACCAAGGACACCAAAAGCACTACCATAACGCATCAAATAACACTACATCCTACGATCCAGGTTCACTCGTCTGGCTGTATGTCCCTTCTGCTACACCTGGCCTTTCTACTAAGTTGGTCCCCAAGTATCACGGCCCATATCGTGTGCTACAAAAACGTCACCTCATCGAGCCACTGGAACCACCTTCTAATCAACGTCGTCGTGGCCAGGAAATTGTCCACGTATCGAGACTTAAGCCCTGCTACGACCCTGCCATGTTTACTTGTTCATAGGTCACCAGGATGGCTCCTTATTTCGCGGGGAGTAATTGTAATGATTCTCATTAACGGACGCCCTGCTGGCAATGAAGAAGACGATGATGATCGGTGGCTGTAGTAGCAGCTCACGCACGCCGCTCGCCATTGGCCAGACCTGCCTGATAAAGCACATTTTGCCAAGCTGCGTCTGAACCTTTCTCGACGTTCAACACCTCTATTTTAAATGATGAAGAGATGTGAAATGGAGGTACTTAGATTGCTCACTAAATGGACGGACGGATGGAGAGACAGACAGATGCACGGACGAACGGACGGACGCACGAACGAATGAACGCATGGATGGACCGAGGCGTGGATGAATGGGCGCACGGACGGATAGATGGACCCATGGACGAATGCACGGATGAATGGACGGACGGATGCGTGGATGGACCGACACACGGACGGACGCACGAATTAACGAACGGACGTTTGCACAATTGGACGCACGTACGGACAGAAGCAAGAGCGAACGGACGGACGGCAGCGCAGACGGACTGACGGATGCTTAGCCCCACTCATCATCATGCACTCCATGGATATGCAGCAATTTTTAGGCTTTCCGATTTTTCTTAGCTTACAAATTTCGCAACGGTCTGTTCTTTTATTAGAAACAAAACGGAAATCCAAGAATAAACGAAACCAAAAGTGCGTTTGAAGCCCGCAAGCCCGAAGACTACGCGTATACATGATTCCCATTATGTCTGAGCGATCACAGTGCCAGAGTCGCCTGTAGTTAATTTGAGGAAACTCTGTCGAGTCTTGTACTGAAATTCACACCAGAAATCGCTGGTCACGTGATCCTTTATGCCATGGTCAATAGTTGATTGATTAATATGAGACGTTTAACGTCACAAAATCACCATATGATTATGAGAGACGCCGTAGTGGAGGGCTCGTGAAATTTCGACCACCTGGGGTTCTTTAACGTGTAACGTGGTCCATCGTGACATTGTCACTAAAGAAGCACAGCTGAAAGCCTTGAACATTTCTCAACAGGAAAATATCAGACAGTTAGAAAGAAGCAGAGTAATCTTAATCTATAAAGGCAAGAGAGATAAGGAAGACACTAGGTCGTATAGACCACTATACATTACACCGGGCATAGATTTTTGTGTGTGTGTATGTGCGTGTGGGTGGGCAAAGCCACATGACATATTATCTCTGGTTGGCAACCAACTAGCTTATGCGAAGTGGTGGCGGTTGGAGTCGTGCTTTAGCACTAAAGTGTACTATGCCGGGGTCCACAATGGCTTCATCTGCGTATTTTCGTTACGGATACGATGCTTGAAATTTAAAACAACAAAAATTATAAAGAAAAAAAGCTAGACATTTTTTGTAGCCGAACCTACTACCCCTCGCTTCGTAAAGCACGGCGCTAAACGGCTAGTTCACAAAGCGTATGTTCGTCAAGTTTCTGATTGTGAGCTATTTATATACACCATAAGCCGTTGGTGGTAGAGCACTGCACGGACCCGAGCTGGCCCGAAAGCTCGGGCCGGCTCGGGCCGTCCTTGCCATTTACCGTAGGACTTAGGCTGGGCCCTGGCTTAAAAGTGCGGGCCTGAGCCGGGCACGGCCTTGATGCTACGGGCCTCCGCCAGGCCTGGGCTTCAGGCTCCCTCACTTAAAGGCCCAAGTAGGGTTTCCGAGCACACGAGAGGTTACGCATTGCGTGGCCAAAGGCATTCAGTGCCAAGATAATGGGACACGTTCTAAGAGTTGGTGAAATTCAAAACTAGCTATCATCGAGTCCGTGCTAACTCAGCAGTATGCAATAGAGAACCTCTTGGATTCAAGTGGGAAAAAAGATGTACTCTTAGAAGCTGTCAAGGAAGAAAGAAAAAATAAGGAGCATTACGTCACATAGGTGAAACCCACTCCAACACGTCATATAAACGTCAGGGAATGCGGTAGGTTTCAGTACTCTCGATGATGTACCGTTTTTAAAACTCCTGCGGGAGCCGGCTGCCGGTCTGCGCCGGACAAGAGCGTTTCAATTAAAAGGTACCAGACACCTTGCTCTGAAGTGTCGGCATGTCTCGTTGCTGACGTGACCTTGCGCAAAGGTCACATGTTCAGTCGAAACTGCTGGCTTCAAAATGGTTTGGCTTTCCAAGGCAGTCTGCGTGACGTCATGCTTTCCCCTTTCCTCTTCTTTCCTTCATCTTTCACCCCCCTCCAAATGCGGCCGTTGTGGTCGTACATTGATTTGATTTGTGGGGTTTAACGTCCCAAAACCACCATATGATTATGAGAGACGCCGTAGTGGAGGGCTCCGGAAATTTCGACCACCTGGGGTTCTTTAACGTGCACCCAAATCTGAGCACACGGGCCTACAACAATTCCGCCACCATCGGAAATGCAGCCGCCGCAGCCGGGATCCCGCGACCTGCGGGTCAGCAGCCGAGTACCTTAGCCACTAGACCACCGCGGCTGGGCCAACCGCTGAGCTACGCTCGCAGGCAAAGCAACATTTCAATGGATGTTGACAATGGATTTTCCGCCCGATGCCGCACTACAAAGCGCAAGGCATCATTAATAATGATCATCAACTACTATAACTTCTAGCGGACCCTAGATGGGCCTACAGTAATGAATATTCGCGCCATAAATAAGTTTACTAGAGAGCGCGCGGGCGCGGGCCGGGCTCAGATTGGGTTTAGCCATGTAGGCCTGGCCCGAGCCAGGCCTGGGCTTGTAACCATGGCACCGGTGCTTCATAAAGCGGGCCCAGGCTGCGTTTTATGTGATATTTTCTACAAGAAGACTTTACATTGTTTGTCGTTGTTACCTTGAAAAATACAAATGTGCCTGTTGAAACTTAGCCTCTAGCGACACCTACCAGACAAGATTATTTTATATCTTTTCTCGCACTTGTAAATCCAAACGCTGCATTTCCGTTGCACGTCGCTGGCAGCGCATATTCTGGGAGACTCAAAGATGATTGGCCCAAACATATTTTAAGTCTCGTGAAATCAGAAAAAGCGCTGAAACAGCAACAGTGACTGTTATGCAGGTAAATTCAGAAAATGACTTCTTGACTTTCCCAACTGCGCAGATGTTTCACGCGAAGTTTTCTGGAATTAAAGTACAATCTCCAATAGTCACACGATTTAACGTGCGTACGACTAAGACGACTAAAAGGTGAAAACTATAATCTTTTTCTCATTTAGATTCATTCATATTGAGTTTCGGCTTTGTTTATTGTTGTGTTGAAGCTGCTTTGGTTGCGGTTGCTGCTACACTGTAGGCATAGTGTTCGGATCGATGTTGTCTTTTGCTTCACTTAAAAGAATCGCGAGGTGGGAACATCGTGAGGTGATTTAAATTGGCGACCCTAAAAGGGTGAAGCTGTTGGAGTGAAACTGATGAACTTCATAGGATCATCAGTTTTAGAACGTCTGCATGAAGCCATGAAAATGAAGCTTAGCGCTGTCCTTGCAGTGTTCATCATTTCTATAGTGGATGAAGTGGCACGCGTTGCAGCTACTCACGCCACATTGCCATCTAGTTGAGTGTTACGAAACTATGTGCGCCTCACAGCACACTACGGTCTTCGAAAACCTCTAGAATCATTTTTTAGAACAGCTATTCCCAGTAAAAACAATCACAATAAAATGCACGAGGCATTCAAACAGTTGAAGAGAGAATTCGAAGGCAGTGTCGCGTTGGTACAGTATGTGAATAACGAGATATATTTGACTGCGTGGTTTAAGTTTGTTCTCAGCTTATACATGGTTGATATACGGGGCGAACGCGCACACGCAGGGATCAGCGAAAAATGCGAGGCTTTTTTTTTTTGCTGAGTCTACGAGTCGTGCTCTTCGAACGTCGTACGTGCAAACTAAAGTTGCGTGAAAAAGAAGTTATAAGGGCGAGTAGAGGTAAATAAACAATAAAAGTGGCAGCAGCTATACCGTCTGCGATTAGAAAGAATTTGATCCACTCAAATTAGTGTCAATAGATGAACAAAATATTGGGTAGAGGGAACGTGATGACGTAGATAGCTGTGGGTGAGCTGCTATTATCTTATTTTTTCGTTAGCTCATGCTGGCCCTGAGGAAACTCGTCTCGAGAAAAAAAAAAAGAAAGTGCTTGGCTGTGGACGTGGTGCATTCTACCACCGCGGTCTCCCTCGGGAACTGAGCGTGATCTGCACATCCAGGGTGGTTGTATTTAGAAGCACCTCCGTGTCACGTAGTTCTCATCTGCTTCTCAATCGACGTTGGTAGACGTGCTTCATCAGTGTGAAAAGAAAAGAAATTGTTTGGCTATTTCACTTGTTACAGCACTTCAAATAACAAGCACACAGTGGTGAACTTATACGTGCCGCGAACAGCACGAGCTCTAAGAGAAACAGGGCGCGTCGACAGAAATATTGGACGAGTTGGACGTCAAAGTTGTGTCGTTCGCCTAGTTATAGTGCGCCCCACAATAGGCGTCTTGTTCGGCTTTTTGCTTAAGAACCATTGCCCAAGAAGGAACTCTGGGAATAGAAAGGGTGCTCGGAACCACTTGCATCCACTCCCTGTGACAGTTCTACAGGACGAGTCTTGCCTCAAAGCAAAACGTGACCGGCGTCACCAACACTGAACAAAAAGTGTGGTCGTGCCTCGCATGTTTGTTTGAGTTCTACTGTGCAACTTTTTATTTTACTCTGGCTTGACAGGAAACTCACACCCTGTGTGTTTTTTCGTTGCCCCAGTACCACGGACTTTCTATTCCAGTACACAGTATTTAGACTAAGTGATTCCATGAACGCAAGCACTTATGTTACCGTAGAAAGAAACGAAATAAAGGGTCTAGCATCAAATGCAGCATCAAACAACAATGGCTTCGCGCAGCTAAGAAAACAATGACATAATTCTATATAAGACAAAGGGATATGGCATAGCTGCAGAATCATTCATGAGAAATGGTGGTTACTACCTATTTTTGATTATGCAACTGCTATATTGACAGCATCGTCACTTCAATTAGCCAAGTTATTAAGTTATTATACTTACTACAGTTCATATATTTACGACCTATTTGTTTTGAAAGAAAACAAAATAAAATTGATAATATTTCTATCATCCGCCCCACGAGACTATATCAACGAATGAGACGTATATTAACTAAAACTGCTGCTTGGGCGAGTAAGTTCATGATTATTTAGGCAGATTTATCAGCGCAAAAAAAGACAGAATATTTAGAGAACAAACACACACGCAGCGCTGTACTCACAACTGATTTACTATTTCAAACGCAGGGCCTTTTTGAACGCACGCATTGAAACAACAGAAGATAACATGAAGAAAAGAGGCGACGAAAATCACGTCACAACCGCTTGCCAGAAAGACAAACAACCGAAGGCAATCACGCCGTCTAAATTTCCACGTCACAAGGTACGGCCCCAATATGAATAGCTAAAAAGAAAAAAAGGAAAAAAAAAGGAAAAAGTAAAGTTATGTACTTGATACCAAAACCGAATAATATGTGGGGCTTAACGTCCCAAAACCACCATATATTTACGAGAGACGCCGTAGTGGAGGGCTCCGGAAATTTCTACCACCTGGGGTTCTTTAACGTGCTCCCAAATCTGACTTGATGCCAAAACCAACCAGGCGCACACATTGAAGCCAGAGAAGCCTAGGAAGCCACACATGAAAGACAACCAAGATCTAAAACGTTAAAAACTGAAAAATTTATGAGAACATTGTAAAGCACAAATTAGAACTATTAAAAAGGCATGCGCTGTAGGTAGCTTATTTCCTTACTTGAGAGGGCAATGGAAGGCCTGCTTACACACTTTTACCCCAGCCTCTAAAGTTCAGCTGCTTCTGAAATTTCTCTAACCAATTCTTGTAAAATTTCTCTGTTAAAGAAATTTTAGAAGCAGCCAAAATTCAGAGAATTCAGAGGTTGGGAAAAAAAGTGTAAGCAAGCCTTCCATTTCCCTCTCAAGTAAGGAAATAAACTACACACACACACACACACACACACACACACACACACACACACACACACACACATATATATATATATATATATATATATATATATATATATATATATATATATATATATATATGGAAAAATAGAGTACGACGCACGTTGGTTTTGCACGGTATATTCTGACTGACGTTTCGGCTGGTGGACCAACCTTTGTTAAAGTAACAAGTACATGTCAACGCGCTTGCTTATAATTATGATTCACATGGGATAATAAAGATCGGCGACGTATATCAGCGATTAGAGAATTCATAGCGTGAAGTGTTCATGACGGTAGAGTTAGATATCAAGCAAAAATATAAATAAATATATATACAGATATAAAAATGTAGAACACCAAAGGACAGAATTAACTTCTTCGTGCACACCGCATAACTCTGTAAGAACCGGAGATAGATAATGATAAAACAACAATGAAAGCATGGATATCAAAATATCAAAAAACCGCGTGATATTACAGTAAGATTGCGCGTCATATACACATCTCAGTCATTGTCATATGAATGAGATGAGTAGTTGATGCTTTTATTGCGCGTGCACGTTCAAATACAGTCTTGCATCCACATTCGTGATAGCGGCGGCGAATAATGAACTCAAGTGACTGTAGACACTGGATACACAAATATACACAATAACAGAAGCATTAGAGACGGTATTCAACAAGCTGAACCGATCACGCTACGGGCCATGGGTTAAGGCTGTTAATGCTTGGTGGACTCACTAGAAGGCGTGCCTGTACTTTCGTTTATGCCTGATGACGCGCTGTTGAATTTGTAGATGAGGTATGATTCGCGAATTTCCCGATCGTGGTGAGAATGAAAGCCCGATTCAAGTATAGTGACCCTAATTTTTTTGAATGAAGGCCCTGGTAAGCGAATATGTTTTGAGAGCAGGAGGTTAGGTTGCGTATTGGTATGCGATTTATGGTAGTTGAAGCGTATTCGGAATGGTGTTTCTGGATGGTCAATATACTGTTCTTGGCAGACGGCGCACTCGAGCATGTATATGACGTTACAGCTATCGCAATTAAAGGGGCCGCGAATTTTAAGGGTGAAATTAGACGACGTACTAACGGCTTCCAGGGTGGTTTGCATATGTAGGAAAACTTTGCAGCGTGATTTGTTGCAAGGTGCACAGCCAGATGTTGTGGGTTCGTTTAATATTGACGATGTTAACATATCGCGGAGATTCTTAGAGCGCCGGTAGACTACGCGAGGTGGTTCAGGAAAGACATTTTTCAGATGCTCACTTTGGGTAAGGAGGCTGTGGTGGCGTTTGAGTATAGAAAGAACCTTTGGCACTGATGCCGAGTAAGTTAATACGAGATTAGTGCCAGCACGTTGTTCAGGCAAACTGTTTGCGCCAAGAATTGTAATAATACACAGTACTAGGCTGGGGTGTCAGCCATCTTCTTTATTTCTAACCTCCTCGTCTCCCTCCAACCCTGCCTCACGTCCACGTACACTCCCCCTCTTTGAAGACTCATCCCTCCTGGGGTGATACTTGAAAACGTTTCCAATGGTCGCAAACTCCAGCACACCATCATCGTTGGTGTAACCGACGCTTTTGAGAACGCCATGTTGCACTGCGATCTGCACCACGCGATAAGGTCCCATGTACACCTGCTTTGTGCCGGGAAGGCCATTTCTGACAAGCACCAGATCGTTCAGTTGTATCTGAGGTACCCGCGTGTTGTGGCGACGGTCAAAGTTCCTCTTCATACTTTCCCGGTATCGCTGGTAGGCTTCCGAAGGTTTTCGTTTTTCGCACAATTGCAGGCGGTCTGCAATGCAAAGTTCTTGATCAGCAGGAAGCACTGGTACCTTTCCGAAAGCTGCAAAATATGGACTACAGCCGATGCTCGCAGTGTGCGACCGATTGTGATGAGCGACAGCTGCCTCCAAGCAGCACTTCCATCCACCCTGAAAACCTGGATACATTGCAATGAACTGCTTCAAATCGCGAATGATTCTTTCAGCCATGCCATTTCCTGCAGGATGGTACAGAGCGCAGCGTCGCAATACAACTCCTCGTTCCTTCGCCCAATCTTGCAAACGCTGACTGAGAAACGCTGGCCCATTGTCTGATATTACTATTTTCGTATTTTTGAACATCTCCCGACTCAAAAGAGCGATCACACTATTTGCGTCTTCCCTTCCCGGCCGTGCAGCCACTATTCTTGTGCACTGGTCTATTGCCACTAGGAAAGACTGCGTTCTTCTTACTCCTGCAGCCTTCTTCTTGAGCTCTGCGAAATCCAGATGAGTGACTTCAAATGGTACGTCGGAATGTTGAGGCAAAACCATCTCGTCTGTTCTCTGAAGGTACTTGGCTTTGTGAACTTGACATTGATGACAAGACTGAGCATACCTTTGAACGTCCTCTTTCATGTGTTTCCACTGGAAACGCTGACGAATCTTGTGATATGTCCTCCAAAAGCCATCATGTCCACCTGAGTGCGGGGAGTCGTGATAGAGCTCCAAAATTCGAGGCACCATTGTTCCTGGGACTGTGAACTTTCCGTTATGGAACTTAAGTTCTTCAGTTCCCTCCCACAACAATGTTGCGTTGACATTTTTATGATCAGGAACTACCGCAAGTCTTGAAAGCGCGTCTGCGTCCTTGAGGTGTTCTCCAGGCCTGTGGTGGACCATGGAAGTAAACTGCTGGAGTTCACTCACCCACCTAGCAATTTTATCTCGAGGCTCGGCGAGGTTAAGTATATACGTTAAGGCTTGGTGATCCGTAAAGAGCTTGAAGCTCCTGCCATCCAGGTAAGGTCTAAAATAGCGTACGGCCATTAGGACGGCCAAGGCTTCCTTCTCTGTAGTCGTGTAGTTCAGTTGAGGTTTCGAAATTGTGTACGAATAGTACCCGACGACCCTCTGTTGACGGCTCCGTGGAGAGTGGGTATCTCTCTGGTAAAGCACGGCGCCTGTGCCATAATAAGAAGCATCGGTGTTCAGTTCAAAGGGCAACTTGAAGTCTGGAAGAGTCAGGACCGGATCCGATGAAATAATAGTCACAAGGCTGTGATAAACAGATTCACACTCTGCTGTCCACTGAAATGTCACATTCTTCTTAGTCATTTCTGTAAGGCATTCAGTTTTGGTCGCATAATCTCTAATGAATGGCCGGAAATGCCCTGCAAGACCCAGAAATACCCGCAAAGAGTGCAAGTCATATGGCTTCTGCATTTTTTGCGATTCTTTCAACTGATTCTTGTTTCGTTGTCTTGGTTTGGCCGTCAAATACTCTTCCAAGAAACACCACTTTACTTTGGAAAAACTCACTCTTCTTGTCATTAATTTTGAGCTCGGCGTCACAAAGTGCTTGAAGTACACTAGCCAGATGGTTTGAGTACTCTTCCTCGTTGCGGGGGTATACTATTATATCGTCTATGTAGACGTTACAAAACTTCCCGATAAACGGTCGCAAGACGTCATTCATCATTTTCTGGAACCAGGCGGGTGAGTTCTTCCATCCAAATGGAAGTCGGTTATACTCATAGACGTCAAAGGGCGTAATGAAGGCAGAATATTTCTTGTACTTTTCAGAAATCGGAACTTGCCAAAATCCTTTACATAGGTCAATGCGCGAGAAAACTCTGCAGCCACCCGTGTCATCTATGACAGAGTCTATACGTGGCATAGGAAACGGAAAAAGCTCAGTCTGCTTATTAATTTGTCTGTAGTCCGTGCAGAGTCGAAGACTTCCTTCTTCCTTTGGTGCAATGGTGATGGGTGAAGCGAACGTAGACGTGGATGGACGGATAATCTGCGCATCCAACATCTTTTGAATCTCGTTCTGAAGCCACAATTTCTTCTCTTGTGACATATTATAGGGCTTTTTTCTCACCACCGTCGTATCACTGAGCTGGAATGGAACCTCAAACTTCGTAGTTGCTGTAGGATATCCTTTCAGGCACAGCGATTCTGGGTAAAGCGTCCTAACATCTTCACTTGACGATGATTTCCGCGGAGTCCTTGAAGGCGAAACTGCAGCGTTGACAGCGCGGCGCTTTTCTTCTGTGGTAATTTCGCCTGTCCAGTAGATATTAAGGCGAAGTGCACTGATGACTTGACGTGAAAGCAGTAGTTCATACGGAACTCCGTCGAGTACCAGTGCTTGCGCAGTGACAGTGTTGCCGAGACACGATATGGTTATACAAGTCCATTTATCGTGGACATCTCGTCTTCCATCGTATCCGTGTACTTCTACTGGTCTTCCCTCTTTTACTTTCGCCCTCTCAACAATATTTGCGTTAATAACCATGACGCTTGCTCCGCTGTCAACTAACGCATTCCGTTCCTTTCCATCCACAAAAACAGATATGTACAATAGACTTGTATGAGACAAATAAACAGCTTCTATTGATGTCATCAGGTGGAAGCCGAGGCCCTCTCCATTTAGTTTTTTGTTACGTCATCTAACTCTTCGCCATAGTCTGAGCCTCCCGGGGTGGTCAAAAAGGATACGGGTGTTGCAGTAGGTCTCCAGCTTGCAAGCGGGCGTCGTTCCTCACCTCGTGTGGCCCCGGTATTTCTTGCAGCCGGTGTCATGGGTTGACGCTGGGTTCCTAGGTCCTGGAGGTAGAGGTTTTGCATTCCCTGCAGAAGTTCTTCGACCGTCTTGGGTTCTCGCATTTGTATTTGCTTCTGGAGGTCCGGACTTATACCATGAATGATAAGCAGAACCACAGACGTCTCAGGCAAAGATGAGTCCGCCAGCAGTAGCAAGCGCTTTTTCTCATAAAAATAGCTGAGTGCAGATACAGACCTGTATTTGAACGTGATTGCTTTGTCCCATAGCAATACCTTGTTCTCGCTGAAGGAGCTCAGAAAGCTTACTTTCCACTCTATCCATGGTTTGTTGCTGTGAGCGTTGAGACGCCATTCGTACCAACTCTTTGCTATGCCCGATAGGAATAGTCGCATGTTTTTCACTTTATCTTCGTCACTGTGCCAGTAGTTCTCATTGCATGCATACTCGTAAAACGTGAGCCAGGACTCGGGACTACTAGACTCTCCGTCAAAAATGTCTGGCTTTACTTGTTCGCGACTCGGTCTGCTTAATCTTTCCGTCGCGTTTACAAGCAAGCTCATTAAATCATTTGGCTGCCTATTCTGTTCTTGGTGCAGTTCAAGAAACTTGTTGATAAGCTCGACGGAACTGTCAGGTGAAGCAGCGGTAGCAGGCTTCGCGTCGTCTCTTACTGAAGTCGGCACGAAATTCTCATAATCCTGAAGAGTCATGTTGATCCTCACCGTTCTTTTAGGAAGTAACTGGTCTGGAGTGAGCTTCATTTTAGTGCTTAGATTGAAAACAAATGCGTCAGTGCTCACTGCTTCCGGAAGAGCTAGTTCCTCTTCATCTTGAGGCGTTGCGGTCAAGATCCGGATGCCACCGCGTTGATTTGCTCCAATGCTGAAGTCCACCCACATCTTGAATGTCCGCACAAAAGTATACGCGGCTGCGCCAATTTGTAATAATACACAGTACTAGGCTGGGGTGTCAGCCATCCTCTTTATTTCTAACCTCCTCTTCCTCCTCGTCTCCCTCCAACCCTGCCTCACGTCCACGTACAAGAATGTCGGCTCTATTCAATTGATCTGGTCGGTCTATAGCGTCATCGACCAAGTCCGCTGGATACCGTCGTTAAATGAGAGCGCTTTTAAGTTGCTCGCAGTTAGATAGGAAGTCTTCGCGATCGGAACACAATCACTTAAAACGGTGAGTTTGACTATAAGGTATACCTGTCTTACAATGTCGCACATGACTGCTCTGAAAATGGAGAATCTGGCTTCTATCAGTAGGTTTGCGGTATAATTTTGTGATCAATTTTCGTTCGGAAAGCGCGACGGTGACATCCAGAAAGCTAACAGAATTTGTCGAAGAGCTGTGCGAAAGCTTGATTGACGGATGAAAATTATTGAATTCATCTATAAATTTTAAGAGCGTGTCCTCCCCATGTGTCCAAATTAAGAATATATCATGTATGAACCGTCTATAAAACAAAGGCTGTTTATAACAAAGGCCATGAGATAAGGGTTTATAACATGGTTAAGGGTTATGGCCATGGGTTTATAACAAAGGCCATGGGTTAAGGCCACTTTAATGGGTATATTTGTGAATCAAAACGTAAGAGTGTCAGTTAGCACCCTCCATAGCCATGGCGGTGAGCGTGGAACACTCTTTATGAGCCTGTGTGGGGACACGTATCATGTGACTTTATTACGAGCTGGCAGCTGACCAATAGTCCCTCGTATGCAACCAAAGACACCAAGTCTGCCAGTACGAGACCCTCGTTAATGAGTAAGGGAAAGAAGTTTATACTTAAGGGCTCGTTTTTCCGTGTTTTGACACAAAATTAACGAGATATAACAGACAATAATACTTAGAAGTTATTAGACCGAATTGTATTATAAATGTGAAAAAAATAAAGTCGGAAAAAATGTAACTTGCCGTGAGCAAGAACCGAGCCCGCGACCTTCGATTAACGCGTTCGATGCTCTCCCACCGAGCTACCATGGCGGCTATCCTGCGCACAGTGTAATCAGAGTAAATGGAGTTACTAGCATCGAGAAGGTTGATGTCTGTCACCTAGAATAACAACACTCCTATATTCACGTGATAAGTTGTTGAAAAAAGAAGTAAGTCATGATCAGAAATCTGGAACAGATGATGACGGTGAAGGCTATATGCAGCCTACGATTGTGTTATTATCGCTCAATCGGAAAGACGGGTTAGCCATCAATCTATATGAACTCGGTATTCTATACCGAAAGGCTAAAACCACGTCTGCTTTGATATAGAATCATCGAAGGTCTGAACACAGCAGCACTGCCATAACTACCAAATGAATGGTGGCAATACTTGGGCACGTATCATAGCAG
This sequence comes from Rhipicephalus annulatus, assembly GCA_013436015.1. Lineage (NCBI taxonomy): Eukaryota > Metazoa > Arthropoda > Arachnida > Ixodida > Ixodidae > Rhipicephalus > Rhipicephalus annulatus. The sequence continues at coordinate 405,504 of WOVY01009576.1, read as the reverse complement.
ACCGATCATATGTTTGTCGTGTGTTGGTGGCAGTGTTTTAGTAATGCGAAAAGAAAAAAACTCAACCCATCTGACTACAGAAATTCATGTAGGCTATCGAAGTTATTTTAAAAATTGCTTGCGTGGAAGTGAAAGAGGTGAAATATGCATCACGTGAAAACTGCTCAAGTTGGTCCGTTAGAAAATACAATGTGATAAAATAAAAAGGAAATAAACAAACGCACAGGAAAGAAAAAAGAATAAGATGTGCGCTGAACCTTTGGTAAGCTATAAGAACAACACAGCCGGGCTGCTGGAAAACAGACAGGCCTTCTGAAGAAATGCGGAAAATGCCGTTATCACTCAACTTTCCAGCTGGCCCGAAGGCCGCCGATTTGATTCCAGCTGCGGTGGTCGTGGAGGCGAAATGGGAGAGGCCCGGGTAGTGTGCAATTTCAGTGCACATAAAGAACACCGAATGATCAAAGCTTTCGGAGACTTTCACTAAGGTGTCCCTAATTATCATGTCGTGGTTTCCGGACGTTAAACCCAACAATATATATCACATCTTGTTCGAAAGAACGAAGCAACTCTTGGTACGGTTTGAGTAAGCTTTAAGATGTCTAACGTAGCTTGCTTTCAGAGGAAGCCCCGACTTTTTACAGCCTCTTGGCCAACTCATCATAAGTAAGCATCATGGGCAACATTAAACAAGCACAGAACAGAATGCATTGCATCTGTCGTTTCAAAAGAGAAAGAAACAGACTGCCAATGAGCATGGAACTAACCGGCGGGTATAAAGAAGTGCGTGTAAGCTAGTGAACCGCCAGCCGCAACCACTGCTGCCTAATGAAAGCCGTGGTAAGGCTTGCGTTGAGTTTAATGCTGGTGAGGTCAGGATTAATCAGTGCGCAGGCAGGCCACGCATGAAGGTAGTTGAAGTGCATTTCATGCTGGTCGATAACATGCTGATCGGCAAATAGTTTCCACGTTTGATTGATAGAACGAAAGATAAGAGCCGTTGATGAACTAGCGTCAGCTTGAATGGGCTGATTGACACGGAGCCGTGGGGGAGGAGCGCTGCTGTTTCGAGGCGCATGATGAAGCGCACAAGCAAACATCGAGGCAGGCACGAGAAGCGAAACTTCCTCGCAATTTTTTTCAACTTTCAGAGAAATGTGTTGAAAGCGGAAGCTCATTTCTAAAGCCTTCTGTCTGATGGTTGCAAGGTAAGCTTTACGAAGGTTTCACTGTTGCACGAGCGGGTATTGGCTTAGATTCTCCATACTTACGGCCCATGGCAAAAAAACAACAAAAATGGCCACCAGAAAATGAATGAACGATTTATCAAAAATCAGGGAGGTAATTTAGTAATTGATAAAAAAATTACAGGAATTTGTTTCAGTTGAAAATACTCTTTTTGGATCAAAACTATAGTATAAAGTGAAAGTTCCTTGTAATTGTTATCAGAACGTTCAATTTTTTTTCCGATACCTATAAAGGAGACGTGTGTATGTTTTTCGGTTGCGTTAATTGGAAGCACGTAAACACGTTGGCTGTCGATTTTTCGCAGCATTGTAAAGAGTGATGCTTGGTTCAGTAACACGACCTCATGAAATGTGAGGCCCACGGGACGGCTTTTTGCTCTGCTATAGTACACGAAGTACTCTGATTCGTTAACAACGTTTTCTAGACACATAACATGACGGGAACCACCAAGTCGATGAATACTTGCTTGGCATTGCAGACATCCTTTTTTTACGGGACAGCTCACTGCTCTCCCGTAGTTGAGTACGATGTGCTCAAAATATTGAAGTCTTTCCTCTAAACACAGGGCTCCCATAATTGATGACAAAGTACTCAAATAATTGAATACTTTTAGATGCGAAGCAGTTCTTTGCAACACCACCTATACTATTAACAAGGCCCCTCAAGGAAGAGCGTGACATCATGCTAGTAGCCCAGCTGCACCCAGCCGCCGTCGTCTCTAGTTCTTATACAAACGGATTAGTGATATTGAAAAGCAACTTTACAATTTGTGTTTTCCTAGGTGTTGGATGGATTGCCTTCCAAGTTAGTTCGTAGCCAAGCTTGAAAAGCGGAGCCTGCTCCTATGAATATAGCAGTCGGACGGCTTCAAAAGATGCTGCTTTCATTCTGGGCGGGCCGTGGGGCAATACTCCAGATAGGTTCATTTGAGGGAAGTAGAAGTGTTGAGCCAGGTTGTACGAGACGAACACGTCTTTTCAGTAACAGCGCCTACTCTATTTTGTCAACCAGAGAGTCGAAAATAGAAGTGGAAAGAGTGAAAGAAACGATGCAGAAACAGAGAGGAGAGCAGCACGTTGCTTGCTATGCTGCTCCGCAAGGTTTTTATGACCGCGCGGGGGGGGGGGGTGTTGCGTCACTACAGAAGCATGTTCTTTCGTCTTTCTGATTAATATAGTTATGTTTCCGCCCGTGCGCCTATACATCTGCGCTCCGGTTGTCTGTCTGTTCGTTTTCTCTCCATCCATCCATCCATCCGTCTGTCCATTCATGCTTCGGTCCATCTGTGCATTCGGCTATCCAAGCTTCCGTCCGTGATTTCGTTCATTCGCGCATCCGTCTGTCCATGCTTCCTCTCATGCTTCCACCAGTCCGTTCGTTCATGCTTCTGCCCATCCATCCGCACGTCCGTCCATCTGGCCACACAGATGGACACACAGATGAGTTTACACACGGAAGAACGTTTAGCCCCACTCATCATTCACAACGTGAATATGCCGTGATTTTTTTTAGTCGGTGTATTTATCTCGCTCGGTCACCCCCCCCCCCCCGACCATCAGAAAAAAAAGCTTCCTGCACCTGACGCCGTTTCGCTTTGCTTCCCTGCTCGGGTCACCTTTTTTGTCACGCGACGAATCTTTTTCGCAGTACTCGTGTTGACGATACCAATGTGAAACTTTGCTCAGTTGTCACGTTTGTTGAGGCACCTGAAGCTTTTGATTTATTGAATAGTATTCTAAATCATCGAAAATTTTTATTATTTATCTATTTTTTTTTTACAAAATACTGAAGACCCCTTTAAGGGCCCCAGCAGGAGCGGCAAAGATCATAACATTGCACACAGGTGTAAACAGCAAGAACAAAAAAGATACATCATATACAAAAGATACAAAAACATAGGTCATGGTTAAATACACTCAAGTGCCTCTACAGAGCAGGTTAATGATTGAGGTAGGCAGTTCCAGTCGTTTATGGTTCGAGGAAAGAACGACTATTTGAAAATGTTTGATTTGGCGAAATACGGTGTTAATGAATGAGTTTGTCGAAGCCGGGTTTGTCTTGTCGTAAGCGGTTTCAGATACATATCACGGTTTACTGACAGCTTGTTGTTATTTAAAAGAAAAAGAAATTTGAGCCTGTGAATTTTACGACGTTTTTCAAGTGTGGGTATACTGTTTTCTTTCATAAGGTTTGTGGAGGAATCAGTTCTTCGGTACTTGGAGTAAATAAAACTCAATGTCCACCAATGAGTAAATTTCACTCAATGTCCACTTTTTGAGGTATAATTGTGAGAGACAGCTTAGCGATTCTCCATATAGAGAATGCATGACTCTAAATTATGCAACAGATTTAGTTCAGTAGCAGTTTTATTGCCACTGGGTGTAATTTCAAAAAGTTCTTTACAGTGTTCTTGTGTTATTTCAACAGTCGGGGTACAAAACTTGTCATCGCTGTGTCAGCGCATATATCTGCCAGCACGGCAAATCACAACGGTGCCTTCCAAAATATAGTATGTAACGAGCCGGGTGAAGCCGTTTACTATAAACGTTTTAAGCGAAAATCTCGATGAAGCTTGCTGTACGCAGCATTCACTGCTCCTAGATTGAAATGACTTTCAGCGCGTTATCTAAACTTCCAGGTGATGCTTCCACGATAATGTCATTAAAGTTGTGAAATATAAATGCTCGATGGGGTTGGCGAACCCTTGTGTGTATGCGGTTTTCCATCTTTGAAGTACTGATTAAGCAATTAGTACTGCGGATGCACAACATATCGTGGAGGCTAGCTGTTTTCCCAATAGGAAGAAACAAAAGGCCTCTCATAATGTATGGAAATGAAAACGTCTGCATCATTAAGGACTTGTCATCGGGTTCCATCGCTCGTCGTGTTTGCCACGAATGCCATGCATTATTCGCGAGCATGTTTGCTCTCAGCAGCACTGACGACATAAACACTGTTAAAGTAACAGCGTGTGCCCAACGTCAACTCGTATGCGTCTGCTACGACCGCTTTAATATTTCACGGTGAGGCTTAGAGACAACCTCTGGGGAAAAACACCGTTAGGCAACCCTAAGCGTCATAGATGACACAGTGCGCGACTACATCATTAAGCTCTTCATTTGTAGCAATCACCATCAACGTTGTATGACTTACGATGAGTGTACTTGTATTACCTTCTTTGTATACTTATGTTATTCTCTCGTATATGTTATTCCCTTGTATTTATGCCTGCATTTCTGCGTTCTTGTGGGCATCATTGCCAGTAGGTGTGGGTACACCACAGGTATACCTGTGAAGGAAGAGTGTCGGGGGTATAAATGGATGTAGCATGGCGGTTAGTTTATGCTTTCTACCGCTGTCACTGCTTTTTTATGTGCTCAATGTGCATAAACAAGGGGGCTCATGAGCACCAAAAATGCTGCGCTGACTAAAACTGGATCCATCAATAATAGAAGCTTTGCTATGCCCTTCTCCTTCCTTCATTGAAGGTGGCGCCTATACTGTCAGCTGGCTACTGCTGGCTGATAGCTTTTCGCATTTGTTTGTGCCAGTGCAAACTGCCCCAAAACTTAGCCCAAACCTCTTTAGATATTGCAGCGAATGACGTTCAGAAGTGCTTCTATGATTCTGCACAAACGCTTACCCTCGCCTTGTCTTCGTTGTCGTTTCTTCGCTGTATTTACACCTTGTTCATTTGATCACAATCATTACTTCTAAGTTATGGCAGCTTGATTGTTGAGACATCATCTACAAAGCTAGGTTGGGCCGCCATCAAGCCACCGAAGACGAGCTTCAACAGTCAGACCATCGTCGCCACTGTGTCTGGCCAGCGATACTAGACTATATGAGGTCAACCACAATTTTCAGACTGACTGCCCCACTTTACCTATACTGTCTACGGAGTCAAACCAGCTTTCGTTACACTATGTCTTGCATTGTCCGCGCCACCTCGGTGGTGGTGAAATACTGTTGTTTGCTCTATTCATAAGTCCAGCCATCTTGAGGATCACCTTGGTATAAAATATGAACGAAACATAATTTAAAAATGCAGCGGCTGGTGAAGTGACAGTGGTCGTAAAAATCAGCGAAGTTGACACGTCAGTGTCAAGTTCGCCAACAATGTTACGTGCATTCCCGAAAACTAACTGTGATCACTAGAGCTCATGGGGCATAAATATAAACAGTTACAGCTACATTCATAAACACGTGCTATCGCTTCAGACAGTTGAGACAGTTCACTAAAGAATTGTCGATCATCATCATCATCATCCTCATCATCAGCCTGACTACATCCACTGCAGGACAAAGGTCTCTCCCATGATCCGCTAGTTAACCCGGTCCTGTGCTTGCTGCTGCCAATTTATACCCGCAAACTTCTTAATCTCATCTGCCCACCTAACCTTCTGTCTCCCCCTAACCCGCTTCCCTTCTCTGGGAATCCAGTCAGTTACCCTTAATGACCAGCGGTTATCCTGTCTACGCGCTACATACCCTCCCCATGTCCATTTCTTCTTCTTGATTTCAGCTATGATATCCTTAACCCCCGTTTGTTCCCTAATCCACTCTGCTCTCTTCTTGTCTCTTAAGGTTACACCTACCATTTTTCTTCCCATTGCTCACTGCGTCGTCCTCAATTTAAGCTGAACCCTCTTTGTAAGTCTCCAGGTTTCTGCTCCGTAGCTAAGTACCGGCAAGATACAGCTGTTATATACCTTCCTCTTGAGGGATAGTGGCAATCTACCTGTCATAATTTGAGAGTGCTTGCCGAATGTGCTCCACCCCATTCTTATTCTTCTAGTTACTTCAATCTCGTGGTTCGGCTCTGCGGTTATTACCTGCCCTAAGTAGACATAGTCTTTTACAACTTCAAGTGCACTATTTCCTATCTCGAAGCGCTGCTCCTTGCCGAGGTTGTTGTACATTACTTTCGTTTTCTGCAGATTAATTTTAAGACCCACCTTTCTGCTCTCCTTGTCTAACTTCGTAATCTTGAGTTGCAATTCGTCCCCCGAGTTACTCAGCAATGCAATGTCATCTGCGAAGCGCAGGTTACTAAGGTATTCTCCATTGACTCTTATCCCTAACTGTTCCCATTCTAGGCTTCTGAAAACCTCCTGTAAGCACGCGGTAAATAGCATTGGGGAAAATGTGTCCCCCTGCCTTACACCCTTCTTGATTGGTATTCTGTTGCTTTCTTTATGAAGCACTATGGCAGCAGTTGATCCCCTGTAGATTTCTTCCAGAATGTTTATATATACTTCATCTACGCCCTGATTTCGCAGTGTTTGCATGACGGCTGATATTTCTACTGAATCAAACGCCTTCTCGTAATCTATGAAGGCTATGTATAGTGGTTGGTTATACTCTGAGCATTTCTCTATTACCTGATTGATAGTATGAATATGGTCAATTGTTGAGTAGCCTGTTCGAAATCCTGCTTGTTCCTTTGGTTGATTGAATTCTAATGTTTTCTTTACTCTGTTAGCAATTACCTTTGTAAGTAGCTTGTATACTACAGAGAGCAAGATGATCGGCCTGTAATTCTTCAAGTCCTTGTCATCTCCTTTCTTATGTATTAGGATGATGTATTATGTATTAGGATGTATTAGGATGATGTACTCTTCCCGTCAGGAGACACCTCGTAAACAGGGTGGCTAGTTTTTCTAACACAATCTGTCCTCCATCTTTCAGCAGATCTGATGTTACCTGATCCTCACCAGCAGCTTTGCCCCTTTGCTTGATCTCCAAAGCTTTTCTGACTTCTTATATCATTACTGGTGGGGTGTAATCTGGGTTACTGCTAGTTCTTATAGTATTAAGGTCGTGGTTGTCTCGGATACTGTACAGATCTCTGTAAAACTCCTCCGCTATTTTTACTATCCTATCTATATTGGTAGTTATTTTGCCTTCTTTGTCCCTTAGTGCATACATCCGACTTTTTCCTATCCCAAGTTTCCTCTTCAATGCTTTGAAACTTCCTCCGTTTTTCAGAGCGTGTTCAATTCTCTCCATGTTATACCTTCTTACATCGCATACCTTACACCTATTAATCAACTTCGAAAGCTCTGCCAGTTTTATTTTGTCTGTTGTACTTGACACTTTCATGATTTGACGCTTCTTTATTAGGTTCTTCGTTTCCTGGGAAAGCTTGCCAGTGTCCTGTCTAACTACCCTGCCTCCAACTTCCACTGCACACTCCGTAATGATACTCGTCAGATTATCATTCATTGTATCAACGCTAAGGTTGGTTTCCTCACTAAGAGCCAAGTACCTGTTCTGCAGCGACACTCTGAGTTCCTGTACTTTCCCTCTCAGTGCTAGCTGATTGATTGGCTTCTTGCGTATCAGTTTCTGTCGTTCCTTCTTCAAGTCTAAGTGAATTCTAGACCTTACCATTCTATGGTCACTGCATCGTACCTTGCCAATCACTTCCACATCCTGCACCACGATTCCAGGGTGTGCACTCATTATAAAGTCTATTTCGTTCTTATTTTCGCCATTAGGGCTCCTCCATGTCCACTTGCGGTTTTCTCGTTTTCGGTAGAAGGTATTCAAAATCCGTAAATTATTGCGTTCTGCGAATTCTACTAGTAGCTCTCCTCTGGCGTTTCTAGTACCGATGCCATAATCTCCTACTGCCTGGTCTCCAGCCTGCTTCTTCCCTACCTTTGCTTTAAAGTCGCCCATCACTATAGTATACTGTGTTTTTACCTTACTCATTGGCGATTCCACGTCTTCATAGAAGCTTTCAACTGAAGCGTCATCATGGCTGGATGTAGGCGCGTAAGCCTGTACTACCTTCATCTTGTATCTTTTATTCAGTTTAACTACAATACCTACCACGCTTTCATTAATGCTATAGTATTCCTCTATGTTGCCAGCTATGTTTCAGTGAATTAGGAACCCCACTCCCAGTTCTCTTCTGTGTTTCAAGCCCCTGTAGCAAAGAACGTGCCCATTCTGTAGTACCGTATAGGCCTTATCTGTCCTCCTAACCTCACTGAGCCCTATTATATCCCATTTAACACCCTCTAGCTCATCGAACAGTACAGCTAGACTTCCCTCACTAGATAAGGTTCTAGCGTTAAACGTTGCCAAGATCAGGTTCCAATGGCGGCCTGTCCGGATCCAGAGATTCTTAGCACCCTCTGCTGCGTTGTAGATCTGACCGCCGCCGTGGTCAGTTGCTTCGCAGCTGCTGGGGACTGAGGGCCGTGAGTTATTTGACGTAAGCATGTGGGAGGTAGTGGCCAGATACTGCACCAGGTTGGCCAATCCTTCTCTGGTGAGGGAGTGCGTTCTCGGCGGTGTTTGCCGTTGAGGCCGCACCCCAGGCCTCTTAATGCAGTTCCATCAACACGCGGATTTTTTTTAATCCGGTTGGGAACTGCGCGAAAGAATGGTCGATAGCATTCACCAAATCTTGGATAGCAAGTGCCTGTCTTAAGTCATATGGTTCGTGATTTATACTACGGCGTAATAGTATAATCATCTGACAGTGGTAAGCCATTACGACTTGAAGGCATCATTCACGCATGTCACATCCCTGTAGAAACTAATTGATTGGGATAATTTTGTTCTTGCTATGGGAAGATTGTATGAAGCAGACTTTGATATGCTTCAAATTGAACATGTTACTGCATGGATGGCGGCAAGAGAGAGTGGTACGAAAGGTAAATGGTTGAAGGAACAGACGCAGAGCACAACAAAGCAACTTTTGTATGATAGTACTGTGCGCGGTAAGAACCCGCTGTTTCCCTAATCACCAGGGAAAAAAGCTTCACAGCACAGGTGTCTTCCAATTACAAGCCGACGCATTACAGAAGTTTCATCACCACTTAAGTCAATAACTCGCTTGAAATGATGTCTGACTTCAAGGTTCTGCGTGAAATTTGATTATACTGTGATAAGGGTAGTTGCTGGGGCGCTTTATTATGTATTTACTTTATGTGGTGCAACTTTTTTTGATGCTACAAACCAAGGAGACTACATTAAACCAAATACAACGATGAATCAATTCAAGTAGTGAATATTGGCTGTGAATATTCGTTCATATTAAGTGAAAAAAAGTTCTATATTGTATTTTCTATATGCAGTGAATTTGTGGTTGTTGCGCCATGTGGTATGTTTGCTAAACGAGCAATATTGAACTAAATAAATGAAAAATACTTATAGTGCAGCAACAAAGACGACTTAAAATAAGTGCTACGTACCGCAGACGCAGATGTCTCAAAAGTGTGATATGGGAGCCCACGGAAGATTCGAAATTGCAGATTTCTAGTATAACATAAAACACTTAATTATCAAAATGCCTTCTATATTATAACAAATTAACAACGGGTTTATCTGTGAATGTGCAGCTTCGCACATCATACTAAGTGGTACGATGAATATTATTCACGTCCTGAAGATCGACTCGTAGGTCGGCGCAGGCGGCTCTCACGTCGGTACACTATATAACGTTTAACATTATATACTGCCGTATATTTTAAGATTTGCACCTTCTCGACCAAAAAAAAAATAGAACTTCACCGTGAAGGCGTCGTCACCACCAGATTTCTCTATTTTCACAGTCTGTGAAAGCCACAGAACACAAAACATATGATCCTTATTAGAGTTGGCCGACATGTGGGGCATCGCGACTTCAGCATCAGGTCTAGTGAACTCAAATGCACTGTATAGGTAGAGTACTAATGTTCTGTTCAGATGATGGTTATATCCACGATATATAGAAACAGTTAAAAGCGAGACGTAGATGCGTTTTTTTTCTACTTTATATGATGCTCATTTTTTCACCATAACAACGATTACGCAGAAAAACACGTTTACAGAGCACGAAAAGAATATGACGTCCACTTCAACATTACACTTAGCGTCTAACTATAATGCGCTGCTTTTAGTTTATTCATACACAGTCGCAGTTTATGTGCACTTTTTTTTACTATAAGCTGAAAGAATGCTGACGATGAATTGTGAACCATTGGGGACCACATGTGTAGATTAAGTGTATGAAAATTTTGAACTATAAGAGAGAGAGAGGCACGAGGTAGTATTCATTGCTCTATATGTTCATGGTCAGGCTAGCGAAAATTATATGTTTCTTGTTTGGGCATCGGAACAGATTTCACGGTGTTTTCAAAACGTGTGCTGCGCGCTGCAATGTTTTCGCTATATCGACGCCTGCTCTTGACTCACTTGTAGTCTAAACAGCTCCCGACTGACGCAGACTGAACACCCTGGTTGTGAACTTGTTTTGAAAATATCCTGGCGTTTCAAAACTCGCTCACTCGGCCAATTTAGCAGCGAGAGGTGATGATGTACAAGACAATAATAGTGCATTCGTATAAACACCTCAAAAACGTCATTGTTTTGATGATTTTTTGTTCAAATATAGGCTCGCCCAAAATAGACTGGGCTGTTAGTCGGTGTATATGCTACATTCATCTTTAGAGAGTTTTCTTTCAAATTTTGTTTGCTCATTTCTCAAATTGTAATATTTAGTTGCTCACCTAAATTTATACAGAGGACACTACTAAATTTCTTTGTGTATTTATTTAATTGTTTGTTTATTTTTTTATTTATTTATAGAGTACCTAAATAGCCATATAAGCAATACATAGAGGGGGCCATGAAAACAATCAGTACAAAAGAATTCGTAGCAAAATGCATAAACACATACAAAATATCACCGTCACATTTATCAAAACAAAGTAATGAATCACAAAATACATTTTCATACACACAGAACATACGTAATGCAAGAACAATTTCTTAGCTTAGAAAAAGATAAATCATTATTTGTTATAATAACTAAGTCGTCATTTAAGCTATTCCACTCTTTTATTGTTTTTGGAAAGAATGAGTAGTAAAAAGTCTTGGATCTGCATTTGAAGGTAGATATTTTTTTGTTATTGTCACAGCGAGTGGATGTGTAGGGAGGTTGAACAAGGTAGCTATTATCATTGATTCCTGTGTTAGACTGGTATGTCTGGTGCAACAGTTTAAGCTGTAGTTTTTGTTGACGTACACGTAGCAGATCCCACCCCAAAGTGGCCTTAATTTGTGAAACACTGGCGTAGAGGCTATAAATATTTAAAACAAACCTTGCTGCTTGTTTCTGAAGTTTCTTATTTTATTTATAAGAAAGTTTTGGTGGGGGTTATTTAGCAGAGCAATTGCTGAAATGAGCGGATTCTCACTAGTGTTTACGCGAACCGGTAAGTAAGAGCTCTTGCACTTATTCTCAGAAAGTAAAATTACGCTCTTACAGCACACTGACTCGAACTCAAAAGAGAGTTCACGTGTGTCTACAAAGAGAGTGCTAGAAGTGGCAAGCCGAAATCACACTCTTTTTTGTTCTAAGCTTAGGTCAGTACTCAATTGTTTGAATGTTTGAAACCACACTGTATAAAAATGACGCAGCTATCTAGGTAAAGACTTCAAGAGTTCACAAAAAGATGTTTAGTGCGACCTTACTTTTTTAATTGTGACGTAACGCTACAGGCCAATTGTGACGTAATGCTACAGGAAGAAGCTTGTTTGTTCGAAAGACCCAATTAAAGTAAGTTCTATGGCCCTTTTGGCATTTCTGCGGAGTTCGGGGCTGATAGACGCCCCTTGGCAAACTTTTGGTATCAAGACGTGAGAGTAAGAGAGATGGAAAAATTGCTGGATCATGTGCCATGTTAAACCTATCTGATTAACACTAGCACAAACAACAAGAACAACTACACTATTGATGACGATGACGACGCAGCCAACAACACTGTAGTCTTTGCTTTTATATTGTATATAAACACATATTTACTGTGTCATCGCGTTCTGCTCTTCGAAAGACGCATTCTTCAAGAACTTTGACAAAAGCGAGAACGAGATGGTTTTGTGTCTGGAAACAGCGACCATTTATAATCCCGGACACTTTGGTTCCGTAAATAGGTACTGATGAATTTGCGTCAGCGCCCTAGCACATTATCACTTATAAAGCGCAGGTTTTGTCTCAAAACAAACTAAATCAACTCCTGCATTCTTGAATTCGATGAAAAACAAACTATGCCAAATAACAGAAACCGCAATGCCCGTGATAAGTTAGACAGGAAATTTCACCAATTTTATTGCAATTTTGTATAAAAGGTCATTTGTGTAAGCTGGTGAACAAAGCGGGCTCCATCCACATGATAACCTGTATTGGTCCACTATTACCCGTACTTACCAGGGAACTAGTAGAAGAGGGCTGCTGTGGACAACCTTGCCTAGCATATAAGAAGAGTATGTAAACCATAATGCTTAAACTACACCAAGGCAAAAGCTAAATAGTCCCTTTTTACTTAAGCGATGGTGTTCGAAGTAGGAAAACCACTTAAAATATCGTGGTAGTGCGAATAATTTACTGAATTTCACAACGCCTATCAAGATTCTACAGTGTGAGCTCGGAAATGAACACAGGGTCATCGCAAACAGTGCCCTGCATTAGATACATGAACGGGCTTAGCAAGGATAGAAATTTTAGCGGTAAAAGCCATGCTTGCCACTGCAAGCAAACAATTGCTCTGTATATCTATCGGTATCACCACCCGCAGTCTGCCAGAAAAAAGCCTCGTTAGACACATTTGACAATCGACTTTTGTCGGAAGTAAAAATCCCGGCACAATCGCTTAGACCTTACTCACCACAGAAGGCTTCGATAAGATCGTTGCGCACTTTTCGTACAACTGGTCTCAGTGACACACTTTAGGAAGTGTCATATTCTCCCGCTTTTTCATTTTTTATCATCTTTCTTTTTTTACGGCTGAGTTCTTTTCTTTTTTCTTTAATTCCCTTTTGACTCTCACCCAGAAAAGGAAAGTCAGATGGTTTAGGAACTGGCTAATCTTTGTGTCTTTCTGTCAGCTGTTACCTTCCTCGTCCTCCTTCGCGTTCATTTGCTTAGTTTCTAACCAGCCTCTTTCTGAATGAAACCCCGAGGTCAAATGGTAAGCATTGCTTACCATTGACTCACAGACATTACTGGTCAGTGTTCGGAAGGCATGCGCTGAGCAGCAGCTTTTCAATCTAAGTACTGATTTCCTTATTACGAACCAAAGCTCGATGTCGTGGGTACCATTTCCGGCCTCCCCAGCCATGTCGTATTGCCGAGGCAAAATGCAATCACATCAGTGCGCTTTTACGTGGGTGCGCGTTTAAGAGATGGCTGAAATCAATCCGTACTCCACTACTAACGCGCGAGTTGCAATCATACCGCACTTTTGGCACGCGAAATCAAAGGTTTTTAGTGCAGAGAGCTTAATGTAGCCCGGCTATCGTATCTGCTCATATCCGTAATGCAGGCTAAACCACATTTAGCCTGACGAGCTGTAGCATTGTGAGCGCTTGCTTGCGCCAAAGATGTTTTAATCCTCTTGCTCTTCAAGCGCCTTGATGATTATTATAAGTGCGGACAATAGTATTATAGCCAAGAAAAATGAAAAAACAAACACTCATAAAAATTGAGAGGAAGCATGCGAAAAACGTATAGAAAGAGCAAAAAAAAAAGGTAGGACGAAAATAGAACTGAATTGAAGAAAAAAAAAGTGCAGAAAAATATTCACGCAAAATTATTATTTTATCTTGCGCTTAGTTTTCCGTACATACAATAAAAAAAGTGAAGTGTAAGGACGCTAAAAAATTGCATCGCTTAACGTGGCGAGTATACTGAGTGACACAAATGTTGCAGCAAAATTACGCAATTAACCAAAGTATAGAGCGAAATTGACAATAAAATTTCTTTATACACGTCCAAAAACGTGCCCACGTAGGAAGGCACAATTTGAGGAATTCGGAAACAGGGTGTGAAGAAGGACCCGTCTCTGTACGAAACTCATTAGTAACCTTTGAACAAGGCTTGGAGCTATGTTTTTGGACTGCGACAAACATGCACGTTCTGCCCTGAGCAGCTGCGGCTTGGACAAACATTTGGCCAAGGGAAGCGAGTATCCTCGTGGCCCACTCGGGGATAATTGTGCTGCGGGAAGAGTCAACAAAGGAGCGCGTCGCCCTGTTTGGATCCCGCGCCTGCAAAAAGGGCGCTCGTGTTATTCTAAGCCTAACAGCTCCACCATAAAACGTCGCTATCGCATCACGTGAAAAAAAAAAGTAGTTGCAGCATCGTAAAGCGTACATCGAGGCGATGCTTTGAGAACGGCTCAATCTTAACAGCGGGGTGTTTCGACTATCGCGTACACTGAGCACTACAAGCGGAGCATTATTGTAAACTTAAGAAATTATTGTTAGATTTTGATTTTATTATCCGCTCTGCAAAAGTAAAAAAAATTAGGGGAACCAAGAGCTTCGCCTTTGGTAGTCGAATGCGATTTTCATCACCACTCCTCCACTGGTAATAAATACCACGAACACCGTGATTATGAGCTTCATAAAGAAATAGACACAGAGAGAAATTTAGAGTAGCTAACTGAATCAGATTTTAGTATCCTGCCTGCTGAGATCTATTTCCGCTTCATGACATGACACCTGCTTTTGGACAAACTGCGCAAACTCCCCGGTGCCACCCTGGTTTTAAGTCCACAACACGAAGGGAATAATCATAGTATATGGACCACACCCAGCCCTCTTCCCTCGGTGCCCAATCAATCAATCAATCAATCAATCAATCAATCAATCAATCAATCAATCAATCAATCAATCAAACAATCAATCACTCAATCAATCAATCAATCTCAATCGATCAATTAACCAATCAATCAATCTATCTATCTATCTCAGGTTGATCTTTACCAAAGGTGATATAGCGTACCGTCGTTCGCCCGTGTTAAACTAGTTTTCACTACACGCAACAATGAAAAAAAAGAAAAGCCTGCATGAAAATTTCGCTTATTGTTTAACAAACATCTACCAATTTTCGGTCTTTGTGGCTGCAAGCTGCTATATCCACCGCCGGTTTGAGGTAAATCTTTGCGCCTTTGGAGGAGAATTTTTACTTGATATATTTAATTCAGGACAAGGAAGAAAAACAGGGTAATATTAATAGCTTCAATCTGTTATCCCGACCGAACGATGTGACTATGAGAAACGCAGTAGTGGAGCACTCTGAAAATTTCAGCCACATGCTGTTCATTGAAACACATCGACATCGCAAAGTACACTGGCTTTTACAATTTCGGCTCCATCGAAATTCGATGGCCGAGGTCGCGATTGAACCCGCGACCGTAACGTTGATCTCGTTCCAATAATTCCCCATGGCGGCTAGATAGATAGATAGATAGATAGATAGATAGATAGATAGATAGATAGATAGATAGATAGATAGATAGATAGATAGATAGATAGATAGATAGATAGATAGATAGATAGACAAAGATAGATAGATAGATAGATAGATAGATAGACAGACACCCAGACAGACAGACATAGATAGATAGATAGATAGATAGACAAAGATAGATAGATAGATAGATAGATAGGTAGATAGATAGATAGATAAATAAATAAATAGATAGATAGATAGACAAAGATAGATAGATAGATAGATAGATAAATAAATAGATAGATAGATAGATAGATAGATAGATAGACAAAGATAGATAGATAGATAGATAGATAGATAAATAGATAGATAGATAGATAGACAGACAGACATAGATAGATAGATAGATAGATTGGTAGATAGATAGATAAGTAGATAGATAGATAGACAGACAGGCTAGATAGATAGACAGACAGACGTAGATAGATAGATAGACAGAGAGACAGACAGACAGACAGATAGATAGATAGATAGATAGATAGATAGATAAATAGATAGACATACAGACAGACAGACAGACAGCCATAGATAGATAGATAGATAGATGTATAGACAGATGGATAGATAAATAGATAGATAGATATATAGATAGATAGATAGACAAAGATAGATAGATAGATAAATAGATAGATAGATAGATAGACAAAGATAGATAGATAGAAAGATAGATAAATAGATAGATAGATAGATAGATAGACAAAGATAGATAGATAGATAGATAGATAGATAGATAGATAGATAGACAAAGATAGATAGATAGATAGATAGATAGACAAAGATAGAAAGATAGATAGATAGATAGATAGATAGATAGATAGATAGACAGACAGACAGATAGATAGATAGATAGATACATAGATAGATAGATGGATAGATAGATAGATATAAATAGATAGATAGATATAGATAGATAGATAGATAGATAGATAGATAGATAGATAGATAGATAGATAGACAGACAGACAGACAGACAGACAGACAGACAGACAGACAGACAGACAGACAGACAGACAGACAGACAGACAGACAGATAGATAGATAGATAGATAGATAGATAGATAGATAGATAGATAGATAGATAGATAGATAGATAGAGAGCACAAGTGAGCTAATGATGGAGAGAGATACATACAGCGACAAATTTTCTCAGCAATAAAGGAACTACTTCGAAGAGTGGGAAATCGAAGAATCTCTTTTGTCGCTCTGTACAGGCTGCTCATTATCACAGTGACGATGCACCTTCGTCGGCGTTTACAAAATCGTTCATTAATCATGCTTCCCGCGTGGCCAAGTTTTGGAAAAGCAGTTTCCTCCATGCCGTCTGCAGAAGCTCCTAACGCCTTTGTTTCACTCAAGTCAAGGAGTGAGCGGGTGCTCTTAGAGTGCGCTTAAACTGGAAAATAAATTTTTCGCTAAAGTCAGAAAGAGAAGCTGAGACAACAGTGAACTTGCCTCTAAGTCTTCGCGTGCGGCATAAAAGGGTAGGGTCGAGCACACACGTCATAATCAAGCAGTGCCCAATTAAGCACCGCTGCTGCTTAAAAATGAGCGGGTCTCTTGCTGACTTAAATCTGAGAAAGAAGCCGCTTGAAGAAAACTTTTCGCCCGACTGAGGCAGCTGCACGGGATCCCGTAATAAATTTTGCGCGGGCAATCACGCTCGAAATGAGATGCAGCCCTCCATCCAGCCCCATTTCCTTCGACTCTTTTCTTTTTTTCATTTTGTCAATGTAGCCTTTTGCAGTTGGTAGATTACTAAGACGCATGCATAAAAATAGTGCACTTGCAACTTTTAAAAATGCTCTTAGCGAAACTGTTTAAAGAACAGTGATAAATGTTTCTAATACGTCACTGATGGGCCGGCTGATGGGTCATGTAAGAACACGCTCCACACCAACACCCTGAGTGCGTCATGCGTCTTTGTCTTCGTCGGCCTCGGTCGCTCAGCGGCTAGTGTGTTCGGCTGCTGACCTGAACTTAGCATGTTCGATACCGGCTGCGAGGTCGCTTTTCGGTGGAGGTGAAATAGTAGAGGTGTAGTGTGCGAAATCAGTGCACATGAAAGAACACTATAGATGGTTGGAATTTCCGGAACCCTCCACTCATTACGTCGTGCTTTTGAGACATATATCTCTACGCATTGTTACTATGTTTCTCATTGTTATTAAGTTGTCAGAGTTGGCATTGTTAGATGTTTATATAACCAGTTGTTTGCACTTGCGCAACAATGCCAAAGGAAACGTGGGTATTAGGAACGCAAGAACTAATAAGTTAACATAAAGCGCTGGCGCTCTCAAGTATTGTAGCTCTGGATACTGCTTCATGAATCTGATTCAGTGGATTGCCACTATCTACTTTTGATCTTAAGCCAACGGGACAGCTGTATCATATGAGTACATATGTAATGTTCATAAAATTGGAGAGCCAGCACTGCAACAAAAATTGACGTTTCACGAACTTTAGGGTCTATTCAAGTATTAGTTACGAGACGTGGCATGGTTCTGTGGTGCAATACTTGGTTGTCACGCAGAATACTAACTTTACATTCTTTCTGAAGCCGTGACAATTATTCTTTGCATTCATTGGGTCATAACTGCCGATTTCTGCTTTTTTCATAACACTCGCGCGTTAAAATTACACATATGCGTTACCACCGTCACAGGGTATATACTAAATGTAAGTCAACTGTGGCACGGACCCGCATACCAGTGAACCCCTCCCCCCCCCCTCCATCACGGGTATGTGCCACTGTCTGGCGGAAAGAGTTTGTTGACGTAGGCGATGGGATTGTGACATGCGTGGTGGGGACCGGGATGAGGGAGCTTAAAAGATGGAGCATGTATGTTGGGAATCATGGTCATGCGAATCATGTGGAGGGAACGGGACCATGTTGTAATTGAGCGACACCCTCATACACAAGACCTGCAAGATCACCCTTGGCCTGCGGGAGTCGGCGAGCACCACTCGTCTGCTACAAATGGGGGTGTACAACACCCTTGTTGAAGTATATGAAAGCCCAAAGAGTCTCGCAACTCGAACGTATGTCCCTGACAGCCCTGGGTTGGTACATACAGCAGAAACTCGGCCTTAATTATCGCGTAGAACAAGGTCAGAAAGAGGTCATTTCACACGACATCAGTGAGACGCTGATATCTGCCTCTATTCCTAGAAATATGCACGCCGAACATAACGAGGGCCGACGCCAGGCTCGTGCTAAGGCACTGCTGCGCTCCTTCGGTGGGGAAAGGACTGTGCGCTTCGCGCATGCGCCAGAATACATAAACAAACACTGATTCACAGCCGTTGTCGTAGATGTTGACTCCCGGGCTTACCCACGCGTGTAGTGTCAGTGCAAAGTATCCAGACACCGCGGAAGAGCTTGCAATCGCGCTTGCGCTTACCGGCCCCACCCGCGAAGAGGTTGTTAGCGACTCACAATTCTCAGTTGGTAACTACGTGTGCGGACGCATTTCTCCCGAAGCTCTACAGATTATGAGGAATACTGCTCGAAAACGATTCAATAGCACCGAGGTTCTTTGGTTCCCAGCGCATGTCACCACCACCACCGACGAAGGCCCCCCTGATTTGAACGAGGTGGCACACCACTATGAGGGAGAAATGACCCGCCACGCAGAGTCTGAAGCCACATCGTCGATATCGGATCTCTTGGTTCAAAATGTAGGATAATGCTGAGTGAGGTATAACGAAAATACTAAGCACTAGTATACCAGTTTCGCAGGCATATATGACCCCCACCTCACCCTAAGCTGAAACGATGCCAGGCGGTCATCTGGCGACAGCTGCAGACACACACCTCCCTCTGTCTGGTGAGACTGCGGTACATTTTTCCCGCGCAATACCCGAGTGTTACCTGCAAATTATGTCAGACAACTCGAGCGACACTCTCGCACATGTTGTGGGAGTGCTCTGTTATAGCAGCTGAAATGGCAGTAGATCTAAATGCTCTTGCGTTGAAGTGGGCAGCCGCTCTGTGGAGCTCGAACTTCAAGACCCTAGAGGGGGAATTCCAGTGGGCCCTAGAGGTGGCCATGAGGCAAGGCCTTGAAGTGTCATGGGAGATGTGACTTCGGGCTGTAAACATCGCTGAATTTTCATTAAAGTTATTTTCATTATTATTCAAGTTTTCACCAGTGCGTCATATTCGTCAAACTATTTTACCCTTCTATACTAACTTTGCTTTACGCCAAGTTAAGGGCGGGATCACGAGAGCAGCAAGAAGGGAGCGGCTAAATAGATAGATAGATAGATAGATAGATAGATAGATAGATAGATAGATAGATGGATAGGTAGATAGATAGATAAATAGATAGATGCTGAAAGTGTTTGCATTACGCTAAGAAATACAACGCATTTAAAACTGTGACGAAGTGCTGTATCTATAGAGAAGCGCTAACATTTATTTCATTTGCAAGAAAAGCAAAAAGGAAACAGAGTCATCGTGATCATAAAACAGTTGAAACCGGATTGAGCTGAATACTATTAACTCAGCTCAGTTAGGGCCTGGTTTAGTTTTCTGCGGCCCCACTCGCTAACACTGTCAGATGCGATGCCCATAAAGCCTCTGGAGAAAAGAATGCATGCATGCTGACTCAAGCCAACAAACCGGGGAGCTCCTCTTACTAGGTTTAGTCAGCATTGTGCAAATATGAGAGTATAGGCTTTCAAACGGGACCAATGAAGTGCACTTGGCGGCAATGAAGTACACATGACGCTGTGGTCACTGAAGCGAAGTGGCTATAGGTGCCAGCGCGGGGCCTTCAACTGACAGCATGCGTTGCTGTCGACTCCGCTGTCCCTAATATTGGTAGAGATTGTGTTCCTCGCGGTGACGAGCAGTGTAGTCTGGGTAAATGGCACTTGGTTTTGAATATAGTGGCAGACCTTTCGATCAATAGACTATGATCTACAAAAAAATGTGAATCTTTCTTTTCCAATCAACCAAATGTGTCTCTAGACGACATTCTTTACAAGTCTGATGTCTGCAAAATTATGACACTTCAGAGCTCCTGTTCCAGCTTGGCGAACTCTACCATAAAAGATATATCTTCCTAACCATAAACGAATGGCTGGCAGGCTACGAAAGGCACAATGGCATGACCAGAAAAAGACAGCTGAAAAAAATTGAACGCGACGGTGACAGTCGATTGTGTTTCGATGTCACCGGTTTTTCACGAAGAGTTAATAACACGCTGTTTTTCACGGGTGGATGAAAGTTGTCTGGTGGGAACATAAGTTCTAATGAAGCTCTAATCGTGAGGAGAAACGCCAAGCGTCATTTCTTTTAAAAGGAAGATTTGCATCAACGTCCACGTTCTATTTTTTCTATGGAACTTTCAAAATAAGTAGAGTGGAGTATAAATTGAGTGACGACCTTTGTTTGGCCAGCAGTAGAAAGAGACAGCGGGATTCCGACGTGGTGTTCGACTCGAATGGGCGCATAGGCATGGGGTGTTGTGTTGTATTTAAACTTGAATAGATGGCCAATAAGCTTATCTCGTATGCACATCTAAATTTGGATAATTTACTGTTTTTTTTGTTTTTACATCATACCGTCCATGCATTTCTAAGATTCCTTGATTTTACAGAAATCATCCCAATCTGCTTTGTTATTTTTGCTAGCTAGTAGTGGCTTTCTCGAAGTGATTGTTCACTTGGCTTCGATACAGAGTTTGTGACTGCTATGATAGCAGGGAGACGTTACTGAACTTCTTTTGCGACTGTCCTCGTCACAATGTGCCGAGAATGTACCTCGAAGTAGCTTTTGCTCACAGAGGCCACAGGTCAATGATGACAGAAACCATTTTGGAATCATGTCGTGGACGAAGAAGGTGAAGCCACGGCTCAATTTGTTGCTGGCATAAGACTTGCACCGGCGGCTATGGGCCAATGGCGGCAAAAATTATTTTGCGCGTGCGTGCTTTCTTATGTTTTGGAACTCCCCCTTCATTTCTTCAGTGTAGGGTAACATACTAATTTCAAATGCGAAGCATTTCTTTGAGAACTTTGGCGACTTTGAGTGTATCTATCTATCTATCTATCTATCTATCTATCTATCTATCTATCTATCTATCTATCTATCTATCTATCTATCTATCTATCTATCTATCTATCTATCTATCTATCTATCTATCTATCTATCTATCTATCTATCTGTCTGTCTGTCTGTCTGTCTGTCTGTCTGTCTGTCTGTCTGTCTGTCTGTCTGTCTGTCTGTCTGTCTGTCTGTCTGTCTATCTATCTATCTATCTATCTATCTATCTATCTATCTATCTATCTATCTATCTATCTATCTATCTGTCTGTCTGTCTGTCTGTCTGTCTGTCTGTCTGTCTGTCTGTCTGTCTGTCTGTCTGTCTGTCTGTCTGTCTGTCCGCCTACGACTTTCAGTTGTCCTGGCTGTTTCGATAATGGTATACATACCAAACATGGTATGACTAGACATGACTGTATGAAGAACATATTTGACTTGTCCTAACATGAAAATTATGAGACGTATCATGAATGTCATGATTTACATTTCATGGTCCTGCAGCTCTTGCGGTGGTTTCGATCACATGGCATGTTGCAAAACTGGTATGGTATGCCATGACTGCATGGAGAATACAAGCGACAGACCATAACATGAAAATCATGACATGCGTGTCATGTAATAACATGATTACATGCCACGCTTATGATGCGCTCGCGGCTGTTTCACTAGCGTCACATATACCCAATTTGGTATTACAGTATGTGAATGGATAACGAAGGTATGTGACTGGTGCAAACATTATAATTATGAGATGCGTGTCAAGTAACAACATGACTACATCCTACACTCATGATGCGCTCGCGACAGTTTCGCTAGCTTCACATGTTACGAACTTGGTATTGATTGATTTGTGGGGTTTAACGTCCCAAAACCACCATATGATTATGAGAGACGCCGTAGTGGAGGGCTCCGGAAATTTTGACCACCTGGGGTTCTTTAACGTGCACCCAAATCTGAGCACACGGGCCTACAACATTACGAACTTGGTATTACGCGATGCGAATGGACGACATAGGTAAATGATACATCGAAACATGATAATCACGACATGCGTGCCATGTAACAACATGACTACATGCCACACTGATGATGCGCTCACGGCTTTTTCACTAGCTTCACATGCCGAGATCGGTATTACGGGACGCCAATGAATGACGAAGGTATGTGACTGATGCTAACATGATAATCATCAGATGCGTGTCACGTGAGAACATGTTTACATGCCACAGTGAAGACGCCAATATACTTCGACGTGATATGGTGCGCGGTCTCACTGGCGTTCACTTCGACGGGTCACGCTGGCGTTGCCACGCCAGGCAATGGTACTGCCATATACTCGCAGGTGCGCGCCGCGCAGTGTTGCTTTGACGCATGCGCGTTTCAGCGCGTCTGGCGTCCCTCCGTCAACAAAGAGGGAGACGAAGTGTTGTCTGAGTAATGCATCGGCGCGAAATGCAGCATGTCGCATTCCGCGCCGGTTGCCGTCGGGCCGCGCTGACGGACGCTGGTCGCGCCAGTCGTCAGGTTATAGAGTATTCGCGTTTTACTAACGCAGCGTCGCTGTGCCCAGCGTGCGCGCGCGTCAACGCTACATTGGAGTATATAGGGCCCTTCATGATGCGCTTGCGGCCGTTTTGCTAGCTCCATCTATGCGAAATTTGGTGGTACGTGACGTCAATGAATGACAAAATATATGACTGGTGCTATCATGATAATCCTGACACGCGTGTCATGTAAGAACATGACAGCATACCACGCCCATAGCGTGCTCGTGGCCGTTTCACTAGCTCCACCTATACTAAATGTGGTATCACGTGACGTACTTGATGACGAAGGTAAACGACACATCCAGACATGACAATCATGACACGGAAGTCATGTACGGTATCAATTACCGCTACTTCGTAACGTTGTGCTGTTTTTAAAGGGACATATCAACATTTCTCATTCGTGCTTCGCATATTATCGATTCCCACTGTACGTGGGATCTGCCTTTTTTTTTATTGTCGGGTTAACAACCCTGCTTTCTCTCCCTTTTCTTCCTTTACTCTCTCTCTCTCTCTCGTACATTTAAATTAGATAACGTATTTTTTATGAAGATTTCTAGCACAATTTCATGTTGTTACCTTTCGGCTAATATAGTACGAGAGGATGTGAGGGCCGTTTTCTGAAACTGCCGAGAACAAGGCCAATGTTTTGTTTGCGTATTGTAGATAGCTTGTGAAACTATGTCGATCTTTTATATAGAACTGGCGCTGTATCATTTATTCACGAGATTCGTAGCAGCCGAGACTTCATGGGTGTCTCGCATGGATTCACATTATCTTTCCGATAGTCTACAAACGTTCGTTTAAATAACTTTGTCGATTTAAATTCATTAGATGAAGCAATTCACGTGTCCTCCCTGATGCACGCACTCTCTGATGACGAGTCGTTTCCTAATCTCTTTCTGCAGCGTACATTTACGCACATGTCGCCGGCAATTCTACGCACCTCCTGAATCCAGCTGCGTTCAATACGGTACACGTTTCTTTCTCACAGAAAAGCCATCTACTTTAATGACTGAAAATTACACTGAAGAGTATTTGGTGAAACACAGCCTAAAAGTGGTTGCAAAACCGCTGTTGACGTTACACCAGCTGAGAAAACTACCTGTTGAGCCAACGTGAAAACAAAATGATGTGAAGCAAGTTTTGAAAACAGTGCTGAAGCACGATCTCTCACTTATAATATTTCTTTTTAAAGGTTTTAAAGAAATAAAAGTCTTATGACATTATTCTTAACCAACAAAAATATATTTGGTGTAGGCAAGAGGTTGAGTAACGAAGAAAGGTAACCAAGGGATGTAATAATAAACAAGGTAAACTTGATCGCTCATCGTAAGTTGTAAACTTTTCTTCGAAATTATTAGAAAAAACTTTTGTAAAACACTCTTGAAAATTGTAATGATGGGTAACGTGTAAGTACATATGCGAGAAATCAGTAAATGAGTGTCTTCAAGCACACAGTTACAACGAAATACGTCTTACGCTAGAAATGTAACAGGTTACTTTAGCCGATCGTGGTGCTTGCAATATTGCAGGGTAGCCATGACAGACACGTTCATGATAGCATTTTCCTTTTCAGTATGGGCTACCTGGAAGCATCAATTCACACCCACACACACACACTTACATGCATATATATATATATATATATATGTGTGTGTGTGTGTGTGTGTGTGTGTGTGTGTGTGTGTGTGTGTGTGTGTGTGCACATACAAACACACGCATGAAGGTACGTAAATAAATGTTCAACCCTGCTTCCTCACCGCTGAAATATCTGGCTACATTGTTGGGAAGCTCGCAAAGGACATCAGTTGGCGCCACTACCCAAATATGAAGTACATGACGAAATCCGGCAGTAAAAAGTATTTGTTAATATTATACATTCATCTTGAGATAACTCTCTAGGTTGATACAGGCCAGGCAAATGTTTTAAAAGAAACGTCAAAATAATAGTTGAACCTATTTCATACATAAATTATTCATGCTGTACTGAAGGCAATTACGACTGACAATATTGATGAATGATTTTGCAAAAATGTGAACGCGCGCGTCTCATAGGCTGAGTGTTATCGAGCACAGGAAAGTAACACCACGTAGATTTCAATATCAGCTTCTCGCCCACTGGCACAACGGCTAAGGTAATTTGCATAAAAATGAAGTTGTGGCCATTTTCTCTAAGATAAATTAGACAGCACTATAAATGCCTTCACGGACGTCTGCTACTTTAGTGAAACTCGATTTTTTGGAGCGAATACACAATCCTTCCACGCACTCTACGATTAAACAAGTTAACGGAAGCTGTCGAGATAAAAGACAGGTGGTGCGGTGCAAGAGAATATCTATCTATCTATCTATCTATCTATCTATCTATCTATCTATCTATCTATCTATCTATCTATCTATCTATCTATCTATCTATCTATCTATCTATCTATCTATCTATCTATCTATCTAATGTATGTATGTATGTATGTATGTGTATGTATGTATGTATGTATGTATGTATGTATGTATGTATGTATGTATGTATGTATGTATGTATGTATGTATGTATGTTGGTGGGCAGCGCACGTAGTTTTTTTTTGTGCGTGCACGGGTGCGTATGTGCTTGTTCCCTTCCTGCCCTTCATAGTATAGGAGCATAAATGATACCTTCTCTCTGTGTCGCACCAGCACCAGAGGACCAAAAGAAATGAAGCGCAGAGAACACGCAAATTTCACAGATATGGAGTAACGCTGACACGCGCCTTTCAGGGGCAGCCGCCTGCCCAATAGAAGCTCACTGAACTCGAATCAACGACATATGGGAACAGGTTGTCTTCTCGTCGCTTCACAAAAGTGCTGCATCAGGCACTAGCCGTAATGCCAGCCGAGATGAAAGGGCTTTCCGGTCTTCGGCGAAGCACTGACTGGTACTTTGGTCATCACAGAGAGGAAACAACAGCTGCTCCGTGAATAAGATCCTGACGGAGGCCTTATGGTTCGAGATGAGATAATGCTGCGAGGACGGAAGACTGCAACAAAGGCGATCAGAAGACGGCGGCATTGTATGTCGGGAAGCAGCGTAAAGCAGTTTTGTGCCTGACTTTTTTTTGCTGGTATTGCTGTCATGTGGAAAGTACTCATTCATGACCACGTCATCGAATGTTTTGGTCATCTATAACTCACCGTTTTTCTTTTTCTGCATTGATCTTTTAGACTAATGTACGAGGTGCCGCTAGGATAATATGCCTCTTGTAATTTGTTATGCGTTTCCGCTGCCTTTTTTGTCCTCTCTGTATCTATTATTCTGTGATGGACGTATTTTACTGGCACGAAACATTTTATTCCGCCACGGAAAGCGTGATAATAGCGCATAACTCTCGAGCTATTTCACGCGTGTTTCTGGAACTGTAAGAATGCACGTCAATTAAAACTATTGCTGTCTCGATAAAAACGATGTATTGAAGCATCAATTATGCTTTAACATTTACACATCAACAGTTAAATACAGCGTTGTTTCGCCCTACATACATAGATAAAAAGAGGTGAGAAAGGTAAAGGGAGAAATAACAACTAGATACACGTCTGGTTTGCTGTCCTGCATTGTGGAAAAGAAAAATAGTATGAAAAAAAGCTTGAATGAAGTTTGAGCGTCACCTTCAACTGTACAACGTGATAGCTTGGATTGGCTCGGTTCCCATTCTCTTGTCGATCGGTAGCCTCGGCTCACTGTTTTTTTTTTGCCACAACGCTTGCTGGTAGTGTGGCTTGGTAGACCCCACTACATATAATTTCTGTTTTGGTGAATGGGCGAGGTACCCGCTTCTCACCAATAAACCAACACAGTTGAATGCGCAGCTACGCGCTTTTTTTGATGATGTGGCTGTTAAGGGTGATAGCTTCTATTCGTAGGCCTTTGAGTCTACGAATCGTTACACCATTCCAATATTTTAACGCTTCGTGCTATTCCAACCTTGTCATGCGCTGGGGAGAACTTATAGAGATATCGCATACGTTAAGCAGAGCCATAAACTCCCCCAGACTCCTCGCACTGCATGACATTTTCAAAGAGTCCTCTTCCCAAGGGGGGTCATCTGATTGCGACGCTGAAGCCGTGGGTTCAATTACTACTCGAACCGATGCTTGTTTTTATTGTTAATTTATCGAATTTATCTTGAATTTCCTCTCACTAGCAACGCGAGATTTTCGCTCTCAACCAATTACGGCGGCACCAAAATATACAGAGAATGAGCTTTTTAATGCTTTCGCGTTGTTCTTAGCAGATCTTGCAGTGGCGGTGCAAACATGGTACCAACAGCGAAGTTTTGTGGCAGTCCTTGTGTTTCTTTGTTTTCTTTCGTTTTTCTTCTATTTTCAGTTTAGTTTTTCATATCTTTCTTGTGTCTGTTTTTGTTTCTTTCGCTCTCTGATCAACGCTTCCTATCGTTTGTTTTTCTTCCCTATCTCTCTCTCTCTCTTTCTCTCTCTCTCTTTCTCGCTTTCATTTTTTTCTAGTTCATCGCTTTTCACTCTCACCACGTTTTTTCTGTTTTTGTTTGTCTCTTTCTCACTATTTGTTTCTATCTTTTATCAATTCTCTTTCTGCCTTTTCTTTCTCTCATTTCCATCTTTCTCTCTCTCTCTCCTTCAGTGTACTGGTTCTCACACATATCCCAGTTATTCTATTTAACGTCGAACAAATTGGTGCAGTGGACGAGGGAACACCGGACTCATCGGTTCGGGGAGCGAAGCAGTAGAATAAAGAAAGAGAGAACCTCTTCTACTTCTTCCCATTAAACATTATAATATTATTCTTGTTGGGGCAGTATCCTGCTATGCAGCTGGTCCTACTAATGGCAGCCAACTTCTTATTACGAGCAATGTATTCGAGACCAGTTTGCTTGCGCTAGACGTGGCAAATGTCAACTTAGTGGTCTTGATATAGACAAGAATAATGGACGAGCCCCATCGTGTGCAACTAGGACACCGTTTCCAATTGAAGCCCCACCGGTGCCGCCATTAGTAAGGCGCATATGAATGCACGCAAATTAGGAAAATCTCTTATTCCGCCATTGATATGTACGAGCAAAATAAAGAACGAAAAGTGCAACTTCATGCTAGAGCACATATTGCCACGATCCGTTCTCATGTTTTGATACCGCCTCGTTAAACGGTGTGTAATTCTAAGCGCAAACCACTCCTTCAGTGTTCGAGAAGCTTCGGGACTCTAGAAGATCGTTTCAGTAATATTACGCCCACTTCGGGAACATTACACATTATTCTGGAACCCACGCGGCCGTTAGCGATAACGCTAGAATATTCGATAGCAAGCGTATAAATACCGACGCGCTTCACCACTTGTCCAGTTGATTGGCGGCAGATGCTCAGCTCGCCGCTATCAGTGCTGGTGTCTTGCTGTAATCTTACTTTTCTTTTACGTGGCCACACGCTCGGTCGAATAAACAGTTTAATTTTCGACCTACTGTCTGCTTTCTTCATCGACGTCACGACCCCGTAACAATATCGATACACACTTTGTCGGTGAGGTCTGCAGCTTGATGCTTTGTGGCTTGGTGGGCATTTTGTCGAAGAAACATTCAAGGTACATGAAGGCGGAAGTATACACGTTGGAATGGACGACGCGCGCCTAACAGTTCATCGATCATTGATTGATGTGGGGTTTAATGTCTCAAAACCACCATATGATAAGAGAGACGCCGTAGTGGAGGGCTCCGGAAACTTCGACCACCTGGGGTTCTTTAACGTCCACCCAAATCAGAGCACACGGGCCTACAACAATTCCGCCTTCACCGGAAATGCAGCCGCAGCAGCCGGGATTTGACCCCGCGACCTGCGGGTCAGCAGCCGAGTACCTTAGCCACTAGACCACCGCGGTGGGGCCAGTTCATTGATCAGTGCACCTTTTCTTCTCTTAGAGGTAATCGTGGCAAACAGTCGTGGAGGGCGACGGTCGAATCGAATCCTACAGGTCAGAACGGAAGCCGGTTTGGGAACATGTTTTTATGCGAGTGTCGAAATATAGTGGCATTAGTTGAAGTTCTAGTTACAGAGTCAAATACGCCGATAATTTCTTAAACTCTAATTATTTGTTTCTTCTTGAAGGCGTTCATGTTTAAACGAACAAAAACAATATATGTCCAATAAGTTAGCCACGGCTGATTTATTGTAGGTTTATTCAGCCAGAGTTTTCAGTTGTCATCTAAGACACCACCTCAAGAATAAAGCAGGCGAGTGTATCGGATGCTGCAAATGAAAAAGAAAAGTGAAATCTGCGGCTGACCACGATGTCGGAGGAGGAGGAGAAGGAATGAAAGAGGAAGGACAGGGAGGTTAGCCAGTTCTCAGACCGGCTGGCTACCCTGTACTGGGGAAGGGGGCAAGGGGGATAAAGGATGAGAGAAAAGAGACGTTGTAAAAAAAGGGAGAGAGAAGGTCATCAGACAATCTATGACGCTGCTTACAGTCTGTCTCTAAGACTACTTGCCCGCAGAAAGCGCAACAACGCTCTCGATGCCTTGAATTCAGAGGACGGTCTCGGCCAGTGTCCTAATACCCTTTCTTCCGACAATGGGCGATTGTCTAGTCTATCTAAAGCTTTCGACAGTTCTTTTCTTGGCACGCTGAAGCGAGGACACTCGCACAGAAGATGGGAGAAAGTCTCTGCACAGCCACACCACGCTGTCTGCGCGACCACTATGTCGAGTTTCCATTATGTGAAGGGTGTGGTCAAAAGGCTCGCAATAAGATCACTCATAAAAAAAAGAGTATTATGCCAAACTCTCCGCCCTTAATTTGTACGTAATATCATATTTCTGGTAGCCCGGCTGCACGTGTTCCCTCTATGGAGACAGCAGTTCGAAATTATGCAGTGTGGTCGTTTGTGCATATTACACGAGCTGGGCAAGGATGCGATGCAGCCTATAGATGCGCGGAACTTTTTTCTCGGCTATTTTTGTAAGAGGCCGTGAGTCAAATAAGCCGAATGGCCTCGATGTTTTGCATGAAACTGTTGAACTTCTCTGCATGATTAAGCGTTTGAGTCTGTCAGTGTTACAGGCTACTCAGTAAAAGACCAAGTGACCCGGACTCGAAACTTGCTACAGCCCATCATAATGATTCTGCTTCTTCCAAACATTTCGTGGGATTGCCGCTTTCCTATACTCTGAATAAAACAGATAATCCCATAGTTATGGACCTTTGCAGATTATAAAGGTAATTTCTATGAAATCCTATTTAGCGAACTCTCCCGCTAACCAGAAAGGTTATTCTAGTTTAGGAATAGCACTTGCATGGAACAGCTTCACTTGCACTGTTGGGTCTTCGAAAACATTACTGGCGACAGAGAAAACGCTACCTATGAAACTGCACAAAAAAGGAAGATTGGTGTATCTGCGCAATATGTTCTGGCCTGTTTTTCAGCAACGCTCGAATATGCAGATTGAAAACGTTAAAGCCGGCTACTGAAGTACAAGATTCTACAATTTCAACTATTTATTTGAATATATATGTGCAAGCAGACAACACAAACAAGATATATGCTTCCTAAACCTCCCAAAACTAATTTGTGTATGTAATATATCTTGTGCCTTTTGCAAAGGTCGACAAGATGGTTATGAGGCAGCTGCTTCACTTAGTATATTTCCGTCATTTCGGATGCGCTACAAATTGTAGAAGAAATAAGATGATAAGAAACTCTGGCAACTTAAACCGAGAAAAGACGTTCCAAACAAAGATGACCCCTTTTCACGCTCCACTCTGCGTAAAACTAAAGTAGTGTTTTCTGCTTTTTTTGCGGACCCTCCTTTCTTGTGAGAAAAGGGACTGGAAAGTGCTTCTTCATTTTTGCGCGTCTACGTCTTGCGCTGACCCCTTGTTTTTTATCTTGCGAAAACCAACTTTGGAGTCCTACGGGCCTTTTTTTTTTATTATTGCGCGCACGGTGAGTCTTCGATCGCACAGACTGGCGAATCGTTCCAAAAGTGCGATCGATACTCTTTGTGCCTCCTTATCGTAAGGTCTTCAATGAGTTCCCATTTCGTCATGATTTGATTTACTAAGATGAAGAAATCTGTGAAAGTTTGAGCGTAATCGAAATACTAGAGCGAAAAAAAAGAATAGTTTAGGCCTGCAACGCCTATACGCTACTACAGTGGGAATTTCACTTTTATACTTTGAAAATAATTCAGTGTCTTATTTTACTTCTTACAAATAGCATACGCTTCGGAAGTTTTTCTGTCTTCTTGAATAGAAATTTTTACAGTTATTTTTGGCTGAAGGCGGTTGATCGGTGAACCGAATATTTGAAACCCCTCTGCGTCGTATCACCAATCACAGCATATTTAGCAGGTGCCATAGCTTCTAGTGAAAATAAATAACTGACTCTCAGTTTTTGTGGTTATGCACTCAGGAAGCTGTCAATTGTTTTTTGTATAACTAATATGCATCACTAATTAAAGGTGAAGCGCAATGACTTACCTTTCACTTACCCGAAAACAAGGAAGTATTTTCCATTACCCAAGCAAAAAAAAAAGAGGAACTTCGCGTGTAAACCATCTAACAAGGACATAAACATAAGAAAATGAGTGGAAAAGGCACTGGTGGGGTAATGCACGATGTTAAACCAAGTCATAAGCTTATAAATAAAGTTGTCGGAAAGCCAGGGATTCATTTGACTCGAAGTATACGCACTTCTCTTCCAGGCTTCGACTTGGTGATTCCTGGCCATAGCTGCTGCACTTCGATGCAGGCGTAAGGTAGGGTCCCATGCACTTGGATTTAGGCTACACTTCAATAATGAACCCCATGCCCCGCCGTGGTGGTCTAGTAGCTAAGGCACTCGGCTGCTCACCCGCAGGTCGTGGGATCGAATCCTGGCTGTGGCGGCTGCATTTCCGATAGAGGCGAAAATCTTGTAGGCCCGTGTGCTCGATTTGGGTGCATGTTAAAGAATCCCAGGTGGTCGAAAGTTTTCGAGCCCTCCACTACGGCGTCTCACATATTCATATCGTGGTTTTGGGACGTTACACCCCCCATATTTCTCTATAATGAACCCATGTGGTCAAATATTTGCCGAGAACACCCCAACATGGCATATTTGATAACCATGTCGTGGTTTTGGCACGTAAAATCCCAACGACTATAAAGGGCGGCAGAAGCATTGTCGTGGCAGTGGGTCAAATAAAGGATCGAGACACTTACATAAAAGTTTTGTCCGAATACGATAAGACGACTTACAGTACTAGTGGTTTAGGGCAAACTTGATAGGGTAAAATGCCTATTATATAGGACGTAACAAATGACTAGAAATGGCAGGTGAGCAGAGTATACGCGTTTAAAGCGTTCCCAAAATATATACACTGAAAACTTTTTGAATTCACAGTTTCGTTACCATTTGCTTGGGTGCGTACTTGTTCGACGTTTGAAGCTGATTAGGCGATTTCTTGTGTAACTATAGGTATTGCTTGCTGTAAAAAATCAAACAATAAACCGCACAAGGTTACTTACACTTTCGACTCAAATGACTTGAATATGGCAGACATTTTATTTCTCTTTTCAGTCAATGTACTTACTCACCGCGTTTTCCTAACCCTGCAAGATTTATGCGGCTAATGGGATTCTGCATGGCCTCCAGGATCAGATGCATTGCACGAACTTCGCAGCTCAAATGATTTTGCACAGCCTCCGAGTTCATCTCACATTCGATGAGCGTCGATGAAATATGATGACGTCAACATGCGACGTTTTAATGAGGTCTTAGTGACATCATGCTGACGCAATGAGGACGAAACTAAATGTGGCGTTTCGTGACGTTTTCACGCGATAATTAATTTTCGCACCACTCGTTTTGACGCTGACGCCGCAGGGAGCTGATGCCAATGATAATAACATTTTTATTTAAGTGCAAAAAAAATGGGGATGGTTCTCATTCCGAGACACTTATGACAACCTTTGCGACATCCCGCGCCCTCTGAACGAGCACCCGAGAGACCACAGGGACGCCTTCGCAAAGAGAACCTTTCCATTGCTCTGGGTTATGGGTGAACCAAAGGAATCGTAGGAGGGGAGAGAAGTAGACAGTGGTATGCCCTGCTATCACATTCGATGAGGCATCTAATGCATGTGGCCTAATATATAACATACTCCAAAATCTTCCCCAAAATGGCATCCCTCCCATTTATTCAAGGTATGCTGCACTGCACTGAACAAAGGACACCATGGTGAGGAAAGCTGGTTTTACAAAGATGCAATAAAGGTATAACAGAGGTACTAATGCCCGGAGACGTAACTTGCTGATTTCCACCCACACGTACACTCAGCAGCAACAAAGACAGTTGCTTTATCGCACGCAACAGAGCACATTTGACAGGGCTTGTAATACTAACAAGTGCGAAAGAAAAACAAAGCGCCACGATGGTACAGGAAAGCGCACCAACAAACAAACAACGACCACTCGGTGCATCAATAATTATTTCCCATTTCGAAGGGTAACCACAGCAAGCTAGCGTCAGCGGAACAAGCATGGCGTCGTTGCCGGTAGCAGTTTTACGTGCAGCTGGTTGATACGTATACGGGCGTCACTTTGTTTTACAACCAAGCAGCACTGTGATAATCTGGGCCTGGCATCATAGGCACCCACATTGATATACAGTGGCTGCACGAAGCCACCAATTCAATCTGGCGCATACTTTTATGAGCATGTTATTATACCAAATAAAGGAAGGGAGTTAACGTAGAGGCACCCAATTACGAAGCAAAGCAAAGTATTGATGATGTTCTTCATTTTTATTTGTTTAGAGGCAGTAATCATAAGATAAAGATAGTTTTGATTCATTTTATTGCATAACTTTATAATTATAGCAGTTAGTATCCTAATATAGCGTCATCTATTCATTCATTCTCGAAAAACCACAGGGTGGCGTTTCTTATATTGCATTTGGTATGCTTTTATACGGATGTGTTATAGAGGTTTACTACACCTAGCATAACAAGCTTTGAAATAACAAGAACAACTATCTCGGATAAATACCAATATACATCTTAGATTTGCACGTCGACCATATAAATGCCATGTGTATGCCATAGTAGTCCTTCGCCTAATGGCGAAAAATGAAGCTCTAAATATAAGATTGAGATCTTAGAGTGCATCCCAAACTGGAATGTGGGCGTACTTACTGCATGGTGCGCACAGCGCGCCTCCTTGTGACCAAGTGTACTGCACAGTATTGCGTGGATGCAGTCGGTCGGAAAATGCCAGATAGAAACGAGCCGAAAGAGCGGCCGGATTGGCCTCGTTCGGCTCCCAGTGGGGCCGATAGATCCCGGTAGCGGGGCGCTTTCGTATGTATGCGCTGGTAACGCATGCCGCGGGCGTCGAGCCACGGGATCGCTGCCACTGAGGTCGTAAATTTCGTAGCCGTTTTGCGGTGTTCGCCAGTGGTGAGAGGGTGTTTGGAGCGTTTTTCTTGCTTGTTCGTTTTCAAACGCACATGACCATGACGTGTACGTGTATTGTAGGCAAGGACACACGCATGCTGCCATTGGGATCAAAGAAAACGGAAAGGGGGAGGTTCGGGAACCGTTTGCGGTGCTGCTTTGCATCCACGAGCCAAAAGCGTATGTGGTGTTAGATATAAGTTCCGTTCGAGCTTTTTTTGGTTTGTTCGTGTTCTCCCGGCGTTGGGAGGCGGCCGCTGATGCGCAGACGTTCAGAACGGGTGACAACGGTGCAGTGTGTGCGAACGCAGGTCCGCGCCAGGCCGTTAGGGTGGGTGGGAAGGCCGCCACAATCCCGAATAAGTTATGCAGGGAAGCGGCCGAAACGTGCTGTTTTCTCACACCTGACAACTCTCTCGCGGCGGGAATGCGTGGTCGTGGTGGCGTGTTTCGCTCACCACTGCTGGGATATATCTTCGTTTGCTTCAAAAAATTTTTTTCGGCTGTTTAAAGCTCCACGTGTATTGTTGTCTAGACTTTCCGAATGTTTTACCGGTATCTTCACTGATTACGATCACATCTGGTGAGAAATATTGTGATTCGTGCCAGTTGGTGGATGTGAAATGGAGGTGACAGCAGATAAGTGAAACTCTGGGAGCTTTCTGTGGTCCATATCTAATTTCACCGGCACAAAGTTGAGCATTTCACCTCACAAAAGCGAAGATAAACCTAAACGGAATTCACAGTTTCAACAACATTAGGTTCTCTTCACACTAAG
This sequence comes from Rhipicephalus annulatus, assembly GCA_013436015.1. NCBI lineage: Eukaryota > Metazoa > Arthropoda > Arachnida > Ixodida > Ixodidae > Rhipicephalus > Rhipicephalus annulatus. Next base: position 370,147 of record WOVY01009576.1, on the reverse strand, counting down.
CTCAATCTAGCATAGTTTTCCTTTACTCAGTTATTACATGGTCCTTCACCTTGCGATGGGCAAGCATCGCTTTCACAGGAGATATACTTACTGGTGTGACGGCTGAGCAGCATAGTACAATATGAAGCCTTACAGAGTCGAGTCAACTTTCAGCTCTCTTTCGGCCGCTTTAACACTCCCTTTGACCGCACCTCTTCATTACACGCCTCGTAAATATGGCCGCCTATGGAGCCGTTGACATGCCAGTCTTTATTTGTGCAGGAGGCTTCCTGGAAAGCTGCGATAGTGACCCACGCACACGCCACTCGTTTACGAAGGCACGCCTTCGGCGCAAGACAATGGAGACGAACAAAGGGACGCCCACCCCAGAAGAGCCGTGGCTGCTGCATGGCGTCCTTCTTCGCAGCTATTTCGAGCCTGAAGTGCCGCAGCCGGTCAGTTATTCTTTCTAAATCATAGATGTCAGTTTGTCCTCAAGCTGGAGAGGCGGTCAAAAATTTCCAATGCTCCTCCGGCACGAGAGACTGAACTTTATTTCCAGCGAACCCTTCTCCTTATGTGGAAGAACCTGCTGCCAAAAAAAAAAAAGATTATTGATAGACGTGCTGTACGTCCCCCTTTTAATGGGACTTGATATCTTGCAGAAAAGTTACGTAACACAAGTAACGTCTTGCATTATACTTATGTCGTCTACAGAAATAGAGTACTTATTGGGGCCGGTTGGTCTGTAGGCGCTGAGAAGGACAGTGACAGAGCACACGATAGACAGCGCTTAATCCGTTTTCGTCCTGTGTTTCTCTTGTTGGCGCTTTTAATCATTTTGTAGTTTTATGTATTTATCGTTTTCTTTCTCGTTGTTATCACCCGCAGTACAGGGCCTGCGACTGAACTGAGATATAATGTGTTTCGTCAGACTAGCAATATAATTACGAAGTTTTGTGAAGTAATATGAAATGGCGCAAAGATGCCAAAATGAATAAAGAGAATGATTAGCCTGTCACCTTACAAAGTTTTTTGTTAGATTTCGCAAATAGCTAGAATAGATACTACATTTGCTTTGGTACTATACTTTATGCCTAGTGTTGATGTACTGGGAAGTGTTGCTCCGACGACAATTATACTGAATAATCATGACACGCATCTTATGATTATCATATTTGCACCAGTAACATACCTTCGTCATTCATTCTCGTCTCATAATACCAAGTTTGGTATATGCGAGAGAGAGAGTGAGAATTTATTAGAAGGCAGAGAGGTCGGCCTGAGCTAGTTCGCTCTAGCCTGCTACTCTACACAGGAGATAAGGGAAAGGGGAAGGAAAGAGGGATTAAGGGTGATGATGGAGACAAGTAGAGGTGGTGCGTATGTACAATAGCCACTTAGTATAGTACCCTACAGTCTAGTATCTAGTCCAGTGTTTTTTATATAGTCTAGAACAGTCTTTGTAGCAGTTTTTCACACTGTTTGGTCGTTCATTGCTGACAATATGTGGCTTTCACTTAATGGCGTTCGTCCGATGCTTGCCAACGTTGCAGTTAGCATTTTTCCTTGCGCCACGTATAATGCACAGTCACAAAATCTGTGAGCTATCGTTTCACTCACTTGGCAGCGTTCACAATTCAGGCTGTCTGCACGTCTGATTAGGTGGGTGTAGTGGCGAGTGAAGGCGACGCCCAGGCGAATTCGGTGCGAAGCTAGCGAAGCGGTGATCGCATCATGAGCGTGGCATGCAGTCATGTTGTTACATGACAAGCTTCTAATGATTATTATGTTTGCACCAGTCAACTAACTTCGTCATTCATTCACGTACCGTAATACCAAATTTAATATATGTAACGCTAGCGAAACGGCCGCGAGCGCATCATGAGCGTGGCATGAAGTCAGGTTGTTACATGACACACATCCCATGATTATCATTTTTGCAGTGGTCACATACCTTCGCCATCAATTCACGTCCCGCAATACCAAATTCGGTATATGCATACCTAGTGGAACGGCCGCGAGTACATCATGAGTTTGGCATGTAGTCGTGTTGTTACATGGCACGCATGTCATGATTTTCATGTTAGGGTCTGTCGCTTGTGTTCGCCATGCAATCATGTCATACCATACCAGTTTTGCAAATGTCATGTGAACGAAACCAGCGCAAGAATTACAGGATCATTAAATGTAAATCATGACATTCATGACATACATATTGCCACAGAGACTAATTACACTATCCGACATCATGAAGATTCAGCGTCCACAGTCTTGTGCGCACTTCTGCTTGTGGCCGCACGACTCATGCCTCAAGTTAAAGGGCACATGTCAGTGTGGGCTGGAGCTGCGAAGTAGAAGTTGCGTTGGCGGATGAACAGTTTTTGCTTTGGAACGCTCTTGCGGACTATTCCATTTTTTCGCACATAATTTTCAGGGCAGAAGTTCGCCCATAATAAACTAGCTTTTGGTGTTTCTTCTCTTGCACCTGTTACAATATCACAATTTTTATGTCATGACTAATCAAATAGGTTCTTCACACAGTCTTGTTATGCCATACTAAGTTTGGTAATAATAGCGTCATCAAAACGGCCAGGAGAGCTAAAAGTTGTAGGCGGCTAAATAGATAGATAGATAGATAGATAGATAGATAGATAGATAGATAGATAGATAGATAGATAGATAGATAGATAGATAGATAGATAGATAGATAGATAGATAGATAGAACAAGCCCCGCCGTGGTGTTCTAGTGGCTAAAGTATTTTGCTGCTGACCCGCAGGTCGCGGGATTGAATCCCCGCTACAGCGGTTGCATTTTCGATGGAAGCGAGAAGGCTGTTGACCCGTGTGCTCAGATTTGGGTGCAGGTTAATGATCCCCATGTGGTAAAAATTTCCAAAGTCCTCCACTTCGGCGTCTCTCATACTCATATGGTGGTTTTGGGACGTTAAACCTCACATATCAATCAATCAATCAATCAATCAATCAACCAATCAACAACTGGAATATGAATGCTATTTTATATTTTCTGATATAGGTGGATGTATTGATAATGTGCCGCCACCATCTGAAAGCATTCCTACCTAACACGAATTTTTATATCTTTTATGATCCTCCTTTAACCAAGTGATGATGTGGAATAATCATGTGATGAGACGTCATGTGGTGTCACACTGACTTTATAACGGCGTAATGATGACAGGATGACGTCGTGAAATTTTGTGATGTGTGAAGTTACATGATGGCGGGACGAAGTGATTGCTTTTTGCATCACCCATAATGGCATGGACGCCGTGGTACGCTGACTCCGCAGACACAGGACACCGGTGAATTTTCGAGCTTTATTAGCTGTCTCAGGCACCAGGCCTAATCAAAAGGCCCTATGAAGCTTGATTTGGGCTGCTCACTTGAGCGAAAAAGAAATCTATTCTCACGCTTCCCCATGTATATTATGACGTCTTGCAGGGAAAAGAAATCATAAAGAAGAATACAGCGAGTACTGCGGTTTAGTAAAGGCTGCCAGGACCCCAACTTTTACAGGATATGGGTCATGGCAGAAAAAGTACCTAAGAAGCGGCAGATCTTAAAAATTTTTATCGCTATGTCTTCTCTTCATAACTCCAACTATTGACGTCAAATGCTGACCCACCAGCCTTGGCCCACTGCTCTCATTCTATTGTCCCTATTCACAAAAAGCTGAAGAATGAATGTCTTGAAGAGCATTTACTGCTTTGGTTTTATTTTTGTTCCTAAATACAAGTTTTCACAGTGATTATGCCAGCTTTGCTCAGGTAAAGTTGGATTGGGTTAGGAAATACATCTGTCTAGCGATGGTTTGCGTCATTTGCAGTTTGATAGTGCCATTTAAGGATATAACTAACGCTAACTTTCATATGTACCAGAGCAGCTATGACTATTTCATTTTTCTTAGTGATGTAAAATGAAAACAAAGCAATGAACGGTGGGCATGAGAAGAAACATATTCTGCCCATAATCCCGCTGTAGAGCTCCGCAACAGAACTCTAGAAATGCTGAATGTGGTGACATGTAGTTCTCAATATATATATATATATATATAAGAGGAAAGAAGTGTATACGTAAGGGCTCGTTTTTTCGTGTTTTTACACAATATTAATGTGATCTAACAGACAGTAATGCCAAGGAAAGTATAGGGGAAGATATTAGACCAAATAGTAATGTAAATATGAAGTAAATATGAAGAAAAGTGGGTGAAAAGATAACTTGGCGTGGGCGAAATCCGAACCTGCGACCTTCGAATGACGCGTTCGATGCTCTACCCCTGAGCTACCACGACAGCTATCCCCACAGCCACTTTATGAGGTTTACATGTGAATTAAACACGGGAGTGTCAGTCAGCGCCACCAGTAGCCATGACGGCGAGTGTGGCACATTCTTGGCTACTAATGGCTAGTAGTATATATATACACACATATATATATATATATATATATATATATATGTGTGTGTGTGTGTGTGTGTGTGTATAAAAAAGAAGGGTATACTTAAGGGCTCATTGTTTGTATTTTGACACAATAATGAAATCTAACTGACAATAATTCCAAACAAAGTATAGAAGAAGTTATTAGACCGAATTGTAAAGTAATTGTGAAGAAAGAAAAGTGGGTGAAAAGATAACTTGCCGTAGGCAGGAACCGAACCTGTGACTTTCGAATAACGAAGGTGTTCTTCCCAATTTTGACGATACGTGTAAACAGCCAGTGCGGTGGCCGGCGGCGTGGATCGATGGTCTGCAAAATTTCGCATGGCCTACGTGGTGGTTGATTCCATTGCTGACAGTCTCGGCAGGTTTTTACGCAGTTGGTGACGTCGGCAGTGAGGTTGGGCCAGTAGAACTTTTCTTTAATCCTCACTAGCGCACGGGAAAATCCATAGTGCCTAGTCATCAGGTCATCATGCAGAGCATGCAGAACGTCTGTACGTAAAGCCGAAGATACTACGATGATGTAGTTGACCCGATATGGCAAGAAAATTTTCTTGACGTTAGGTAAGAAAAACGACGCAAGTATTCACATGAGTACCTTTGGAACAATGGCAGCCACACTCTCGAGGTATTCCACTAGGCCTTCGATTTCAGGGTTGGTTGGCTGTAGTTTGGTGAAGTCATTGACATTTTAGTTTTCCAAAAAGTAGTCACCGTCCTAGTCATGAATTGGTGGGTCAACGAGAGCTCGGGATAAGCAGTCGGCGTCAGAGTGCTTTCGTCCGGATTTGTAAATGACAGTAACGTCGAATTCTTGATGTCTTAGACACCATCATGCGAGATGACCTGAGGAGTCCTTCGAATTCGCTTGTCAGCACAAGATGTGGTGGTCGCTCACAAGTTTGGAGGGCCATCCATAGAGGTAGTGGCGACACTTTTATGTAGCCCAGATGATAGCAATCTACGCTTTTTCTGTTGTGTAATAGTTGACTTCAACCTTCGATAGTGACCGGTTACATAACTGATCAACCTTTTTTTTTCGTTATTCTTCTGCACAAGAACGGCGCCGAGACCTACACTGCTTGCGTTGGTGTGGATTTTTGTCCAGGCGACTTCGTTAAAATGCGTAATTATTGGAGGGGTCCACAGGCATGCATACTTTCAGTCCCAAATGATTCAATTTTTGCCATTTCAATTCTTCAATCGACATCGGTCTTCATGAGCTGCGTTAGTGTATTAGCATTCTGTGAAAAGTCTCTAATAGGCGGACAAGCCTAGAAATCGGCGCATGGCCTTCTTGTCGGTTCGTGGCGGGAATTCGGCAATGACCGCTATTTTCTGCGAGCCTGGACGCTCTACGGTCTTGCTGATGACATCGCCCAAAACTCGAGTGTTCGCATCTTGAAGGTAATCTTGACAGAACGATCTGCAATGATCGCGAACCTTCTCGAACATAGAGGCGCAATTTGCGCTGAGCATTCTTGACCCAAGTTTTGTGGGCGGAAACCGAATCAAACAAATGTGAGAATAAGAAACACGCGTGGCAATATACACCAATTATAAATTTCTGAAGTTGCTTTCCATGGCGCGAATATTATTAAGGAAAGAATATGCAAAATATTGTATCAGATTTACACTCTAATTATCGAAGAGTCCTACATTGACATGAAGTATAAATCGTTATGTTTGTAATTTGCACATTCTGGTTCCTCATAATTGTTCGTGTATACTAGATTGGTCGTCATACCTGTTTATTTGTATCGGCAAGGTTCGGCATCAACACCGCGAATCTGAAAAAAAATCAGTCGCTTGATGAAAGATTCCGACATAGCGAAACTGATCTTTTATGGTAGCGTTTCGCAGCGTACAGCTGATGCTTCTCGGTCACTACAAGTTTTTTGTGCTATCGCTTCCGCGCAAACATAGGCGCAAATGTGGGATAATTGTTGCTGTGCACACATAAAAGCGGCCGAAATGTTTGTCTACAATGTCATGCTGACGACATTTCGAGCCAAGTCGAACAAAAAACCAAGCATGTTTTTGATTATATATGTTCTTTGTTGTCCAAAGATAACGTTAAACAACAAAAAAAGCTCTTTAGAGTTTACGAACTTTGTGATTACTTCACGCTGCGAAATTCCCGAGCCACATATGCAACTTTGTGCTTAGGCTCACGATAGTTTGAGAGCCCGAGCACGATAAAACAAGCGGCCACTTTTTAAGGCCTTCAAGCTCAAATCTTGCTTTGTCGTGGTGTTTTCCTATATTGTGATGCTTGCAGCAAAAAAAAAAAAACGAGGTAAAAGCGAAGGGTGAAAGGACGAATGCATGGCATCATCAGCTAGCCTCGCAGCTGCTCAGCCGGCGCAGAGGGACATTACGCATGCAGAGACATGTATGCTAATGCAACGAGCCATTTCCAAGTACCAAGTTGGCGCTACAGGCGCGCTGGTTTGACGCTGCAAACGTCTCGCATGAATTTTGAAGGCGCAGGTTCAAATGATCGAGAGCGAGAAACGCGAACGGTCGTAAGTTGACTGAGGCAAAAAGCGCGGAGTGACGATGGGCAGCAAGCTTTAACGGCAGCTTGCATTACTCGTAACCCTTCAGTGCCTTCCACATTGAAATTTGTAAAGGGCATAAGCATTTCACTTGGTGGCCCATGGTGCAATTATCAACAAGCAATCAAGTTGGAAAGCAGCTAACAGCTTCACCGCGTTGGAGATGTTAATACAATCTTTGCTGCGGACTGCCCTATAGCTACTTCACGATCAGCGCTGGCAGTCGTTGTGGGACAAAAACGACCCACTCACGCAGTGCTTCCCTATATTTGCGTAGATTCACTACTTACTATACGTGTTCTTGGTAAAGATTTGACAAGTATTTGTTTGTGCCTCTCGCTCCATCAAATGAATTATTTCTTTTATATTCTCATTGCCTAACATTATCTAAGCAATTTTTTTTTCTGAAAGTGTTTTTTTTTCTCAGCTACATTCCCTACAATCAATTACTTGCCATTGATATTGACAAAATGCAAAATGGGCTACCACTATCAAGCAAGTAGACCATGCCAGTATCTCAATATTATTCGCGTGCAGAAACAGGTGTAAAGAAAGCCCGAGAGCAATTCATTATGTTTGCATGTTTCAAGCTTGGAGGTCAAACCACAATACTCTAGCAATATTGCCTCTATGCAGGAAAAATTGCGCTAAAATAGAAAAGACACCACAAAGAAGGAACACTTAAACAGATCGAGTCAATAAAAAACAGTTGGTAGTTTGCGCTCGATCTGTTTAAGTGTTCCTTCTTTGTGGTGTCTTTTCTATTTTAGCGCAATTTTTCCTGCATAGAATGAACCAACTAGCCCCTCAAGACGTCCTGATCAATTACATTTCTTCTACATCGGGCTTCTTCTTACACTCTCCTTCCTTCTGGCCTCTGGACGACAGGATTAATGCACTGGTGAGCCTTATCGTCGTGTCAACTTGCAAGGCAAGGTATTTGGCTTTTTGCCGTAAGAAAGGCCTGATTCCTCAAGATATTTGGATGTTGTTTGGTGGCGTCAAGCCATCTAATGGACATGTGAAACGGGTTGCCAAGATTTGGAAATCGGAGTTATGGAGACAGGTGCGGGTCTGTCAAGACTGGTTACGTGTGGTGTGCTATGGCAACTTCCCTGACGGGGCGGCCGAAAGCAAGTTGCGGTCAGCAAGAAGATTGGCAGCGGAAATGACAGAGCAGTGGTGGTGTTTCTACGTGAGGCAAGCCCTGTCAGCTTTAAGACCACGTGTTAGTAAAAAAGAATCGATCGACTCTGACCTGATAGTCATTGGTGATGTACAGCTTCCCGATAACATTTCAAAGGTTTTGCAGAAAGGTCCAAAGTTCTCCCACGAGCCTGCGGTACCTGCTTTCGAGCTTTTGGCTTATAACCGAAGAATGGCGGAAAAAGCAGGTCAAGAGAATCAGGAAAGATGCCTGCTGGAAGGGGTGGAAAGCCTTCAAAGGAGCACAATTCGACCGGCAAAGAGGACAACCAGAGACAACCTGGGAGATATTGTGAGATACTTCAAAGATAAAGGTCTCAGCTTGACGACGGCTGACAAAGAAGGTGGCTTCGTGATTATGCCGTCAGCTATCTACCAGGAGAAAGCACGCCAGGCCATCGAAAAGAACTTTGTCAAGGCAAAAACGCACAAAGTGGAAATTCCCTTTCGCACTATTGTGAGTGAAAAAGGCTCATGGCAGCACCAGGCTAGCATGTTTTTACAAAAATGCCTGAACAGGTTGTGTTTGAATGATCCGTACGCGACGAAGAATTCTATGGAAGTAGCGCGGTTTTTCGAAGGCAAAGTTTCACACGGGTTGACTTTCTCAGTGGATGTGCAAGATCTGTTTTATTCTGTTTCCCATGTTGAACTTTTTGAGTGTGTTATGGATTGCATTCTAGAGAATTCAGCTATCGATTTTCAAAATTCCACGGGTCTGAGTGTTGATAATTTTATGTCGCTTTTGGAATTCTATCTGAAACACACTTTCATAGGTTTTGACAAGGGTTTGTACCTCCAAAGGAAAGGCATTTGTATTGGTTCCTGTGTTGCTCCTGTTTTGTGTAACATTTTCTTGGCCTACATTGACCGCGATCTGCTTGAGGTGTTTAGAAGTAACGGAGTGTTAAAGATTTTTAGGTACGTAGACGATTTCCTGGTAGTTTTGGACAAACAAAAGAGTACAAACAATAATGTGCACAACGTTGTAAAGAAGTTTAACAAGTATGGGAGGGGTCTATGTTTTACTTACGAGCTACCGCAGGAAGGAACGCTTCAGTTTTTAGATCTTAAGCTCATATTCAAGCATCAACATACTTGTTATGCATACTGTCCGCGTGCTAGAAAGAAGCCTTTACCATATACATCATCACATTCTAAGGTAGTAAAGAGGGCGATCGCTTCAATGTGTTTGGAGTCTGCGCTGGTGAGGTCGTGCTCGCATGAGAGGCAAGCCAGCTTCCGTGCTCAGATTGGACGACTGAAGGCAGCCGCGTTCCCGCAGTCTGTGCTGACGGCGGTGGCCGAAACCCTCCTGAAGAAGCTAAAAGGGCGATCACGGAAGCAGTGCCTGAAAGACGCGCCCAGTGGGCGTGAGAGGCCGTTAGTGGTACCCTATTTACACCGGGTGACGCACAACCTGAAGAAGGTTGCTAACCGGCACGGAGTTGACATGGTGTTTTCTGCACCTAAGAAGCTTTCGAGGTTGTGCGCGCGAATTTCGAGCGGCAAAGAGTGCACTAGGCTGTGTAACAAGAAGCATGCCAACCCGGTGGTGCAATGCGATGTGGGAGTGGTATATGCGACTCCGTTTTCCTGCGGCAGATCTTACGTGGGCCAAACAGGCCGCTGCGTTAACGATCGCATACGTGAACACCAGCTGTCGATCAAAAATAATGAAATGGGAAATTTGCCTGCTCACTGCGCAGCATGTGGATGTGAACCACTATTTCAGGAGACTAAGATACTGGGACATAGCAGAGATACGTGTGCTCGTGAGGTTTTGGAAGCATTCTTCATCAACATGAAAGGTGATAGCTGTGTAAGTGAGGCCTCGGTATCGCTCTACGGTGCAGAAGTGTCCTTTTTGATTGATAAGGTGCGTTAAGTAGCACGTGTTGATCCTCGACGCGTCGGCGCAGCTATGTACGGGTTCCCTATTTTACTGACGTTCTACAGTCAATAAAAAACAGTTGGTAGTTTGCGCTCGATCTGTTTAAGTGTTCCTTCTTTGTGGTGTCTTTTCTATTTTAGCGCAATTTTTCCTGCATAGAATGAACCAACTAGCCCCTCAAGACGTCCTGATCAATATTGCCTCGTGTATGCTCGAAAAGGCATGTTTTCACTGGAAAAATTTTGTATCAACGAATTGATGGGCCTTGTTATTAACACGTTATTATATGCAGTAGCAGAGCGGGTACTTAACGAACTGTGTCTATCATATGACAACGCTTTAATTCATAACACGCACGTAACCAGGATAATCTGCAAATAAAAATAAAATTTTTTCCAGATGAACAATTCCTCTTATTACGAGTTAATGTTTTGCGGCGATCACTGCGATGTGATGCAATAGGTGAGATAGTACCCAGAGCTTTTAAAACGAAGAACGGCAAGTTTAAAACCGACGGATTGAAACATCGAGTTTCCTCAACTGTTACGGCGCATGGAATCATCTGCTCGCAATGAACATGAATAGCCATATCTTCCGAAGTACATACATATTACTTCATAAAAAATCTCATGCCACACGTGCGCACAGTTTTTTTATTCAAATGGCTCACAAGTCTTTAGAAAAAAAGTTAGAAAAACAAAGTTCTTGTGATTGTCTTGCAACAACGAGGTTTCTTCAAGTCCCAAGACCTACTTACGCTTTCTCAACTCATTTACAGAAGCTGTCCCCATTCACATTGCAGAAGCGATAGTTCAGAGACAAATCCACGATTGTCAAAAAGGCGGGTGACAGTGTGAGGCGTTTCTTCAGCGTGCCTAACGATGACAACTCTGCGAAGTTTCGACAATTATCGGCACGGCCGCAGTGAAACACAAACACGTCTCAATCAATAAAATCCGCCCTCATCACATGAAGTTTACTTCGTCTTTCGCGAATACACAGGCTCTCCAGCGCACGCAGGTCATTAGATGAACAAACATTCAACTCAAGCACTTCTGACAGCATGGTTCGAGAACATTGGGTACACCCCTAGGCGGCGGAGACATGGAATAATTTACCGTCGTCTCTCATCACGCAGTGTCATGGGGTAATTAAAACGCAAACATTTGCGTTTGTGTACGTTGACTAGTTTCATTCTTCATGGCATCGATCGACGAACGTCGGCGTAATATCAAGACTTTCTTTCTTTAAATGATTCGAAGGTGAGCTTTGTGCCTCTCCTTACTCAAGTTCTTTTATCTAACATGTTTTTTTGGGCCACAAAACTTTTATAGCAATAAAGTAACGCAATCTTTGCGTACAAAAACATTCGTTCATCAAAGAAATGTTCAGACGTCCTAAATAATGTTCACGCGTCAACAACAATGTTCACACGCGATCAACACAAAGAAGTTCACGCATAGGAAAAAAAAGAAAATTTCATAGTTGTTTACAGGTTATCAGACAACAATCATTGGGCACTTCGTCTAAACAAAGTTGTCACGAAACCAGAAAAACACGCCAAAACACGTGACCAGATGCACCTACTAATAATAAAAAAAATTGAACCAATAGTTGTGCATTCCAATCGGTAACTTATCGATGTCCCTTGGTCTTATAATGAATGTACTAGTTCGCATGCAGCGATGTTGTGAAAAGTTTCTGATGGCAAGAGGGTCAAATCATAATTATGATAACGGCTACTCATCTAACTCATTTAGGTTTCTAAATTTTTCTACCGGGAACTGCATCATTTTTATAATGTAGAAGAATGCATTCAGTTTTTTCTGCCTCTTCACGCGTGCATGCAGACCAGTTATTTTTATTGGAGCATGAAAATTCATTGCAATATAAGTGTTATATAATTGGAAGTTTTGTGCACCATTTGTGAACCAATTTCCTTACGACAATCGACCATGTACCTTGTTCACCAAACATCATTCATCGCTTGTCGCGAAAGGCCGAAAGGGTAAACCATTCTCTTGATGCACTGAATGTGCCATTGGATTAGCTATGACAATTGCTGCGATTTTGCAGTGGCTTAAAATTGACTGCAAAACTTTGCAACGACGTCAATCATTTACTATGGCACATGTGTTCTGAACTTCATAGGTTACTTCGTTATTAGTTTTGCCCAAGTTGTTCTTTTATGCACATCAATGTCGCTTGAGAATCACACATCGAAGAAGTTCTGATTGTCTACATTAGACACAAAGCATGAAGTATAGCAAATGGTTCTGCCATAGTGGACGTTATAGAGTCTAAAGACTTTTCTCGCTTGGTATACAGGTAAAATAAAAGCTCACTGGAACTTTATTTCCGACATGACCCACCAGCGCAAACATTAATATATTCAGCATGTTTTGTGTACAGATGGGCTTAAGGTAATTTCTTTACCGCGATGACGACAATGCTACACTTTCGAGTCAATCTGTGAATCGAAGTGACATTTTCTGTAACGTCCAGTTGCCACAGGGTAGGAATCGTGCATGCCGGCCATTATTCATGGCTTTGCTAGAAATTTTACATTAGCCCTTTCCGATCGCTCCTTTTCTCTGCAGTTAAACAGGAAACGAAATACCCTCTGTGCGCCTGTCATCTCGTTTCTCACACAGCCGTTTCGATCGTAATGGCAGCCGTCGGCATTTTTTCACGCCACTGCATCGGCAACAGCCAATGTTTGGGCGAACTGCATCGTCTGACGAAGGCAAACACGAAAACGAAGGAGAGAGAGGAGGCCCCAGCGGAAAAGAATTTTGGACGACAAGTGAGGGGGGAGGGCGAAGTCGTTCCGGTTGGTCAGTGAGCCAGAAGATTCCGCTCAGACGCTTCTGAGTGGGAGCAACAGAGGTCCTCCGGGGCAACTAGGAACTGGAGGCACGCGCACTTCGCAAGGCTACGACTGCAAGAGGCACAGCCAAATAGGGGAAAGGAAATAAAAAGTGGGAAGAGGTGTTTGAGAGAGACCTCGGAGCAAGCATGGTTTTTCACGGTGAACTTGCGACAAAAGTCGTCGCAACAAGGGACGCTCAGTGCGTAAAAGTGAACGAGCTTCATAGAACAAAAATAATTCTGAAAGCATTTCAGCCAGTTCCCCGTTGTGAAAGCCGCCAGAAGGAGAAGATGTAAGCTTCTGAGTATGTGTGTGGTTGGCCAGCGGGATCACTTGGTGCCGTGAAGAAGCCGCAATAAATTTCAACTACGCTAGCTCACACCTTTTGTGCATCATCATCACCACCATTACCATCATCATCTTTTAGCATCCTCATCATCATAATCATTTCTTTTGATTTCCGTATTCACAACCCCTCTGGTCATGTGACCTTCATGACGTCTGTGACTACTACAGCTGCTGCTTCTACTAATATTCTTTACTACTACTACTGCTGCTACTACTACTACTACTAGAACTACCACTAGTACTACTACTACTACTACTGCGACGATCTCGACAACAACGGCACAGGGTATATACTAACCCCCGTATTCACAAACGCTCCTCGACTCGACTTTCACCCTTCACTTGACAGAGTTGAGCACTGCGCCGCTGCTCGGCTGAAAATGACGCTAAGCTACTCTAGAATCGCAACAGGTTATCGCTGATAGGTAGTGACTTGCCCTGCCTAGAGACGGCACTCCCATCGACTTTCTCCAGTGAAGGTGAAGCGTTGAGTGAAGAGACATGCTGGAATACGGGGGTAAATCAGCCTCAATATAATATCACAGTAGAAGAAAGAACATAAAATTGCGAAGGTTTATGAACATAAGGTGCTGTCGTGACCAGGTTTAGTGCAAAGCATGCTCGTGACATCACATGCCGGTCATTGAAACACAGCGTATCGGGTTGCAACGCTTTGTTTTCCAATAGATAGGTTTAAAAGCTACGTGACGCAGTTGTGATGGGTCCGATGATAAGAGCCAGTCACCACCGGCCACACGCGATTTTGCTTGAAAGAAACCATCGCACAAAGGTTTTGCTAAGTGTCCACTTTCGTGGGGAGCTTGCGCAAGACCGCAGTGAGTATATATGCTTGATTGAACATTGCGCTTTTTCTTACTCTTTCCTGCAGCTTTTCATTTGCTTGGGGGACTTCTTTGCAGGCCGGGGTCAAGAGTTCCATTTTACGACAACGTGACTGTTGCGCGCTGAAGCCAGTGACCACAAAATAAAGTAATTGCTTCAATACAATGTTAAACTACGTTATTCTACGTGCCAACGACTTGGATTGAAGCGTAGTCGAGCACGGTCACGTTACCGCTATATTTACTAATAATTCATCTTTCGTTCGATGTCATTTCATTGATAGATAGATAGATATGTGAGGTTTAACGTCCCAAAACCAACATTCATTTCATTGATGCGCTAAAACTATTTTTTTAGAAAGAGGAGGTAAATTTTCATGGACGAGTACTAAATTGATCCGAAGAATTGGTTAACTTGGACCAATGGGATAAATGCGAGCTTGTAGGTAGGAATGCCAACGCCTACAGTATCCACATCGAGGTGAATTATTTGTCTTGTTTTATGGGTCAATTTTTCTTGTTTGCCTCGCAGTTTTTTTCACGGAACATGAACGAAAACGATCAGCTTTTTTTACACCGTTTTGTAAAGGTGGGAGAAGGGTATACACGCTTGCACGTGCGCTTATAATAGCAATTAAAGCTTTTATCTCCTGAAAACTAATTTCCGCAGATATACTGTTGTACCAATAGTGATACTAATGTTCAGTGGACAGCTCTTGTCCCCTATGATAACTGATTTTTTACTTGTGTGCCCGTAGTTCTAACGCTCCCTGTAATCCAATTAATCCTTCAAATTGTTCCAATTTATTACATATTTGGTTGCATGCTCAAAAATTATTGGAATAAAACGTGTTGTTTGTGTAGGGTATATATGTATCTTGAGTCGTTTCACTCAAAATTACCCTATATCCGCAGATGAAAGCGTCCGGCCATTCAGTAAGCTGTGAATAACACAAGCGAAATAAATTATTTAGGACTTTTTCTTTAGGTCAATTGCAATGTTATTATACTCTCTGTCCCACGCCTAGCTCCTATAGTGTTCAATAAACATTCGCTGTCATCTCGGCAATTTTACCATAAGAAATACAAAAGCCCCTCCGGTTCTCCGAATACAATAATCATTTCCGATGGGGCACGCTAAACACTTCCCGAACTTGCAGTTAGGTTTTGCGTAAGCCACTAGGCCTTACAGTTAGGGATTACAATCTTTTGACAGTGTGTGCCGCTGCGCAGTTTGTCCGTCTCCGTAATCTTAGTTAGTCGTAGAAAAACCCCACTTAAGAGCCCGCTTACGTTGAGGCAAACCACACGACAAAGCGTTCTCTCTGGTCTCAGTCTCCAGTGTACTAATAGCTTCGGAGCCTCGACAGCCCACACTCGATGCACTTACGAAACCTGGGAAGTATTTATGTACATAGTTTATTTTGAATCGGTTAATAAATGTCTTTTTTTTTCACCATACTGATAATTTTCAGAATGGTTAACTACCTGTCCGAGGAGCTGCGAAGTACTCTGTCGCGAGGCAATCGGCACGCACCAGGAAAAAAACAACTACATTACAGCAAACACGAGGAAAGTGGAGAGCAATTGCTGAGCAGGAGATTTCGCGGTAGTTTTGGCAAGTATACATGTCAAAAATGAGCAGCACATGAGCATTGAATATGAAGTTTCATGCAATAAATCGTAATGTTGGAGCCGTGGCATTACAAGAATGCTCTTTACAAATTACCAAGAGAGAGAGAGAAGGAATGTAGGAAAGGTAGGGAGGTTAACTAGACTATGCGCCTAGTTTGCTACCCTATTGGAGATGGGACGACGAAGAAGTTACTTAGTGATAGAACGCGTCTGTGACTACTAACTGTTTTTTGTTATATTTTCCACGATTCCTGGGACGCTCCCTGCGTCCCGCCTTGTGGCGATGGCAGCAGCGACTTCTACAGGCCCACGTGGTCAAATGTCAGCGCCCTCAAGTTCTTCTGTGGCTCAAGGCTCATGGTCCATCACCAGCGACAGCTCAAGAGATGCTCCTGCTCTCGTGCCCTTGGACGAAGAACGAACTGCTGGCCCGTCTGGCTACAGCTCAACATTTGTAAGCTCCGCAAGGAAACGAGGCTCTTGGTGCAGCTCCAGTGAAGACACGGACATCTACTCAGTCGACGGCGACGACTCATCAGATGGCAGCTTCGTGTCTGTGATGAGCCGCAAGGCCAAAAGGAGGCTCATCAAGACGTCATCACCAGCAAGCACGTCAACCGTGAAGGCAAGGAATGAACGCTGGCCGCATACCATTCTCTTCATGCCCGTGGATCCTTCCGCCAGCCTTCGAAAATTGAACAGGCAAGCCATTTCCAATGTTCTTGAGGGAATAGCACAGAATTAAATCAAAGAGGTCCGGCTAAACACACGTAAGAACGTTTTAGCCGTTGACACAACACATGCAGATACGCTGGAGAAGCTTCGAATGATGACAGAGTTTGGAGATGTCAAAGTACGAGCGGTCGTACCGATGACTGGAACCTGCACTGCAGGTGTCATTTACGACATTGACTTGGCAATCCCAAGCACGGATCTACCCATTCTGATAAAACCAGCGTACGAAGGAGTGGTCATTAAGCATATAAGCCGCCTCGGGAACAGCCGCTGCGTTAAGCTGGTCTTTGAGGGTGACTCAATTCCTACGCACGTCAAGGTAGGACATTTCCGGCATGTGGTACGGCATTTTGTCCCAAAGCCGCTTCAGTGCCACAAGTGCTTCAAGATCGGTCATGTCAAGGGCGTCTGTGCAAACTCCACCGTATGCCCCCGGTGCGCGGAGGCGCACACAGTAGACACCTGTTGTGCAACAACTTATAGGTGCGGCAATTGTCGAGGTACGCATGAGGCCACGTCTAAGGAATGCCCAAGACTCAAGAAAGAAATGGGTATCCTGAAAGAAATGGTCAGGGATAACTCAACCCATAGAGAAGCTTCACAGAAAATCCGGCGTCGACGTCGCCACCGACGGAAGCGCTCCAGTCATGGTGATATTCATGCACCACTTCGGTCTACACCACCATCAACATCTAGTAGAAAGCCAGAGAGTACAAGAAAACCTCCACTGGCGAAGCCTCTCTCCCCTGAAGACTGGCCGGTGCTTGCGAACGCACGGCCTTCCGAGCAGCCTTCCCGCTCTCTGCTCCCAGTGAAAGCCAATGCTGCTGATGACGAGGCTCCAAAAGCAGATCGTCAAATTATTCCTATGCTGCGATCCATTGTGAGTGTCATCAGAATTCTTCTGACAAGCATCGACACGCCAACTGCTAGGAGCGGCCTACAGGTGCTGGACGCGTTGAGTCCGGTCCTTGCAAGCCTCCAGTAAAGCCATGGCCGACAATAACAAGTCGTTCCGTCAGGAGGTCAGAGAAGCGTCGATTTTTCAGTGGAACGCAAGAGGTCTGAGATCTCGCATATCTGATTTTCGCCAGTTTGTTCATCTGCACCGATTTCCCGTCATGATTATATGTGAACCGAAATTATCGCACCCAATCAGATTATCCGGCTACGGGTCATTTTTCTCTTCAAGTGACATCGAAAGTAGCAAAGTTGCTGTATTTATTCGCCGGGAGCTTACTTACGTCGTCCAGCCAGTGCAACCTCACGACAGCAATCAGTATGTGTGCTTGTCTGTTAAAAAAGGAAAAGTGACATTCGCACTTCTAGGCGTGTATATATCCCCATCAGGTAATTTCGACGCCAACAAACTAGACGGCATATTAAGGGCACATCCGGGTCCGTGGGTTATCACCGGGGATTTCAATGCGCATCATCCCATCTGGGGAAGCTCAAGGCTTAATTCAACGGGACGACGTCTAGCATCATTGGTTTCCAGCCATTGTCTCGTCCTTCTGAATGATGCCAGTCCTACGTTTTTACGAGGCACTACATATAGCAGCTACCTTGATTTGTTCTTTGTTTCACGCCGATTTGCTACACGGTAAAGTGGTTTTTGGACATTGAAACACACGGAAGCGACCACATCCCCACTTACCTGAAGATCAAAGGTATTTCGAACACGTACTCCTCTACCACAACGCAAAGAATAGATTGGAGTGTGTTCAAGACTCAACTTGAGGATGCTTGTGAAGAAGGCCTGTCCAATGGTCTTCAGCAAGCTATTAAGGAAACTGCACATGCGACTACGCGCACAGTAATACGCTCTTCGAAGTATTATGAATATGACCTCGAGCTGGAGCGACTTCGTGCGATACGCCGTCGTGCCGAAAGACGATACCGACGCACCAATTCCACAGACGATCTACGGACAGCCCGGCGCATCCAAAAGAAGATACAACGGCGCCTTGACAAATTAGACACCCAACGATGGAGGAAATTTTGTGCGTCGCTTGATCCTCATAAACCACTGTCTCAGATATGGAGAATTGTGCGAGGCCTACGTTCTGTTCCAGAGCAGCGTTTTCCCTTCAAAGCCCTTGCACTTTTTCATCGCCGGCATGAAATTGAGGTAGCAGAAGATTTCTGCGCTATGACCGTGGGCCAGACAGCGTACACAAGCCTACATACAGTGAATCAAATCCCTCACTCACGGGACCCACGCATGGATCTACCGTTTACATCACAGGAGCTCGATGCGGCGCTCGTCTTATGTAATAAGTCGTCGTCAACTGGCCCGTATGACATCTCATACAAGATGCTGTGCAACCTTGGTAAACGGGCACGAGAAGCACTCCTTAACATCTTCAACGATTCCTGGCAAGCTGGCGTCGTTCCGCAAGATTGGAAGATTAGCCGCTTGGTACCGATCCTTAAGCCTGGCAAATCTCCCCTGGACATTGCCTCTTACCGACCGATCGCACTCTCAAGTTGCGTAGGAAAGGTAATGGAGAGAATGATCTTGGCCAGGCTTGAATGGTACCTGGAATACTATGAGATATATCCGAACGCCACGGCTGGATTTCGCCGTCACCGATGTTCGATCGACAATGTTACAGATCTTGTCACATATGTCCAGCAACAAAAGGCAGGTAAACGACTATCTGCAGCCATGTTCCTTGACGTAAAAGGAGCATACGACAACGTTCTACATGACGCCATCCTCGAAGCCATTGAGTCAGTGGGCCTAGGCGGGCAACTGTATTGTTGGACACGCAGCTATTTACAAGGGCGGACCTTGTTTGTGAACACTGCAGATGGTCCAACTTCCCAACACCCAACGCATCGTGGAGTCCCGCAAGGTGGCGTCTTGAGTCCAACCCTCTTCAACCTCGTTCTCATTGGTCTTGTAGAACGATTACCAAGTGTGGTCAAGTTATCCGTGTACGCTGACGACATCTGCGTCTGGACATCTGGCGTGACAAGGCCTCAGGTACGCGCAAGACTTCAGAAAGCTGTGACGTTGGTATCATTGTACCTCAAGAACCAGGGTCTGAAAATCTCGCCAGCGAAATGTGCATTGATTGCTTTTAGTCGAAAGCCAATGAGACCATACGCTATATCAATCGATGGCCAAGTCATACCGTATGTCAAGACGCACAGATTTCTAGGCGTATTCATTGATAGAGACCTCTGCTGGGGCCCACATGTGGCCCACTTGAAGAAGAGGCTGACAGAAATTGCTAACTTATACAAGTATCTCGGAGGAAAAACCTGGGGGACTTCAGTACATGCAATGATGCAATTGTACAAGACGCTTTTTCTTGGCTATTTGCGCTACAGTTTGCCTGTGTTGACCACCAACGCCTGTAGAACCAACATTCGGACTCTCGAAAGCATCCAGGCCATGGCTCTGCGAGTTTGTCTGGGGCTACCGCGATGTTCATCATCAGCTGAGACAATCGAGATCGCTAATGACTACCCGCTGAAGACGCATATCATGATGGAAGTGCTCAGAGCACACGTGAGGCATCTTACTCGTGCCCCTGCCCATCATCTAGCTTCACTGCCAGAAGCCCGACCTCGTGCCTCATTCTGCCAGACAGTCTTGTCATATCGCACACACATTCCTGCGGGATATACAACTCCATCGAGGATTTCAACTCCCCCATGGAGTATGACCTGTGCACATGTGGAACTCACGGTTCCAGGCATAGGGTCAAAAGCCCGGCTCTCGTCTCCAGCGCTAAAGCAGCTTTCTCTTCTCTTGTTATATGAGAAATACAGTGACCATACTCATCTGTATACTGACGCTTCAACTAAAGTGGATGGGTCTGCAGGGTCGGTGATCTTTCCTGCAACAGCGACAACGGTAAAGTTTCGTTTATCCCACCAGACATCATCGACAGCTGCGGAACTTGCTGCTCTACGTAGCGCAATTCAAGTCATTAAACACCAAGAAGCCAAGAAATGGAGCGTGTTCACGGACTCTAAGGCAGCACTACAGTGTCTGACATTCACCTTACGCCGGGGACCTCATGAACAACTAGTGCTGGAAATTAGAGAGCTGCTTCACCACCTCTTCGACGAAGGACACAGAATCACGTTTCAGTGGATTTCAAGTCACTGCGGCATATTGGGCAACGAACATGCCGATGCAGCTGCCCGATCAGCACACGAAGATGGGGAAGAAAAATCTATACCATTTTCAAGGACTGATGCTGCAATGACCATCCGAAAAATCGCTAATGCAGAATTAAAATCTCTGTGGAACACTGAGTGCTTACGGCACACGCGGCTGCGTAGACTTGACACGTCTCGTCGACTCCGGCCTCCGTCTGGACTCTCCCGACTCGAGACAACGGTGCTTTGCCGACTATGGCTTGGTGTCGCCTTCACCAAAGCTTTCGCCTTCCGAATCGGCATGGAAGACAGTGCTGCTTGCGGTCATTGCGGCAGCGATGAAACTATAGAGCACGTTCTCTGTCACTGCCCTCGTTACAGCGTGCAAAGACGGCAACTAGCTGCTGCGTTAGCTCGCCTTGACGACAGACCTTTGTCTGAACAATCAGTGCTGGAAAGACGACATGATTTGTGTGCTCACAGAAAATCAGTGAAGGCCCTACTGAACTTTTTGCATGGCAGCGGCCTATTGTATAGACTGTAGCACCCCAGCTCCCCCCCCCTTTTTTCCTTTTTTTTCGTGCGCGTCTATTTCCCTCTTCGCTTTCTTTCCAATCTTTCTTCCCCATTCCCCCTTCCCCTAGTGCAGGGTAGCAAACCGGATGCTCCATTTTCTGGTTAACCTTCCTGCCTTTCCCTCATTTTATTCTCTCTCTCTCTTGCTACCCTACACATGGGGAACGGGAGAGGGGAGTAAAAGAGAGAGAGAAAGAAATAACATGCGCCTATACCCTCCAGCATGCGGGTGTATTAAACACTGATCTCAACTTACTCTAATAAATAACGAAAAAACTAGCAACATAACAACAGCAACAACATACTTTTGTTTTTGTTTTTTTCAGAGATCTGATTTCTCAACTATATGACTATCTTTAGAGGTCAATATACTCGCGTCAGAAAGTCTTGGGATGCAAAAAAAGAGGTAACATACCTCTTCAAAGGAAGTCATACAAACAGTAAGATAAGACTCGCCAAAAAGAAATAACGCGTAGACTACTATTCTTTCAAGTTTGCGTATAAAGAGCAAAATACATCGACTTTGCTCTATT
The DNA here is from genome assembly GCA_013436015.1 of Rhipicephalus annulatus. Classification (NCBI taxonomy): domain Eukaryota; kingdom Metazoa; phylum Arthropoda; class Arachnida; order Ixodida; family Ixodidae; genus Rhipicephalus; species Rhipicephalus annulatus. Next base: position 348,381 of record WOVY01009576.1, on the reverse strand, counting down.
TTTTTTACACTCATCGTTATCTTCTGAGGGGTACATGGCTCTCCCATGTTAGAATACTAATAGTACTTTAAATCATTATCACTGTTCTAAACACAATATGTGAACGATTCTTCGCGGTTTGTAGTTCCTTCAACGCGCATATTTCAATATGTGTAGGGACAAGTAAGAGTTATAGTGTTGATATTTTAGATGAATACATAGTTTTCTTTATTGAAATACTCTATATTTAGCTACAAATTACATGTACAGTAAAACTTTCTTGTTTAGACCTTTGCGTTTCATCTAAAGAAAGGTAATTGCCCGCTTGAACTTGGTCCCTTTAAAGGCTTGCTTTTAACAGCACTCTAAACTAGGAAGCCAGCGCAGCAGGAAATAAAAAGTGCAGTGGTTAAAAACGATCAAGCAGAGAAGTAACGTGTGAAAAATAAAAAAAAAGGTGAAAACTGCAGTAAACTGCCACGCGACTACCCGAACTTCCGTGCGGTTCAGTGAACCGGGGAGGAGAAGAAAGAATGCAGCGTCCTTCTCAACGGCGCACTTTCAGAGTGGGTCGTCGCGGTTCGGAATTTATTAGCGCGCTTTCGGAAGCCACAGGCGTAAACGGTGGTGGTGGTGGAAGTGTGACGCATTCACGCTGGCGGGCGCGCTAAAATCCGATGCCATTCGATAAACCCACTCCGGCAGACGGCGCTGCGAGCGACCGACCGCTGGCTCCAACGGGAGGAACCAGAGAGGAGAGAGCGAGGAAACCATCGACGACTGCGCCCTCTCTCCTCAAATGCCGTGGCCAGGACCCGACCCCGCGGGGAAGGAGACGAGCCCCGTGTGCCTTCGACACGGGGCGAGCGGCGCTTCTCAGACTTGGAGCGGCATTCGAAAGAAGCACCCGTGTTTGGGACGCCTCAGCGAGTTGCGATCCTCTCGCTGGTTCCGACCCCTCGTGGCATGTAGACGGCTGGTTCCTAATCAAGTGTATCAACTTCGATCAACGCGACTCTTTGCGCTCCGCTACTGACACAGAGATGACAGCGTGACGACTGTTGCTCATTTTTGGACTTCGTACGAGGAGTCTGGGAGCCACCTGTGCGAGCTGTGTCTTGTTTACTTTCATTTCTGTTAACTATTCAGGAACAGCTGCTGGTGACCAAGTTTTGGGAGGACAGCTCACCACTCATGAGTCATTCTCGGACAGTCTTGAGAACGATTCATTTTTCTCGCTTGGTTTGGACAGAACATCGAGCCTTGATGTGACACAAGATCGTTTTCTTCTCGTAAAAGAAGTGAAAGACTATATAAAGTGTTTAGACATTCCCCAAGAAAAGTTTTTCAGTGGCCCGAGCTGCAAAAAGAAAATGCGAATAGTAGAGGTGTGGATTCGCAAAATTGCTACCTAAGCGTCCTGGTCAGCGTGTGGAGACTGCAGCAGAACAAGTGCTTAATATGAGCACTTAACATAACTAAGACGAAGAAGCGAGCTCCATGAAGATGTTTTGGGGGCCTTCGTGAGAAACTGATTGATCAATTTTCACTCTGGGCATTTGTTGCCTACTGTGAGGAAAACAGTTTCGCTTTATTTCAAAAAAAAAGAATATGGGAACTCTTGTGAAGAAGTTATAAAGCTCTATTCTGCTGGAAGATTATTTATATACCGTCTACTAACTTTTCAAACTTTCCTGAAGTGCTACTTCGGATTTCTTTTCATCTCTCTTGAATACATCACAAGAAAAAAATGGTAAGTGAAAATTTGTGTAATACAGCTGCGTTGATAAACTGTCTTACATGATTTCCCTCAGATTTCAAACAGTTTGTTGCTTCTTCTCGATTATGAAAAATTTAACTAACGCTTGTAACGTTTACACCATTGTTTCCGTCAACATTTGGTTTCTGTAACCAATTTATTACGATGCCAGTCAGTCTCACTCAGATGAAGTGTTCACAATTAGGATGTACGCAATATTGTGTGTTCGAAAGGCCTGTGCTTCAAAAAAAGTAGCATATTTTTCAGTAGGCCCTATGTTATACGTTGCATGGCACGTTATGAGATCCTATTGATCCCGATTGTAACGTGTTTTTATTATTTGTGAACCAAGGTTTTCCCTCCGAGTAAAAAGGTCTTGTTTACTCGGTCAATGTTATTATATGAGCAATACCAACAGTAAATACTGCTTCGAAAGGAACTTATAAGCTGGCCAAAAAGTTTGCGAAACCCTCCCAATCATTATAAGTATTCTATAAAAAGTTTAATATGAATGAAGTTCACCTGCTTTGGTTTAGATACCTATTCACGCTTACTTTCAAAAAAAAGTAAGGCACATTTTTTTTAGCACATACTTTCGGATGTTCAAGATTCATACTTCAATATATGTGTAATCCACTAATATAAGTAACTTTTATAAACTAATAGAAAACATTGAATCTCAATTACTCCTCAGTGATTCACTTTCTCCTTTGAAGTGTAGTCTATTGGTTTCACATCGACCTAGATGTTCCTCTGTGAAATCAGGATGGCGTTTTACTTCAAGTGCTTAGTGAAACGAAAGATTGCCTAGAGCAATCTCTGACTGCTAGTTCTTTTCAATTACTAAGCTTGGATTTCACAAAGCAGCTACCTACAGCCCCATACATCATAATCGTGGTTCTTGTAGATTCAAGAAAACCTCTTTATATGGTTTTATATTACGTAACATGAACAACTTTGAATGTATTATCAAAAATACCTTTGCCAGGACCTGATTTTGGACAGATTACTCATTGTGAGGGAGTCAATTGTTGAATACGTTTTAGATTATGCGAAACTATGTATCACCTATATTAATTCTCATGAACAGAATATTTTATGTTATTGTTGTTTCATATACGTTTTCGTTGACAATATTCTGCTGTAGAGCAAGTTTTTTCTCGAATTAAATGTTCCAAAATACACCCGAAAGACACATTACATGCGTTGACTGATTTCATTACATCTCCGAAATGAGCCTTGTAGCCTGATATAGGGCTCGTGTGTGTTGAAAGTTTGAGTTCTTTATGAATGAGTGACTGAATAAAATCATTTATTAAGGAAAGAGAATATTCTGCTGCCGTTGTGTGGGGTCCTGCATTTTGTTCCATTTGCTTTATTTAAGTACTTTGCTCATTGATTGATATGTGGGGTTTAACGTCCCAAAACCACCATTTGATTATGAGAGACGCCGTAGTGGAGGGCTCCGGAAATTTTGACCACCTGGGGTTCTTTAACGTGCACCCAAATCTGAGCACACGGGCCTACAACATTTCCGCCTCCATCGGAAATGCAGCCGCCGCAGCCGGGATTTGAACCCGCGACCTGCGGGTCAGCAGCCGAGTACCTTAGCCACTAGACCACCGCGGCGGGAAGTACTCTGCTCAGTAGTAGAAAACATTTTTTTTAGGGCGCACCACAGAATAAAGGGACAAGAAAGAGAGAGAGAAGCGCTGTCTCTTTTTGTGCCAGTTCGTTGGCAGAAAGTTCAGAACAAGCAAAAAAGTGTAGCTATCGCCTAAGAAAATTCAGCTGTCGCCTAAAAAAAAGAGCGAAGTTCGCGAGATGCCGAGAAGGATGGTTAATTGGATATTACTATCACGTGTAGATATGTACATAGGGAAAACTGGCCACTGTATCGATACACATTTAAAGAAGCATGCTCGCTCATTAGGAAAGAAAACATTTTCCCACTTGTCTGATTGTTGTAAATATGCCATTGTGATAAAACAAACACGGAAACTGACGGCATCTCTTCGTATAAAAAGGAGTGCAAAAATCGCACCAGTCAAAGTTCGCTGGGTCTAACAGATAAGAATATCATTTTTTAATCTGTTTAGCACTATCTTTTCTGTTCGCGTGTCACATGACTTGCATCACACATGTGCTGTACTGGTTCTCGTGTACCTAGTACCTATATGTAAATGTACTTTCATAAATAAATAGTTGAGTATTAGTGATCCTCTGTCTCTTGTCCCTGTGCTCTGTGCGTGCTAAAAAGGTCAAAATACGAATACATACTAACTCACACAGATATCACTTTCATTGCTTTATGTCTATGACTTCCATTCTCTCCCCCTTTCTCTCTTTGCTCAGTATGATACAACTAGCCCAGCACTATTTTCTGATACGTAGCCGGAATGGCTGGATGAACAGAAGTTTACAGAAGTTTATTATCAGTTCTTGTTCACCTGTGTTTTTTTAGCATGTGCGAATTTTATTGGTCGGAGTGTATCGAGTGTCAAGTGGTATAATGGTGTAAGAGGCCGGCTCATGCAAATATGGCATCGTATAAAAATGCCGTCTCAGTTGTAATGACATGGCTACACTTGTTAGTACCGAATTCAACGAAGTTTACACGTTCAACGAAATGGCTAGAATCGCCACCCCAAGCCTGTATTTAGAAGCGAGGCTTTTTGACAGGTTGTATAGCCTTTATATATATATATATATATATATATATATATATATATATATATATATATATATATATATATATATGAGATATAACAGACAGTAATGCCAAGGAATGTACAGGGGAAGTTATTAAAACCAATGGAATGTAAATAAGAAGAAAGAAAAGTGGATGAAAAAATTACCAACTGTGAGCAGGAATTGAACCTACGACCTCCGAATTACGACCTTCGACCTTCGAAGAGCATCGAACGCGTAATTCGAAGGTCGTAGGTTCGATTCCTGCTCACAGTTGGTAATTTTTTCATCCACTTTTCTTTCTTCTTATTTACATTCCATTGGTTTTAATAACTTCCCCTGTATATTCCTTGGCATTACTGTCTGTTATATCTCATTAATATTGTGTTAAAACACGGAAAAACGAGCCCTTAGGTATACACTTCTTTCCCTTATATATATATATATATATATATATATATATATATATATATATATATATATATATATACATACATAGCAATCCTCAGCGCTGACTAGCAAACCCACAGTTTTATTTCCTTCAAGTGCCATGCGGGTACACCCCTTGCATCAAAACAGGAAGGGTGTGGCGCCTGCATGAAATTAGCTCGAACTGTTGCAGCTATTCTTATCTTTCCATAAAATGTGAAAACACTGCTGAGAGTATATCTGAACTCTGAACTTAACACTGTTAAAGGTTTTATAAACGCATAGTAGATTTTCTTTTACTCATAGTTCAACTTTCTTTAAAACCATTGCGAAATGTTGAATGTGTGTGGCACTGACTATATATATATATATATATATATAATGTTTCCCTGATATTGAAACGCACTGTAATATCACTAGTAATGCCCAAAAATATTATAAAGAAGACAGTGGAACGTCAAGCATAACGTACGGTAATGCCACTAATATCATGACCTTTGCCTTCTCTGTCATTGTTTTTTTCTGTCATACCTAGGTGATGGTGGGCAAGAGAGAGAGAGAGAGAAAGAGAGAGAAATGAATAAAAAAAAGAGATAGGCAGGTTAACCTAGAAGCAGAACGTGTTCGCTACTCTTTACGTGGGAAAATAAGTGTCGAAAAAGAGCAAATTTGTGCAGTATTATCATGGTGTAAAAAAACGCCAAGTATAGACAACTGGGTATGCACTAGAAGAAAACGCTCTCTTTCCTTTCCAGTAGCACGAGTTTTTCGTGTTATTGTTATAGCCTGCATGAACATCATCAATTTGACGTCCTCCGTAATGCATACAAATTCTTTATTGTGTAAGATTCGTCAAATATATTTGGGTGAAGTGATTATGTGCTTCACCTTTAAAACGGTTGTGGCAATGACTAAACAGTGGTGCATATTAGGTGCATTCACACTAGCTAATATTGTTTTTAGATCCGTTAGGGCCACAATTTAGGTTAGCTGTTGCCGTAAAAAATAACCAGGCTAACTATATTAGTTAGCGTAATGTCCCGAAATCATAGAAAAACCACAGTGATTGTACGTGAAACGCAGAGTTGAGCAGTTTTCTTCTTTCTACCTAGTCTGTTACCAACATTGTTGGGTTTAGGTTTTCGAGATTGCAATGTTGCATGGCTGCTGGCTTTGTAAAGGATGAAAGCTTTGTAAGATATGCAGCATTCCATCGTAAATAAAAATAAATAAACTCAGAGGATCTTTACCATGAATCTGTAAATCGCTAAGAAAAAGCAATATCCATCCGTCTATGTACGCAAAAACCCGTATGAAGTACATGCCACACTAGGCCGGCAAGCCGTTCCACTGGCCGCTGGTTCACTAACATTGAAGAAGGCAGCACAGTGGTGACTCACCTATTAAGATTTCTCGAGATACATGACCGATATTTGGAAAAGACTAATCAACCAGCGGGATTATCACAGAGACAAACACAGGGGCCGCATGCTCCAGTTGGGCTGGCTGTGCTTATGGAGGGCTTGGACAGAATATTTTCTGCACTGTTTTGGTCCGAGCATTCAACCTGTTTCTTCGTTTGCATTTGTTATCGACTTGCTGATCTCTATGTTTCTATGTTTAGTGCCAGAATTTTAATGGTATAGCTGCTTATATACATTGCCTGTGTACCTTTGAAGTACTTCTCGTCACATTCCTAGGGCAGCAATTGTCGCCTTCTTGTTGATTGCGATGTCGATTTAAGCGCATGGCCACTGCAGTAAAAGCCGCAACTATTTATTTATTACAGTAACTTCGCCAGCGCGTTCCTCAAGCAATGGATCAATTCTAAATAAGTTTGGCTTTTTTGGACGACTACCAGTCATGGTCAAATAATATAATTATGATTGCGGTGGCCAATAGAGTTTTAGTGTGAATAAAGAATAAAGCAAATTGATACGCGTTGAAGAAACGTCCATAAACTTGAAACGTCTTATTTTGCTCGGTAGACGCGAGAAACTATGCTGGTATCGATATTGTATGCTGCGGGCATCAGATGGAGTTCACAAACTTTAAGAAGCTCAGTTCCTCAGCGATTTGACGTGCTCGTGCGTTATACTTTGACATAGCTTGACGTGGCCTAGTAATCTTAGTGTAGATCAGATCTATCAAATGCAGTGCATATAAAACAGTTTTTGCTATGCACTACGCTGTTTCATAGTATCCTTTTCCGCATCAAATGAATATATCATCAAGCCTACGCCGCCTCGTAAGGATATCAAGCATGATAGACTTGGTGTTTGCAAAGTGGAGCTGTAGTACGTAATATGACATAGCAAAATAAAAAAAATGAAGTAACAAACGTGAAGACAGGGCTGCTTGAAATAGGCGAGAGCAGTACTTAGTAGAGCGTAATGTGTCAAGGCGGTAGACTTGTAAAGACACGTCCTTACAAAGTCGCCTATTTTCGAATGGGTACACAGTGGACTGATGGCAGTGTCAAAAACTGGACGCGCGAGCCACGGCAGAAATATTTTTATTATGGCATCGTTCTGTCAAAGAGACTTAACATATGCATGGCATACACCATTGGACAGCAGAAAAGAAGAAAATAAGAACTGTGAAACACATAATCTGGGGTGGAAATCCGTATGCAATGCTGCCACGTTCCCTGTGTTAGAAGGAGCCTACGCTTCGCTGGGCATGGTAGGGTATGAAGGAAAACGCTTTAGCAGACGGGCAGGAACTGCCTGATAAAAACTGGCAATCTGCTTTGGATAGTGCTGATCGGTCACGTGGCAAATAAACAAAAGTGAAGCATTTCCTGAAGCGTGGTTGGAAGCCTGCTTTAAGCGTGAGTGATTGCACGAACATTTTGTCTTTTTGCGATTCAGAAATGTGTTTCGTTTTCATTCTTTTCAACGCACTTTTATGTTCATTCTAGGGAGCAGTAATGCTCTTCAGTGTGTACCAGGAGAGCGGGGAAGAAAAAGAAGGAAGCCCCAGCTGGTGTAATTCTCACGCGGGAACCCAGTGACCTGCAGCAGGCACTTGGGGCGAGAACATGCCTGCCTTTTTAGCCTATGGGTGCTCACCGAAGGAGATAACTCGAGTCGAAGAGACGTGCTGTAGACCGGTCCGCTGTGGCGGATGCATATCATACCGTATTCTCCATCACATATATAAATGCCGTGCTATAGCTTTCATATATATGGCGTGGCCCGTATGACATAATACTTCGGGCCATATATGCACTGCACAATGCTAGATGCCCCATTTGCCTTTTTCTCTATAAATAAAAGACTGCGAGCCGAATATTATTGACACAGAATCAAACATACTTTATTGTTTCCTGCACCTTCTCTTCCTCGGTATTGGGAAGTTCGTATCTACTTGGTTTAATAGGAGCTCAGCTGTGGGAGTGCGCCCGACGCGAGAATTCACCGCCATCTCCCTACTGATGACAACGAGACGAAGGTACGGTTCTCGGGGATCACCAAGCGCCGTATGGTCTATATGAATGGCTTGCCGTTAGCCTCCACGACAACGTACGCTTCGAGGTCTAGTAGTTAGCAACGCGTTTTGTGGATTCGGAAGCGGCTGGTTCGACGCCCTGCGACAGAATCTTCTTGTTTTGTTTTCTTTGCAGCTTGTTAGTGTAAGTTTTACAACGTCAGTCAACGCAACCGTGGTGGTCGCGCCATGAAACGCTTGCATGTTAAAAGAATAGCGAAGAAAATAATAAAAGAAAGGCAAAGTAATACGCTACGGCGTGTAGCAGCGTCTAGCACTCATGCGCACATAGTCATAAAACTGTAAACTCTCCAACAGTACGGGTCAACATCGACTCACTTGTTTGAAGTAAACTACAATGCACGATGCCGAAAAAGGCTGGCAAGACTGGCTCCCCGGTATCGGGGACACGCTTTGCGCTTCGAGCTGATGGCGTTGTCAATCCAACGAACAGTGTGCGCATTGTGCTTATCAACGATCTTAATGAAGCAATGAGACGTAACTCTTCATCGCGAACAGCCTTAGTCGAATCACGTGTCGTCACTCAACCACACGACATACGCTGTCGCCTTCTTCACCTCTGCGTCTTTTTCGGCTCTCCGGGAAAGTACATAATTTAACATGGCTGGATGGATTCGAATAATAGGTAGACTGTGTTGACCACCTCGTAGCAAGAGGAACAATGGCAGTTGATTTCGATCCCGAACGCAGAGTTGCATGTCAATGGAAGAGAAATTCAAAAACCCACGTGGTGTACGTTGTGATTGCACGGTAAAGAACATCATAAGGCCGTTGTTTGTGGATATTTCCGCTAAGGCATGTCTCGTAATCGTATTGCGTTTTTTTCAGAATTATTATTATTATTATTATTATTATTATTATTATTATTATTATTATTATTATTATTATTATTATTATTATTATTATTATTATTATTATATGAATATTATTATTATTAGTAGTAGTAGTAGTAGTATTTGGAATAATTCTTCCGCATGAATACTACATTGATGAATGTGTGTGAAAATTTATCAAGATCTTTGAAGGTAATAGTAGATAAGAAAGAAACAGCCTTTTTCTCTATAAATTTAGCCAACGAGCTCCTTTTGAACTACGGCATATGGATTGAAATCAAGTAATGTTTTGTGATTTACCGCCTCAAAACATTGCAACAACTTAGGAGGAGGGGAACTTAATTATTATGCTGCTGGGCGTATTGCGCGGAAAAGCTTCGAGTAGTCGGCGGTTCTTGGCCTGCGGTAGAGGAATACCCAGTCCAGGGCTCCGCTCACTGCAGTCGCTCCGCAGGCTCGGTCCATCGGACTCAGCTGATCTTCTAGGTTCTCGTTGACCAACAGCTTGTCGCATTTCTCCGTTTTGGTGGTAAGGCTCCAATGGTTTAAAATTTTCGCGTGAAATGGTACTGGCTACGTTCAGCTGAGTACAATAGACAGTGAAAAGAGTATGCCGAGGGATGAATTTCACTCAGGGTGTGCGAATTCAAAAACGTGGAGAGTTGCGTATTAATTTTCACTGACTGCTGTTGTTTGCCGTGAAGCTGATTGTATTCTGCAAAAATTCGCTAGTAGGCTTTCATAGGAGTTTGGTGGCCTCATGTATACTGCTATCCCCGTCATCTGGCTGCTAAGAATTTTGAGAAAGACGATAAATATTCTGTGTAATCATAAACGCTATAAAGCTATGCGTGCGTTTGACGGGTCTTAACCAAGAAACGTTGGTTTTCCTACTCTTTGAGCATTCGAATTGCCGAAGTCTGTGTGCACAACGTTACGGGCGCGGGTGCACAATAAGGTCTATTTGTCTAAGAATGTTTGTTGGATGCTTCGATGACGCGCACGATTCTGCAAATCAGGGGTGAGATAAGTATATTAAGCTTGCGTGGAAGCGTGAACATGAGTGCTGAGGAAAAAAAGAGTTTGTTTGCAAATGTGCGGGTAAAAGAAGCAGACAACCCCTTTAATCAGCTATATGACAAAGCCATCAGTCACCACACCCTATCAAGCGGGTCACGAGAGCGCGCTTTATACGCGTGAAAGTCAAGGCACGAGTGAAAATTAAACCCTTCACTGCAAAGCACGAGTCCGGAACCTCACTATTTAAAGAAAAAAAAGAATAAATAACTTTTGGTTCACTAAGTATTACGGCTTGATGGCGTTAGCCACAGCCCGATCTAAATGGTACAGCCATATCAATCCATCGAATCCATCTATCCCCCCTCCGTAGGATGCATGCCAAACGTGGAAAACGGCTCTGAATCGCTCTATTCGGGAAGGAATCACCCGCGAGCCTAGCGCCGAAATTCAACAAATGGTTCGTTATCGATTTTTGAAAACAAGTAAAAAACAAGATAACCAGATGTTCGCTCCTAGTTTCGGAACGCGAACGCAGTGCAAATAAGACAGCAAAATAAGAGATGATCAAGAGTTAGAAAGGCTTAACCACACACTCAACGCATCCAGCGGTGGCTGGGCACCACAATCACGACCCGACGCCCCACATTCGCAGGCCAGTATTTTGGCACACGCGAGACGTCCGGGTTCATTTGCATTGAGTGCTGCTCGGCGCATCTTCACAGGTGCAGCCTGCGCCATGCGTTGAGCTCGACTCAGCGAACCACGTTGAAGCCGCCCGTTGTGCGCTTTACAATGACTGCCACTCCCATTACGAAGACCGACGGAAGCGGTGCGGTGGTTTGTTGCAAGGAAAAGACTTGCGCGCAAGTGCGCACCCTCAAGTTGATTGAGAACTCGACCGGAAGCTGACTCTGACCTCGAGAAACCTGCGCTTGTGCACGTTGATTAAGCGTACCACCACCATCCCCACGACGGCGGCAGTTGCGTGTGGCACGATTCATCATTAATCAGAGACCCAAGCACACGAGGGGTTTCGATTACAGTTATTTGTCTGCCCGAACTGAGACTTACTTTAGCGTGCTCCGGCTTTCGGATATTTTCTAAGCAGTTATGGCCGTGTCGCCGCTTAATGCGGGGAGGTTTAGTTTACGAGAACGGATGGATTGCTTAATTAGTCTGCAGACGAGTGTGGCTTGGCTAAACTGTATGCGCCAACGAACTGCTATCGTCGCGCTGTTCGTTGGTGGCATGAGTGAGTGCCCCTTCACTAGACGGAATTTAGCTATAAAGTTTTTGCCCACTTCAGGGGAAGTCATTGTGTCGAAACATATTAAGCAACTACGAACAAATAACTGTTTCCTTTTTTCTTCACACCTGTGTACTCCCCCCCCCCCAAATAAAGGCTTACCTGAGAAAAAACCGCGATCAAGAAAATGCTTCAAACTCGAACCGATCTTCACAATATACGGCTACATGCAACGCATTCGAGCACATACCCTGTAGTTAGAAGCGTTGTGCGAACACAAAAAAAAAACAGACAGGAGCTTTTTGGAGACCTCCCCCCCCCCCCCTAAAAACACAATTGGTGGTTTTGTTTACGAGCAAAGACAACCAGCTTACGCTAATCAGCCTGGCAAGAAAAAACGTCGGAACATTACCCATCCAAGTTCAGTACTAAAGCCTCGTCAGTTAATGAAGTTGATTACATCTGCTTGTTCGACTTTCTTTATTCTATGGCCATATGACGCCAGCAAGCAGTAGGCAAAACGATAATGACGTGGATGACGTACTGGCTTCGGAACCATGGAGGTTTTCGCAACATGACGAAATGCCACAGTCATTTCCAGCAAAAAAATTATTCTGAGCCCTCGAAATACTATGAAGATGGAAGGCAGGAAAGCCAGCTGCTGTGGTTTCACATTCTGTGGCAACGGCTTACGTTGTTTTCACACCCAATGGCTCTTCATTGTACATTCCCACTCTTCTTGCTCTTCCCATTCTACTTTCGCTGTGCGGGTGAGACGCGTTCGTCCCATAGCGAATCCTAAGGGCAACTGCAGATAACAGCGCTATAGCGCGATTTCTTCGTCATGAGACAAAAGGGGCACAACTATTGGTAGGAAGTACCGCCGACGAGTACTGCGACAGTTGTAAAACAAGCATTGATGATGATGACGGGCGCTGAAAATAGTTGTCCCATTTGTCACCCTGTCCACAGATGTGATATGGTAGAAGCTAGCCATATAGAGCTTCGCTGTAAAACTGTCAATGAAAGGTTGCTTATACACGTTGCCAAGCGTAGGAACTGAAACCCCTGCAACGTTTCCTTGAAATTCTGTCACCGTTCAGGCTAAGACATCATAACTGTTTGTACTAAGAAAGTAAGCGACGTACCTTGTATCAAGGCAGATACGGGTTATATGTGGCCCTCTTTTTCAGCAATGCTTTTTATTCTTAACTACCTGGATGCGCAGCCTTCGCCGGCGACGACAGCACCCTTGACGGAGCGGAGGCGCATCACTGAGTGGTTGATATCTGGTCATCCTTGTACCACTGCGCTACCAGTCATTCCCTTTTTATTGTCCTACACACCAGCAAATTGCAAAATCTAAGTACGCTGACGAACAGTGTTTTAGAACGATGACTAATAATCGTATACTCGTGCAATGTGGTTGCGGCTGTAATGTTATCACTGTGAATTCAGGAGTGAAGCTGCAGCCACAGACGCGCGCATACTGGCATTGATCGGAATGTGACAGCCTGACGTCCACTGCATCAACGAGCTGAAGCGACTTCGCCAGTTTCTTTCGCGAGCATGCTTAGAGCTATAAGAATATGAGAAGGATAGGGGGAGATTGGCAGAGAGCAAAAACCTACGTCAGTAATTCAGCACGCGTCATAACCCTGGAGTGATGACCCTGGGCACCTTTTTAGTTTTTTTTTGTGTGAGCACGTGGTTTGCCTTCAGTGTAATTGCGAGCTCGTGCGCGAGCATGTGGCGTCACCCTGTGGTGGCCGCATTAACTATAAAGCTCGTGAAGCTGAATTATGTCATAGACATTGTGTTTATGGTGCGGTCATCTATGTTTATGGCATCATTGATTGGGTGAGAAGCAAGCAATGTCTAAATAAATGAGGCTGCACGGTATTTTTCTGTGCAATTGTTCCCAGGAGGCCCGAATGGCGACCAGTGGTGCTCTCTGACCACGGTGAAAAAGTGTTGCAGTCCACCTTTAACTGTAGATACAAGTTCGCCACGCGTAAAAGGTAACCCAACAGAAAATATTAGCAGAAGAGAAATGTCTTGAAATTATCAGCGATGTAAGATAATTGAGCATGAAGCATTTGTATGTTTCCTTGAAAATATGGTTCATACCCACTCAGGGAAATTCGCCAAGAAAGTGTAGAATACTTTTTCTGTGAGCATTTTTATCCCGACTCTTTTTCTTTTCGACCTGTTGCGGGAATTGCCTTAAGTAAGACAGAACCGGATGAAAAAATTGGCTCCGTATCTGCATTTTTCTGCAAATGTCGTCGAAAGACGATAGTCTTGCGTGTTGAGAGAGTGAACGAGACATTTATTTGATGTTCTGCGCAAGAAAATCGGTGAGTGGTATTCGGGAGGCGCTGAGTTATAGTGCCTCGAGCGTGCAGTGGAGGCGAACGAACGCATTAAGTCACGTCACACGTGAGACATCAGCGCCATCTGGCAGTTTCCTTAGAAAACAAAGCGCGTGGCTCTGAGACGGGTGCGCGCGCCCATCTCAGAGGTGATAAGGTGTAGAACGCAAGGCGACGGGTAGGTGCCACCACCATCTCGTATTAGCAAAGCGTTGGAAACACTCTCCGTTCCGTGCAAGCGTTGCATGGTCAGCGCAGCGTGATAAGCACTACAGTCTTTAAAATTACTTACTTATGCATTTTCAAGTAAAAGGCGCACATGCAGAATATATACTTGTTATGGTTCCCAAGACATGCGCAGTATTTCCTTTTTAATTTACAATTGCACAAGCATGAGCGCTCAATCTTGAGCAACATTGGTGGGCGCTGCTGATGGGGTCGGCAGTTTCAAGTACGCGATGCCGTTGAGAGTGGACAAACTGACAAATGTACAGACAGACAAACAGACAAATGTACAGACAGACAGACAGACAGACAGACCGACAGACAGACGGACGGACGGATCGACGGACAGACAGACAGACAGACAGACAGACATACGGACGGACGGACGGACGGACGGCCGGCCGGACAGACAGACGGATGGGCAGACAGACAGACAGACAAAGAAAATTTTTGCGTCAAAGGTCCCCAAGAAAGACTATCGTCTTTAAAACGTAATCTTAGCTCAGTTGATTAAACACTGGACGAACGGACGGACGGACGGACGGACGGACGGACGGACGGACGAACGGACGGACGAACGGACGGACGGATTGACGGACGGATGGATTGACGGACGGACAGACAGACAGACAGACATGCATACAGACAGACAGACAGACAGACAGACAGACAGACAGACAGACAGACGGGCGGACGAACGGAGTTGTGCCGCATGACTTTCTGAAGGGCCATTACTGTGGTGGCTCCTTTGCAACACTTACTGAAGCTCGGGAACTTGCGGCGCATGTCCCATCAAGGGCATCGAACAGTGCAATGCGTTTTAGTCATTAGCGTTAATGCGTGGGCGCCTACCAGCGAAGACCCGCCGTATCGGCTTCGCCAGTTACATATGCCACAGCCGCGGCTTCGAAATAGCGAGAGCCAAATCATGACACTGCACGTTGCATCATTCTCACAGTCATTACAGCTTCGACGTCAAGGCAATACGTTGTTCGAAATTGTTCAGTAATTCTCAGCGCAATCACTTTTCTAGCGGTGAAAGTCAGTTGTATGCAATCGGCAAGGGTAATGCACACATTTTAATTATGGTTCTGACGCTGCTCGCTACTGTATCTTGGCGAGGGCTGATGCATTGTGCACTCGGGCACGTGGGCGTTAGCACGGATCTCTAAAGGGGGGAGGGTTAGTTTTTGGCAGTATTCCCCCCCCCCACCATACCCTGCACTTCACTACCACCTTCCCAAATGATTTTACAACAGAACGCTGTGCAAGGACGATGTATTGAAAGAAATAGAAGTACCGCCCCCTCCCCCCCCCCCCGTGTGCCCCTCTGCTCATGCGCTTCAGATATTCCGGCCTTCTTTATCACCCATTGAAAAATGGCAGTAAAGATGTCTTTCAGTGCTGCGCATTACCGTTAGAAGGCTAGAGCAACGGCGAAAATATCAGGGGAAAACTAGTGGTGACGTTTTCGCTAGAGTTTTCTTAACGAGCTTCGGTTGGATCGCAGGCTGTCGTTAGACGGGCCCTGCTGGACGCTTTATAGTCCGGAACTTCGTATGTTAGCTTTTTGCTCTGCTTCGGAGAAAATATGCTGTTGCAGTAGTTCTCGAGTTGCTTTAATGTCGAGTCGTTTCAAACTCTTACTTTCTATTCACGCACCCACCATCTTTTGTTCTCCAAGTCAACGCCGTGCAAGTTTGATAGAGTACGCGACCTGTCGCTGCGGTGGAAACGGTGCAACAAATGATTGATGAGGCGAAGCTCGGCTAGGTTTCCTACACTACGCAGAATCGTAATTTTGGCTGTCTAAGCACTTGCTGGCAGTTCTTGACCTCCCCCCCTCCCCCCCCCCCCCCCAAAAAAAGAAGTAAATTCTTGCAAAAGTGGTGACTGCAACGCTCGCGCGTAGCCACCTTTATTACGCGCTGCTCTTTGCTCTTGCTTTTTTCTGATGAACCCTAGAGTAAAGAAAAAGAAATGGGAAAAAAATAAGGAAGTTAGAGAGCCTAGCTGAAGTGATCCTAACCACGCGATACCTGGCTGCATGTCTGTTTTAAGAATGGCGCAGAGGGAATGACAGGAGAGTTATTGCAAAAATGGTTTGATTTAGATGAGTTGCTTGATGCCGCTGTAACTACGATTGAATTACAACAGCCAAAGTATATGAAAAAAAACGTTGCTTGTCAACGTGATTCAGTGCACTAGAGTTAGGAACAGGAGTGAGAGGAAAGGCCAGTCTAAAACATATTCAAGTCATCTTAGCCAGTCTAGAGAAAACTTCGTTGATAGGTGACATTTCGCCGTTCTGCGACGTTATGACGGTGAAGCTACCTATTCAGAAGGTCCAGGACACAAGACGTCTGAAAGATTGTCATTTGACATTAATGAACGACTATCGGTCGTAATACGTAGAGAACTAGCTTTTGAACATCACTAGCAAGAGTTCAGTTATTGCGGTGTACAAGTGCATGCGTTGGCTTATGAATGTGGTGTTTCAGGTAAACATTGCAAACAGATAAGCTTTGGCTTCTAATTCCGGTAAGTCAACTCACTGAAGACATAACCTGACATGTTAGATTCTCTTTTAAGGACTCATTTTTATAGTCTCGGTTGGCTACGAAAGAAAATAGTTCTACTATAAATACTAACAGAAGTCATACACACAGCCTGGTATTTCTCATACCTCTTCTTTTAAAAATAACTCACGATTTTCTTGATTATCATATTTAAGAATATATAAGTAGTAATTTATGAAAATGTTCATAATCTTTCTAACTATATATCTTCCGCCAGAATCTCTGGAGCACCTAGTGTGTGCTAAACCTCGCTTCCACCTGAATTTACAAAATTTAACTTGTGTATACAGGATATACAAGCGCA
The DNA here is from genome assembly GCA_013436015.1 of Rhipicephalus annulatus. Classification (NCBI taxonomy): domain Eukaryota; kingdom Metazoa; phylum Arthropoda; class Arachnida; order Ixodida; family Ixodidae; genus Rhipicephalus; species Rhipicephalus annulatus. The sequence continues at coordinate 331,428 of WOVY01009576.1, read as the reverse complement.
CAATCAGACACAGGCATACTCATTCGGTGGCAAAACGTTACCATTTCCCACACCTAAAAAAATGTTTGACTCTGCTGGCCGCATTTATACGGCAGAAAGGCTACATTCTCCATTCCGTTTTTTCCTTTCATCTTTACATTTCTATTTTGTAATCACGCAAGGTAGAGCAGCCCACCAAACGCTTTTTCAGTTAATTTCTATCCATTCTTCCTCTGTGTTTCATTTTTTTTCTCATCAGTTGAGTAAGAGTGCGTAACCGCTAAAACTTATTCATAACCAATATTGAATAAATGGGTCGTAAGCGCTGTTATTAAAACTCCGCGTTCACATTCATTTAAAGAATGCACTTCCACTCAGCCTAATTGCTAAAAACTATCGCGCAGAGACGGGGATAAATGGCGTTGTAGGTACCACGTCCACGATGCGGCGGTTAGACGACCGGAAGTAGCGGACAGGCAGGGCGAGCACACGCATCGTCATTACTGAAAATTTCCGGTCCCCGCCTTCCGGTGCTCCGCACTTCCAAACAACTGGACATGTTCTGGCTATCCGTGGATACGAGAGATGCCAGACGCCGCCGCAACTTCCGCAGTTCAGCGCGCGTTCAGACTGCGAATTAGAGTATTTGGAGAAGCAGTGCGAGAAACGGAAGCTCGAATGGGGCTTCTGGCCGTTGTTTTTATTGCGAAAGCTGAAGAACAAGTAGTGTGGCCTACATTTGTAGACTTTTATTCAAGGTCCTTCGCGGCAAACTGTTTTGTTTGATGTAGTATATACACAACAACAACCTTACTGCAGGAGTCTGCATGCGTCACGGAGCATTCGCGTTCCTCTTACTACTCTTCTTCAATTGTGGTCATGTGCTTCCAGTAAGCAGAACGCGAAACTACACTGCCGAAACTTGTTTTCTGCTGGTTGCGTGATTGTAGCAGTTCAGAAAAAAGTGCTAAAAGCAAATAAAGGAGGTGGTGACTGTGTGAGAAGCACGAGATATGCTGTTCCGAATCTTCGCCTGATCGGTACATGAGACAAAGCTTTGCGTTACGGTGAGGACAAGTTCGACTTTGGCAAAAAGCCACATTTATCAATTAATCTTGCAAAACTTCTCCTAAAACTTTGATATGAGTAGAAGTGGCAGTGGGCACTGTGAACAAAATCTGCTGCAGGCGTCTGGGTAGACGAAGTTATAAACTGACTCTTTCTAAACATACCATGCGTAAAAGAAAACCTCCGATATTGTAGTCGAGGCAACATAAAAGCACACCGCTGCTGATTCGAAACTTTCGATCGCTTTCGCTCAAATGTGACCATTCTCACTATGAAACTACTGCTGTGCAAATGTTTCTATTCTATCAGCACCTAATATTTCATCTCTCGATTAGGATTGTCCTTATTCACATCCTCTTTATTCTGGTGTAATCTTATGCAGAAATACCACTGCAAAATGTCAGATGCAAATGTTAAAAGTATGATTGCCGAGTGTAAATAGTGAACTGCGAGAATGACTGCTGAGTGTAAATAGTGCCCTGCGAACAAAAGCGTCAAACGAAGCCTCTTCTCCCCCCCCCCCCCCCCTTCCCATAGGACTAATTACGGCTATGCACATGCCACCAGCGTCGCGGCGCGGCGAGCTCAGCCTGCTTCGAACATGTGAATCCATTTTATCCACGTGGAGACTGTTCATTAGGGCGTCTGGAGAACGACCTAATTGAAGAGCGGCGCCAAACACTAATTCACTGTTCTCATTAGCACATATTGCGATCAGCTATGAAGACATCGCTAATTTCTCGGGGTGAGAAAAAAAGCGATGGAAGCAGAACGAGTGTGATCGTTATCAATTTTTTCATTAGAAAAAAAATGGCAGATCCCACGTACAGTGGGAGTCGATGATATGCGAAGCACGAATGACAAATGTTGTTATGTCACTTCACAACGTTACTAGGTGTAGGTAAATGATGCCGTGTATGACTTCCATGTCATTATTATCATGTTTGGATGTATCGTTTACCTTCTTCATCTATTCACGTCACGTGATAACAAATTTAGTGTATGTGGAGCTAGCGAAACGGTCACGAGCACGCTATGAGCGTAATATGTTGTCATGTTCTTACATGAAACGCGTGTCAGGATTATCATGTTTGCACCAGTCATATATTTCGTCCTCCATTGCCGTCACGTAACGCCAAATTTGGTATATGTGGAGCTAGCAAAACGGCCACAAGCGCATCATGAAGGGCCATATATACTCTAATGTAGCATTGACGCGCGCGTAAACTGGGCACAGCGACGCAACGTTAGCTAAACGCGAGCACTCAGTAGTCTGACGCCTGGCGCGACGAGCGTCCGTCGGTGCGGCCCGACGGCAACCGGCGCGAAATGCGACATGCTGAATTTCGCGCCGATGCGTTACCCAGACAGCACTGCGTCTCCCTCTGATCGTGACGGAGGGACGCCGGACGCGCCAAAATGCGCATGCGTCAAAGCAACGCAGCGCGGCATGCGCCTGCGAGTATATGGCACGACCGGCGCCTGGCGTGGAAACGTCGGCGGGACGCGATGAAATGAATGCCGGCGAGCACGCGCACAGACCGCTTCACGTCGAAATGTACTGGCGCCTTGACTGTAGCATGTAGTCATGTTCTCACATGACACGCATCTCTTGATTATCATGTTTGCACCATTCACTTAATTCATTCATCCATTAGCGTCACGTAATACCAAATGTGGCATATGTGAAGCTAGCGAAACGGCAGTGAGCGCATCAGCGAGCGTGGCATTTAGTCATATTGTTACATGACACGCATCTCATGTTTATTATGTTTACACCAGTATCATACCTTCGACATCCATTCACGTCCCGTAAAACCAAATTTGGTATAAGTGAAGCTAACGATACGGCCGCCAACGCATCATGAGCATGGCATGTTGTTAGATGACACGCATCTCATAATTACCATGCTTGCACCAATCAAATACCTTCGTCATCTATTCAGGTACTTTATTACCAAATTTGGTATATGCGACGCTAGCGAAACGGCGGCGAGCGCGTCATGAGCGTGGCATGTAGTCATGTTGTTACATGACACGCATGTCATGATTTTCCTGTTAGGGTCTGTCGCTTGTGTTCGCCATGCAATCATGCCATAACATACCAGTTTGGCAGCATGCTATGTGAACGAAACCACCGCAAGGGTTGCAGGACCATGAAATGTAAATCATGACATTCATGAGATACATGTCACGATTTTGATGCTATGATAATCAAATGTGTTCTTCATACAATCATGTTATGCCACACCAAGTTTGGTATTGATACTAATATTGAAACTATTTGATTGATATGTTGGGTTTAACGTCCCAAAACCACTATATGATTATGAGAGACGCCGTAGTTGAGGGCTCCGGAAATTTAGACCATCTGGGGTTCTTTAACGTGCACCCAAATCTACTAATATTGAAACGACCAGGAGTGCTAAAAGTCGTAGGTGGCTAGACAGATAGATAGGTAGATAGATAGATAGATAGATAGATAGATAGATAGATAGATAGATAGATAGAGATATAGATAGATAGATAGATAAATAGATAGATAGATAGATATATTCATAGATAGATAGATAGATAGATAGATAGATAGATAGATAGATGGAAAGATAGAAAGATAGATTAGATAGGTAAATAGATAGATACGCTCAAAGTCACCGAAGTTCGCCAAGAAATCCTTCGCATTTATGAACGTTGGGACTTGAAATAAGTGAGCACGCGCCTTATGTTGCCCGAGATTCAATTTTGTAAAGAATGCAAGTGGAATTTACAGTGTGCTCCCGCCAAATATGAGACTAGAACGTTACCATTCTCGATAACTTAAAACTGCCGCAAGATGGTGCGTTCGTTAAGAATATTGCCGCATGTTGTTAGGCACCTACTGAACTCTTGCACTGCTTCCTGCTCTTATGAGTTCTGCCAGACCACCTGACCAGCCAAACACGCCATGCAACGCTGGCTGCACGTGTCAACACACCACGCGCTGGAAAAAGAAGGCTGGCGGTTTTTCGAAGGAGCGGGACGCGGCGAGACGCAAAAGAAGAGGTTGACGAGCTTTTCACTAGCGAGCTCAGGATAACCTTTGTGTATTTTGTTTACGGGCACAAGTTCGCCATAATTAAATAGCTGTTTTAGCTTCCGGCGTTGCATTAGTTCGTTACAAACTGGTGGAGGTGCTGGGTATGATTCCAAGCCCATCTCAGGTTAGGGAACATAGCCCAGAGCCCCGAAGGTTGGAGCCAGCGCAGTTGACTCCCGTACACCAACGCACGAGTCGCCGCCTACGAGGTGAGCAGCCGGAGTTTGGTGCCCTCTTCAATTCTTCGAGACCCGTGGAGGACGTAAGTTCCGGAGCCCCTGCAATGGCCACCCAAGCGACTTTATTTCCATCTCATATCGTCATGGACCCGCCCCGCATACCAGAGGTATTTCACGGTGATATTTTCGAGGATCCCGAGGACTGGCTCGACGGTTTCGAACGCGTTGCCAGACTGAACGGTTGGAACGAAGACAGGAAATTTCGCTACGTCTACGTGGCACTGCAATATTCTGCACGTACGTGGTTCGAAAACCACGAAGCATCCTTATTGTCATGGGACGACTTTCGAAGAAAGTTTCTTGCTACGTACCCAAACACGGACCGCAAAGAAAAGGCGGAGGCCGCTCTTCAGACGCGAAACCAACGAAGCAACGAGAGCGTCGCCATGTACATTGAAGACATGTCCCGACTGTTCCGCCGGGCCGACCCGAACATGGCTGAGGAAAAGAAGTTGCGGCACCTGATGCGTGGAGTGAAAGAGAAGCTTTTTGCAGGCCTGGTGCGTAATCTACCCCGCTCTCTTGCTGAGTTCAGATCAGCGGCGACAATGATAGAGAAGACCCTGCAGCAGTGCGCGCGCCAATACAACAGGGACGTAAGCGTCTCATCTGTTAGCGCGGCGTCGACCACCCTCACGAGTAACATTGACCTCTTGCGTGAAATGGTGAGGGCTGTCGTAAGGGAAGAACTTCAAAAAATACAAATGACTCAAGGTCATCCAGCTATGTCCTCACTTGCCGACGTTGTGCGCGAAGAAGTGCGGCAAGCAGTATTTCAATCACAACCTCAGGTACTACAGCGCGCACAACCGAAGCCTTCGCCTCAGTTGTCGTACGCGCAAGTAGTACGACAGGACCTCGGACGCATGAATCGGACGGCTACGACTGCTGTGATGCCTCCGGCGTTTTCTCCGAGTACGCCGCTGCCAATGCCGGAAGCAAGACCACGTAAGAGCGATGTATGGCGCACTGTAGACCGGCGGCCCCTCTGCTACCACTGCGGAGAAGCAGGCCACCTTTACCGGGCATGCCAGTATCGTCGAGCGGGACTGCGTGGTTTTCCAGTCAATGCACCATGCCTGCGGAACGGTAAACGGCCCTACGAAATCGAAGAGTACTTGTCTTCACGATATTGTCGCAGTGCAACGCGAACAAAAGATGACAGCAGCTTACGGCAGCGAAAAGAGCGTATTCAGGATCAGCTGTACAGCAAGATGCCTGCTTCGTTGTCGTCCCGAAAAACCACCTGACCCACTAGCTGGAAAATACAAAACATTCCTATCATCGTTCTTTTTCATATGAACACGTGTCACTTGCCCCTCCTTATAAGAGCATCGCCCCGATGCTGATGCAGACGCACAGTATTTTTTTTAACGTGCAGTCAGTCACTCACGTACGGCTTCATACGAACTACATGAACAAGTTCAGGCTGGTGCTGGCGACGCCTCGGGCATTGGGGACTGTCGGAGACAACCTCGTAGGTGACGTCACTTAGCTGGCGCGATACTCGGTATGGGCCGAAATATCGCCTTAGCAGCTTCTCAGACAGTCCACGTTTTCGTACTGGTGTCCAGACCCACACTCTGTCACCGATTTTGTACGTTACAGTTCTATGGCGAGCATTGTAGCGGCCTGCATCGTAGTCTTGTCGCTGGTGGATCCGTAAGCGGGCGAGCTGTCTAGCTTCTTCCGCGCGTTCAGTGAACACGTCAGCGCCTGTGTCGGTAGCGTCCCATTCATGTGGCAACATCGCATCCAGCATAGTCCGCACCTCCCGTCCGTGAACCAAGCTGAAAGGAGTCATGCGAGTCGTCTCTTGTTTAGCCGTATTGTATGCGAACGTGATATAGGGTAAAATCTCGTCCCAATTCTTATGTTGGACGTCCACGTACATCGACAGCATGTCTTCAATTGTCCTGTTGAGGCGCTCCGTTAGTCCATTTGTTTGCGGGTGGTACGCAGTGGTCTTACGGTGAGTCGTTCCACTAAGCATCAGGACGTGGTCTAAAATAGCTGCCGTAAATGCTGTTCCGCGGTCCGTGATCACGATAGTCGGAGCACCGTGGCGTAGCACAATATTTTCTATGAAAAATCTCGCCACTTCCACTGCGGTGCTCTTTTGAATAGCTTTTGTTTCGGCATACCTGGTTAGGTAGTCTGTTGCGACTATAACCCAGCGATTCCCTGCAGTAGAAGTAGGAAGGGGTCCCAAAATATCCATTCCTATCTGTTCAAACGGTGTACGTGGAACCTGTACTGGTTGCAGCTGACCGGCGGGTCTCTTTGGAGGTGACTTGCGGCGCTGGCAATCGATGCAAGTGTGAACGTGGTGCTTGACGGCTGTTGTGAGTCGTGGCCAGTAGTATCCCTGCTGTACTCTTGCCAATGTGCGAGTGTAGCCTAAATGGCCAGACGTCGGCTCATTGTGACATGCTTGGAGCACTTCAGTTCGAAGAGGTGCAGGAATAACAAGCAAATAGGGAGCTCCGATGGACGAAAAGTTTCTCTTGTAGAGGACGCCATTGCGTAAGCAAAACGACGATAATGTCCTTGCAAAGACTCTAGGTGCCCTCGAAGAACGTCCGTCCACGTAATTAATCAAATCAAGCAATTCAGGGTCACTTCGTTGTTGTTGGGCAATCGTGGACGCGTCGAGAACACCAAGGAAGGCCATATCGTCGTCGTCAGAAAGAGAAGCTGACTGTACTGGTGATCGAGACAGGCAGTCGGCGTCCGTATGGCGCTTCCCAGACTTGTGTATGACCGTCATATCAAACTCTTGTAACTTCAGACTCCAGCGTGCTAATCGGCCGGTTGGATCTCTTAAATTAGTCAACCAACAAAGGGAATGATGGTCACTTATAACTTTGAAAGGGCGGCCATACAAGTACGGGCGAAATTTCATAACTGCCCAGACCACGGCGAGGCATTCTTTCTCAGTTGTTGAATAATTGGCCTCAGCGCGTGTGAGCGTCCTGCTTGCGTAGGCGATCACTCGTTCCGTGTCTTCCTGCCACTGCACAAGCACAGCTCCGAGGCCTACATTGCTTGCGTCAGTGTGAAGCATTGTTGGCGCTTGTTCGTCGAAGTGAGCAAGCACTGGGGGTGTTTGAAGACGTTGGCGGAGGTCATTAAACGCTGCTTGCTGTTCGTGATTCCACTCAAAGGTGGCGTCGTCTCTAGTGAGGCGAGTTAACGGCGACGCAATCCGTGCAAAGTCGGCGATGAACCGGCGATAGTAGGCGCATAGGCCCAGAAAGCGCCTGACAGCTTTCTTATCGGACGGTACTGGGAACTGTGCCACAGCCGCAAGTTTTTCGGGATCAGGCCGAACGCCGGTACAGCTGACGACATGACCAAGAAACAGCAGTTCTTCAAAACAAAAGTGGCATTTCTCTGGTTTCAATGTGAGGCCTGCGGAGCGTATGGCTCGTAAAACAACTTCTAGCCTCTTGAGATGCTCTTCAAAAGTTGGGGAAAACACTATGACGTCGTCTAGATAAACTAAACAGGTCTTCCATTTTAACCCTGAAAGTACAGTGTCCATGAGCCTTTGAAAAGTAGCGGGCGCTGAGCACAGACCGAAGGGTAGAACTTTAAATTCATATAAACCATCCGGCGTCACAAAAGCGGTTTTTTCCCGATCTCTTGGGTCTACCTCGATCTGCCAATATCCACTTCTGAGGTCCATTGAAGAAAAGTAGCGAGCGTTCCGAAGCCTATCGAGGGAGTCATCAATACGTGGAAGCGGATACACATCTTTCTTAGTCACTTGATTCAGCTTCCTGTAATCCACGCAAAAACGCAGGGTACCGTCCTTTTTCTTAACTAATACTACAGGCGATGCCCATGGGCTCTGTGATGGCTGAATCACATCATCTTCAAGCATTTTAGCGACTTGTTGCTGTATCACTTCCCGTTCCTTTGGAGCCACGCGATAAGGATTCTGGTGTATAGGCCTTGCTGCGTCGTGAGTAATTATTCGATGCTTTGTTAGCGGCGTTCGACCGACCCGTGATGTCGATGAAAAGCAGTCCTGGAATTCAGCTAGCAGCTCAAGAAGTCTAGTTCGTTCGTCCCTTGACAACGTAGTACCAACGTCAAGATTAGGTAGTGATTCTTCTTGAGGTGCTTCGTCTAGGGCCGATAAACTGCCTTGGATTTCTGCAGTAGCGTCAAAGTAAGCGACGGCTGTACCCTTCGGGAGATGTCGGCGCTCAGTGCTGAAGTTAGTGAGCAGCAAGTTTGTGCGTCCAGCAGTGACAGTGACAAGACCTCGAGCAACTGAAATACCGTGGCTAAATATCAGTGAGCTTATTTGGTCAGCAATGCCGTCGCCGTCAAACGGCTCATCCCCTGCCACCGAAACAAGCGTACACGATCGTGGCGGGACGACCACATCGTCATCCGTCAGACGCAAAGGCCCTGAACAAGACGTATGTCTCAGCTCTGAACAATCGACTAAAGTAGGGCTGTTCTTGTGAAATGTAATGACACTGTCAGGGATGTTGATCACGGCGCCATGTTCTCTCAAGAAATCCATTCCGATAATCAGGTCTTTACAGCATGAAGCGAGAACGACGAACGTCGCCACGAAAGTAGAGCCACCGATGTCGATCCTTGCTGTGCACATTCCGACAGGCATCAGTAATTGGCCGCCTGCCGTCCTTAAGTGAGGTCCCGTCCACGCTGTCTTTACTTTCTTGAGGCGTACGGCAAGGTCATCACTGATAATAGAGAAGTCAGCCCCGGTGTCGATTAAAGCTTTGACTTGCTGTCCATCCACAAGAACGGTAAGGCCCGGGGTCACGGTTTCGTCGGTATTACGTCTTGTCGGCTTTACAGCGTCCTGAGGTGGGAGTAATGGGGGCTTTTTTTCTTCGTCTTGACAGCCTGCAACCTTACCCCCTGAGGTCGCCGCCTTCAGTTTCCCCGGTGTGGGCTGGGTGACCTCGCTCCTCTGGTGCCGGCAAAAGTGCGGCGCTGCAACGAAGGTGACTGGGCAGGAGAAGGAGAGCGTGGTCGATGTCGGAAGACCGGCTCGTAATCAGTTGTAGCTTCGTCATCATTGTTACGGCGGCCGTCGAATGGGTGTCGAGGTACCGGAGGTCCTTGAGAACCGACATCTCCACGGCGGGATACGTACTCGTTGGCATGTCGAATGTCAAACCGTGGCCTGAGAGGGCGAGACGGATCGGCGCGGTGCCAGCAATAGCGGGCTATGTGGCCTACACCTCCGCAGTTGAAACAGAGTGGACGCCTGTCGGCAGTGCGCCAGGTGTCTGTTCGGCGAAGCTGTGGTTGCCGTGATGACTCCTCACGCGACGAAGGCCATGGCAAGCCACAAGACGACTGGTCGTATGGGGGCTGGATGGATGGGCGCCACGATGTCTCCCCTCGTGGTGGTGACCAAGGAACAGTTGCAGGTGGCGGGTAGTATGAAGGCGGAGCGGGTGGGGAGCTTCGAAGGGCGGCGGTGTACGTCATGGGACGTTGTTCGGGGGCAGGATCAGCTGTCGAGAATGCTTGGCGGATTTCGTCACGGACGACTTGAGCGACGGATGCCATGGGTGTATCCACTACCGGAGTCCGCAGCCTTTGCAATTCTTCACGAACAATTTCTCTAATTATGTCACGTAAGGAGCCATGACTGTCAAACGTCACAGCGGCGGCCTGAGTTTGGGGGCTGCTGCACAAGCGGTCATATTGTCGGCAGCGTTGGTGAAGGGCCCGCTCGATAGCCGACGCTTCTTTGATGAAGTTCTCGACAGTGCTTGGCGGGTTGCGCAGAAGTCCGGCGAACAGCTGCTCTTTCACGCCGCGCATAAGGTAGCGCAACTTCCTATCTTCAGTCATCTGCGGGTCAGCCCTCCGAAATAAACGTGTCATGTCTTCGGCGAACATGGCGACCGTTTCATTGGGTTTTTGGACCCTTAGCTCTAGTAGTTGGTGGGCGCGGTCACGTCTGTCGACATTGGCAAAAGTTTCAACCATCTTCTGGTGAAAGTCGGTCCATGTGGACAGGTTGCCTTCTCTGTTCTCGTACCAAGTACGAGCGCTGTCATCGAGATAGAAGTAGGCCCGGCCGAGCTTTTCCTGAGCAGACCAGTGGTTGATCTTCGCAACACGGTCATAATGGTCTAACCAGTCTTCTACATCTTCGTGTGCGCCACCACCAAAGCGTTTAGGCTCCAGCGATTGAAAAAACGTTACCTGGGATGGAGCGCTGGTGCCGAGAAGTACAGGCTGGGGGCTGGTGTTAGCCATTTCTAGATGACTGGTAGAGGTTTTCTGCGAGGGGTTGCAGTCTGGAGGAATACCTCGTAGCCGACGACTGAATCGATGGACAGGGGTTGCAGTAGGCACGTCTGGGCTGGATGAACGGCTCCCACTAGGACTGTGAAGCATCGGGCAGCGTCACGGCCCAGCTCCTCCACCAGTGTCGCAGTGCAACGCGAACAAAAGATGACAGCAGCTTACGGCAGCGAAAAGAGCGTATTCAGGATCAGCTGTACAGCAAGATGCCTGCTTCGTTGTCGTCCCGAAAAACCACCTGACCCACTAGCTGGAAAATACAAAACATTCCTATCATCGTTCTTTTTCATATGAACACGTGTCAATATTAACCTCAAGACATGCAACGACGGGAGTCACGTTCGACAGCACCGATGCACTATCGGTCGCCGAGTCCTCGTCCGTCATCAAATCTCCGAAGACCACGTTCTCCTAGCCCGCGGCGGGAAAACTAGAGCCAGCGACCTCTGGAGGTGAGGCCGCTGATATACTGACAACTGAAGACCCTCCATTGTTAGCCCGACAGGACAGTGGCAGTTACGCAACGACGGACAAGTGCAGTAGTAGCGACGTTACTTCCGAGATATTAGTCACGATCGACGACGTCGAGGCCGTTGCGCTAATAGACACTGGTGCAGACTATTCCGTTGTCAGTAATTCTCTCGTAAGGAAGCTGAAGAAAGTGATGACTGAATGGACCGGACCTCAAATACGTACCGCTGGAGGGCACTTAGTTATTCCCGTGGGCTTGTGCACCGCAGGGATCGGAATAAGAGGATTCGTGTATGTCGGCAGCTTTATTGTGCTTGCTGAATGCTCCCATGAACTAATTATAGGCATGGACTTCTTGCAAACAAACAATGCAGTCATCGACTAGCAAGAGTCCAAGGTTTCGTTTTCTACAAAGAATGCCGTCGCCATCTGTCACGCGGAGAAACCAATCGTTCTACCTCTCCGCATTATGGACGAAGATGTAACCGTGCCGCCACGTTCCAGTGTATCCGTTCTTGTGAGGAGTGAAGTTCTCCGTGACTGTGACGGATCAGCGGACGGAAACATCGGACTGCTACTAGAAAAAGGAATATGCGTGGCAAGAGGCCTGTTGAGCCTTCGTGATGGATGTGCGTATGTCCTATTAACTAACTTTGGAAATGAGCTGCAGCATGTCGCGAAGGGAACATCCGTAGCATCGATGCATGAGTACGCGCAAGTCTCAGATGTTTGCACTCTTGATAAAGCTTCAGAGACAGTAGATAACGTACTCCAAGCAGTAGACATTGACAGAGAGCTCTCATCATCTGAGAAACAACACATTGCTGACCTCATCAGAGAGTTCGCCGGGTGCTTCTCGACCTCGTCGAAAGTTGGACGTACTCCCGTCGCAAAGCACCGCATCGTGGTCGACGAACACGTGAGACCTGTGCATCAGCGCCCATACCGAGTAGCACCAAAAGAAAGAGAAGCCATCAAGAACCAAGTGCAGGAAATGCTCAACGATGACGTAATCCAGCCATCCAACAGTCCGCGGGCATCACCGGTTGTGCAAGTCAAAAAGAAGTACAACACGCTGCGATTTTGCGTTGACTACAGAAAGCTGAACCAAGTCACAAAGCGTGATGTTTACCCACTTCCGCGGTTCGATGATGCCTTGGATAAGTTACGCGATGCTCACTTCTTTTCGTCATTGGACTTAAAAAGTGGATATTGGCAGATCGAGGTGGATGAACGAGATCGCGAGAAGACGGCGTTTGTGACTCCAGACGGACTGTACGAGTTCAAAGTGCTCCCCTTCGGTTTGTGCTCTGCTCCCGCTACCTCCCAGAGGATGATGGACACTGTGCTTTCCGGACTCAAGTGGCAATCGTGTCTTGTCTACCTCGACGATGTAGTGATTTTTTCTTCTACCTTCGAGCAGCACATCCACCGACTGAGAACGGTACTGGATGCCATTCGCGCGGCAGCACTGACCATCAAACCGGAAAAGTGTCACTTTAGATCTCGTCAGCTTCGGTTCCTCGGGCACATAGTCAGTGCGGAAGGCGTCCGCCCGGACCCGGAAAAGATTGCAGCAGTTGAAAATTTTCCGAAACCGCAAGACAAAAAAGCTGTCAGACGATTCCTGGGACTATGTGCTTACTACAGACGCTTTGTGGAAAACTTTGCTAAGGTCGCTGAGCCTTTGACACGGCTAACGAAAGAAAGTGTAGCATTCTCTTGGCGGGAAGAACAAGAAGCAGCTTTCTCAGAGTTGCGACGCCGTTTGCAGTCTCCTCCAATACTTGCCCATTTTGATGAAGAGGCCGATACAGACAGACATACCGACGCGAGTAACGTTGGTCTCGGTGCCATCCTCGTTCAGTGGCAGAATGGAGAAGAAAAGGTGATCGCTTACGCGAGCCGCACTCTATCGAATGCTGAGTCTAATTACTCAGCGACAGAGAAAGAGTGTCTCGCAGTTATATGGGCCATCAGCAAGTTTCGACCATACCTCTACGGGAGACCGTTTCGAGCAATCAGTGATCATCATTCATTGTGTTGGCTGGCAAATATCAAGGACCCTTCAGGAAGGCTTGCAAGATGGAGCCTGCGACTGCAGGAACATGACATCACTGTGGTCTACAAGTCCGGTCTCAAGCACAATGACGCGGATTGCCTGTCTCGCGCACCTGTTGAGTCTCCATCATCTGACCAAGAACAAGACATCCCCTTTCTTGGAGTTCTGAATGTGTCGGAGATAACTCGTTGCATTAGTTCGTTACAATATCAACAATCTAGCCACCTCTGCTCCACGAAAACCGTCTAAACAACGATGCTGCTGCCCCCTTTCTTTTCTTCAGGCGATTATCTCTTCGTTCCCTATATTGGGCAAGTTCTTTTTTGGGAGTGTGAACACTCTTGGCCATTCTAGGATGGCGAACTCCCCAAGTACCGACACCCTCCTTTTCCTGAACTAAGTTCCTCTTTGACCCACTCCTTGCTAACAGTTGCGTTCTGACGTGCTTTCCGATGAGCCTCGTGCTTTCCTGTTTGGCGTGCTTTCTTTGACGTGCTTCTTTCTTTGGCATGCTTTCTTTGACGTGCTTTCCTAATAGCGCGCCTCTCATTGGATCGAACTTTTCGTGTAGCTGTACCCTCACCCATTTTGGCTCTCTTTCCACTTGTTTCTTTCTTCTAGAAAGCTTCATTCTCGCTCTTCTCGGCAAGGCAATGCCTTCTCTCTTTTAAGTCATGCATTTATCAGCACGGTGACCGTTCCCTCATCCGATTGAGCCACACTATTCTCCCCCCGCCCCTTTGAAGCCACTTGAGCAGTGTTTACAGCTCCTACGCCGGTGAAGCGCTGCCTAAGAGCAGCTTCATTGTTAAAACTCAGCCGTCATTTTATGTTTAAAAAAAGTCGCAGTAGCGCCTGTCTTTTTACCCTTTGAGGCATTTTACCCCTAGAGGCTAAAGTCTTGCCCGCATATGTGGGAGAGTTTCTTTTTTTCCAGTTCCTCGGACCAGTGGAAAATAAAATGCAATATACATTGCGCATAGTATAAATTGAACCCTCTGCATAGTTAATGCGTCTTGTTTACATCCGAATATTCTGCGTATCACTGTGGCTATCTGTTTGGTCAGGGCACTGCGATGTGCCGCGTTCCAGGTGATGCTGCATATGCACCCCGCGTGTGTATTTTGAGCCTAATATTTCCTTCTTTTTGCGTAAAAATGAAATTAGACTGACTGCAGTGTGTATAACTATTTAAATATACGTTGAATAACATTAATAATAGCCTCGCCGCGGTGGTCTAGTGGCTAATGTACTCGGCTGCTGACCCGCAGGTCGCGGGTTCAAATTCCGGCAGTGGCGGCTGCATTACCGATGGAGGCGGAAATGTTGTAGGCCCGTGTGCTCAGATTTGGGTGCACGCTAAAGAACCCCAGGTGGTCGAAATTTTCGGAGCCCTCCACTACGGCGTCTCTCATACTCATATGGTGGTTTTGGGACGTTAAACCCCACATATCAATCAATCAATCAATTATTAACATTAATAATAAAGCTCAATATAAACAACACATTTCTTAATTTTCAATTTTCGAATGTAATATCAAATGGCTTAAAACAATGTTGCGTGAAATTTTAACATTAATGGGCAGTGTTTCATAATTAGTGCGTGAGTGGGTTAAATCCCTCTTCTTCATTTGCTAAAGAAGCCCAAAGTCGGTGCTGTCACGCTAGCGTACAAGTTCAAATGCCCCAGGGGTGGGCACATGCCAAGGATTGCCAAGGGCACATTTCACGGTTGCTCATACCCTAAATTGAGGTATACTGTAAGCTACCCAGCCAATCAAATTTACGCTGAAGTCACCTTAGTTGCTTGAAGCGTCTGCCTGCAATTATATGAGCATCTCGTCAAGTATTTTTACTGTAGACTGCAGTGGCACTAGCTGAAAATATGAGTCAGTCGTATTATTGTCGTATTGTTCTAGATGTGGATTGCCAAACAACATCCAATCCTAATAGCTTGTGGGCGAAAATTGATTGTCAGGTTTAAAAAAAAAAGAAGACTCACGGTGGGCTCGTTTGGAGTTATCAAAAAATCATGCAGTCAGCTGAAGTTAAACACAAAAGTACCCGCTGTAGTGAGAAGATGATATTGGAAACAGTGCAAGTCGATACTATTTCGCAAAAAAGGCTTTTGTTCTTGCCTATTTTGCTGCAAAATAAGTATGAAGGGAATAGATTCAAGCTGGCTGACAGCCTGTGCACAAGCACAGAGCGTAGGGAGACCGGAACCCTTGTCGGGTCAAACCAGTAATGGCAAGTAATGGCAGGAGACATCTGAAAACTTGAAGTTGACAGCTGCACAAGCATGTCGAGTTTGACTGTCCAGGGTTACTTACATCGTTATTCCCAACGCAAACCACTATGACACTTTACGTTGATGTGGGCAATTGTGATGTAAAGACAGAACAACTAGACGCACTTGGGGATACCGTACAGATCAAGATAAGTCAAGCTAAAGTAACCAAGGTGCTTTCTCATGATACGAAAGTTTTTGAAGAACGAAGAAGTTAAAAGAGCTTCAATTGTGGCGTGCTTACAAATGCGAAAAGGGAAGCTATCGGAAACATCTTATCGCCAGAAGAAATAAGGCAGGCGATAGCAGCTGGAAATAAAATAACACTTATTAGTAGGTCATCGACATATGCTCACAGCAGACCAAACAAGTCTCTGCTTATTGCAACTTATGACATAACTGGCGAGTAACTCAGGTTTGCAGACAACATCTAATGTGAACGAGAACGAGATCTCAACGTAGACGCTGACTTTTTGTGTGTAGCTCAGGGTTACGTGGGTGCATGTGTACCGGAAGCATTGTTTCGTAAGTATACTTAGTCGCCATTGCAGCAAGTGTCATGTACACGTGTCCACTTTTTGTTTTTCAAAGGTGCGCTACTTCGCCATACAGTATAACAATTAGCGTTGAAGAAATATGGACGAACAAACAAAGAGCACTGACAAATTCATGTAAAAATTAGAACAAGAAGTAATAGAAAGGATTGAGAGAGAAATCTAACGCCCATAAGCAAGACCCCGCAGTGCACCGAAGCGATATCGTTAAAGTGAGTGGATTTCCTTCATGATCCTTTCCAAACCCAGCTCAAATCATGAAAGTTTCTTCTGGAGTCGACGGGATGATAAGACCCTGCCTTTTAAAGACGAATGGAAAGCTGTCCTAGAAACCTCAAAATATTTTTGGGAAATTCATAGTTGTTTACTTTGGTGAGAAAGCAACTTGTCTTGAGCCGGAAGCTTCTGATACTCACTGGAAGCAAGAAGAGGAGGATGAAGACCAGCATCGAGAGCATGAACAGCAATAAACTAGAAAGAAAACGAAGGATCTTTTTCTTCGCATCAAATGATGATCTCTAGACTTGTTTCTGCAGCATGGCTTGGGCAAAGGACACCGTGGGCGCTTGAACAGGCTTTACCAATCTAGATGATTTGGGAGGTGTTTATTTCCATCGTAGAAAATCGAGTCACGTGCGAACGTAATGCTTAAAAATGACTTGAAGCCTTGGCCTGTAGTATTTCTCTTTACCTTAAAATAAGTAAGCAGACACCAGTTAGGCATGAAAAGTGTTAAATAATTGCTAAACGTAACCCTTTATTTTTCCATCACGGGTCGTAAATGGTTAAACTGATGCAAACGCACACTTTGATTAAAATTTTAACTAATAGTATTATAGTAAGCTTTCGCGCTCCGATGAGCATGCAGTGCAATGGCCGTCCGCATCTACAAGCAGATGTGGAAGAACGTGCGGAGATATCTCTCGCTTCGCAGCGCCTACACTTGTTTGCGGGGCTTAGACCTTAGATGTAATATTCAAGGATGCATGGTAATGTGTATTGCCAGCAGACTGCACATAACTAAGGGGCTGAGCGGCCATAGTGCATATTTTTACGTGCTAGGTGCTCGAACAAGTGTAGAAACAGACGCGGCTGCTCAAAATGTCGGACATGAGAAAGGGCGTCTCCGG
The DNA here is from genome assembly GCA_013436015.1 of Rhipicephalus annulatus. Lineage (NCBI taxonomy): Eukaryota > Metazoa > Arthropoda > Arachnida > Ixodida > Ixodidae > Rhipicephalus > Rhipicephalus annulatus. Next base: position 314,244 of record WOVY01009576.1, on the reverse strand, counting down.
ATGGCGCGGGTTGCTCGCCATCGTCTTCCTTGTTCCGTGGAACAGAACTTGTTCACTGTTCATTCGCACCGAATACCAGGTGGAATTACTCCTCATCCCAAAAGATCAGTGACCCGATGCTGAAATACGAGCGTACGCAGCATTGGGTCGAAATAGGCAACATAAACAAACAATGAAAAAAACTGGCAGACGAGAGAAAATGCGTTCTGGGGCTGGCAAGCAAGAATGAACGGAGCTCACTTTTCACGGAAAGAATTCATGGCACACGGGGAAAATTTGCAGCACCGCATAATTCGTATTCACTGGCACCCGAAGGAGATTCGCATCACTGTATAAAGTATGGTTTTAGGGGGTCGTGGTGTACAGTCCCTGGGAGTGGTAACCAGCGCTGGGATGATCGCGAGCGTTCGTCTTGATCTACTTCGTAGTTCACAAGCCTGAGTATTTTGTAAGGTCCCAAGTTCTTGTTCAAGAGTTTCTTGATGAGACATCGCCGCCTAATCGGTATCCAAACCCAAACTTAGTCACCTGGTTCATAAGTAACTTCTCGATTGTGGGTGTTCTATCACCGTGCATCCGCACACTTGCGTTCAGATGTGCACAAGAGCCAGTTGACATGCTCTTCTTGCTCGCTGTAGGTACTCTTTGATGTCAGGGGATAATAGGTCGAGCAGGTGGATGTCCTCATACGGAATCAGCATAGGTGGAAAATCTGGTCATGAATGAACCGAAACGGAATGCAGCGTGTAGGTTTTTGTGGCACCGTGTTTTACGCAAGTGTTACGTACGGCAAGATTTTGTCCCGCGCTTTCTGCTGCACATCCACATACATAGAGATTATGACCACTGGCAGTTTGTTTAGCCTTTCTGTCAAAGCATTGCTCTGAGGGTGGTGTGCTGTGGTCCTTTGATGGCTTGTGTAACTGAACCTCACATGCGGTGATGGCGTAGTGGTTAGAGCATCCGCCTCGCATGCAAGAGGTCCGTGGTTCAAATCCCGGTACCGCGCAGTTCCCAACCGGATTAAAAAAAATCCGCGTGTTGATGGAACTGCATTAAGAGGCCTGGGGTGCGGCCTCACCGGCAAACACCGCCGAGAACGCACTCCCTCACCAGAGAAGGATTGGCCACCCTGGTGCAGTATCTGGCCACTACCTCCCACATGCTTACGTCAAATAACTCACGGCCCTCAGTCCCCAGCAGCTGCGAAGCAACTGACCACGGCGGCGGTCAGATCTGCAACGTAGCAGAGGGTGCTAAGAATCTCTGGATCCGGACAGGCCGCAATTGGAACCTGAACTTGGCAACGTTTAACACTAGAACCTTATCTAGGGAGGGAAGTCTAGCTGTACTATTCGAGGAGCTAGAGGGTGTTAAATGGGATATAATAGGGCTCAGTGAGGTTAGGAGGACAGATGAGGCCTATACGGTGCTACAGAATGGGCACGTCCTTTGCTACAGGGGCTTGGCAGACAGAAGAGAACTGGGAGTGGGGTTCCTAATTCACAGAAACACAGCTGGCAACATAGCGGAATACTACAGCATTAATGAAAGGGTGGTAGGTATCGTAATTAAACTGAATAAAAGATACAAGATGAAGGTAGTACAGGCTTACGCGCCTACATCCAGCCATGATGACGCTTCAGTTGAAAGCTTCTATGAAGACGTGGAATCGGCAATGAGTAAGGTAAAAACATGGTATACTATAGTGATGGGCGACTTTAATGCAAAGGTAGGGAAGAAGCAGACTGGAGACCAGGCAGTAGGAGATTATGGCATCGGTACTAGAAACGCCAGAAGAGAGCTACTAGTAGAATTCGCAGAACGCAATAATTTACGGATTTTGAATACCTTCTACCGAAAACGAGAAAACCGCAAGTGGACATGGAGGAGCCCTAATGGCGAAAATAAGAACGAAATAGACTTTATAATGAGCGCACACCCTGGAATCGTGCAGGATGTGGAAGTGATTGGCAAGGTACGATGCAGTGACCATAGAATGGTACGGTCTCGAATTCCCCTAGACTTGAAGAAGGAACGACAGAAACTGATACGCAAGAAGCCAATCAATCAGCTAGCACTGAGAGGGAAAGTACAGGAATTCAGAGTGTCGCTGCAGAACAGGTATTCGGCTCTTAGTGAGGAAACCAACCTTAGCGTAGATACAATGAATGATAATCTGACGAGTATCATTACGGAGTGTGCAGTGGAAGTTGGAGGCAGGGTAGTTAAACAGGACACTGGCAAGCTTTCCCAGGAAACGAAGAACCTAATTAAGAAGCGTCAAATTATGAAAGTGTCAAGTACAACAGACAAAATAGAACTGGCAGAGCTTTCGAAGTTGATTAATAGACGTAAGGTATGCGATGTAAGAAAGTATAACATGGAGAGAATTGAACACGCTCTAAAGAACGGAGGAAGTGTCAAAGCATTGAAGAGGAAACTTGGGATAGGCAAAAGTCGAATGTATGCACTAAGGGACAAAGAAGGCAAAATTACTACCAATATGGATAGGATAGTTAAAATAGCGGAGGAGTTTTACAGAGATCTGTACAGTAACCGAGACAACCACGACCTTAATACTATAGGAACTAGCAGTAACCCAGATTACACCCCACCAGTAATGATAGAAGAAGTCAGAAAAGCTTTGGAGAGCATGCAAAGGGGCAAAGCTGCTGGTGAGGATCAGGTAACATCAGATCTGCTGAAAGATGGAGGACAGATTGTGTTAGAAAAACTAGCCACCCTGTTTACGAGGTGTCTCCTGACGAGAAGAGTACCAGAGTCTTGGAAGAACGCGAACATCATCTTAATACATAAGAAAGGAGATGACAAGGACTTGAAGAATTACAGGCCGATCAGCTTGCTCTCTGTAGTATACAAGCTATTTACAAAGGTAATTGCTAACAGAGTAAAGAAAACATTAGAATTCAATCAACCAAAGGAACAAGCAGGATTTAGAACAGGCTACTCAACAATTGACCACATTCATACTATCAATCAGGTAATAGAGAAATGCTCAGAGTATAACCAACCACTATACATAGCCTTCATAGATTACGAGAAGGCGTTTGATTCAGTAGAAATATCAGCCGTCATGCAAACACTGCGGAATCAAGGCGTAGATGAAGTATATATAAACATTCTGGAAGAAATCTACCGGGGATCAACTGCTACCATAGTGCTTCATAAAGAAAGCAACAGAATACCAATCAAGAAGGGTGTAAGGCAGGGGGACACAGTTTCCCCAATTCTATTTACCGCGTGCTTACAGGAGGTTTTCCGAAGCCTAGAATGAGAACAGTTAGGGATAAGAGTCGATGGAGAATACCTTAGTAACCTGCGCTTCGCCGATGACATTGCATTGCTGAGTAACTCGGGGGACGAATTGCAACTCATGATTACGGAGTTAGACAAGGAGAGCAGAAAGGCGGGTCTTAAAATTAATCTGCAGAAAACGAAAGTAATGTACAACAACCTCGGCAAGGAGCACGCTTCGAGATAGGTAATAGTGCACTCGAAGTTGTAAAAGACTATGTCTACTTAGGGCAGGTAATAACCGCAGTGCCGAACCACGAGATTGAAGTAACTAGAAGAATAAGAATGGGGTGGAGCACATTCAGCAAGCACTCTCAAATTATGACAGGTAGATTGCCACTATCCCTCAAGAGGAAGGTATAGAACAGCTGTATCTTGCCAGTACTTAGCTACGGAGCAGAAACGTGGAGACTTACAAAGGGGGTTCAGCTTAAATTGAGGACGACGCAGCGAGCAATGGAAAGAAAAATGGTAGGTGTAACCTTAAGAGACAAGAAGAGAGCAGAGTGGATTAGGGAACAAACGGGGGTTAAGGATATCATAGCTGAAATCAAGAAGAAGAAATGGACATGGGCCGGGCATGTAGCGCGTAGACAGGATAACCGCTGGTCATTAAGGGTAACTGACTGGATTCCCAGAGAAGTTAAGCGGGTTAGGGGGAGACAGAAGGTTAGGTGTGCAGATGACATTAAGAAGTTTGCGGGTATAAATTGGCAGCAGCAAGCACATGACCGGGTTAACTGGCGGAACATGGGAGAGGCCTTTGTCCTGCAGTGGACGTAGTCAGGCTGATGATGATGATGATGATGTAACTGAACCTCAAGTTGTCATCCAAGATCTTTACCTTGTATGATGTCCCTCGGTCAGTAATTACATATGACGGGGGGCTTTGCCGAAGCACAATTTGAGGCATTAAAAACTAACAACTGCAGATGTGGCCCCTAGTGACACTGCCTTCGCCTCAGCGTAATGCGTCAAGTAATCGGTTGCGTCAATAATGTAACACACTTGTTTCCAGAGGAACAGAAAGAAAACGACCCTAGAAGGCCCATTCTCAATTGATCAAGTGGGGTATGCGCAAGATCGATCGGTTTTAGATGGCCTGCAGGCTTCAAGGCCAATGTGTCTTGCAGCACTGATATTCACTGCATCTCTTTACGCAGTGTTTGACGCAGGCAGACATTTTAGGCCAGTAGTAGAGTTGTCACACCGATTCAGAGCTCTCGATTAGCCCAGATGACCGAATGTGGGCTCGTAGTGGCAAGATAATAAGACGTCATCGCGGAGGGCTTCGCGCACGATCATAAATTGAGATCTGTCATCAGCACCGGAGTTTCTTTTGTATAAGACGCCATTTTGTATGCAAAAGGACGACAACGTTCGCGACATCGGATGAGGAATGGTCGCGGTGCCACTTTTAAAGTGATTCATAATGAGCATTAGATCGGCGTCATTTCCTTGATGAGAGATCAGGTACGGCCCGCTGAGAGTTGCCACAAAGACACAGTCCTCTTCTACCGCTGTGGAGTCGGATCGAATAGGTACTGGTGGTAGCAATGTGGCATTTTCGTGCTTTTTGCTGACTTGTGCGCGATGGTAACAACAAGTTCCTGAAGGTGCAGGCTTCACCATGCTAGTAGCTCTGAAGGGCCTCGAACCAGCCAGAGCATAGCATGGTCATCAGTCACCACTTTAAATAGCCTTCCGTATATATATGGCCTAAACTTTGTAATATCCCAATGACTGCGATAAGTTCTTTTTCTAATGTAGAATAGCCAGATTCTGCGTGAGACAGAGTGCGGCTTGCGTTACCCGTTAGATCCCGCCTTGTATTTGTACCAAGATAGCCCCAAAACCAATATTTCTGGCGTCAGTGCGTAATTCTGTGTCAGCCTTTTCTTCAAAGTAACCGGGCATGAGAGAGAATGTAGCTGATGTTGCAGTTCTCCAAGCGCAGCCTGCTTTCCGCCAGCCAAGAGACATTGTGTGTCGTCCCGTGGGATTCGTAATAATGACTCTGCAATCTTGGAGAAATCGTTGATAAAGTGCCGGTAATACGCACACAAACCAGCATATCGTCGAAGACTTTTACTGTCAGTTGGAGTTGGAAAAGTGGTGACAGCAGCAGGCAGTCTTGTCAGGATCACGCCGAACATTAACGGCACTCAAGACGTGAGCAGTAGTTCTTCGTAGCCGAAATGACAAAATGATATTTCTTAGGCGTGAGTGCGAAACCAGTGTATCGAATGGCTGAAAGTACATTCCGAAGGCCACGAAGATGCTCGTCAAACATTTCTGAAAACACAACGATGTCATCGACGAAGACAAGGCAGAGTTTTTACTTGAGGTGAGCCTGGACGGTATCCATGCAAAGAAGGCGGGCAGGCGTCCAGTATTAGTATACATGAAACAACTAGAAATCCACAAAGTGCGCGTTAACTTTAACATGACAGCAGTGTTCACTAGTGTCTACTTATGCTGCGGAATGCCGAAAAAGAGGTGAAATAGCTAGCAGAGAATCTACATGTTCGGGAATGCAAACACCGATGTTCTTAAACAGAGGACAGCAAACACTTACAAATGAATTTAGTACTAGCCTTGCCACTAGATAAAAACAATCTTGTTTTCTTATCCAGCGGCCGTGGTACTAAGTAAGCTGCCAGAGATATATATCCGTTGCTTCTACAACAAGCCCGCATCACTGCGACCTTATGAAGTGAACAGCACGTGGGTTTAGCTTTCAAGTTCCAAAGAAGAGCGAAGGAAGATAATCGTTCGCTTCAAGCGTCACAAAGAATGCGACATTTTGTGTTTTCGTACGCCCACGCGCCCAACTGGTTTTTACTATGGCAATCAGGAAAGAAGCAGTTCAGCTTCCTTCGGCTGCGTCTCACTACGCGAACAGCGTGATTCTCCTTTCAACTTGAAAAAAAGAATATTTTCGCAAAATGTCGTTTGTCTCGGCGTTTCTTTTTGTTTTTTCTTACAGTCGCAAAGAAAGAAAATGAAAGTGAAGCCGTGCTGCGCAAATATTTGACACTGTTTCCGCCTCACCGGCTCTTGTCTGTCCAAGAAACTGTTCGTTGCCAACGCACTGTTTCGCCTTTGGCGTTTGTAGGCTGCTGTGTGCAAGTCGTCGCTGGTTTCTCAATTTTCGTGCCCGTTTTACCAACGTCCCCAGACAAGACGAAACAAATTTGATGGTAGCAAGTCTTGTTGTTGTTATTCTTCTTATTCTTTTTTTCGTCTTGTTTTTTGGTCTACCCTTCCTTCTCCTCTTCCGCTTGATATTCCCTATCTTCATTTTGCTTTATTTTCGCCAAAATTACTTATTGACCTGCCTATTAGGCGGTTTCGGCAGCTCCGTGTTAAACCAGAAAAATTAGCCTCTTTCGAGTTGCTGCATAATTAAAACATGTTCCGAGTGTACATGAATGCGGAAGCTGCTATGTTTTTTGTATCATCCAAAACGTGTCTGTATTGCTTCGCTCATTCTAACCGATAGCAAGGCATTTCTAATTAGCCCTATTCCAACTTCTGTTCTCAGCCTGTGGCTTGTAACCCTCTTTGTTCGCTCTCTATTATCGTACGCCTTCGGAAGGAAATGGCTATGTCGAATTAACTCAAAGCTAACATACATGACCTGCACCCTTTCTGCAAGGGATGCCGCCTTCGCAGTAGCAACTGTGGACACGGACGAAGCATGTTTCGCGAAAGTAAATAGCATGAAAGCATCGATGGAAATGAAGCAAAGCGTATGTTGAACAAAGGAACTAGCGGCGCTGAGCTGCCCACACGAAAAAAAAAAACGTGGATTGTGCTGTTTGCATTTGTTGTCTGTTTTCGCTCAAAGGGGCCGACCTCAAGGGCTTGACGGTAGCTGGTAAGACTTGAGCACGCACTAGTACAAGAGGAAGAGATATGGAGGGACAAGAACACGGTTGGAGTATAAGCAGAAAACTAAGGCACAATATGCTGGGCGGGTTCCTGCTGAATGGGTCTCTGTAGTCCGAGATTGAAAGTTGCCCGCTGAAGTCGGGTTATAAGAGGCCACGGCAAAGCGGAATATAAAAGCGAGTAACATGAAACGACATCTGCTTCTGAAACTGAGGCCTATCGAACTCGAACGCTGACAAAAAGGGAGGCTGCTTGTTTTTTCCTGTTTTTTTACTTCAAATACGAATGCTGCTTAGTTGTGTAGGCCGGCTTCACTTGTATGGATACGTCTTTCACTGCGTGTTCGCGAGTACTGTTTGATTTTAAGGAAACTCTTTAGGAAAGCTTTGTCTGGTTCTTGTTTGCATCATCGTTTTGTTGTGAGGAATGTGCTACTTTTTGGGTAAGCGCTCGCGTAATAAGAGAAGAGAAAGAATGACGTGAAATGCCAAGAGGTTACCTTCAGAAAGAAATGTGTGTTTCGGTATACTAGAGTAGTTGAGACGATAGAGAGAAAAAATGTAGAAATGTTAGAGAGAGATAATGCAGATGTACATTGAACTTTAATAATTGCGACTCACAGTAATAGCACAATCATACGTTATCATCTAAAATATTAGTATTGAAGGGCACAGCCGCCTGGGAAAATATGTTGTCTTTCAAAACTGCGCATTCACCCTATCATCATCAGCTGCATTGGCTGATAAGGTCAACATTCGACAATAGCTTTCTTTTAGCTATCTCATTAAATTGAGATTGTGATTTTGGGATCGATCATCTCTGTACAGTTGATGTAAGGTCAGCCATACTGAACATATATTCAAGGTCCGAAAATACAGTGAACAAACACAGCACATGGTACACGTACTGAACCTGGAGTCCGTTTATTTGGATGAGAAACACTTTAAAAAAAGCCTATAGCGCAGCCTACAACTACAAGAGAAACACAGGCTCTCCTCGCTATACCAAACCTACACAAATCAGCCGATAAAGCATAATAATAAATTTTACGCATGTTATCATGGATTTCATGCACGCGTCATTTTTCCGACAGATACAGTGATCAACGCAGCTGCAGTTCAATTAAGATGAAAGCTTTGAGGGGTGCTCTGATATGTGTAGTTCGCTTTAAGCCCTGTTCACGAATGTGACTTTCAGTTTCAATGCAAGCTCCTTTAATCACACAATAATTATTCTTATTTCGTGAAACATTGGTCTTGAATTTGGGCATTACTTTCTTACAAGCAAACTCCTGAAACATTGGTGTTTTATACGCTCTCGATATATTATATTTATTACGCTTCAAATCACTTGCAAGCGTATTTTGGTAAAGCGACAACGCAAAATAGATGCCATGCTTAGTTACCGAAGAAGACTGGAAAAGCATACTAGAACTATAAACTTCGTATAAGAAGAACGAGAGAAAGCTGCTGAAAACGAAACTTCGATAGATCCTATGCCTTTTGAGAAGAAGTTCCCTGCGAAGCAGCTGGCCGCAATACCCTGATATGCGGCCGCAAAACAGGGGTGAATCCTGGTACTTGCCATGAGTCTACTGAAAGTGAAGAAGGTAAAAGTGAGCCGAACAAATAGCCGACAATGATAGTGGAACTGGACCACCCAACACTTGCCGTAGAGAACTGTAGAGAAGAAGAAGGTGAATTCCGGCGTTGCTTTATGGCGATGTTAGTGAATCGGAAACGCCTCTTCCTATGCTCATTCTCAGGCTCCTCACCACTAGTGTCTCACCAAAGACATAACTCTCGAAACACTATGCCTCGCCCATCCCCAGGTTTCACGTTTATGAACCTGAAATACCCTTTCCCGCAAGCTTTTCTCGTCCTCAATTTTTTTTTTCGTTTCACAAAAGCATAGGTTAATTTACTCTCACGTAACTGTGCGGAGTGATTCACGATGTGTTGATTTCATTGTTGCGAAGTTTTTTTTTGTCTAGGGAACAGAACAGCAGTAACGATCCTACTGAAGTGAGGTGAAATTAGCACCGCATGCAAAATATATTGTTCAACACCCACGAAGTACTGAAACACACAGTATTTTACATATACTTTGATTACCCTAAACACATTCAATGTCAAGTTTGTAGAAATGTTTTGAAATATAACAGTGTCTTTTACTCTTCTTATTCTAAAGACAATTCCATCAGAAAATTATGGAACTTTACGTAAATGTTTTAGTGAGAAGCTTTAGAGAACTAATGGAGCCCCGCTGCGGTGGTCTAGTGGCTAAGGTACTCGGCTGCTGACCCGCAGCTCACGAGATCGAATCGAAGCTGTGGCGGCTGCATTTCCGATGGAGGTGGGAATGTTGCAGGCCCCTGTGCTACGATTTGGTGCACGTTAAAGAACCCCAGGTGGTCAAAATTTCCGGAGCCTTCCACTACGGTGGCTCTCATAATCATATGGTGGTTTTGGGACGTTAAACTTCACATATCAATCATATCAGTCATTTGAGCGCTAATTGAAATATTTCTAAAACAAACTCATCATTGGTTCACGAGTAATACCCCTACAGCTTTATTTTCAATATTCTTCCCAATATGCTTGATTTCTACGGCCCTTCTAGATAAGTTAGAGAAGCGGGACATGTTTTAAATACGAAGCATTTCTTGGTGAATTTCAGTGACCATGAGCGTATCTATCTATCTATCTATCTATCTATCTATCTATCTATCTATCTATCTATCTATCTATCTATCTATCTAGCCGCTTAGGTTTGGGTGCTCTTGTGATCACCCCCTTAACTTGGCCTGAACCAAAATTACCATGGTAGGGTAAGATAGTTTGACGAATATAAAGTGCTGGTCAAGACATGAATATTGTCACAATCTCGTCGCGTACGTCGTCAAACACTTCCTGTCAGACAGGGGCACATACACACGGGTGAATATGTGCCGCTGGTATGCGAGTATTTGCCACAGGTGATTGACCCTTAGTATTTACCCAGGAACGACGAGAACACACATGGGCAATTTTAACGCGGGAGCGTTAAGCAATACCCGACATCGGTAGCGTCGGCCCAACCAAAGCATAGAATAAATGTCAGTGTTATGAAGAGCCTGACATTGGCAACGCTGACCGCCCGACGAATGCAAATAATGCACATCAGTGTCCTAGCTGGAATCAAACCCAAGAATTCTGCGTGGCAGTCAAGCATTCTACCACAGAGCTACTCCAGGTCTCGGAACTACTTTTCAAGTAGACGCTAATAATCGCGAAACGTCAATAGTGATTGCAGTACTGCGTACCCAATTTTATAAATATTACATATGTACTCCTTTGATACAGCCGTCACGTCGGGCTAACGTCGATTATGGTAAGGTGCCATGCGTTAAGTTTATTTATATATGGGCCAGCATCAGCACTTGATATCAGTTTCTGGTTTTGCTGATACGCATGTTCCAGTTGACATCGTTGCGCAAGTGCAAGCAACTGGTTATATAAACACTTAGAACTCTTCAACATATGTCTGTGCGTGCGATATTTGTATATATATATATATATATATATATATATATATATATATATATATATATATATTCAGCGTCATTTCATGAGTTGTCCCTCAACAAAAAAAATTGCAACACGGTCACCTTCCCTCCGCATTCTTTGCATTACGTTGATTCCCAAATACGTGGAATTGACCAAATGTTTTTTTTTCCACTCGGACATTCGCGCAGGTCATTTTTGTCCGAAGCCACGATTAGTCTACATACTTTCAATCTTGTGTGCTTATAAAGCACGAGAGGTCTTTAAGTCTAATTCTCTGTAGCCCTCATCACACCTTTCAATGAGTTCTGCATGAAGATGTTTCAGCGCCAGCTAATATTTCTCGGGCAACGCGAATTTCCTAATAATATATTTCCTTTTATTCGCTGATCCGATCGGTCACCTGACCATGTTCCTCGGTCAAGGCACTACCTATAGCTGTGGGATATCATCGGGGTTTCTATATCGAAATCATGCAGAGCTGATACCTCAGGCATCTACGGAAGTCGCATTGACAAGCTACGTGGTAGGTGATTGAGCAATCACAAAATGAAATAATTTAAGATGTCCACGGAGATGGCCGCTATTCCACCTGCTTTGAAGATATGAGAACCCCTAGAGTGTAACTAAACGTCAGGTTTGACAGCACCTTCAGCCTTTGGGTAAAAATAGCTGAATTGTAAATGAGCCTGTCTTGCTGTCTCAAATGCTTATAGAAAAAAATGATACAAGAGCTTCTAAATGTACTGGTAATCAAAACCTTGTCGACGTCACATCCGTGTCAATAAGAATGACACAATGAATTTCACTTCCTTCGCGTTTTTGTCTGAGGAACACCGCCTGGACAAATTATGTCGCGAGTTATCGTCGACATACTCGTCACAATACCCCATCACAAAAAGTGAATGCAAAAGGGTCAAAGCGACGCCTGACCTCGATTACGATGAAGCATTGTGTGAAAGACGAAGATTCGAGAAGGCATCGTTATATGTATATTACAACAGACACGTTGGAACAGCTGTCTCATGTAACAGCGGGAATGTTTCGGGCTGTTGCTGCGTCGTGGAGCGCGAACAGAAACTAATATCGTAATAAACTGCACACTCTCTTCCTTACCTTTTGGTTCATTTCCACAACGCGCATGCCAAAATGTCCGGTTTGAGGTTAACTCTGATGGGGGAACGAACGAGTAAGAATACAGAGAAGGAAAGTAGAAAAAGAGAGACGAAGGAGGCAGAAAAAAAGAAAAATTGCTTGGTGATAAACATTTATTGTTGAGGCGGAATGCAAACCCGCGTTACCACAATTATAAGGTGAGTGACGTAACCGCTCGACAAGCCGGGCACGACAGCAGAGCATAGGTTAGCGTTGTACGGTATCATATGGCAAGGTGACTGCAAAAAAAAAGTGAATGTGAGGAGAAGGGTAAAAAGGACGGTAAAGAGTATAGCACAGCATAGAAAAAAAAGAGAAAGCAGTACTAGAAAAAAACAAGGGGAAAAAATAAAAGAAAGGTGGAAGGAAACAATACGGGTAAATAAAAAGACAAATTGAGGCAAGAAAAACAAAAAGGTAATGCATGGAAAGAAAGAATGAAATTGAAATAAACAGCAACAAAAACACAAAAACGAAGAAGTGCGAGGAAAAGAAACGAACCAAAAGAAGGAAAAGGTTGATAAATTTATTAGGAGAGAAAAAATACATTGAGAGGCAAATAAAGAAATAGAAATAGAGACAAATCATCATTGTTAATGGGGGTCAATGGTGACAACAATTACATGTAGGCCATCATGCCAACACAGCGAAAGAATCGAACAGGGTAAATGCGTTGTAAGCACAATATATATATATATATATATATATATATATATATATATATATGTATCAAGGATTTCATGATGTATGAATGCGTAAACGTAAAAAAATTCTTAATTTTTTTTATGACGAGCCTTTCGTACTATGAGAAACCTTATCTGACGGTTGTTTTCCTCACGTACATGACATGTGGTGTTTCAGAATTTAACTGCATAGAATAATGCAAAGAGACGGAGCACTCACTCAGTTTTTAGTCATAGCCAACTTGAGTACACGTAAATATTTATTCTTTCATACTACCACTACTATTACTGCTAAATGCTACTACTACTACTACTACTACTACTACTACTACTACTACTACTTACTGCAACTACTACTTTTACTAATGTTAATATTAGGGTTATAAAGCTGATCGTTACTTTTGTAAAGCTGGCTACTCCGCACTAATAGTCTCTGCCAAAGAGGACCCTTTACAAATGATACACAGAGAATCACAATGACGAGAAAGTTCGCCATTTGATGTCTTTTTTCCCTCCGATTGTGTCTGCTAGAAGCATTAGCATAGCTGTTAACATCTTTAAAATTATTGTTTTCGCTTCCTAATGGAATAATGTTTCAAAATAAGAACACAAAAGTATTTTTCCAAGATATGCAGGGCCCTACTCTACATACCTATGTAAAAACGTGCGCCTTTTCCTGAAAATCTGTTATAGCGGTCACCTTCACCTGGTCTTTTTTTAGAAAAAAGAAACAATTCAGAACAATGGGATCAGCCTTCAGCCGTTTAGAAATAGCGAGGAAAAAAATTTTTTTTGTGGCCCCAGATACTCACTCCATGCCCGAGCATCAATAGGTGCGTGAGCGTTTTGTTAATGAGGCTTGAACGAGATAAAACTTGGTGGGCACTAGAGGCATGCCTTCAAGAGTAGAACGCAATCACATAATCCGTACTCAATCACATCACCTTTTGTATTGCTAGTCTCGGTACTTCGGTTCTCGGCGCATGCTCCAACCATGCCACAAGAAAACGAAGGACTGTGCAATTCATACTATCGTAGATTGGATACTACAAGTGCAACAGTAGGTGCCCACTACGCCACCATTCTCACTTTTTCGAACCAGGAAAGTACCGACTACAGGGACGTGCCCGAAGGTTGACGCACGGCTTCTTCCTTTGTTGATGCTTTGCTAGCTGATGGCGAATAAATATGTCTGAGCACTTAGTTATGGGTATGGTATGAAGAGAGTTTATTCAGGTCCATTGGCGAGTGAATCAGCACGTAGCGGGCTACTTCTACATCAAAAAAGATAACTCTAGCCTCCCCGGCACGTCTTGGTCCCGTTAGACTGCCCATAGTTCTTTCAATAAATTCATGTTGGCCTATAGAATACCCATTTATTGCAAAATAAACATATTTGGACATCTGGCACAATTCAACGCTTCTTCCACGCAGCACTACATGCGTTGAGGAGGCTTCTTTCAATACGTGACATTCATGTAGTGGTTTTATCTGGAGCAGTTTCAAGGAATAGCGTGGCTTTGTGGTAGAATGCTTCCTTGCCACGCAGACAGCCTTAGTTTGATTCTCACTCGAACTAAATATGTTTATAAGTTATTTTACTTGCCTTTTTCTTGGTTGTTCAGTCACGCACACGATGATGATTTTTTCCTCACCACCAATGACACTGACACCGACGCTCCAATTTCTGCAAAACGAGATCTTTAACGCTATCGTTGTAAAAATTATGTGCAATACACGTGTACAGCAATTACAACACTTCTAGCGGCTAGCAATGTGACGAATGAAGTTTCAACGACCGATTTTCACGCCCGAAGTGTAATTCTACAAAGATTGACGCATTAGAAATTTTATTAGAGGCGTGGCAAAATAAGATGATCATTGCGTACCAGAGGGTATGGGAAGCCATGCCTTGAAATGCAGAGTGAGAAATAAAGAAGAGGTAATGCGCGCACAAGGAGAGAGAAATAATAAACGCAAGACAGCGAAAATAATTACCGCTGAGGCTACTTTGCTGGCCCACCGAGTGGAAGAATGAAGGAGGTAAACCAAAAAAAATTTTAGAAAGGTCACCTATGTTGTTGCTGACCAAGTAACATTTGTCTTCTCGACGTGACAAGGGTATTCATCAGAAATTTCACCAATGCTGGCGTTGCTTTTTAAAGCTATATGATGGACAGAGGAGAAGCATAAAGTGCACTTGGGTCAGCTTTAAAACCCTTTTAACCAACTTGTTTTCATAACTTCATTTTCAGCTAACAAAGACTACTTAAGTTCACTTAGTAATATCTATTAGCTCAACAAAAATGATCGTTCACTGACACGAGTTCAGAAAATCCCGAATAATGATCTATGTGTCTGATTATAAATACTTTGTTAAAGCCTTTCTCGAAGCTCCTAACATGTTCACTACACTCAAAGTTTTGCCTTCGAGATTCTTAAAAAGAGCCCCAGTCCATGCGGACTAATCCAATCCGTCGGTAGCTTGAAATAAGATATCACAAGTAATATAGCACGCTCCAAACTGCTTCAGCGCACCTTCATGGTAGATGGTTGAATGGGCAGAGATTTCGAAAACGGATTCACTTGATTGCATGCGCGAAAGATTAAGTCTTCCTCGTGCCATTCACAGATACGACGATGGAGCGGATGCGTAAGCGCTCTATAGTATCTGCAATAAAGTTGTTCCCATCTATCAACAATGAAGGTGTTGTCATATAGTATCTACATCGAGCCGCCTTTTTGCCATCCAGACAGAGGCGATTGAGCATTTCAGCTGATTTATGATGCTCTTAGCGCGGTCACTTTCGCCACGAAATGCAGCGCATGTAGCGGGGCTGTTCGTTGAGACGCGGGTTTCTATCTACGCCAGAATAGCGATCCCAGTGCCGTACGTTCAGGTCAAGGCGGCATTTCATCACTGTTGTTTATGACGGCCAAAGTATCCACGTGCATGGTGTGAGATAAAGTGAGAGGCAACGGAGGAGCACGGTGTCTTGTTTCGCCAAAATAATAATAAGCAAAAGTAATAAGTCTAAGAAACTTGTTCAATAAATCACCAGGCAAAAGTAGGTACGTAGGACACTTTCAGGGCTATTTAGTGAAAAAGTAAAGATATGGCACGACTGCTCAAGTATACACTGAAGGCAACGCAATGACATGAAATGGGCCTTGAAAGAAGACATTGTGGGTAGCAAAAAAACAAAAAGAAACAAGCTATATAATAACGTAACAATCAGCAAGACTTTTCGCATCAAGGATAAGGCTTTATGTCTCATACTTTTGACAAACGGCTACTCAAAAGACCCATGGACTATCGGGCATCTTTCCGAAAGTCGTTCATGCGACGGTGGCACCCGACAATAGAGTAGCTCCTTTTCAGTGAAAGCTTCCTTACGAAAAGGGACACAACTGGACAATTGCAGGAGCCTTAAAGGGGTAAGCTCGTGCGCAGCTTTCAGATAACAAGGTTGAATTGTTCGAATGGTGTACGTTTATAAATCCATTGCTTTAATGTACCGAGGCTTGTTGTGACAAGATATATGGTAAAAGTATTTTGTGAGTTTGCGCCATATGTTTTGGATCAGGGATATTTTCCAACTGCCCGAAATTGACAAAGGTGCTGCTAAAGAAGTGAAACTTGATTTATTTTTGTGACTCCCTGTAGACTTGACGTGCTCCATAACAGTGCGCGTGATTTTGCCTATATCAGCCTTCACTCTTCATCCTGCCTCCCTTTACTTTTTAGTCTGTCTCGACTAAACTATAAAAGAAACTGCACCATGGATTCGATCAGTGGCGTTCATCATTTTTGTTATAGATTCCACTGCGTCATAAAAGGCGACTTACTTCAAAGAACCTCACTACACTCGTTCGACAAGAGTATTTGATAAAAAAAGCACATCCTCTTCGTTCGGGGCTCTGGTATTGCAGTATTAGGCTGCACCAGTCTATACATGGCCACAAGTATAACCAGCGATCTGCAGTACCCGAGGAACAGAAAGAAAAAGAATTAGCTCTACACTTGTGCTTGTGCACGGACGTGTGACGGTGAGAGAAACCAATTTCGAAGCAGCCAAGAGGAAACAAGTGGCGTTGATAAATTGTTGCCCGATGGACACAGGATGATAACGCTACTCTGAACTACGTTCCTTCTTGCCCTCTCACTGTCCTTCATCGTTGCTTCACCCACACGCGCAGTGGGCCGTAGCAAGGGAGTGCCGAAAACGACTGGAGCCAAATACGAGCCCGGTATCTTGCCTCTTGCGTCCGACTTGCTCCTAATCGTAACTCATCGAGGGCATCGATTTCCCGTATCCTATAATACCGTTCTACGTGCGAACACCTCTTTGCTCACAACTCTGTTGCCACTAGGCCACTAATGGCCGTGAAGCCCTCGGCCAGTTTGGCATCAACACTACTAGTAGGAAGAACTTTTTTCTAGGGCTGTATTGTTTTCGGGCGAACCATGCTAAGGGGGTGCACATTTCACTGGTGATGGCGGAGACGTCGTGTGTGGATAATCCGGCGCCATCGATTGTACAGAAATAGAGTCCTCGAAGGGGCAGCATTTAGACGCATATTGGTATACACTGTTTTTAAATGCGAAGCATTTCTTAGCTGTCTTCGGCGACTTTGAGCGTATCTATCTATCTATCTATCTATCTATCTATCTATCTATCTATCTATCTATCTATCTATCTATCTATCTATCTATCTATCTATCTATCTATCTATCTATCTATCTATCTATCTATCTATCTATCTATCTATCTATCTATCTATCTATCTATCCATATGGCCGCTTATGTTTGGATGCTCTTTTGGTCACTCCCTTAACTTGTCCCGAACAAAAATTCGCATGGGAGGGTAAGATGGTTTGAGGAAGATGACGCGCTGCTCAAGACCTCAATAATGTCGAAATCCCGTCACGTAAGTCGTCAAACACGTCCCGCCAGACAGTGGCACACACCCACGGGCGGGTATGTGCCACTGGTATGCGGGTATGTGCCGCAGGCGATTAACGCTTAGTATCTACCCAGGAACGACGAGAACACTTATGGGCAATTTTAACGTGCGAGCGTTAAGAAATAACCAAAATCGGTCACGTCCATCCGACGAATGCAAAGAATAAAGGTCAGGGTCCCAGCTGGAATCGAACCCAAGCATTTTGCTAGGAAATGAAGCATTTTACCACAGAGCTACGCCAGGTCTCGGAACTACTTTTCAAAGAGACGTTGATTGATTGATTGATATGTGAAGTTAAACGTCCCAAAACCACCTTATGATTATGAGAGACGCCGTAATGGAGGGCTCCGGAAATTTCAACCACCTGGGGTTCTTTAACGTGCAACCAAATCTGAGCACACGGGCCTAGAACATTTCTGCCTCTATCGGAACTGCAGCCGCCACAGCCGGGATTCGATCCCGTGACCTGCGGGAGCAGCCGAGTACCTTAGCCACTACACCACCGCGGCGGGGCTTTCGAAGAGACGTTAATCTTCTTGAAACGCCAATAGTGGTTTCAGTGCTGCCCACCCAATTTTCAAACGGTGTTTAAACGTTTCGCTGAGGGTCTCCCTGAGAAGTGTTGTCACAACTTATTGAGTTAATTTCTCATCGCAAGCAGTATATTTGATTTAAAGAACAGGATTGTGTGAGTTGTAGGATAGTATAGACTACCACAAACAGGCAGTGAACTGTACGCAGTAATGAAATTTTATTAGTCTAACTAGGATAAGAAAAGGAGAGATTGTAGTTATTAAATGGGGGCAATATAAAAATAACAAAGAAAAGAAAAGAGTTGAGGTTACGCCACTGACGACGAGCGAACACGAAACGTTGACGTCGTTTGCTGCCTTTGAGCCGTAAGGCACAAAAGCGAGCTCCGTGTTCGAGTATATAAGAGACCGTTCTTTTGTTGGTAGCAGGCGCTCGCACAAAAGCACAGTGGGAAGGGCGCTTTTGTGTCGGCTCGATTGCTCCACACTGAGAGCTGGCCAGGGAACAAAAGGTCGGCGCTCAGTTTTCACTACGAAGACACGTCCCCTATTCTATTCTTTTTGGTCTCGTGCCTTAAATTGCCCTAAATCTTGGCATGATCACCGAGTGGCGTAAAGAACACGCGCGGCTATGCAGACCAGCACTATGTTACTCTATGAGACAACGCCGAAACACTGCTGATGAGTTGTACTTTTCCTTACAGCAGCAGAAAGTTTTCCGAAGATGTACGAACGTTCTTCGTTCAAAATCTACTTATCTTCCATTTTTTTCGATGCCCTCCTATGAGAGAAGGCGAACTAAATGTCCTTGTGATTGGCCTATGTAAATTTTCGTGGCTTTTTTATTTCTGTAAAAAATACGTTTCCTCTGCGCCCTTTTAAAATTATGTACTAATTGTACTTGTTTACTAATTGTCTATTTTCCGAAAGGGACCAATAGTGACGAGTCTTTCTGCACAGTTCATTGTATTCACCTTCTCTACGGCCTGCTCTCCAAAGAGTCTTCTACTTAGTCGATCAATTTGCTACTAGTTAGATAAAAATTTTTTCTATTGAATCACCGCGCCTAGTAAAAGAAGCGTTATGTTGCAACCTGCTCGTGATTTATACGATTTAGAAGAGAAGTGTTTCTGACACGGCCCGTAAATCTATCCCACAGAGAAGAGCAAGCAGGTTACTGTCACCTTCGTAAGTGCTGCAAGCGTACCTGCCTTATTACGTTTTGTGATGCATTGTGCCGTATATATTCTTCCAATATCGATTATAGTGACCACGTGGCTGTAGCTTACAGGTATTCAATTTACAAGTAGAGTCATTATATATTCTCGTGTGTTCTGAAATTTTTTCCAGCTGATTGATTACAGTTCATGTTCAATTTTAGATTAATGACATCGTAAACATTTATGACAACTAATTTTACGTTATATATGCTGATGCAGCAGTGTTTTCTCAGCGGTAAAAGTCATGAAGAGTTGATGAAAAAAGCTAATGGAATGCTTGTCGCCCTCGAAGGCCAGTCAAAAATAAATGCGCTAGAAATTAACGTAGCCGAAACGAAATCGATCATTTTCTGCTCTAAGGGTAAAAGTATATCATGCAATTAGCTTTGTCTTACGACTGAAATATATAAGATGTGCTAGCATTTAAAATTCTTGCTGTTTGGTTTACGGAAAAGCTGTTGTGGTATGTACATATCAAGGACGTGCGTTTCATTACCTTTTTCGCGTTTTGTTGGTCTCTGATACCACAGTAGTTACTTTCTTCAAACTAATATAAAATTGTTGCTCTTCAAACCTTTATTTATGATCTTATTAAAACATTTGCTACTTTTATGGGACACTAGCACACTTACAGCCTAAAAAAGTGCCATGTTCTACACAAAAGGACTTTATGCATTGTGTACAACTTAGCCAGAGGTCAACCTTTCACACAACTTTTTCAAGCTGCCGATAGCCCAGTGGTTTTCAAAACTCACAGCTCACGCCTTGTTTTTAGCTATAACTTTGAAAAAAATAATACTTCTATGCTCGTTGATTTAGAAGAATGAACTGAAAATTATTCTACGTATTCTTTACGGTTCGTGAAAAAGTTCGAGACAAGAATACCACGTAGAAACTACGGGACCCGGGTGCCAAGAATAACTTTGCCCACTGTTACCTTTTATCCTTTTATCGCAAAATGGTTTTTAAAGTTTATCTTGCAGGCCTCTGCTGCGCGGTTTCTTCGTGAGATAATTAAAATGCCAGTTTTGAGGTTTTTCTTTTAAGTAGTAGTTTTTCTACTTTTTTCCTGCATTCGACGTACGTTTATTATTTGTTCGTTGACCTATGGGAAAGTATATTGTATGTTTTTGTGCTCTTACTTGCTTGTACGCCTGTTTTTGTATGCCATCACTGCTTGCTGAGCAGTAACCGGTTAAGAAGCCTAGCCAAGCTCACAGGAGCTTTTGTTCCCATGCCCTCTATCTGCTGAAATGGGAAATAAATCAATTGACTGAGTGATTGATTGATTGATCTATTGACCGATTGAATACTCAAGGAAAGGTATACTTTAGTAAATATTTTTCTGGCTATAATCGATTCATTCTTTTTTTATCATGTATTGATATCACACATTTTCTACATTAAATAAATTCAACACTGAAATTATGTGACGTCATTTTTAGGAGAAAAGTGGTTCAATACACGATAGTTTTGTCGTAACAGGGGACTTCATTGTGTTTTGGGTAATTTCAGCGTGGAAAGCACTAACTCGAGCGAATATGCGCCACTGCAAGAGGACATATGCCAAGCGGCTCACAACAAAACATAGCACAGCCTTGCGTAGTATAGTATAGCAATAGAAGGAAAATAAAAAATAGGTTAAGTAACGTGAAGGCGAGAAGGAAAGAAAGAGTAGGAGGGAGGAAAAAGCCTGGCATAGTATAGTTTAACACGGGAACCAGGAAGGAAGTGGAGGGGGAGGAGGGGGTAAGAGTGTGTAACTAACCAGGTACGGTATAGCACAGCAAGGCTTGGGAAGGAGTAGTGAGGGTTAGGAGGAAATGAAGGTGAAAATGAGGCATGTTAGAAACAGATAAACAACGAAAGAAACATGAAATAAAGAATATTTAGAAAGAAATTCTTCATTATGTTCGCGCCCAGTGATGGCGCTTGCCTTTTCTTTACTCAAATTGCACAGGCATGGAAATGGCTTTGATTTTTTATGCATATTCAGCGGCCCTGCTTTCTTCTGACACTAATGGACCATCGGCTTTAAATGCTTAGAGATCCTTAGGTGACCTAAGTTTGAACTTCTCAACAATGTGCAACTCTATCCGGTCGAACTGCACACTGCGTTTTTGCTATAGCGTGTTTTTGCACAGGCCGCAATGTAAATTCAACGCTGCCGGGCAAAGCGACGGAAATATCATTTGTTGTTGTGTCTCATCGTTTTTAAGCGCTTATCGCTGACTGCATGCTTTAGTGAATTTTACCTGCAGTGATCAAACAATATTTTATTTAAATGTGCTCTTGCGCTAGTGCGACTTATTGTCCACGCTTGCGTCGTCTTTTTTTTGCATTTCGTGTTTGAGTCTTAACCCGGTGTGCGCTGCCGTGTATCGTAAGCAATAATCGTTGTTAATTATGTATTCTTATACAAAGATTAGTGTGATGAAAACATTCCACGAAAACAAGATATAACTATGAAATAAAGGTTAACGACCACTTGCATTTGCATCATATTGTCACGTGCTTGATGAAGAAAGACGATCGCAGTTGTGCATGTGCCATGAAGGACTATGAAATGGATGAAAAAGAAGAACTTGCTTGCGCATTCTAATTAAAAGACCGACCTGCTTCTGGTGTCTCGATCTCTGCGGCAAGACCTCTGTTTTGACGTCATGACACTGGTGGAGGTGCTGAGTAGGGGGAACGCAGAGGGCCCTAAGTTTCTTCGCAGTATTTCCCTAATCGTTTGTCGCAGGGAACTTTCGCATACCGCAGTGTTTTGAGCTGCAGAACTTACTACCGTGTGGCTCGGCAGGCGGTCAAAGTGTTGGCGTCGTTGTTGCAGTGCGTGCTCGATGACAGTCGCCTCTCTTATGAATTCATCTACTGTTGTAGGTGGATTTCGTATGAGGCCCACAAACACTGGTTCCTTAACACCCTGTATTAGGTGACGCACCTTCTTCACCTCGGGCATGTCAGGGTCAGCTAGTCGAGACAGATAGATCATACCCTCTGCGTACATGGTGGCTGTTTCATTGAGTTTTTGCACGTGGGCCTCAATCAGTTGCTGTGCGCGATCCCATCGGTCCGAGTTCAAAATTGTAGCGAGGAGCTTTCGACGAAAATCTTTCCAACATTGGAATGTAGGCTCGTGGTTCTCTTACCATATTTGTACGGCCGCTCCTTCAAGGTTGTTAGCGACCATCACTCTGTGCTGGTTCACCAACCTTAAAGATCTATCTGGCCGTTTGGCGCACTGGAGCATAAGGCTTCAAGAGTTCAACATGACCACCATCAATAAATCTGGGAAGAGGTACACGAACCCTGACTGTCTCTCACGGTCGCCAGAGGAGACTGTCGCTTGTGATGACGAAAACATCGACGCGGCATTCTTGGGAGTTGTCAACACGGCCACTATTGCACGAGAGCAGCGCAGTGACCCCGAGCTGTTACCACTCGTTGAATATTTAAAGGACGACTTAAAGACGTGCCATGGTTATTCGCCAGAGGACTGCCATCTTTTTGCTTGCGAAACGATGTTCTCTATAAGAAAAACTTCCCACCAACCGGCAACCCGCACTTGCTCGTCGTGCCTGCCTCTCTTCGAAAAGAAATTATGGAAGCGTGCCATGACGAAGCAACTTCTGGTCATCTATGCTACACACGAATATTATGCCGACTACGATGCAAGTACTACTGGCCAAAGTTACCTGCTGCTGTTAATTATCACGTGCGAACTTGCACCGACTGCCAAAGACGCAAAGCGCCGCCCAGCCAGCCAGCCGGTCTTTTACATCCAGTCGAAGCACCAGTGATGCCGTTCACTTAAATTGGAATGTATTTCCTGGGCTCCTTTCCAACTTCCACAACAGGTAACAGATGGATAATTGTGGCCACCGATTACCTCTCCCATTATGCGAAGACTAAAGCTATGCAGCGTGGCACAGCAGCAGAAGCCGCTCAGTTCTTCATCGAAAACATCGCCCTTTGACATGGCGCTCCGACAGCAGTGATCACAGACAGAGGACCTGCCTTCACCGCAGAGCTTTTGGAGTTGGTTCTCAGACTCAGCGGTACAGCTCATCGGAAAACATCTGCATACCATCCGCAGACAAACGGACTGACGGAGCGCCTGAATAGGACCCTCACAGACATGATCAGCATGTACATTGACACGGGACATAAAAACTGGGATCAGACATTGCCGTACGTGACCTTTGCCTATAATACCACTGGAATGACATCGTTCAGTCGGATCTATGGCCGCAAAGTCACGACAACGTAGGACGCCATGTTGCCGCATGAGTGTGATGAAATCCATGTAGACGCCAAAGAATTAACTCAGCGCGCCGATGAAGCCACACAGCTCGCGCGTGTGCGCATCTGTCATCAACAGCATCAAGATGCACAACGGTACGACCACCGACACAAGTTTATTAGCTACACATCCGGCGACAACTTCTGGGTCTGGATTCTGACACGTCGACGTGGACTGTCTGGAAAACTGCAAAGACGGTACTTTGGCCCATACAGCGTCACGCGGCGCTTGAACGGCGTGAACTACGAAGTTGTTCCCGACAGTGGCTGTAGTTCTTAGCGCCAAAAGCATTTAGCCGAAGTCGTGCACGTCGTGCGTATGAAACCGCATTTATCGAGTTAATTAGCTCCCGGTTACGGTGTTGGCGCGACCACTTCATGCGCCTGGTAGAGCACCCACGTAGCGCATCGGGACGATGCCCCTCTCAGAGGGAGGTAAATGTCTCGTGCTTGATCAAGAAAGACGATGGCAGTCATGCATGTGCTATGAAGGACTACGAAATGGATGAAAAAGAAGAACTCGCTTGCGCGTTCTATAAAGACCGACCTGCTTCTGCTGCCTCAATTTTTGCGGCAAGGCCTCTGTTTGGACGTCGTGACAATATTATTTAAAACGTGATTGGATGAAGAAAAGTGAAATGGTACAGCAGCACTTGTTGGAACAGCCTCAATATAGAACTTGCTTGCTGATAAAGCTGTAAGTTTATCCTCGGCGTGTCTCTCCTATTGACGAATGAGTGGCGTACCCATCGCGAAATAAACAAGCACTTTGTAATAGATATTTAAGATGAGATTTCCAGCATATACGCTATGCCTGATGTTCACGGTCTTTTGCAAATAGAACACTATCAGCATTGTGAACCGGCACGCACTCCCTTCTTGATATTCGCTCCCAGAACTGTGCACCAAATTTTCCGGGAAGGATTTCAGTAGTTTGATTGGCGAGAGTACAAATACATTGCTAGAGAGAGAAAGAAAAAAAGAAAGAGATAAAACGACAATGTGAGCATAGCCTTGCCGGGTATAGTGTATCAAGGGGACGGGAAACGGAAGCAAGGAACAGGAGGACAGAAAGAAGGAAGGTACAGCGAGTAAAGCGAGATAAGAAAAAAAAATTAAGGCAAAGCGGAGAAATATAAAGAAAAAAGGGAAGAAAGAGATCGCTCGTAGTCGGATATAGTAAGAAAGGTATGGGAAAAATAAGAGATGAATAGTAGGCGCCTAAATGCCAGGATGACCTAGGTGCCCACCATTTATGCTGTCACTTAGCCTTGGATGACTCAGTGTTTGCTGCACTAATTTTGAGTTTTAGGCGTTGAGTGAACTAAATTAAGTAATGCTCCAAAGTGCAATGTATTCTAGCGAATCGTGTGATAGGGAAATATCGTGTTTTGATATTCTAGTTTTGAAATGAAATTCGTTCAAGATATGCTAACTTCACCAAGTCATCGAAAAGTGATCATTGTATAACCATCAATATTAAGACAAGTAACACTGACTGAGCACTTTGCATTTTCGACCAAAAATAAACGCGATAATAGGGCAACTTTCAGCAGATTCGAGTGCATAAAAGGAGTGTTTACAGTGAACTGAGTGTCATCATTTGACCTGAAAAGTTTACGCAACAGTCCGAAGCGAAAACCAGAGGCTTTGTGGAGGCACAAAACTTGTTTGTGGTGATGAAGCCATTCGTTGTGGCGCGGTAAAATCGCTTAAGGCAGGCCCCAAGTTGCATTGATGGTGTAAAGTATGGCCAATCTAGGGAGCATTCGTCTTCATCCATCAGTGCCGCCATCGGCGAACGGGTCATGACAACGCGAACAGGATAGGACCCCGACCACCGAGCGTACGAAGCAATAAGTTAAAAAAGAATGACGCCTCGGCTCCGTAAATAGCGTAAAAACGTGTGGTGGTTTGTGTACCTCTACAAAGCTTACTTTTTGAGGTTCCTTTTTTCGTGTAGCTCATTTTTTTCCTTTTCTTGAAATCCATAACGGATGGCAGCACTCGACGTGTGGGGTCATTTCTTACCCATATACACGAAAGTTGACCAAGCTAGAATTTCTCGGATCGCTAGCATCAACCCGGTCGATTCGGAAATACTTTAGAGACGCCCATACATGAGAACAAAAATAAAAATACGGCAGCACTCAAGGCTGCGAAATCTGAGTCACGGTTATGCGACGTGACGTGAGTAAAAGAGCTGCGCTTCGAAGCTATTCCGGATATTGCGTTCCCCAACCTTAATATGCATCTGCTGCCAACGCCGCTTCTGGCGCCGCCGATTCTTTACTTCTGTAGCTGCAGTTATCACCGTGCTTAGGAATAAACATTGACCATTTTTCTGGAAGCTACAGACTAGAAAGTTTCCATGATTTACTTAAGTAAAAATAAATTTGAACGCTTCGTTTTTGTCTTCTCGGTAGCAAGTAAACAAATTATGCGCGCAGAGTATTATTTTTGGCGTGATTCACATGCAATATCTAATATGTATGCTAATACTGCAGTCACTGTGACTTTAAACGCTATAGGAGCAGTTAAAACTGCGCCGATGCCTGACACTCCTTTGTATGAGGCAAGACTTGAAGAAATATGGCTTTGGGTCTATATGCGCTGCTACGCATGCCGTAGCGTCACTGTTCATTGAATTTCTCTCACCTAGAAATTGTACTGAGTAATAACCTTCCAATAACATCTTATCAAACATAACAGCAGCAGAAGAAGGTGGACTGTGCAATTTACTTTATCTTGTTGGTGTGACATGATGAAAATGAACAGTATTATTTTCTGGTACAGATACGACGAAAGAGCCATATTCCGCATATATGTTACAGATATTGGCTTCGTGGCTGTTTTAGTGAAGATACAATACGACTAATTAGGCACCGTTGCTGTTTGTTGTTCCTTTACAGTACGGGTTTATTCACTGCGCCTTGGAAGACCTCGTGACCAAGAAGTTTGGAGCGGACACGTGGAAATTGCTTCTGTAAGTTTTTTTGCACGCCAACATCATTATATACCGACAAGGGCTTCCTTTTTTTGCAATGCCCACAGTCTAATAAAAGCGCCAATTATATTGAAAGCTGCCCTAATTATGGGGTATGAACTTAGAGGTTAAGCTAGCACTTTCGGGATGATAATTGAAGGACGTAAAAGAATACAGATATAGTTTTTCATGGCACGGACGTGCTTCGAGAAGCCCCAGATTTCTCTACGCAAAAAGATAGCGCGAACTACTAACGAAAAACAACTGCGTTCAATATGTGTTGCTCATCACTATTTGTTAAACTGCACGAGTACGTGTGATCTGTTTGTAATGCTTGATTTTCTTAATCTTTGTTGATATATAATTGCCAAAAGGCATGTGTGGACAAGATAAAGTTCTTTTCCGTTCTATTCCATCAGATACCTTTCCTGTGCTAGTCGTCAGGAAAGCACTCAAAATCTTCGGTGACGATTTAAGGAATTCTAAAGATGGCGATTACCTTAGAAGAGACAGATAAATGCTGCCATTGTTTGAAAATTCCAAGGAGATAAGAAAGTTTGCTTGCGAGCTTGTAGTGGGGAATGCAGAAGCGAGGGTGTCTTTCTTATGCGTCTTGACTAATAAATTGGTATTATGGTCAGCCACTGTGGTACAATGGTTGTGGTTCCCGAATGCTGATGCGAAGGTTACCAGTTTGACACAGTGGTGGCATTTGGATTGTGGCGAAATGCAAGAGACGCATCTGCTGTCCAATATCAGTGCAAGTTAAAGAGCACTAGATAATCGAAGTTTCTGGAGCGCTTGACTACGGAGTGCCTAAAAAGCTGGTCTCGAATCATGCACGTAAAACCCCAGATATTAATATTATATTTACATTGTCTATCTTTTGCGCAAGTGCTTTCATTTGCAAGACAATATTTTTAGTAAGTTAACTATGTCTTGATTACCAAGCTCGGCCAAGTAATTTAATTTTGCAGTATTAGCATTTAGTAAACCGCCATCAACGACTGTTTTGTTCCCACGGCTGAGAGGCAGCATTTAAAAGTTGATCAGTGGCTGATAAGCAGCCTCTTACCGAGCTACAACTTGGTAGGGAGCGTAGATACTACACTTGCATATAGGAGAGGGATTTGGTAAACTAGACATAAAAAATGAAATGAATACAGTAAGAAGCAGGGAGTTTATAGCAGGTCTAAGCCCCGGTGGAAATAAACACTTCGCTTTCACAGCGGAGAACAACTTACGTACTTGGTACATTTGCGTTAGCAGTTAATTAATTGGGAGTATTATTGCAACCGTGGGCCACGTAAGAGAAAAATACAAGTAACATTGACAATGAGAGAGAAAGAGAGAACAAGAAAAACACTATAAAAGAGAAGTTAATTGACCTAGCGTATATAAATTGCTGACGTGCTACTGTTTGTTGGAAAAGGGAAATGGGATACAAAGGCAGCAGAAGACAAGAACAAAAAAAACAACAACAAAAATAAATATAGAACAACAAACGTATTTTTCTTCGAAAAACGAATAAAGACAAAAGACTGAGGATCAAGCTGTTGGGTTCAAATCATCGAACCAAAATCTAGATTGCGCACCCATACCTCTCTCATTGGCCAAAGGGAGGTTGTACGGTTTGTGACGCGCAGTCGAGAGGATTTTCCTTGCACCGTGTAACCGGTAAAGTCGAAGAAAAGGTGCATGGTTATCTCTTCGTAGCTTCACTTGAATCAAGCACGGTTTCCCGCTATTTTAACGCATGAAGAATACGTCTTTTTGTTTGTTACGCTGGAGTCACATGTAACACAAGGATTTTTATTCTACTCGTGGTAAGCATGAAGAAACGTAGTTCAGAAGAGACCTGTTTTCGGTTTGAAGACCTCCTTTCATAAACTAGCGTCAGTAGGTCCCAGTGTTCTAGTGTAAGAGCTCGTGCGCTGGATTTTGAATCCATGCTACTGTTCACAGCACATGTTAGGTGAACTCTCATAAGTAATGGGATATTGTAAATTTGTGCAGTAAAGATCAATTATATAGGTTTGAACCTCAACAACCAAAGCAATCCTCTTCGAAAGTAGCCCTTTTACTGTGCTCGAAGCACTGCACGGAAAAACTACACTGTGAAGACCTCCAGATTTAAAGAGTTTCTGTTTTGGAAATCTGTCTGTTTTTTTTTGTAAACACGTAGTCCGCTCCCATATCCTTCAATAAATGTGAATATAGAGTTGCTAGAACGTCTAGTGACACACACGGTGAGTTGACTGAAGTGTTTCTACGTAAGTAATGAGACTAAGTGCAGAGTGTTCCTATATATGAATATTTGAACTTTTTTCTAAATGTCTGCTTCTTCACGATTTCACCTATTATACAAGAGCGGAACAATATACAGCGCACTATATTAATACCAACATCCACTAAGTATGCTGAATAAAATAAATAGCTAATACATATATGTCTAGCTAAATTTGGGAATTTTCAATGCACAAAATCATGAAGTTACTGCGGGGTTTAATATGAAGAAGCACTTGGAGTTACTCTTGACAACATTGACAATCTAAAAAGACTCTAAAGCGTAGTATGCGCGTGTTTCTGCGCTTGACTTCACACAAACACAGTCGCATAGTTGAGAATGAAGCCCATGCCAATGGAGTGTGACAGCCCCTAAGCTACTACGACTGCGATTGCAACATAAACCAAAGCTCCTAGTAACACAATCACTCATTTTCT
The DNA here is from genome assembly GCA_013436015.1 of Rhipicephalus annulatus. Taxonomy (NCBI): domain Eukaryota; kingdom Metazoa; phylum Arthropoda; class Arachnida; order Ixodida; family Ixodidae; genus Rhipicephalus; species Rhipicephalus annulatus. The sequence goes on along the minus strand of WOVY01009576.1, from coordinate 284,907 downwards.
GCGCTGTCAAAGTCTTCTAGCAAATCTGTTTCCTCATGAAGATGTGGCAACTGTATCAGCCATTGGTGCATAATAAAACGTCTAGACTACATGTACAGTACATGTATATATTACATGGAAGAAAATCTTGCACAGTATCTTTACAGAAAGCGACATCAGTTGTAAACCACGTTTGTGACCTCGGGGCCACAAGATTCACGTCTGTGTTTTGTTTTTGCGTATTTGTTCGCACTTAAAATACATTTCATCATCTCTTACTCGCAGAGAGAAGTCGGGAATCACAATGCATGGTGCCTCTTTTTTGATGCACAAAGTCTACACAGACGACATGACGCTCAAACTGGTGGCCGCCGCCTGCGACGTGCTTGGTAAGTGAAACTGCTACGTGCCATTTTTGGCAGGTGCGCATTTGTCGGAACATTTCGCACTTTAGCGACTATCTCCATCCTAAGTTCACTTGTGACACTTGTATTTTTTTCGGTCTCGCACAAGATGTGATGACTTTTCGCCCACAGTCCATGACGCGGACGCTGACGCAGGTATTTCTGCGAAACGAGCTGTGTAAAACATTCGTTATCAACAGCCCAAAATGTCGACAGTCGACGCTACGTAAAATTATCTATAGTAGGCACGCGAACATCGTATGATGGGATGGCTGTGCCAAATAATTCATTGCTGTAAGGTGATATTGGCCGCCACTCTACGCGATCTTATTGTAAGCAGAAAATATCAACCAACGCGTGTTTTTTTTTTGCCAGAGTGTGGAAATGAGCCGATGGTTGCTACAGTCACATCCTAATGAAATTAATCCAGTTCTTCTCTGAAGGCTATAAGAAAACCTTCTGCAGGACGTTGATGTCGCTAATGCAGGCCTGGATCTGGACACGTGCCTAGAAGCGTTCGGGGAGCACTTCCTGTACTTCTGTCAGCAGCATGGCTACGACCATATTCTGCGTGTGTTAGGCTCCAACATGGCCGACTTCTTGACGAACTTGGACAATCTGCACGACCACCTGGCCTCCACCTATCCGGGCATGCGGGCTCCCTCATTCCGCGTAACACCAGGTCCCAGCGGTGAAATCCTGCTGCACTACTACAGCGACAGAAAAGGTGCGTGTGTCCTTTCCTCGCTATAGTTGGGCTACAGCTGACGTGATGACATGTTCAAGGCAGCATAAAAATAGAAAAATAGAAAAATGAAATGCCCAGTATGGGCTCCAAACGTGTTATGCATGAAGTAGTATAAATGTTCGACGACTGATTGGTGCCACTTGAGGCAGCGTTAAGCCACAAGTAGGTTAAACACTGTGCTATATAAGTAAATTTATGCATTGCGACTAAGGCTTATCGAGCTGGTAACAAATTTCATTCGGATTGTTAATGTGTCTAACAAAGAGAAAACGAGTTATAAATGTATATACTGATTTTCTTGTTTCATAGCGAGGATGTCGTTCTGGCAGATTTGGTGCATTCATGCAGTATACAAAAGATTTGTCATCTGCTAGCTTATTCCCTCTTCTACACCCTCTTCTACACCCTCTTCTACACCCTCTTCTACACCAGCTACGTGAAGTCAAACAGGCGGATAATGGCGGCTCTACACTCGCCGTCATGGCTACTGGTGGTACTGACTGACGCTTCTGTGTTTAATGCACATATATACTCTATAAAATGCACGGTGGTACAGCCACCTTGGTAGCTCAGTTGGTAGACCATGAGACGCGTTATACAAAAGTCGCAGGTCCGGCCGTTGCACACAGTTAATAACCTCTGCGTGCACTTTTCTTTCTTCACATTTAGATTACAATTACTTCAAGTACCATTTGGCCAATTTTTCTGTTAAATTTCAATAATAATTTCCCATTAAGACATGTGCCACCTGCATTTTATTCAGTGTTTCTGGTATAACTAATATCACTCCTATCCGGCTCTGGTACACCCTCAGCTTATTTTAATGTCAAAGACCAAGACCAATTATTAGATTTAATTTGTAATTTATACCTAAATAAGATTCAGAGGATAATATTGTTATGAAGAATAAAGTATACGCGATGGAAATATTGGCGAGAAAATGCGTACAACGCTGCTGCAGTCCGTGCACGTTCCCCTCAGCACTTCGTCGTCACCTCGACCAATCGTAGAAGCTTGGTCGAGGTGATGAGGTCCAACGGCTGCAGCAATGGTGAGCGATGTGTTTTATCCAATGGCACGTGAAACATATGGGCCGATCATCATGAGTGCACCATTCGGCTGGATTTCGTCGTGGCGCGAAGGTGCAGTTCGGAGTAGCAGCTGCAACGACTGGAGGAACCCAGATAGAATAGCAGGGGCATTCTGATGAGGTGGCGAAATGCCCATATTCGCGATCTCTTAGCGAACCACGTCCTGTGTCATTATAACAGCAAAGAGGTTGTGTCCTGGAGCACTGACGCTAGACATAGCGGGTGCCATAGCCTCGAGTTCCAGACTGGCTATTCTCGTGGCGTTTTCCGGCACTGGCGGTTGATGTAGTGTGGGCAAATCTTCGCAGGAGGACGTAGTAACCGTATTGGGAAGGCGGCCAAATCGGGAAATGATGAGCCTACTTTTCATCTGTTCGAAGCGACAACATGATTCGATGACCAACTCCATCGTCGAGCACTCCTTGCACAGCAGGAAATTGAAGACGTCATCGGCGATTCCTTTCAGGATGTGTCCGACTTTGTCCTCCTCAAGCATGTCCTTGTCGACCTTGCGGCACAAAGCCAACATGTCCTGGATGTACGCAATGTACGGCTCTGTGGATATCTGTGCACGAGTCACAAGCTCTTTCATTGCGGCCACTTGTCGTCTGATGGGTTTCCCAAATAAATAGCGTAGTTTCTGCTTACAGACGTCTCAGCTAGTTAACTCTTCTTGATGCGGATCGTACCAGAGTTTTGCTGTGCCATGCAAGAAGAATATGATGTTCGCCAACATAATCGTTGGATCTGAATGGTTGCTGCTGCTGACGCGCTCATACAGAACCAGTAAGTGATCGACGTCTGTGCCACTTGTGCCGTTTAATGGGCCTGGGTCACGAGGATGCACCAGAACGATCGGCTGCGGGGCTGACGGATCTTTTTGACATTGAGAAGCCTGGTCAGTCATTGTGGTAGCTGTAATGCGCCATCCGCTGGGAAGATCTAGCTCCTGGGGCTGTATCGGCGAGTTGTACCCAGCACCTCCACCAATGATGTTACGGGGAATAAAGTATGCGCGATGGCGAGAAAATGAGAAAATGCATACAACACTGCTGTAGTCCGTTCACGTTCCCCTCAGCACTTCGTCGTTGTCATTCTCAAGTATCCACTCAGCCCATGACATTATTTACATTTCCATGCACGCCTAAGCACTGATTGCCAGCTACATTGCGAGAATACATCGCGTAAAATACGAAGAAATAAAGAGAGCGCTCAAGAGTACTCATTTGAGTTCATGACAAGCCGTAATAAAATTGATTCACAATACCACATTTGTTATAACGAGCCGTGCATGGTTGCTATAGCATACGCGACCAAATACACACCTCATGGCCCGCAAAGCAACTTTGTATTCCTTGAAAAGCTTCGCAAGGACAGCTGTTCAGCATCATTTATCGTGCAATACTGAACTAGGCAGGTGCAGTCAATCTCTTATCATTGCGCTGTTTGTTTAAGCAAAATGTGTACACAAAAAAGTGGTTTCGCAATAGCAGAGTTATTTTCTACGCAGACTAATACGACAGAAATAGTGATATTGTTCTTGTCGAATTTCCATTCATGATCAGAGAATCGTCTGCAAATCTAGAAAGACAGAGAAAGCTTTTTAATGAACAATAGAGACTGCTGCCAGCGTATCCAAAACATCTACATGATACTCTGAAATGGGAAAGAGGATTGAGGACAAAAAGGTCACAGGAGGAGGAGGAGGGCAGAAAAGGAGAATAAAAGAAAACAAAATAATATGATTGCGATATCTGCTTGTCGCTACATGATGGTGATGATGTGAGTTACGTTACAGTTTATGTATTATGCTAACGTCATCTAGGAATCTGAACAAAATTCTAAAATATGGCGTTGCAGAGGAGGTACAAGTGTTAGCGGTGGGAGTCCTGCTCTAAAGTGCCAAGAGAGAAGGCACTGTAGCGGCTGTGGTTGACAGCGATCCTCACCGTTTATTTGTGAGTTTGCAATAAACTTTTTTAGGCATGTGCCGTGTCATCTTGCTTTGACGAAGAGCGGCAGTAGCATATTTCATCAGCGGCACGTTTCGTCTGCCACTGTTATTTCTATCACATACCACGGTTTCACAAAAGCATAGATAGCGAAGAAAAACAAGGAAAAGGTAATGAAACAATGCTAAGGCAGCCGCAGAGACTACATTATCGGGCACATGTGTGCGCTCTTATTCTTCTTTTCAATTTTGTATCATAGTGCCTGAAGATTGAGAACAGCCAAGATATGAAAAAAAGGAATCTCCATGTTATTCTTTCATCACCTTCCAAATAACACACGTTTCGTCATACATGGGTGTCTTATAGCGTAAGAAGCTCAAAGTAACAGGCGCAATAAGGCAAGACGGCCATGCTGCTGCCTTTATCAGGCATCGGGATCAAGAATTCTACGCCATGCACATGAAAGAGTTCAGAAGATTGGCTGATGTAGTGACGTCTTAGACTGCCCGATAGGCTCACTGAGGCAGCGAAATGGAAGAATTTCGATATTGAAGCTAGCTTATTTGATCCCACGAACACATAACGAGCTAGTTTTAGGAAGAGCAGATGAAATCGACTGATGAAAGGAAGTCTGATCAAGCGGGAGCAACATGATCCTTTCATTCTCGTTTTGCCCAATATATTGTTTTTATAGTTTTACTTTACTGCTCAATTCATTATCATTTTTAGAGGGAATTATGCTTTTTTCGCTTGCAAAGAGTCGGGGGATTATTGTTTATGTGACTCAGTTCTTTGTTTTTAATTTGTTATACCAACCACTTGGATTTTTAGCCGGCTGGATTGATTTTCTCTGGAGAAAGTTTGCGAGTTCTGCGCAATTATTCAAGAAGATTTCACGCTTTTGCTGGTGAAAATGAGGGGAAGTATTACCTGCGTACATTCAGGAGAGGAAGATTTATTTTGAAATATAATGATGCTTCCTCTGTTTGCACATTTATTGAAAGTCTTGCTATGTTACAAATACATCTTCTGAAAATACTATGCGACCAAAATGTTTTGTTGTTTTCTCAGAGTAAGACGAGTTTATTTATTAGCCTGTATTGAAGAGTGTGGGATTGCAGTGAATCCATTTGGATTTTTGAATGCGAAATGCACAAGTAGATTTTTTTAAGGTTGATAGAAAACTGCAGAGAACAAAAGAGGTCTCGTCTTGTGCATAGGTGTGCCAGTTTTTAAAAGAGGCCTCTGAATCGATAATCTTTATCAGTGCCGTTCGCTGAAATCCCCTACCTAGAAGTAATGTTACGCTTGCAAGCTTTCGTTTCCAGCCAATAGTAATCCAAGTAACAAGAAAAAGACGTGGTGGTAGTATGGATCCTTTCGAATTTCACGCACTGTGGAAAACGTCAGCGTTCCCGCAACAAACCTAACTCGTGAAAATAAAAGCTTTTACTTTGTTGTTTTCCTATGAAAACGCGTCTATCGGCTAAAGCTTTTGAAATTCTATATAGTTGATGCACTGATTAGGTGAAAATCGACTACGTTTTGTTAAACGTTTAGTACATAGACGTTAACCCCACCACTTCCAGACTCCCCTTTGGGACAACAGAGTACTGCTAGCCAGGATCCATCCATCCATCCATCCATCCATCCATCCATCCATCCATCCATCCATCCATCCATCCGTCCGTCCGTCCGTCCGTCCGTCCGTCCGTCTGTCTGTCTGTCTGTCTATCTATCTATCTATCTATCTATCTATCTATCTATCTATCTATCTATCTATCTATCTATCTATCTATCTATCTATCTATCTATCTATCTATCTATCTATCTATCTATCTATCTATCTATCTATCTATCTATCTATCTATCTATCTATCTATCTATCTATCTATCTATCTATCTATCTATCTATCTATTCTGACCACGCCCACTTCAGAATAAAGGCGTCTCCCGCGCTTCGCCAATTAACCCAGTCATTTGCTAATGATAAGGCCACGTTTCGCACATAAACTTCGTGTATAATTCGCTAACCTAAATTTCTACTTACCCTTAACGTGCTTGCATTGTCTTAAAATTCTGTCTGTTACTATTAGCGACCAGTGATTACCTTTGCTATCCTTTCATTTCTTTTATCTGATCTGCACCTGTGCTCTCTCCAGGGCTGCATCCAATAGTGCTCGGCATCGTCAAGGTGGTCGGCAAGGAGTTCTTCAACACAGAGGTGCGCGCGGATATTTCTGTTGTGTCGGAGTTCGGAGACAGGGCCCACGTGACCTTGGAAGTGACCGAGACGAAGAAGGAAGGGAAGAGCTCCTTGCTCCCCAGGTACCGTAACAGAGATGGCCTGATATAACTTGTTGCTTGTATAGTTGGTGCATGGTTAAATATGGGAAAGTGGTGCAACTCGCTGCAACGACGTAGACGAGGGAACAAGTATAAACCTCCTAGTGCAGCGTGTGCATGTTCCCTTGTCTACGTCATTCTCCCGTGTTGCACCGCTTTCTCGTATATTTACCGGAAGAGAGGTGTGACGGCGCTATTTCACACAAATATGGTTTCAAGACTTGTCAGCGCTGTTCAATGGGAATGCGCGTAAATGAAAAGTTACTGAAATACAAGAAGTTTGTTGTAATATAAAATACAGTTTTTTTTTCAATCGGGAAATGTGAGTTCTGTCAATTTTGATCAGGCGTGCACAAGAAGATATTCGTTTGTTTTAGCCTTTTTGAAAATAGGAAACAGAAACTTATATAATTTGCTGCATTTACACGAAATGCCAACAAATTTATTGTTTCTTCCAGCAGTTAGTATGGTTGCAGTCTTACAGCTATTGTGATCATCGTGTGCACAAATTCAATAATATTATTTGTAACATGCATTATTTTAGGTTACTACTCGAGAAACACGAGGAGAGCACAGTATAATTCTCACTCACAAGAGAGCATAAACAAATGCAGGCTATTTAGCATGCATGGATACTCGTAGATGCTTTACTACAAACAAACGGTTTTAATTGTTAGTACAGATTGTTGTCTTGTAGTTAGTCCAATGTTGAAATTCTGAAGTATATTTGAACCTTTAAATGAAGTGATAACCATACGCTTAAAGAGGATTCAAGCAGCAAGAACCTAAGACCAGAAGTCTATCAATCAAATCAGAGCAAGAAAACGCTGACTTTCGTTTGGTAGGCTGCACATGAAATGTATAAGACAGGCTGCATGCAGCATACACAGAAATAAATGTTCAGGTATTGATCAAAAGCATATTCACCGATACGCAATAATAAACATCGACCCTGTTTCCAGACTGTGAAAAAGCAAAGTGCAAACTATGGAGTTTTTAACCAGTCCTTTCACAATTTAACTACTGTTGCTAATTAGACGCCTAAATTACGCCTTTTCCTACAAGAAGCAGCTAGCAGAGAGATATGTCTCTTACATATATTTATTGCGAGGAGGTCCTAAAGTTGTCCGTCGTGGTGGTCAGGTTCAAGGTTACGGTGATCGACTGCTGAAGGGAAAGTCACGGGTTCGATACCGAACGTGGCGGTAGCGTTTAGACGGAGGCAGCATGCTGGAGGCCCGTGTACTGCGCGACAACAGTGCTGGTTACTGGTCACCAGATAGTTTAGACTTCCGGAGTCTTCCACTTCAACGAGCCTCATATTGACATCGTAGTTATAGCACGTAAAACCACACGTGTAATTGGTCCATAATATATATTCAATTATTATTATTATTATTATTATTATTATTATTATTATATTGAATTTTCACGTCCAAAAACTATGACATAATTAGAAACAACGTATAGTGAAGGGCTCCAGAAATCGCGACCATATTGTCTTATTTAACATGCACTGAATCGCACCGTAAAGGGTCATCTACCAATTGACCTCCATCGAAATTGCGACTGCCGCGGCTGGGATCAAACCACGACTTTTGAGTCAGCAGCCAAGAGTTTTAGCCACTGTTCCACTGAGCCCGATAGATCCTCACGTGGTTCAGCCTGAAAATCGTAAGATAGTTTTAGAAAAATTAGAACTGCGCTTCAAACGAGACACGAGAATGAAGTGGGCAGGACGATCGAAGTCCTGTCCACTTCGATTGTGCTGCCCACTTTGTTCCCGTGTCTCGTTTTTGTGCAGTTTTAATTTTCCTAAATGTCTTAACAACTATCCCCCCTTCATACGCTTCTCGTAAGATATTTTCGCCCCTCTGTTCTACAGCAACGCAGCTGACATTCTCAGCAGTCGTCCAGACGATCTGCCGATTGGCGTGAAGACGATGTGCGCAGCGTTCCCGTTCCACGTGCTGTTCGGCCGAGACTTCGGTATCAGGCAGGCGGGCAAAGGATTGCTGCGCCTCGTCGGACACCGCTGGAAGGAGAGCAAAGCGCAGGGTCGCCAACTCAAGTTCGACGACATCTTCGACATCACGAGACCCGTTATCGAGTGCACTTTCGAGTCCATACGCAGTTATTGTAATCAGGTCAGTGCTGGAACGTGTGTATATTTGTAAACTTTGCGTCCCTTTTGTGCCAACGTTTCTGTATAAAATATGGCAGCGGCCTTGAGTTTGAAGTGGCACTTCAAATGCATTTTGACATCGAAACGTCGAGCATTCTTTCTGGCGGCAGTTTTGTACGTTGCGCAAACAGAAGCCAGAGTCGAATAATCATCTGGGGTGAAATTTATTTATAATCAGCAGGATGAGCTTCAAAGAACAAATACATAGTCTAGTGCATAATGTTACACTTTTATTTAAAATTCATGCAAGCGAAGTAGGAAGAACATAGTAGGCAATTTAATGTTGTTTATTTGTATCTATACGCAACGCTCGTAGAGATAAACAAGCACCAAGTAAGAGCGCCCATTAAGACTGGTATCAAGACAAGAAGCTCATTCGTCTTCTGCAAAATTTAGTTCTCCGAACAGCAGACCACAGAAAACCATGTAATGAAAATACAAAGTTAACTTTTTGCACCTATAAGAACTCTCACTACTCGGTCTACACTTATTAGGCAGTTATAGCATAGTGTACGTAAGAATAGCGTTTGTCGGGCACGTTGGGTTCGAAACTGCATGTGCTTACCTAAGAGGTTAGCATACAACGGCTAACATAAAGAATTGCGTACCCTATTCTAAAATTGCTTCATACTCACAGCACAAATGCCCGCAATAGATACGGCACGCTTTCCTCGACAACATTCAAGATTGCATATGCTTTTGTCGTCACTTGAGTGTGTTTCAGCAGAATACAAAGAACGACAATAAAAAAAGTGCCGGAACCATGTGACAGCCAAACTCAGCATTGGTTTTTTCAATACCAACGGTAATATCTTTCAAGAGCCACAACTGTGTGAAGTAGGTGGCAAAGTGTCAATCAACAAAGTTTGGTTACATTCAGAAAGTGTAAGACTAACTAAGACAGAACTTCTAAATTTCCATAATCGCTATCGTAGCAAGTGGTCACGCTTTCGTAATACAGGTAAACTTGAATGTAATCAAACCCAAGAATAAATAAGCGACAATTGAGAGATGTTTCGCCAATTTTTTCACAGATGCCTATGCTTCGGACCTACGCTGTTATGCAATCAAGTTGAAAGATTTAACCAGCTCAGTCACGAGATTAATTTTAATTTAACGAGGCTGCCTGCTGCAGTCAGTAGTTCTTATGCACGTCAAATGGTGCTGGGTGGTATATGTGGTTTGTTTTCTGTGCAAATACTGCCACATGAACACGCTGGTTGATTTTGTTATGGTTTAAGCGACAGATGACACTGATCATGTGCTTGCCGCTTTCTGGTTCTGCCTGTTTGCGCAATGACTGCAATCATTCTCCATTTCCCTATATATGCGCTACTTTACGAAAAACAATGCTTTGTAGCACACCCTCATTCCCAGGGAAACGACGCCCAAGTCAATGTCCAACCGCCAAGCATTTCGGTCGTGCCTAGCCGGCTCTGCGGCCTAGCACCGCCTGCTAATTAGACCTCTCTTTCCGTTTAACTGTGTGTGGAGCCGTGTGCACTGCGTCGCTCTGATAGTAAGCTTATGTCTCCGTTGCCAACCTCTGTTTGCCTCCCTGTGGTTACTTTGTGTCTGGCCTCAACCTTATCGACCGCTTGTCCAAACTCACCACAGCGCTGCCCGTAAAACCCTAGCCGGATCTTCGCAACGTGGTTGCCGGAAACCTCAGACAGTTGATATGCCGGAATTACGCTGTTTTTCTCACCTCCATTCTATTCTTTTTTCTCCGGCGGTGCGTTCTCAGAGAAACAATGCATTGGGCTTACTGCAAGGTCTTATCTTGTCTCAAGCTTCGTTCTGTGTCTAGACCTTTCCTAAGGTACGTTCAATCTTTCCATGCGGGTCCATTCTCGCTTTGCTGTTTTTGTAGTAGCCGGTTCAGTGTATTGATCGGACTTTAACGATAAAAAACACGAGGCATAAAACTAGAAGTACACCTTCGTAAAAGAAATAATGGACCTTCTGGCCGCGCGGTCATTACGCCTCCGCTTGTTCTCCGGAATTTCTCCGCGCAGATAGCCCCAAATCGACTTTCCGGATTGTAGCGCTTTCGATATATGTTCGCTTTCACTCTTTTCAGTGTGTGTATCTTCGGGGCAACATCGAGCGAGACAAGAAAAAAACTCTCGGCTGTGTAGGACCGATTTCCTGACAATGCACGCTAGGCTTAGTCACGTCTCAGAAACGAGAGCTCATTTCTACGAAAGAAAAAATCCTTCGTTGTTTTTTTCTAATTCGAGAAAAAGCAAGATTTAGTGTGTCTTTTCTGGTAGGTATGTTATTGGACGTCCCTGCTCTCCGCGTTCTATAACGGCCCTCAATTTTATAGTAGGTTTGTCCAAACAGCGAGGTATTTGGCTCTTGAGGAGTGTAGAGAAGCGGGCACAGAACAAGGCACCGAGAACGTAAGGACTACTTGAGCGTGATAACTTACCGCCGGCGGCACGAGCCACTAGAAGAATTCGTTTTTGTTTTTGTCGTTTAGTTATTCTAGCTTTGAAGAGCCCGCACACCGTGGTAACTCGGTGTCTTGCTTTTTTTGCTGCACCCAGGCACTGACTCATGCTCACTCAGTGCTTCGGGGCCAGACAATGAACAATGAAGAGCTTGCTGAATAGAAAAATCACATGTTGAAGGAATTCGCAACAAGCTCAAACATATCGAAATTTTCGTTGCTTGCAAAAGCCAAAGAGACGCAAGAACGGTACGCTTCTATATCTCAAGGCCCTGGTCACCCTTCAGAATAAAAACCAGGGAGGAGCCAGATTGGCGTAATACTGCGCACAAAACAAGTCAGGATCTCTAGAAAAAAAAGAGAAATAAAACCATGATATTGTGTGGAACGTTGGACAGACTCTTGTTTCTTTTGCTTTTGTAGGAATGAAAGACAGGATTAATGCCGAAAAAAATAAAAAAGAGAGGAAGTGAATAGTGGTGCTGGTTACACCCCAATCGCTCATACACAATATAGAACTGATAGCAAATCCTGCTCTGCTTCGGTGAAGGCAAGACGACTGGTGTGGCTTTCTTGTTCTGCAGTGCTTGTGGGCATGGTACCAAGAAGATCGTCATTCGATTATTGTTTAGTGCGTGCAATATAATGTGACAAGTAGAGATGAGGACGTGGGTGGAATCTGGAACAAGTGTTTAGAATATAATTTCTCGAAAACTCCCAACCTCCATTGTCGCACTCTTCTCCGTGAAGAATTTATCGATGTTTGCGAGTTGTACGCACAATCATACGTAACGCTATAAAGTTGCGTCGCAGAAGAAAATGCAGATGTAATAGCTTCAACTACAAGCTAACAATTCACGAGTAACAATCAAAGCTGATAGGCGGAATGTACAACACCAGGATTGAGTGTCGAGCGAGTTGTTGCAACCTACTTGGACGTTATACCACGCGAAAAATGAGGACCACATTGGAAGACAATGTCGAGCTGTGCGTGCCTGCAATGCCAGCTTTTATGCTTGCGTTGTGAAACATTAAAAGTACTAGAACGAATAGACGACCGTAGTGATAATAAGCACAGAGCTCACCGTACATCACTGATTGATTATAAAAATTCAACGCACTAAGGTGAAATTGTTACAGTTTACTGGCTCATGTATTCGTTATGACAAAATCTAAACGAGACTATGAATCGCTGACTTTCTTCTCAAACTTGCCATTTCATAAGCACAGATTTTTCATGTGTTCCACAGAGTCCGTCAGAGAATGCGTTTTTAAACGCCGTAAAAATAGACTTCTGTAAAAAAGAGGAAAAGCAAAACAGGACATAGACTAAGTGTGTCAAGAACTAGTTGCATGATACATTATAAACCTTGTCGCTATATATGTGAATGATTACTATAAAAATTAAGAGTCTGCATAGACGCTTGTTCAGCAATTAGGCAAACGTTAAACCAATTTAAACTTCTGTGCAGGTCTTCGTTGTGCAAACAAAAGAAGGAGTGCTGAAGTCACACACAACCAAACGCCCAGAGAATGACGAGGACACGGAAAACTCGAGCCCAAAAGTGCTTCGGCTCAAGGGCCAGATGGTGTCGGTGGAAGAGACGAACAGCATCATGTTCTTGTGTTCGCCGCGTGTCAAGGACATCGACGACATGCGGCGCATCGGTATGTTCTTCAGCGACATGGCCATACATGACCCGGCCAGGGAGTTGTTCCTGCGCTCTCATCACCATCGAGGAGAGCGCGAGCTGATCGAAAAGTTGGACGAGGCCACAAATAGACTGAGGATGCTGCAGTCCAAACTGGATGAGGACAAGAAACGAACCGAGGAGCTGCTTCACTCGATATTGCCATCTAAGGTGAGCTGCTCCCTTTACGAATTTCGTCGAGGCATGCTTCAAGTTGGTTCTTGTATGCTGTGTGGTTTGTGATGAAGTCTTGCTCTGTCCGAGAAAAAAATATGATTTAGTGCAAGCTTACGAACACCATCCACAACGACAATCACAAAAACAATGACGACAAAGATGTCGATGGCGCCAAAGATAGCACCGTTATGAACAACGTCATAACATAAATATGAGTTGTATCTATAGTTGACAGGGTGCTGCCGCGACTACAATGGGTATTCAAACGCATGAAAGGGACGTGCATTGACAGCTCCTAAACCTTTTTGAAGCAGTGTCAACACTGCCTGTGATTTATATTGATTTTTAAATGACGTTACACATTGTGTCAGAGACTGGGCAGGCGTGTCCTGGTGTGGCTTACTTCATACCGTGTTATTCACTATTCTTCCCTCCTGTGCATGGCCTTTAGTCATCGAAGTTTAGGTTTTGAATAACGAGTAGCTCCGGTGGCGTAGTCACCACTCATCCTTACAAGGCTAAGTCTGCCTCCCGCATCCAACATCTTTCTCTTCATCCTGCTTCAGTGCTGAGTCATCACATGTGTTTCCATTTCGTAATGCAATGGCGAAAGAGACTGCCAGGCACGTTACTCTAGGCAGTCACGGCTGACAAAAATTTGAGTCTAGTTACTGAAGTCAGGAACCAAGGCAGCATTCCTAACCACCAGATAGATATGGAAGGGGTTGACTTTTGAGGGCAGTGGAGAATCCTTTTATCCTTTTGTCTCCAATTTTCGCGACCTGTCTCGCACCACTAAGGTACACAGGACTAAATCCAGGCGCAACGCGCATGCAGTAAGCTTGCAGAAGCAAATGTGTGAAGCAGAGAAGCAATACTGTTTACGCAACAGCCAAGCCTCACGAGAGAAAATTTTCACAACTACTGTATAGGTGTTATATGGTATCAAGACAAGCCGTGGAGAGACGAGGCGTACAAAAAACGGTGCTTACTGTGGATATTCTTCTGACACGAAGGAATACGGGCTGGTGCACTCTTATTCTTTATGTACAGCCAAGTTAAGCGGGCCATTTGCAGTCAAATGCTTTTGTCGTCGGCGCCTTATAGTGGCGAGCTGTCTGCTGTCGAGGGCATTTTTCTAAAGCAGTGCTCCAGAGAGCAGACGGCTCACCACTTCACGTCGCCGACGATGATGTCGGCAAGCGGTCCTGTGTTCCGTATACTTTAGCTCGCACGTGTACACAAAATCTTTTGAAAAAAGGTTAATGTTTGTTTCTGGAGACTACATAATACAGAATCGCTGTAAGACTGTTCCATTCCTGGTCTATTTCCCGAAGTTAGTGCGAACTATAGTGCTTTGGCGTGTAACAAGGACAACATGATTGATATGTGGGGTTTAACGTCCCAAAACCACCATATGATTATGAGAGATGCCGTAGTGGAGGGCTCCGGAAATTTCGACCACCAGGGGTTCTTTAACGTGCACCCAAATCTGAGCACACGGGCCTACAACATAACAAGGAGAACATGTCACTGCTTTTATTCTCTCTGCAAAATGCTTCTCAGAATTTTCCGCTTCATTGCCAGCTCGTAATCAGGGCGTAACTCGTAGCATCAAACATTCGTGCTGATGGAGCCTGTCAGCTATGTACAACTTTTGACTGCATTCTGACTGATCAACAACAACAACAACAACAACAACAACAACAACAACAACAACAACAACAACAACAACAAGAAAACAAAACGGAAGCATCCGCGATATCACGGTGTTAATGGGATCAATGGTAGGATGCATTCTTCGTGTACATTTTTAATAATTTTTTGTTTTACATGCCATCAAAGTTTACTTTGATTTAATAGCATAAGTGTCATTTTGTGTGGGAGCCTTAGTTATCATTATTTTTTCTACGTTTATGTACAACCTTCGTTAACTACAGTATGGCCAATTCCACTGCTGGCCTGCTAGTGGGACAGCAGGGACACGTCCTAGAATACGTTGCAGTCCGGTTTTATTATTCATCTACTATAATTTACGTCATGTATGAGTCAACGAAATACAGACACACAAGAAATATTGTCCCGGAAAAGTTGGTGCCATTATAGCATTTTATTTCGATCAATTGAGGTAGCGGGCATGAATTGCGCTGTAATTGAAATGAATATTCAAATAACAAACTTCCTCATTAAGAAGTTCCAGTCACATATTTCATAACTAAACGTTTTTGGACATACTTTACGTGCGAAGGAACTAGAAGTAATTAGCTCTGTTAACAAAATGATGACTATAGAGGATCTATGAGCCCAATATCAACATAAAAGTGCTCAAACGTTTACGATAAATAAATTAACAATAAATTTCTGGATCTCCTAACATTCGTTTTCAAATTATCTGTGTACTTGATTTGGCGAACTTAGAATATTAATTGGTCAATCGGTCACTCCTGCACTTTAGTATTACACACGCGCCTGAGGTCACAAGAAGGTTCCAGATCTTCTGCCACAGCCCTCAGCCATGCTGGCCACCGCTTACAGGGACAACCTAATAGGCATGCTAAAACACTGAAGGAAATGAAGTGGTGGCAAAGCCACTGTACTCTTTAATGATGCAGCATCTCAGCAACTTAAAATGTAGTAAGGCTTCCGTCATCGACAAATTGTCGTGTGCTCCACTCTATTGTTTTGTTGCCTTATCAATTCAGTTTGTTTAGAAATAGTTGTTAATGATTTCGAGTACGAGGTACTCTACTATGGGAGAGCACAAAGCCGTCCCGTAAGCCTTAAACCAGCCTCTGAGAAAGCATTCTCGCTAACCGATCTCATGGATCATTCTTTCTAGCCCACGCCTAAGAATAACCACGTTTGTAATTGAACGCTGCTATTAGCCGCGCAGGGTTTCGCAAAAGAAACACCTATAGCATCACGACTGTCTGATAATTTGTCTCACAAAATATTCCGGTGTACAAAGAGTTTTCTTGTTAGAGCCCTGCTTTTTAGGATAAGGTACAATTTAGATGCAGCTTTCACTGCGCTAATGACTTCCTTGATACTGAGGACTATATGTTTAAAAAAGAAAAAAAATACCAGGCCTGCACGGAACGCGTAGCACAGCCACAGCGGAAGCTAGAAGAGTGGTCCTTCAGAGCCTTTTTAACAATCTTTGAGTAACTGCTAAAACCACGCTTCTGAGTGCCCACTACGCCATAAATATACACATTTTTGTGTAGTAGGCCAGCAACCACTATGCTATTTTACGTGATTCTTTGTATAAGTGTGGTATCCACTAAATGCTTGTTAAAAAGTTTGTACAATTCGTTTATGCACTAGCTGACGACGATAAAGAATTATGCCTGTAGTGTGTATGCGCCACAGTTATTAACTAATCAAGACCAAGTGTTCACTTCACTTCACTTCACTTTTTATTTCCTTAAAGACCCCCTGTAGGGGTAATACATAAGGGGTGGTGTATAACCAAAAAAAGAGAACTATACAACGGCGTTTCTAATGGCTTCTGCAAACGTAGATGAGTTAGTGATGGCACAGATGGCGTGAGGAAGGCCATTCCAGTCTTTTGCTGCTTTTACGAAAAGGGATGATTGGAATGGAGTGGTCCGGGTATGTGGTATTGCGACTTGTAACGGATGACCAGTGCGATAGGATATGTGCGGAGGGGGCGTGATGTATGGTGGATGATTCAGTGAACTGCTAGTTTCGTAATTGGTAAGACCACTGGACGACCCACTCGTTGCGCAAGTGGCATTGTGTGACGCCTGGTTGTTCCTTTGAAGTTATAGAACGCTTCATTGCTCATAATATATATATATATATATATATATATATATATATATATATATATATATATATATATATATATATATATATATATATATATATATATATATATATATATATATACCCGATTCCTTTGAATTACATTAAGCCTGCCTGAGGCAAGTTTGTGAACGAGTGCTAAGCTCCGGTGCGGCTCAGTGGTAGAATACTGGGCTCGCACGCAGCGGACCCGGGTTCGAATTTCATTGTCTACTTGGTGTTTTAAATGCGAAGCATTCCTTAGCGAACTTCGGTGACTTTGAGCGTATCTATCTGTCTATTTATCTATCTGGCCGCTTACGGCCTTTAGCTCTCCTGGCCGTTTCGATAATAGTATCGATACCAAACTTGGTATGCCATAACACGACTGTATGAAAAACATATTTGATTTGTCATGACATGAAAATCATGATATGTATGTCATGAATGCCATGATTTACATTTGATTGTGCTGCAGCTTTTGTGGTGGTTTCGTTCACATGGCATGTTGCAAAACTGGTATGGTATTGTATGATTGCATAGCTAACACAAGCGACAGACCCTAACAGCAAAATTATGACATGCGTATCATGTAACAACATGACTACATGCCACGCTAATGATGCCCTCGCGGCCGTTTCCCTGGCGTCACATATACCAAATTTGATTTAACAATACGGGAATACATGACGAACGTATGTGACTGGTGCAAACATTCTAATCATGAGATGCGTGTCATGCGAGAACGTGACTGCATGCCACAGTCAAGGCGCCAATACATTTTGACGTGATGCGGTGCGCGCGCTCGCCGGCGTTCATTTCGTCACGTCACACCGGCGTTGCCCCGCTAGACGCTGGTCCTGCCGTATGTACTCGCAGGCGCACGCCGCACTGCGTTGCTTTGACGCATGCACGTTTCAGCGCGTCCAGCGTCCCTCCGTCACGAAAAGAGGGAGACGCAGTGTTGTCTGCATAACGCATCGGCATGAAATGCAGCATGTCACATTTCGCGCCGGTTGCCGTCGGGCCGCGCCGACGGACGCTGGTCACACCTGGTGTCAGGCTATAGAGTGCTCGCGTTTGGCTATCGTGGCGTTGCTGTGCCCAGCGTGCGCACGCGTCAATGCTACGTTGGAGTATATTGGGCCCTCTATGAGGCGCTCACGGCCATTTCGATAGCTCCACATATACCAAATTTGGTGCTACGTGAAGTCACTGGATGACAAAATATGTGACTGGCGTAATCATGATAATCTTGACACACGCGCCGTGTAAGAACAAGACAACATAGGACGCTCTTAGCGTGCTCGCGGCCGTTTCGCTAGCTCCACATATACTAAATTTGGTATCACGTGACGTGAATATACGGCGAAGGTAAACAATACATCCGTACATGATAATCGTGACACGGAAGTCATGTACGACATCAATTACCTCCACAGCATAATGTTGTGCTGATTTCAAAGTGACATATTACATTTCTCAATCGTGCTTCGCATATCATCGATTCAACTGTAGTACTTTGGGATCAGCTAGTTTTTTTTTTTAATTTAGGGAGGGAATTCTTTCCCGTTGATACTGGTTACGGACACCGCTGGCGGTGGCGGTGGCGGACCATTATGGCGCCGTGCGTGACCCGTGTTCTGATCTCAAAACAGCTTTCCCTGTAAACTATGTGCCAGTTTGGCGCATGGACCAAGCACTTACCGCAAAATGTCGGTCGGCAGGTTCACACCATTTACTTCGTCATCGGGATATCTTCAGCAAAAATAATAAAAACGCGAAAACATTGCTATGCGCAGCATCGACACCTAATGTGCGCTGATAACCATAACGGCATGTGCTTCATTAGGCAGTGTCGAGCATAACCATTTTCTTGTTCACCGTGAGAAAAAAAAAAGGTGTCATTAGAAGGCTGTATTTATATATAAAGAAGAGTAGTTCAAATTAACAATTTCTTTCATAGTTGGTAGGCTACAGCCACAGTATTACCACGCGTAAAGCATTTTTCTTCGTGTTAGTTATTTGTTTTTTTTTTATGGCACCTTCGACCTAGTAGCTAGTGACTCTCTGTGTCTGCTTGCGAAGCCATCCAAAGAATAGTCTGAGAAATGCAAATGGATATCAGCTCACTGGAGCAGCTATCTCCTCTGCGAATACTTCTCACAAAATCTGAGTTCATGCTTCGTTACACCATGATAAAGCGTGGCACTTTCGCGTATTTATGTTCTCCTTATTGGTAGCATTCGCGAGAGACTTGTGATTACATCTTATTAACATTTATTAGACCTGTATAGCTCAAATGAACGTTGCTTTGAGGCTCCACAACTTATTAAAAACGCACCGGTGCACGCTTATGACTTGCCGTCGTCACGCCCTTCTCTAATTGAAATTAGGAGGGCTGCCCGTTGGCACCGATCCTACTTTCTAAGCCTACACTATTTCGACTTTTTTAACTCTGGTACATTATTAGATTATACTGTGACCTGTGAAGACTGGAAATACTTCACGAAGTTTAGCAAGTTGTACCGTATTTTCACTGCCCTGCCGCGGTGGTCTAGTGGCTAAGGTACTCGGCTGCTGACCCGCAGGGCGCGGGTTCGAATCCCGGCTGCGGCGGCTGCATTTCCGAAGGAGGCGGAAATGTTGTAGGCCCGTGTGCTCAGATTTGGGTGCACGTTAAAGAACCCCAGGTGGTCTAAATTTCCGGAGCCCTCCACTACGGCGTCTCTCATAATCATATAGTGGTTTTGGGACGTTAAACCACACATATCAATCAATCAAATCAACCGTATTTTCACTTAACAGTAGGCGACGAATGAAATCATTGAATCCAGTGAACAAATAATTTTTAATGTTAGGCGTCGTAAACATTTGGCTTATGAAAAACTTAGATAACTAACAGTTTCATTTCAATAGAATTTCTTTATTCATACAAATAACGAGGTGTTGTTGCTTCACATGCCTTACACACGTTGTCTACTCGGGGCACTGCGTATTTCTATACCCGCAATATTTTGAACCGAATGTTTAAACATTTTCTGTGTGCACCTTTGTCTATAAGTAAAAATATTGATTCAACTTCTTGATTTTCACCCTCAGTGCTTTTCCCACACGTGGCAAAGGCTACCACGTGCCAACTAGTGACAAAAAAGCCTCTTTTTTCCCGGAGTAATGCAGAATAATGCAAGTTGTTTTCATCCACTTCCCATCACGTGCCAAAACACGGCACACGCCGCATTGGCGCATGCTTGTTAATAAGTCAAGTCGTCCTCGCCTTCAGTTGCCCTCTTGCCGTTGAACAGGCTCTGGCACTCCAGTAAAGAGAATACAACGTATTCCCTTCGCTTGCGACCTGAGGCGTCACGCGGTCGCGTGCTCGCGACACGGCAAAATAAGGGATACACCGAGAGAGAACGAGAGCGAGAGGTAAGACACGGGAAGGCCCGAAAACATTGGCTTTCACGTAGAACGCGTAGCGCGCACCTCCTTCGAGTCTAATGACGCCTAGTTACGCTGATGGAGCGCGGTCATTTCTGCATAATGCAGGAGACAAGCGAGGAACGGCCACAGGCAGAAACAAAACAGGGAGAACGCTTAGCCGCTTGCGTCGGGGCGGTGGCTTCACGCAGCATCGCGAGCGTGGTTTTTTTTTTTTTCGCGCCATTTTTCGCGTATACACTTCAGGCAACTGTCACAGCTCACCAAACGCGCGACACGAGCGACTTGAGTTATTGCGGACCGGCGGGCATAAGCGAACTGTTTCGCTCAGTCGCGCCCTGTCCAAAACAGCACCGTTCTGCGACAACTCGTTCATGTTTTGTGTTTGCGTGCCTTTGTGTTGTTTATGTGGATGTTCTTGTCTCGAAGAGGAAGTATGACCTTCGGGAAGACCACTGAGAATTTCAGATAAGAAATGGTGCTCCTTGCGGTGAGTGAGGGCTTCCCCTCATTTGTAACTCGTCTTTTAGCTGGACACCGAAACACCGCGGGGTCTTGATGACAAAGCACGCAAACACCACATAAAGCGCAAAGCGCGTTTCTCTTCAGTTGGCCACTCGTTCTCTTCTTCTTGCACATTGTACGTGTGTGTACCAAAATGGAATGGTCAATCACGTGAAAATGAGAAATTCGTGTCCACAGCTGGGACAGTCATTGGCATTCAGCGTTGATCGTCATTCCGCTGAACCTGGATTTCTCTATGTTGGAACAAAAGACGTGCTAGCGATGGCAATTCTGTAATTCGTGAGCTTATACAGAGCGTGTCCTTCAGCTTCTCGTTTCCTTGCCTTACGATTTATTCATACCTTGTACTTTAACACGCATGCCATTCACGGAATAATGCTCAATTCCCCTTAAAGTGTTCATGCATATTACTCTCGCATCAGGAGAGTTTGTTAACATCAACTAATATTCGCACAAAAACCTGATAACATGGAGAACACCAAAATGACCTACGCGTCATGCTCTTTTTTTTTCTGGTACCCTGTATTATGGTCACACAGAGGCTCGCGCTAGTTTGTGCGCTAACGCAATTGTCTCAAGTTAACCAGTATGAAAAGTTGCTCATCGGTATCTATATGTTTCAATATTATGACCCTTTATAATAAAAAGAAACCTTAAAGAAATATTGACCTTATTTAGCCTGATAAGCGGCATTTTACAAGTCTTATGTCGTATATATTCCGCTACCATAGGTTTGTTATTATGGGAGAAAATTGAGGTAGAAGTTAAGTTTTTTTTTTGCGATAGCAATTATATGGACAGTCTCGGCTGGTTTTTGCCGTCGCAGTCGTCGCCACCGATATTCACGTATATTCATATATATATATATATATATATATATATATATATATATATATATATATATATATATATATATATATATATATATATATATATATATATATATATATACGGGGAAGGATGCACTAACCTCTTCTTTCTGTGGAGCGAACAGCGTCTTTCCGACCGGGCTCGTCTGCATGCGCGCCTATCTCGCCAGTGAACAAGAAGGGGGGGGGCGCTTATGGTTTGCGCACTGTCACGGCAAGGATTAGTGCGCGCCTTGTGCCCCCAAAGCACGCGAGATCTTCTCTGGGCTGTGCTCTCAAGACAAAAAAAAATTGCCAGATCCCACGTACCGTGGGAATCGATGATATGCGAAGCACGAACAATAAAATGGGATATGTCACTTTAAAATCAGCAAAACGTTACGAGTTGAAGGTAAATGATGCCGTACATTACTTCCGTGTCATGACTATCATGTTTGGATGTGTCGTTTACCTTCGCCATTTATTCACATCACGAGATACTAAATTTAGTATATGTTGAGCTAGTGTAACGCCCGCGAACACGCTATGAGCGTGGTACCTTGTCATGTTCTTACATGACACGCGTGTCGAGATTATCATGTTTGCACCAGTCATATAATTCTTCACTCATTGAAGTCACGTAACACCAAACTTAGTATATGTGACGCTAGCAAAACGGCCGCGAGTGCATCATGAGCGTGGCATGAAGTCATGTTGTTATATGCCATGTGAACGAAACCACCGCAACAGCTACAGGACCATGAATGTAAATCATGACGTACATGTCATGATCTTTAGATTATGACTAGTCTTGTTCTTCATACAGTAATGTATGAATATGTTCTTCATACAGTAATGTTTAGCCATACCAAGTTTCGTATCGATACCGTAATCGAAACGGCCAGGAGAGCTAAAAGTCGTAGGCAGCTAGATAGATAGATAGATAGATAGATAGATAGATAGATAGATAGATAGATAGATAGATAGATACGCTCGAAGTCGCCGAAGTTCGCCAAGAATTGCTTCGCATTTAAAATGGTGCCAAATGTCTACCTGGAGCGGTCGTGTTCTCTTAGACCAGCGTTTCATAGAGTTAGGTGAGATGGGAGTCGACCGCCTGACTCACTTTGTAAATCAACACCGTCCTTACGCAGATGCCTTGTTGTGGTCATCTACTGTTGCTGCGTCGTAGGAAAGTTGGTTACTTAGCAAGTGGATGTTTACTACAATTATTATTGCTCCTAAAATTGCTAGGCTTGCTTCGTCAAACATTCGAATATGTTGCTGTCACATTCATTGGTTTGCCTTTTTGGCGAAACTATAGCTTATAGGCTCTCCAATTTCATAACCAGGCCGATACTCCACGTGTTTGTGCTCTCAACTTTCGGCTTTGTTTTTATCAGAGTAAGGTGTCGCTACTTTCAAAGAATTGAAGAAAAATGCGATTTATAAATGAGCACTGGCAACGCAAACTCTGTCAATTACATTCTCCTCAGATACAGTATTGGCACATCTCATTCTTTTGCAAGCCAGCTTCTGGTTGATTGATATGTGGGGTTTAACGTCTCAAAACCACCATATGATTACGAGAGATGCCGTAGTGGAGGGTCCCGGAAATTTCCACCACATGGGGTTCCTTAACGTACACCCAAATCTGGGCACACGGGCCTACATCATTGTCGCATTCATTGAAAAAGCAGCCACCACAGCCAGGATTCGATATTTGACCTGCGGATCAGCTGCTGAGTACCTTAGCCACGAGACCACAGCGGCGGGGCTGCAAGCCAGGTTTTAAATCCAGAAAACGTACTGAACGAAATCAAACAAAATAATCAACATAATGGCGCTCCGGAAAATTTAGGATATTCTATTGAACGAAAACAAAGAAATTCATGAGAATAAAGGCGCTCCGTAAAAGTTGGGAAACTGGAACGTGAACGGAACACCGTTACACAAGACGGAGCTGCAGTCTGGTCGATCCGCGTCCAACAGTCGATACGCATCGTAAGCACTCCAGAGGCGCACGCACGTGTGAAACCTTCCTACGGCCGCTGGTCAGCTAAAGGAAATTCCAACCCAAAGCAAGATAACGACAAAAAGCAAGAGATGGAGGATTTCGAGAATCAGACGGGCTAAAGCGCAAGCAACGCACTCTGAAAACGATGGTAGACTGCTGAAGAGCCCGACTTCGTCCCTGCTAGAGGCCGCAATTCTCATCTAGACTCAATTGCAGTAGGCCTGCGTACTGCGGTTGAGAGAAACTATAAGTATAAGAAAAGCGAAAATCACGTTAGAGGTTTTCTCCGGAGGCCTCGGCTTACCGGCGTGCCTCCGCTCATAGGCGCGCGTATTACTATTTTCGGTGTGCTTCGATAACGAGGAAAACAAGTACGAAGGAATGATCAGGACGCATAGGTCAAAGTGGATGTTCGTTTTTTCTAGAAGTGCGCATCGGCCATCACACTGATGCTGCACTCCTCTGGTCTCTTCCTACGAAGTAACTGGTTTTGGGCTTCAACGCTTGAGAAAGGGCTTGGTTCTTGCTTTGCGTGGTTGCTCTACACTCGTCGCAGCAAATGGAATTCGCTGTCCTTATGACATATTTACTAACCCCGCCACGTCCTCCATATGGAGTTCTGTCTCCTGTTGAAGTGAGGCTACTTTATCAGACTGACTGAAAATGTTTCTCTCCGTGAGACACGGCATGGAATATTCTTACTTGTGCTGTGTATAAGACGATGTGCTGAATACAATGAGTCTCTTTTTAGGGGCGAAACTTCTCATGGCGTGGCTTGTGCATCCTTGTTGTGAGTAACCGCCCCTCGTTAATTCTTGAACCAGCCACAGAAGGCGGTGCTTGAACTATATGTAAATAAATGCAAATGGTACGACACTAGAGGGTGTTACTTGTAGAAAAGAAAGACTTACGTCACACGTATTAAAGGAGGGAGAGACGATCGCGCGACTATGATCGCGTGTTTTTTTGGCGGCGCCATACGCCAAGGACCGCTCTATAGTACAATAGAAACGCCGCTTTGGCACTTGCACGCATTCGGAGGCTCGGCGACGGAAGATATAATGGGCTGCTGAGCGGTGTGCGTGCGCAGGGCGGCAGCGGCTAGCGCTCGAAGAAGGGACCCCGACGTGTGGGCGTGCTTTGCAGAAGCGCGCCGCGAGGACACTGTAGTGCGACAACGGGAGGCCGAAGCGACGCGGCAGCGGCGTGCGGACCCAGCTTCGCGCCACGTCCATCATTCACCCCATGGATATGGCATCTTTTTCTTTTTTTTTTCATCGATGCTCTTTCGCATAGTTCTAACGTAAATCCCTCAGGAACCATAACATACATTTTATGTACGAGACGAACGCCAGCATGTTTTCTTTTGCGATGTAGGCAGGCCTCGATGGCAGCTGTTACCGGTGCTGGACTGATCTATGTTAAAAAAGGTGCGAGGCTTTTCCACGCTGATAAAAAATTTGCGAGACCCCTACCCTCCTGGCCCCAACTCTTCGTTGTGTTAAAGTTTACTCAGGTCCTAATGATGAAACCTTAGCTTGATCCAAGCGGATGCCTAAAGTGTTCTTCTCTTTTTCAAGACAGCCTTCGAAAAGACACGAACACTTGTGGAAACCCTGTTACGAGAGACAATATCCGTTGAAACATTTTTCCCCTACTGCAGTTTTTATGTTCTCCTAAATTCTGTATTGAACATACGTGGTATAAGAACGAGATAAAATTTCTGAAAATATTTTTGGGTCAGAGAAAACTGATATAATACTTGAAATATTTACACATTTTTTGTGCGTTTAGGAGCAGTACCGTGCGTCAAAATGTGACGTATGAGATTCCAGCCGCTGTATGAATGTATCATTTTCATAAGACTGCTTGGAGGGAATTCACCTGCTTCAACTTACGACGTACAAAAGGACACAGAGCTTGAGAAACCTATTTTGCCCTGTGATTTCTGGTGACAATAAGCTCTATTATTTCCATTCTTGTATCGCAGGTAGCCAAGCTTCTCTGCCAGAACCTTCCCGTGGAAGCAGAGAAGTTCGAAACGGTTTCGTGCCTCTTCTCAGACATCGTGGGTTTCACAAACATGTGCGGTAGCTGCGCGCCCATGGACATCGTGCGGTTGCTCAACAAGTTGTACTTGCAGTTCGACAACCTCTCTAATGTGCACGGAGTCTACAAGGTGAATGATGTGAAGGCGACATTTATCTTTTGTGTACAATAGGTAATGAAACTCTGAACGAAACAATGAGCCAGCTGGGTTTCTTACTGAGGGACTCGATTTTGTTGTAGGTCATAACCTATTTCGCCATAACCGAAGCCTAGAGACATTTGATCACATGAACATCGCGTAACATTTGTTAGCTACTGCATAAAGATTTCTTAAAGGTCCAAATATTTCAAAGACTTCATGCTAGGCATGATCATTTTGTCGTCGTTATTAATGCAAAGGTCTATATTGCAAGTGTTATGATGGCCCTCACGATGCTGCCCCCCCCAATCAAAAGAGAAATCATCCTTACTAAACAAATGTTTAAAGACTGCTATCTCACACAAACGCCGCACAAAATGCGCAGCATCGGCGTAATCCTTGATGGAAGAGTGCTAGACAAGGAGCTTATTCCGTGCTAAAAGTCGAAAACTCATTTGCTTCGAGCACAAGCAAATCTTCAGGCATGAAGCAAGAAGAATCGACAAAGCCGGACGCTGTAGACAAATGGCCTGTGCTTCCGCGCAGTCAGCTAGAGAAGGAGCGTCCTCTCAAAGCTCCTCGGCCTATCCCTTCCTCTGTGTCTACTTCAGGTGAGCGTGTGCCAATAGTCAAATGACAAATCATTCCAATGCTCCGATCTCTTATCGCTGTCATGGAAGAACTACTGAGAAACCTGAGAACTCCAGCATGTCGAGGTGGTTCGCAAGGGTTTGTACGCATTAAGCCAACTCTTACAAAGTCTCACCTAGAGCCAGTGAAGGTAATCAGACATTGTCATGAAAAGCATGACCATGAATTGGGGACATCTGCGCGTAGCACCACCTCTCGTCAGCCAAAGCGGTGACCTTCCGTAACAGAATAGAAAATAGGCAGAAAAAACATATCTCATAAAAAAAGCTAATAACCAAAAACGACTCCAAGTTCTATGCAGCAAAGAGTTAATTGAACAATCTGGTGAAATTCCAGCGTCACACTACAAACAGAGTGGTTTAACAGAAGGTTTATGTTTTGCCAGTTGGATACTATGAGTTTCTATTGGTTGTGTTCAATTGTCCTGGGAAGCCACATGCTTTAGAGTGCGATAATGCAATTTTATCGAAATGCACCAGGGTGTCTCTCGCTTATATAACCCGCGGTTGTCTTTGACAACTAAACTTTTTGAAGAGACATATTTTTTGGTCACCTATTTCTTATTCAGTTACGGCAGGCTGCCACTTTCCCTGCCGAAAAGTGGCACCCGTTAAGATGTCCTTAATTCCTGGGAATGACATAAGAGAAACAACTAGGAGATGATGTAGACTCCAACCAAAAGTTTTGAAGAAACCCGACGATTTGAATCTGACTTGGTTCCTTTCTCAGGAGTGACTGTGGGACGATGTAGCAGCGGTCGTCCCGCAGTCACCTCTTGGTTAGGGTCTAAATCATCGCCAAGTTCCATGCCCAACCAGAGAGACTTTGTCGAATGTTTACATTCAAAATAAACAACTACAATCCAGTGGAACGCTAGAAGATGTAGATCCTGCATTCATTTTTTTTCAGCAGATATTTTGCAACCCTTTTGCCATTATCTTAATGCGTAAACCAAGTTTGTCATACCTAATCAGGGAGGTCGCAAGGAAGTCATCTTCTTTTCAAGCTAGATTGAAACCACCGAGGTCTTGTTGTGTAATCGTCTTGAGGTTACCTTTCTCATCCATCCTGTGCCACGTCATGATGAGCACCACTATGTTTTCTTGGTGATGAAGAAGAAAACGATCACGACATAACTACGAAGTGAATGATGATGACTAGGCACAGCTGTGGGATCGTTCGGAGTCAATTACCCGTGACAATAACCACCCATGCACGTGAGTTACAAAGCGCTAGACCGTTATATACAAAGTTTATGGTCATGCATGATGTGTTGAGCTGTGAATTTTATTTTGCCTTCACGATTACTGTTTTGTGGTATTGGATCTTGCCTGACGTTGACAACTACAAGGTTCAAGTGCGTTCCCCTGGTGGTTGTTGGTTGCTTCTAGTTATGTGAAGTTTATCGTAGATAATATCAAGACGTCACACACTGCACAAGCCGGTGGTTTTTCGCGATCCTCATCGTCATCATCTTCATCGTCGTCAGCGTCATTGTCATCGTCATCGTGGCAACGGCGCACGCCAATGCCATCAATAGAGAAGCATCGAACTTGCTGAGCTCTATCCCTAAAACCTCAAATTTATCATTGTAAAGTGCACATTTTCATTCCCTCCGGTAGAAGAAGATTGGGTGGCATGCTTGCGCGAAACCCTTGGTAAATGGGAAATGAGACTGTAGTGCCCACCACCCTATTTAGGGCAGCTAAAAAGCTAATGCAGCTTGTCAGTGACTGTTTTCTTTTTCGTGTTCCATCACATCTGTTTCCACTTAGTGAAAGAAGCCCTACATTTCTACGAGGCTACGCACACAGCAGATGCTTGGACATGCCGTTAGTATCACGCCACTTTGTCACGTGTGTTGAGTTTAGAGACATTGATACACGTAGAAACGTATACACTCGGTACACGTCATACACATAACCGTTGTTACTTTAACTAAAAAAGGCTTCACTGGCTATCGTTCAGACGACACATTCCGGATAATATATTGGTCTGCGTGAAAGCCAACATCGAAGATATTTGACTAGCGGTCTCTCCTCTGACATAAAGCAATCCATAAGGAAGCATTTCACACTATAACGTTCGCGCTGACATTATATTCAAGGCTTTCGGAAACCAGCATAGTGTTGAAACGACAATGCGCCATTCGATAATGTGCCAAACGAAGTACCAAAGCACGAAATCTATTCATGATCTTAGGACAGCCAAATACTTGCAAAAAATGAATCAGCTTTGTTTACATGTACTTGGAGCCCCGTCGTGGGTGAAGTTTGGCGAGTTTGTATACGCCCAAAATCTCTATCTTAAATGTGGCGAATCATGCAAGGCGCTGGCACAGTTACTCAAGAGCGAAGTTCTTTTAATGTTTTGCAACATTTGTAAAGTCGACGAGAGATAGAAGTGGTTGAAGATTTATACAGGACGACTGCAGGCCGTTCAACCTCAACTTGCACAGGAGACCTCGTTGCTGATTAATTGCAAAATTATCGGACTCACACTTGCAGCACATGCTTCTCGAGTTGGGAGCTGGATGCGGCTCTCACCTTGTGCAATTGCTCGTTGTCGCTTCATCTTGGTGGCATACCAGACCTGATCAGGTTAAGCCACAGTGAGTGTGCACATCACAGCTTGGCTCGATGTATGTAAAGTTTTTTGTGAGATGGACAAGTCCCACAAGAATAGAAAGGGAACTGTTTATTCCCGCTTTAAAACCTGAGAAATTACTGAAAGCTCACATCATACTGCTCAGGAGCGCTTCCTTGTTGCATAGGAATGCAGATAAAGTGAACGATTATTGTCGTCATAGAGTGGTTCCTAGAATGTTATGATGTACACAATCAAGCCAAGGCCAGTTTTATTTTATTGCGATAGCATTTATATGGACTCTCTTGGCTGGATCTTGGCGCCGGCGTCAATGTCATTCATGCCCCGTATGACATCATACGTATATATATATATATATATATATATATATATATATATATATATATATATATATCCTACACGTACTTTGCTCGGATTAGAGAAGGGGAGCGACGCTCCCTCACGCGCCCTTATCTCGTTGTGGCGAGGAGGGGAGGATCGTACGCCTTGGCTGGCCTCGGGCTTTACGTGGAACGATTCTGCTGCAGTTACCGGTGCACAAAGGTCAACTCAATTATTACAGTCTCCGTTCGCGAAAAGTGCGCGCTTTTCAGACTCAGCGAAGTAACAAATAAGACGCTTATTCGCGTGTATCTTTACGTGTGAGCATGTTTCGTGCGTAATTTGTGCGCGAGAAACGCGGTGCTCGTTTCAATCTGCTTTACATTCTGCGCGTGACCTTTCAAATTGTTGCTATCGCATTCATTGTCTCGCCTTTGCGGCGAAGCTGTGACGTTTTAAGGTATCTGTTGCTTCATTGACAATGTCATTGATCTGGTAACTTATGTCCAATACTAGAAAAAGAACATAGAGTCATCCTTCACGATATTGTTAGATGTAAAAGGAACATGCGACAACGTTTCTCACGAGGCCATACTTCAGGCCCTCGAATCAGTTGCTCTTGATGAAAGAGGGTACGGTTACATCTGCTGCTATCTGCAGATGAGAGCATTCTTTGTGCAAACTGACGAAGGGCAAACTTCTGGGCACTACACACAGCAGAGTGTTCCTGAAGGGGGAAGCTTAAGCCCCACGTTATTGAACCTCGTGTTAATCGGCCACGTGAAACGTATAGCGACTTATTTCATATATCAACATATAGTGATCACAACTGTGTTTGACCGTCAGATAAAGTACAGGCTCAAATACATGTATAGCTCCAAAATGCTGCGATTCCAATAGCAGTGTACCTTAGGGAATAATGCATTTAGATTTCACCCTAGAAATCTGCGTCAGTCGCATTTACGTGCAATTTATTGAGGGCTATTGCCATACCCGTCAATTCACTAAATGCTCGTTACTTTTGTACGCACAAATTCTGGGGCGTCATCAGTGATCACCGATAGAGATCTTTGGTAGAATACCCGTGTGGCCAGTCTTGAGAAGTGGCTGTCAGCCATTTCGCACATCCTCAATGGCCTCTGAAGTGAAATCGTGGGGTACATCAGTGCTTGATAGGTTGCAGTTCTAGCAGATACCACTTTAAGGGTACCTGCGGTACAGTTCATCAATACTGAAGGCACTTTTAGAAGCAACATACATAAAACAGAAGATGCCGAAGGCCTTCTATCATAGAGTCTCCGGAATGTCACGGGACATGTCAAGAGTGGAGGCTATTGCCATTGCAGAACTTGATCGTGCCACTTTTCACATAACGTTGGGGGTTAATGGAGCACACAATAAACACCTCGCTCACGCGCCTGACCGCTAGCTGACCTCATTTAAAGAAAACTGGTGCAATACCCCCTTAAAACATTGTCTGCTTCTTGAGAGTGTTTCTAGCAGACTGCATGCCTACTGAAAAATAAACCCTGATACCTCCTTGTTTTCTGATTCAACGTAAACTTTGCCAGGCAGTGCCATGGATACGCAAACAAGCGGAGTTCTCGACAGCTTTGTAGCAGCTGTCTCTATTGAAAATGCACGACAAATGCTACGATAGTGTTAAACTATAGCCGAATGCCTAAAGAACTGTCGCAGTATCTGCATGAGCTGTGATGTTTCAAGCAAAAGCCGAAACCTATAAATTTAGAACCTCTCATCTGACTGCGTCAACTGCAGCATAGCTTGTGCCATACCGCAGTGTGCTACCAAGGATTCGTTTAGGGTCACCGTT
The DNA here is from genome assembly GCA_013436015.1 of Rhipicephalus annulatus. NCBI lineage: Eukaryota > Metazoa > Arthropoda > Arachnida > Ixodida > Ixodidae > Rhipicephalus > Rhipicephalus annulatus. Next base: position 253,634 of record WOVY01009576.1, on the reverse strand, counting down.
GACATGCAGCTTGTTTAGAAACTCGTTTACAGACACAAAGTTTGTCATAACCTTTATGTTGCGGTGCAGAAGACCAACTAGTACAGGAAATAAGACAAACATATCAGGAATGAAATGACCAAGTGCATGACATAATTTACCACTGGCTTCCAGGCCACTGTGGCATCGATGGCAACGAACAAGCCAATAATTCTGCAAGTAATGCCTAGTGAAGCAGTGTGCAAAAAAACCACTACACTATCAAGAGCTGGTGCAGCATCAAAGACTCACTCGTTCGCGTTTGATGTAGCACATTAAATTTGGAATACAACCGGTTTTATGCATCCCTTCTTTCACTATGTGTATTCTGCTTTAAATTTCATTCGGGCTGTCCTGAATCATCCATGACAACCGTTCCTGCTGCCCTTGGCTCAGTCTGTAATTTGCGAACAACTTTGCTTGCCGAATCAAAATGATACCCAGCGCTGTATATGATCACTGTGACAGCGAGGAAGACATCAAACATGTCTTTTGACATTCTCCTCACTAGGGCGCCCTGAGACAACACCTCTCAGCAATGTTAGCACACCTCGTTAAGCATCCCCTTTCCGAGCAACCAATTTTGTAGTGTAGGAATTTTAGAGCTTCCAACCGGGAAGGGAAAAAGAGGCTGCTAATGTTTTTGTGGTCAACCCCCCTCACCGAACCACTATGACGCGTACATGCTTGGGTGTGTGCGTTTTTTTTTTGTACGTTTTGGACCTTTCACTTGTTTCTTTCCTTAGCTTTCTGTCACCCTGACCTTTTACCTAGTGCAGTTTAACAAAACGGATAATTTTCTTCTGGATGACCTTCCTCCCTTTCACTCAACCCTTTGTCATTCTCCGGTCCCGTCGTGATAGAGTGCGCCACCATAACTTTAAACTTTGGCTATAGTTAGCTGGGGCACCCTGACTATGCTTTCATACATGCGAAGTTCTTTGAGCCACGTCTTTGTGTTACGCAGGTGGAGACCATCGGGGACGCATACGTGGTGGTAGCAGGTGTGCCGGACTTTGTGGAGGACCACGCAGACCGGCTAGTTGCCATGGGTCTCGACATGATAACAGCCACAAAGAGTGTCCGCAATCCGGTCAACGGAGATTCCATACAGGTATGTTGCTCATGCAGGATTTGTATAAGTTCACGACGATATACACATGAAAGGAGTGTTAACGTGGGACTTTTGCCTTTGGAGCTCAAGTCAAAAAATTGAGACGCTTTTGCTCCCGCACTAGTGCACTTTAACTTTGAATAGACTGAAGTGAAATAGCACTCGCCTATAACAAGAAGTCACTCGAAAATTGTGTTATTCGTAGTAGCATTGTAGCCTGCCTTCAGTCGACCTATAAAACAAGCATTGCAAGATCGAATGGTGTAAGGGTTGAGACACGGGATAGCTGTCAACATTCATGTTTCATCGGCCACACTAGGAGACCCACGGTTGCACCATGCAACTCGGGAACAACGCAGACAGACACGACCTCGTACATCGAAGTACTTCAACTCTCTATCTACATGTGACACTTGTGATACCGCCTATACACGTGTTTAGAGTGCAAATAGTTTATGGTATTGACGATATTTCCTAATAATGCGCGACACTACAGTTCATAATAACACTGCAAATAAAAACGGGATTAATAAAAAAAGCACCTCGTAGGATTGTTTCCAACCATGCCTTTGTTTTTTCCGATGCTACTGAAAGCTAACTGGCACACCTCCATGAATAAAGCATGTGATATCAAAAACAAACCTTTCCGTGTTCATAACGAAGGCACTTGTAGGCAGTCAGTCGTTGAAGAACATTCTAGCAGAAGTATGAACTAAACAAAAATTATACTGCATTAGTTTGTTGTCGGTGTAAATTTCAGGAAGGAACGCGTGTTGGCACAGATTTCTGCACATCTCAAAATTTTGGGCCACCACGCACTTGCCTTTTTTTTTTGTCAGACAGAGATATGCTTGACAGAGTGAACGTGATGAGGATATTTGGTCCTGAGACATTGCTGAAATCGAAGCTGTAAAACATTTCCTTGTTTTCAGTTTTTTTTTAGAGTCGGTAAGTTTGGCGTCATTTAATATCCCTATTCCCTTACCATGCTCTTCAACAAAGCTGACACAAAGGATTTTAAAGTGAAGAAACAAAATAAATATATAAAGGCCGGCGTTGCAAGCGGGAGCGGCTTGTAGTAAAAAATGAAACGATCAGATGTTTTGGAGTACACAAATATTTATTCGTCTACGACGCTATTCTTGGGCGCCGTGCCATGAACAAGATCCCATCTGGTGAGCGTGCTACACTTTGCTGTGCGAGCTGCGCGAATGCGCTTCAGCACGATAGCGGATTGCAGAACGTTTTTACAACCGCAGCCTACAACACTTTTTTTTTCTTCTGGCGCCTACTGGTCGTAAAAACCGGGTGGCAGCAGATTGCCTTCAAACTTTTATGGAACGGTTTGCAGAAACAACACCGACCATCTCTGAGCCAAAGCGATTTTCCGATGCTATGTTTTGGCGCTCCCTAGCTAGGTTTGCCTCGAATCATTTCAGTCGGCCACACACTGCAGAGACGCTACGCGCGTACTTCTATACAGCGCTGAAAGTTTAGTTCAAACTCAGTTGTTTAGTTGGTAAACGTTGTCTTTTTTTCGAATACATCTGTCACAAAGTCATTCGTGTAGCCAGTTAAGTTTAACCATTAGCTTTTTGTGATCTTCTAGCGATCAGCGCAGTTTCATTACAAAATTTCCATAAACTAACAATTTGGACTGCTATGGTGCACTGTGCGAATTCTGTGCACAGTCCACCCATGCAGTGCCGAAAATGTTTTCAGTTTGCCTGGAAAGAGAAGCTGGTTTGGAAGAGATGGTTCTAGTTAATCTGGGTACACATGGCATAGAAACTTTTCTTTAATAAATGATCAATTAGGTGTAAAGTTAACTCATTGAAATTACATTCAATGAGCTCATTGGCAGATGACATGGTCTTCTTTTGGCCACCAAGTATCCAGCGGCACCCTGCGGTGCAGACTTCAAAGTTGTTTTTCTTGGTTCGGGGGCTCCGAGATACACTTGGGGAGAACGCAAAAGAAAACGTTAATGCTAAGAGTACGCCCGGGCTAACGAAGGCCGATGCGTGAGTGCCACTACCACACACCTAAATAAAGCAGTAGGGTCCAGCCCAGACTTTTTTTCTTCAAACTGGCACGGTCAATGCCGTTTCTTGGAGTGAAGCTGACATCAATGTTACAGTTTCGTGATATCGTCACTTCCATAACATTTTTTTTTTCACAGGCATCGTGGCTGTGAGAGTGAGCAATAGTTCTGCAATGCTGGAGTCACGTTTTTGTAACTTGTCTTTTTTTTGACGTAGATGCGGATCGGCGTACACACTGGTTACGTGACGGCCGGCGTTGTAGGGATGACAATGCCTCGCTACTGTCTGTTCGGAAACACAGTCACCCTGGCAAACAAGACAGAGAGCCTGTCAAAGCCATCCAGGGTAAACCTCACCGAAGTGGCTAAGAGGTGCGTTAGTATACTGGGTATTTACGCTATTACTGCTACATCAATTACCTCGAGAGCGCACACGTAAGACATATCAAATAACTCAATAAATTATTAGGTAAAATAACACATGGACAACATTAGTGCGATGCCAAGCACCCAAGGCACTAAGTGTTGATAACGTGATGCACGAAAATAACAAGAAACTTCACTGGGAAGAAGACATCTTGTTTTTCTTGGTCTTTCTTTGTCATAATTTGATAAATTGATTGATTTATAAGTGGGGTTTAACGTCCCACAATAACCATATGATTATGAGAGACGTAGTAGTGGAGGGCTCCGGAAATTTCTACCACCAGTGGGTATCTTGATAACGTCCTTGGAGAGAATAGAACACTTGCTGCTTCACTTTTAGTGGAGCAAGAGGTGCTAAGTGCAACTAACTTGAGTGTAATTTCCCAGCCTTAGTGGTGGCGGAGGATGGTGTCATCAGGTATCGTCTGCAGGAACCATACTTTCATAACCAGTCAGCAAATTTTCATTACCTTAATCATTTGAAAGTAACGTAAAGCGCGATTCTGAATAATTCCCATGAAAAGATAGTAACGCGCACGTTTAAATACACTCTTATGAACCATAGTAGTCCGCGTGAACGTTTGCCTAGACGTAAAAAAATCACAGTACATCTACAGAGTGAATAATGATGAGTGGGGGGAACCGTCCGTCAGTCCATCTGCGCTTCCGTCGTCCGTTCGTTCTTGCTTCCGTCCGTCCATGCGTCCGTCCGTGCGACAAGCCATATGTTCGTCCTTCGTCTGTGCGTCCGTTCGCCCATACGTGCGTCCATCCGTGCGTTCATGTGCCTATTCGCGCATCCGTACGTGCGTCCGTCCCTGCATCTATCCGTGCGCCAGTTCTACGTCCATGCATCTTTTCGTGCCTCCGTCTGTCAGCACAGCTGCCCATCCGACCATGCGTCTGTCCGTCCGTCTGTCTGTGCATCTGTCTGTCTGTCCATCCATCCGTCCATCTAGTGAACGCTCAAAGTATAGCCATTTGGCATCGTTTTATCATATACTCATCGTATACAATTACCGTCATCCAGCGGAAACTTCAAGGACTTAACGAGAGGTGGCTACCTACTACTATGACGACAGCTACTACTACTTCTGCTACTACATGCGTCGCGGACGCACAATCCACGTATTAAGGAGCTTCGCCCCTAAAATACAGAAAAGAAGCGTCATCGTAGTCCAGAAAGCAGTCCTGTTTTCGTTTTAAATCTGCACCTCCTTTTTTCATTGGTTCCTCGTGGGTCACGCGCAGCTGCTATTCCTTGGGTCACGCATGCACATGCTCTCCACCACATATTTGCTTTGGTTCGCAAATATAATTCGGCATAGTAAGACATCATATGGTATGATGTGGACACCTTTATTAATGTCCTGCCGATCATGTCTCCGCACGCAGCGGGCTGTTCTCACATAGAGATCAGAAGGCCCAGCCGCTTGGTCATTGATGGGCCTGCTGGACAGCCCGTCATATTTGGTCAGCCAAAAGGGGCTACGGAAGATCGTATCCGGCCTGGCCGAATTGCTACTGACTGTAGAGTGTGACCGGGTACATCTCCGCAGCTTGTGTTTTATATTCTATATTTTCACATACGAGTGACAAGAACGAGTGACAATTCTCTACCGTCGTTAGCTATAGCATCAACAAAGTGCAAAGAAACTCTTGCAGGTGCGTTTCGCGTGCCATGATTTTCTGAAGAATAACCGAAAAATGCTTAGCTGACACTTTTCTACGAAACGAAATACGATCATTTACAGCATAGCGGGTACCTGAATAGTGCACTTATATTGCCTATGCATCAGGTTAACATAGTGAATGTAGTGTTGGAGCAGAGTAAAATACGACCAGATGTCACTCAATGCGGACTATATAACCAGTGAGTAGAATAAAGCTTTACAGCCATGATAAAGGGTTCTGTTGAAGAAAAGGTGTCTTCGCTAGTGGAGGTAGCGAAAACAAAGGTTTAATGGCTCAGCGAGGTAACAAACGCGTCCAGTTTCCGGCAAACGTTCTTTTCGGTGCAGCCCAGGCACCAGTTCTCCGCTCATGCGCCCTCTTCGTTGTCCTCTTTCTTGAATAAAATATTTAACACACTCCACGGCCTGAAGTGAATAGTTCGATAGAATACCATTGTTAACGGACGTAGAACTTCACCAGAACGGCTGACAAGCGTACATTGAAGAATAACTAAAGTGCACTTGGTTAAAACACTATTCACACATGATTAGCGCCACACTAACTGGTCCTTCAAAGTCAACTTCTGTCTTTTCTGATCACCTGCTGCAAACGATCCCGTTGAGGAGTTGCTCCTTGTACACTTGCACGTTCGCTCGAAACCAAGCACGTGTCGAACATTTTCCTATTTCACTCTCAACCGTGTGCACGCTTCTCCCCACCTAAAACAGGCACGAGTTTCGGTTAACGTTGCACAAACACCACCTTGGTGAACTTCTCGATGAGCAGGCATGATGATAAGCTAAGCTACCGGTACGGCAGTAGCACTGGTGTTTTCTTGCGGCACGTGATGTGAGCTTCCTCCAGGCGTGTTTGTATTCTGATGGTACGCTTGTCGTTGATAAATGTGTCTTTGTCTTCTATAAAGTGGTTTCCAGGACGTCCGTCAGAGTGGAGCTGCCTGATCGCCTTGTAGTGTCGTTGCTTGAGCTCTCGCCTTGTGGCAACGTGTCGTGATTATCTTTGAAGCTTTTGCTTTGCTGCTGCTTGGTTTTTTGCTTGAGTTTAGCGCAGTGCCCTAGAAGGAAGTGTAGCTTCAAGTCGCTGATAATTGTGATGCGTTTCCTCGTTGAACGACCACACTGTCTCGTTCTCGTTCTCGATACCGACATACAAGAGTTTTTGCAGAGAGCGAGGGATGCCCGTGTCCACGCAGCTGGTACACTGATGGTAATAGTAGCAGCAGCACGCTTAAAATTCCATTCTTCACACCGTATGGGTCCTTGAAAAGTCCGACCAACCTTTGTGTTGACGGCCACCAGGCCTTGTAGCTCGTCGAAGAAGACATCGTTTAACAAAACTTCCACATTTGATCGGCAGCAACGAGCAAGCATATGCCGTCCTCAATTTTAAATCCAGGAATTTTACTCATGCCTGCAATAAACTTCTGTTCATGTAGCAGCGGTTGCGCAAATATGTTCGGGGGTGGAAGTTCCATCAGCTGCTCACAGGTGATTGGTACTTTTACAGCTTTCACATCATGCGTGGTATGGTTGAATTGATTCACTAGCGTCACTCTGACAATGTTTAGCCGTCTTTTCGGTGCTCTGCTAGCTCTTCCTAATGCCTTGACATTCACTTCGATGGTGCGCACTATATGTAATCTTAGGTTTATAGATACGTCTTTTCTAATGAATGTCCGTTGTCTTCCATGGTCTAATAAGCCTCTGGTAAAGCATGGGTCACTTTTGGTTGTCATCCATGCACGAAAAGTCTGTAGTAGGAACGCATTTCCGTTATGCTGCGATGATGGCTCATTCGTTCTTAGCGTCCCAATACCACCATATGTTTATGGGAGACGGCGTACTGAAGGGCTCCTGAACTTTTGACCACCTGGGGTTCTTCAATGTGCACCCAAATCTGAGCACACGGGCCTACAACATTTCCGCCTCCATCGCAAGTGCAGCCGCCGCAGCCGGGATTTGATCCCGTGATCTGTGGGTCAGCAGCCAAGTGGTGAGAATACTAATGGGCAAAAGTCACAACTCTGGGCGTGCCGAAATGTTTCCAATAATGTCCTAAAATCAACTAGCCCGGCTTTTTACGCCATTATAATTAGGTGCACCTTAAATACCTCCCGGTAATACGAACTTTTGGTGGTCTTCATTGCAGTGTGTCGCATCACCATGCAACTATTTTTGAACATCAGCTCCCCATCTCACCAATTATTTATTGCTTTGTATTTGCAGCCACCTAACAAAGAAAGATTACGTGTTTGAGGACAACCCTGATGTGGGTGATTTCCCTCTTCGTTGTTACCTGGTGGACATGGTGTCGAGAACCGCCACAGACGCAAAGACCCCTCAGGCTGCTGGGCGACAGCCGGCCGATGACAGCATGCTCCTCTCGCCATCCTCCTCACCAGTGCGCCGTGCGTCTGCCGTCCCGTCACCGTCCTTCGAAGAGGACGAGGTACGCAGAAGATTAATGTTTAAAAGGTTCAGTGTACCTGTCACTGAGCTATCTGTGCGCTAGTTGATTCGCCTCGTACAAAAAGCAAAGAAATTGTGAACGGCACCAGTATTCCTAGGGTGACAAAATCGATGAAAGTCAAAGCGATCAACGTCATCGCTGAATGTAACAGGGAAACAACGTAACAGGGAATGGCAACAAAGAATGCTCACTATCAAAGGGTTTTTATTGAAAAGGCAGGAGGGCAACCAAACATCAAGGCAAACACTAATAAATAATTCGGCTGGCAAAACTATGAAAATGAGTAAATGCTGACTCCAGAGCCACTCTAGCATACGTTATGGGAATGTAGAGGGATTAGTACTCATAACAAGTATGCGGCCTCTGCTGACAGCCATCGCGCACGCTGGGAAGCCGCAATGCTCAGCTCCGTCCTCGAAGAGCAAATGTGGGCCGTCCAGCGGGCTGAGGAAGCCGCCAGGATTCAACGATTCCTGGCCGTAACCTAGGCGGGGCCAATCACCCACCCCATCTACTCGCCGGACTCTGAATAATGTTCTTCCCTCCTAACAATATACACAGTGATATAAAAAGCAGCGCTCAAGAGTGACACAGTCAGATACCTAACAAAACTGGTATTATAAATACTATTGAGACATTGCTCGTTTTTTTTTATCATGACATGCTATAAAATAACTTTGTACAATCATTTTTCTATACACTTTCATTCAAATATGCTGTTTAGAGGTCATTGAAAGATCTGCATGTCACACGTAGCTGCAAAATTCACAAATGAAAGCAAAAACTGTAGGTGCCGTTTAACTTTCCCTCATTGTTGCTCTCTGTTCTATAAGCATGCCGCATTTAGAGTTGGTTTGTAGACCGTCAGGTGTGGACAAATGACCGTGCTCGGAAGCGCCTACTCGGCAGGCACTTTTTTATTCACATATAGATTGGTTTGTGTGCAAACATGTTAAACTAAAACATCGGAAGTAGTTTTGGGAGGGCAAATTATATTGATACTTCTCGATAGATTGTGTAGTTTTGTTGTTAAAAATTATGGGTCAAACGTTGATCATTGAAAAGTTGTTACGAATACTGTTACTTGATCACTGAAGTCATAAGGAAAGATGCATAGATTGCATTGGTTTGTAGGACAGTGTCTATTACTAAATTTCTTGCATCCTCGTAATGTAAAATAGTGGCCGCTTGGGTGGGTTGGTATTGCATTTGTAATTAAACTATACTTTCTTAATATGCAGGGAATGTTTAAACAGAAGAAAGTGTGCACTCTGTCCTATCTATATTCTTTCTGAAACATTCTCTGCGCACTACTAAAGTATATTTCTCTAAAAAAAACTCCTAATGTACTCACAAACTTTTCCTTGATTTAGGTCTTGTAAAGCTGAGCTGCTGAGTGAAATGCAGTTGCACGTCGTATGAACTATCATTCGCTTGTATTCCGAAATATTTCGATTGTTGTTAGAATCAAGCTTGCTTGAACTTAGGGTTGTCTAAAAAAAGCATTTTAGTGACATATTGCTCCTATTTCTAGCCCTCTATTTCTGCCCAAATCATACTTCTCTGAGATTTTATTTTGTGATGGCATTCACTACATGATTACAAAACAGAAAACACACAGTGTTCTGCGTCTGTCAATAATGCATACTGTTAATTGAGTGTGTCTTTATAGCAAGACGATCACGTTAGTAAACGTTTTTTTAAATATAGCCTACTGAAGCTACCCAAATATATTTTTCTTCCCTTTTTGTCACATAATAAGACAGGCATGTAAGGTGCACAAAACTGCTGTTCATATCATGTTGATGTAAATATGTTCAGATAATGACAAATACCCATTGATGCTCTACCTTACCGCCAGATGGCTTCAGAAATTATGTGAAGACAATGATCACAGATAAATCTTCCCTGTCAAAATAAAGTGGGGCAGTAGTATGCCGCTTGTACCAATGGTACTTATACAACTTATTTGTGCATAAAGGCTACGCTAAGAACAAATTTTACCACAAGAAAATATGCTCGACTTTGTAATCATGACCTGCTGGGTTGAGAATACATAAATGACCTATAGAAAACTTATGGAGCAAAGAGAATTCAAGTGGATGTGGACTCTATAAAACTCTTATGGAGCAAAGAGAACTCTTATGGAGCAAAGAGAATGCAAGTGGACGTGGACTGAGAAAGGGAAGACTAGAAAGACAAAAAACTTGGAAGAACAAGGTTGCATGCAATGACTACCAGGTCAAAGAAGTGTTCAGCATGCTTTGCTTAGAGTGAGTGTCTCTAACATTTTGGGGGTACCAAATCAAATATGTACCAATGTGATTCTTATTATCGGACCAGCTGCACAATTTTCTTTCTTCTTTTGCAGATTGGCATGCTTATCAACAGCATGCCTCCTAAAGCTACCGAGCCAGCAGCCGCAACATTGGCCAATGCCAAGAAGAACAATGCTGAACCATTGTTTAAAGCTAGAAAAAACAACATATCATCCTGTCCATTCCTCAGTGAAAACGCAGACGAAAAGCGCACCACAATTGCGCAGAGTGCCTCGTCCGTGCCACCAGTGACGACTACTGCAGAAATCGTCAACGTACTCGAGAATGCGTTCGCCGATTCCATAGCCAACGGCGCTGATGCACACAATCCAGCACAAGCTAGCAAAAGCGAGCATGACTCGGCCGCGTCCAAGGGCACTGGCAGTGGGAAGTCATCGTTCCTGGGTATCAGATGGAAGCTATCTCAGACTAACAAGATGAAAAAACACAAGAGTGCCGACTCCACTCACTCTACCTCATCGCACCCAGATGATCATGAAGAGTTGGGCGGTGTATGCGGAGGAGTTGCGGGAGGAACTGGAGCGACTGTACGCTTCATGGAAAGTCCCGAGCCGAAACCTAACCGGTTGCAGTGCCCCTTCTTCAGATTTAGGGCCAAAAACGTGGTAATAGAGGAAGGCTTCGCTCAGGCGGGCAGCGGAAAAAGTGCGCCAGTGGCGCTGGCTGCTGCAGGCGCTGGACCTGGAATCGCACCCGGACAAACAGAAGCTACCCCGTCCAGAAAGTCTGAAACGCGGAAGAAGGACAAGTTCTGGTCTCGGGTCATTTTTCCTTCCTGAAGGGACGAGACGAAACAAGCGAACCTCCTATGTCCTTTGGTGAACCATTCAGCGAGGCCACGAGACATTCCTTGAAGTTCGTGACATCTTATAGCCTATGCCAGCCCCAACGAGCACCGGCCTGTTTTTTTTTTTTGCAAGAGACACATGGACACTCACACGAAGAAGGAATGCACTATTTTGGGTTTTTATAATGTATACCTATCAGTGTAGTCACACTCTGTTAGAGGGAGGCAACAGCGGGACCTCTCACAGTCATTCTAGGGACGCGATCCCACACGACTCATGAGCACCGACGGTTTCAAAACAAGACGGCAGTGAGCGAAGAAGTCGACGTAGCTACTTCGCTCATCTTTATTAAATTTTCTCGTTTCCTTCACCCTTCCGCTTCAGCCTTCGAAGCTACCTTTCCACCTGAAAGCCTGTAAGAAAACGCGACTCCCACAGTCTTCACAATTTGTTTCCTATGCTTGCGCTCAAATAAAAAAAAGAAGTGGATACACTGCAAACAGCCCCATTGTCTTACTTTCTGTACGAGTTGCTCGATGCATTTCTCATATTTATTTGTTTTTTTCTTTTGAGGAATATTCTGAGATTGAAGATGTTGTAAGCTAAAAGAGAATACAGGTTTGAGAGACTTGCCAGAAAGCCTGTTTTAGGGCACTTTAAGGCAGAAACTTCAAACGATTGTAGTCGATGACATCCACTTCTTTAAGCTTGGCTTATGACCTTTTGACGGAGATAGAAGACGAAGTACTTCGACAGAAACCGGTACACAGCAGCCATATGAGACATCTGAGTTTTAGCTCTCCGTGGATATACTACGATACATATGCCAGGTCGATGTTTGAAGCGGTGCATTTGTGTAAAGGGGATGGGGGGTGGGTAAAAAAGCTCGATTTTCACGTGATCGTAAAGCCCACAGTAGCTCTCGAGGGGCCACTGTCCTAAATGTTTTCACAGTCACCGCTTGCGCCTGGCCATACCATCGTGGTAAATTTTCGAAGAAAATGTATTACAAAGTAATTTAGCTCTCAGCATTGTTTCTTTGATATTGATTCATTTATTTATTTATTTGTGCAACAATACTGCAAATCTCATCAGAAATTTGCAGTACGTCTTCATTACGCTTCAACTATTCCAACCAAAGTCAATTTTTTCACTGAATGCTTGATGAAAGCCAGAAATGTAAGGAACAGTCTCACACTAAAATGAATATCGGGACTCTCTCGATTGTAACATGGATAATAATTGTAGAGCCTTTTGAAATTTATTTTCTGAGTTCTTTTTTACGTCTTTGATGACCGGCTTGTATAAAATTGTCAGTGCTCTGTGCATACAAATTCAACATGCAATGCCACTTCATATACGGCAGTTTCCAGCACATTCATCCTAACTCTGTGCCTCAAACAATGAGCAGAACTAAGATTGAATAAGCTAATAGTAATGATGAAAATCTGCCAAGGTTAATTCAGTGACACTTTACTGTACCTCATCTGCTGGACTGTAGCTGCTGTAACGACAGAAACATGCAGTCAAACAAAGCATAACTGAATATACGAGCAGCGCAACTTGAAAGTAGTTAAAGTGTAACTAAGCAAGTGAAGAAACAAGTATAGAAAAGAGCGCTGTTAAGTTGCGCTGTTCGTATATTCAGTTATGTCCTACCAACTTGCCCAAGTTTCCACTCTTCAAACAAAGCAATAACAGAAGTTGTGGCTTCTTTGAGAAAATTCGGTAATTGGAACACAGAGAACATGTATATGTTCCAGACCATGCTGCCGTTCCTTTTTTTTTTAAATCGTGCTTCTTCAGGACATGTTTGTATTCAGAGTCACACACGTATCCATGAGGGCCTGTTTTTCTGAATGCAGCATTCTTTGTGAATGAGTTTCTGAAACAATTGGATTCATTTCTGTTGTTTACACGTATTTCCTGCAGTCATCTTCATATTTGAATATCCCAACAGAAAATAGGCGACCACCTCAAGTCGACCGTACAGAAGCCACTCGCAACGTACAGCTCGTCGTCTAATGTGCATTGTCTTTCACCCTTTTTTTCATTCTACTCGGACGTGTCATCTCTGCTATTTGTTAAGCGATCTTCCTATAGCAACATCCAAGTAACATGCAGTGACCTAGCCGGTGACGCAGTGCTACTTTGCATTCACAACGATCAAAGCGGTAAAATTCTTGTGAAAAAATAACTTTGAGCAGAAAAGTTTTATGTTGTATTTTGCTGTTTTCCCGACTCGCACCTGTTTGAAGTTCACAATTCTTTCAGATTCTGCTTGAAGGAAACTGGATAATAAACCATAAATGTCGCTTCGAGAACACACAACAATACTTGGCAGTATAGTGAATGAACGTCTAGAGAATGCAATGCAGAGAGTGCTGCAACTAGGTCTTATAGTTGGCAACGCCGCGTAGAAGGGCAAGTCACGGAAAGCCGAGCGTGGTGACGTACAACTTCAGAGATAGCGAGAGCTCGCTCTTTCGCGCATAAAGACGCTATGTAAAAGCCGGGCTTATGCTATCAGCGCACTGTCCAGCCTGTCAGTGCCTTTTTAAGTCGTCACGCCCTCAACTCGCCCTCCTTTCTCTCGCTGAGCTCCAGCCGCTGCTTGGTGGCGCTTTGGTATTTTATCCAGTCACTGCAAGGTGCGGCGCACGCTTTAATCAGGAAAATTGGCGCTTCTACTGCTGTCAGTTGCGTTATATTCGCACAAAGAACGGGACGAACGAGAGGGTTCACGGCTGTGTGGTTACTTTCGGTTGAATGAGGATGGACGCGAGAAAGCGAAATGATTTGACGACGGCGGCTCCGAAAAGGAAAGTACGACAGCGCAGAGACCCAGGCGTGCTCGCTGCCTTGATCGACGGATAACGGCGGAAGGCACGAGTGACATTAAAGGTAAGTAATCACTGAAAGTTGCGTACTACTGAGCGAAGGGTGAACGTGCGAGCTGCTTTTTTTATTTCTGGTCTTTTTCATGCGCTTAAAAAAACCGGTAAGGGAGAGAGGCGGCCATTTTAATGCCGCCAGTTTTATTCCCCGCGAGTTATCTGATTTCATATATCTTTATGCGGGCCTGCGTTTCAAGCAGTTGAACTTGATACATATCTTCTTATAAACGAAATGCATGGCACGTGTTCTTGAGCCTTCGAGGCCTCTAGCGTGAAGCGAAGTATCAGCCATCGTGAAAAAAAAAACATAAACAGAATGAAAAGAAAGAAAGAAGGAAAAGTCAAGGTAAGACAGGAAAGCTAACCAGTAAAAGTCTTCTTGTAGAAAACCTTGTAGAAAGTAGGCGTGAAAAGTTGAAAGAACAGGAGATGGTCTGTAACTTCCCTGCAGAGAGATACCAACAGCACTGCCTGAAGCAACAAATGGGCGTTTTCACGTAACTGTCACAACGTAGCCCTAAATCTTGTTTCTCTAAAAAACTGCAGCAATACACCTCCCGTTGACATCTCGCGCTGGCTCGCGTTGACATCTGAGTAAGCCGCTCTTTTGACAAATTTTCCTTTTTTTGCTGGAGGGCGATTGTCCAATGAACCAAGCGTAGCTGAATGTGCTACTTTTTCGGCATCAAAGCGTGTGCAATCACACAAAAGGTGCGTGATGGTTTAGTTGCCCCTGCAGAGTTCACGCAATAGACCATGAGACATCCGTGTAGTGAATGAAGGTGCATTAAAGAATGCCAATTCAAGGCAGAGACTGATCAGCCGGGTATAATCACGTTGTGATAGGTTTTACGAGATTCGTAATTGAAGATCATGATCCGAGGAATATAAGCGCGGATTTGTGAACAGCGGTGAATTTAACAGGTCAACGTTTGATGTGCTATCACATGAAGTCGTTTTGCTGCATAAAACCTTAATAACGAAATGGGGGTACCGCTGAGGCCCGCGTGCATTAATAAGGCAGCTTCTTGCACTTCATCATTGCCCTGAATACTTCCATGTCTTGGTAATCACTGGGATGTTTATTGTGTCCTTTCCGAATGACTTCATGCTGAGTGTGCCTAATTTATTCAATTAGCGGCTAATGTGAGGCAGTGCTTACCACGAAAAGTAATTTTTGCAGGGCTGCTTTGCACTCACCTTTGAACCATGAATTAGGAGCTTTAGCGGTAACATACCTATAGGAGCTGCACGGAAGAATAAAAGTTAAGCAGGTGGTATTGATATTGCATAGAACATCTGGCGGTGTATTGTGAGATCTCGGTTGAATTACTATGTAAGTCAATAAGTTTAGACCATTAGTAATATCTCAGTCTAATAATGAATACAATCAGTGTGCGCCTGATATTTAAAAGTTTATGCTATCTATTTTAAATTAACTGACAAAATTTTTGTTTTCTTCATAGTTATTGCTATAACAAAGGCACAATAAAAGCGAGGATGATCATGCGACAGGTGTGCAGATGGTGGCTGGTGAAGTACAGTTACTAGCAATGCCATTCACGATTTTCTCATGTGGCTGGTTTGCATTTAGCGACGCGAGATGATGGGAAGGCATCTTGACAAGGTGTTGAAACCGGCGTGGTGGCTACGTATATACGCGTACATAGAATTATCTCGCGCAAGGAATAATCTTGCCGCTGCAAATGCATTTTTTAAGACCAAGGCAAGTCCTTAGAACTGGCGCTTGCAGTCTCTGGAGTGCCCATATATTGCTGGCATTTCCCATCTTGTAAAGACTATATTTCGCATATGCCATTTTCAATCTTCAGCATGGGCTTAACTCTTCTTTTCTATGGTATTTTACACGAAAAAAGTGATAATCTGCGTTAGAGTGGTTAGGCGTCTCTTCAAGTACGAAACTTACTGGCATCCATGATTGGTCATGGTCAGTAATTACAACTAAATATTGGTACTTACTAGCGTGTATATCTGCTCACCCGCTGATTGTTATAGAACATGGCCACATCGTCTCGCAGCTAAACGCTACAAGGCAGCACTTCTCTGGTGCCATGTGTAAGCTCTGTCAAATCCATCAGCATTGCTGCCTTTCGTATCCTGGCTTGTACTTGTAAACACGTGACAGCAGATGACCAGGTGCAGATGCCAACTACATATATGAGTACATCGACTGCCTTGGTCAGACCTTGTTGGCTTGGCTCATGCTTAAAGCACCCTCTAAATATTAAATTGCTTTGTGGTCACAAAGCCTAGAAACACTAACCAAACATTTATCCCGCATGTAAATTACGCGTCTTTAACAAAGGTAACAGGGCAGCACGAGGCCACCACGGCGGTGCTTACAACACCAGCAGGCGGCAGCTCCACGGAATGCCTCTGGTTCCGGCGTCGCCTATAGAATATAAATTTAATGAGGAATGGCTAATAAAGGCACTTATTATAAGGATTTTAACATTCGAAACTACAATTTAATTCGAGGATGTGGGAGTTGAGGGCTGAAGAAACTTCGAGCAGCACCGCGTGTTCGGCAAGTTGGTGGATATTCATCGTGAAATAATTGACAGCGAAATTGGACGGATAGAGACGCGGTTAAAAACACAGTTGTGAGATCAGTGCTGTGTCCTTTTTCTATGTTTGTCAGTGGCGCAGCCAGGTGTGTAGAACACCTGGTCCGTGCCCTCTGCAAATCTGTTTTAACCGCGTATAGAGCGAAATAGGATCATTTTCTGTGGTACCTCCTCTTAAATAAAAAGGTGTCCCTCGACCCCTCCGAAAAAACTTTGTGCCTATTCCCCACCCCTGCTATCTGTATCGAACTTGTCGTGTTGTAAATTATTCTGCAATGAACTTCGACGTTCTTTAACGTTGACATCGCACAGTACATGGGAGTTCAGCGCGCGGCCGAGAAGCACAATCGCTACACCATCGCTGCAGGCAGCCAATCATGCATGGCAAGAGTAGAGCCGTCAAGCTTGCCCGCTGGATAACACCCACTGTGAAGATAACGTGTGTAAGCGAAGTGGCAAAGCTGCCACGTTTCCAGGGCGCTCCCGCGCCAAGCACAATTTTTGAGCAGTACACAAAACGCCGCTGACTTCGCCTTTCGCGCAATTTTCCAGAAGGGAGCTGCGTTTTTGCAATCGCTTGTGTATCAACCATACAGGGTTGTTCTCTGGTCAAGAGATGACGCTCAAAAAGACCACAAATGCTCCTGGCTATTTAAACAAGCCGAAAGCAGCAGCCGCCGAGAGCAGGCCACAAGCTCCCGCCCTTTCTTTTTTAAAAAGCTGACCTGTGGAGAGGTCAACACACTGGTATCGGCACCATGCATACGTGAGAAGCCACCTCAGTCGTGCACTGCCTCCAGCGCCAAATCGGCCACGACCGCAGGTTTGAAGGGATACGGGAGAGGACGACGCAAGCAATGGCAAGCCACTGCGTCGTGCTTTGGCGTTTCAAGTACTGGGTTTTCGTTCCTGTTTGAATAATTTTTTGCTTTTTATCTCAATGTTTACTTCTCTAACTTTCTCATTTAATCCCTCCTAATCCGTTTCGTTGTGAGCCACTACAGACGGTAAGTTAGTAGGCGTGGTAAAACCGTAGTATTAGTGTGGGTGCTTTTTCTTTTTTTTTTCGACAGACTTCATGCACCCTCTGTTAAACGTGACCACATCGAATTCTCGGCAAAAACAACGAAGGCGACAAGCCCATTGGACGATACTGCACGTGTGTATAGCAGGTTGCTTCGTTCCGTGAACTACAACAGCTTACAACCCTAGGGCTAACGCAACACGAAACTCGGCGGCAGCTTGACACGGACGACAACAGCGATCACACTGTCACGGTCGCTTTAGAGGTGCTACCAAAGAGCGATGTCTTATGCTATGCTAATCTTATCGTCGAACACTCGCTGTTAACTGAACAAGTTGATAACGCCGATGGACCGTAGACCATACCATAGTATGTTAAGGGCGGAGGAGGGGACGAGATATTGATTTTTAAATAGGAAAAATGCAAAGAACCTCGCCACTTTACGCATTGAATTTGACGCCTCAGCAGTAGCTCACAAAAGAACGCATTGGGGTTGATTGATATGCGGTGTTTGACGTCCCAAAACCACCGTATGATTATGAGAGACGCCGTAGAGGAAGTGCTCCGGATATTTCGACCACTTGGGGTTCTTTAATGTGCACCCGAATCTGAGCACATGGGCCTACAACATTTCCGCCTCTATCAAAAATGCAGCCACAGGAGCCGGGATTCGATCCCACGACCTGCGGGTCAGCAGCCTGGAACCTTAGCCACTAGACCACCGCGGCGGGGCGAACGCATTGGGAGAGAAAGAAGATACATAGAGAAGTGAACATTGGGAGTAAAGCAAAAGATGCGGAGACTGTCAAAAAAGTACGTGAACGGTGCGCTGATTGGCGAGCGGTCGTCAAATAGAAAACATTTGGGACGACACCACCATCAGCCACGAAATCCGCTACGCCATTCTACTGGCTACTGGCCAAGCATGATAAGCGTTAGCAAGAAAAAAGCGTTGTGCCGCGATTGCACTTCTGTTTGCACATATGTTAAAACAGCTGCATATTAAGAGTAATTATCCTGTGCGGTGTCGGCTAAGGAGTCTTTTAGGAAGATGTCTTTCAGGAAGAAGTGTTTGGAAATTTATAGAAAAAAAACATACTATGGATTTCTTCTCCGAAAAGCGAAAACAAAAAACGTAAAGATCACGCGGCGTTGTGTCTACCTTCTTGGTATTTACTTTGCATGACCTGGAGGTGGCTTTTTCTTTCTGTACAAAGACGATATAGACTTCTTAGTGACAAATATATGATCTCATATCGAATGTGAAATAAGGTCGAATTTATGTTATTCATTTCTGGGTGAAGGTCTCCACGTTCACTTCACACGATGAGCATTGCGAACGCTTCAGCAAACTGTTTGTGGATTTGAGAAGATCAGTGACACCGACAGACTGAACCTGGTGTCCAGTTATTGCTATCTTCTCCTTGTGGTTGCCGAGGGATATGATAGGCAAAAGAGTGCGGCTGATGATCAAGAGAATATTGTAGTCCACAGAAGTGGTGAAGACAAATGTCACGACTATTTTTTGAATGGCATAAGATATCAGTTCTGTGGGGGCAGCAATATGTCGTATCGACGTTATAATATATTTTAATGCAATGCAGTTTTTTGTTTCAATCACCGTTAAATGTTGCTATAGCCTGAAACTTGGCTATTGACCGTTAAAATGCGGATGGGTTCGTTTTGTCAGAAGGACAAGAAGAACGGCTGCTACCTTACTCCAAATAAATTGCCCCCTGTGTGACGGTGACCTCTCGGCTGTCCCGTCACTGATATACACTGAAACAACGCAGCGAAGCGTCGGACGCAATCAACCACGCAGATCAAGCGGTCACATTGATCGAAGCTAGAACCCCATTCTCGTAAATACATGTGCCAGCACTTTTCAATTCGAAAGTGGGCTCCATTTCTCTCTGCCGTTGAATGTGAACACTATATTCCCTGAATACGCGTGTCTTAGCGTCCTGTCTTTATTTTTCACTATTTTTCCATGCGATATAAGTATGAGGCACTGCCTCACCGTTTCCCTCTCTACATATGATTTCCGTAATCAACAATCCTACGCCCAGCACACCCGCTGTACTGTACCCTTGTTTGGGAGCATACCAATGTAAGCGGAATTCAATTTCAAGCTCACCGCCTAGATTCCGCCTTCTCTTCGGTCTGTGCCTCTGCCAGTTGCTACCCACCTTTACTTTTATTTTTCTATCTTGGCTTGAGACCTATACTTTCGTTTTTCTGGGCCACAACAAGGCTCAGCATTCCCTATCGTTCCATTTCGTTTGCTGGTTTTACAACCGTTAGTGAAACCGAAATGAGCCAGTTTTAGCTTAATTTTTTTTCATTTTTATAGATAAGCAGTTTTTTTTTTGGCTATTACAACACTATTCATCTGAGCTTATTTGTTGGTGGCGCAAACAACATCAAACGAACAGAGAGTCATGGTCGCGTGACAAGGCGCAGATAAAAAATGCATCCGTTTTGAAAACGTATTTATTTGCCCCTAGTAGATAGAGCGAACTTCATAAGCAAATGTACATCACTCTCTAAAGAGCGAGATTATCTTAGGATCACGCTGATGTTAGACCCCACGCATCAATCAATACCACAACATTTTGCATAGCTTGTACTGCCATGAAATGCTGATCGATCGGCATTTCTATAAAATTTGTTAATCCATCAATAACACTTTAGAAAGAATAAAGTTTGTGGGACGGTACACGTCTTCGTTGAAGGTGGAGTTTGCAACCATGTGTAATTCGTCGCATTGGTAAAGCGAAACCTATTCGACTTTCGAATGAGAAAAATAAACACAAATATTGGGTGGAAGTTGGCCTGCTTGCCCAAGCACGTGGTTTCCGGTTTCGTGGGTTTGATACGGAGTGAGCTCTAGATTGTAACGGCGTGGATCTGCATGTGTGACATGTCCCGAAAACCTTTAAAAGTGACTGCCCCAGGAGGCGTACGCCTTCTGACTTTTTTCTAGCGCAGATTGCTACGCTGTAAAAGAGGGTGGGGTTCCCGACATGAGCGAAGTCTGCGATCGGTCATTTGTACACTTTCGGCAAGCTTAATTTCTGACCTGCTCTTTTTATTAGTTGGGTGTGGTCGCTTTAATGCTTTTAAGTATTGCAATAGGTTCATTGCTCTTAAATTATGATACACAACATTTCGTCACTCCTAATTTTAAAGAAGTTTTCGGCATAAAGGGGTCATGACATGGTGACCCTGCAATTTGCGGTTTTCGGCAAAAAACAAAGGTAGCGAGTCGAATGTGCTTGCATGCGTGTGAAAACTGGACTGCGAGTGATTATTTGTCCAAAATAAACCTATAAGTCTGGTTAGAAAGCATAATTAGAAAACACTGCCGATTGGTAGTCTATAGAAGCACCCGAAAACATGCGAGCCAGACAATATAGCTCAGAATGCGGCCTGGAATGTACAACAAATTATAAAAGTAATCTAAATGTTGCTTTCTCTTCTCTCGAGAAATGGTGGAAGATGTTTAAAAATTGTACGCAGAATGCAATCTATGAGCCATTGGTTGATTTAAAGATGGCGCGCTTGGTCGTTACAGAGATCGTCGCAGTGGGCCGCGGCTTGACCACGCGTGGGCGCGCATTTTTTACAAGAAAAAAGCCTCGCATTCGAAGAAAAGATAAAAGAAAAAGTGCTCAACATCACGAAGTGCGCATGACGTGTTTTCTTTGCCCTTGCCATTGCTCCCTGCTTAGCCTCCAACGCTTACGCTGGGACGAAAGAAGAGAAAGCGCGATTGCAATGCGGGACAATGCTTTGATACTCCGCTCGTACTTGACGGATTCTTAAAATTTTTGCGGTGTTGAATTCGTGAGGCAATAGGCCATTTCAGTAAATTCGTGCTATGGTTATTCAAAAAAGTGTCTTAGAGCTTAAACGGGCTAGCTTTAAGTTCTGGTAGTCGAGTCTGAGGTCGCACCCTCAAAATGTACTGTTATCATAAACATGCTAAGAAAGCACTGGAGATTGAACGAGCAAAGAACGAGAAGTCAAGTCAGCGCAATGAACAAGACATTCGTTCTGTTAGGGCTGCCTTATGTTAATTATGAATCCCTACCCAACTTGCTCACTTATACTTTATGCCACAGTGCTGAGGCAACTATAAATGTGGAGTCACCCCAATTCATCCAGGCCGCGCAGTGTGCGCTGAGTGTTTGCAACCTCAAATGTGATGTCTTAACACGGAGCGTCCGCTGGGTATCTAGTTTTACTCATATTTGTTTGCACTGCACAGCTTTGATAACGAGCGGGTTTGTCTTTCATGGGATGAGTAATAGCTGTGTGAGAAACTTTGGACGGCACAGTATTCTACACTGCAGTTTGCTCCCACTCGCAGTGCTTCCAGATACGAACTATGCATACGTCGGGACGGCACTTTATTGAATGCTTTCCGTCAACAGACATGCTTCCTGTTCTGAGGTCCAGTTTCGCTCGAGGTCACGACGCACCATGCAACGTGTCGTGCATATACGCACGTACGACTTCCTTGCGGCTCGATCCCGCAGCGCCAGACTTAAAGCGTCGGCTGGTCACTCGTAAAAACTATTCAAACTCCAACGCCTGCTTGCCTCGCCGAGCTTTGCGTGCACGGAGCGAGACAAGTTTTATACATGGCGAGGCTCTTGCCCAGCGCTGAATGCAAATGAGTCTCGATGCGATAGCGTGCGGAAGAGCTGCGGCACAGTGGTATGGGGTCGTAGCAGGGGGTCACAGTGGCTTTCCAGCTGACAGTGAGATTTCTTTTGTTCCTTGTTTCTTTAGCACGGTTGTGGAGAAATCAATTTTTGTGAAATGCCAGATTTCGCTATCTAGCCGAAATTGTGCAGAAAAGCTGCGAAAAAACTGACCCATAACCCCCCCCTTGTCATTTGGCACCCTTCTGCTACTCGTACTATTCTGCCAGCATTTAGGATTTTTTAAACAATCTTCGCTGGTGCATGATGCTTTATTCTAAAATGATGAAGGATCGTAAGCAGAGGATGTATACAGCTTGTGGAAAAAGTACTGTTTTGACTGAATGCCGCCGCAAACTGCGCCCAATATATATATATATATATATATATATATATATATATATATATATATATATATATATATATATATCACAAGCGGCGCTTGTCCCGGCTTCGTCATCCAGGACAGCCGTGATAAGCGCCGCTTGAGGGCGCCATCAAGGCCTCCTCGGCAGCTGTTCACCTGCCGCCACTGCCACCACCGTTCGGGGTCAGCGTCAAGGCCTCCTCGGCGGCTGCAGTACACGTTATCAGTACTATTCCACAAGGGACGCCGTCCACGCGTCCTTGGCTATGTATTATGCCGTCAGCGCAAGCCGACAAGTGAGCCCTCTGCGGAAAGCCACCAGTACGTGTCTTTGTGGTTCGTCGGCAGTGTGGGCTTCTCCATTGAGGAACGCCGTTCACGCTTCCTTGGCAATGGAGTCCCACCCACCGCTTCAGCTGCCCTTCAAATCACCAGTGGACGGCGTGCAGGCCTCCCCTGGGGTTGTAGGGCATGACCTTATTGACACGCTGCCACCGTTTCGCGGCAGGGATCCGCACCGGCTCCTGTCCTTTGGGAATGCCGCTCACGCTTCCCATGGCCTACATTCCCGTTGCCGCACTCTTTCAACATACGAGCTGCCAGGGAACGCCATCCAGGCTTCTCTGCATGTCAACCTCACCGGCGTGAGTGCTGCAACCGCTACTCATTCGAAGACCGCGATCACCGACGCTTCGGACTTCACACACGACAGCGCCACGAACCTGCGGCGTACCATCGCGCTACTCCGCGTCAAGACTAACGAACTGACAGCGTTAATCTCCGAGCGAGCTCCTACAATGTTGCCAGAATTGCGTGACACTAACGCCGTGTTGGATGTAGCTGCCTCGCACGACCTTGAGGCAAGCCCATTGGAGCAACGCAGGCAGCTTTGGGGCACCCTCCTGCAGCTCTCAGACCAGCTCGACGGCGTTGCCTCAGTGATATCCGCATTCTCACGTGCCGCCCCACCATCGCCGTCCACCTAAGAACTGCTGGAATTCAACGGGGTACGGAACGACGCCGACAGCTGGGTGGCAATCGTCAACGCGCTAGCAATGCGCGCGGCCTGGACAGAGAATCAGAAATGGTATGTGACCATAGACCGTCTTCGGGAAGGAGCAGCGACGTGGCACCGGTATGAAGGTTGGAAGCAGCAGTCATTGGCGGAGTGGAGCGTCAAGCTCATAGCTGCTTTCGGTCCGATTCCCTCTGCCACCTGCCAATGTAACTCGACCTTCTCTCGAGACGGAACTCGGGAAAAGCCTGGCCTAGAGGATGCGATTCGAGCCCCTACCATATTGTTATCTCTCGGTGACCAAGATGTAGGGAACAATCACGATCATGTAACTCTGCCTTGCACAGGCATTTCTGCTGTCGTATTTAGAGCTCCTGAGGAGCACCGGCTAGACGGTGCAGCTGTGTCCGGCGGGTCCCTGATAGCAAGCTTTGCGCAACGCTCCGCAAGAGGCCCCAACGCATGTCGTCCGGTTGACTTAGAGGCACCGGCTCTCATCCTACTGGAAGTTCTACCACCTAATGAGACAGGTCTTTCCGCTGAGTCTAATAATATCCCATTTGACCAGACAGAAGAGGATATGCATGCGATGCATGCACTGCCAGCATCGGTAGAGTCTTCAATTTTCGGAACGGCTTCCGTCGAGAATCTCCTGCCAGTACGCAGAGTGGCTTCAAGAATCGCTGAATTTACAGCGTCCGGGTGTCCCATAGCGACAACGCTGCGCAAGTCACGGACTACGCAAGTCATGGCGCAGAAGCCACGCCACAGGTCAACACGAGGACTTCACCCCAAGTTCCTGCAGATGTCTAATGGCACCAAAAAACATCTCTCGATCCACAGAAAACTGCGCAGATGGCTGCATAAGATGCTACTCGTTTCGTTGCCGGATCCACCATTTCCTGTCCTGTTTTCTAAAATGTGGTGGGACAAAAGAAAGCTTTCTGTGATCAACCTGCGACCATGTCGATCCAGTTGGGCCTCCCGCCAGAAACATCTCCAAGAAAACCACACCACCGCAGGAAACTTCTACCACGAGAATGCCTGCTTGGTCCACTAAAGAAGCCCGACGTTCCCTGAGGACGGAGCTCAAGAGAAGCCCGATCTAGATGATGCAGTTCGAGCGCCTACCATCCTGCCGTCTCTCGGTGACCAAGGTGAAGGGAACAATCATGACCGTGTAACTCTGCCTTGCACAGGCGTTTGTGCTGTCGTATTTAAAGCTCCTGAGGAGCCCCAGCCCAACGCTGCAGCTGTGTCCACCGGGTACCTCACGGCAAGCTTTGCGCAACACTCCACAACAGACCTCAACGCAGGTCGTCCGGTCGACTTAGAGGTACCAGCGCCCATCCTACGGGACATTTTCCCACCTAGTGAGACAGGCCTCTCCACTGAGTTGACTAACATTCCCAGTGACCAGACGAAAGCGAATATGCGTGCAACGCATGCACTGCCAGAATCGGTAGAGTCTCCGATTTCCGGAACGGTTTCCGTCAAGACTCTCTCACCTGTACGGGGCGTGGCTTCAAGAATCGCTGACTTGATAGCACCCGGGACCCCACAGCAACAACGCTGCGCAAGTCGAGCACTAGCCGCATCTCGGCGCAGAAGCCACGGCGCAGGTCAGCACGAGTATTTCGCCCCACGTTAGTGCAGATGTCTGGTCCCATCAAAAAACGTCCCTCGATCGCCCAAAAAAATGCGCACACGGCTTCGTATGACGCTACATGTTTTGTTGCCGGATCAACCATTTCCTGCCCTGTTTTTCAAAATGTAGCGTGACAAAGGAAAGAGTACTGGCATCAACCTGTGACTATGTCAATCCAGTCTGGGCCACCCCCCGAACCATCTCCAAGAAAACCACTACACTGCAGAAAACTTCAATTACCACGAGAATGCCTGCTCAGTCCACCAAAAGCGAATGGAACTACTTTCTCTGAAAAGTTCTAGCCTGGGCAGGACAGTCCACCCCGGTGCAGCCAGCACCGCCCAACCGAAGCATTGTCGGCAAGTTACTGCAAGGTCTCCCATGGAATAGACCAACCACAGCGACAGAGCCATTTCCGGCCACCAGCCAACGCACAGGCGGACTCCCAAGCAGGGTCGCAGCGTGGCCCGTACCGACCACTGCGATGCAGCCAGCATCACCCAACAAAACACTGTTGACTGCTCCAGCTAGCCCACTTGAAACATTGTCGTGTGCTCCATCGACAATGCAGTCATGGCCGAGTGTGATGACGAATAACTGCAACCGACACTCTGGCTCAGGCACGCAGGCTACGCTAGCGAGGCAGAGAAGGAAGTAGAGAGGAGAATAGCTGGCTCGCTGCAAGGGTGCTGTCCCTGTCTCGTTTATTCCTTTTTCCTTTGCAATATATATATAATCAGCCAAGCCCCGGTAGCAAAGGACGTGCCCATTCTGTAGAACCGTATAGGCCTCGTCTGTCCTCCTAACCTCACTAAGCCCTATTAGATCCCATTTAACACCCTCTAGCCCCTCGAATAGTACAGCTAGACTTCCCTCACTAGAAAAGGTTCTAGCGTTAAAAGTTGCTAAGTTCAGGTTCCAATGGCAGCCTGTCTGGATCCAGAGATTCTTAGCACCCTCTGCTGGGTTGCAGATGTGACCGCCGCCGTGGTCAGCTGCTTCGCAGCTACTGGGGACTGAGGCCCACATATCAATAAAAAATCAAATTAAAACACGGTATGTTCTTTTGTACCGTATTCTCAGCACTTGTATACCACGTAGAGATGTGTTGTTTGTGGGGAGAGTGTTGATCCCGCTGCAATACCTAGTTCACGTACACGCCTCTTATTCTGGCGTCCGTCTTGTGGAAGTCGATTCAGTATTGCGAATCAAGCGACCCGCCTGCACAAATGGTGAAGCATGGTCGCAGCATTACCAGGAGGAGCGCTTGCCATAAAGACTGATGTAAACTCTCTTCGTGTGCCTATTGCTGCGATACTCTTTTTTGCGGCGCAAGTCTTCCTATGGTATTGATACACATTGCACGAAATGGAGTAACTGGGTTTCCTCCATAAGTATCAGAAGGACGTAGGTTTCCAATGATATATTCATTGCTGCAAGTACGAGGTGTCCACTGCGCAATAAGTTATCACACTTTGCGAACCAATGAAGCACCCACAACGCGTTTTAAAAGAACTATGCGCACCTACGTGCCGGCACATGTCCTTGTTGCTGCTGTAATTGATGTTAAGGTTGTCACATAATTGTGGCTGAGCCCTTTGTAATGGGTGGAAAGCCTAAGGCGTACTGCTTGCACTTTACTCATTTTAACTGGTGTGGTGTCTGCTGTGATTGTACTATATCATAACGTATTATTACATCAGTCAATTCGTTTTCTGCTCGTACTTCACGCTTGTACAGGTTTGTATTTTTGTTTACAAAAAAGGTTCGCGCACTAGCGTAGCTTTGTAGAAGAGCACTTTCTCGCCAAACAGAAATGCAATTTTTTCACAGCCGCAGTTGTTATAAGATCACAACTCGGGCTCCGCGCTGTGCACTAGTTGTCCGCCGCCACTGGTGTCCGTAACCTTACCACGCAAAATTAAAAAAAACACGTACCAGTGACACAGTCGGGCTTGAAACCGGGTTCACCTAATAATCTACCACTGAGCCACACCATTGCTTGGGACGTATTGAAAACTTGCCTTTGGCTGGCTTGATGTCGGGAAAGCAATTGCGTTAATACGACTTATGAAGCGCTTTAAAACAGCGAAAGAACAAGCCGTCATCACGCAATGCGTATAGCGTAACGAGTGAGTTGTCCAATGCTCTAACCCATTACAAAAGCTTGTTTTTGTTAAGCTATTAACTGTGGCGCATACCCACTTCAGACATGATTTATCATCATCAGCCACTGCATGAAAAAAAACTTGCACAGAATTCATCAAAATAGTTCAGCGGATACCACGCCCCTCAGAAAAATGACAAAAAATAGCATAGCGAATGCCGGTCTACTACTCTAATTTTTTATTAATAACTCTATAGTGGGCATCAAGCAAGTGTGCTTGCAAGAGTTACCCAATGAGTGTTTAGAAAAAGCACTGAAAGGCCGCTCTTGTGGCTTTTGCTGTGACTGTGCTGCGCCTTCTGCGCAGGCCTGGCTTTTTTTTTCAGAGGGTGCACGCTAGCTGCAACGGCAGTGGAAGTGGACAACCACAACACTAAAATCAGCCGCTCCTGAGAGTTCAAAAGTTCGCGCTGTAAAAGGCATCCCGAAGAGGCAAAAAGAAGTTGAATGTGATCGTGATCGATGTTCCGGAAGCTGTTAAGCTTTGCATGGGACTGAAATGCTTCCAGAAGACTCAGTTGAAACCTAAAAAAATTATCTGTGGGCCACACAGGTATACTTTAAGACCTCTGAAGCCAGTTTCGCTGCAAGGAAGGGCAAAACAGTGAATCAAATAGTGAGCGTCCGAACTCCAGCACATTACGAGAGATTTAGTATTGGGTACCCAATGAGCTAGGGCATCTCATAAAATAGCTGTCTTGCTTCAATGCAGCGTGCAGAAAGCATGAGAACAGACCCGTTCGTGTAATACCACAAAGTCAGCTGCCATCATAGTGTTACGCACAAGGAGGACCAGGACGTATACGAAGGGGCCGTTTATTTTGGCTGCGAAGAGAAGCGCCGGAGCGGCCAACAGGTTGACGATCGCAGTGGCGTCGTCTTCTTTCTTCCTCCAGCTTCGGGCAGCCAGCCGGTTCCCCCATCTTCGTTTTCTTCCCTGGCATGCACAACATTTCTCCCCTCGCAGACGAAGCCCACCTGGTGCGGTAATTGATTCATCTTGGTGTGTACAACTTCAGTCGAGCGACATGGACTGCTTGGGTTTTAGCGGCTTTTCTACCACTTCTCGTGAGGTGAGCTATTGTGTACGTGACTTCAATGATTTGGTTGAGAACAAAAAACGGTCCGTCATATGTGGCCAAGAACTTTTGCATAATCCGCGTCTTCCTACCGGAGTCCTGAGCCACACTAAGTCATCTGGATGGTAAGATACAGGCCGGCAGCGTACGTCGTAGCGCGCCTTCGATTTTTCCTGAGATGCCAAAGTGCGTAGACGAGCAATACGACGCGCCTCTTCTGCAAGGCAGATGATTTCAGCGACTGAGAGGTTCTCGTGCGCCGAGAATGGCAAAACTGTGTCGAGTGTGTGCCGTTGTGGTCGTGCGTACATCAAGAAAATGGGGCTATAGCCTGTTGTCTCGTGCTTATCGGTGTTGAACGCGTACGTTATAAATGGTAGCACGTCATCCCAGTTCTTGTGGTCGGATGCCATATACATAGAGATCATGTTTACAAATGTGCGGTTGGTGCGCTCCGTGAGCCCATTTGTTTGCGGATAGTATGGTGACAAGTGACAAAGGCGGGACTCACTCAATCGAAGCAGCTCTTTTACTATATCAGCCATACATTGTCGTCCCCGATCACTGATGATCACGTGAGGTGGGCCGTGTCGGAGGATAACGTACTGCAGCAGGAACACAGAAACGTCGCTTGCAGTTGCGGTTGGTATGGCCGCCGCCTCGCAGTAGCGCGTGAGGTAATCGACGCATACAATTATCCAGCGATTGCCCTTAGCCGACTTTGGGAAAAGGGCCCACGAGGTCAATGCCCACTTGTTGGAAAGGTGTGCTTGGAGGTGGCAAGGGCTGTAAAAGATCAGCCGGAGCAGTAGATGGGCGTTTGTGGCGTTGACACTGCATGCAGCTGGCCACATGCACCTCAACTGACTGTCGCTTTCCCGACCAATAAAAGCGTTCCTTAGCACGGTAAAGCGTCCGCGCAGAACCTTAATGCCCGGACGTAGAATCGTCGTGAATAGCCCTTAAAATCGCTGTCCGAAGGCTTTCCGGCACTATACCATAAGGAAACGTGCGCCAGTGCTGGAAAAGTTCTTCTTATACAGGAGTCCGTCGCGTAACAGAAATGGCATGCCGTAGGAGCTGTGCAGAGCGATGATAGCCTGGTGTCCTTTCGCTGTTCATCTTTGAAAGTACTGAGGTCGGGAAACTTTGGTGACACAGAAGCTACGAGGTGGTCAAGGTCATCGGCGTCACACTCTGTAGTGCTCAGTGGAGCACTACAGAGTGTAGTGCTCCAGTGAGCACTACAGCACTACAAAATAGGAGCAAAGCCCAAGAAAACTGCGGAGCTCCTTAACAGAGCGCGGTGTACTGAACGTTTCAATGGCTGCTGTCCTCAGGGGATCTGGGCGGATGCCATCCTGATCGACTAGGTGTCCGAGAACACGGATTTATCGGTCTCCGAAGTGGCATTTATTTGAGTTAAGAACAAGGCCAGCGTTTCTTATGCAAGTCAGCACAGTATCCAAACGTGAATTGTATCCGCTGAGGGTGCGGCCAAAGATGACAACGTCGTCGAGATAGCACATGCAAATGCTCCACTTCAAGCCACGAAGAACAGTGTCCATAAATCGCTCGAACGTCGCCGATGTGTTGCACAGTCCAAATGGCATCACGTTGAATTCGAAGAGGGCATCAGGGGTTACAAAGGCTGTCTTTTCTTTATTTTCAGAATGCATGGAAAATTGCCAGTAGCCCGATCTTAAGTCTACAGAGGAAAAGTAAGAGGCTGAGTGTATACAGTCAATGGCATTATTAATACGTTGTAGTGGGTACATGTCTTTTTTTGTTAAAGCATTCAGTCGGCGATAATCGACGCAAAATCTCCAGGATTCGTCTTTCTTTTTAACGAGAATTACTGGGGCCGCCCATAGACTCGCCGACTCTTGAATGACTCCGTTTTGAATTATTTCGTTCACCTGATAAATAATTATCCGCCGCTCGGATGGCAAAACACGGTATGGCTTTTGTCTAATCGCATTGGCCAAACCAGTGCTGATGGTGTAACATGTCCGAGAAGCAGAAAGTAAGGGCGCTTTGTCTTTCTGCGCAAAGTCGAATGTAGAAACGTGCTTCGAAAGTACATTCACCAATGTTCGGCGTTCTCTTGTGGTCAGCGACTTATTAACCATTGACAGAAGAGATGTTTCCAAACTGTGACTACGATGCTCATCCGGCGCATCTCTAAGCTCAGTCACCAGTAAGGCCTCGTGTTGTCCACTGAGTACGGCTAACTTTAGACCATCTGGTAACACCACGGATTCTGTGGAGCAATTGACAGTCCATAAACCAGTGCGTCCACGTCTGATCGACACCACACAATGTGGGATCAACACATTCTTTTTCAGGCAGTTGGTGTACACTGGTTCAACGTTGGTGGAATAGCTGTCGCTGCAGCCAACAGGTACACGAACGGTTGATAACGGTGGTATGATAGTGTCGCCACAGACACACAATGCCGGCTCACCATCCACAGGGTTTTCCAAGAGTGCTGGTGGAACCTGATTACTCAAGAATATTGTCCCTGTGCGGCAGTCGACAGTCGCACCACACTCCCTCAAAACGTCCATACCCATAATAACATTATGTGGTGCCTGCAGAATAATCACGAACTCCGTTGGGATAACGTGGACTCCGAGAAACACGTCAGCTTGACACACACCAACAGGATGCAGTGGTTCACCACTCACTCCGCAAAACTTTGAAGTTTTATTCCACTTAAATAAAACCTTCCGTCCCAAGGT